>CAWUFW010001461.1:1487500-2814577 GCA_963921515.1 Calotriton arnoldi
CACACACATATATACATATATACATATATATATATATATATATATATTATAACAGATATCTCTACACGCACTTTTTTCTGGCACATTCTCTGTCCTACAGTTCGATATTACACAGAAGCTCAAAGTAAACATCAAATCCTCTCAGTGCTCATCAAAATTTAAACCTGACACTAGTGAGATAAACCGTACCTAGATGCTGCTACCCCACCACTGTTTTTTATAGGCACATCAAAACTTTACAGTACTACACTTTATGACAAATGGAGCAAGTAAAATTATTTTTGAGGTTGACTTTTAGACAGGCCGCCCTTTATCGCACCACTGTTGTTTAACAAAATCCATACACTCTAAGAGAGACTACTTAATTTCTCTTAAATTATGGGTCACACAAAAAGATAAAACAACTGACTTAAAGTGAAAGTTTCCACTATTACCAAGACAAAAGCAATGAATGGCATAGAGGCATGGCATAGAGCCCTATGCCATGCCTCTACGCCATTAATAATATTTGTTCGGTTTTCAGTGAGAGCTACATGTGCAGTACTCTTTCTGATGAGAAAACTAAAAGCCGCATCAAAAAGTGCTTAATGTCAGTGCCAAGTCAATAAGTAACTTGCCAATTCTGAATCTCAACTGCTGTGCCACTAATGAACAGTACAGCATGTTTCTAACTCTATGCCTGCAAGCCAAAGCATGAACCCTGGCGAGTGGCATGACAGAAGTACAGTGAAACACATACCACTTCAGGTATCATCCTTTTATCAAAGGTATTAGGTGATGCACACTGTGGAAAAGCTGAATGCCACCACTCTCCACATGCCTCCTATTTCATCAACACAGCAGTAAAACGTATATTTGACCAGTGCACATTGATGGAAATTAAATTTTTGCCTGTGGTCTTGAAATTCTACATGACCTGTTCATATACCTATTTCGTGAAGACAGTGTTGAATCAGGCTGGACTTCGACCTAACTAAGCAAACTTTGGAGGCAATGGCACGTTTTGGAAAATATTGTTACAGGGCAAGAATCACTTCCGCTGATACTGTTAAAGCTCTGATTTGCGGGCATGATCTTGTACAATCTCAATATCCCCTTCTCCATGTCCCCAGAGTTACTATGTGACAGAGTCACTGATAACTTATATTCGTTCTGAGTCCTGGTCAGGTGATTTGAATTACCTTGGCTTTAGATAATGAGTTAAGTCTAATCTGTGTTTATACTCATAACTTCCAGATATAGTGCTCTTACATAAGGACGCTTCAGCAAAACATATTCTAGATGTTGACTTCAAACCTATGGAATACTTAATGATATCTTTAACCAAGTATACATGTCATAAATTCCATAAACTGAGGTTAATATTAACACCACCGATGGGGTTTAAGCATGAATGGCATCCGTGTGCATGAGCAACAGGGAGCTGTAGGCTTTGTAGTACTTGGAAGGAAAATGTACCACATATATTGTGTTCAGGACAACGTCTGCTAAATGAAAGGGTCTTGTTGCTAAAAGCACTTACCCTTGCTGCTAAAGTCCTTTCCTTTACTCTGGGCAGTCAGTCTGAACAATCTCCCCAACTGCTGACGAGGATTATTACATATTTTGACTATGTAACTCAGTTACAGATGTTCCACAAAAATCTTCTTCGCGTACAAATTTTACTAAATGGTGACACAATCTAAAGAAGGCCCTTTTTCGTATTCTACTCATCGCAGCTAGCTTTTTTTTTTTTTTTTTAACACAAGCACGTTAGGATTTCTATTGTTATTGTTCTGCTCATTGCCTTTCTACATGATGTATTTTTGCAATGGTCTTAATTAGCCATACAATTAATTTGTATTCTTCTCGCTTATGAAACTGCTGGTGCATGCATAATGGATCTATAAATCGTAGGCCACATGTTGAAATGAAGAGTTTCGCGCTTTGAAAGGGTCGGTTGGGAAAATGATTAGTGTGTCTGCGGAGTTACAAACTGCCAGAGTTTTATAACAAATACCACAAACAGCGGCAAGTACTGGCATCGTTTTACTTTCCAGGGGTCCTTATCTTTTCCGACACAATGAACATCCATGCTCAAATATACTCAAGCAACTGTGGAGGGAAATGCTTCAAGGGATTTGGTTATGAATGGACCAAAAAGGTGGACTGCTGCTTCTAGGAATGTATTACTTTTGCTTTTTTAGACTTAGAGGAGTACATCGGAAGGGAGTAGTCAATACCAACAAAGAAATGTTGTGTGAATTAGCAATATCCAAATCACTCTCGAACTCTTAAGGAAGGATTCAAAAGTTTTTATTTGTAAATGTGGCAACCAAATTCGTTTTACAGCATTGTGTTAAGTACATACCAACATTATTAGAACAAACAGCATTAGGATGGTACAGAACATGCATATTTACAATCTCATGTTTCGTTATAATTCTGCCGTTTATCCTCATTTCATCGATAGCTAGTTTAAATGGCCCTTCTAGATCATTTATTTTCTCAATGGCATTGAACAAGATTTAATGCTTCATTCTGAATATGTGAAACACAACTAATCAGGGACATGCAAAAATAACTTTCTCTCTTTCAACAGATAACACTGCTACATTGCTTCAGTTCATTATTGAACTGGTCTATTGTGCACGGTGTCTCTGCATCATAGGGAAACTCGTAAGGGCACAGTGTGAAGCAGTTTTTTTGTTTTATTTTGGTGAAATGGGCCTGTAACGGTGCGAAAAAACAAGGCCATGCACTGGTCCTTTCAAACTGGCCTATCTGGCAGTGCAATGTAAAATGCATAAGAGATTCTGTTCTGGAAAAGTTGCCTACATAACTTATGCACAGAATAAAGTTGCATGTTCGCAAGCAAACTCCAATTCTGGTTCACCAAGTCTGGATTTGCTTAATTTTCCTTGTAAAAATGTCACTTAAGATAGCAGAACCAGGGTTGGACTGGCCGTAGCGGGCATTGGGCGTTACCCCAGGAGGCTGGAAGGATGGGGGTCAGTTTTGCAGCTGTGAGGGCCGGTTTTGTTACTGGGGGCTGGATTTGCAGCGGAGCTGCAATATTGGCCCCAAGTAACAAAAGCAGCAGTGCTTCACACTTCCCCCCCGCCGGCCCAACAAAATTGCCAGAGCTACTTTGGGTTCCCAGTCCGGCCGAGTAGAACTTTCTTGAGGTGTGCATATTTTTCCTCTGTAAAATGTGACACCGCGGGGTTGGAATAGGGGTGTTCCCCTTGAAGTTTGACGGGAGTTAGCAATGCAAATATGTGATCACCCTTAGATTTTTCCTAAGTCTGGTAGAAGCGATTTCAGAAGAGAATTTGTTTTAGGTCAGATGCATGCACTAAAATGTGTTTTTTTATGTATTGTGGTGAATGTATCTTGCTTCCATGAGTCCTCTAACCAATCAAGAAAGAAGTAAAGTAAGAGTTTAAACAGGTCAGTGATCTTTCCTAACAGTTCAGAAGCAAGAGCTTGGAACACAGCAGGGCTAACAGGGGGGTCATCAGTGGAATCCAACTTAACAGAAGATAAGAGTGGAACCACTTCTTCCTCTGATAGCAACCACAAGCTGGATCACTCTAAATGCGTATCCTATTGCAGTGAAAGGTGTCGATTTTCTACTACTACATGACTCTTTCACCTACTGAAATACACTCATAATGCCATCAATAAAACATATATAACCATTTCAAATAGTTAAATTATAGACAAGTTATTTTTTTGCACTGTAGCAGATACTATTTTCACAGTGACTACTAGTCTGTATCCTGCAGCTGCCATGCCAGTATTCATAAGTATGTATCACACTTGGGTATCCTCTGACTGGGGGAACCATGTGTGCTCTCACGCTGTGCTCAGTGTCTGTGCTTTGTGTTGTTTTACAGCCAATATCTTTCCAAAAGGGATTGCATTTAAGGTTTTTGGAGTGCTTAAAGCATATCGAAATCAAAAACATTTAACATTACCTGGAACTTAGGGTTACCACGCAGTACCAGATTGTACACTTTCTACATTCTATGTGTTTGAGAACCTGGGCCTGAGGCACCTTGCACATAACAGAAAACCGTTTTCTTGCGTACTAACATCCCATCTTATGAATACAGTAAATGTATTGTATGCTGATAAATGGTGTATTAACAGAAAATAACAAAAGAAATGTGCCTAAACTACACCACTAGCCTCTACTTTTCAAAAACATCGGGGGGGGGTATGGGGAGGAGTGGTCAAAGGAAGGCAAAATATAGCAAAATATCTTGAAAAGATCTTTTAAGCAGTATTTAATGACACTCAATGTGTTTATAAAGCACAGTTGCTAGTGATTTTCCCAGTAACTGGAGCACAAAATTATGCATCGAATTGAGTATCAATATCAAACATTTATCAGAGAAGGGAGACCCTAAGAGTAATTGTAACTCCAATATGGATGATGGCTCTGCCTCCAAACGTTCAAAATCATACACCCCTTCCCCCCCAGTCTGGATCTAGTGGTGCCCCTGGCATAGCCTTATGTGGTAGGGGAAATTTAAGAATTATTTTAAGATTAAGCCCCAAGGATTACCAAACATGATCGAACCCTTTGATTGCATCCCTGATAAAAAAAAAATCCAAAAAGTATGGCTTGCAGCTTTGCACACTACAATGTGCTCAAGCATTCATGCCACCATCAGAAAGCTCTACTATAGACAGTAGGAGGGACTATGCTCAACTTATGGGCTTTACAAAACAGTGCTTTCAGGATATAACTAGCCACATTTGCCGATGTAGAGCTTGAGAGGAAAGATAATTTCTTCCCTGCTTGCTCTTTCCTCCTGTGGCTCTCTGTAAAATGCTGTTTCTTTTTCAAGATTTCTTGTAACCTGAATAAATGTGCATACTCTACTGCACAGCGAGAAATCAGGACTCTCAGAAATATTAACATATGATAGCTCAACCTGAGAGAGCTTTTGGTAACTTTTCATCATGTCGCGCGTGGCAAGTTCTATTTATTTTGCTCTGGGACTTTGCGATTGCTTAGAATTACATCATCAAACCTTCCGACCTCTGATAAAGATACATGTATACTTTGCTTCTCATTTCCTCTTTGCTAAGGGTATGTTACTAGTCCATTTAACATCAGGGCCTTTTTTTTATTTTTTATAGAGTTTTATATAGCGCGAACTTGACCCGAAGGTATCGGGTATCAGAGCGCTTTACATTAGCACCAGTTTCGTTCCAGACAGACACAATCATTTTTGTTAGGCACGGGGAGATTAAGTGATTTGCCCAGAATCACAGAAAGTTGAGCGTCCCTGCCGCGACTCGAACCCAGTTCCCCAGCTTCGAGGTCGACCGCTCTAGCCATAAGGTTACATCCTCTCCCCTATATATTGATAATATATGCTTGTACAGAGTGCACTTTGTACATTTACACTTCCTTGTATGCTGGATTTGAATACATTTCCATTCATACATTTGGAACCATGATTCAATATTGGTTTTAGAATCGCATTATATACAAAAGCATACTACCGTGCCCTTGGGCCGGCTCTCTCTTCAGTGCCCTCATCTCCTGGTCAGCTTACTCTTTTCATCATGCCCTCCAGCCACCTCTCTTTTCCTCCTAGTATTATCTCTAATCATCATCACAAGCCCATGAGTCAACATACAGAAAATTACTCCCACCTGCATCTCTTGCACCTCCTTACAGACATTCTCATTCTCCAGCCATAAACTCCCTCATTGCCCCCTAACACAACCAATACTTTTCACGGTGCTTGGTCCCTGTTCCAAGCGTCTGTGATCATTAGCAGTTAATAAAAACTGCAAAATATATATAATGTGTAAATGTTTTGTTTTGGTTTGTCACCCTACAGCCCAGTTTATGAGTACATGCACAGAGTGCTCCTTATGTATTCAGCCATACATACAGCATTTGCTGCCGAGACTCTTCTGCGATACATAAGATGTACACATACAGAAGTCTAAAGCAGGGTTCTCCAAATTCGGTCCAGATTTTTCATATAACTATATTTATCTAAATGGGGATATGCTAAAAGTCTGGTATGAATCCAGCCCTCCAGGAGAACACTGGTCTAAAGGAATTGAGCTCCAAACATATACAAAAAGAACTGCATAACCTCCTGGGAGATTTCTTGAGAGATCACATTTACAGGCTTAGGGGCTGCTCTGCAGCTGTGCACAAAGACCATGATCCATCAAATTGCTTGCATACCGACGACTGTACGCAATGAATACATCCTAGTCGCTACTTCAATTGCGCCGCACTGACAAGTACTTGGAACGAGGCACATATTGCTTTACATAAACGAGGTGAGCAAAGCTAATATACCTTAATTGTCCTTGAGATTTTATTCCCAGGTGTGGGGTTTAATGTGCTTCGTTCATTTGCATGTTGCAGCCACATTAATCTCAATGGCAAAGAACAATCTGTCAGCTGTGGCTGGAAATAAAGAACCAACTAGTAAGTGATCCTTGAAAGGGCATACTGCTGCTGAATAGTAAATGGAGGTACGTCGAGCTGGCTGGCAGTCTGGATCAGAGCACTCTAGGTACAGTCAGGACACCACAAATCATGGCCTTTCCGACTGAAGAAAGCCAAGCACTTTGAAATTAACAGCATCTCAGCGTTCAACTACTGTATCTCCCCATAACATCAAAAAGTTTACATAACACTGCAGAAGAGGCCACATAATGAGGTAATAGACCTTGCATTGCCTGCCAGCCTTTTGACTTTTTCAGTGCTTGTTTTATCATGTTTTTTCCAAAAACATTTTTGACGGGAGGCTGATGGTCCCTCATCAATCTAAAAAAATATTGACTAAAAGCAAAAATATTTTTTGGGTCTCAAAACATATTACTGTAATAGTCCCTGGCACTTAAGGGAACTATTTTGTGTGTAGATGTGCTCCCTGTTAAAGGGCAGAATGTATTGCTTTCCATGACACCATAACGGGGCCAATGAGTGAAGAGGGTAGGCCTGGCTGAAAGCGCGTATAAGTTTATTATACAAATAATTTTAGTAAAATCAAAAGGTGTTGGTTAACACCAGAACTAATGTTATGTTATATTGTTATATTATGAATTTTATATAGCGCACAGCTACCCCAGCAAAGGGGCGTCCCAGCGCTGACAGCAGGAATTAGGAGGCTACTAGCAGAATGCCGGGCCTAAAGCGGAGGAAAAAGGTGCGTTTTAATTGCCTTACGGAATGCCAGGTAGTTATTCATGCTGTGGATGTGCATAGGAAGAGAGTTCCAGAGTTTAGCTGCCAGGGTGCGGAAAGAGCGCCCACCAGCACGCACCCTCCTCACCCGGGGAACAACCGCCAGATGCTGACCCATAGAGTGAAGTTGGGGAGTGGGTGTATAGGGTAAGAGCAGGTTGGCCAGGATACCTGGAGAGGAGAGATTCATGATTTTGAAGGCAATGCAGAGGGACTTGAACTCGACACGCCTAGCCACCAGCAACCAGTGTAGTCGGCGGATGGCGTTAGTCGTAGAGCAAGTTCTAGGAAGGCCAAGGAGAGTTCTAGCAGCCGCATTTTGAACCCTCAGCAGACGCAGGATTTCTGCCTTGTTAGTCCCCAGGTAGAGAGAGCTGGCATAGTCCAGTCTAGACATAATGGAGGCCTGGATGATAACTTGCCGGATGGAAGGATCAAAGAAACCCAGCAGCGGTTTGAGCCCCCGCAGTAGTCCAAAGCAGGTCCCCACCACTTTTTTGGTTTGGACCTGAAAACTAAGGGCAGAGTCAACCCAGACACCCAGATTTTTAACCACCTGTTTGGGGGAGGGTGCACATCTCAGGGTTGCAGGCCACCAGCGCTCGCTCCACAGCTCAGAGTCTCTCCCTACCAGCAGAACCTCAGACTTGCTGGCGTTAAGCTGGAGGCAGTTGGCAGCCATCCACTCAGCAACAGCTGCAAGATCGCTCCGAAACTTGCGGGCATCCTGCGTGGAACCGTCAGAGAGTGCTAATAACACAGGGCAGAAGGGCGAGTGGTTTGCAAATGTCACCTAAACCACCAGATGACAACACAGGAATATAATACACATGTTCCTTGTAGTTGTTATATATTTTATATAACATGTTTATTTTGCTGCAGCTAAGACAGAAATAATGTTTTTTCATAAACGGACACTTTTACTGGAAACCACATTAGAGTTACTATACACTTTGCTTGCCTGTGGTAAAAAGAGCAGAAAGATTCCATCATGGAATTCAGAAACTGACATTTTTGTAAAACACATTTTGCTTTTCTAAAAACATATTCTGTATGTTCAAGTGTGGGTCTTTAAGCCACTTTCTGCAAGGCAGCTCTAGCAATGGGCCTGACTGCAATTAGACTGTCCAGGGTTTGTTCAGTTTCATGAAGAGCATGGCATGAAACAAAGAGCAATGAAAAAAACCGAGCGGTTTTGGACTGTAAATATCTAAATGTAATAGTATGCTAAGAAACCAATTAGTTGGAGGAAAGTAAATCTGACTGAGATTAGGCCTCCAAATAAATAAAATCCGCATTTCAGAGGAATGAGGTTACATCTGCAAAATAACATCTCCTACCTGTGAACTACGGGTTTTAAACAATTGCTTTTTGTGCATTTCAATACTCAAGGAGTTCGAACCCGCAGACAAGCTCTGGTAGTGTGTTTTAAGCCAACGGATACAGTCATGAACTCGATTAGATTTTAAAGCTTTTATTCGGTTAAATAAATCAACCATATAAGCTGTACAGACATGAAAAAAACTCCATCTACAATATAAAACCGTGGGATAAAAAGTGCAAGTACATCAAAGTGCGTAGACATGTTAATACAAATACAAATACATGAATCACATGAGGTCCCAACATTACTAGGTCTAATATTTGTTCCAATTCAAAGTGCAAATGCATATAATAAAATTACATATTATTACAAGATACACATAGAACATACAATCAAATGTCAATAATCATTGATTTCCTGGTACTGATAGATTTCAGAAGAAAGGTAGCTAGATAAAAACACAAACATGGGTCATCCAATCTAAAAAGTAAGTTCAAGGCATCTGAGGTGGATCTTGTATTGTAGTGTAGGAAAAAAGGTTTTAAATAAAATTTCCTAAGATGAGAATAAAAAGTGCAAAATAGTAACATATGGCAGCAGCTTTGTCGTGAAACTCCATCACATGGGCATACATGGACAGAGCACTGGTTCATAAATGGGAAATTAACAAGGTGGTGTGCGATACCCAATCTTAGACGTGTCAGCACAAATCGATGCGAAGCTCTTGTCACGACTGACAGATAAGTTTGGAAACCCTGTTTAAGGTCCAGTTGCAAATAAAAAAAAAAGTAGATTGACTCTGGGTGACACGTAAACGAGCCTCTATTTTATTAGCTAACAAAGTCGATTTAATCTCGGCTCTTGCAACAGACAAAATACACCCAGGATCCAATCGAACATCACAGTTAAATAAAACTTTAAACCAATAAATGATATAATTAAGCCAGGGTATTCTTAAGCAATTCTCTAGTTTCAGACAATCCCGTATAATTGATTGGGTAAATAATGTCTCCTCTTTTGACCATATAGATTTCCATAATAAAAGGGGTCGTGTTAAAGCCAGATCTGAGATATATTTAATGCCCACCTCACGGTGGATCAATTCAGTGGAGGCAGATGAGGGGACACAAAGCAAACGTTTTAAAAACGAATTTTCAATTTGTTGTAATGTATTACCCTGAAAGTAACCCCAAACACCTGCCCCATAAAGAGCTGCAGTAACGCATCGTGACTCATAAATTACCAACATATCTTTAATTCGTCGGTTGCCCAGTTTGGCCGCAAATCTAAAAATACCATTTATGTTTCTAAGCATCTTAGAGCAGGCATTTTCCTGTTCCTGGGCCCATGACCTATTCCCTGCAAAAGTAATACCCAAATAACAAAAAGTCTTAACTATCTGAACCTTAGAGCCTTCGATAAAGTAAGAACTAGATGTGATAGGGTTCCTACCACAAACCATGACAAAAGTTTTGGATTTGTTAATTAAAAGTTTCCTTTTAGTAATAAAAGCAGTAAAATTATCAATAAGACGCTGTAGCCCAATAGGAGTACGAGAAAGTAGAACCGCATCATCGGCATATAAAAGAATTGGGATTGGCTTCCCGCCCACCCTAGGGGCATCTGACTCAAACAGTTTCAGGGCTGCGTCAGCTTCATTGATAAACAATGAAAAAAGTAATGGAGCTAGGACGCAACCCTGTCGGATGCCTCTTTTAACTTTAAAAGGCGGGGTATATTCGCCTAAATGGCCGTACCGCACCCTGCTAGACAGCTCCTCGTATACTCTGGCCAAAAAAAATATTATCTCTTTGGGGGCACCCATATCTAACAATAAGGGCCATAGGATAGAATGATCTACTAAATCAAAGGCGCTGCTAAGATCAGCAAAACATAAATATAAATTTCCCTCCTTAGCTAATGTGTACTTGCCGATCAGGAGATCCAGGTTGACACACTGCTCCAGTGTGCCAACACCCTTTCTGAAACCATATTGCACTTGGGTAAGGACTGACTTTTCTTGTACCCAGGTTTCTAGTCTTGTTAGCATTACCCTACTCATGATCTTGATAGATGAGTCCAATAAAGAAATTGGACGATAATTGCAAACATCGGTCTTAACACCCTTCTTGTGAATTGGTATTATAATAGATTGGCCCCATAATAAAGGGAAATGGGTCTCAACGGCGACGTTAAAAACTCTGGTTAAAAACGGCGACCATAAATCCATTTCACTTTTATAAAGGTCTATCGGGACCCCGTCGGGTCCCGGGGCCTTACCCCCCTTACTACTAGTTATGCCCTCAAATACTTCCTCTATACTAATTGACAGGGGCAATTTTGGCCATTCAACGGGATTTTGATCAGACACAGTGAGTTGTGCGTCTTTATCTGGTGGGTTAAAAATATTAGAAAAGTGGGCTACCCAAGAGTTACAATTAATATAAGAATTAAGTTCTGGGATATGATCGTCCTTCAAAAAGGTACTATTAACTGTATCCCAAAAAAGTTTGTTATTTTTGGTATCGGCTGCCAGATTTAAGTCTTCCCAGGCTCTTTCTTGGAGTTCTGATTTCCTAATTTTTAGGGCTAAGGCGTATTCTGTGCGAGAAGCCTTAATTATATCTGGATTTCTTGGCTTACACCCTAAAACTTGTTTGAGACGGCCCAGAGCCCCGATACAATTATCATCAAACCAGCCTACCTTAGGTTTATTATTTCTACACGCTGGTTTCAATAAAAGATTTTCCACGATATTATTAATCCTTGTAAAATTATCAAGTAGTACCACTGGGTCAACCTCATCCCCTAGACAAACTTGGATTTCATTCTGACACTGTGTAATGACATCATACTGAATTTTAGATGGGTCCTGACCAGCCCATTTTATCCGGACACCATTCGGTCTGATGGGAGCAATACATGGGCTGTGAGAGACACTAAAGATATTTTTAAAGCCCCAACATAATAAATACAAGGAAATACTATTATGATCACTAGTTGGTTGGACCGTTATCCAGGGGGAGAGCATAAATGTGCACTATTACTGGAAATGATAATATGATCGATATTGGACGTTGCATTCCTACCTGTAAATGTGGGACAAATCATATTATATTTATCGGTAGCACAATGCAGCAATTCCAAGTCCAGCTTAGCGATGGTACCATTTAAGGCCCTACCATATTCACAATGGGGAAAATGCATATAACAATCGTCTTCCATATCCCCCTCCTGGGCCCACAAACTTTAGTTAAAGACAATGGACATATTTGAACATTAAAATCGCCAACCCAGAGAATAATAATCGGTTTCCTAATGGTACTAATCAACTTCTCGAGTTCCCTTTCTAGAGTATAAACAATAGAACTACGTAAGGAGTTAAACAAATTGTTATAAAAATTAATCAGGATGACATCATTACCCATAATAGATGCCATCCACATAATCTGAGCATATGTCCCCACGGAGATACAACCCTTAACTTTACATTTGTTCAAATTAATAGAAATCAAAATCAAAAGGCCACCCTTTGCTCTACCCGAGAGGGACGCCTGGGCTGGGAGCCAGTATGAGGTATAACCCTCTACATATATTGGATCGGTGCACCACGTCTCCTGTAGGCATATAATATCATGTTGGGCCAAGATAAAATCAGACCATGATGGTGTGCCTATTTTGCTTTTAAGCCCAGCAATGTTCCATGTGGTAACTTGGTACCCCTTACCCATATTTGTTTCAAAGAATTCCTGAGGGTGTACTGCATATCCTACCTCTTTACTAATAGTGATCGGTTCTACTGAAGTACATTCTGCGTTGCTAGGGGGGCTAGCTGTCCTTGAAACATAGGTAGAAGACATCTCGTCCTGCTCCATCATGCGTAGACCAGCCTTACTAATCATATTCTTGACATTTGGGTTTTCCGTTGTGGGACTTTTGTGTAGAGAACCATCCCGTACAACCTCACTAGCCTGCGTCGGTCCCTCACGTCAATCATTGGCATCCTGGCCAACCTGCTCTTACCCTATACACCCACTCCCCAACTTCACTCTATGGGTCAGCATCTGGCGGTTGTTCCCCGGGTGAGGAGGGTGCGTGCTGGTGGGCGCTCTTTCCGCACCCTGGCATCTATGTAGTTCAGTGCTGATCTTCCCTCCAAGTAGTTCATGTTTCCGTACTGCTGAGACAATACCACTGTGTTTTTCAATGTTTCCCAAGTAACGAGGGATGGTTAACTCTATATTTTTAAGAATAGGTGATCGAGGCAAACGGCTAGAGATCATAAACAGTAGTTCGTTTATCATCAGCACACAGCATCATGTCTTGTATCTGAGAGTAGATTAGCAACTCAGGATAAAAAGCCGCTTATTACAAAGATCTGATGTTTGAAGCAGATTCTCCCACCAGAATGTCTTTTCAGCCCATGCCTGAAGGTTACTTCTGTACGCCCAATAATTTAACTGATGCTTGAAGTACATTTTTGCACCTCATTAAAATCAGTGAGTGATTAGCCTAGCAAGCAAAGAAGCAAATTATGTAATGCAAGACCTCGTCTCTGTTAGACCAAAATCTTAAAACACAAACAGATTAAGAAGGACGTAGAAAACGGCACAAAGATATTTCAGGATCGATCAGAATTGTTCCAAGGTGTATTTTTGAAATACAGTCAAGGGTATGTTTGCGATCAAATGTCAAATTACTAAAAACATTGAAAGGCAAATGATTATTCTGCATGGCAAGAAATAATACATTTCCCGTTAATAATGCACAAAAATAAGCACATGGAAATATAGTGCCATTTGCAGTGGTGAAATTGAATCCAAAGATATATAGTTTCATTGTAGGATGGTCTGTCCGCTGCACAAAACAATAAGAAAGAAAGCTTCTGAGACTTTTGCAGAGACACAGAGAAAGTAATACCACATGTACTGGGTAATACATTTCTGGAGACTATGGGGCCGATTCCGATCTCAGCCGGTAGGGCTCCGAATCGGATTCGGCTTTACCGGATCCGATTCGGAGCCCTGTTTCCTGACCGATTCGTACGTGCGTCCGAGTACGATGCGAAAACTCCGACCGACTTGTTCGCAAGACCCAACCGCACCGACCGACTCGTACGCGAAAGCCGACCGCACCGACCGACTCGCTCGGACACGCCTCGCACCGCGCAATGGAGACGTTCCCCGGCCGGGCAAGTACGATGCGCGCCGCGAGCAGTCCGACCGACTCGCGCCGTCCGGCTCGAAGGAGCAGTCGGAGCCGTACTTTGGGGGTCCGTGTTGGACCCCCCTGTACGCGTAGCCACGTGAGTCGCACACAGGGGGGACCCATGGGTCCCCCCTACCTGTGCGTGTACGGCGCGAGTCGCTTCGCCGCGTACACGCTGTAGGGGGGCGCCCTTATTCGCCTCGCACCCATTGAGTCAATGGGAGCCCGCGTACGCGTTGTACGACAGGCTCCCATTGACCTCAATGGGAGTCCGACCGAATCGAGTCCGATGGCATACGTGCGCATCGTACTCGTTCGGTCGGGCTGCTAGGGTCCGATTCGGTCGGAAATCTCTCCGAGTCCGGCTCGGTCGGAGAGATTTCCGGCCCGAATCGGAATCGGCTCCTATGTATGCGGGAAGAAACGAGGAATGCTTATGTTGAGGGACCTAAATCAAGAAAAAAACTGTCAGAAGTCCTCATGGTATTTGAAGGGTCAAAGCCCCTGGCCCAGTGGACATGTGACATCCTTCTGATTTTCTCATTCTGACCACCCAGCATGTGTTCCTGTGCAGGAGACTTCTGTCACGAGACTCTTAACAAGCGATCTACTTCTTAAATTTGTGTGTTGCTCCCCAACAAAGTAATGGACTCTATTGGGAGATAGGGATACCGCCAACATGGCAATTCTTTTATGATGAACGATTACAGTATTCAGGGCCATGACACGACCAATGGTTGGTGGTAGTTCATTAATAGTCATGGGGTACATAGACCGTTTTATCTGCATCCACACATCTATGAGAGCTCTATGTGTGCTAAGAGAGGGAATGCATGCATGTGGAAGACAGCCTGGGGGTTTCTCACCATTGAAGGTATGATGAATAAAAGGAAGAATGGTACTGAAAAAGTGCAGAGGTGAGATAAACAAAGTTACGGGAGAATTTGGTGGTCAGTTTCTTTGATAAAACACAAAAAGATAAACTATATCACTCAAAGATTAATCAAAACTGACTTTGTAAACGTGCAAAAATATTGCTGCAAAATAAATGAAATATCCTTAAGGATAAAAGTAAGTCATTATTTAATATGAAATCAATGCACCAAAAATATTAGCTATATCAAAATAATGGATTAACAAAAATGACTCATAGAACGCAGAAATTGCAGGTGCTTGATCACAGTGGTGCATAATGGATTGAACCGCAATGGAGATATTGGAGTCACAGGCCCCACACAAATGCTTTGCTTAATTTTAATCAGACCTGTAGAAGCAAGCGAGAAATTCACATTCCCTCTATGCTACTACAAACATCCCTCTCCCTGTACTGCCTTAAATATCAATTTTGGCAGTGTTAAAGACTGTATTAATCGACCAGAATTTTATCATTCAATTTTTATGCTAACGGCACACAGATGTGTTTGAGAACCTTGGCTAGGTGTCAAAAGTCAAAAATAACTTTATTCGGTTCAAATGGACCATAAAAGTTTAACATACCAAAATGATACTTAAAATTAACGTGTCCAATTTATACAGCAATGTAGCTCTTAACTCTAAAACTCAACACTTAAAAAACCTTGTTTCTTAAAAACTGCTTAAAATTGAGAAGCACCATTTTGAATTACAATTCATACCGTTTTCTTATAGAAAGTGCAATTTTGATAAATTTAAAACAGAAGTATAAATAACAACAGTAGATAAAGAACGTAAGAAATTAAAACCCTCTTGATAAGTACAAAGGCGAATTTCTCTTAGGATTGGGATGAGGAACCTTGCCCTCGGCTCCTTACAGAGTGTGCAAAACAGCATAAAGTGCAAGGTGCTTTGTTGGGCTAAATTATTGCAGGGGCAGGGAATGAGATTGTCACACCATCCAGCCTGCTTAGGGAAGGCCACAAGAAAGTGCAACGTGCAAAGTCGAAACCTGGTCATAAAAAATCGGTACTGTACATTCATAGTGAAAGACAGATAAAATTCTTGTTGTAAAGGGAACCGATCAAAATGATATTGCAATCCTCGTTGCCGGCGACGATTGGTCAATACTGCAAAATATGCTTCTTTTATGACAGATTTCATATTTTTTTGGATACTTGCCGGATTATCATAGTAGTGCCCCAGACCTATTTCATGAAATTTTTCTTTAAACAAATCGAAGCCATGGAATAGTCAGGGCGTTATCGAGGGTCATGCAATCCTCGATAATTTTCCTTGAGAGCTTTAAGTCCTCAGACAGCCAAATTTTGGCCCAGAGGACTAATGGGGCGATGTTAATTCGGTCCTCTATGAAATCGAGCCCTACCTCAGAGTGGCAAAAGACTGTGGGAGCACTTTTAGGGATCATCAGTAATCTTTTTATGAACATATTTTCTAAGATTTGTAATTGGGTACTTTTATGATGACCCCACACTCCTGCCCCATAGGTTGCAACAGACAGACATTTTGATTTATATAATGTAATTAATTCCGCTACCGGCTTATGGCCCAACTTACAAGTGAAGCGGAATAGGCCCTCCACTACGCGGCTAGTATGCTGTACCCTAGCTGTTACAAGGTGATCCCAGTTCAATTTGTGGTTAAAAACATTCCCCAAATAAGTAAAATTGGACACCTTATCAATGGTCTTACCCTTTACGATAAATGTTCTTGTTTTAGTTTGCTTAGGGCCACACACCATGATATAAGATTTGCTAAAATTTACTTTTAGGTCAAGAGCTAACATAAAATCAGTAAAAATATTCAATGATTTCTGTAGGCTATTAGCGGTTAAGGCCATTAAAACCGTGTCATCCGCATACGCCAACAAAGGGACCGAGTTGCCTCCGATTTTCGGGAAGTCTAGAGCTTTTTCTATTAGAGCTGACTCTAGGCCATTTGTATATAGAAGGAAAAGAAAAGGGGGCAATATGCACCCCTGTCGAACTCCCTCTGTGGAAACAATAGGCCCAGTCTTCTCTCCCCCAGGACCAAATCGTATGGCGCAAGAGGGTGATTAGGGGTTCCTCAAACCCCATATTCTCCATCTGGTCCCATAACTTCTCTCTATTAACCGTGACAAAGGCACTGAACAAGTCCATGAAGGCAAGGTGGATTGACCCCTTCCTTGCCCTCATGTACTTGCCCATAATCAATGACAGGTTAAGGCACTGTTCGTTCGTCCCCATGCCCCTTCTGAAGCCATATTGTGTTTGGAACATAAACTGAGAGGCTTCTGCCCAGGTCTCGAGGTGCGCTAGAACGACCCTCCCCAACACCTTGGCCGTGGCGTCGATTAAAGAGATAGGCCTATAACAGGCCGGATCGTCCCTGTTTCCCTTTCTGTACACGGGTACCACTATTGCCTCTTTTCAAGACAATGGGATAGGGCCTATTATTACTGCTCTAAAAACACTTGTCAAGAGGGGTGCACAAAGTTGAGGATTGCTTTTAAACAAATCCAAAGGTACCCCATCCGGGCCTGGGGCTTTCAGGCACATCCCCTTGGCAAGTGCATCCTCGATCTGACTCACTGTCAAAGAGGAGCTCAGTTGGTGTGCAGGAATTGGGTCTATTGGGATGTCTGGGAAGGTCTCCTGGGGTGTAATTCCATTTGGGTTAAATATACTACGGAAATGAGATTCCCAAACTTTCCCCGGTATCATTGAGACCATGCCCCTTACATCCTTCGAAAATAGAGGGCGGTTTATTACCTCCCAAAAACCTCTAGAATCTTTAAGTGCGCTTGCTCTCTCTAGAACTTCCCAGGCTAACCTTCTCAGTTCTTCTTTCCTTTTGTTGACTGTGTTTTTATAAGCCTGCCTTGCATTTTTGATTAGGGTTTTATCTCAGGGAATTACATGTAATGTCTTCTTGAGGTCCTTTTGGGCCCTTGAACATTCGGCATTAAACCATTTAGTTTCCTGGGCTTCCCCTCTTCCCATTATCTTTGTCAGGTTTGTAGATACATCCCTACAGATTAATTGGAAGCCGTTTATTACCGTATCTGGGGGAGAGTCTTGATCCAGGCATTCCAAGATGGAGCTTAGATTGGTTTTAACTATGTTCTCCTCGAATTGGGATGGATTTATTCTGCCCCATTTCAATCTCACCCCTTGGTTTGAGGTGTACTGGAGAGGGCGGCCATCCCCTTTCTCATCCTGAGCTGTTACATGTAGGGAGGCGATAAGGGGATTATGGTCGCTAGCATTATTGGGCTCTATCTCAAAGCTATCAACCCAAAGAGAAAATTTCCTGGATGTCAACATGAAATCAATGACGCTTTCCCTTCCACTGCCCAAGTAAGTAGGGTACCGTATTTGGGGACTGCTAACCAGGGTATCAACAAAAATCAAATTGTTTACAATAATAATGGCATTTAAGGCATCACCTTGCGGGGTATGTATGAAATGCGTCAGCGATTGCCCCTCTGTATCCAGTAGCCCACACACTCGTTGTGAACTGTGCCGGCATAAAATAACAATTAAAATTCCCCACCCAATAAATACACAGGGGCTGCCACTTCCCCGCGATCTTATCAATTTCATCCTTAAGAGTATCAATGATGTCACAGCTATTCTGGTCAAATATATTGTAGTACCAATTAATCAGTAACATCTTGGACTGAAATAAATTTGAAATCAAAATAAGTTGATACCAAGGGGAATCAGAAATGGCCTCCGCCTTAATAGACCCATGTTTTACGGAAATCAGTGTCGCCAGCCCGCCTTTTGCCCTCCATGCTTGTGAGGCTATTGCATGAACATTGAAAGAGCAGTAGCCATCTAGCTCAATGTTCTCCCTGTACCATGTTTCCTGAACACAGATGATATCAAAGGCCTTGACGTACTCTAACCACACCTCATCCTCTAGTTTCGGGCGGATGCCTGCAATATTCCAGGAGACAATTCTGAGGGAGCTAGCTTTATAGCTCTTTGTCACTGGGACTTCCGGGTTGCTGGTGATAGCGAGCCTAACAGGCGTAAGATCCAGATCATGCCCCCCTTCTCCAGAATTACATGTAAATTGAAGTATAGATAAATCAACCCCGGTCTCTCTTTCATGTGTGTCGCTATAAATGATAGGTGTATTGTTTGGGAAATGATACACACACTTTTCGACCATCCCATTCCCTATTGTTCTTCCCACTACGTTAGGGTCTCTCCCTAATAGCCCACCTGTTGTTAACATCTTGTCTGGGCTTCTAAGATCAGAAAGTAGTCAATCTATGTCTGTTAGGCCAGAGAGTGCCTCAAAGCGATTAGGGTGGAGCCATGTTGGGTGTTGGGGAAAATGGGGTCTATTCAAGAGTTGAGGGCATGACTGTTGGCTCTTAACAGCCCGCTGCTGGTAAGGGCAAAAAAAAAAAACAGGGGGTGGGCCTGTATCTGCTCTGAAGGAGAATCTCTGAGGTCCCATAGGGCGAGGCCAACACACATCTTATTGTTAAAGTTCAACACCACACAATCACCTTCTCTATTTTTAGTTGTTTTTCCCAGCCAGCTCACTCGCCTTGCCATAATAATATGTTTATGCCAATCTATTTGAGCCTGGATTTTACTAGTACACCAATGGGCAGCTTTATTGATAAGGCTCTGGCAACTTTCATGATGTCCTGGTGGTAGATAAGGGACCCCTGTCAGGACCATGGTATAAGATGTACACCCCGGGGGTAAGTTTAGAATGGTGTCATCACCCTGCCTGCTTGGCAGACCAGGCGCCGAACCAGTTATGGGCCTTTTCCTTTTCAATAGGCTCACCCCGCTATGCCTATCAGATGTTAAACAGTTAATGGCCCCTCGCTCGCCATTAAGGTTCCCACCGTGACCGGGTGCCATCGCTACCGGCACTCTTAGGTGGTCCACGCTGTTAGCCCTATCCTGGGCAAAATCTGGTGGTTTGATCACATTACATGTAACTATGGGATCGTTTATTAGGGCCCTCCCACCGTCGGCAGCACTAAGGGGAACGGTATCTCCTCTCTCACCAATGCCATTTACCAGGTCACACTTTCCGCTTTGCTTACTTTGCACGGGTGCGATACCTGGGGTTCCTGGGATCAACAATAATTGAACAAGCTGCTCCTCAATACGACCCAGGCAAGACAAAATAGGCTCTAAAGAACCCAACATTATTTTGCCAATTCTGGCTACTACCATGTCCATTTCAGTCTGAGACCTTGTGAGCCCACCTCCCCCACAAGATTTCCCCGCTGTTCCTGGGGGGTTTTGCCTTGTTCTCTTGACCTTTGGCAAATGGCCCGTTACACGTTGGTCAGTTCCCAATGGGGCGATACGCTTCCTTTTTCCCCCGGCTATACTATGGTCCCCAATAGATGTACATGTTGCAACTTCCGCGCCCTTTGGTGCTCCTCCTGAGGCACCCTGGCTCTGGATAATGATGGTAGGTGAAAGAGGGAATGGGGGCTGTGCCAAAGGGACAGGAGGCGTGACAGATGTTATAGTAATGGGAACCTCCGAGGTAGGGGAAGTGGCAGACTGAACAGGCTGAGTATTCAAAATGTCGGATGGGGTGGAGGGGCTATCGAGAGTCTACGCTCGGCCAGTTCAATTTCCTTATTGATAGCCCCCACAGCCTTCTGTAAAAATCCATCTAGAGTAGCATCTGTGCTTTTCCCAGCAGGCGTGGCTTTCTTCCTCCCCATGACAGAAAAATACTTGGGTCCAAACACAAGTCAGAATTTAAAGGCAAATAGGAGATATTATTACTTTAGTAAGCCCTCACGCCTCCTTACTTGAAGTTGTACTGGCACGTTGACTAGAGAGGCCAAGAGGAGTGGCCCAGCCTGGCCTCTTTCGGCCGCAGACTGGCCCTCCCTTGGCCCGGGCACGCCCGCCCCGCGCTGTGGGATTAAGTAGGCGCCTCCTGGCGCGAAGGGAACGTTGGCGGCTGGACGCAGGTTGCAGCAGGGACGCTGGGGAGTGTAGTCCTGCACTCCCCGGTCCCGGACTCCTTGTCTCTTCCTGGTCCTGGCCCCAGCAAGGGGCGAACAACAGAGGGCAGGCGAAAACTGCAGCAGGGCTAGGTGTCTTATTTTGTCCGCAATTTAAAACGTATTGGAATGTGAAAATACTAGGAAGATGATAACCTCAGAATGAGCTACCAGGTGTACCCAGTTGTGAGGGAAGTTTAAAAAAAAGATAATTTAACTGAGTGGAATCATTACCTACAATCTACAACTGGCTTTGCCTGGGTACCAACAGCGCCAGTTGCAGGTGACAGAGAACAACGCACATCATGTTATTTTTGGCCTATAAAACTCAAATAAGCATTTGCCCAATTTCAGAGTGTTGCATGTCTTTTGTTTTAAGGGTGGAATACATTTGAAGACCCCCTTGTCTTACAAATGTTTGACTTGCCATGTGCTAGCTTATCAGTTTCACAAAATAGTTATGTACCAACATACAAGATGGCTCTCTATCCATGCGTGCAATGCTCCTTGAGTGAAGGGCTATAGATTGGTAGAGCAGAGGCACTACTCATCTTTTGATATCAGCTCTTTTTTTCAGAAAAGAATTTGGAATGTTGAAATGTTACTGAAGACTACTTGAAGTTATGGATGTGCCTTCGGGCAGTGGGTCAAGTCAAAAGATAAAAAACAATACTGTCTCCCATCTATATTCTGTCCAGTCGGGTAAGGACCTCTAAAAATCATATACAGAGAAATGATTCGCCATTCTTTAACATCCAAGTATAAAGGCCATCAATCAGATAAACTCTTGAAATGGTGTAGCCTGGAGAAGGAAAGTCATGCAGTCACCTCAATTAATACAAACCATAGGAAACCTCAGTTGAGAGAAATTACTGAGATGACAAATTTTCCAGATATTTGAACAATTACATTTATTGATAGTCGTCAGAAAAAATACACATCAACACATGAATCAGTTTAAAAAAAGCACAATAAATAACATCTGATCATGCTCTTCATAGTATCTTGTTTAATATCATTAATCATTTTTATTTAAGTAAGTATCTACAGATTTGGTTTGTGGTGTTGTGAAATAACATAACATTCCACATCACTGTACAGGAAGTGTCCCGGGCTACTGGCTGTCATGGGTCTGGACTCCGGAACCTTCTGTTGCCTGATTCACCCTCCTCCCGATAAACAGAAGGTCGATAAAGCGGGGAGGCTTGACACAAAAAGATGAACATTTCCTACCTGTAAACCATGCGCCGGGAGGAAGCATGCCATCTCACGGCGCAGCGAGCAGTCCTAGCCTACTCTTTCCGGATCATCGCCTGCCCAAAGCAGGTCGGGTTTGACTTTTCGATTCATGTTGTGTATAGACCCGGGTCAGAGAACCCGACGCTGCTTCGTCTTGGGATAACAGTACCAGAAAGCCGCCTTTTGACTTCCGGGAGCGTTGAACAAGTTACTTAACTTCGTTAACGATATATCTGTAAGAGACATATATTAGTTATGGATTCCTTACCTTAGAATTACCCCCAGGCGTCAGACTGGATCCGCAGAATTTTTCTTCAGCGGTACCACTGCGCGCGGTAGGTGGCGTCAGTCGACTCCGCGTTCGTCGTTGGCGTCGTGATCGCTGGAATGAAGTCGCAGTATCTACTTAGACGCCGCCCCTGCTCGCTGACGTCAGTTCTTTACACGACATTCCACACGAGAAGCGCAGAGCCATGCAAGACACTGAACACTGGTGCATAGAACTAGCGCCCTGAAAGGGAGTCCATTACTCTAGAAGTTAGTTCGCAGAACCGGGAGGATGGGTGGTGCGGTAAGGAATCCATAACTAATATATGTCTTTTACAGATATATCGTTACCGAAGGTAAGTAACTTGTTCATCTGAAAGAGACTATTAGTTATGGATTCCTTACCTTAGAATAGATACCCCAGCAATACCAACCCCGGAGGTGGGTCTGCGAACCAAGTTCACACCAGGAAGTCCTGAAGAACGGAGCGGCCAAAGAAGCCGTCTCTCCGTACTTGGCTGTCCAGGCAGTAATGTTTAGTGAATGTGTGAAACGAAGCCCACGTGGCTGCCTGGCAGATGTCATGAAAGGGGCTCCACGTCCCAAAGCAGTAGTGGCTGCCGTCGCCCTGGTGGAATGGGCGCGCAATCCTACTGGAGGTTCTTTTATCGCCAAGGAATAACAAATTTTAATGCAAAGAAGAACCACTGAGAGATGGTTAGTTTTTGCTCGGCCTGACCTTTCTTGGCGCCCACATAGCCAACAAAGAGCTGATCATCCACCCGGAATTGTTTTGTGCGATCCAGATAAAATGAAAGTGAACGTTTTGGATCCAGACGGTGGAGCCTCTCCTCCTCTTTAGAAGGGGGCGGGAAGAAGGTGGGAAAAGTGATGGTATGTCCTATGTGGAAAGAGGTAACCACTTTGGGAAGAAAAGATCTAGTGCGAAGGACAACCTTGTCTGGATGAACAGCCAGGAAAGGCGGTTTAGAAGAAAGAGCCTGAAACTCACTCACCCTGCGAGCAGAGGTGATGGCAACTAAAAAGGCAGCTTTAAGGGTCAATAGTCTGAGAGGACAATTATGTAGCGGCTCGAAAGGAGCGCACATAAGGTAAGTCAGAACAAGGTTCAAGTCCCACTGGGGCATTACGAAAGGAATAGGAGGAAACAGGTGAGTAATGCCCTTAAGGAAGCGATTTACAATAGAGGACTTGAAAAGAGAAGGCTAATCAGGAATGCTAAGAAAGGCCTAGATGGACGAAAGATAGTCTTTAAGAGTGCCCAGAGCAGAGCCCTGCTGGGCCAAAGAAACAATGAAGAGGAGAACCTCTGAAAGAGGGGCAGAAAGGGGATCCACAGCCTTTGCTGTGCACCATGCCACAAATTTGTTCCATCTACAGGCGTATACCGTTTTGGTGGAGGGACGCCTGGCTGCCAAGATAACGTTACAGACTTCGGGAGGAAGGTCGAAAGCTGCCAACTGTCGCCGCTCAATCTCCACGCAAGGAGGTGGAGGCTGGACAGGTTCGGGTGAAGGACCGTCCCCTGCTGCTGCAACAGAAAATCCTCCCGAAGAGGCAGTCTGATCGGAGGATCGATGTCCATGTTCAAGAGCTCCGGATACCAGACTCTTCGGCCCAGTCCGGAGCCACAAGAATTACTTGGGCCCGGTCGCGCTTGATCTTCTTCAGCACTCTGGGCAGAAGTGGTATAGGCGGAAAGGCGTATAGAAGACCGCAACTCCACTCGTGACGAAAAGCGTCGCCTAGCGAGTGCCCCCTTGGAAATTCCAACGCGCAGAACTGCTGACATTGCGTGTTCTCTTCGGTGGCAAATAGATCTAACCAAGGCTCTCCCCACTGCTGAAAGAGACCTTGCACCACCTCCGAGGGAATACGCCATTCGTGATCCATCATGCACAGGCGGCTGAGTTCGTCTGCCCTGGCGTTCAGGGAACCCGACATGCTCTGATGTTCCAGCCACTTGCAGAGACGAAGGGCCTCCTGACAGAGGTTCCACGACCCCACCCTGCCCTGTTTGTTGCAATACCACATGGCGGTGGTGTTGTCCGTGAACACCTGCACTACTCTTCCTTTGACAGAAGGAAGGAATGCCTTCAGTGCAAGACGAATCACCCGGAGCTCCAGAAGATTGATGTGGAGCCCGGACTCCGCCGGAGAATAGAGGCCTCTGATCTCCGCCTCCCACATGTGGCCGCCCCACCCCAGAAGTGATGCATCTGTCACCACTGTGAACTCTGGTTGGGTAAGGGAGAGGGATCTGCCGTAATCCTGGTTCGTTAGCCACCACTGCAATTGGTGGGCAGTGCCCTCCGAGATCTGGACGCAATCGGAAAGATTCCCCTGATGCTGTGCCCACTGGAACTTCAGGTCCCACTGCAGAGCCCGCATATGTCACCTGGCATGATCCACCAGCAGGACGCAGGAGCACATGAGACCCAGCAGCCTCAGGGTCATTCTGACCGAAACCCGGGATAGAGGCTGAAAGATCGGAATCATAGCACGAATATCCCGGACTGGCTGTTTGGGATGATAAGCCCGAAACTGCGCTGTGTCCAGAACCGCCCCGATGAAAAGGAGCTTCTGAGAGGGAATCAGGTGTGACTTTGGCACGTTGATAGTGAACCCCAGCGAATGCAGGAGGTCCGCCCTAGTCTGGACGTGGGAGACGAGAGCCTGGGGCGAACTCGCCTTCAACAGTCTGTCGTCGAGATAGGGGAAGACTGGAACCCCTGATCTGCGTAGATGAGCTGCGACCACCGCCATCACTTTTGTGAACACCTAAGTGGCGCTGTTAAGGCCAGAGGGGAGCACGGTGAACTGAAAATGCTCGTGGCCTACCGTGAACCTTAGGTAACGCCGGTGGGCAGGCAGGACTGGGATGTGAAAATAGGCGTCCTGCAAGTCCAACACTACCATCCAGTCTCCAGGGTTGAGGGCAGACAGGACCTGAGCCAATGTCAACATTTTTAACTTCTCCTTCCAGAGGAAACGGTTGACGTCCCTGAGATCCAAGATAGCACGCAGGTCTTTGTCCTTCTTGGGTACCAGGAAGTAGTGGGAATAACAACCACGACCTACTTCTGGCAAAGGGACGCGCTCGATGGCTCCCTTGGCCAAGAGAGCCGCAACTTCCTGACGGAGAAGGGCCAAGTGATCCTCCGACATGCGATAGAAAGCAGATGGCATGGAGGGAGGGGTAGTCTCGAAGGGGAGGGAGTAGCCCCTTCGGACTATCTGCAAAACCCAACTGTCCGACGTGATGTCGTGCCAGTGGGGGAGGTGATGGCGATCCTGCCACCCACTGGCAACTGGTGGCCCTGAAAAGTCAGACTAGGAAGGTTTGGAGGCTGCTGCAGAGGGGGCGCTGGTGGACTGGCCCGCCTGCTGGCCCCCAGACCCACGACGCTGGGTCCCACGTCCCTGGCTGCGCAGAGGCTGGACAGCTTGCGCAGGCCTGTGGCTCTGGGTGGAACGTGGTGGGGCACCCCTTCCGTAGCCACGAAAGGGGCGAAAAGCGGACTGCGCGGGGCGAGAGGTGGTAGCGAGGCCCAAGGATCTGGCCGTAGCCCTAGAATCCTTAAAGCGCTCGATAGCGTTGTCCGCTTTGTCGCCAAACAAGCGACGGCCATCAAAGGGCATGTCCAAAAGAGTCGATTAGACATCACCCGAAAAGCCAGTGGACCTCAGACAGGCGTAGCGTCGCAGGGCTACCGATGTTGAAATCGTCCTGCCTAGCGAGTCAGCGGTGTCCAGCCCACATCGTATGGCATACTTCGCTGCATCTCTACTCTCAGCAACTGCACGGGAGAGCATGGCCCGGGCCTCCTCCGGGCACTGTGGCAGCACCTGCGCGACTGTGTCCCACACAGAGTGGGTGTAATGGCCCAAGAGACATGCGGTGTTCACCGACCGCAGTCCTAAGCTGGTGAAAGAAAACATCTTCTTCCCAAAATGATCCAGCTTCTTGGATTCCCTATCTAGGGAAGCAGTAGGGAATGGGCTTTTGGACGTTGAGGCTTGGACCACCAAGCTCTCAGGGGTAGGGTGTTGGAAGAGGAAAGTGGGGTCGCCCGGGGCTGGGCGGTGGCGTCGGGCAGTCATCCTATCCACAGGAGCCCCTGTGCTGGGCTTGGACCAGGTGGCCAGAAAGATGTCCGTCAGGGCTTCATTGAATGGCAGCAAGGGCTCCGAAGAGGCTGCTGCTGGTTGAAGCACCTCAGTCAGGAGGTTAGTCCTGACTGCCACCGTAGGGGATGTATGACGATACCACGCATGCATTACATCGCATGCCATTAGATCGCGGTTTTAACAACGCAAGTCGTTACAACGACTTGCGTTGGAGGGCGCTGGACTTAGGAGTAGTTTAATTTACTATTCCAACTCCAGCCTACGTACAGTAGGGAAGGTGTTGGATAGTAATTTAAACTACTCCTTGTCCTATAGCGCCCTCCAGTGCAAGTCGTTGTAACGACTTTCGTTGTAAAAACTGCGATCTAATGGCATGCGATGTAATGCATGCGTTCTAAAGGTTGTTTCCCACCGTAGGTAGCTCAAGGCCCAAGGCCTCAGTCGCCCTAGGCAACACCACAGCGTAGGAGACTCCCTCCTTCGTAGCCACGGTAGGGGGAGAAAGCATGCAAAGGTCTGGGGATGTATCCAGACCACTGGCCTCACCCAGTTCCTCTCTCTAGTCTGGCTCTTCCAGCTGGTCTGCTAGAGGGTCAATAGACCCCTCCCAGTCCTCCTCACCCTCCTCTGGCTGCCACTCAGGGCGATAAGGAACGCCAGGAAAGAACAGAGGTACAAAAGTACCAGTCGGTCGACGCCGGTCCGGCTCCGTGTCCATGTCAAGGTGGAGGCCGGGCTCGAAATCGGCTGGGGACGCAACCGGCGTCGGAGGGGGCGGAGGTGTCGCCAATGGATTCAGCGCAGGAGGAGGTGTCGTAAGGTCGACTGGCGCCGATCCGGATCCAGGCCTGGATCCCTGGGGGCCCTGCGGCGCCGGAGCCATCGGCATCGAAGGCCTAGAACCCCCAGACGAGTCTGCGGGGCCCGAAGGTGCGCCGGCGGAGTCGGGCTGCCCAAAGATGGAGTGGAGGGCTTCGTAAAAGCTACGAAGTTGGGCAGGGGTCACCCCGGCTCACAAGAAGGGAGGGAGGCTAGGAGCCGAACCAACAGGCTCTGCGGGCGGAGCCGGACGACTACCTTCCGCAACCCGCGTCGCGTCGGCCGTCGGACGGGGAGAAGGCGAAGCGCGACGGTGCTTCTTCAGCTTCTTGTTGTGCTTCGACTTACACAAAGACTTCAAAGAGGAGTGATGGTGGTGACTCCGCGACCTCCCTCTCGACAGGGACCTCGAGAGGCGCGGAGCTGACTGCCGAGCATCGAGAAGCTTTCGGGACCGCTCCCGCAAAGACTTAGGGTTCATGGCCCGGCAGTCGGAGCACGACTTTGTGTCGTGGTAGTGCTCCAAACACCAGAGGCACACGAGATGTGGGTCCGTGACCGACATCAACTTGTAACAGGATTCACAAGGTTTGAAGCCGGTCTGTCGATGTGACATCCCTTGCACCAGGAGTCGAACGGCTCGAAAAAAGAAGTCGACAAAAAGTCAAAAAAACTCCAGTCAAAAAAGACTGAGGGTACCGCTCTCTCCGGATCTGCGCTGGCTGGCGCGGAAAAAGAAAGAACTGACGTCAGCGCGCAGGGGCGCCGTCTAAGTAGATACCACTATGTCATTCCGGTGATCACGACGCCAACGACGAAAGCTGAGTCGACCGAAGCCACCTACCGACGCGCAGGGGTACTGCTGAAGAAAAATTCTCCGGATCCAGTCCGACGCCTGGGGGTAATTCTAAGGTAAGGAATCCATAACTAATAGTCTCTTTCAGATTAGGAGCTCCTTTGACCTGCAGCGGAGGACACAGCAACTCTCTGTCTTGGAGGAATCCTTTGGCAGCATTTCTCCGGCTGCACGTTTCTTGGGTTGAGCCCTTCCCTTCAACGCGCATGGAGCATGTGGTGGTATAGAACCTGTCACCTGCAGTATGAATGAGTACACGTGCTGGAGCGTGTCAGCTATTGTGTGTTTGTCCACACACTGGAGCGCGTTCTTAATTGTGTGTTTTCCATGAGCTGGAATGCATTCTTCACTGTTTTCATTACCAAAGAGCTTGAAGCTGCCCATGCACAGGAGTGCACCCGTTATGTCTTTCTTTGCCAAAGCGCTTGGAAGAGCCTCATCTATTATTTTGTTGTTTGCCAAAGCACTAGGAGCGCCTCATCTATTATTTTGCTGTTTGTCAAAGCGCTTGGAAGCGCCTCATCTATTATTTTGTGTTTGCCTACACGCTGAGAGCATCTACTGGGTCATTTCTTTCCTCTCACCTGGAGCACTTAATTTATCTGTGTTTTCCCCGCGCTTGGAGTGCTTACTAGGGAATAACCTCTTTCACACACTTGGAGCATTCTCCCTGTATGGTGTTGCTTCATACATTTTGCCTTTCTTCAGAAGTTTTGAAAAACCCCACGGAGTGCGCAGTATAGTGAGAAGCTCTCAGTGGTGTCAACATACTTCCTCATGTTTTCCTGGATTGCGAGACCACCAACCACATCAAGGTTAATACTCTTAACTTCCTTTCTCATGGTTACATGTGTTTATGTGTTTGCTGGAGCATGGCTTAGTTTCATATCATAACACACATATTTTGTCTATTATAGACACCTTCAGTCTGGGTAGTCCCGAATAATTTTTCCTCTTCATCACCTTCATTCAACGTGTCTTACAACAATAGTCCTACCTTTTCAAGTAGATATCAAAGCATAGGGCGGGTGCGATTACACAGGAATGCCTTATGCTTTTCTGGTGTTAGATCCTGTTTCTTGTTCTGTAGGTTTCAGCCAGTTACACTTGATGGAAACATACCGAACTATCCAGGACCTCCTCCCCGCGCCCCAGCATTCTTCCTTGTCTAATTGAGATACATTGCAAGCAAGAGGAAAGGGACTGTGGAGTTGGTTTGTATCGTCTCTGCAAGGTCATGCCGCAAACTCTAGGTCTGGACTGCAGTGGTCTGTCACTGGCTCAGTAAAATACACTTCCCAAATGCTTGGCTTTACAGCAATTATGCACATGAAGGTACCTAAAGGTTCTGCCTGATCAAAGATAGATATAGAACACTGCTAGTCCTCCGATGACGTTCCAGAGGTATATAGCACTTCATAATGACTCACGTTTCATGCACAGCTAATTTATTTATTAGACGTTTCATATGTCATGTTATACTTTCCTGTCTTCCAGTTTGCCGCATCATGACTAATGAGCTCATTTGACTTGTCCTAAATATGGGCATGAGATTGTAATTGAATTGGGAGAAATTAGCAGGAGTGTATGACAGTCACGTCTGCTGCCTCCAAAGGTGTGGGGCTATTGTGCAGAGCGAGACAAGGCCAGAAACATTCACATTGGTCAATTAATCAAGATTCTCTTCGGGGATCTTTTAAGATCATAGGATGCTAATTACCTTTTGTTTCGAACAAGATTGTGTTTTTGGCTCTTGTGTTTGCAGACATACCCTGAAGGACATAGATTCGACAATTTATCATATAAATAAACCAGCCCAGATGTTTCTTGGAGCTATTCCGCTAGAAGACTCCTCTCAAGTGGTGTTGAAGATGTTATTTATTATTGATGCGATAAATATTTGACTAGCTGTCTCCTCATTTGTTGCCGGGTAAGGGAAGTGGAAACTCTTGCTTTTTCCACACACAGACATTGCTGTAAGGAAAGAGGATCTCTTGGCATGTACATGTCACTATTCAGTCACTGACCTCAGAAGACAATGTGTCACATAGCAGCAGATAAGTTTCTCCAATAAACTTACATTTTCTCTTTAAACAAGCCCACTACTATCTGGCGGGCATACCCACTGTGTTATCACACATTTAATCAAAACATTTGCAATGAAAAGTACATCTGTGCAAGGTATTGACCCGAATAAGGTGATGGGAGCCATTGTCAAAATGTGTTCAGCCTAAATGGTATGATTCATTCATGGCATCGCAAATGCATGGACCCTTTTGTAAAGTACTACACTGCATTGTATTGCAACATTTAAATAACAATTTATCTAAATCTATGTGGGGTGCCGAAATGGTAGCCTATATGGGCAGCATGCTTTGCAAAGTAAGATGTGCGGTTGGAAGTGCATTGTCTTTGTTTTGATCCTATGTGGAAAGTGTTTCTAGGTCATGCGAGATGAACAAGTTATTTATTTATATTCGGTAACGCCCTTTCTGGTGGATACTCTGACTGCAGATTCCTCATCTTTAGAATATCCCCAGGCACCAGATTGGATCTAGGAGATTTAAACAGCATTGTTCTCATACACTGGTAGTTGGCGCAGTGCGGTTCCACGTTGACTTGGCTTTGGCCCGGAAGTGATAATGAAACAGTACATATATGTGCCACCCCTGTAAGTAGGCAGTTTCTTTCTAGATTCTGTCCACGCCTTCAGACATGTAGCCCAATAACAATCAGAGGAACCAGTCTTCAGATCTCTAGATTGGGACTACTTTAGATGGAAAAAGAGACCATTCCACAGAAAGGGGCGCGGGACGGTGGTGGGGAATCTACAGTTAGTCATAGTATCAACCATAAAGGATGCTACCAAAAGTAAGTAACTTGTTCTTCTGCTGGATACTTCTGATCACAGATTCCTCGTCTTTAGAACAGGTACTAAAGCAGTACCTCCCAAGTGCATGGTTCTGAGGAATGGCTCAGATCAAAACGCTCTGCAGGACTGAACGGGCAAAATGCCTTTCCTCTCACACCTGGCTGTCAAGGCAGTAGTGCTTCATGAACGTGTGCATGGACACTCACGTTGCAGCCTGAAATATGTTCTCCCACCCTGATCATTTGTGTGACACTTGTTAGTCTAGAGCAGTGCAGATTGGCCTTGTGTATCCAATTCGCCCCACTGGGTAATGAGAATCGACTCCTGAGGTTTTGTAGTTGGGGTCCTCGTCAGCAAACTGAGGGTTCACTATCATATCCCTTTGTATCATTACACCTTTCCCTTCATTCCCTCCTGCACGGGGACCCTTCTGAAAAAAGTCTGCCAGTGGCTCTGTGTTCCATAGATATTCTACGAGAAGACGGGCTCATATTGCAATGCTTTGACTGTTAAGAGTAATGTTATCACACCTGTACCTACATTTCTGCCCTGCCTTATTGGGACCTGCATACTGAGAGTGATCCTGTTCAGTCTCATTCTACTCTCAAGATGGCTGATGCTTGGCGGTCTACAGTTACTGCTTGAGAAATAAGGACTGTTCGATAACTTTCCTATAGTGTAAAAGCTTTAGACCTCCTTCTAGTTTGCTAAAGCATTCGAATTCTCACAGAAGATAAAAAGGGTGACCCGTGAGTTTCACCTCGCTAACAAATTACTCTTGGGCCTTTACTTTGCCCCTATGAATATGTGTCAGGATCGTGGTACCCAATCTCAATAGCAATAAAAGGATTTGATGAAAATGCTTTCCTAAAAGGCTCATCTACAACACAGCTCACAAAAACAGAGCTGACTGGAAGAGGAACCAAAGTGGCGACTGCGCAATATGTTGGTTGATGGGCAGGACATAAGAAGTGCATACGAACAAAAAACAGACACGGTCACATTGATGTGAACCAACTCCATGCAGATTTATAGAAAATCTCTAAGATAGTGGGAGTCATGGATAAATGAGGCACATATCAAAATACTGAAAGAGTAAACACTGCAACATGACTAGAATGCAGAAGAAAGCTTCAGGCACCCAAATCTTTTTACAGGTCAAGTACCAGAGTGGTCTGAGCGTCAGGGCATGACAATGTTCATGGCTAAACTGGTCACTGAATCACTTCAATCTATAGGCCTGTTTATCTTTTACACAGTTGAGAGGGTTCATGGAGCACCAATAACCACCCCAAACCAGCAGGCCTTCCTGGGCTGATAGCCACACACTAAAATTTAGAGGCAGAGACGCCATCTTACAAATTGCTTGAGTGCATTCAGCACTCATGTACAAGAACATACATATGTTACTTTTCTAGATTTGATTCATTTAGTGAAATGCCTAAGATGGAACACTGATGCTGCCACGGAAGAATTAAGAGGCAACGTTGTGAAGCATAATCTTCCTTCCTGTTCGTTTGAGGGTTATGACTGATGGGAAGATGTGGTTCTTTGCCACCATAGAAGAGGCTGAGGACTGTCTGGGAGAATGTGGCAAGGAGAGGTAACTGAGTGCTGTCCGGGATGCAGAAGAGACAAGTCTCTCTGCAGTGGCTGAAGGAAGCTTTGATGCACCCTCCACGGCTTGCTTCTCGGAGAGCAGAGACTGCTCCGCAGTTGATGAATGAAACCCCAGCCACTACTTGTATCTTATAAGTGGGCACAGACTGGAGACCCTTGTAACAGACAAACTAATCTCATGATTAATTAACTTTGGGCTGACATGCAAGGAATTCATAAGCTTAGGGGTGCCAGAAAGCCCGCAAAGAAGATGGCCGCCTGTTAGCTGAGCATCTCCTTCCTCTTGCCGTCAAACACACGACCCAGCTTGATCCGGGCTGCAGGTAGGCTTTTGATCTCCAGCGGGTGTAACTGGGCCTCTTTTGCGCGGGTAACGGCGGCGCCTTACCTTGCTGCCTGAGTCACGGCCTACCGGTGAGGAGTGCCGAGCTGGACTTACTTGCACTCCTTCGGCGCGGTCCCCAGCGCTCCTGGGGCCTCGTCGCTTGCAGTGCTGCACTGCCTATTAGCGGTTGCACTTCCAGGACCGTTGACTGTCACCACATCTTCTCTCCTTGCCAGAGTGGGGGCCGTGGCGTGTCGGAGCTGCCACTCTACCCCTTCGGCGGGCCGGACCGGGTCTATTGGGGCTGCCTCCTGCTGTCGTGTGGCTGGCCAGCCCGATATCCCAGTTTCCGGATGACCTGGGGGCGGCATGATGCAGTTGCTGTCTAGCGCTCGGCCCGGGCTGGGGTTCTGTATCTTGTATTGGGTTTGGGCCAGTCTGGACCACTCCACGCTGCTGGAGTGTGGCTGGCCCACATGGTATCCTGTGGCCCCTCCCCCTTCTTTGGCCTGGTTGGCGCCATCTGGGGCCCACCGATACATTCAGGACTGGCAGCCGGGGCCTGTTGGGGCCTTGCACCGAGGTTGAGTGGCCTGTGGGACTTGCCTCCCTATACCTCGCATTTTGCAGCCCAGTCTCCAAGGAGTGTTACCTGCATGGTCTGTGCACCAGTCCCCCTGCTTTTGAGTTGCTCCTGCACGGCCCTATAGCAACACCAGGCGACTGTGTACCTTTACCATCCATATACTTACCTACTGTGATAGCCCTGGGTGCTGTGTGTCCTCTGTCTTTCAGGCCGGGGGTTCCTCACGATAGGAAAACTGACCACAAACAATCCAAGCTTCAATTCGACAAGCGCAAATCCAGGGTGCACAATGACTCATCAACAGCGGACTCCTACACTCCAGGCGATAATGATGAGATTGCCATGTTTAAAGAACTAAGGGAGGGCTTATGCTCCATTGATGGAAAGAGGGATTCGAGAACCGCATGCTTAGATAGAATCCAGGTGCATGCTGATCTGCAGGAATCCAGGCTCACACAGGCCGAGGCTCAAATCTCTGAAATGGAAGACTATCAGCAGGAACTGGAATCTGTATAAGAGATCCTCGAGCTTATTAAGGCCAAAATAAAGACTTTAAAGGCAGATTCCACTGTAACAATGTAAGAATTCTGGGTGTGCCCAAATCTGCTAATGGCCCCAACATTGAGAGCTTTGTAGAAACCCTCGAGGGCATTCTGTTTGACCGCAGCTGATTCTCGGATGTCTTCATTGTTGAAAGGGCGCACCGTGCACTCACTCCCAAACCTAAACCTGGTTAGTCTCTGCGGCCCATCATAGCCTGCTTATTATACTACAGAGAATGGGATCTGATTTAACAGCTGAATAGTGACAATCCAGCTAATATATGGGATCTAATATCTGCTCTTACCCAGACTTCACCCCTGCTGTACAGGTCTCCTGTCGCTCCTTCCAAGAAGTTGAAAAGATCTTCAGTTCATGTGGGGTTAAGTATTCCATGCTTTTTCCAGCAGGGGTTCGTCTCCAACAGAGAGGCATCCACTTCTTCAAGCAACCTGCCTCAGCCTTAGAATTAATTGAGCATCACATTTCCGCCTGCAGGGCCAGATCCTCTGATCCCTCCAACATTACACTCTCCCATGACGGGGAGCAGCGTGGCACCTCCACACTCAGTGACAATGACTAACTGCCCATTTCTTTGCATTGTCTTACCTGTTGTTTTTCATGTACGCAGTTTGTGAGCCCATGCCCTCCCTCACTGTTGCTCCTCTCCTTTGGTAGTGGAATTCTTTCTTGTTCTTCTTTATATGCGATCTGAGTACATTGCCGCTGCCTATTACCTGACACGCCTTGCGGCTTGACGCTCGACAGGATTCCACTTGCTGGTTTCATACATGAGGTTCATCAAATGTCACGTAATTGTCTATCCTGCAGAATTGCTCCGGGCTATGCCTTGTGCTCCAGGACGCCCTCTGCGTGGAGAGCACCGCTTGCCCTTGGGTTTAGTGCTTCCCTTAGCTATTTGCTCCCTCTTTCACTTTTTGTTTCTTTTCTCCTTTTTGCCCTCTTGTTTGGCAGCTATGCAGGGGATATTTGCTGGCATTTGGGGCCGGCAGGAGAGGAAGGATGGAGTTGTTTCTTGTTCTAGTTTGTTTTGTGCTTTTTTTCTGTGTTCATGCAGTCACTCTCACACATATAACCACATGACATTCATGGTACAATTACCCTTGCGGGATGCAGTTCCTATTGTACCAATAGGTTTTTGCCCATCTCGTTCCTCGATGCTTAATTTCCTGACATGGAATGTGTGGGGTAGCAATAGCCCACGCAAGGCCAGGTGGGAGTTGGCATATCTGGACTGGCACAAAATCGATGTAGCCTTGCTTCAGGAGACCCACTGTTTTCCTCTTGGTACTCCAGCGTGTCCCTCCTTCTGGGGTGTGCATCATTACTTTCCTTCCAATTCTACTTACTCCAGAAGGGTGGTCACTTAGATTCGAAAGTCAGTAAATTTCTCACTTTCGGATCAAATCACACAGACTTGGCTGGACGACTGGTTGCTATTGCAGGCATACTGGACAGGAATCGTGTATTGTTAGTTAACGTTTATGGCCCAAACGTCGATGATTTTGATGTCTTTGATGAGGTAATGCAGCTATGTTCTAAGCATCGCAATTAGCCTACTGTTTGGGGCGTTGACTTCAATTCATACCTTTCCCATGGCTCTTGATGGATAGTCGGATGTCGTCCAGCCACCTTTGTGTGCCGGCTTGGCTCTTGCCCAGATTATGCAGCTTCATGACTTGACAGACGCTTGGATGGTGCTGCAACCCAATGAAGCAGAGTATACCTTCCATTCTCCAGTGCACAATACTTTATCTCGTCTCGACATGTTATTGCTCTTGACTGCACTTATGCATGGTGTGAGTAGCATTCAAATTCTTCCTCACTCCATATCGGATCACTCACCAGTGAAATTGTCCCTTTCTCAACCCACTCATGCACCAATGTTTTAAACATGGTCACTTCATTACACTGAGTTACGGGATGCGGTTTTCCATGATGACGTTGGCGCTGCCATTGTTGAATATTTTGAATTGCATGATAAGACTGTTGGGGATACCGTCACGTCCTGGGAAGCCTTTAAGGATTATATTCGGGGCATTTGTATTTCCAAGAGTGCTGGGTTCCTCAAGTGAATCCGTGCCCACCTCTTAAGGCTTCAGTCTCAGTTTAAGTACTTGGAAACTGACTACTCTATGACTAAGGATAGGACTTTCTTGGCACAGCTGCATAAGACACTTCTAGAATACTTGGAGGAGGCGAGCAGGAGGTTCTGTATTTGAGCTGAGATACCCAGGTTCAGACCTTCGGTGAGGGTGACTGCTGGGAAGGATCCTTACTTGGATTGCTGGTTGTGAGTGCGGGCATACTGGTGTCTCTGCCATTAAATGTAATGATGGTGGTATCTCTACTGATCCCCTCTCAATATTGAGTGAGTTTCAATTATGCTATGATCGTCTTAATACTTGCAGGCCTGGTGCAGCTTACTCAGATATTTCAACGTATCTTGACCAAATCATTGACTTGGCTCAATAGCGAGATTAGGGAAATCCTGGGTTCTCCAATAACGTTTGATGATATTACATGTACTATCACTGCTCTCCCTTGTGACAAAGCCCCTGGCATTGATAGTCTTCCAGTAGACTTTTATAAAACATTTACTGCCACCTGTAAAGATGCGAGATGCCAAGGTAATGTTAAATGTGTTTATTCAGTAATGCATGCTAAGCCGCTGTAATCAGAATCAGCAACTGCCTCCCAAAGTTTTAAAACATTACATTTCAAATGCTCAGAATAAAAAAACATTATATCACAACACTCTTCAATCTAACATAGAAACACCCTCCCTCAAAGACTCCTAGATATGTACAATGAGGCAGTTTCTAGGGGGTCTAACTCTTTCATTCGACCATGGAGACCGTTATTACGGTTCTTTTAAAACCTAACAAAGACCCTACTGAGATTACCTCATACGGGCCATTATTGTTATTGAACGAAGATAATAAGATCTTTGCCAAGATTCTGGCTCAAAGGCTCCAGCATTTAATGCAGTTCCTGGTAGTGCCAGATAAATCTGACTTTATTCCCCAACGTTCCACCTTCAATCTTCACACATTGATTGCTGTTCTCCATACTGTTGACATGCAGCTCCCATCGGTCGCCGTTTTGCTTGATGCTGAGAAAGCATTTGACTCTTTCGATTGGGAATTTATGTTTGAGGCCCTCCGCAGGTTTGGTATTGGTAAATAATGTCTGTCACTTATAAACTTTCTGTATACTACCCCCAGGGCTAAGGCATGCATGAATAACCTCCATTCTGTCAGGTCTGATGTGGGCAGAGGCACACGCCAGGGTTGCTCCCTCTTCCCTTTAATATTTGCTTTAGCTGTTGAGCCCCTGGCCTGCTGTTTTTAGGAAATCCACTTGCACCGTGGGCTTTGTCTAGACAGTCATTTCCTAAGCTGTTCAATGTATGCTGAGGATATTATTTTGTATGTTCAGCATCCAGATTCAAACCTCGCCACCGGTGGATATTCTGGGTTACAAGTCAACTGGTCCAAGTCAGAGATTTTTACCCTCACTTATGACTGCCCGGCTCCTTTGCTTAAGTACCCTTTGGGCTGGAGCCCGGCTGGTGTTTGTTAGACTGGGATCTGGGTTTTCCGTGATCATGATCATTTGATTCGCAAAACTTTGGCTCCACCTTGGAAAAATGGTCTGTCTCCATTCATCTTTGGATACGGTTTCCATTATCACTACTGGGGAGGATTTCATGGATTAAGATGGTGATGGTCCCCAAGTTTTTATATCTATTGTCTGATGTTCCTGTTCTCCTCCTACTGCACTTTTTTGTTCAGCTGAAACAGGTCTTGTCTCGTGTAATTTGGGGAGGTGGTCAGCCCAGAATGGGAGATTCTTAAAAGCCTGCCGCAGGCTGGAGGCTTCGCGTTGCAGGATTTCCACACTTATTACCTGGTGGCACAGGCTCATTATTTAAAGAACTGGGTTGTGAGACAGACTACACCTACACGTCAGGGTGGAGCGGGCAATCACCCGGACATATTCTTTGTTGCCTCATATCTATGTGCCTTGCGCTGTGGGATGTTGATGTTCTCGGCACTAGCAGCCTGGCAGGGCATTGCAAGCGGATTGCTTATTGGCGCAGATTTTATACCCATGGCCTGGCTCTGCCCCCGCCTCACTTCATTCTGGAGTGACATATTTCAAACTATGTCAGAAATTCTTACCTTTTCACTTTCCCTGTCTCCCCAAATCGCCTTGCTCGGTGACACATCAGCATTACCCGCCTCCTGCCAGCGCCTTGCTTCTATACTATTTGTCTTAGATACGCGATGTGTTTCGAAGGTCTGGAAGCAAAAGACAATCCCGCTACGCTCATGTTGGTTTCAATACACAGCCTACTGCCAGGAAATGATACATCAATATGCTGATATTCCTCATCCTTCCTTCTGTTCCTTAGAAATATGGGCCCATTTTAGGGGGTTCTTACTCCGTGCCACAAACCCCTCGCCCTTTCCCTTGCAACCCCAGAGTACCAGCGCTTCTTCACCTTGAGTGGCCTTCCACGCTATTCCTTTCTATTGCTTCTCCAACATGTATGGTTTTATCCTGTGCGCTGTATTGTACTGTATCCCATGTGCTGGTCTAGGCTTTTTAGTACTTACTGTGCTATTTTGTGTTGTACTGCAGAAACCTTAATAAACAGAATAAAAAAAAGGAATTCATAAGCTTTAGATACTGCCTGCATCTGTCCAGGTAGTATATTACCTCACCCCCTCATTGGTGGGGGTAACTGCCTATTTGGGTGGTACTAGTTGTTACCACGTCTCCAATTCATACTGCTATGCCCTAAGGTTTGGGGTAGATGATGATGATGATGCCGGAATGTTACCTACTTATTTTGTTCATAACAATTCAGAAGATGTGGTAAAGGTGGATAGAGTTGAAGTTGAGTGGGTTAACTTCCCCCAAAACAGTCTGTTCTTTCTTCTGCACTTCTGGTTCCCAAATAGCGTTGCTGCAAAGTTGAGTTAAACCATGTTGCAGCGAAAGGCGCTAACGTGCTTTGGAAATATAGGCAGGTGGAAACCCTCCGCACAGCAGTATAGGGCGGAGGAGGGGGAATTGCTTAAAGGGTTTTGATATTTTAGCTCTTCTTTGCTGCTCTGAACTGGTCAGATGACTGCTTGAGGCATGTAGTGTTCGACTGAATTCCATTACTTCTGAGCTGGAATGCTGCTGCGTTTCAACATCAAATAGTTTTATTCATTCTTTATTGTCAAATGTAATTCCACTTGTTATGGTCTCTCTTTCCCCATCCCTTTTTACCTGATGTTCGATCATGCCAAGAATGTTCAGTCTGGGTGGCGGTTGTGTCGGTTAGCCGTGACTAACATGCAGCTCCTGTGGGCTACGGATGTGGCGCAGAGTAAAGAGCACTCTTCTAATTCAAACCCGTGTTTTATGTAATTATTTCACTGGCGATGAGTTGCGCAGAGGACCATGAGCTCCACATCCCTTCTGATGTGGTGACCCTCTTCAGGAGACAGCATAGCGGCATTTTAGTACAGCGTGAGCCGCATATGTTTAATCGGCTGGAAGTTCTAGCACAGCAGCATCTTCCGACGGAGTTAATACAGGAAGTCCGGCCAGTCGTTGACCCGGCAGGAGGCAGTGTGCAACGTCTGTGGGTAAAGTACTACGCTGGAAGGTCTAAGACGTCATTTAGTCAGCAGGGGGAGTATCTCATTTTTTTGTGCGATACCCTGTTGGCAATGTGAGGTGAACAATGACGAACCTACGGAGCGATCTGGAAAGACACATCTGACAATGAGAACAAGGAGGATTTTATGAGGTACTGTTGGTCGGATGATATAGGGAGCTACTGTGTGCTTTTGCGAAGTAGCAGTCGCAGTGAATACATTTGTGGGGCGAGACTCAACGTTCTAAAGTGAGCTCTCTGTTTATTTCAGTTTTCTTTTCCTTTTGGTCAGCCAGGTGCAGCATTATGGAAGTTTGAGATATCTGTACTATTTCGGTGATTTTTCCCTTCAGTAACATTTTACATAACACTCGTGTATTGGAGTTTCAGTCAGCAGCAGGTGGACATACAGCAGTGAAACAGCAGAAATTGATAAAATATAATTCTTTTTTTTAAATTGGACTATGGTTATAAAGTATCGGTGGGGAAGGGGGCTTGATTACTAACCTTTTCTTCCCACAGGTACTTCTTTCTAACTACTGTGCTTAAAGTTGTTAGAGTATGTTCGCTTGGTGTCGAGTGGGTTATATACATCAGCTGAGCTTAGTGCAGTGTAGGTTTCTATCATCTATTATAGGAAAAGTTTGGTCAAGCAGAGTATATTTACTTTAGCATAATGGCAGCAGCAAGTATGAACCAACCACCTCCATTTCTTTCTGATGTTTGTGAACCCGTTCTAACATGGAAAAAGTGGATATAACTATTTGAATCATATCTTATTGCCATTGGAGGTAGTGGGTTCTCGGCAGTAAGGAAGCAGCATATTTTATTACATAATTTGGGCACTGAAGGAAGAAACGTTTTTGAGAGTCTGCCTGAATTGGAAGAAAGTGAGGAGGATTACGAAGGTGGTGATGTATATACAGGTACCATCAAGAAATGAGAGATACAGTTCGCTGTAAAGATAAATGTAGTACTGGAGAGAGAATTTTTTTTGGAAGAGTCTGGGAACAAATGAGAAAGGTGGATATTATATTGCCATTTTACGAGGGGTAGCGGACACATGTGAGTTTGAGGAGTTAACTGATTCCCTAATAAGGGATCAGTTGGTACGTTGCATTAACAACAAAAAGATACAAGAGAAATTATTGGTTGGAAATCCAAATTTAGAAAATGCCATTGATATTGCAAAAAGTGTTGAACATACTGCTGAATGCATCAGAGAGATGAGAGTGACTAGCGAGCCAGTAGTAAGTGTAATTTGTGAAGAGTAAAAGAGTGAATCTGTGGTAAAGAAAAGAGATTAGCAGGCTAAGAACTTTGGAAAAGATAAGTACAACCAAGAACACAGACTAAAGTGTTTTATGTGTGGTAGTACAGGGCACCTAGCGAACAATATGCATTGCTTAGCCAGGACAGCGTTATTCAGGAAGTGCAATCGCAAGGGACATTTTGCAAGGCTATGCAAAGATTTGAGCAGCACACTGATAATAATTCAGAAGTTGTGGTGGAAGAGAGGGGAAGATATGTACTCCAGGTGTCAGAGGATAAGAAGGACATTGAGCTCCTGCAGTGTGAAATAGATCTGGACGGTCAGAAAAATTTGGTTTCTGCTGATTCATGTTCACCTTTGACCTTCATAAATAGTGAAACCTATCATACAAATTTTCAGCAAAATATTATTCCTTTTGAGAAACCTATTGTTACTTCTGTAGGATATAGAGACCCTATACCTCTTTAAGGAATGGTAACCATGAAGATTACATTCAAAGATAGAAGTACAGTTGGAAAAGTATATGTAGCAAAGCAGGGATCCAATCTTTTAGGTTGGGTGCATCAAAAGGATTTGGGAATCAAACTGGATCCCACAGCTGAGGTGCCAGTTTTGCTGGTTGAAAGATCAGTATGTGGTATGGAGTTGCTGGATGAGTTCCCTGAAGTATTTACAGACAAGGTGGAGTGTTTGAAGGAGTTACAACACAGGATTAGATTGAAAGATAATGCTAAACCCATTGCACACAAATGCAGGACTATTCCTTTAATGATGAGGGAACTCTCAGACTGGAGTTGGAGAAGTTAAGTAAACAAGATGTCATTGAACCTATTGCAAGAGCAGAATGGGTTGCACCCATTGTTATTACATCAAAATCCAATAGTAAGGCTATTCGGTTATGTATTGATTACAAGCATTTTGGTGGATAGACTTCCTTTGCCGAATATTAATGAGATGTTAAGTTTGGTGGGAAGGGCAGAATTTTTCTCTGTGATAGGTATATCTTCTGCATACCATCAGGTGGAGTTGCACCCAAAGAGTAGGCCTTTAACATCATTTATAACTCCTATTGGTGCTTATAGATTCAGCAGAATGCTTTTTGGACTTGCTTCTGCTGCTGCAGTCTTTCAGAGAGTAATGCAGCAGAATTTATCAGGGGTAGATCATGTTCTGTGTTTCCAGGATGATTTGTTATCATTTGGGAACACATAGGAAGATCACAACATTACCCATAGGAATGTTTTGAGCAAACCTAAGGAGGCAGGATTGATGTTAAAAAAGGAGAAATGCCAAATTGGAGTCAGGTCGGTCACCTATTAGAGACATGTAATATTCAAGGAAGGGATAAAACATAAACTGGATTTGGTGGAACCAATTAGGTTAGCGCCTATTCCAAACGGTAAGGAGGAAAGAAAATCGTTCCTAGGACTCTCGGAATACTATTCAAAATTTGTGAAGAATTTTGCTAATATCACTTATCCATTGAGAAGATTACTAAAGAAACATGAGAAATTTGTCTGGTGTGAAGAATGTGAAGAGGCATATTGCAGACTCAGAGGAGATTGTAAATGCACCGTATTTGGGTCAGTTTGATACGAGGAAAAACACAATACTCACCACTGACACTAGTACCAAAGGAATTGGTGCTAGCCTTAGTCAGGTGGTAGAGGGTGAAGAAAGGATTGTAGCGTTCGCTTCCAGGGCATTGTCGGAAGCAGAATCTAGGTATTCTGTTGTCGAAAGAGAAGCACAAGCATGTTTTTGGGCAGTCCATCATTTCAGGTTCTTTGTGTGGGGTATACCATTTACATTAAGGACTGATCACAAGCCTTTAGTTGCTGCGTTCTCTGTGAAAAACATTGAAAGGACCACTAACAGAATATCTCAATGGTTCTTGGGTTTAGAAGGTTTTAATTTCAAAATGATGTACATTCCTGGAATTAAACACCTAACAGCAGACTGTTTGTCCAGGCTTCCCTTAGCTTACAAGGGAAATGGTGTCTGTAAAGTAGAACATTTTGTGGTTGCATCCATCATTGACAGGGTGAATAGACAGGAATGGGAAGATGGTGTGAAGGCAGATTCGGTGATTAACAGAATAAAGGATTGGATTCTAAAGGGGTGGCCAAAGAAATGTGCTGATTTGAGAGAGGATGAAAGGGGATTTTGGGAAGTACGTAATGAACTGTATACCCTTGAGCAGAATTTGCATAGAAGAAACAAATTAATACCATCTAAAGGATTGTGTGAGAAACTCATATCTTTGGCTCTTGAAGGACATCTTGGTTATAGCTTAACCAAAAGCAAGACGAGACTCCACTATTGGTGGCCTTGTGTGGATTCTATGATTGAGAGAAGTATAAGAGAATATGTGAGTTGTGCATACAGTGACAAAAACAAACGTGTCATTAAGGGGCCCATCTCAGCAGTGGAAGTACCTTCAGTACCATAGAACAAAGTAGCATTGGATATCATAGGCCCAATAAATTGCAAGGGACTAGGGGGCAGGTTCATATTGACACTAGTTGATTATCATTCAAAGTAGGCGGAAATTAAGATTGTGGACAATGTCAGTACCAGTACAGTCATTGCATGTTTGAATGGTGTTTTCAAGAACAAGGGTATACCACAGACGCTTGTAACAGATAATGGTGTTCAATTTACATCTGTGCAAATGAAGGACTATTTGGACAGTCACTCAGTAAAACACCTACATACAGCTCTTTATTGTCCAATAGCAAATGGTTTGGCTGAGCGCACCAATCGGCTAATAAAAGAATGTATCCAACTTAATAGTGGTAATGGATCACGCTTGAAAAAATCTTTAGATAACAAGATTTGGTCCTATCATGTCACACCTCATTCGGTCACAGGTATTTCCCCGTTTAAATCCTTAAAAGGAAGGAATCCTGGTACTAAATTAAGCCCACAATGGTTAGTGGGTAGCAGTGTAGAAGGTGTAGACGGGTAAAATCATGCAAAAAATCCTTGACCATCAAAAGAAGCATGTGAGGAGTTACAACAGTAAAGTATGAGGAAAACTGGTAAATTGGAAGATTGGTGATGCGGTGTGGGGGAAGATGTCTAGAAGTGTACTTTCTCGATCATCAAAATTCTCTTCACCCAGAAGAATCTGTAAAGTAATGAAAAATGATGTGGTTTTGGACAATGGACAAACGTGGAGCATAGACAAGATTGTAAAGGACAATAGTGAGGGTATTGAGGAGGATGTTAGTAGTTATGATTCTCAGCTTACGGATGCTCACCACTTCCAGCATAGGAAAGATTTTTACGTGATTCCCACAAAAAACCTTCTTGACACAATGACTATGTTATGTACTAATGCAGATCTTTTAATCCGCATGAGAATTCAAGGTATATTGGTTTCATCTCATACTTTAATACTATGCTAACAGTAAGATGCCAACATTTGCATAGATACAATTTTTCCTTCTGTTGGATTGTTTAGTATAAGGAAAATGTGTATTCTCTCACTCCTAAATTCTGCCATAGGAAGGAGTTATGTTGTGTTTCAACATCAATAGTTTTATTCATTCTTTATTGTCAAATGTAATTCAACCTGTTATGGTCTCCCTCTCTTCCCCCTCCCTTTTTACCTGGTGTTCGATCCTGCCAAAAAAGTTCAGTCAGGGTGGCAGTTGTGGCGGCTGGCTGTGATTAACATGCAGCTCTTGTGAGCTATGGATGAGGCGCAGAATAAAGAGCACACTTCTAATTCAAACCAGTGTTTTATGTAATTATTTCACTACCAAACAGTGGAACTTTAAGGTTCTGATCCTGGAATATGAATGGAATGGGGCAAAATTGAGAGGGGTAGATTGGGTCATATATTATTACAAGAAATACGCCTTATGTGGCAATAGATTTGCTGGTCTGGTTCGAGAGGCTCGACCATTCTACTCAGAAAGTCTGCTTCTTTAATACTAGATAAGACTTGGTTGGACCCACAAAGATGTCTAAGCAGCTATCTATGGAAAGTGGGCAGTGGAACTGTAGTGTTAGTATAGATATATAACAGCAAACAGGCTCACTGGACACAATGGAAACTGTACTACTTCAACTGGGTGGAGATTTCTATGCAATCAGGGATGAGAGACTAATAATGTTTATTGAATTTTTGCATAAAATTCTATGTTATTATTCAACAACACTCAAGGGAAGCAATAGAATATGAAAGAGTTCATTAGTAGGATTTCAACCCGAGGAGTGTGTGTACTCAAACATAATGAACACTAACAACATTTTAATAAGGAAGAACATAGTAACAATCACGATAGAAAATAAGACAAATAGGATAAAGACATATAGAAACCTTCTGTGTATTGATCAATCCTGTTTACCTAATTATCATGCGTTTTGTTATCACAATGTGTGCACCTCGAATAGTCCCCTCACCTAGAACCCTGTGTCCCAATTAATTGCTTTCTCACAGTAAGCTCATTTTGTTTGCGCAGTCCATTAAAGACCACATGTCATCTCCTTTGGGAAAATGCAAAAATAATGTGCACACAGTAAAGAGGAGTTAAGCCTTCCCATTGCTCTATTCTGTGCTTTTATGGCTCAATTTCAGCTTCTATGGATCGTTTCAATTCTGTAAGCAGCCCAAACGTTTGGGGGGCCTTATTGACATCAAGACTTCAGTATTGCATGATCCAAAAAAATTAACATTTTACTCTAATTGCTTTAGGGTGTGGCACAACTCATAACTAATATTTTTCAGGTTTATTGATACCTGTTTTACCTGTCAGTTCTACTCAGTACATTTCACTTGTAAATCGCCTCTCCATCGAGACGTTATATCATCAAGTGTCACGTAGTTGCCTATTTTCAGGGTCCTTTATAATGGAGCAATGGCTTTGAACCACATTGCCTCTTTAAATAGCTTTGGAGATTAATTCAATTAGAAGCCCTATCTTTTTTTCTTTTTATGCAATATTTGGCTATGTGTTGGTAACTGCCCAGTCGCTATGTCATAAGTCTGACAAAAATCAATAAACAGCAAGAGTTTTCCTGCTTCAAATAGTTGACTTATGTGAGTACCTCCTGCACCATTGTTCTCCCGATCTTGTCATACCAAGAAGGCACTACAGTGGTTGCCCGGGCCATATGCTGTTCTTAATTCCACCCCTCTTCAGATATCAGGCTCAGCATTTACTCATCACTTCAAATAAATAAGGAAGAGGGTAGTGTTTAGTGGGTTATGTTCCTCAAAAGGTGGTAGATACCATCAGAGGCCTGTCAACAAGCCTAGTCTCTGCCGTCCATCTCCAGACTTCTTTCAGTTATGCAGCCAGATAATATTGTTCCATATCTGGGACTCGGAGGCCTCAGTCCTCTGTATGTAGCTTTAGTTTGGCAAATAACACTCTTTTCCTGTCATGTCTCCATTTTATCTTCAAGTGTAGGGTATCAAGGTCTCCTAGACTTGCTTTATTTTCAGGTGTCAGGGATGGCAGCCCCACAGCTGAAAGGAATTAGTGCAGACCTTCAGTGTGTAGTGCCTGTGGAGCTGAGAGTAGGTATAGGAATAGGTTTTCACTTTTATCGCCATCATTTCTTTGCTGCGATAGTAGGGATAGTGTAGAAGAGAGTACAAAGTTGAACGACTATTCTTTTTAGGTCTCGGCCTGCACCAGCGCTTGCGCTGGTCTGGCCGAGAGTTTTAGTAAGCGGGTTTTGTAAGTGCAAACCCACTGGCTTTCGGCTGGCGACCAGCTTGCGTCACGAAGGCGTGCACGCGCGCAGCTGCCATCTCGGTTTCCTATCTCTTCCTCATTTCCTCATCATGGCTCATTAACTCTCTGGACTCTGATGTTTCAATCGCAGCAGCAGCTCACATTACCAACTGACGGCCCTGGACTACAGTCACATGAAAAACAACAGCGATTAGCATTGAAATGCAAGCTTTTTTTTGTCTAGTTAGAAATATTGCTTCGGTGGGTTGATTTCACCTTATATCGCTATTTGTTTTATATTGGGAGTCACAGCCTAATTACCAGTATTTTTGTCTCACTTTTTTTTTTTTTTTTAATATTTATTTGCGCAAAGCACAAAGCTATATTTAAGGTTACTTTTTCCGCGTCACTTCTTCACTCTATTTAAACTCCACACCCCCACTCTTATTGTCTCTCTCCTTCTCTCTCTCTCCCCTCTCTAATTCTCTCTCTACTTAATTAACTCTCCCTCTCTATCTTTTTAGCCTTTCATTCTCTCACCCCTTTATCTGTTTCTCTTTCAAACTCCTTCATTCACTCTCTCTCCTCTTCTTTCTCTCTCTCTATCCCGCTCCACTCTTTATTCTATGTACACCCTTTCTCTCTCTTTCTCTCTCACCACCCTCTCTAATTGGGCATTATATCTTCACTCTATCTCTCACTCGGCAACGCCACAGCATCACTCAGCGCCGCCACAGCATCACTCAGCGCCGCCACAGCATCACTCAGCTCCGCCACAGCATCACTCAGCGCCGCCACAGCATCACTCAGCGCCGCCACAGCATCACTCAGCACCGCCACAGCATCACTCAGCACCGCCACAGCATCGTTCAGCACAACCACAGCATCATTCAGCACCACCACAGCATCATTCAGCACCACCACAGCATCATTCAGCACCACCACAGCATCACTCAGCACCACCACAGCATCACTCAGGGCCACCACAGCATCACTCAGGGCCACCACAGCATCACTCAGGGCTACCACAGCATCACTCAGGGCTACCACAGCATCACTCAGGGCCACCACAGCATCACTCAGCACCACCACAGCATCACTCAGCACCACAACAGCAGTATCACTGAGCGCCAAGACAATATCACTCGGCACCACCACAGCATCACTCAGCGCCAAGACAATATCACTCAGCACCACCACAGCATCGCTCAGCACCACAGCAGTATCACTCAGCAAGACCTGAGTATCATTCAGCATCACCTCAGCATCGTCTCCGCAACAGTCACCACCACCACCACTACCACCTCAGCATCACTCAGCACCACCTCAGCCTGCTCTCGGAATCTGGCATCTGTTGATTCTCCCCTAGCGTCTGGCCGCTGCTAGTGTTATAATACAGGTACTAGTTCCCAACCTTCACCCTCCGATTGTTTATGCCCCCTCAAAAAAAAGCTTTAACAAACAACCATTGCAATAGGCAGAAACAAGTTGCCAGCATTGCAAGAACAAAAGAAAACTGAGGAAATGTTTTATTGTAAATACTTTTTTAATATGGTCGTTCAGTTTTACATAATGCCTTCTTGGTCATATATAAAGTAACAAAAATGCTTCTGACACTTTTTTAATATAACTTTTCAGCATGCTGCACAGCAGCCACACTTCTCTACAGCACAGCTTGAAGACATTGGCAAAGTCAATAGCTCTGGCTAAACACTTATAAGGCCCCAAAGGCGAGACCTATTGGCTATGCCAATGCTTGTTTTACTCTGGTGTGCCCAACTCATTCTCAAGGCAAGATTACTTTTTGACAGCACTAGAAACCATCTCTAGATTGGAGGACACTGGGTACTTAACGAGCGGTAGCTCTGTAGATGCCTAATAGTCAATGAAACAAATACGCAGTGAGAGGTCAAAGTAAAATATTTTATAAAACACAGAAGTGTGAAGACTGTGAGTGACTGACCTAAGGTATCACAAGTCAGAGGGGTTTTTATACTCTTTAGCACATCTTGCTACATTAACAAAGGAAATTGGGCATTACCTGGCGCAGGCACTGTCTAAACATTTATCCTTAATTGACTACGGACATGAAGCACAAGTTACTAACTTGTGTAACGATATATCTGTAAGAGACAGTAGTTAGTGATAGATTCCTTACCTTAGAATATCCCCAGGCGTCAGGCTGGATCCGGAAAGTTTTGCGTAGCAGTACCCTTGCGCGTCGGTAGGCGGCGTCGTGCGGCTCCGCGTCCGTCGTTGGCGTCGTGATCGCTGGGATGACGTCGCGGGCAGTACTTAGACGCCGCCCCTGCGCGCTGACGTCAGTTCTGTACACGACTTTCCGCGCCAGGAACGCAGAGCCATGCAAGAAGCTGACACAGGTGTCTGAAAAATACTAGGGCCCTGAAAGGGATGTCCTTAACCCTAGAAATCAGTTCGCAGAACGGGGAGGATGGGTGGGCGGTAGGAATCTATCACTAACTACTGTCTCTTACAGATATATCGTTACACAAGTTAGTAACTTGTGCATCTGAAAGAGACACGTTAGTGATAGATTCCTTACCTTAGAATAGATACCCCAGCAATACCAACCCCGGTGGTGGGTCTGCGAACAAAGATCAGACAAGGAAGTCCTGGAGGACAGAACGGCCAAAGAAGCCGTCCCTCCGGACCTGACTGTCAAGGCAGTAATGCTTAGTAAACGTGTGCAGCGAGGCCCACGTAGCTGCCTGACAGATAACCGGCAGCGGAACACCGCGGCCCAAGGCCGTGGTAGCAGCCGTTGCCCTGGTGGAATGGGCACGCAGCCCAACAGGAGGCTCCTTCTTAGCCAAAGAATAGCAGGTCTTGATGCACAAGGTAACCCAGCGGGAGATGGTCCTCTTGTGCACCGCCCGACCTTTTTGGCGCCCACGTAGCCAACAAAGAGCTGGTCACCCACCCGGAAGTGTTTTGTGCGGTCGATATAGAAGGAGAGCGCACGTTTTGGGTCCAGACGGTGGAGCCTCTCTTCCTCTCTGGAAGGATGCGGAGGCGGAAAGAAGGTGGGCAAAGTGATGGTCTGCCCAATGTGGAAAGCAGTAACCACCTTTGGCAAGAAGGACGGACGCGTCCGAAGAACAACCTTGTCTGGATGAACAGACAGAAAGGGCGGTTTGCAAGAAAGAGCCTGGAGCTCACTCACCCGCCGAGCGGAGGTGATGGCCACCAGAAAGGCTGCCTTTAGAGTCAGAAGACGAAGAGGACAGTTATGCAGAGGCTCAAAGGGAGCGCACATTAAAAAGGTAAGAACCAAGTTCAAGTCCCACTGAGGCATTACAAACGGAACAGGAGGGAAGAGGTGAGTAATGCCTTTTAAGAACCTGTTAACAACAGGGGACTTGAAAAGGAGGGCTGATCAGGGAGCCTGAGGAAGGCCGAGATAGCACAAAGATAACCCTTGATGGTACCCAGGGCAGAACCCTGTTGGGCCAGAGAGAGAAGGAACAGAAGGACCTCAGAAAGAGGGGCAGAAAGGGGATCCACAGCCTTTGCTGTGCACCATGCCACAAACTTGTTCCACCTGCAGGCGTATACCACCTTAGTGGAGGGACGCCTGGCTGCCAGAATCACATCACAAACTTCGGGAGGCAAGTCGAAAGGAATCAACTGCCGCCGCTCAATCTCCACGCAAGCAGGTGTAGACTGGACAGGTTCGGGTGGAGGACCGTCCCCTGCTGCTGCGACAGAAGATCCTCCCGAAGAGGCAGACGGATTGGGGGATCTATGCTCATATTGAGTAGCTCGGGATACCAAACTCTTCGAGCCCAGTCCGGAGCCACAAGAATGACTTGGGCCCGGTCGTGCCGAATTTTCTTCAACACTCTGGGTAGAAGTGGTATAGGCGGAAAGGCGTACAACAGACCGCAACTCCACTCGCGACGAAAAGCGTCGCCGAGCGAGTGCCGCCTTGGAAATTCCAACGCGCAGAACTGATGACATTGCGCGTTCTCTTCGGTGGCGAATAGATCTAACCAAGGCTCTCCCCACTGTAGAAAGAGTCCTTGCGCCACTTCCGAGTGAAGACGCCATTCGTGATCCATCATGCACCTGCGGCTGAGTTCGTCCGCCCTGGCGTTCAGAGAACCTGCCAGGTGTTGAACCATCAGGAACATGCCCTGATGTTCCAGCCATGTCCAGAGGCGCAGAGCCTCCTGACAAAGGGTCCAAGACCCCACCCCGCCCTGTTTGTTGCAGTACCACATGGCGGTGGTGTTGTCTGTGAACACCTGCACTACCTTCCCTTTGACAGAGGGAAGGAATGCCTTGAGTGCAAGCCGGATCGCCCGGAGCTCCAGAAGGTTGATATGGAGCCGGGACTCCGCCCGGAGACCAGAGGCCTCTGATCTCCGCCTCTCCCATGTGACCGCCCCATCCCAGAAGGGACGCGTCCGTCACAACTGCATGCTCTGGCTGGGGAAGGGAGAGGGATCTGCCCATGACCCATTGCCGGTTCGAGAGCCACCACTGCAACTGTTTTGCAGTCCCCTCCGAGATCTGGACGTGATCGGACAGGTTGCCCTGGTGCTGCGCCCACTGGAACTTCAGGTCCCACTGCAGAGCCCGCATATGCCATCTGGCATGATTGACCAGCAGGATGCAGGAGGCCATGAGGCCCAGCAGCCTCAGGGTCATCCTTACCGAAACCCAGGATAAAGGCCGAAAGATCGGAATCATAGCCTGAATATCCCGGACTCGCCGTTCGGGAGGATAGGCCCGAAACTGCGTCGTGTCCAGAACTGCTCCGATGAAAAGGAGCTGTGGAGAAGGAATCAGATGCGACTTCGGCACATTGATGGAGAACCCCAGCGAGTGCAGGAGTTCGGCCGTAGTCTGGAGGTGGGAGACGACTGCCTGGGACGAGCCCGCCTTCAGCAGCCAGTCGTCGAGGTAGGGGAAGACTGAAACCCCTGCCCGGCGCAGATGAGCCGCGACCACCGCCATCACTTTCGTGAACACCCGAGGGGCACTGGTAAGGCCAAAGGGGAGCACGGTGAACTGAAAATGCTCGTGGCCTACCGTGAACCGAAGGTAACGCCGGTGGGCCGGCAGGACGGGGATGTGGAAATACGCGTCCTGCAAGTCCAACGCTACTAACCAGTCTCCAGGGTCGAGGGCAGTCAAGACCTGAGCTAGGGTGAGCATCTTGAACTTCTCCTTCCGGAGGAAGCGATTGACGTTCCGGAGGTCCAAGATAGGACGCATGTCCTCCTTGTCCTTTTGGGCACCAGAAAGTAGTGGGAGTAGCAACCACGCCCTACTTCTGGGGTCGGAACATGCTCGATGGCCCTCTTGGTCAAGAGGGCCATGACTTCCTTCTGTAGAAGCACCAAGTGATCCCCTGACATGCGGTGGAATTGAGGTGGCATGGCTGGGGGTGGTCTCGAAGGGGAGGGAGTAGCCCCTTCGGACAATGTCCAAGACCCACCTGTCCGAGGTGATGGTGCGCCAGTGGGGAAGGTGATGGCGGACCCTGCCCCCTACTGGCGTGCCGTGCACCTGAAAGGAGGGACTAGGAGGGCTTGGAGGCCGCGGACGGGTTGGAGGTGGTGGCCTGACCCGCACGCTGGTTGCCCGATCCGCCACGGCGGAATCCACGTCCTCGGCCACGCGAAGACGCCTGCTGCGCGGGCCGGTGGCTGGGCTGCTGACGTGAAGGGCGCCCCTACCGTGGCCACGATAGGGGCGAAAAGCAGAAGGCAGCGGAGGGCGTGTAGCAGAAAGGCCCAGGGACTTGGCAGTAGCCCGTGAGTCCTTAAAGCGCTCCAACGCATGGTCTGCTTTGGACCCAAAAGACCGACTCCATCAAAGGGCATGTCCATGAGAGTATTCTGGACATCCCCTGAAAAACCAGTGGTTCTCAGCCAGGCGTGGCGGCGGAGCGCCACCGTCGTTGCAATCGACCTGCCCAGCGAGTCGGCGGTGTCAAGGCCACAACGGATAGTGTATTTGGCCGCATCCCTTCCTTCCGCAATGGCGCGGAAAGCAGTGCCTGGACCTCCTCAGGGCACTGGGGCAAAACATCCGCCACCGAATCCCACAGAGAGTGGGTATATCGGCCCAAAAGACAAGCGGTGTTAACGGACCGCAAGCCAGCACTGGAGGAAGAAAAACCTTTCTTCCCAAACTGATCCAGGCGTTTGGATTCCCTATCCGGAGGAGCGGTAGGGAAGGCGGTTTGGGAAGCGGAGGCTTGGACAACCAAGCTCTCAGGAGTGGGGTGGACAGAAAGAAACAGGGGGTCGCCCGGAGCGGGGCGATGGCGTCGTGACACGTTCCGATCCACAGGAGCCCCTGTGTTGGGCTTGGCCCAGGGCGGCGTCGAGAACGGCACCGGAGACATCGGCGCCGGCGGAGGTGTCGTGAGGTCGACCGGCGTCGATGGGGGTTGTGGAGCCGGGATCGAGGCCGGGCCGAAGCCGGAGCCGGGATCGAGGCTGGAGGCCCGGGCGACGCCGGAGCCGGAGCCGCCGGCGACGCCGGAGCAACCCCATCAGGGCCCACGGGGCCCGAAGGCGCACCGGAGGGGCCTGAAGGCCCGAAGAGGCGGGCCATGGCCGACAGGAACTCCTGTACCTTGGCCGGATCCGCCCCCGAACCCGGGAAGGGCGGGTATGACGGGGGCGACTCCACAGGCAAGTCCGGGGCCGCGGGGCGGGGACGGTGCCGGGAGGGGCCTCAGCCGAGTCGCGAGATCGGCGAGGCGAAGTCCGAGAGCGACGATGCTTCTTGGACTTCTTGTGCTTAGACTTACCGGACGAAGAAGACTTCGACGCCGACGACCGGTGTGCACTCCGCGAGCGACCCCTGGACCTCTCACGCGACCGGGGCCTCCGTGGAGCCGAATGCCGGGCCTCGAGGAGCTTTCGAGACCGCTCTCGCAAAGCTTTCGGGTTGAGGGCCTGGCATTCGGGACAAGACTCGGTGTCGTGGCCTCGGCCGAGGCAGAAGAGACACTCCCAATGCGGGTCGGTGACGGACATCATCCGCGCACAGGCGCCGCATCGCTTGAAGCCGGGCATCCCTACGACACCTTAAAGATGGAAAAACAGTGAAAAATCACCAAAAATAATGGTCAAAAATTGACCAGGGCACTGCTCTTCCCGGATCTGCGCTTGCTGGCGCGGAAAAGAAGAACTGACGTCAGCGCGCAGGGGCGGCGTCTAAGTACTGCCCGCGACGTCATCCCGGCGATCACGACGCCAACGACGGACGCGGAGCCGCACGACGCCGCCTACCGACGCGCAAGGGTACTGCTACGCAAAACTTTCCGGATCCAGCCTGACGCCTGGGGATATTCTAAGGTAAGGAATCTATCACTAACGTGTCTCTTTCAGATACTATATTTGGGCATAACATTATGAAATCTGCAACCATAGCAAAGCACCAGAATGACTAGCACACATATAACTCTATACTTCTGTCATTTCTCAAAGCCTTGTGGTTACTAGAAGATCAACTCAGGACACCAAGACCTCTGATATTTTGCAAGCTTCATATTAAGTGTCAAAAGATTGATCCCAAAAACAAAAATGGCTTCAACAGCTCAGATGACGCCCCTCTTCAGATTACAATGGAATCTATTCCTACTTGACAAAGTAGGAAGACAGGGTATCCTATTTGACACATGGAAGTAACTGGGTAGAACAGTCATAGATTGCTTATTAGAAACCACAGTTCATCATTTGCTGAAAATTGCTGGCACTATGGACTCTGAAACCATACTATAGAAAACATGCAAAATGGTGGTGAGGGAACACGTGATGTCTTGTATGTCTGGCAAGAGTAAGGTCATGATACAGGGGTCTAAATACTTCGAAGGAGAACTTATAACCTAGACAAAGACTATATCAGACACAGACACCTGAATTTGTGGCGATATTTTGTGGTCAAAAGGGAAGAATAGAAGGGGCTGGTTGAAGGTGAGGCTACAGCTCCCAAAGAAGACTGTTACAATGTTGGGAATACAGCAGACAAGCGTATTGCCTAACTTAGTAGGCGGGATGAACGTGACAGAGGGGTCTGGAAGCTTAGACTCAAATGGGATTGTAATTACAGATAAGAAACTCAAACGTTTGCTGAACACTATATAAAACTGGACTAATCCTCTATAAAGGTGAACTCAAGGACTTTATGGCTGATGTACTTTTCACAAAAGACTCTAAAGAGAGAAAGATGTTAGACTTGGACTTGATGGTGGAAGAAATGGCTGTAGCCATTTCAGACTTGCAAACTGGTAAAACCTGCAGCCATTATGACATCCCGTCACAGCTATTTAAACAAGCATTTGCAATGCAATAGGTCTCGCATTTACGCGAGTTTGAGCTATTGGCATTGTAAATGACAATGCCTTTTATTTATGTTTTAAAAACTAAAACAAAAGAAACTCGCCTAAAGTATTGCATTGCAAATGCTTTTTCTGATTACTGCACAGCTCCCGCCTCCCACACTGCAGATTTCTCGGGTACGGTACGTCCCCCCTGCCCGAATTACACAGGCTCCCCAACACCCGACTGCACTGCCTCTCTCCCTTATCCAGCCTTCGCTGCACGTGGTCTCTGAAGATCAACTCCACGGGGCAGGGGGCGGTCCGGATGTGAGCGATTATAAGGCTTTAGGGCAATGACGTATAGTGACCTGAAGTTTGAGTTTGGAAAGGGTGGTTTTGGAGAATGTGGTAGTGTAGACCAGGGTAGAAATGAGACTGTAGCAGAGAAACGATAAATACACTGGCATGCAAGCAAAGTTCGGGAGAGCGGATGCGAAGTGGGAGACGAGGAAGTAGGAAGTGAGGGGGGGTCGATAAGGTACAATATGCAGGGGGGGGAGTAGAGGCACAGCTGGAGACGAGAATAGCCCCCTCAGGGCGAGACGGCGCACAAAACGAGTGGTGGGGTTGCTAGACTGCACGAGTCCTTGGATGTGATTTGACAGCCCTGTGGGTTCTGGGAGCTGTAGTGATTGTTTCTTTAATGGCACCGAATGGACTACAGCGCATCATGACAATAATTTGCAACAGGATAAGCTCGAGATTTAAAAGTTAATGACCTGGCGACGTAGATGGAGGTGGCACCCGCAAGGTGGGAGGGCTGCAAGGTGAGGAGAGGGAGGGAAAGGGGGGCTGCAGTTCGCTTTAGGGTCTCGTTAGGGGTAGTAAGCGCTATACATGAGGAGGAAGGTGGGTAGAAGGTGAGAAAAGATTGAAGTGGGGGTTTGACAGTTGTGCAGTTGGCGAGCTGAAGGGGGGGGGGCTGGAAAGGTGATGGATGGGGGAGAGAGCCAGTTAGACTTTAGAAGTGGAAAGAGAGGGGTCGAACTAGCAGGTCGGACGAGAGGGTGATAAAAAGTGAAGGGTGGGCAGACGGAGATGGCGAGACGAAGTGAGACCGGAAGCGTTAGACTACAAAGCGTTAATCGGTCGTCGGCTTTTAAAGTTTTACTGCCCTTTGTTGAGTTTCTTACACTTGGTACTTACGGTGCGTTTGTTATTATAAAAAAACAGTTTGAATCCGTGCCAGTGGCGACACGAAGAGTTGGAATCTCCTTTAGTTAACTGTTGTCACCGCCTCGCGCAATGTTTGCCAAGATCAGATGACTTTCCATCAAAAGAGACACGGGCGGAGAGCAAAACCTGGGATGGATTCATGAGCGGGGTTGCGCTAGTGCCGTACAATACTGCAAATAAACGATCAGCGTGTGCTAATGTGGGGCAGCATCTGCACAAAACACCAGGATTTGTGTTAGTGTGGGACAGCAATGCACTGAAACAACCAGGGTTGTGTTAATGCCGGGCTGCAGCTGCAAAACAAGCGTGGTCCCGAAAGCGAAAGAGGATCGCAACGGAGCATGGGGATCTCTTGCCTTTATGTTTAAACACATGGCCCCATAAAGATAAGAAAGTGCTTCACGACAGCCGTGAAGCAGGCGACCCAGTCCGGATCGCAAGCCAAAGGGCGGCAACCAAAAACCCTCATTTCCAATGGCAGGCCACCGTTTAGCATAAACGGTGTCGCCGGCCAACGGAAATGAGGGGCGGGGCTTCAAGCCTCTACTGAAACTCCTCATTAGCAATAGATCTCGCCGAGCGAGCTGCGCATGTGCGCAGCAACGCTAGGCGAGACCTAAAAACCTGTAAGTATGATAGAGGGACACATGTCGTACATGTTTGAGAAGGCTCGATAGGAAAGAATCTTATCTGTTGATTTGCATACTGCCACAATTACACATGGACAAATGTGCTATTATTGGCTTATCTAACTGTTTTATATTGAAAATGTGGGCCAAATGTTTCCTTACAGTGGTTATAAAAACAGGGCACCCTAACACATCTGGTGTTATACCCAATAGGTTGTTGAGATTTAATCTTAGGCACATACACCATCACATACATAATCATATGAAATTTACCTGTATCATAGGGCATCGTTAGTTGATTTATTGAGAAGGCATTTGACTGATTTAAATGGTCAGACATGTTAACAGACCCAGCAAATACCGATATAAGCATATCTCAACTCTATTTCATTAAATGGCTTTATGTTCTTCAGAATCCCTTAGCACAGGAAGGAGAGGCAGTGTTGCTCGCTAACCCCATGTATATTTCCCCTTTTTATAGAGCTGCTTGTGAGTTACAGGGGAATAGTTCACCAAAAATCCTAGACGAAGAGGTGAGTGGGATGATAGAATTTACCTCTACATGGACGTCTTACTTTTATAAGAGGCAGATCCCGAAGACTCCATAAATAAGACGTAATAATTATAATTATAATAGACGTGATTCTGGCTTTACAATTGATTGGTCAAAACTGACTCTTGTTTCCTTTCACTGAATGGGACCCCCAACCATCTTCAGCTTGCCTCTTCTGATAGGTAAACATCGCTTTAGGTACTTGGGGATCTAAACCTCAAGCAAGGACAAATGTCTTAAAACTAACTTGACACAGACTCTGTCACAGTTTATGATGACATGCTACACTGGCGAAAGCTCGTGCACTCTCGTCTAGGCCTGACAGTGTTATACAAAATGATCACACTTCAAAGGTTCTATGTACTTCAGAACACCCCATTCTGGGTCCCTGAAAGGCAGTGCACTGCACTTCATTGTAGAGTAGCGACGCACATAGGATTTCATTAATATCACAGTGTGGAGGAATTTATGGCATAACTTTACCAAATGTGTCAATACTACAATGCATCTCAATTTACAGTGGCACATAAAAGGGCATTCCCGTCACAAGATGAGCACGCACGTAGAAAAGACCATTACGTATTTAGAACCAATGGATATCCTAAGACCACATTGGGCGGGGGGGGGCGTGGGGGGGAATACCAATCTGGGTTCCAGAACCCACAACATCAAGCGTGTGGGCTTAGAGGATCCCCATGGCAAAGCTAAAATAGGTTAAAGACCTCAGCCTAGAAAATCCTTTAAAGGCCAGTAACAATCTGTTACATCTTACACATGTGAAATGAGTTAGATGCTGGAGCCAGATTGGAATTTCTAAAATAGGTGATGTTTGGGGTCAGAGTGGCATAAAATTGTTTGACCAGTTGGGTAATGGTTTTGCACTGATGGCCACTGATGTTCTACGGTATCTGCATATAAGACATCCGCTGAGAAAGTATATTTAATTGTGATAGTGATATTCTAGTCTGTCTCCTGTAGTGCTGAGAGGGACTCTCCAGAAGAAGTGGTCTCTCTGAAATATGAAACACTCACAAACTGACCTCTCAGGACCATCTGAAATCCAGATGAGTGAGAGATCTGAGCACATGAAGTGATTCAGACTGGGAGGAAGAGCAGTTCTATCCCTATACAAAGGTAGCAATACAGTCAGGGTGTAGACTGGTTCAATCGAACTTTCTATTTAGAATTTATTACACACACAAGTATTATAGTTTGGCAAAACATTTCCCAACATATATTTGAGGACTTGCGGTCAACATGCACATCATTTCAGACTGCCCACAAATCCAGGAGTTATGCAGGTAGGTGAAGCACCAGCTATCAGGGTTACCACCAACGTTCCAACATCTGAGGGCTAAAGTGACGGCATTAGGAATTTTTGGAAGAATGAGCTGCACCTAAGAATATCAAATTACCACGGAATGCAGGGTGGTAGTAACACGCTGGACATTCAGTTTTGGTGCCTAAATAAGGATTGGTGCATGGGTGCAGAAAGGGAATAATATGCTGGAAGGCTCAGTACACCAAAATATGGTAGGTACCATAATAGGTTCTGTCGAATAAGCATGTTGCATTTGATTACTTTTTACGTGTTTGAATGACAGTCGTTTGCCGTCAGAAGAATAAACTTTTAACATACCTCAGACACGCTATTGGCCTCATAACGACATTTATCTCAGTATTAATGCATTTCAGTTTTTTTTTTTTAGATATCTTGAAAAACAAATACAAATTGAACAGTAACAGTTGTCCTTTCTCCCGTCATGTCTCTGCCTCAGCTTTTTGCCTTTGACTGAATGGATAATGAAAGTGCAAGCCTGCAAAGAACAGGCTGCTCCAAAGAGGTGGCACAACAAACACAGCTGTCTATGATATTACCAACCAGACCCAGTTACAAATTCTTACATAAATTCACTTCAGGACGACGTCGTTCTCAAACCAGCCAAGGGTTTGTTCGTAATCTGCAATATAGTCTCAACCTAGAGAAAGGAATAGAGCTCCTCCAAGGCCAGACAGGGAGGTGGCATGGCGCGCATTGGATTTTCACAAAAACCCTGTTAATGTGCCTTCACCACAGGCTTAATTCCCTACAAACAGAGGCTCTTTGTTTCTCATTTTTGGCCCTGAAGGGAACTGTGCAAAAGGATCTTTTTCCATATTCACCCATCATGTGTGTTTAGCAATTACTAAGAGTTATGAGATTGCAGGGAGCGAGTTGCTTCAGATGTTCAAGGCAAATCAACCGACGGCATGATGGTTTCTAGGACACAGTACAGATGCACCTTTGGGGAAAGTGTGCAGAGCAGCTATGAGTGCCTCCCAAACCACTTGGGCAACATTATTGTGTAGCATTCCAGTCTAATCAAACCAAATCATTTTGAACGGAAATTTGGATGCAGCATACAATTACAATGTTGGATGCATTTAATTTTCTTTCAGTTTGATTGTAGATATACATGTGGAGACTCAGATCGATCTTGGTATTCTTTTTTATGCGAACCTGAGGAGAGGCAAGGTTCTTGCATCTGAGAAGGCTAAAAAGGCGGGTTAAATACTCATAGGTTAAGGACTGTGACAAGGGACGAGAAGGTAATGGCACAATCATGTACTTCTAATCTTCATAACGCAGAGTCCACATCTTCCTCCTTGTAGTCCTGCTTACCCTCTCCTGCTTCAGTATTCTCTTCTTGTGTAATTGCTTAAGACTATAAAACAGGCCAAGGACTTATTGTAGGCATGGACAAGGAGGATACCTACCTCAGAGTAATGACTGTAACGAGGAGGACCTGGACTTGAGTAATGTAGATCACCAGTAAGTAATTAGCTGGTTCTACATCTCCATCAAAAAGAACCACAAATCAGGACAGCACTGTTCATTCAATTATTTCGGGCGTCCTCACATAGGCCAATAATATATTAGGTTTCATTAAATAACTTAAGTCCTCTAGTCTCATTTATGGATAGTTTTATCCAAGTAGGAGCAGACATGCTCAGAAAATGTAAACTCATAAGATAGTGACCTTCTAATCTCCTCCTTTCCGTTATGTAAGTAACTGTCTTATGCACAAATATTTATAATGAAGAAGGTATTCTAACACGTCAAAAATGCAAACAACTAAAGAGGCGTTAATGAAAAACAAAGCATGCACAGAGGAGAGAACCATGGATCCAAACTTCCTGGCCCAATAATCGACAACCTCCAGCAGACACTGGACGACAAACATGGGTGTCATGGCCACGGTGGCTGCCTTACACGTCGGAGTGGGAAGCCCCTTGGAACTCGACACAAAAGCTGACTACATACTACCTACATGGTGCCTGTAGAAAAGTGCCTCTGTTTGACATACATGGTCACACCTACTTTTGTTTTGAATGGAAGTGCACTTGGTCCTTGCTAACCAGACCCCAGTGCAAGTGGTATTTCCCTAAAACAAGACAAATGTTGATTATTACCCAACTGGCAAGGACTTTAGCACCCCTGTAAGACCCTGGTATTAGCAACCCCTGGCACCCAGGGCATGGGTACTAAAGAGGGTCCCTAAGGGCTGCAGCATGTATTATGTCACCCTAAGGGACCCACACACACACTGCATGCAGACTGCCATTGCAGGATGCGTGAAATGGTGCAAGCCATTCCAAAAACCCGACATTGCACACACTCTCCATGCAATGCCCAAACACACTGCATGCATTGTATGTAAGTCACCTCCACAGCAGGCCTTTAGTGCAGGGTGCATTATATTAAATGTGAGGGCACATCAGCAAGAGCAGATATTCCCCTGTTATGCTTAGCTCCATTGCTAGGTATTGCAAGTGATCAGAAAGCCATTTTAAAGGAATGTACTGGGTACTTACTGATCATTACGAGTTACCCAGCTACTCCATGGCTTCACTGAAAATAATGGTGTGTGGTATCAAACACCTCATCTTAATAAATCCATACTGATGCCAGTATTGGATTTATGAAAACATGCACCCAGAAGGCACCTTAGAGGTGCCCCCTGGAACCCTACTAGTCACTTAGTGTGTTGGCTGACTGGTATCTTCCACCCTGCCACCACAGGCTTGCTTCTGACCCCCTGCAAGGGAGAGTCCACGCTGTCAGAGGCCAGGAACAATGCTCGCCAGAAGATGTTTCCACCTCCTTCAACAGGATGGCTAGTGAATTACCATCTCAAGGCTAGAGATTTCAAAGCCTCTGCTGCCTTTGATATGCAACCCTGGCATCCCCCGAGACCTGGGGAATGCCACCCCTCTGCCCTGGGGCCCATCTGGCACCAGAGTAGGTGGGAAATTAGATATTCAGGAGGCGTGTTTCACTCACAAACTAGTCACACCCCTAAGGTGGGCTACCTGAAGTGAACAGCCAAAGAAGGGTTTCAACATCTTGATTTTTGGTAAAAAATGGTGACTTCTTTGTCAGGATTATGCTCACTCCCCGCAGGAAGTGGTCATATAGGGGGTGTAGTCACCGTAGTGGTGGGTAGCCTATTAGCTACTACCATATACTCCACATAAAACCTCTAAATTGAGTTTTTAGGGGTCCCCCTGATGCCAGGTCTTCAGATTCGACTTCCTGGGAACTGAAGAGAACAAAGAAGAGACATCACCGTGAGAACTAAGGACCTGCATCGAAATTGACACTAAAACCTGCCTGGCTCCTTGACAATCGCGAAGACGCATCCGTCCTTCAGCTCTGCATCATCCCCAACACCTGGAGGACAGGCCAGGACTTTGACACCCAGCGAACATCTTCCTTACAGTGGAGGAGCCATCCCCCTGCATCTGCAGGCACCGACTGCATCTGTCCGGTTCACCGTGCTGCTGGTCATCTGGCCCATCGAGTAAGCATCACATAAGGAGGAGGTCTTCGTGACTCTAGGAGGTGAGCCCTGTCTCTCTGCCCAGTTTTGAGAAGCTAGACCCTCCAGGAGCTCCCCTGCACCAATACTCTGAGTACGGGGGCACTTGCAACAGGAAAGGCTTGTTCTTCGTCCAGGCTGGACACCACCGCTTTGGAACCCTTCCTTCCGCCAAGGGACTTCATGGAAGATTCCGGTTGGCCTAAGTTAGTTCGTGACAGTCACCATCCTATATTTTCCTATAACTCAACTTAGCTTTGGTTCATTTATTGCATATCAGCAATATTCAGGAATATAGCACACATCACATGGAGTCAACAGTCTAATCTGGAAATGTCTTGAACAAAACAGAACCGGAGCACAAGATAACATAAAAACAGGGCATAAGGGGGTCCTGTTCAACGTGCAAAAGAGGCAAAAAAAGGTATATCATTTGTGTGATTTTTAACGCGGTCGTTTAACCCTTTCATGAGAAAGAGCGGATGGGGTAGGTATTTTTATTTATTACGAAATCTAATGACTGCTTGTCTTTTTTAATTGTAAAGTTTGGAGGAACAGGTCTGGCCCCCTAAGCTTTGGCGAAATGTTCGGTTTAAGGAGCAGGAAACAAACGGAAAGCAAAACAGCATTGGTTAATTCATGATGAAGCACATAATTCACGATGAAGCATATATTTGTTGATAGTTAATTGTGAATCCTAATTAATGGGAAAGATGTGCCATGAGTAAATATTAAACTGGCAAAGAAAAGGATGGACATCTTAAATATTTGATGCCACGCCACATAAAAACCGCGGCTCTGCATTTTATTTTAACATAAAATGTAGACCTCTGGGAGTCCAGGACAAACAACTATCAATAGGTTTTAGTCTTGTGTCTATTAGGTTTATGTCACTTATTTATTTGAATAGAACCATTTCTTGGAAAACGCTTCATAAGCGTTAAACAGCCTGCGCCTGAAGTAATACACAACTTTATAAACCATTCTTCGTTCTCTGCTACCATAAACTGGGAGTGAAAATAATTGAAATGGTCTTAAAACTGCCTTCCAATTCATTAAAGAAGTAAAATAACATCTCTTGGTCTATTGAGCTGTGCTAAGTTTACACGTGTTGAGGAAAATAGCCCTTCTATAAAACGCCTTTCACATACCACAGACAATCGCGTCAAAAAAATGAGATAATGTAATTTTCTAATAAATCTTTATGAAATACCAACTGCTTTTTTTGATCGCTTCATATGCAACGGAGGGCTAATGAATTTGGTTATAAACATCAAATATCTAAAAAAAAAAAAAAAATATCTGGATCCTTTTAATTTTCATCTTTGAAGAACACTTGACAGAACCATCACGTTTCTTCCCTTAACTAATGGCATCTTCTCAGATTACACTGTCGCTGGCTCCAATTAATTTCTGGCATAGGGAGAACAAAGGGGTCAGTTGCACTCGCTTACTTTCAATTTCACTAGTTAAAGCTGAAACACGGCATGCTTGTATTAAAAACCTACAATCAACTATATAGCAATCATTTTATGCAGAAATTTAAACGCAATCATTTCACTTTATTATACGCCAGTCAAGGCATAAAGGTTGCAATGCTGGCTGTAGGGAGCTGGGCATTTGTTGCAGTTATCGCCTCCCCGCACTTTTGGCCCTCATTTTATCTACTAGATGCTGATTTTCAACTCTGACAGTGCACCGAGGCCTGCTAACCAGACCTCAGTGCCAGTGCTCCTTCCCTAAAACAAGGTAAAGTCTAACTGTGCTACAATTGGCTAAGGACTTTAGCACCCCTGTAAGTGCCTAGTAAATAGTACCCCAGGTACCAAGGGCAGGGGTACTAAAGAAGATCCCTAAAAAACCCACATACAAATTCCACACAGGCTGAGTGACATGGTGCCAACCATGAGTGAAAACACGGCATGGCATGCTCCTGTGTGTCATGCCAAAGTCACTGCATCTAATATATGTAAGTCATGCCTACAACAGGCCTTAAAGCCCTAAGGCAGGGTGCATTATATTTTATGTGAGGACATATCTGCATGAGCAGATATGCCCCTGTGATGTCTAGTTCTATTACTAGATACTGCAAGTGATCAGGGAAGCCATTTTAAAAGCATGTGCTGGACGCTGGTGAAAACGAGTTTCCCAGTTACATGATGGCTTCACTGAAAGTAGGGATGTTTGGTAGAAAACATCTCATATTAATGAACCCACACTGTTACCAGTGTTAGATTTATTAATGCATGCACAGAAAACCTACCAGCCCTTGGAGTGTTGGTTGACTGGTTCCTGCCAGCCTGCCACCAGAGACGAGTGTCTGACCCCCAAGGGTAAATGCCTTTGCTCTCAGGATGTCAGAAACAAACCTGCTCTGGAAGAGGGTGATAACACCCCCTCCCACAGAATGACCTGCTGATTAGCATTCCAAGACAGGGGAGCTTCAAAGATGCTACCGCCTTTGAAATGCGAGTCTAGCTTCCCTAACAGGAGAGGAAGCCGACCCCCATTGTCCAGAGCCCTTTGGCACCTGGGCAGGCGGGAAAATTAGCTAGTCAGGTAGGTGTGCCCACCCCAGGCTAGTAACACCCCTAAGGTGGCCTAATCTGAGGTGTACACGACTTTTCAGAGTTAGCGATCTTTGTGTTGGCAAACCTAAGGGCGTTGGGTCAAGGTTATGCTCACTTCCCACAGGAAGTGGTCATATAGATGGCGTAGTGACCCCAGGGGCAAGTAGCAGATCTGACTTGGTGCCAACCCCGCCGGCCTGTCTGCTGTACCAGACCTTCGTTTAGCAACTGATTCGTCCTGACACTGTGCAGACCTCAAGAAACCCAGAGGGTTGCCAGTGATTCGCAAATTGCCAAAGGAACTCTCTTGGAGTAGAGGAGCTACTCTCCTGCAGCCGCAGCACCAAAGAAGCAAGATCAGGTATACCGACCTGCTGCCTACGGAGTCTACCGAGGCACCAGCCACCCAGGAAGAGGTAGCAGTGCTCCTCCAAGCCAGATCCGTCCTCCCTCCAAGTGTGTGGACGCCACGACCGACCGGAGCAGCACAGTACCAACCCCTGAGTTATTGGACCCCTTGCAGCAGTCAAGGCTTGCTGTGTCCAGTCCGGACACCTACGCTGAGGAAGACCGACTTGCATGTCGAGGGACTTCAGGGACAGCGAGACCCGCTGTGTGAGTGGCCCAGCTGTTCTGTTTGCCCTTCTACAGCAGAAACCAAGACAAAGAGTGGGTGTGTGACTGCCGCCACCCAACGCCTCAAAGCACCTATCCACCTGCACTCCTGTGCTCGAGTCCAAGGGAGGTGACGGTGCCAATGGGGTCCCCAGTCCCACAAGAGCCAAGTCCACTCTTGGGTTTGCCCACACTGGACTTCCAGTCGCCGCCTGCAGGCTCTTTATGCAGGCTCCTTATGCAGGCCCCCTCCAACTGCGAGTGACTCCAGCACAGAATCCTGAAGCCAAAAGATACCACTGCACCGAGCCACACAGCCCGAGGAGAAGTGGACCAACGGTGCCCCTAAGTGCCCGAGGATCTCAAGGGTCGAGCCACCCTGTGGGTTCCCCCGAACTAGTGCCCCAGTCCCTGCTTGCAGCCTCTTTGCAACCGGACCGTTCTCCCATTGAAGTGATTGGGACACCCGACGCCGTGACACTTCTCTGCACACGGACACCCCCGAGGTGACCTGTTGGTGTGGCCTTGGACCTTGCCCTATACTCACCTCAAGTCCAAAGAACAGCCCCGTAAGTCGCTGTCAAGTGCCCAAATGCAATACATGTTTTTCCTCCATAGGATAACATTGCCAAGTGTCCATTTCTGAAAACTGTAAAAATACATAACTAGAAAAGTACTAACCCAATTCCAATGATCTTGGTATCTAAATTTATATAAAAGTATGTGTTATTTTTATAAATTGATGTCGAATTTCTATATTGAGTGTTTCTCACTTACTGCCTTTGTGTGTGTAATAAATGCATAGCACTACCCTCTGATATGCCTAAATGCTCGCACACACTACCACAAAAGAGAGCATTTGGGATGTCATTTGTTTATCTGTAATTCCTTTGGGGGTTGCCTGGACTCTTTGCACGGTATACTTCTTTTTGTACACCATATAGAGAGTCATCTTCCTACACTGGATCTGTGAAATATACAAACTTTTATAACCCAGAAGGATTTTATTGGCACAAACTGTTTTTATTGCTCTTAACTAGCAGGTTTGTGCAATTAGCCTGTTTATTAATCATTTCACTAAAACGTTCTAAGATATTTTCCTGGATTAAAGGGGTCACTACCATGGGTGGGTAGATAGAAATAGCTGTCGATCGAACACCCTAGTATTGAAGGAATGGACATCTCGTTCACAAAGGGAAAACCCATGGACCTGTTCAGACCCCATGAGCTGCCATATTGAACGTGTGAGGGGACAGGGACAGAAGGCCACAGGTGAATACAGCTGCAGAGAATGCCACAGAATGTCTTGATTTCAGCCAGGTTCATAGGCCAGGAGTATGTATACAAGCCTTACTTCACTTAATCAGGTACAAAGGTGTACAGCTGAGCAACAAGGTTCCGAACACAAACATATAAGGCGTGGAAGGGCGGCAGCTAAAGGGAGTCACTAATTAGTGCAACAAAAACAAAATAAGTCTTTTCGTAATAATATTCAAGAGCAGTCCAGTGGAAAAATATTATTCTGCCAACAGTGCCAAACATGCTAGCACTGTTGTATCCATGCTACATAATGGCTGCCTTGCTAGCAAGTATTTGCCCTGGAGGGCTTGAAAGAGTCCACTATGCTATAACTACCTATAAAAGAACACAAAAACACACACTCACTGATCCATCTATGATGTACTGATAGGAACCAACCCCTCTATAACCTTTACAATTCATGGAAATATAAACAGCTGGAGTGGAGGTCGAGATTCAAAAATTATGAATTTTAGGGAAACCTAAAGTTTTTTTACACTCCTTGTGTTAGAGTACATTTTTTAAATTAATAAATACAATCAATTTAGTGAAATGAATGAATTGCAACCAAAAGGATTTTTCCATCTTGTATTTCCAATGTGACCATGTTTTTATTTCTCACAGACTCCACATGCAGCAAAATGTGCACTGAAATATTATTGAATAAAATACATTTTATAACCCTGCTTGCTCTCTGTGAATGAAAATGCTGTTCTTTGTAAGGTTGAGAGGAAGTTTTATTCTTAAATGTTGCCATTTCTTCTGTTCTTCCTGGCTTGACCTCAGTGGCCCTATTCATTTCATAAGTCTATTATTGTATTATGTGCCACTAGATTTGTACTGTCCTATCCGATGGCATTAGGGCATAAGGGGACTAATTATTCATTTAGGGGATGGTGTTGGGTATTATTGAATTTCATTCTCGATTGTGATTTTCTGAGCCTGTGTAACATTTTGATCACCTCATGCTCACTGTGTGATTTTTACTGTGTATTTTCCTATAAAAGAGGGCTAATTTTGGAAGTGAGCCAGTGTTGCTTTCCTGATTCTTAGAGAGCAGACTCACATAGATTTATTCCATGCTCTGGACTTAAAAAATTTACATTTTTATCGATGGAGACAAAGTCAGACCTAATGCTGTATTACTGGTTTTTGCAATTTATCTGGGCCATATGCTTACTCTCTATATATATTATGTAATATGAATTTTGAGTAACGTTCGAGACTAACCATATTTTGTAAAGAACTTTAGTAATTTAATAAACCTTCATGGTTTCTAACTTACACCTTGTCTTAAGGAGGCTTATTTAACTGATGATTCTATTTGAATTGCTGACAAGCTAATTTATGGTGGGCTCATTTCCACACATGTACTTGAGTACAACACCGCTCCGATCCTATGTAGGTGCTTTATTTCTAAATTATCTGGTAAGATAGAATCAACATTTGTAAATAATGGCGGAGCCGTCAAGTACTCCCTGTGCGTGCTAAGAGAGAGAGAGAGCTGCATACCAGTATAAGGCCCCATTCCTACGTACTAGGTGAATTCACTGTTTGTGATGGTCCCTGTAATGCTTATGTGGATAGCCCACGAGTCTCTGTGCCAACAACACGACTAGAAACTCTCATAAGGTCTTCAAAAAATCATGGTTAGCATGCGTCATCAAAAAAAAAAAAACAACATAGGATAACAAATGAAAAGCTGTCTATAGTCAGTACACATACTGAACATTTATATTTTATTTTTAATTCTTTATAGCAGAAAGGCAAAAACGGGCACCACTCTCAAAACACTTAATTGTGTCAGACACCTCCGCAAGAAATGTCTAGGACAGCAAAGAGGAAACATTAACTCTGTTAATAGTTTTAAATGAAACCATATTGCCCTTAAAAGGACACATATTACACAAGTGTAATAGGATTTGGATACATATATATATATATATTGTTGGGTCGAAAGTAATGTGAAATAATATTTAGTAATTTGGTCACAATGATTTAATATAATGTTGGGACGGAAAAGTTCTTCACATGGTGATGGAAGTGGACCCCTGCCCTGAATGACTCAACTGTAATGATGTCTGCATCTCTAACGCTGATTATTGTTGTCATGGGCGAACACGGTACATGCCTGTGCGCCACGACATAGGCATGTCTCAAGGATTGAGGTCTTTTTTGGACCGGGAGGGTCGCCCAAAAGCGCCACCATCATAGTGGTGGAAGGGAACTGCCTTTGCCAAGAGTTAAGAAGCACAAGCGCCGTAGTGGTGGCATACCATGAAGTGACCAGTAGGAGTGAACAAGCCTTTTTACCGTGTGACTTGAGTGAGGCCTACAGGCCCACTTATATAAAGTTCAGCCGCAGTTTGCTTAACTCACCCTTGGCCCATATAGGTTTGGTGTATATTGCTACGCAGTGCGTGTGTTATACATGTGCTGGGTGTATGTGTGTCTGTGAATGGTACAATACAGGGATAGTGCTGTGCAGTGTGTGAATGTTATATGCATGTGCTGGGTGTATGTGGGCCTGTGAATGGTACGAAACATAGAAGACTCTGTGTTCCATTTTGGGAGGCCCAGGGCTAACTGAAGGAACATGAGGAGATAGAGGAATCCCCTCAGACATGTTTATGGATTGCTGCATTTTTGTGAGCCAGGTGGGACACACTAAAGGAAGGGAGAGCCAGGCTTTTCAGTATACTTCAAAGGATGCTCTTTGATTCAGAAAGAGGTCACAGGGAAGGAGCCTTGCATGGCACATTTCAGGAAGGTGATGGGATTGATAAGAGAATCAAAGTGTAAGTCTGAGACCCTGGGGTAACCATTTGATAAACATTTCACAGTGGCTGACATCCAGGTTTGAACCTCTAGTCACTCCCATGGCCTGAGTTGTGGAGTTATCAGATTTGAAGTCACTCCTGCTGGGACAAACCGCTTTCTGGAAGAAGGACGGGGCTGAGGCCAGGGTAATTCAAAAAGAGGCAGGCCCCAACATAAACTTCAAAGACTCAGACTCTAATTCACATTTGGTATCTGGGAATGGACTATATGAAAGGGAGCTCCAGGCCCCCAAAATTGTCAAAAGTCAAGCAGCCAGTCAAGCTGTGCGAGGAGAAGAAGCTCTGCAAGACTTCTGCTGGGTACCAGGACTGGGGGCCAAGGCCTGCCAGTCTCCCAGCTGGGTGTGGGGACATCACCCAGGGAATCCAAGACCACCTGTCCCTGGAGCCTGGAGCACCAGGGCCTGCCAGGTTTTCAAGACCAGTGTGCCTTGTGAGGAAGAGGAGAGCGCAAGAGGGAGTGAGGTGCACTGGGCGATCCTGCCGATTGGATACATGCAGCTCGGTGTAAGGAGACGGCTGCTACACTGATCGGGCCGTTGAGCGTGTGATGGGAAAAGTCAACAACCCAGTATACCATGTGGGGCTGCTGTGAAGATTGCTGCCATAAAGATCGAGCTGTAGCCCATGTGCGGAGCGAAGTTAGCGACCCCATGTACCAGGTGGGGCCACCATGCCGTAGCCCATGTACGTAGTGAAGATGATGACCCCATATGCCAGGGGGCCACCGGGACCAAGCAAGGAGCATGGTCTGGTGGAGACTGTCGTCTTGAGAAGGAGGCCACCTTGGTTACCCGAGCGGACCCAAGCTGTGACTGAAGACCAGCACCAGGAATGTTGTACACCCACTTGTGGCAAAGATCCCAAGACACCTGCATAGGAGGAGCATTAAGGACTGTACTGGTCACCGCCTCCACAGGTCCACTTGTGAGGGACTCCAGGACACCGGAACCCCCCCCCCCCCCTTCCATCCCCCCAAAGCCGCAGGTGAAGAACTTGCTGGAGGAAACTGCTGCAGCCTCAGTGCCCGCAAAGAGAGCGTGCTCGGAGACTCCAGTCATTCAGATCCTGCTGATGCGGGTAAGACTGATTTACTGGCCAGACGGCCCCGGTGGAACTTACCTGCCATATAGTGCTTCAGCGTTAGAACACTTTTGACTTTAATAAAGAATTGAACTGGGACTCCTGATACTCGGACTACTAGTGGGGCTACACCTGAATGTTGCCTATAGTGAATGAGGAATACCCACTACCGCTAGGGTGAGGGGAGTAGGAGTCAGGAACCCGCCTACAAACACAACAGCCCTTTCTATCTCCCTACCCCACACCCCGTGAGAAGCCTTGGACTGCCTGATCCGCACTACCGCTGACAGTCAAGTGTTCAAGGGGTACTTGGCCCAGTTGCTCAGGATCGATAGTAGATGGACCCTAGGATATCAGGAGTAAAAGGCCTCAACTTCCACAGTGGACCCAGTAACCTCTGCTAGACCCCTCACAATACGGATTCCGGGAGGGGCACAGCACCGAGACAGCCCTGGTCATGGCAGCAGAAGAATTAAGAACTATACTAGACGCTGGGGGTAAGGCCGCCTTGATCTTGTTAGATCTATCAGCGGGTTTTGACACAGTGAATCATAAAATATTAGCCAACAGACTCTCTGGTATGGGAATCAGAGACTCAGCCCTTAAGTTGCTGACATAATTTCTCTCAGACAGAGTTCAATCAGTAGAGTCGTGAGTATTTGCGTCCGAGCAATTTAATCTCCCCTGCGGGGTGCCACAGGGTTCGTCCCTGAGCCCTACGCTCTTTAATCTTTATGTGTCTCCCATAGCCACAATCATCAGACGCCATGGCTTCTCAGTGGTATCATACGCAGATGACACTCAGCTTGTGGTCTCGGTGTCAAGCAATGTCGAAGAAACAGCGGATCGCTTTAAAAGCTGCATGCCACAGCTAAACCAATGGATGAGGTCCAATTGCCTAAAACTTAATCGTGGAAAAACAGAGGTCCTACTGTTGGGTACTGATACCTCCCTCTGGTCATCCAGATGGTGGCCGTCTTGTTTAGGAGAATTTCCCACTCCAGTGCAGAAGGCGAAAAACTTAGGCTTCATCTTCGATGACAAACTGACTTTTAAGAACCAGATCAATAAACTCACCTCTTCTATCTTTTTCATCCTAAAAATAATCCAGAAGGTCCTTCCTTTTATCCCGCCGGATTCCCTGAAAACACTGGTAACAGCCCTAGCGCTATCCAGACTGGATTATGGTAATGCCCTGTACATGGATATTCAAACACAGTTACTGCAGAAGCTACAGAGACTCCAAAATGCGGCAGCCCGACTACTGCTGGACATCCCCAGGTCCCAGCAAGTCTTCCACTGTCTTAGAACTCTGCACTGGCTCCCAGTGGAAAAGAAGATCAAGTTTAAATCCCAATGCCTAGCGTTTAAGACCCTGCATGGCGCTGGTCCTCAATTTCTGAAGAAACACTTGATCTGGTATGCGCCTTCCAGAAATCTAAGATCTGCTCACAATAAACTCTTACAAACCCCACGGGTCAAGAAAACAAGATGGGGTGGAAGAAGCTTTCTGTTAGGGACGGTCAAAACATGGAACTCACTTCCAGCCAGCATAAAAAACAGGTCTACGCTGTTAGCGTTTAGGAAATCATTAAAAACCTGGCTCTTTGCCAATTAACTAGGTCTTATACAGTTCCTTCGGCACCTTACTGAACCTGCTGGTATAAGCGCCTAGACGCCCTAGGGCATTCGTGCGCTATATAAAAGCTAAAATCAAAATCAAAAATGCTTGCCCCGTGGCCCTCTGAACAGGGTCCTGGCATACAAATATTATTTGCCCAAATGTTACTATTCCAGAAACCATATTTTATCTAAACTTGCATTTATTCAGGGTTGAAAGAAGCATGTCATTTCTTGTAATGCCATGAGGGTCAAAAACAGTGGAATGTAACGTTTGCACTGTCATTGGGGCCACAACTGGGGGGTGGGATGCAGGAGACAAAGGGTGTGTTACATCACTTTCTCTACCAGGAAAGCTTTTGTGAAATAAAAACAGTCGGGAGATGGTTTGCAGTAAAGCCATGAGCCAATTTGATTAAAAAAAACACCAAGACCTCATAAAGAGGCGTCTAAAATCAAATATGTTATAAGGCGTCTCAAGGAATAGTTACGGGCAGATCCAGGGCTATGAGTAGAATGGATTCTATCGAGAGGCAGGTTGATAGGCTATTCCAACAGCCTAGAGAAAGGAAACGGGTCTCCGGAGATTAGAATCTGAAGGGAACATAAGCAGAGTAGGAGGCAGTGGGCAGCTGGGTCCTACACAGTGATTAAGGTGGACAGCTGCATGTGACCCAAGTGTTTTTGACTGAAGTGAAGTGGCTAATGTTGCCAAGGGGGAATTTGATGGGAAATGTTCTGATTGCTGGGAAGTGGATTATTTCAAAAGCGGTAAAACATTACAATATATATGGGGCTAATTTCAAATAAACAACATGAAATACACCGTTGAAAGTGTTGAGTTAGTGATGAGGGGGAAGTTCCAACATGGAGCTTGTGGAGTAAGGCAAGAAAATAGAGTACGAGGGGCAGGTAAGTGGACCAACTGTTTTTGATGCTGTGGAGATGAGACAGCCATTGGCATAAATTACTTTTCTCAAAAAAGTATGTATCAATTATGAGAAATGCTACATATGACATTTGTCACACAGTAGTGTCAATAAAGTTATTCATAAAAACATAAAGAAGGCTAATTCCAGGAAGTTGATGTTTAGAATGCAAAATAAATTAACTTATGTAACATGATTTAAAGAAAAAATGTACGGCAACAGTAGAGTCCAAAGGTTTCCACAACGCAGTAATGGAAACCGTCAACACTGTTAAAATACTGTGCATGGAGCACACTTCAGGACAGAACAAGAAGATGAGGGAGCAGAATTTAAAAAAGTTGATGAATGTATACGTTCAAGGGGAACGTAGTAAGATGGAATCTGGGGCGGGGGGGTGAGAGAGAAGCAGAGGATTTAACAGCTCGGCAGGGATCATCAATAAAATGATGGAACACTTAGCAGACAGTGCTGTATAAGGGACATACACTGGCTGGAAGTATCATGGGGTTGGAATGACCCCACAGGCAGCCGGAAGAGAAGTTTAGAGAAAGAGCTTGGGTAAACACAGGAAGTGGGAGAGGAGAAGGGTACGAATGAGAGGAGGGATTCTCAATAAGCTGTGGTGTTTTTTAAATATCCAGGGGAAGGGAGAAAAGCAGCTTGTGAGGAACATATGTGTTGTATCTTGCCCTTTAACAGTGATGCACCTCTGAGAATTTTAGGTGCATCACTAGAACACTGCATGATCATTGTGGAACAAGACCGTGGAGGAATCGGTCAACTGTTGGTGGTGTCCTCGTGTGGGTGTAAATAAACACATCCTTCAAAGATGAAATGAGCGGATCTCTCGTTTTATTACTGGCGACGACTATGAGAACTACACCCACCAAAGAACTCGTCGTGCAAAGTTTATGGAAAAGCCCAAACCGTTTTTTTCTAAAGGTCAGTGTCAGCGTTATTTGGAAAGATTCAGGAGGTTTTGACGTGAGTGCCTAGTCATTTAATTGGTAACCCGTAATTAATATTGTGGCGGGATGTAGAGGATCACTCGCTGCAACAAGAATCTCGAAAATTAGCAGCGCACTGGATGTGCTGGAAAGCGCGTGAGCTCGGCATTTTTTAAAACTCACCGCGTGAAAGCACTCGTAAGGCGAGCAGTCAACGTATTCTGGCGGCTGATGAGCGCACAGAGGAAGTGCGTGATGACTTCTTGAAGGAAAGCAGAAAATTGAGGCTGCATGCGTGCTGACGTATCAGCGCGGTGACGACACTCACATAGATAAACTAGAGCGCACAGGAACAGTCAAGGACACTCGCATAAATGAAATAGAGAGTGAAGAAACGGTCAAGGAAGACAACGTTTCGCCTGTGTTTCCAGATTAGAACAACTCAAGGCATGAAGTGACTGAAGGACTGTCTTGTTGCAGCGGAGTTAATTATTTTATTTTGTTATGTTAATTTTGAAATCGTTTCTCACAGTTTTTGCTTATAACAAATAAGATACTCCAGAAACAGAAGTACACTATTAACAGAACGTGCTGGATTATTTAAGAAGGTGATTGCAACACGATGAAGACATTTGAAGTAGAGAGTTATTTTAGTTAATTCTTTATTTTATTCTGTTATGCACTTATGACAGCAGTTACAACAAACATTATTCAGAGAGGAAAATTCACAGTAAGGTTGCATTTATTTTACCTTATTGTGTTAGATTGTTATTTTATGGGTATTGTGTTAATCTTTTATATTAGTTTATTTTGTTAGCTTGCTAAGTTTCCTTATTTACAGCATGGCGTCAAGTGGAATGAGTCAGCCACCACAATTTTTGTCAGAACGTGGTGAACCAACACTTCCTTGGAAGAAGTGGAAACTCCTATTTGACTCATACCTAACTGCTATTGGGGGAGAAAAATCTCAACTGCCAGGAAACAAGCTGTTTTGCTGCACAATCTCGGGATTGAAGGGAGGAACATTTATGACAGTCTAGATCCTGTGCCCATAGGTAGAGGGGTTGGAGAACCTGGAGATGTTTATGAAATGTCTGTGTTACTACTTCAAACACATTTTGGGGCACGAATAAACATTGCGATATAGAGACACAAGTTCTTCATGCGTGTACAAGCACAAGGTGAGAGAGTTGGAAACTACGTGGCAGCACTTAAATCTTTGGCCCACACTTGTGAGTTTGAGCAACTAACCGATTCACTTATACGAGATCAACTAGTCCATTGCACGAATGACACTAAAATCAAAGAGAAACTACTTGCAAAAAATCCAAATTTAAAAGAAGCTATTAGTATTGTTGAGAGTGTAGAAAATACATCAAGCTGGGTGAAGGAAATGTGAAGTGCTATCACGCCTAATGACTCAGTATCAGCAGTAAATCCTAGTGATTGTGAAAATACTGATCCAAATTCACATGCAGTAGTTATTCAAAAGATTACTGGAAAACGAGAAAAGATGACTGGTAAAAATGAAAAACCAAAATGGAACACTTATGCTAGTAGAGATGTAAAAATGAGATGCCCAAAGTGTGGTAGTCAGGGTCATGGTCCCAATTATCCCAACTGTTTTGCTAGAAGTGTGAATTGCAGAAATTGTGGGAAAAGGGGGCATTATGCACGGATGTGCAGAAATACTAAAGTAAATGTTATGGAGGATGAAGTAACCTACCCCTAACAAATTATTCACCATATAACTGAAACGCATAGTGGTGTGATACAGGGCCTTGATTCTGATGTTGTGATTATGCCAAAGTGTGACATCTACATAGGACACAAATCTGTCTCTGTTTTAGCAGACTCAGGTTCTCCTTATACATTGATAAGTGACAAAATGTGGGATTGCACCTTTGGTAATGACAATATCACTCTGTTGCCTCCTGACATCAATCCTGTAGGTTATGGGGGACAGAGTATTGATCTGATTGGTTATTCTGTTCAGACGATCATGCTCAAGGGAAGAGAAACTGTGGGGAAAGTCTATGTTGCCAAAAGAGGTGATAATCTGCTGGGATGGCGTCACCAGAGAGATCTTGGTATCATTTTAAATCCAAACGCATGTGAGCAGGTAATGTCAGTCATGCAGCAGAGTGAGAATTTGAGCATTATTGAAAGTTATCCTGCAGTTTTTAGTGACAAGCTTGGGTTGCTAAACGGGTTCAAGCACAAGATAATTCTGAAAACGAAAGCACAACCAGTGGTTCTCAAAGTGAGGAAGGTACCTAATCTCATGATAGGCAAGTTACAAGAGGAGCCCAACAGACTACTAGAATTGGGGGTCATTGAAGAGATGAGTCCTCCGAATGGTTGGCTCCGATTGTTTTAGCGCCCAAGGATAATGGTAACAAGATTAGGATGTCTGTTGATTTGAGGAGTCTTAATAATTGCATTAGGGTTGACAGACAACCCTTGCCTAATATTAATGAAGCCCTTGCCAAACTGAGTGATGCCTGTGTTTTCAGCGTGATGGATTTGTCATCGGCTTATCATCAAGTCCTCTTACATGAAGAATCAAGGGCTTTGATCTCTTTCGTTACACCTCTGGGAGCATTCAGGTTTATCAGGATGCCATTTGGGTTAGCGTCTGCTGCTGCTTGCTTCCAGATGTTGATGAAGGAGGTTTTCGCAGGGATTGACTCAGGCCTGTTCTTCCAAGATGACATACTTGTTTTTGGAAAGGACAGGATTTGTCATGATGTAGTGCTAAACAAGGTTTTGTCAAGACTACAAGAGGGAGGTTTAACCTTAAAAAGAGAAAAATGCAAATTCAGAGTTGGTTCTGTTTCCTATCTTGGCCACTCTATTTCCAGCGAGGGTATCCGCCCCAAAATTGATTTGGCAGAAGCGATTTCACAAGCGCCAACACCGGTCAACAAAGATCAAGTCAAATCGTTTCTTGGTCTATCAGAATACTACTCAAAATGTATTAAGAACTTTGCGAGTGTTGTACAGCCATTGAGATTGTTATCTAAAAAGGGCGCAGATTTTGTTTGGTCTGAGGATTGTATTACTGCCTTTAACAAAGATAAGGAGGGAATTTCTTGTATGCCAACCTGAGGACACTTTGATGTAACAAAAAAAAAACATTTTAACTACGGATGCAAGTGTGCGTGGCCTGGGTGCTGTACTTTCTCAAATAATTGATGGCAGTGAGAGAGTAAATGGTTTTACAACGCGCTCACTCAGAGGAGCAGAGGAACGTTACTCAGTCATAGAGCGCGAAGCGCTAGCATGCACGTGGGGCATCAATCATTTCAGATTTTACCTTTGGGGTCATCCTTTTCTTGTGAGGACTGACCACAAACCCCTGGTCAAAATGTTTGCATGCAGGAATGTGGAAAACACCACACCTAGAAAAAAGAGATGGATTGAGGGATTGTGGGAGTACAATTTTATTGTAGAATATTTACCTGGTTTGAGAAATGTTTCTGCTGATTTTATGTCCAGAATGCCACTGGACAAGTTAGGTTCTGATAACAATGAACTTTCTGTGTCATGGGTCAAGGAACAAGCTCTCAATAAATCGGAATGGGAGACTGGTGTTGCCAATGATGACTCTAGAAAATTTGTAATGGATTTTGTGGTCAAAGGTTGGCCCTTATTATCAAATGTTCCCCAGTCTGCAAAAGGGTTTTGGAATGTGCGTGAAGAATTATGCATTGTAGCTGAGAATCTTTATAGGGGTGAGAAATTTGTTCCTCCTACTTGTCTATGTGAGAAAATTATCAATCTTGCACATGAAGGCCATCTTGGGCGAAGTTTAACCAAGTCCAGAGTAAGAGATTCTTATTGGTGGCCTGAAGTGGACCGACAGGTAGAGGAAGTAGTTAGAGATTGCATTCTTTGTGCAAATAATGACAAATCTAAAAACGTTAGAGCAACTCCGCTCTCCCCCGTGGAGTTACCTGAACAACCAGGGACCAAGTTAGCTATGGACATTGTGGGTCCTTTTGATATAGTAGCGCCCAACAAGAGATTTGTTGTTGTCCTGGTTGACTACACTTCCAAGTGGGTGTCTGCTTGCTGCATGGGTTCTGTGGTCACCAAGAACATAATTGAATTTCTCAGAGATGTATTTGTTTGTGAAGGCATACCTGATGTTATGGTCACTGACAACGGAGTGCAATTTACCTCCTTAGAGATGGAAGAGTTCTTTAAAGATCTCTTCATTACTCATCATCGCACAGCTCTCTATGCGCCACAAGCCAACGGACTTTGAGAGCATGAATAGTCTTGTAAGAGCTAGTGCTCAGACTGCTGTTGAAATGAACATGTCTTTGAAAAGCATTTTGCGTGAAAAACTGTGGGTACACAGGAATGAGTCCAACAGTATCACGGGTGTGACACCCTTTAAGAAACTCAGAGGTAGAAAAGCTCGGTCTAAGCTCACCCCATTGCGGTTATGTGGGAAAAAGAAAATAAAGGATGGCGAGTCCAAATTGAGAGTGAAGAGATATCAAGAGATGTACAAGCAGAGGTATGATGACAAAAGAGGGGCGAAAAAAAGTGATTGGAATGTGGGTGATATGGTGTTTGTAAAGAAAGCAGTGTGGTCTCCAAAAGGGGAAACGAAATTTGTAGGTTCCAAACGTATCATCAAGGTCATGAAGAATGTAGTAATGTTAAATGGTGGAAATGTTTGGAGCATGTCTCGTCTTTCCAAATGTAAAGGAGTAGTGGACTCCAACAGGGAGGTGACAGTACATGATACGGTACAGGATAAAGTTCAATCTGAACAATTGTGTGTGGAAAAAAGGAAGAGGAAATCACCGTCGTAACTTAATGATTATATTCTAGAGTAATGATTACCAACATTGTATCTTTATGATTATTTTTCTTAAGTGTTATTTCTTCTTTTGTCTTATTTTCCTTAACTCTTTGCTGTGATGTTTCACTTTCTTTTCTTTTCCTTATTATTCCCTTCTCTCCATCTCTTTCCTTATTATTATATGTGAAGGGAAGATGTGTTGTATCTTGCCCTTTAACAGTGATGCACCTGTGAGAATGTTAGGTGCATCACTAGAACACTGCAGGGTGATTGTGGAACGAGAGCATGGAGGAATCGGTCAACTGTTGGTGGTGTCATCCGGTGGGTGTAAATAAACACATACTTCAAAGATTAAATGAGCGGATCTCTCGTTTTATTAATATGTATGGAAGATAAAAGATAACGTGTTTTGACCATGTGCAGAAACTATTTGTTGGTAGTCGGTATGATGTTTAACCAATGGAAAACAAAAATAAAGATCTGTGTAAAAAAAGATAATAGTTCAGGTGCTACTGCTTCTCTTGATCAACTCTCTGACATCCCAATGTGCTATTTCTGGGGGACGACGAACATATAAAGTACCACCCCAGTCTGTTTCGGACCTTAGGCTTTATTATTGGTTCAATAAAAAGGAAACAATAGTATAACGAAATAATCTTCTTTAGTTAACAGGCTTTTCTCACCTCTACCAATGCAACTGCACATCAAAGACATTATTACTATAGTAACGGCTCCTATGCTACTGGGCGTTCAGAGAATAATGCAGTAATCTGGAAATACCTGTATTTGTAATGCCTCTCATATTTTAACTCGCAACATACTAGTTTCATAAACGTCAATACCTCAGACATGTTCAGCATGCTCTAGGAAAGAGAAGCATCCCTCTGTCTATATCTCTATTTTGTATTTTCAGTATCCGCTGACAGAGGGTGACTTCAAGATTTTTTACCAGAGAGTTTTGCTCTACTGTAGTCTCAGCATTCACCTCATAACATGTTTCCACTTGCCAGGCACTGGCACACAGTGCCGCATGTTGGTTACGGAAGCTCAGATGACATTTTTAATTGGACTTTCAGCGACCTGTAAATGGGAAACTGGGATCCCACTGACACTTGAAGACCTCTCTTGGAGGAGCTTTTCTGGCCAGTGCCCCAAAAAGTGACACGCCTGTACTTCAAGCATACTGGCATTTGTTGCTCTCTCAGCACAAGAAGCTTTTTCAAACTAATGCTTTGTTTCATTCAGACCAAGAAAACGAACAAATGAAGGTTGCTTGCTCTCAGCCCAGAGAACGCTGTCTCTGGTGCCAAACAGTCGAGCACTGTCTGGACCACGTTTCTTAACAAGCACTGGCAAAGCCATTATGTCTGGTTTTAATGTTCCAAGCATTCACACATGCTGTTTACATGTGTTGCATGCACAAATGCTGTTTTTTCACAATAAAGCCACATCAAAATCAGTCCTATTGGCTTTGAAAATGCAAGGAAAAAAGTAGCAAAAAAGGTTTATTTATAAACAACTGAATGTGACAAACTGTGTGATGGGTGTACTTTTCAGATGTGAAATTATTACTCTGGAATATCGATGGAATCACATCCTGGAAGGCGGGATGATACACCAAATAGCCAACAGCATGCAGTGAGAGATTAATAATCCTCTGGGTGGAGTCAAAGCCCATTATATGTATTTTTAAAAATTTTGGTAACAATTGTTCACATACAGCTGTGCTGTCAAGCCAGACTTAAAAATGTACGTCACATTTGTCTATGGATTTAAAATTTGAAGAACCAAGCAAAAGCAGACAGGTGTGCCGATTGAATGGTTTACTGTTCCTTTTACCGTTCCTCTGCCGGTTATCGGACGATACCTTGCTTCACTTCAGAAAAGAGACATATGATTTTTCTCTCAGAGTAGAGAAAATGAAGGACATCTTCACATGCATCCCACGCACTCATTTGACTGTGGGTGCATTTGGGATCCAAAAAGCCAACTGGTATCCCCAACCTGACTGCCTGTGGGAGTCTGACATACAGGTAGTCTCAAACAACCTTAACTAAGTTTCCACCATGGAGAATGGCATAAACGGCTGGGTGTTGCATATATCTTTTTCTCACAAAACGTCTCTTCACAGGCCCAGGAGGTGGCCTATGAGTCTTAATATCCTCCAGGTGGCAGTTATTTCAGATCTTAAAAGACCTCATTCATAAATACCTCCGGGAAACACTCCCTGGTCTATAATTCTAATGTATTTGTTGTCAGAATCAAAGGAACGCTTCATGTGTTTCGTTGTTTCCATGCCTCCTTCAGTGACACTCAGTGGTTGAAGTGCATTAAAAAAAAGATGGGAACTGTGATCCTGCGCACAATGAGGGCTGAGTGAGTGAGTATGGGGGTGGGCTCATAGGTGTATCTAAGAAAAAAATAATATATTCTGTAACTTTTTTCAGTCTTTCATCGTAAGGAACTTTTTATGAAAAAACACAGCTTCAATGAAAAATAAATGCAAGTTAAGTTAATCAGTGGGAAATCCATTTTCGTACATTATTAAACCTCTATTAGTTTATGCACTGCAGAGGTCTGCGTATGTAACCAGAGAGCCACGGGATTAAAGCCTCATTGACGCAGCAGAGAATAGTTATTTGTGTATGTTTAGTGCTAAGAGGTCCCAATCTGTGACAGAAAGCACTGTGAACATGTAAGTCATTATTATGAACTTGCATTACACACAGTATAAGATAGGCTGCTACAAAATGCGCAAAAAGTTTTAAGATAAAGAAAGTGCTTCTAAAATATGGATTTTAGCAATACCCAGAGTGTACATAGTGCAATTGAATTTTATAACTGTTACAAACACACACTTCATAGATCAGCTAGCAACTCCCTTGAAATACCACTCAAAAAGAATAAATCTGTGTCATCAGGAAGCTTCAAGCGATTCCCTGAATTAAAGCCAATACCAGCTTCCAAGCACGTACATTAGCAGATTAACAAGTTGCACACATTTACATTTCTTTCAGGCAAGCAGGCACTCTTGCAAGAAGGCTTGTTTAGCGGTCTGTCCCTCCCTTGGTTTCACAGTACAGGAGACTCCCTGCCTTACACTTGAGCAGACGCACTTCATCTGCCAGAATTAACTGCCCGGGATGGGGCGGTTCTTTTTTCACAAAAAGTAGGGGAATTGTTTAACTTAAATCAAAAAAGTTTGGATATGTGGTGCCCCTCAGATCCTGACCACTGGTGACAATGTGTTGGAAACCTTGATGATTTCCTGACTGTGGAGAGCGACCGTATCTACCGATCATCACTGGCCCACTCGAAATCCTACACTAAAAGTTAGTCAGATGACGTGAATGCCTTTCAGTGAGGATTCTGAATGCACAATCACCTATGCACATTAATTCTTACTTACTTATGTCTACTACCCCGCCTGGGATATAGGCTAGGCCAGGACTCCCCAGCCAGCTCTGTCCTGGGCCTTTCTTTCAATCTGACTCCAAGTGTAACCCATCACCTTGCAGTCAGCCTCGAGGCATTGACCTTACTCTTTTACTTTACCCTTGAGGTTTAAAGGTCAGGGATTGCCTGGAGGAGTTTGATGCGGGCTTGCTGAGGGTGTGACATATCCAGCCCTAGTTTTTTTCATTTCTTCATGAGCAGGGAGTTGGAAAGTCTGCTGCCATAGGTCGTTGTTGCTGACAGTGTTTGGCCAGCGAATTTGGAGGATATTCCTCAGACAGGTGTTGATGAAGGTCTTGACTTTTTTGATGGTGGTCACTGTTGTCCGTCAAGTTTCTGCTCCATACAGAAGGACCGATTTTATGTTGGTGTTTAAAAGCCCAATCTTGGTTTGCAGTGTTAGGTCCTTGGAGCTCCAGATCTTCTTCAGCTGAATGAAGGCACACCTTGCTTCGCCGATTCTTGCTTTGGCGTCGGCGTCTGTGTCTCCCTGGTTGTCTAAGACACTGCCCAGGTAGGTGAAGGCCTCAACCACTTCAAATGCATCGCCTGCACGTGTGACTGCAGTTGTGATGGGCGTGTTAGCTTTCAGGAACTTGTTTTTTCCCCTGTTGATGTTAAGGCCAAGTTGTGCTGGTGTGACTGCCACACTGTCGGTCTTCTCTTGCATCGGCAGATGGGCATGGGAGAGTAGGGTGACGTTATCTGCAAAGTCCAGGTCGTCGAGCTGCGTTCAAGCTGCCCATTGGATCCCATTTCTTCTCCTTGCTGTGGATGTATTCATGACCCAGTCAACGGCCAGCAGGAAGAGAAAAGGCGAGAGCAAACAACCTGACGGACTCCAGTCCTCACTTGGAAGGCTTCCCTGAGTTGTCCTCTATAGACTATTTGCAGGTCATTCTCTCGTTAGAGTTCCTAATTATTTTTATGAGTTTATCTGGCACACCACAGTGGCGGAGGAGTTTCAAAAGGCTCACTCTGCCCATGCTGTTGAATGACATAGAGGAGGGAGTTACATTCTATCGACTGCTCAATTATGATGGATGCGCAGTGCTGCAATCTGGTCTGTGCAAGATCTATCTTTGCGGGAGCCAGCTTGCTGGTCTTGCACTTGAGCGTCGACTTGTTCCTTTATTCTGTTCAGGATGACTCTGTTCAACACTTTGCCTGGGGTTGATAGAAGCATTATCTCTCTGTAGTTTGTGCAGCTACTCAGGTCACCTTTCTTGTGGATCTTGATGCAATATCCCTCTTTCCAGTCTGATAGCAACTTTTCCTCTTTCCAGATCCTTCCAAACATAGAGCATGTCTACTGATCTTTTAATATCTGCCTTAAATGCCTCTGCAGGAATGTTGTCAGGTCCTGCTGCCTTCCCATTTCTCAGATGTTTGATAGCTTGCTGTATTTCTTCCTTTATAAGTCTGCTGTAGTCGATTGGCAAGTCATTGTCAGCTGGCCGAATGTCTGGTGGAGATTGCGGCAAGGGCTGGTTCAGCTGTTCTTCAAAGTGCTCCACCCATCTTCTTTGTTGTCATCGTTACCCATGAATGTCTTTCAGCTTTGTATTTAATGGTCTTTCTGGCTTGCTATATCAGCTGGAGAGTTTTCTTGTCATGTCATAGAATTCTTTCAAGTTTCCATGGCTTGCTGCTTCCTGGGCTTCTATGGCAAGACCATCGATGAATCTGTGCTCGTCTGCTCTTAAGCTTCTCTTTGCTTCCTTGCTGGTTTAGGAATATTCGCCTTGAGCTTTCACTTTTTTCTGCTCTTGGTTGGCTGGTGTTGACTGTGGCTTTCTTTCCTTTCGCTCTTGGATTTTCTTGAGTCTTGGTGGAGATCCATTCTCTATGCAGGCGTTTCTTGGGACCTAGAATTCTAAATTCATAAAACAGTAAAAAGTTGCAGATTATGCATTTAGTTTCAACTTAATTCAGTCTTCATTCTCTGTCCACTCCAGAGAAGGACATGGTCCCTGTTGATTTTTATATATTCTTGCAGTCATTTTGTGAATCAAGAAATTATTTATTAATCTGTACAGCCACAAAATCAATTGCTGCTACACTTTCACAGCTAACAGTATATGTACAAATATTTCAGACACTACCGTTATCATAAAAAGAATGCATATCAGTAAAACGTGTGAAAAAACACAATACAAACAAGAACTGGCAAAGCCATCAGGTCGCGGCTTTGAATGGCTGAGCTATTGGCTTTGCCAATGCTTTTTTCACTGGGTCACTGCAGTCAAAATAACATCAGAGATTAATAGCCAATATCATGGAAACTGACTTGCAGTATTCAGCCTTCACATCTTATACTCTTCCAGTAACAGACATGTCATGATGATCCTCAGTATAAAGAGGTACACACTAATATAACGCAGTGCTACTTCCATGTCCGCATCAGTGCCCCACATTATTAGTGTAAACATGCTCAGGTACGACTAAAAGACTTTCTAGCAGTTGATAAAGAGCATTTAGTTATCCACCTCTAAACCCTTCCCACCAAACTTTACAGTATCCGTGAACCCTAAATATGAATCCTTCCAAAGATACTTGAGTGAATCAAGGAAATTTGATCATACATCAGTTGTGGTCCGGTTCCCATTTAAACCCCTGCCAGAGCTTCCTGCACAGTGAATGATCAAACGTAGGGGGAACGTTTCATGAGCCAATGTTCAGCAGTCATCCTTTTGGACAAGAATGCAGCTAATCCTTTTTTATTTTACTGGGATAAGCCCCAGCAAACATATCTTGGAATGCAGTTAAAAGGCTCCAACTTCATGTGTAAAACAAGGCAAGGTTGGTAACCTTATCACATAATTCTTGCATTTCAGCACATAACCACTTCTTTTTTATAAATCAGCCTTGTTATTCTCACACCTGGCAGAGGGAGGAGAGAATTAAGTTACGCATGTTCAGCAGTCTTGCAATGGATTTCCAATTATGGACTCCTGGGAGGGACAAACAAAAGAATAGGGAGGAAAGCCATTGAATCAGGAGCAGTGAAGTAAGACAGACAACAAAGCCATACAATCATGAGTAAGGTCTAGCACAAAGCACAATCTATGTTGATTAGAAAGAATAGGTCATGCCAACAGACAGCTCAAGCAGTCTCTAACCAAGACCTAAAACAAAATACAGATAACTCTAGAGAAGGTATCTGTTGCCCCTTTATAAAATGAGTTACAACTGACCACATTAAGTTCAAAAGAGTATTTAAACCCTATCTGTTCCACTCTGTCAGATGTACTGGCTCTGCCCCACTATGCACAAGATAGACAGACTGTTGTGTTTCTAGTTGGTGGGAGTTCTATTACAAACACAAGAGTCTCTCTATCATGTGTATAGCAAGAGGGAGACTGGCATGTCTTACAGCTATTCCAGTTTTCTACCATTTGCAGCAAGAGGAGGAGGATTCAGAGAGGTAGCAGCTGTTTCAGTCTATCCAAAAGCACAATAAACAATTATTCCTGTAAATGGACTATTGTGCAATAGGCACAATAGTGGATTATGATTAGCACAAATGCGAAAACCCTGGATAGCTCCCTCTTCTCCTCCAGCAGCCATATCTGATCAGAAGAGCTGTATCATCAGAGGTTGCAGCTGTCCCAAACACCCTCTGCTATAGACATAACAGATCAGAGAGGTCCAATGAAAGCCCTCAAGGGCCTGATCTAGACCAGATTTCAAGAATATTCACAGTAGACGGATTTACTTGCAATTAATCCAAAAGGAAATCATTTACATACTCTGTGGTTATCTTGAAAATGTAGCATTTATCCTGCCCTGAGTTGGACACCTCTGCAACAAAGAGAAACTTTCCCTTATCAAAAATGTCTTACTATATACAGAACAGTCTAATACCAATGAAATGGAAGGAGGCAAGAAGAGCTGACAGCTGTCAGCAGACACCTCTACTGCAGAACTTAAACAGAAAAACCTCTCTCCCTGCAGTTTGGCACTGCACTGTAGATCTAATCATCCTTCTATTATGTGTAAAAGGAAATGGACTGCTTACAAGTGTTAGCTGTCCCAGTCCACCTGATGTCACCACTCTGGTATGGATATAAAAACATTTTCAAAGACACTGCAGTCTGGAAGTACAGCGCAACATAAATACAGTGCATGTGCTGGAAAGGGCCACTGAGAGGTGGGACAAGACAGCTACAAACTTCCCTTCCCACATTAGACATAATAGACTCATATAGTCTCTGGTGGGCTTCTGGCCCTTTTAGGAGGCATAAATGTCCCAGGGGAACCAGTAAAATTACAAACAAAGTATACAAATATTTGTGCCTTCGCCGAAAAATAGTTGACTAGTCCAACAATGCTATACAGTAGAATGATATTGTGGATTAGGATAAATTGCTTACCTGTAAATCCTAGTTCCCTTCCAGGGAAATCCTCATCAAAGTCATAAGCACTGAATAGTACCACCCCTGTGTGGGGACCCCAGAACATACATACATACATAAACACACACACATATATATACACACACATATATATATATATACACACATATACACATATACACACTAAACTAGGATTACAGGTAAGCAATTTATCCTTCTCTTCCAGGGGATCCTCATCAAGTCATGAGCACTAAATAGAAATGCAAGCCCATCCCACGACAAGCGAACTTAGAACTGAAAACAGCTCCAACATTTAACCAAAAAGATTTCGTAACAAAGCCTGTCCTACTTGAGTGTTTGCCTTAGCATCTGAATCAAGGCAGTAATGTATTTGCTGAATAAAGTTATTGATGATGATGAGTAATACCTGGTAAAGGCATGGGCAGATTTCCAGGTAGAGGCTTTACAGATCTCAGAAATTGGCACATTCCTCAACATAGCTGCACTTTACCCTGGCAAAGTGCCATCTAGGTCTAGCAGGTAACAATTTCTTAGCTAGTGGGTAAGACAATAGTATAGATGAAAATATCCATCTTGAAATCAACCGTTTTGATGAGGCTAAACCTTTTCGCACTGGACCATAGTTAAAACAGGTGATCCAATTTCCTAATACTCTTGGTCTTGTCTAAGTAGAATCTCAACACTCTCTTAACGTCCAGTGAATGGAGTGACCTTTCAGCTGGATTCAAAGGGTTAGGAAAGAAAGTAGGTAGAGAGATAGTCTGATTGATGTGAAAATCTGATGCTACCTTTGGTAGAAACTAGGATGAGTCCTCATAACCACTCTACTGGAGTGAAAGACAGTATATGGTAACTCTGAACACAGAGCTTGAATTTCACTTACCCTGCGGGCGAAAGTAATAGCCACCAAAAAAGCCACTTTCAGGTGAGATGTTGCAAAGAGGCTTTATGTATTGGCTCAAATGGAGGGCACATCAATTTGGAAAGGACAATGTTGAGTTCTCATGGAGGAGAGGGATTTCTGACTGGGCGGAAACACTTTTTTAAGACCTTCGAAAAAAGTATTTTACGACTGGGAGCCTAAAAAATGGATGCTTGTGACGGGGATTTCCTGTAAGCTGTAACGGTTGCCAGGTGTACTCTGTTGGAAGAGAACTGTAGCCCTGATTTTGCCAAGTGAAGATATGGGATGAGTACATCATCTTGACATAAAATTGGGATGTGACCATTTTGTGTACACCACAAATAAAACCTCTTCCATTTGAAGACATATGAACATCTAGTGGAGGGTCGCCTAGCCCTCTTGACAATGTCCATACACTCCTTGGCTAGTCCTAAATGTCCATTTTGGGGGAATTCAGGAGCCATGCTGTCAGGGATGAGAGGTTGAGATGTAGTATCTGTCCTCCGAACTTGACAGGAGATACTGTCGGCAGGGTAAGCATCTTGTGGGGCGTCTCTGAAAGATGTAGAAGGTCTGTGAACCACCGTGGTGAGGCCACTCTGAGCTATAAGAAACATACTGGTATAACTTGAGAAACACTGTTGGAATGAGAGTTGGTGGAAATGCGTAGAGACATTTTCCAGACCAACTTATCAAAAGGGCATTTCCCTGCGACCCTGGCTGGGAGAGCATGGACTCGTAGGCGTGGCATTTCTGTTGTTGACATCTGCAAACAGGTCTATGTGAGGATATCCCCACTCCTGAAAGATTTCTTGTAAGACGTCGTCGTTTAGAAAACCAGTTGTGATTGTCTTGGAAATTGCGACTAAGATCGTCTGCCAGCACCCGTTTTGAATTCCTGGCAGTTGGATGGCTGTGATCATGAAATTCCTGGCTAGTAACCATTTCCAAATGGTCTGAGCCTCTTGGGAGGGAGAAAGAGAATGAGCTCATCCCTGCTTGCTCAAATAATGCATGGTTGTCATGTTGTCGGTTTGGACAAAGATGCAGTTTGTCGAGAGTGCTGGAAAGAAGGGCCCTGTGGCGTCTGAATGCCTGGTGGACGACCAGTTCACAGACTACACAACGAGCTCCAAGCATATTTTGAGATGAACAAGGGCTTGGTGACGTCAGCAGGCACGCTTTGCGTGGCTGGCAAAGGCACAATCAAGGGAGTGGCAAGATCACAACTTAGACAGGTGGAAAAGGCCAAACATAGCCAGATCACTGAATTTGAGACCCAAACCTTGCAGCTCGAAAAGAAACAACACAAATGCCCTGAAAACGCTGCACAGACAACTAGAGCTCGACAGAATAGCACTCCGGCAGCTGGCACTGGACAAGGCACACCAGTAATGGAGGGTCTCGACTAGACGGGAGTACGATGGGAAACTTCTTTACTGGCTGGTCACTAGAGACATGGGGTCCAGAATACTCCCAGGATTACGAACCGGCACGGGCATTATGTTGCCGGTACGGGCGAGATAGTGGAGGCGTTTGCTGACTATTACTGGACCCTGTTCGCCTCCCAACCTTGACCTGGCAGAGAAAGAGACAGCCCACTTCTTTTAGAAATATCTTTTCCTACTCTTACTAAGCATCAACAGTTGGAGTTTGATGCCTCCCTAACGGCTGAGGGTTTCCTCTTGAGGACTACCGGAGGTTTCCAAACATCCTTATTCCACATCTCCTGAACCTATAAGGGGAGGTGGATAAGAATGGATAGTTCCCCCCAGAGATGGATGTGGCCACCATAATGGCCCTCCCTAAAATGGGTCAGCCCACAGATAACTGTACTGCATACTGGCCCATCTCCCTGATCAATACAAAGCTCAAAATATTTGCGAAAGCCTTGGCGAATTGCCTCCAGGGCGCTCAGGTGGGCCTCGTCAACTCGGATCAGTGTGGCTTCATTCCCACCTGTAGTGCTAGCTACTGCATCAGATGTGGCACTGGCCCGTCGGTAGGATACAACTGATCCTGGAGCAATACTAATGGTGACTTTGAGAAGGCGTTCAATAACATGGACTGATCCTATCTGGACCACGCTCTCCACCGCATGGGATTCAGTCCCTGATACTGCAAATAAGTCTGACTTCTTTAGAAGGGCCCTACAACTTAGTTAATGGTCAATGGGACCCTCAATGAGCCTTTTCTGATCCGCAGTGGGACTAGGCAGGACTGTCTGATGTTCCCCGTCCTCTTCGCTCTTGTGATCGAACCTCTGGCCACAATAATCAGATGTGATGACAAGGTGCAGGGCTGGCAAATGGAGGGGAGGCTGGAGGACAGGATAGCCCTCCTGTGCTGATGACGTCCTCCTCTATTTAGCCAACCCCCTGGAGTCGGGCTCTGCAGATCCTGAATAACTTTGAGGAAGCCTTTGGCTTGTGTGCAAGTTGGCACAAATCACTTCTGATGTAATTGAGGCGTGATGAGGCCTCAGTGAACTGGCAAACATATATGACGGTACTTCCACGATTCCTATACTTGCTGCAAAACCTTCCATTCCTGATCCCCAAGAGGTAGTTTGTCAGTCTCACTGCGCTCATCTGTTCCTTTCTATGGGGAGAGGGGTCAAACCATGCACGTCGTCTAGGACAAAATGCCAGCAGTCAAAATATATAGGGGGACTGGGGATGGCAGATGTGCAGTTTTACAACTGGCCATCACAACTCCTGGTCCTAAACAGCTGTCTGACCGGCATATCTAGCGGGGCTGACACTACTAGGACTAGACAAGGGGATGGAATTCCTCTATGGTATCCCCATCTCGGCACGTCTTCCGAACTGTACGAGGGTGGTATTCCTCAGCTGGCGGGCAGCACTCCGATTCATGGGCTGGGATAAGAAGCGGACATAGAAATCTCCATTATGGAGTGGTCGCTAGTTGAAACATACATCACAGGTACTGGGATTTGGCCAATGTGACAAAATTGGGATTATGACCCTTGGGGATGTGTGGGCAGCCTCTCATGCGAAAACCTTTGCTGAATTGCAGACCCAATTTACGCTTGCATGCACTCAATTACACAAATATCTACAGATTCGGCACAGGCACTGGCTTGTCATCGATCAGAGCTTTGTAACCTACTGGACTATAGCCCGCTGGAGGCCCAACTGATGATGGGTGGCATTCTCCGAGGTGTGGTATCAAATTGTCCAGGGTACTGCCAATGAAGTCAGGGTACTGAAATGTCATTGTGATGCTAGTATTATAAGAATGCAGCTCACTATGACCAGGTGCTTAGAGTCAGAGTGCTACTCAATATGCCAATGGCACTGCCTAATTGGCCTACAGTACCCTTGAATACACCACAGCTGCTGCTCAATATCCCATAGTGCTGCTACATGACCCACTGCTGTTTCTTTTGGTGATGTTCGATGTGACTCGCTTGTTGCTTGATATATTAGTGGTGCTGCACCATGTACTGAGGTTGCTGCTCAATGTGCTGGGGTGCTACCACTGGCATTAACTTCTTAAATGGCATAGCAAGCAAAAAAAAAAACCAGACAGATTGGATTGAGGCCCAGGCCAATTTCCACTGACCATGATTAATTTAAGTATCAAAGTCATTATTTTTTATTGTTTTTCTCTCCAAAGCTGGGAGAGCCTACAGGCACTCACAAAAGGAGGATATATATCACACAACAAGAACATGCTAATTAACAATTAGATACAAAGTGGGAAGCCGCACACCTGGTGTCTTCTTTCAGCTCTACAAATTATGAAGCTCTACCAATTAAGCAACTAAATATTTTTGTGTTACGTATACTAGAAATGAATGATCTTTACAGAATGAGAGAAAAGGGTTTAATTAAACTCAATAATATACTACTACAGCACGTTTACCTTTACAGCAGAACAAATAACTAAAGTACTATCTGCTCGGGATGCTTCACAGAACATAATTTATACGTCAAAACAATATGTCACAAATTATATTACACCTGTCTTTAGGCTGAGGAGAATTTGAATTATTTTCAAGCACATTTTTTATACGCAAATTAAATTGCGTGGGAATGAAATGTAGGCTGACATTCTATCAAATGCAAAAAGGAAAAATAGTGCTCGACACTGTAATAATAGAGGTGGCTTCGTCTAGATAAATCACTGGTTGGTTTGGTGTATATATTTATAAACACTTGGGTTATAAATGGGAATGTTCCCTTCCCCAAAAACTAGTCACCCATCTGTTGCCTGGTGATTGGAAATACACACAAAAATGAGTAATCGCTGCTAGTTCAAGTGGTGGCGGGGAGAGGTGAAAAGAGTAGAAGTTAAACACAGGCAGCCTATCCTTTAAGCTGTTAAATGATTAAATGTGCTGTATATACCAGTGATACTTAACCTTTTAACTTTTGTGGACTCCCACTGAATCACTACTGGAAGCTGCAGACCTTGGCTTACGCAATTTGTACCTCAGAACAATACACCAAAACACAGAAACAAGTATCAAACAACTACACAAATTATTAAATATTTTATTGAATTCACAAAAAAATGTACACAAAACAAGATTCTAATTTAATTGGAAAGTTAGAGCGTTCAAAATTTGGATTTATTTAAAAAAAAATACAAAGCAATATCTTAGCCTCAAGCACACCACTTTTGTCTTTTTTGTTCCTAAGGCATGTGCTCTTTTTTGTCAACAAAAACCAGAGTTTTATGAGCTAAGGATACCTACTTATTTTTTGCCTTCTGTGTCAGCTTCATACACAGTTACAGAGCGTTTTAAAATGCTCAATTTTCATTTTTACATTTGATGTAAATACATTTAGTTCATCTGCTAACACTAATTTCATAATATACCCCCTGAGTAGGTCTTGTGGACCCCCAACATTGCTAGAGTCAGCCACTTACCACATGTATACATTTGCTGAGCAATAGGGACCTGTGACCAAGGAACTACATAAGCAATTTGGGTTAGCCATTCGGCCTCTCCCTGCAAAGAACTTACTACTCATGAAAACTGATGCAACATACTCACCGATCACCCCGACAAAACTCAATCGGACTATGATCTGCAAATGAAAAGTTTATATAAATACGAACGCCAGACTATGTAAAGGTGCTGTGATGTCTTACTAATGGAATACTGTGTGCCATATAAGTGCTAATAAATAATAACAATTGATATTCAATGGCACACCAGTTGAAGGATACTGTGTAGTATAATGGAGAACTACAAAAATACTATAATTCTTAACAAAGTATTAAAGGGATGCCCCTTACAAAATAATTAAACAATTTGACAAGCTTAATAATGTAGGACAATGGTCAGCTCCAAATCACTGCAGCATACAGGACTGATACAAACATATCTAACCATTTATATGTAGCATATAATTAACCCTCTGCGCTTCACCAGCGCTTCAACACAATGCATACTGACATCATCACCAGTATATTAAATGTAAATATAGACTGACAGCTCTCTTTGAAAATAGCCATCAACTGATTTTTTGGTCGAGCCTGGGCTAAGCATGCGCTGCTAAGGGAGGCATGTTGTATTTGAGTATGGACTTGAAGCTCCGCCCACTCTCTGCCCATATTTTTCATTGGCTTGTGTCATTGTCCTTTGTAAATGCTGGCTTCCGATTCGTTAATAGGCTTGTTAATCCCTCCTTCGTTCCGCCTTGTCTTCATTTTTAATCTCCCATGAGGACTGGCCCTTTTACTTCTGTTGTTACATGGTATGTCTTATTTAGACTGTAGCAAACACAAGGAGATGATGGACGGAGCGCTGAAACTTTTCAGACACTCACCCCCAGTCACAGATCTGGGTTGAATCCATCATCGTTCTTTAGCTCACTCCACCACCCCAGTTCAGACACAGCTATATGCAAATCAGTCTTGAGCCTGTGCCTCATGGGAACAGTCCAGCCCGAACTGCCAAGCCATGTCTTCCCTGAACCGGAAACAAGCATCCTGGGACCGGTTTCGGGCTAACAGCCCTCTTCAGCCAGGCTAGCTTGAATCCAGTGGCAAAGTGAGCAAGGGACCCACGTCTGGGCATACCCTGCCAACTAAGGGCGAACAAAGCAAACACAAGGAGATGATGGACGGAGCGCTGAAACTTTTCAGACACTCACCCCCAGTCACAGATCTGGGTTGAATCCATCATCGTTCTTTAGCTCACTCCGCCACCCCAGTTCAGACACAGCTATATGCAAATCAGTCTTGAGCCTGTGCCTCATGGGAACAGTCCAGCCCGAACTGCCAAGCCATGTCTTCCCTGAACCGGAAACAAGCATCCTGGGACCGGTTTCGGGCTAACTGCCCTCATCAGTCAGGCTAGCTTGAATCCAGTGGCAAAGTGAGCAAGGGACCCACGTCTGGGCATACCCTGCCAACTAAGGGCGAACAAAGCAAACACAAGGAGATGATGGACGGAGCGCTGAAACTTTTCAGACACTCACCCCCAGTCACAGATCTGGGTTGAATCCATCATCGTTCTTTAGCTCACTCCGCAACCCCAGTTCAGACACAGCTATATGCAAATCAGTCTTGACCCTGTGCCTCACGGGCTGGACTGTTCCCATTGGGTGCAGGGTCAAGACTGATTTGGATATGGCCAGGTCCAAACTGGAATGGCATGGTGAGCAAAAAAACGATGGATTTAGGCCCAGATCTCTGTACTGGGGAGAATGTATGACATTGTTCTGCATTCTGTCCATCAATTGTTCTTTTTGCATTTGTCACCCCGAGTGGGACGGGTATGCCAAGACGTGGGTCCCGTGCTCTCCATGCCACTGTAGTCAAGCTATCCTGGCTGAAGAGGGATGAAACCCCGAAACCGGTCCTATGATGCTTGTTTCCAGTCCATGGAGGACCTCGCCTGGCAGTTCGGGCTGGACTGTTCACATTGGGTGCAGGGTCAAGACTGATTTGCATATGGCTGGGTCCAAACTGGAATGGCATGGTGAGCAAAAAAACAATGGATTTAGGCCCAGATCTCTGTACTGGGGTGAATGTATGACATTGTTCTGCATTCTGTCCATCAATTGTTCTTTTTGCAATTATTTAGACTGTAAGCACTATTTTCTTTAATGAGTTTCTCCTACTGGAGACACAACATACTTTTCCTGCAACATTCAGACCACCATGCGCGCTTTCACTTTCCAAGCAGCCCGGGACAATGGCGGCCGCTTCTTTGAAATGAAATAGGTCTTGCATTTACAAGAGTTTGAACTATTGGCATTGTAAATGTCAATGCCTTTTATTTATGTGTTAATTATGAAAACAGACAAATAAAGGCATTGTCATTTACAATGCCAATAGCTTAAACTCTAGCAAATGCGAGACCTATTGCATTGCAAATGCTTGTCTTAAATTTCTGTGTGATTACAATTCCGTGTATAATGATTACATTTCTACTCTCTTATTACAGAGAAGGTAAAATACTTTTCAAACTTTAGCTGATTAATGCAGGTCAAATGCATTATGCCAAGAGCATAAAGCCATAAATATACTGCAAAGTACAGTTCATGGCTCAATGGTCGATTAAATAGACACGATTTAACACATTTGCTTTAAATGTCAAATGAAAAATCGCATGATAGCACTAGGTATTTTGTGGCATAGCTAAACATTGGGTGGCCTCCCGTCTCCGGAGGCAACAGCTTGGAAAAATAATTATTAGAATGGGAGGTCGCAGATGAGCAGTATATGAATTTGACTGGAGAGATGACAAGTATATTATGCCCACCTCCTGCTCCCTCCCCCCCCTCCCCGCCCCCCAAATAGTAGGCCTCTCTGACTTACATAGATAGGGTATTATGATATTGACACACATATATGTGGTGACTATAAGAGTAGATAAAAATTGTGGTTTAGAATGAGTTGAATAAGACTCATAATAAGAATTGAATAATGTATTATCCGGGACGGCATTTTGGGTTGCACAGGTAATGCTACTTGCTGTTCACAATTATGTTCTAAAATCTGAATAAAAAGAAGTTTGAAAAAAGTTCAATGTATATTTTCTACCGGGCACGTGCCTCTAAAGCCGACTAAATTTCATCTGCTTGAAACTCATCAGGTAGGCCAGGCTTTGTCCAGCCACGGTGTCCACGTATTGCCCTGCAATGTGCCTTAGCTACAAAGTTTCAAATTATACATGTATTTTTTATGTTGTCGAGCACTTGCTGGCATAAAACAGTCGAAGAAAACTTGGTGGGCCAGGAAGTAATGATCAAGCAGCACAAAGCTATGTTTTTATTTTTTTCTCAAAAAGTCAGATTAGTAATCTGCTGCTATAAAGAAGTTGTTAGTTCCAGTTTTAGCTGCCTGAACTTCAGAGGCGCTACCTCCAGTGAAGTATTTTTAAAGGAAGGGAATCCCAAAGTTATTTCATTAGGTGTGCAAAGGTCTCAACCAGAAGCTATCATGAAAACAGGAACGTTGAGCCAAACTCCAAATATTTACCCCACACAAGGTTTTCAACTTATTTTGTTAGAATACCGAAAGTCAATGCAAGCTTGCCAAAAAAGGGCAAAAGTGCTGATGGTGCTTAGTGTTAGTGGTGATCTATTCAGTATACTTCCTCCTGAAACTAAGCTTCGCTATGAAGATGGCAAGGTGGACAAAGATTGCAACAGGATGTAGACGTGCTAATGGCAAGAATTAGCTACAGAGTTAACATAGACTGCATGTGACAATGGAACATCAATCATAGAATCCACCCGACAAGATGAAGAGGGGGACCCAATCCCTCTGTCCACAAAAAGAGTTTACAATGCTTATCACAACATATTGAACCCTGTTGCATGGGGTTTCAGGAAGTTTATTAAAAAGGTAGGCTACTGAGGCTGCAACAGCACACAATTTATGGTAATAATGTCTCAGAAGAATGAGTCATATACATAAGTAACCATCAAGGCTATCTATCTATCTATCTATCTATCTATCTATCTATCTATCTATCTATCTATCTATCTATCTATCTATCTATCTATCTATCTATCTATCATTATAGTGAGGTTGACCAGAGATAGGGATTTTTTTTTGTCCCTTAATAACTTTGCCCGTTTGACGAATGTCCCCAAAACTTTGCAGACCTGGTGCCCGTTTCATTTTTGGAGTCCTGAAAGTTTTGCAATGTTTAGGTAAGGGGGTGCAAAGAAAAAAGGAGGGGTCCTAAAACGGGCATAAAATCCAATTACATAGACTTTTGGATTTTCCATAGCGTGCAAACCGTCAGTCGGATTTTGATGAAATTTGAAAGGATTATATATTATGGTCCGCAGATGATTCTGTGGGGTACTGCAGGTAAGTATTTCAGAACTTTTAAGTGTTTTTAATTTAGGTATATCTGTGTCTGCGGTAGTACCGCAGTACTCCCGAGGTATATAGCGATGACAAGACATTAGCTGATTAGCTAATGACTGCCGTTACAAAAGTTAAAGGCCGATATCTTGCTTTCAGCTCGGATTTCCCTGTGTTCTGTGTTACGCCATTCAATGTAGGTAAGTATTAGGTTTAGTATCTTTCCCGTACCTATAATCATTTTAGTAAAGTGGTAATAGGCAGGAAAAAATATTTATAAGTTTCTATTTATTTTTTTCAAATCAAGAGAGACAGTATTTTAATAATATAATGTGCTATAGTGTTTTCTCAATTTTTTACATATTTTAATATGTACAAAACAATGTATGGAGTAGCGCATTATTTAGTAATAATTACCTCAATACTTATAAAACGCAGTTCACCGTACACAGGTAAATAAATATAGAGAAATTCATAACCAAAAATGTTCACCATAGAATTTTTTGGCGGGGTACCGCAGTGATCCCACACCACTTTGTAGTTTTTAAAACAAATATCTAGAAATGTATATGTATTTTGCTCTACCTACGACCCCTTTGCCAAAGGGGTAATAGTTAGGGCAAAAATACCAAACCTAATACTTACCTACATCAGAAGGCGTAAGCACAACATGGGGAAAGCGTACCTAATAACATTTCTGCCTTTAACTTTTATAAAGCCAATGATTACCTAATCAGTGAATGACTTGTGATAACTATGTACTATATACCACGAAATAACACTGGATTTCGCAAAAGTACTGCAATAAAGAATATTCTTAACTTTAAATAAATTAAAAATTAAAAAATAAGTACATTGGCAGTTCGGGCTGGTCTGTTCCCATGAGGAGCAGGGTCAAGACTGATTTGCATATGGCTGGGATGGTGAGCAAAAGAACGATGGATTTAACCCAGATCTCTTCACTCGGGGTGAATGTTTGACTTGTTACGCATTCCGTCCATCATTTGTGGGTCTTCTGCTTTCTCGCCCTGAATGCATCGGGTGTGTCCAGACGTGGGTCTCGGGCTCACTGTGCCACTGGATTCAAGCTAGCCTTTCTGATATGGGGTGATGCCCTGAAAGTGGTCCCAGGATGCTTGTTTCTGGTCCAGGGAGGACCTGGCTTGGCAGTTCGGGCTGGAATGTTCCCATGAGGAGCAGGGTCAGGACTAATTTGCATATGGCTGGTTCTAAACTGGGGTGGCATGGTGAGCAAAAAAACAATGGATTTAACCCAGATCTCATGACAGGGGGTGAATGTTTGATTTGTTTCGCATTACATCCATCATTTGTGCATCTATTGAAATATTGAGCCCTGATCTCAAGGGGGAAATGTGTTGTTGCCTGTGAATGCTGTAACTTTCCTTTGAATGAGTAGAGTTAGAAATAAAATACTTCTTTTTGGTATAAAAGTAGATATTTGGCAGGACATTGATTTATTGTTGCTGCTGCGCGCTCTTTGAGTTATGAGCTGTGTTCACTAATCTGTATCCACAACTCCACCCCTCCTTTCCGAGGTAGCCGTAGACTACTTGATCACGTCTATCATTGAGAGTCAAGTGTAGAAGGGGTTCCTGGCCCAGCTGCTCAGGAGCCATGGTAGGCCGGCCCCAGGTCATAATGAGTAAGAGGCCTCAACCCCACAGTTGAGCACAATAGCCCCTGCGTGCCCGGTAGTCCTCTGAAAAGGGATTCTGACACACCTTTTCATATATTTTCCCGTAGGCCTGACTGTCAGTCAAAACGCAGATGCAATAGGGCCCATGGTATTTAGTTACTAGGTATTTTAATGTATTTTCCAACAATCTCAAGAATGAAATAAATAATTGTCGATAATGCTTGATTAATATACAACGCCCAATGGAATTGCACTGGCCCTATTTCTTAGAGTCCCCTTCCACTGCACGGTGTGTTTGTCGCTTTATTGCAACGTCTCTCTCTCCAAGGCATTTGAACCCATGATTTGTTCAATTCTGTGGCAGAAACTGCAGCGTTATGTACTCCTGCCTAGGTCTAGCATACACCTTACAACTATTGTTGGGGCCTAGTAAAAACGTATCCTTTACTATGATAATAATTTTCTTATTTGCAATAGCACCATCATCCAACTGAAAAGTTCATTGGAATTTTTGAATTTATATGTCAGGCCACTTTTTTTTCCCACACTAATGTTTTGAGAAAACTCAAACAATGTTGTTTGGAGTTATTTGCTATAGGAGTCCCTTATTGGGCATAAACTAAAAATTGTTTCTAAACATCTGGGGCTGTATTCTGACTGCAAGTATCAAAGGGAACTAGCTACTGAGTAGGAGCTCCTGATATGTGTATGTAGAGCAACACGTGTTTAGGAAGACCCTCACTCACCAACCTAGTTGGTGACATGCTTCATCATCGGGTCCCACCCAAGGTACTGAGTGCACCTTGGGTGTGCATCAACGCCTGGATACAGCGGATCTGGTTCTGTGCAGTGAGTGTGCAGTGAAAGTGAAATGAGTGTGGCTTGAAAAGCTGTCCGTAGGGTCCCGTTAAACAACAAAAGACTATTTTAATGTATGGGCCCTCGGCAGGGGTTAAAAAGAGAGGTGGATATCCGTGGAGATATTTAGGCTCCGATATCCTATGTGGTCAACATGTTTCAGCCAGTCTCTCACTACTGGGCTGACTTTCTTCAGGACCTTATGTGCGTGGAATTAAAATGGTGGTCTAAAACTAAGTGTGTTGAAGACCATCTATGTGGAGCACTCGCTAAGGTGCGTTATGTGGTAGAGGATGGTTTCCTCTAGCGACGCATTCCACTTGGTGGGGGGAAGAAACGACAAACAGACATACACACAGATACATTTAGAAGATATCATAAGGCACATCCAATAGTGTGACTCAGGAGCGTAGTGTCCGTGCTCTATGCGGATAAAATACGTAGTGAGGACGGACCGTGGCGTCTTAGTGCATTGTGTTTAATTCAAAACAATGTATACGCCTTGTTTTTATGCGTTACCGTGTGATAATCAATGTGTGGTAATGCGTAGTGATGGTGGTAGATAAAAGAATAAAAATTATAAAAACATGTTCTGCTTACTCAGAAATTCTCTGAGAAGTGCCCCATGAGTTCCGAGTGGGGGCCCGACCTAATGTCACACTCTGTGTGATGAGAAAAGGAAAGAAAAAGGCACATACGGCATAATTAACTTGCGTGCCATGTGGCTAGAGGACTCCGTCTTGGGCAGGAACCCCCCAAAAACGCACCCCACTTACTTCTTCAAGATCAAGGACCCGTCTCCGTACCTAGTCTGGCCGCATCGGAACTCCGATGGTGAATGCCTGGTGCGAAGCGGGAGTTTAAATACCCTGGAGAATACTGCAGGTGAAATGAGTCTCTGTGATGAGCTCCAGGTGCGTGTGATCTGCTCCATTCCTTGCACCTGTGAGGCTAGACAGAGAAGAAAGCAAGCGCACGTGTTTGTGTGCTTGCGCTGCCTTCCCACTCCAAGGCAGCCGCAGTAAACGCTCCACATAACCAGCGCTTTATTTTTACAAACATCTCCTGATTTTCGCGTAACAGAGCCTTTTAACCTAACTGCATTTCCATTGAAAATATTTATAAAATTGTGCCATAAATCATAGGGAATTACCCGATAGTTTAGTGAATTCTCACGTAATTCAACAAAACTTTATTGGCACGCAGCGTAAGCACACAAACACGTGCACTTGCTTTCTTCTCTGTCTACCCTCACAGGTGCAAGGCATGGAGCAGACCACAGGCACCTGGAGCTCGTCACAGAGACTCATTTCACTTGCAGTATTCTCCAGGGTATTTAAACTCCCGCTTCGCACCAGGCATTCACCATCGGAGTTCTGATGTGGCCAGACTAGGTACGGAGACGGGTCCTTGATCTTGAAGAAGTAAGTGGGGTGCGGTTTTGGGGGGGTTCCAGCCCAAGACGGAGTCCTCTAGCCACATGGCACGCAAGTTAATTACGCCGTATGTGCCTTTCTCTTTCTCTTTCCTTTTCTCATCACACAGAGTGTGACAATAGGTCGGGCCCCCACTCGGAACTCATGGGGCACTTCTCAGAGAATTTCTGAGTAAGCAGAACATGTTTTTATAATTTTTATTCTTTTATCTACCACCATCACTACGCATTACCGCACATTGATTATCACACGGTAACGCATATAAACGAGGCGTATACATTGTTTTGAATTAAACACAATGCACTAAGACGCCACGGTCCGTCCTCACTACGTATTTTATCCACATAGAGCACGGACACTACGCTCCTGAGTCACACTATTGGATGTGCCTTATGATATCTTCTAAATGTATCTGTGTGTATGTCTGTTTGTCGTTTCTTCCCCCACCAACAGGAATGCGTCGCTAGAGGAAACCATCCTCTACCACATAACGCACCTTAGCGAGTGCGCCACATAGATGGTCTTCAACACACTTAGTTTTAGACCACCATTTTAATTCCACGCACATAAGTCCTGAAGAAAGCCAGCCCAGTAGTGAGAGACTGGCTGAAACATGTTGACCACATAGGATATCGGAGCCTAAATATCTCCACGGATATCCACCTCTCTTTTTTAACCCCTGCCGAGGGCCCATACATTAAAATAGTCTTTTGTTGTTTAACGGGACCCTACAGACAGCTTTTTAAGCCACACTCATTTCACTTTCACTGCACACACTCTGCACAGAACCAGCTCCGCTGTATCCAGGCATTGAAGCACACCCAAGGTGCACTCAGTACCTTGGGTGGGACCCGATGATGAAGCATGTCACTAACTAGGTTGGTGAGTGAGGGTCTTCCTAAACACATATGTTTTGCTCTACATACACATATCAGGAGCTCCTACTCAGTAGCTAGTTCCCTTTGATACTTGCATATAAACCCAGGGGAAGTAAACTGGCTTCTACCTTTCCTCTCTCTTCATTTTGATTTCAATCATAGCTGTATTCTGACTCCCACCTGAACTGGGCCCTCAAATTAGAACTGGGAAAGATCTTGTTAAATAACGTGTAATGCCTTAAAGCTATTTTAATGTTATATTTGGTGGCATAAGAGGTAAACGTTACCTCAGTCCTTACTTACGGGGTACCTCTATGGCTTCTAAATTGTTAGACTCCAATTAATAAATTAAAAGGTCAAGTGGGATGTAAGCTACCTGGTCTCAGAAAATCACAGTTAATCGAACGGATTAGGCTAGAATTTGATGTTAAGTCTAGCTGGAACGAGGTGTGTTAATACTCACTTTGGAATGGATGACTTCTTAATACTAAATTTGCAAATTTTAGCATATTTAATCTTGGATTTGATTAGAACTTTCGAGCTATCCTTTTGCCAATACAGTAATTATGGGAGTTTCTGTAAGTGATGACCAGCCTATTTAGAATCAGAGCATTTTTTGGGATGACATACTAGCTTTTAATAATTTTAATTGTACGTTTAAATAGGCGGCCTACGCAAAATCAAACTAGACGTATTTGCCCTTGCTTAGAGTCAAATCATCCTCATTTGAGATTCTTACAGGGGGGAAGTTAATTCTTGGCTTTTAAGATGTAATGACATACGCTTTCCTAATGCTCGAATATACCAAATCTGCTTTGGACTCCTCGATTTGTATGGAACTACGTGCCCTTGGGCTAAGGTACCCTGTGATTGCAAACTATGTCACTGTAAAAAGTTTACTTGTTCTGTACTCTTGTAGTCCAATGTGTGATCATACAGTTGGATTCAAATTTGTTTACAACGCATATGTCTCAAATTACTGAATTTATCAAAACTACTGATATCTTTTTAGAATGTTGCAAATAATTTTTGATTTAGTTTATAAGATTGGAAACAACCATGGAAAAACTTTAAATAAATAAATATTTATACAGCTTCCACCGGAAGCAGAAAGCTACCCGTTGGATGTGGTGCATGATATACCAGGCATACTGCACCTAGGAAAACAAATGTCTAAGTAAGCCAACACGCCACAACAAACTGAGACACAACTGGATATCTGACGTAATCGGCAAAATCAAACATGCATCCTATTACCAGTCAAGCTACGATGGAGAGTATTTGAGACCTCTCTGCCAAAACAAGTTGCCTACAAAGGCTGAGACAGGAAAAGAAAAACCTCAACACATTCCAGTAACAGCTGAAAAACATGTTATAATAATAAACCTTTCTGAGTGAAGAAATGAAACTTGCTTTATATTTTCTGTTACACTTTCCTAGCATCTCTTAGACTTTCTCTTAAGATTCCTCTCTTTTCTGTTTGGAATAAAATACTATCCTTCAAGCTCCTCTATTCCCACGTCTTGGCGCCGTGAAGCTGCCTGCATAGAGCATGCTGCACTCAACCCAACAATAGATAAATATAATACATGGGTACCTGGTCCTTCTCGAGCATCCTGCTTCCTTTCAATTCCAAAGTGTTGGGGTTAGTAAGAGGCAGAACTACTATCTGAGAGTGTTTGAACCATTGACTAACGTACGAGTGAAGTGACTAACAGTACTGCAAATTGCACTTAAAGAACCATTACTACAGAGCTCTGCTATGAATCGAAGATTGACTAGTAGGATGAGCACCAAACTCAAATGTAAGAGGCATATGCAACGGTCCAGTCAAGTTAACTGCGCTTATTTTATTGACGCACTGAGGTAGTAGCAGCTATTGACATGTACCTCATTAACATTTCGGGACTGCGTCAATATACTAACCATGACATAATGTGTAGATGTAAAGTGCATGGTATTCCTGTGGGATATCTTGGAGCTGAATAATACATTTATTGAGATCCAACCCAAGGGCACTCTCAATGTCAAACATCTATAACGATTTTACGAAACAACTAACCAGGCATCTAGAGCACAACTAAATGGGAGAGATTACTTCAGTGATGGAATTACAGAGTTGAAAAAGAACACCAAGGTCACCCACAAAGGTACCACTTGGCAGAGACCTAGAGAGGAACACACACAGGAACAAAGATCATGCCATTTTCTTAGGCATACAACTTTCATCTATGGCTCTGATTGTGCCCCTCAAAATGTTTGCAGTCTTGAAGCAATAAACTATATTTCATGCACATGCTTGTCAAATCTCGCTTGTCTAAATTATGCTTTAGCAAATTGGCTTCCACTGGGGAAATAAGAACTTCCACTGCGAAGCCATAACTTATTTGGCTGGGGATGTTTGCATCATATTAACCAGAAATTCACAATGCTCTTCATCATTGTCTTGTGCCTTGTCTATTACTGGTTGCACCATCTTTAGGTAAGATAAGATCGGTAGGTCATCTGCTTGCCAAAGAAATTCCGTTTTCGAGGCAGGTCCATCTATAATGAAGCCTCTTCCCTCCGGAACTCTATACAGACCCACCTCTTACGCTCCTCAACTTCAGAGTTTGTATACCTCTTATCATGCACTTTGCAGCAAATCCAACCCCCACTTTCCTTTTCCACACCCTTTAACATTCTATGAGATCTTAAGTGCGAGCCCAACTGCAAAGAGCTCAAACTAAACCAAATCCTACTGAGCTGAGCTGTGTCAGTGAAGCCAGAGACTCTTAATCTACATCCGAATGAACCAGTGCTCATGCTACTGATGTGCTGATGGTTTGTGAAACCTGATTTGACAACATGGTCACTGAATTGGTTAACAGCGTCTTTAAATTATCAAGTAATCAAATGGGCCACTACAACGAGAGCCGATGAAAGGATTCTTGGCGCCCTAGTCAAGTCTCACTTTGTTGCCCCTCTGGGGCAATATCTAGTACTTTCCAGGGGCAATCCGAACCCTTCATTGGTGTTGGCCCCTTAGGCAGCTGCCGAGGCGATTCCCATTCCTTTCTTTAATTCACTTTTCAATTCAATAATAAAGGCAAGCAAATAACAGCAACAAGACAATAAAAAGGAATATCGGTCAAGGAGCATTAATCACGCAGCGTTTGTAGAGCAAAGCACCAGTATTTGTTGTTCTTGCTCCTTCATCTGCATTAAACTTCCGATTAGACAATTCATAAAGGTGAGGATCGATCAGTGAAGGTGACATACATCTGATTGCACGCATAAAGCAGTTTCCAATTTTAAAAACACACCTTGGCTGTAGTGGTAATACACTCCACGGTTTGATTATATAAAAAAAAAAAACACTGCTGAAGATCGCTGTGACAAGATGAAAGCAGAATCCGCAGCAATATCTTCGGGTGGGAAGAAAGGAAGCAGAGCATTGAATGAAACTAGGGGACATTTTGTCTGCCGGCTTCCTCTGTGCGACCGACATTGTCTCTGCGGCAAAGAAGATCAATTCTGAACAAAATAACGCTGGCTGCCTGATGAATCTCAGCCTTTTACAAATGACTACACCTCCCCCAGGCTTGAACAGTCCGTGCAGACTGCACATCTCGTTCACACATCTATAACCGCTCCCGCAGCACCCTGTGCTGAGTGCTTTCTTTCTGGAGTATTTTTCTTGTTTTATCCTACGGCCCAAATTCCCACCCTGCTAACACACCAAATGCAATCACTAAGTTATATGTATATTTTTTCCAAACTCGAGAAAGACATTCATTTTAGGACTACTCTGTTTAACAAAGGGACATCCATAACAAATGGAGATTTACCCCAATATCGTCAAGAAATCCTAATTGTACGGAAAACAAAGAGGCTAACTAATCCAGGTTCGTTTTTATAGACACTAATTCAAATCAGCAGCAGTTAATAAACATGATATCACAGATGCTGCCACGATGTAATATAGCCTGCTGCCTAGGGCTATACTAAAGGCCCTGAACCTGAGTTATAGGCCCGAACCGCAGGCAAGGGCCTTTAACGAGGGAGAGGGCCTTTAACAAATGGTATAGCTAGAGGCAGAAGGGCTATAAGGCTATTAGAACATTTCACCCACTAAGGGTAGAATGATCTAAATTAAAAAGGGAGAAACATGAAGACAAACATTGTAAGGTTGTAGCTCCGGGCTTATACCAACCAATATAAGCCCAGAGCTACTCCATTGTCTTCAATGTAGCTCTCAACATTCCAATGTTCTAATACAAGAATAAAGGCAGTAGTGTTCCTGGAACCTCAAGTTGGGAAGCTTTTAGTGGAGGATGCCTGACAATCCGAATGAAGCACCAGCAACATAGCAAGAGAACCTAACTGCTGCCAAGAAAAGACTGGCTGATGTGCCTGCAAACAGACTGGCTGATGCGTCTGAAGACAGTGGATATGAGTAGTTAAACCATGGACAGGGATAATACTGATGTGTGTCTTTAATAAATGAAGATTTTTAATGCACAAAAAGAAAATCTAGATTCTACAACAAATTATGGTAATAACACTGTGCAAAATAAAAATAAAAAACTTAAAGTGACTTAAAATGACTTGGAGGGAGAAGAGTGGATTCCATATGATGACCACGGTCATCCTGTAAGGATAAAAAGCTTTACACCCAATGCTTTCTAAAGTGAGTCAGGTGGGTATTTATCTCTTTTTAAGGCTTTATAAACCATAGTGTGGGAGAGCCTTTTAGTGCTCATCCCAAAGAAGAATTAGACTTCTCCAGGAGAGAATGAGTTGGCTGAGACATCCAAGATATACAAGAGAAATATTCATATACGAAATGCACACATCGTAGGATAATCTCCTTAATGGTACATATTTTTTAGTTTGACAACCTGGAGTTTACTTCCTACTAGCAGGGTCTCCATGGAGAAAACGATGGTCAAAATATTTGGTGAAGAAAAGTAAGTGGCTTAAAAAGGATCTATAGATCTTTCCAGACATTAGCCAGACCAGCATTCCTAAGAATATCAAAGCCTGTGGATTTGCCAGAGGCCTAACCTTAGCTGATGACTATGAAAGACCTTGCTTAAGCTATGAACTGTGGAAATCTGTCATGTAGATTGACATTTCCCAAAAAATTGAGGAACTAGGCTTTCACCCTTCAAAACAAAGCAATTAGACGAAATGTTCTTTACCATGGGTATCTTCATGAAATTCATGAAGAACCCACAACTCCACCTATGTGCATTATTCTGTAAGCATTATTTTTGAAAGAGATGAATCTCTCTAATCATAGCATTTTCTTCACTTTATCTGTTAATAAAGAGCAATATACAAATAAAAAACACTAGAAAACTAGAATAGATTCAAAACAAACATAGAGCTCCTTCGCCCCTTATATTTTATCCTATTCAAACGAGAAAACGAAGGAAACTCTTTTCATTGACATTCAACCTGCCCGTTTAAGGCAACCAAGTGCTTTATAGTCCCAGAAAGCAGCAGGGGCAGCTATCCATTGTGGCAGTCTGCTTAAGAAAGTACACGGTTTTATTCCATTGGTTCTGTGAAGCATGAAAGTTGATGAATTTAATGACAATAACCAAAAATGGAGCAATTATGAAAGAGGTAAGTAACGTTCCTTTCACCTTCTTGAAATCTTCATTAATGTTTATAAACACTGAAAAAATAGGAAGCTCATTCCTTCTCAAAGAAAGATGGGACACCAATAAGGAACGGAAACAAACGAAATCAAGCTGGCAAGAACATTTGAAATATTTTGCATAGTTAGTCTGGGAGCGAGTTTTGAAGACAATTGTAAGAAATAAGACTCCAAGTGCTGTCTAAACAAAAGTCTCACTTACGACGAGTTTTTCCATGTGCAGATAAGGTAACATTCAGGATCACCACCCCACCCACACTCCACAGTAACACAGAGAAAAAACATGCCTGGTCAGAGAAAAAAAATGAAGAAAAACTGACAGAAAAACAATGAAAAAACACCTAACTCTAGGAACCTAGAGACAAGAACCAGGAATGCCATAGAAGATTTTTAAGGCTTTGAGGACAACACAGAAACAATTGTTGACACTACTCTGCTGAAAACGAGGGTCATGCAGCCATTTGTATGCAGGGTTCTTTATCACAGCATACCCTTCCAGCACATCTGAGACTAGAAGGGCAATTAGTACAGTCCCTTCAGATTGGTCTATGAGTATGAGTAACTCTTTAGCTATTGACATACTTGAATGTAGTCTTACATAGACCCTACTGCCTTGATTCAGTGTTGTGGATCAGATGCCTCAAACCAGGTTATCAATCCCAGCCAACTATTCGATTGTGCTTTACTGTTTACTTGATCTTTCTATCATCATATGGTCTCAAGGAAGTCTTGCATGGCTACCTTCTGTCCCAATCACAATTCAGACAGATTATGCCGATGGCCGTCACCACTGTTCCTTACAGTGAGAGCTGTTCTCCTCTCTCCTTCAATCTTTGCGCTATAAGATGTTTACCAACCATTTGTAGTGCACTACAAAATTTCAAAATAAGATAAATCCTCTTCTGTCCTTAATACATAATCTTAGAATATTAGACAATGTTTAATCTAGAATTCTAGACTTTCCTTATATTTTGCACAATTGCTACTTCTATAGACAAGTGGATAATGAATTTTGACTGAAAGCCATGCACTATGGACAGAATCGAACTCTACTTAATTTTGATATTAAGGAAGGCTATCGAAAAAGAACTTTGCCTTAAGCCCGTTCAGTTGTTCTACTCATATAAGCACCTATTTAAGAAGGAAAGTCCTCCAAAATCAGCACCATTTTTTCCTTTCTACATGTACGTTTCCCTGTCTTTTTTGTTTGACATGTTTGTGGTGCCCTGGGTCCAAAGAGACCCTTCAAAATGCAAATTTGGTGTTTCCCAGAGGCACTGTTTGGTGAGCCCAGATAAGAAAGACACCACATTGGTCTCCCCAGAGGACTCCTCAGTCCCCTTTACACAGGCCCTGGTTGGTGCAGCCTTTATAGGTTTCCTGGGTGCAGAACTTGCATGTAGGAGATGGGCCATTGTAGATTTTATCTACTAAATTCAAAAGAAAGAAAAGGTAACGTAGTATCTGGACTTTGGTGTATTAAAGAATAAGTTACTTATCTTCGGTTACGCCTTATCTGGTAGAGACATAATCTAGCCGCAGATTCCTTACCTTTCAATTTCCCAGGCGTCAGACTGGATCCGGAAGATTTTTCTTCGAGCATACCCCTGCGCGCCGGCAGGTGGTGTCAGCCGACTCCACTCGACGTCGCAGTCACTGTTCGGAGCCAGAAGTGATGTCTGCGTCAACAACATAGGTGGCACCCTGGTGTGCTTATGTCAGTTACTTTGCACAACTTTCCATGCCAGAAACGTGGAGCCATGAAGAGTACTGACATTGGTGTGAGTTTAAGAAACTAGGGCCCTGAAAGGGAACAGCCCTGACTCTAAAAACCTGTCCACAGTGTGGGGAGGATGGGTGGGTAGGTTGGTAAAGAATCTGCAGCTAGATTATGTCTCTACCAGATAAGGCGTTACCAAAGGTAAGTAACTAGTTCATCTGATAGAGACATCTAACCGCAGATTCCTTACCTTTGAAAAGATACCCAAGCAATATCATCCCCTGAGAAGGGACTGCAGACAAGTTTAGACCAGGACAGAAGAGCCAAAGAGGCCTTCCCTGCGGACCTAACCGTCGAGGCAGTAATGCTTAGTAAACGTGTGCAGGAAACGTTTTTGCCTGACAAATGTCAAGGAATGGAACTCCACGTTGCAATACTGTGGTTGCAGCCTTAGCTCTGGTGGAAAGAGCTCTTAAGCCTTCAGGAAGCTGTTTCTTTGTCACAGCGTAGCAAATCTTGATGCAGAGAATGACCCATTGCAAGATAGTCCGCACCGCACTACCTTTCTTCAATCCAACATACTCCACGAAGCGTTGGTCGTCCACCCGGAACTCTTTAGTGCGGTCAAGGTAAAACAACAACACTCTTTTTAGGGTCCAGACAGTGGAGTAGCTCCTCTTCTTTTGAGGGATGTGGAGGAGCACAGAAAGTGGGCAAGGTGACAGATTGCCCCACATGGAATGGTGTTACCAAATTCGGGAGGAAAGAGGCCCTAGAGCAAAGCACCAATTTGTCAGGGAACACTGTCAGGTAAGGAAGCTTCGATGACAAAGCATGCTGGCAGACATGATTGCCACTAAAAAGGCTGTTTTGATGGTAAGCAGCCGGAGGAGGCAGTTGTGCAGAGGTTCGATTGGAGTCCACATCAGGAAGGTGAAAACCAAATTAAGGTCCCACTGAGGCATAATGAAAGAGGAAGGTGGGTACATATGTGCAAGACATTAGAGCAATCTATTTACAATTAGCGATTTAAATAATGAGGGTTAGCCTGCAGCTGTAAAAAGGCAGACAGGGCCGAAAGGTACCCCTTCAGAGTGCCCAGAGCAGATTCTTGCTGGGCAAGAATCAAAATAAAAAGCAAAACATCTGAAAGGGAAGCAGAAAGAGGATCAATAGCCTTACTGTACAATATAATACAAATATATTCCATCGGCAGGCGTACACGATCTTGGTGGAGGGACGCCTGGCTGACAAAATAACATAAGAAACTTCGGGAGGAAGGTCGAATGCTATCAACTGTTGCCACTAAATCTCCACGCAAGAAGGCATAGAGTTGACAGGTTCGAGTGGAAAACCCTCCCCTGCTGCTGCAACAGAAGATCCTCCCAAAGGGGCAGCCTGAAAGGAGGATCGATGCTCAATTGGAGAAGCTCGGGACACCAGACTCTCCTTGCCCAGTCTGGAGTCACAACAATGACTTGGGCCCGGTCGCTCCTGATCTTCTTGAGCACTCTGGACAAGGGTGGTATGGGCGGAAAGGCATACATGAGGCCTGAGCTCCACTCGAGATGAAAAGCGTCGCCGAGCGAGAGCTGCCTTGGAACTCCAGCATGCAAAACTGCTGACATTGCGCGTTATTGGCGGAGGCAAACAGATTTAAGGAAGACTCTCCCCACTGCTAAAAGAGACCTTGCACCACCTCCAGATGGAGATGCCATTCGTGATTCGCTAGGCATCAATGGCTGAGTTTGTCCGCTTTGGCGTTCAGAGAACCTGCCAGGTGTTAAACCACCAGGGATATGCCCTGCTTTTTCAGCCATCCACATGGACGCAGGGCCTCTTGACAAAGGGTTCACGACCCCACCCGCCCTGTTTGTTGCAGTACTACATGGTGGTGGTGTTGTCTGTGAACACCTGCACTAGCCTTCCCTTAATGGAGGGTAGAAAGGCTTTCAATGCCAAACAGATCGCTCTGAGCGCCAACATGTTGATGTGGAGACTGGATTCCACCGGAGACCAGAGTCCTCTGATCTTCACCTCTCCCAGATGGCCGCCCCATCTCAGGAGTGACGCATCTGTCACTACTATGAGATCTGGTTGGGGAAGGGAGAGGGGTCTGCCTCTGACCCAATCGCGGTTTGTCAGCCACCACTGCAGGTCTCGTGCAGTTCCCTCTGAGATCTGGACTATTTCGGTGAGATTCCTCTGATGCTGTGCCAACTGAAACTTCAGGTCTTACTTCAGAGCCCGCATATGCCATCTGGCATGTGTCGCTAGCAGTATGCAGGAGGCCATGAGGCCCAGCAGCCTCAGAGTCATTCCCACCGAAATCCAAGATAGAAGCTGAAATATCGGAATCATAGCCTGAATATCCTGGACTCGCCGCTCGGGGGGAATAAGCCCGAAAATGCACTGAGTCCAAAATGGCTCCGATGAAAGGCAGCGTCTGAGAGGGAGTCAGGTGTGACTTCGGCACGTTGATATTGAACCCCCGAGAATGCAGGAGGTTTGCCATAGTCTGAAGGTGGGAGATCACAGCCTGGGCGAGCCGGCCTACAACAGCCAGTCGTTGAGATAGGGGAAGACTGGCACCCTGATCTGCGTAGATGAGTTGTGACCACCACCATCATCTTGATGAACACGCAAGGGGCGCAGGTAAGGCCAAAGGGGAGCATGGTGAACTGAAAATGCTCGGGGCCTACCGCAAACTGCAGGTAGTGCCGATAAGCAGGCAGGACTGGGATGTGAAAATAGACATCCTGCAAGTCCAACACTACCATCCAGTTTCCTGGGTCCAGTACGGGCAGGACCTCAGCTAGTGTGAGCATCTTGACCTTTTCCCTTTTGAGGAAGCAGTTGAGGGCTCGCAGATCTTGGATGGGGCAAAGACCTTTGAACTTTTTTGCAACCAGAAAGTAGCAGGAATAGCAACCACAGCCTACTTCTGGCGCCAGAACCCTCTCTATGGCTTCCTTGGCCAAGAGAGTCATGACTTCCTCCTGAAGCAAAGTCAGATGATCCTCCGTCAGCTGGTTGCAAGATGGAGGCATGGAGGGAGGGGTGGTCCCTTAGGGGAGGGAGTAGCCCCTTCGGACTATTTGGAAGATCCACCTGTCCGATGTGATGTTCTGCCAGTGGTGGAGGAGATGGATGATCCTGCCACCAACTGGCCGCCCATGATCTAGAAGGGCAAGACAAGGAGGGTTTGGAGGCTGAGGCTGCAGGGGGTGGTGGTCTGACCGGACCTCTGGCCGCCCAACCCCTGGCGTCGGAACGAGTCGCACCCTTGGCTGCAAGGAGGTTGCTGAACTTGCGTGGCCTTGTGGCAGGGGCATGGCTGGCACGGCTGAAGGCCCCTTCGGTAGCAACAAAAGGGGGCGACAGGCAGACTGGGGGGGTGTGGCCAGTGACAGGTCTAAGTACTTGGCCATAGCCTGTGAGTCCTTAAAACGCTCCAGCACCATGTCTGCCTTGTCTCCGAAGAGAAGAGTACCATTAAAGGGCATGTCCATGATCGAGTCCTGGACATACCCTGGAAGGCCAGATGTTATCAACTAGGTGTGGAACAGCCACCGTCGAAGAAATCAATCTGCCCAGCGAGTCGGTCGTGTCGAGACCACAACGAATGGCGTACTTTGCTGCATCCCTCCTATCTGTTACTGCTTGGGAGAGGATGGTCCGGGCCTCCTTATGTACTTGTGGAAGCACTTGCGCAACCGTTTCCCACAGGGTGTGGGAATAACGGCCAAATACGCATGCGGTGTTCACCGACCGCAAGGCAAGGCTGGCGGAAGAAAAACATTTCTTACCCCAACTGTCCAGCCTCTTGGATTCCCTGTCCAGGAGAGCTTATGGAAATGCGCCATGGGAGGTAGAGGCTTGGACTACCAAGCTCTCCGCGGTAGTGAGGACATTTGGGTCGCCGGGGGCAGGGAGGTGGCGGCGAGCAATTGTCCTAGTCACAGGAGCTCCTTGCTGGGCTTGGACCAGGTTCCCAGTAGGACATCCGTTAAGGCCTTGTTAAAGGGCAGAAAGGGTTCTGAAGAGGAGACGCCTGGCTGCAGAACTCTGTCAAGATGTTAGTCTTGACCACCACGGAACGGATCTGAAGGTCCAAGACCTCAGAAGCCCTCTGCACCACCATAGCATAGGATGCTCCCTCCTCCGTAGCCACAGTAGGGGGAGAAGAGAAAGCAGGCCAGACTCTAGAGAGGTATCCAGTCCGCTGGCCTCACCCAATTCCTCAGACCAGTCCATTTCTTGATAAGGCTGGACTTGTTAAGGGTCCAGCAACCCCTCCCAATTTTCTTCCATTCCTAGCCCTTCAGAATAAGACTGAGGAAACGACCTAGAACCTATAGGTTCTGTCAGAGCTGGGATCGCGTCGGTAGTTGCCGATCTGGCTCCAGGTCGTCGGGAATCAGAATGGGGCTGGCGCCAGCGGACGCGCAGCGAGAGGTTAGTAGCGTGTTGAAAGGCTTAGCTACCGGTTCTCTCATTTTTAAGCTATTTTACGAGGGATTTGTGTTGCGCTTTGTTCTTAAATGTTTTATCTACAAGAGTGATTTTAAAACATTGCACTGTGTACTTGCTTTTAAAGGGGCACGGAGGGGGCATCAGGGGCTGCTTCACTTGCGCCTGGGTTCAGAGCACGAATCCTTGGTCCGTCACGGCTTGTATGTGCCGATTGAACGGAGGGACGTGACTCCGCCCACTAACCTCCGCACTTCCGGGTCTGGCACCATTATTTAACACGCATGGGTGCCCGGACGCGCGCAGCGGGCGTGCCAAAGGCAAGCCCGTCTGCGCCCGTCCGCTGCCAGCGCCAGCCATAATGCCAGACTGCCCAGGGGTTCTGTGATCCGCTGGTCCAGGGAGGCCTTACTGTCGCACAGGGGTAAGATATGCCCTAGGGCCCTTGCTATTAACCCTGCCACAGATATGCACTCTGATCCCTGTATTGACTGCGCATGGGGGCGGGGGGAGCACACGGGGCTCGCTAGGACTAATGAAGAGGCCGAAGCCAGCCTAGGGCAGGGTAGCAATTCAGCAAGGTTCAAGGCATGCTTGATTAATTGCCGGTCCCTGTCGAAACATGCCGAGGACATATGGCTCTCTTTAACAAATAATGCTTGGGATGCCATGTTTCTAACAGAAACTTGGCTTAATGCTGATTCGGTTGCAGCAGTGGCCAGGGCCACCCCACCTGGTTTTAAAATGTGCTGCGCCAATAGGGAGAGTGGGAAAAGAGGTGGAGGGGTAGCCATTATCTTTAAGGACTCCTGGCACCTAGCATCCTCTGCTCCCCTTAACTTGGAGGGGATAGAGGGTCTTAACTATTGTCTGCAACTAGACCCTTCAACCTCCTTCTCAAGCATTCTCATTTATAGACCCCCGGATTGTGCACCTAACACAATACACAAGCTCTGCAATTACATTGCCCAGAAATCGCTATTATATTCAAATTTCACGGTTTTAGGTGATTTCAACTTGCATGTAAATGACCCGACCTGCACGCCGGCAGCTCAGTTAGTGCTATCTCTCGGGGGTGCTAATTTGACGCAGCATGTTACTGCCCCCACTCATAAGGCAGGGCACACTCTGGACCTTGTGTTCTCTAACTTGGGGTCCCTGCGTACAATGGTCCCCATCAAATTGGTTTGGTCGGACCATTATATGATTCCTTTTTTCTGGAGGGTGGATAAGCCCTGTCAGAGGAGGGGCAATCAAGCCTATATTAAGAGAAGCTGGAAAAACCTGACAGCAGCTTCCCTGGAGCCCATCCTCCAGGCCAGTCTACCCACACTCTCAGCCGATCCTAATGCCGACTCCCTGGCTTTAAATCAGTGGATCTTGACAGCAGTCGAAGCCGCGGCCCCGGCCAGGTCTGCTAGATCGGCGAGGCTCTCACCCTCTGCCCCTTGGTTTACGGACTCACTTAGATCTGCCAAAAGCAGTTGTAAACGTCTGGAACGATCAGTGGAGGGCTAACTATCGTGAGGCAGCCAAGATCACGTATAGAAATGCTCTGAAAGTATTGCACAACCTGATAAAGATAGCTAGGAGGGACTACCTAGCGAGCTGCATTTACAAGGCGGCGAACTCTACCAAGTAGGTGTTCAAGGTAGTTAACTCCTTTCTTAAGCCTACAGCTCTAGAGATGGATGTGCAACCCTCCCTCCCTCTGTGCGAAAGCATCTCCGTCTTTTTTGATAATAAAATTCAGAAAGTGTAGAAGTCATTCTCAGCGACTTTGGAGACAGAGAGATCTGACAGTAGAAAAGGTTGCATCCATGAGCAGTCATTCACTGACTTTACCCTATCTCCCAGCAGGAGGCGCTGGCAGAAATCTTGAGGTGTAAGTCAGGGGCACCAGATGACCCATGTCCCCCCAAACTGTGGAAAGTGATGGCTTACTCCCTAGTACACGTGCTGACGCACATATGGAACTCATCCCTTGCGTCTGGCACCTTCCCAGAAATCTGGAATCATGCCACACTACTTCCCCCTGAGGAAAAAACCTAATGGGGAGCCTGGGGACTTGAATAATTACAGGCCTATCTCTCTGCTACCAGCACCAGACAAGATGCTGGAAAAACTGGTGCAGCGACAATTGTCACGTTTTAGCGAGAGTAAGGGCGTCCTACACGATACCCAATAGGGCTTTCGTTCGGGCTTTAGCACCGAGACGGCCCTTTTGGAGGTGGCGGAGTCAGTGCGACTGGCGGTGGATTCGGGAGCATCCCCGATGCTGGTGCTCCTGGATCTATCGGCGGCTTTTGATACCGTCGACCACATCTCGCTGTCAAGAAGACTTCAGGAGATGGGCATTGGGGGTATGGCACTGGCCTGGCTTATCTCCTACTTAAATAATCGCTCACAGAAAGTTGCACTGCAACCCTTTGTGTCTAAACCTAAACAGCTTTGGTGCGGAGTCCCTCAGGGGTCAGCGCTGAGCCCACTCCTGTTTAATTTGTATCTGGCTCCACTGTTCTCGCTGATAGCCAACTGGGGGGTCAAAGCCATTTCGTATGCTGACGACACCCAGCTGGTCTTCACCTTTAAAGAGCAGACTGAGGTTGCCTTCAGGAGTTTCAAGGGCTGTATGAGAGATATAGCATTGTGGATGAACAACAATAAGCTTAAGCTCAATGCAGGAAAGACAGAGGTGATGTTCTTTGGTAAAGAGCCACCCCCGGCACCAGCTCTATGGTGGCCAGTGGAAATGGGACCTCCCCTCCACCCCCCTACAAACTGTGTAAAAAATCTGGGTGTGAAGTGGGAGCCCGATCTCTCATTTTCAGCACAGATACGGCAGATAACAGCTACATGTTTCTGTAAACTAAGAAACTTGAAGAAATTCCTGCATATGCTGCCAGAAGAATGCAGAAAAACCATAGTCCACGCAGTAGTAACATCTAGATTGGACTATGCGAATTGTCTTTATCTTGGCCTGCCAAAGTATCTAATTAGACGTCTTCAGATGGTTCAAAATGCGGCTGCGAGACTGATTAGGCGGGTCCCTTTCCGTGAACATGTCTCTCCGCATTTAAAGGAGCTCCACTGGCTTCCAGTGGCCAAAAGAATTGAGTTCAAGGCCCAGACGCTGGCTTTCCGAGCCACACATGGAAAATGCCCCAACTATCTAAAACAAAGATTACGCGGTTATAAGCAGTCTAGATCATTAAGATCCAACTCTCAAATGCTTCTCTGCACACCTCGTTTTAAGAAGGCTCGCATGGGGGGCAGATCCTTCACGGTCGGGGTGGCCAAATTATGGAACGCCTTGCCAAATGATTTCCGCAATATTGACACAGAATCCCTTTTCAGGAAACTGGTTAAGACCTGGCTCTTTAGGGCAGAATAATTGGGCCGGGGGCCTTGCCATCCACGCACTACTAATCGCTTTAGTGCCGGGACACCTCTGTTTGAGGTAGCTGTTGCGCTCTATAAGTGTCTGTATTATTATTATTATTTGGGAGTCTCAGTGGCGGAGCTGGCGCAGGTCGCAATGGCACAACCGGCTTCGGTCTGGATCCATGGGGTGTCATCAGCACTGGGGCTGGAGCCGCAGGCATGGAACCCGATGGAGCCCCCTCTGATCCCGGGGGCCCGAAGGCAAGCTGGTGGGGTCAGGTTGCTCAAAAATGAGGCATATTCCCTCATAAAATTCTCGTTGTTGGGCGGGGGTCACTCCAGCTCCCGGATAATCAGGGAGCTGTGGAGCCGACCCAGGCACAGGTTCCGAAGAACGAGGTCTAGAACGACAAGACTCCTCCGTTGCGTCGGCTTGCGGATGGGAAGAAGTAGAAGCATGCTTTGACAACTTATGTATTTTGTCCCCTTACTGGAGTGTCCAGATGGCTTGGAGTGGGACGAAGAGGACTTGGGACTCTTGGAGTGGTGCCCAGACCTTCCTCTCGAAAGGGACCACGAACGAGACCTCCAAGGAGTCATATGATGTGGTGCTGACTGCCAGGCTGCAAGCAGATTTGGGGACTGCTCCCTCAAAGCCTTTCATAGCCATGGCTCGGCAGTCGGAGTACGACTTCAAGTTCAAGCTGTGGTCGCGCTCCAGGCACCACAGGCAGACGAGGTGCAGGTCTGTCACCGACATGGCATGGTGACAGGCGCCACATGGCTTGAAGCCAGAAGTCTTCCTAGATAGGACAAAAAAATCTAGCACACCAAAAAAAGGGGTTGCCAAAATGAAGAAAAAACCTATCAAAAAGTGTCATAGGGTAGCTCTCTTCACAAATCAGCGCTTGACTGACGAGTTAAGAAAAGAACTGATGTCAGTGCACCTAGGTGGTGCCTATATAGGTGATGCGGACGTCATTATGGTGCAGACAATGACCTCGACATCATGCGGAGCCGACCAACGCCACCTACCAGGGCACAGGGGTATTGCTCAAAGAAAAATCATCCGGATCCAGTCTGATGCCTAAGAAATTCAAAGGTAAGGAATCTGAGGCTAGATGTCTCTGTCAGATACGAATGTTCAGAAAATAAAAAGTAAAAAAAACCTTTTGCTAAAATAAGGCCAAACAAGCACAAAAAAATGCTTTGAACATTAAAGGGGTGATACAATACCTTTGAGATGACAGACAGAAAGATCTGATAAGTATAAAGTCTGTGGGGGAACTGACCTCGACCATAAAGCCATGAACAAATTGGGAAGGATCGGTCAAAAACTAATTTATTCAAGAACAAACACATTTGCATCAAACCTGCTCGTTAACACCATGCTGTGGAGAGCAGTGATCTGGTGCCAGTCATGTCATCTGCTTGAGTAGAGAGGAGTGTCAAAGGCAATGAGTTTTTTGGTTCAGGTTCCTTGTCATGCCATGTGGCTTCAGGAACATTTATTTCCCTCTCCACACAAAAATAACACCTTAATTTATTTCCTCTCATTCAAGGATGTTCGCTCTCCTCATGACAACCTGACCACCACAGCCTGACCTTAGCCAGCACCAACCTTTTTAGGGATTGCTTTCAAAGGATTTTGGCCCTGTGGGTTTGGACGTGGTGGTGATCATATTTTACTTTTTTCTATCAGAGCCAATAATTTCTTATTTATTTGGATTCAGGGTTTAGATCCATGTCCTTCATTAGGCTCGTGTTACTGTTTGGTGGGAAAACAATTACTTCAGCATCAATAGCATTCAATAGTCAAAATAATAGAGACAATGAATCAGGGTCTAACGTTGGCAGGCATCATTATATGCACTATTTTGTAGTTTTATCCTCCTCCTACCTGTTCAATGTTGCTCATGGTGAGAGAACACGACGAGTTCTTCGACTTGCTGTTGGCTTTACATATGGAGATATGCTTCTTGTTTCCATCACCTTCTTGAGTTACACCTGCAGCCTTTGCATTAGGTGGAGAGGTTTTGCCACCGCTTGACTGCCAGAATTGGTGATACCGTTCTCACAAGTGTCTTTGTACTGGTAAGGAAAATAAACTTTGTGAGGCTTTGTATCCCATGGCTGCTAGAATAGTGAGGGTTTTTTGATATTTGTACTTGTGAGTGATTCAGTCTGGAAGTACTGGGGTTTGGGCATGTACATTCTCCTGAGGCTTTCCAGGACTCTATTTCACTTCAGCTATTTCTTAGGTGGGACTGGGTCCTTTTTTCCGCAAATCGTGGGAGAAAATCTGAAGCCCCTCTGCCCCTCCCGAAAGAGTTGGTTCTGCCTTCAGCTCTTACATTTCCTTGCCCAATATGTCATATCAGGTCATTCCACCATCATCACAGTTTGTGCTGACTCTATTACCCCTGTTTTTCTGTTACATCTCCATCATATTCACCACATTTTCTGTAACGCAATGAGATGCTTGTTTTGCTTTCTTATTCTACCACAGAGTCTGAAGACGGACCTAAATGAGGATATCTCCGACACAGCGGTTCGATTTTTACTGCCAGATTTTCGTAATCTCAAAATTTCTCAAGTGCAGACATAGAAAACTAAAAACCAAGCAGAGGGCGGAAGTCATCAGCAAAAGGCATTTTATGAAATGGCTCATTATGTTGCTTCAGCTGCTACTACCCAGCCAATAAAGCTAGCACTTTGTGGACCTACAGTAAGTGGCATAAAATTAGCAATGCAATGAACGTTAGCATTTGCTGTAGTACAGTGCACAGTTCGCTCGTATTAAAATAAACTGCTTTGGTCTGGACACGACCCTAGGTACAAATGAACTGCATTCGTTGACCATTACTTTCAGCCAAAAATGTCATAACTCGAGCCCTTGAAAGAGCTATGAATCGGTGTGTTCCAATCTGTTAGGTAGCACTAATGCAACCGAAAAATTATGGCAGCACAAGTCATACTTTAAGACAACTAATTAAATGTGTGCATTTGCAGAATCTTAAAAGAGTAACTCTATTTAACAAAAACGGAAAGAAGAAGAGACAGAGAAAGATTACCAGTAAACCAAGAGTCCCCAGAGGTTTGAATGAAGCACGGGATATTGGCATACATGTGCAGTTTAACTCCCACAAACACCTTGAAGCTGAATACGGTCATGGTGTTTCCCACAGTGTCCTTCATCAGACCTGGAGCTACGAAAATTACATATGCCTACAGGTCATTATGCCTTATTTCTCAGCCATGAGAGAGCTGAAGGAAATGAAGTTCATAAATCCAACGTCAAGAATGAAGGTAGAGATGTCCAGGGGATAGCCTGATCCCTACCAAACCCTTCCTGACGACAAAATGAAGAAAAAAGGATATTTCATGGGTATATGGGAACGGACACCGGTTTTCTCATATGACGTGGATGCCGCTTTTAATTATAGAAGTAATTTTGAGACGGGAACTCAATATCTTTACCTAATCTGATTTGGGGGCGGGGGGGATGGGACAGTCAAGGCAACAAAATAATTTCCCACGAATTTATAAGTGACAGAACATGTACTAATAGAGGGGTAATGGCATCATCCAATAGGTCATCTCGGTTTCCTAGAAAACGAATTTAAAACATTTATTATGGATTGATACATCTATACTTACCGAGTCAATGAACTTTAGGGTGCTACCGCTACTGAGAGAGTTAGCTACCGAAATTGAATCCTTAATTTCAGCAGGTCACTCACCAGTTTTACACACTTGGTGAGGAGAAAGATAGAGAAACCTAAAACCTATCTAACAAATGTTAGACAAAGAGCACGAGGTGTTAAAGGCTATGGTCTTCTACGGATGACTGAAAATGTTAGTAGCAATATGAGCCGTTCTATGAAAGACCACTGGAATGTCCAAGGCGTCTACCTTATCCTCTCTTCTATGCATGCCATTACAGACATTTGGCAGCGCTCTTTCAGACTCCTTTCTGGTATGGCAACCCACTCCTTGGTGTAACCAAGAATCGGATTGTGAAAAGTCCATCATTAGAAGAAAACAAGTTACTTACCTGTAACTTTGGTTCTCCAGTATTGGAAGCTTTCATAGATTCCCATGCCTAAATCATTCCCCGTCGTCGAGATGGGAGTCCCCGGTATACATAAAATAGCAATAGAGACCATTACAAAAGAAGAAACTAGGCCTAGGCCCATTCTAGTTTTGTAACATATCCACATCTTTTTGTAAAAGAGACCAAATAAAACGAACAACCAATCAGATCAGCCTCACCCTCTAGAACCTTGCTGAGAGAACCTCAGACCCTCAGATTTTCGTAAACGTTGTGTAACAATACAACCAACGACACTGAAGGCTGAGCTTTCCCAGGGGAGGAGGGTGGGTCGCATGGGAATCTATAAAAGCTTCCAATACTGGAGAACCAAAGTTACAGGTAAGTAACTTGTTTTCTTACTCCAGTATTGGAACTTTCATAGATTCCCATGCCTGAATCAGAGTAGCTAGCAGTTATAAGCACATTTTGCTCTCTTACTGTTCTCTATCATAGGTCTTTTTTTTAAACATTAAAACAAGAGAAAGGAAATTCATAACATTGCAGTACCTTTAAGATCAAGCACTAAATCAATACATGAACACTCTGTCAAAATGTGCAAATAATAAGAAACAATGGCAGGAGGGAAGAAAGGGAAAGCTCACCGCTCACTGAAAGAAGTTCCTCAGGACTGCCTGGCCCACAGCTATGTCATTCTGTGTTGAAGCATCCAGGCAGTAATGTCTTGTAAACGTACGAGTGCTGCTCCAAGTCGCAGCCCTGCAGATATCCCTGATCTGGACTCCGGCGAAGAGGGCCGTTGAAGAAGCCAGGGCCCTTGTAGAATGTGCTCGGACTCGACCCTCCAGGGGCTTGCCCGCTGCTGTGTGACAATATCGGATAGCGCTGGCAACCCAACGAGCAATCCCCTGTTTGGAAAGGGGAAAGCCTTTACGGGGAGCGCTAAAAGAGACAAATAGTTGAGAGGATTTTCTGAAGTCCTTAGTACGGTCAAGGTTGAACTTTAAGCACCTCTGAATGTCCAGTGAGTGAAGTGCTCTTTCAGCCGGAGTAGAAGGCTGAGGAAAGAAGGCCTTGAGTATCACTGGCTCGTTCAAATGAAAGTCTGAAGGCACCTTCGGTATGAATTTTGGGTTAGTCCTGAGTATCACTGTGGTCCTGAGTATCACTGTGCCTTTCTTGAATTGAAGGAAGGGATCATGAATTGTTAGAGCCTGTAACTCACCCATTCTCCTTGCGGAAGTGAGAGCCAGGAAAAGCGCCACTTTCCAGGAGAGGAATTTTAAGTCCGCCCGGTGAATCGGCTCAAAGGGGTGCTTCATGAGCTGGGCGAGAACCAAATTCAAGTGCCAAAGAGGAGGCGGAGGCCTCACTGGGGGGAAGGCTCTGAAGAGGCCTTTGAGAAACTGCTCAACTATCCTTGCCGACCAGAGGGAAGGTCCAGAGGAAGTGCGTCTATAGCGAGAGATGGCGGCCAGATGGACTTTGATGGAGGAGTGAGCCAGCCCCGCTTTCGCCAATGATAGGATGTATGGCAGAACCTGGTGAAGTTGAGATAAGAAAGGGTCAACCCCTTCCTGATGGCACCAAATACAGAAGTGCTTCCATTTAAATCGGTTCGTCTTGTTTGTACTTGGGGCTCTGGCCTGAGAGAGCACCTCTCTAACCTCCTTCGAGAGGGTTAACCCAAGAAATTCTCGGTGCTCAGGAGCCATGCCGATAGTTGCAGCGATCGAGGATCCGGATGCCAGACCTTGCCCTGAGACATTGAAAGCAGTGCTGGAATTGGCCGCAGCGGAAGGTCCAGGGAGAGAAGGTGAAGCTCTGTGAACCAAAACTGTCGAGGCCAAGCTGGAGCTATCAAGACCATCTTGCAAGGTTCCACCTTGAGTTTCCTGAGAAGCCTGGGTATCAACGGAATGGGGGGAAAAGCGTAGACAAATGCGCCTGACCAGGCTATCGAAAGCGCATTCCCCAGCGATCCCTGATGGTGTAGCTTGCTGGCATAAAACTGGCATTTCTTGTTCTCTGGGGTGGCAAAGAGGTCTAAGGAGGGCCTGCCCCACCGGCGAAAAACTTCCTCCAGAGTAGACTGGTCCAGTTCCCATTCGTGGCTTTCCGATCCCAGCCTGCTCAGCGTGTCTGCTGTCTCGTTGAGTACCCCTGGGAGATGTTCCGCCTTGAGCGATATCCCGTGCTGGATAGCCCATTCCCAAATTCTCAGTGCTTCCTGAGACAAAGAGCGAGACCTGGTGCCCCCTTCCTTGTTTATATAATGCATGACCGTGGTATTGTCCGTGCGGACGAGAACCGCCGACCGTTGTAGTTGTGGAAGAAAAGCCTGCAATGCCAAACGAATCGCTCTGAGCTCCAGAAGGTTGATATGGAGAAGACGATGGTGGGGTAACCAACGCCCGCTTACATGCAAGTCCTGTAACACCGCGCCCCAGCCTTCCAGCGAGGCGTCCGTCGTTACCACTTGAGGAGCTGGGATGACTTCGAAGGATAGACCTTGAGACACAATCTTTTCCCTTGTCCACCATAAGGCAGCGTTCCTCATAGACTGGGTGACCACCACCATGTCGTCGAAGGATCCGTCTATTTGTCGCCATTGCAAGTCCAGCTCCTCCTGGAGAGGACGCATCCGCAACCTGCAGTGAGGTATCAAGGGAATGCAGGAGGAAATTGTTCCTAGCAGGGATTTGTAAAGACGAACTGAAAGACACTCTTTTCTTCGCAAGACATGAGCCATGGACATCAGCTTTCCCTGCCTCTCGAGAGTTGGAGAAGCTTTGTTGAGAGACGTGTCCAGGAAGGCCCCCAGGAATCGAGCTATCCTGGACGGGCTGAGAGATGATTTTTCCATGTTGAGAGTTAACCCCAGGCTGTCGAAAAGGCGTGTGCACACACCGACTGTTTCCTCCGCTGCCCGCTTGGTCGGAGCTTTCAGCAGCCAATCGTCCAGGTAGGGGAAGACTTGAAAGTGTTGCCTCCTGAGACATGCTGCCACTGGCGCTAGCACCTTGGTGAAGATCCGCGGAGCAGATCGAAGACCAAAAGGCAGAACTTTGAACTGGAAATGGCTCTTGAATACTGTGAACCGTAGAAACCTCCTGTGGGCTGGATGGATGGGTACATGAAAGTACGCATCCTCGAGATCGAGAGTGGCCATAAAGTCCCCTGAGTTGAGAAGACGTAGAATATCTTGGAGAGACACCATTCGAAATGATGGTCTTATAAGATAGGTGTTGAGCTCCCTGAGATCTAGAATAGGGCGCCACTTGTCCAGCGTCTTCCTGACCAGAAAAAACCTGGAGTAGAACCCCTCTCCCCGCTGAGAGAGAGGAACCGGTTCCACTGCCCCTTTGAGGAGCATTTGCTGGACTTCCAATCGAAGAAGGCGCAGATGTTTTGAGGCTGTGGCGGCAGGGGGCTTGGATGGTGGAAGATGGACAAATTCTAAAGTATGGCCACACTGAATGATGTTCAGCACCCAACGGTCTGATGTTATCCGTTGCCAGTTGTGGAGGTATTCTGATACCCTGCCTCCCACTGATGTAGTAGAGGGGAAGGGTACAGTAGGAAGAGCCAGCACGCCGCTATTGTCGCTTAGAGGAATCCCGTCCTTGGCGACCTTGCTTCCCTCTGTTGTTAGGCCTGGAGAAAGAAGAGGACTGGCCTTGTCTCTGATTGTAGGACGGACGATACGACTGGGATGTTGACCCATAGGAGGAATACCGTTGTTGCTGGTATGCACCTCTGTAGGACGGAGTACCTCTTCCTCTGGCTCCACGGAAAGGGACCTTCCGGTACTGTAGAGTCCCTAAAGATCTCGCTGTTTCCGTATCTTTTTTAATATCTTGGAGCGCATCATCGATATGCTTCCCGAAGAGTGCCTCACCATCAAAGGGAAGGTGAAGGATTTTATTTTGGACCTCCGGACGGAACCATGTCGCTCTCAACCAGCCTTGGCGACGAAGGACCGCTGCGCCCGCCAGCGAGCGGAATGCAGTTGTTGCAATGTCCATTGCACAGTCAATGATTTCCGCCGATGTTACTTCCCCCTCTTGCAAAATCTTCTTAATTTCCACCTTAGAATCCTCTGGCAACTGGTCGAGATATGGGGACAGATCGCACCACATTTGGCGATCATACCTGCCCAGTATTGCCAAGGCATTAGCTGCCCGAACCAAGAGGCTTGCCAAGGAAGAGAACCTTTTCCCTGCATTATCGAGGCGTCTGCCCTCCTTATCAGGTGGTGTAGTGAGAGGGGCCGAAGGATTGAGCGACTTCCTTTGGGCAGCCGGAGATATCACCGAATCCGGTTTAGGCTGATTAACCAAGGAGGCTGGACTGTCCTCCGAGGCCTTATACTTCTTTTCCAGGCGAGGTAAGACTGGCATCACAGTGGCAGGATTCTTCATCACCTTTAATCCTTCATCCCAGACTTGGCCTACAATGGGAATGGAACGCACAGCCTTCTTATACGGTTCCTTGAAGTCATAAAGGAAACATTCCGACTGAACTGTGGGCATGGGAAGATCAAACCTTTTTGCGGCCCTTTCCATTAATTTATGAAAACCCCCAATGTCCACAGGGGGGGAATCGACAGGAGCTGGGGATGGAGAAGCCGGGTCAGGGATAACATAGTCATCCCACTCCGTGTCCTGGTCAAGCGGAGGGACATTGCCCTGATCCTCATCAGAGGTGTCATCCTGTGCGGGTGGCACAACCGGAGGTATATCCGGAATCAGCAAGTGATGCTGAGGCACTGGCTGAGACGGTGGCAGTGGAGGAGTAATAGGCCGAGCAGGAAGAGCATCCGCAATCGGCCCCACAGCTGGAGGAGGTGGTTGTGTAGAGAATCTCCTCCTATAGTCGACCAGCATACCTTGTAGATCCACTAAAAGAGAGGAAGGCACCGAGATCATCTCCTGGCGGTAGTCCTCTTGATAAATGTAAATGTAAATCCAGTATTTGGAAAGCGCGAACAGCTACCCGAAGGCATCCCGGCGCTGGGGGCCGTCGGGAAGATTAAGCAAGCTATTGCCCAGAGTCACATGGTGCTGGGCTGACCTGCCGCCGGTGCCGGGGATCGAACCGTGAGCTCCAGATTCCAGCGTCAGTCGCCCTGGCCGCGGCGCTACACCTGGATTGGTCATATGTATGCCCTTGGAGATATTCTCCCTCCGAGTCAGTGTCTTGGCATTTAACTCGTAGTTGAGAGGGGCTATGTGCGTAGTCAAAAGGCCCATCGTCGTCGTCAAACTCTTCTTCTTCAAGCAAAAGAGCCGGAGGCAGAGGAGTGACTCTTCTGGGGGAAGTCATGTCCGGTGTGATCTGACGTTTTTTCAGGGAAATCGTGATTTTTTTCCATCGTCGACGGAACCGTCGACGACGTGGCAGTGGGCGAGACCATCGTCGACGAGGCCGTAGACGGAAGCAGCGACGACGATGAGTAGATCATCGACGAAGAGATGGGCGCCGTCGGCGCTGTCGTCGACGAGACCTACGACATCCCGGCCGTCGTGGTGGTGGTGGTGGTTGTCGTCGACACAGTCGTCGTCGACGCTACTCTCGTCGACACCTTCGTCGACGTCGATGAAACCGTCGACGGCGAAGCTGCAGACACCCGCGTCGACACAGAACTCTGACCAGAAGAAGGTATCGTCGAAGAGCCCGTCGACAGAGGCATAGACTTAAGATGTACCTTGGATGATTTCGTCGTCGGATTTTTGATCGTCGTCGTCGACGAGTGGGCGTCCTTTTCAGATTTTCCCTCAGAAGACAGAGAAGACGGCTTCTTGAAGGGTTTTACAGCCACTGACACTACTGCTGCTGATTGTCCTTCCCTCTCCTTTACACCGTGGTGAGGAGATTCGCCAGGACTCCGGCTCTCAGACCCCTGAGAGGTCTTTTTTGAGACCTTAGCAGGACGCTCTTTAGAAGGTGAAGGGGAAGCCTTACCCCTTTTCACAGACCTTCTAGAAGAAGTGGCAGATGACGACTCCTCGCTGTCACTAGAGAGTGGTTCTTTTCTTGACTTCAGTTTCTGGAGCCAGGTCAAGAGACGACCCTCACGGTCTCGTAGCGTCTTCGTTGAGAAGGTGCGACAAATCTTGCAGTCCGCTGCTTTGTGGTCTGGATACAGGCAGTAAATGCAATCTTTATGCCTGTCTTCCACATATAAACTCTTCTTGGCACAGGTGGCACAAGCCTTGAAGAGGGCTTTCTTTTCCTTGTCTGACATCCTAAGAGAGAATGCCAGCAAAACCTGAAGAAAAAACTGTAGAAATAAGTATAACTGAGCAGAGCTCAATTGGAGACTCCCTTGCACAACGTGCGGTAGAAAATCTGAGGGTCTGAGGTTCTCTCAGCAAGGTTCTAGAGGGTGAGGCTGATCTGATTGGTTGTTCGTTTTATTTGGTCTCTTTTACAAAAAGAGGTGGATATGTTACAAAACTAGAATGGGCCTAGGCCTAGTTTCTTCTTTTGTAATGGTTTCTATTGCTATTTTATGTATACCGGGGGCTCCCATCTCGACGACGGGGAATGCTTCAGGCATGGGAATCTATGAAAGTTCCAATACTGGAGTAACTGCATTTTCTTCAGTCCCTGGTTCTGGTGTAAGCGCAATGTTAAAACAAAGGAGCCATATGTTTTTCATATGGATTCATGTGCAAGTTCTATATAGTTTATCTGGAGTGATGGCAGTTTAGCAGCAAAGTTCTATACTTATTCTTTTTCTCTATCCAGTGAGTTAAATATGGCTGGGCTAAAAAGTGCCAATATATGCTATTCTTTCATAGCACTGAGAGGACTGGGTAAATGGTAACAGGCACATTACTACTTTCCTATTAGTTTGGGGATTAGAAAATTCCTTGTGCTCATCTTGGGTCGCCTCATCTACATCACTACTGAGTTCTCTCAACTGAAATTCACCATTAAACTGCTGGAGAGACAGTCATGTAAGCAATTCGGACTTCCCAGGGGGCATTCTTGCCCAGCCTAGTTCTTTTAAATAATGTCAGGTTCTGGTGATATGGATAGTTCCCCTACTTGTACTCAATCTCAACATTAACTCTCTTTATCTGTCTGTTATTTTCACCTACTCTGTAACCTTCTGCCATATAGCACCCAGCTGCTATGTAGGATGGGGATTTTTATATACATATCCTACATATAGCAGGTGGACATCAATGACTTTATTGAAGAGGAAGGGGGGGGGGTTTAAACCTTGTGCCAGCTTAGCCCGGTGGCAATGCAAGTTTTACAATTAATTACGAGGGAGGGGAAAACTGCTGACAATTTTAAAAAAATCATTAATAGATGTCATTGTCTTGTAATTTTTGAACAATGGGTGATGAGACGATTACAGCCTAGTTTATAGTTAACATCAGAAGCAAAAAAATACAAGAACAACAGTGAGGAATGGGTGATCCTAGTCACAAAGTCGCCATAACCACAGCTAGGCCATAGAACAGTCAGAAAAGTGGATGAAAACAGTAAATGCTAATAAATTGGAACATGTAGGCAGAAATATGCAATGTAAAAGCTGTGGGTTTTGGGGAGCCAATTGTACAAAGAAAAATGACAAAAAGTTTGAGTGCTACTGGTGTTGTAGCTTTAGCCACGTGTCCGCTTTTAAGTTTTTCCGTCTGTGCAAATACTTTAAAAAGTTGGCCACTTTGCTAGGGTGTGACTGAAAACTAAAAAGATCTTCAGAAGTATGAAATGAAAAGTATCTTGTATTAACGATGGAGAGGATGATTTGAGTGGGAAACAAGAGTGCAATAAGGAGGAGAGTGACAGAGCAGTAGATTTAGTCTTAGCATTTAAAGGCAGTAAAGGTAAAGTAGATTGTGAAGTAAGTGTCCCACGCACATGTCAGGTTATTGTGTTGGGTAAAGCCTTTCAGCTTATGGCGGATTCAGGATCTCCCTGGTCCATTCTCACGTAGAAGTTGTTCATGGAGCTGTTCAGAGGCTTAATAGAGATGGACGATCTGAAACTATCTGATATTGTACCCTCTGACTGTAGTAGGAAAGTCATTATAAGGTTTTATAGAGCTAATCTATCCTTTAAAGACTGTAATGCCGATATCTAACTTTCTGTGGCAGTCACGAGTGCCAGTGTATTAGGGTGGACAGACCAATGAAGTTTGGGTGATAATGTTAAATATGCATAGTAATTAACTGGTTTTTGTTGTTAAAGATTCTGATTGTAGTGAGTGGGTGGTGACATTTCCAGAAGTGTTCTCAGACAAAGTGGGCAAATTGAAAGGGTTTGTTCACAAAAGATTTTGGAGGAAAAAAGTGCCATCCCTGTGAACCAGAAGTTGAGGGAGTACCCCTAAATGTGAGACAAAAACTGAAGGTACTTCTGGACGGATAGGTAACAGGTGACATCTGTGACCGCTGGAGTTCATCTGAATGGGTGTCTCCTATTGTTTTTGCCACAAAGGCATTTAACAATTTGAGGCTGTGTGTTGATCTGAGATCACTGAACGGCAACATACTTCTTGATTGTGCTCTTTGGCCTAACATAAATGAGCTAGTGGACACTAAAGAAGGATTAAGGGTTTTTTCATCCTTGGCTCTTCGCTCAGCTTACCATGAAGGCTGTGCTATACACTGAACACACTGCTTTTCTGATGCTGCCCGAACTCTATCATTATAAAAGAATGACTTTTGGAGTCAGTTTTCCAACTAGTAATCAGGATTCGAAAAATCATAAAAATGTTACTAGACAGGTATGATGACTTAAATAACCTACTCGACCTATATATGATGCTTTTGACCCATAAACTGGTTTCAAATTATGTGATCCAGTGCAAATATTTTAAGTGGCCATTTTCTTCTTTATCACATATGAGAGCACCTTAAAATACGTAAGTTCAGCGTGTGTGCTGTACAAAAAACATTTTTGTTTGATTTAATAGGCTAAACTTTTTCTCTATATAGAATACAAATCTAGCCACATATAGGATACACATGACCACTGACTTACCTCTTAGTTCATTACCCGCATTGTCATCAGAGCGGGGACAGGCATATTTCTCAAATCATGTTTAAAAACTATCACTATTAATAAATACATACCTGAAGCATGAAGTGGAAGCACACTTATTTGCAATCAGCATATTTTCCACTGAAATGGCCACAACATTTCCCTCTGACGTGGTTTTACTTATAAAACAATATAGTGTATAATGTTTGGAAATCTAGTTTCTGCAAATATTTGTCAATTGCACATCACCAAGTAAAGTGTTCTGATTTGTTTTGCTACTATTTAAATCTTTGTTTGAATCATACTTTTGAATTACATTTTTTTTTTTTCTTAGTTCCTGATATATTGTGAAATACTTGTATGATATATTTACAAGCTGTTTAAATGTTGTGTGTTAAATAAGAAACAATTAGTAAAAAGACAAACTGACATTTGACCTCTGACCTTGAACAGAAAGCAAATATGTCAAAATAAAAACAAGATTTAAAGGAGTCTTTATTGCTTATTCACTTTCTGAATGAACAGAACAACCGGTTCCTTCCAGCTTAAGTTAACTTGCCAGAACAGATGAGTAGGTGCCAAAAATAGCTAGACCTGATCAAATCTGACTCGCCATAGCGAGTGGGCAAGTAGATTTTTCGAGGCCCGGTAACGTACCAGCTGTTTAAAGATCTTGACTCGTGTAAAGTGTTTCCAAGATCACATTTTAATCTTTTCCAAAAATTAGGTGCACACATGAAATATATGACTGGAGTTTGCTAAAGGTTGGTGGGAAAAGGCTTATGCTGAAAGGAGAAAAATGTAAGTTATTCTGTGAAAAGGTGGACTATTTAGGTTACACTTTTCCTAGTGATTCGTGGCACTAAAATGTTCTATGGCTGATGCCATTATTCAGGATCCTGCTTCTGACAAACAAAAACAATTATTCTTTGCAGGACTTTGTAAATATTGAAGCAAGTCTGTCAACAACTTTCAAGAAAAGATGGAACCGCTCTGCACTCTGGTATAAAACGATTAAGAATTCTGATGGAAAGATAAACAACACAAAGTGTTAAAATACATTAAGTCTGAAACTGGCAATGCTTCTACCGTAAAACCTTTCTGTCACTAAAGGATTATATTGTCATGGTGGGCACAAGTATGTATGGTGTGGTTACTGTACTGTTTGAAAGAGGAGGGAAGAACAAGTGAAAGTGGTCTTTGCTTCTAGGACTTTAAATTGTTGCGAGTGGAAGTTTGCTGTGATCGAAAAAGAACTACTGGTCTAAGTCTGGGACTTACAGAATTTTTTTGAATTACATTTGGGGCAGTCAGGTCATTCTCAGAATGGACCATGAACCTTTAGTAGAAATGTTATCTTCTATAGGGGGCTGGAACTCACCCATACACATTGTAAGGTTGTCTACAGGCTTCAGGAATACTTCTTCCCAGTAGAGTAGGCAGCGGTTAGAATAAATCTCCCTGATGATTGTTTGTCTACAGTACCTTATGATATTATGGAAAGTACCGATGTGCATAATGCGACGACCCACCGCCCCGCTCCCTGTGGCACAATATTCCGCTATCAGGGTTGAGCTGTGAGGCGTAGAGGCTGCACAATGAATAGGTGGAATTGGCCCATCCTTCCTCTGAGGCCCCACGGTGACAGGGGCCGCGTGTGAGCCTGAGGACTGGGCTGCCGAGCCCGGCTGGGCTCCCCTGCTCACTGGCACGACACTAGTGGGTGCCTGCCTGGCGTGAAAAACTGCCCTGTGATGCTGTGAGCCCCTTCGGGCTTCGGCAGGCGACTGCGCCAGTGTGGTCTGGCAGAGCGGACGGCCTTTCCGAGGTACTCCCCTGTCAGATCTGCCGAGCACTGGAGTGTTATGATGCCTGCATTGTGGAGCTCCGCCTGTGCCTCATGGTAAGAGGTGAAGAGGGCAGTGACTGCCGGCATACGCGCCAGCTGCCTGAATTGGTTTCTAGGCAGCTGGGACCGGGCCGCGGTGTGGAGCAGGCGCAGCTGCTTTGCGACCTCCCTAGGCCCTCTTCACTCTCAGGCCTTTGTTTCACAGTGGTACAGCCAGCGCTGCTATACATTTGAGGCCTTGGGGGGGCGCGCCCTGTTCTACCTACCGACATTCTGTGGTTGCGTGTTACTTGCTGTGGGGAGGCGTCCTTCCTCATCCTGCGCTAGATTGTCTTTGACTGGGCCCCTCGTGGAGCACCTCCCTGACCACCACATTTAAGGCAGGTGGCTGATGAGTCCGGTGTGAGCTGCCCTTGACTTGTTTGTTGGCGGTGAGTGAAGGCCTGGTTCATCAGGTGCGGGGCGCATACCCCGGACATCAGAAGGTCTTCTCTAACTGAGCCTGTGGTACCATCTTTGCCATGCCTGGAGGGCTTTGCACCTGCATGCCTGCTCAGTGCCCCATGGGGCCTCTTTTGGGCCTCTGTGGACCCTCTGTGCACGGCGCTTCTCGGCCTGCCCCGGTTACTGCCAATCCCCCCAAGCATCAACAACTTCTAGCCAGCTCCTCCCAGCTACTAGTATGGGGAGGGGGGACCCTAAAGAACGCAAGCTCCCTTTCGGGAGAACCAGACAATTTGGTAGACCAAACTTCATGTCAGACACTGAGGAACAGGGGTCTGACCCTACTGTAGCGGAACAACTGACATGGGCTAGCGCCATCATGGCTGAGCTGTGGGCTGGGTTCCAATCTATAGACGCATGATTTAACACACTGATGAGCTGCCTAGATCGCATGGGGGAAAGGATCGACCACCATGGCAACTATCTTGATGGCACAAAAGAACGCATAGAACGCCTAGAGAACGACGCTACTTCCCTCAACAAATGTCTGGAGAAGATGGATCAGCTTCTAAAGGTAATCGCTGTTAAGAATAAAGATCTTGAAGCGAGATCGTGTAGGAACATATTCATATAATGGGCATGGTGGAGTCCATAAAAATAGGACGCACAGACCAGTTTGTGGAGCAGTTCCTTGTAGAACTATTTGATCATCAAAGCTTCACCGACTCATTTGTTGTGGAAAGAGCCCCTAGATCGCTGGGGCCCAAACCGCCTCACAGAGCATCTCCTTGGCCCATAATTGCCTGCTTGTTGAACTTTAGAGACAGGGACACAATGCTCTGGCTTTTGTGTGCGAGCAGGATTCATTGCACTATCAGGGGTCCTCTGTCTCTCTCTATCCCGACTTCACATTGGCAGTACAGGAGGCCTGTCTGACATTTCAGGAGGTCAAGGCTCTGCTACGTAAGAAGGGCCTCAAATATGGTATAGAGTACCCAGCTAGGTTGTGAGATGATTTAGATGGGAAAGCTCAGTTCTTCAACTCGCCGGCAGAGGCACTGTCCTTCTGCAAGAAACTCTCTTACAGCGGAGCCCCATCGCCTCAGTCAGACCCTCACCATGCACCGGCGGACTCGCAAGCGTCACAGAATATGGTCCTCTTTCCTTCTGGTTAACCCCCCCCTGGCATCTACACAGTGTGGCGCTTAGGTCAACCACCTCTTGACAGCCTCTTATGCGCACCTTAATCGTAATGTTCTAGGTGGTATAACTCGTACATAACTGGAACCATATTTTGTTCTACATCAAGCACCTTGATTATGTGGGCTCCGTTAGCCGTGGCGTTGCTCACCCTCATAGTGTATATCTCACTACATCTTCTGGGGTTTCTGTTTGAATGTTTGGTTTATTTGGGATTCGCTGGGCAGTTGGGTGCCTTGTGTGGGTATGGGGAGGTGGGATCTTGTTTACTTGGGGATTGTTATAGTCTATTTCTTTGTTTATTCACAACTGTTTGGAGGGGACAACTTTTGCTATCAGCATTATAATGCAGACTGTACATTTCCCTTTATGACTGAGACTTTGGTAGGGCGAGCGCAATTGGCTGGGATCACGTTCTAAACCTGGAACGTTCGGGAATGAAAAAACCCCAGTAAAGGCAAACAAGTGCTGGCTTATCTCAATAGGCAGGGGTGAAAGTTACTTTCTTACAGGAGACAAATATCCCCCCAAATGACTCCCCCATATTTGTGAAAACATGGGGATCTCGCAGATATTTCTCTAGTTACAGTACGTAGTCGCGGGGAGTATGTACATTCATTCACAAAAACATCCTCTTTGGCTTCTCAGCCAGCGTCCTTGACAAGGAAGGCCGTTTTGCGGTCCTGGCAGGCCAGCTGGTTGACCAAAGCGTACTACTAGTAAATGTTTATGCGCCTAATTTGGATGCCCCAGACTTTTTTCACAAACTCTCTTCCATTATGGGTTGCTTTGATGCCAAAACTGTTATCCTGGAGGGAGATGGTACATAATCCATTGTTTGACACCACTCGGGCTCATAGAGTTCATAAACTGCAGGAAGCACGTGTGTTCCAGGACATTTGTGACATGTACTCCCTGAAAGACACATGGCGTCACATGAAGTCCACTACACCTGCATATACATTTTACTCAGCACCTCACTCTGTGTGGACGCGCATTGACTATTGGTTCTTGAAGGTTGATGCCCTCCTATGGCTTTGGGGCACGCACCACTTGCCACATACAAGGTCAGATCACTCCCCTGTGAAGATGGTTCTGCGCATTCCCTTTGGCAGGGAGTTAGGGAGACCGTGGTGTTTCCTAAGCACTGCTCTCTTGGATGGCAGTTCGGGCTGGACTGTTCCCATGGGGAACAGGGTCAAGACTGATTTGCATATGGCTGGGTCTAAACTGGAATGGCGTGGCGTGCAAAAAAAAAAAAAAAAAAAGAGGGAATTAAACCAGATCTGTGACTGGGGTTAATGTTTGATTAATTCAGCATTCCGTCAATCGTCTGTTCTTTTTGCTCTTGGATGCAGCATTGCGTACTGAAATCTATGATTTCATATAAGAATATTTTGCTTTAAATACTGGTTCAGTGGCTCGCCAGGCCATCCTGTGGGATGCCTTTAAGGTGTACATTCATGGAGTATGTATCTTGGAACACGCCGGGGTCCTTCACGACATTTGAAATAGCATTATAGGGATAGAGGCGGAATTGTAAGATATTCATCAAGTTGATGCACAATCGCAGGGTGGAACCAGCTACTCCGCCGCTCAACTCTGATGTATGACTTTCGCTCCCTGGCCGAGAGGGAGGTTGCTTTTTGTGGTAAATATGCAAGGGCCTGTTAGTATGGTAAGGGTGAGCGCACGGGGTGCACATTAGCTCGTCTCCTCCGCCCACATCGTGGTCCTGACTTTATACCTGAACACCTCCTACCCGGAGGGGAACAGGTTACTGATAATACTGGCATCACCCGTGCACTACTATGAGCAGCCTACCTGGAGGAGGTAGCGATGGTATGGATTTCAGGTGCACAGCGTCAATTCCTAAGTGAGCCTATTCCCACAGAGGAAATTGCGTAGTTCACTGGTGCCCTGTGTGGCACCAAGGTCCCCGGCTTTGATGGCTTGATGGGTGTTTTTTTATAAAACGTATAAGCACATTCTCACTCCCCACCTTTTGGATATGTATGCTGAGGCCCTTGAGGAGGGCGCTTTGGCGACCTTTTTGAGAGAAGTGGTCATCAAACCCTTGTTAAAACACGGTAAGGACTCTCAGCTTTGCAAATCATACCGACCCCTAACCTTATTAAATTTCAATAACAAAATCCTGGCCAAAGTGATCGCCACCCGCTTGGCACTGCTGATAGATCAGATTATCTTGCCAGTCCAGACATGATTTGTCCCCCACTGTTCCACATCATTCAACCTTTGCACAGTATTTGCGGTGCTCAATAGGGTATCCAGCAGATACCGGCGGCCGTCACCCTGTTTGACGCGGAGAAGGTCTTTGAATCCCTGGAGTGGCCCTTTCTCCACAAGACACTACAGAAACTCGGGCTCCCTAAAGGCTTTACTGCTCTGATTATGCTTCTCTATTCTCAACTGGTGCCGCGGCTCCGAGTGAAGGCCTCCCTCACTGACCAGTTTGTAGTTGCCAGGGGTATGCGACAGGGATGCCCCCGTCACCATTACTTTTTATTGTTGCCATGGACCCACTGGTGCACCAGCTCCAGGAAAAAACATATGCACAGTGCCTCCGCTTCCGTCCGGGTCTTCTACTTATATCCATGTACGCGGACAATATTTTATTGTTTGTACAGCACCCAGCTCAAAACCTTGCTTCTATCGTTCGGGAGATTATTCGTTTGGGAGGTTTTCAGGACTTCATATTAACTGGGCGAAATAGGAGCCGTTTCCCCTTACAGATGCCACCTCGGAACCACCAATCAAATATCCCCTTAAGCGGTGTGTTGACTCCACTAAATACATAGGTGTCATGCTCCAGAGAGAGAAGTAATTTGCTTGAATTACGGTCCCACTATTGATAAACTCACAGTACAAATCAAGCGGTGGTTCCATCTCCTCCTTTCCTTGGAAGGCTGGATAGCCATTATTAAAACGGTGGTCCAACCCCGCTTTCTTTACCTCTTCGTAAACATCCCTATACCCTTAACCAATGCATTCTTCCTCACCCTCTGGGGTCTGTTGTTGCGCCTCATTTGGGTTGGCGTAGGCCACGGATTCGATGGGATACATTTGAGCTTCCCTACGACAGGGGCGGATTTGGGGGTCCCGACTTTCAAATATACTACTTGGCGGCCCAGTGCCAGTTTGCATCACATTGGTTCCATGCTGACACTACATTGCCCTATGCCATCCCAGAGCAGGACCAACAGCAGAGGTTCCGTTGTTGTTTATCCTACTACAGGGAATTAAATTAGATCCCACTGACATACAAACCCTATCCACCATGAGTTGGGCGTGGAGGAAACTCAACCGCCTCTTGAGGAGGGGTCCTATGTATTCTCCTCTACTTCACGTGGCTCCTGCAACTCGAGAACGAGTGGTACAACGTACACTTGATAAATTTGATCTGCACAGGATCAGGGGATATATTCTCTAACAGTCATATCATTTCACATATCGACAACACCAGATTTACACGACACGCAAATGGACCATTTTCTTCTTCGCGGACTCCATGCCGCTTTATGTGCCAATATCCCTTTTTATCCCATAGCTCCTGATGACTTTTTCCCACAAACTAAATTGGTGTCCCCAAATAACTGGCACAAACTGCTCCACTTTAAAGTCCTGCACAGGGCAAATGTTACCCCTAGCTCACAGGTCAAAATGGATCCCACCAGATCCCCCAACTGCCCGAAATGTAATATGCCAGGGGCTGACTTTGCACATTAGACTCGGACGTGTCTACATATTGATAAATACTGGGGCAAATTATTCAAAAGTCTTTTCTTAATGACAGTAACTGAGTTTCACCCAGGCCCCTTTACAGCTCTTTTGGGTTATGTGGCATACGTCCCTAAATCAATTTGTAGATTCACTGCCATGGCATTATTCATTTGCTAAAAGAGAAATAGCGTTGCATTGAGGTAGCATTATTCGCCCAATTATCAAGGCTTGGATAGCCAGAATGATCTATTGTGGCACCACAAGCCAGGTGTATGCCACGCTGAAACTGCCCACCTCCAGGCGGAAGGATATCTGGCAGCCTCTTATGGACTACCTTTTGGCAACTGACCCAGACGTCTCTTCTTAGCTGCCGCAGGTACATGACTGCAATTCCCCAGCCACCATACTTTGTACCCGCCTGATCCAACTGCCACCTCTACTTTATTGTCAAGCTTTTGCCCCACCATGTACTGTTGGTCCTGCCTATATGTAATGTCTAGATTCTTGACCCCTCCAACACACTGCTATTGGAATGTAATGCTATGTACCCCCTCTTATGGCCTTGTTGTCCTTCTTTTTCTGTCTTGCAAAACTAATAAATAAAGTTTAAAAAAGAAAAGTTGGAAATTGGAGGTAAACTATTGTTCAAGGCTGGCAATGGTGTACTAACATACATAGATCAAGAAAAGGTTTTGAACACTGCTCAGAAGAGCAATCACACTATGTCATCAATTAAGTTGTTTAGACAACATTTCTGATGGCTTTGTCTTGATCAAATGGAAGATCATTACGTGAGGCTGTAATGCAGCAACAGTGACAGAACATTTACACCCAAATTAATTCCCCTCACTCCAGTTGTCTGGCGGAAGTGCCTTTCAATATCTAGCCTTTATAATTGTCTTCTGAGTCATTAATATTTTGCTTTGCGTCTTATAGACTATCACTAGAAGTGGCTTGAGTTACAATGTGTCAGTCATATAATGACTGCATCAGTGACTGAGTTCTTCAAACAGGTCATTTCCATGGAATAAATCTCTGTACCCTAGTCACAAATAACACTGTTCAACTGACCTCATTGGAGATGAAAGGTTTTCTGTCTTCCTCTCGTATCAAACATATTACTACAGCCCTATATGATCTCCAGTGCAGTAAGCAAGTGGAATGGTTTAACAGAGTAATCAAAGGAAGTATTACTTGTGCCAGGACCCAAGTTTTAGATTGGAGAGATTATCAGAGCTAAAGTGTGTGGTTTATCACGGCTGACAGCATCACAGAAGTGAGTCCTTTCAAAATTCTCAAAGTAAGGGATTCGGTGTCTAAGTAGTGGTTTAAGAAGAAAGCTGTGATGGATGGTTCTCCAAAGTCGGTCCTAGAGGGTCAGATCCATGCCAGATTTTTAGCATATCCACATTTAGATAAATGTATTTATCTTAAAAATCTGGCATGGATCCGGCGTTCCAGGACCGACTTTGGGGAACCCTGGTTCACAGGATGGAGGAGACTTGGTTGCTAGAAAAGCTGCAGATAAACAGATGCAATATAAAACTAGGTCTGAAGTAGGTTAGGTTACTGACTGGATTAAGAAAGATAGCTCCATGTATGGAAAACCTATGTAGTGGGTAACCCAAGGTAGGAAAGTATGGAATGTTTTCAGAGTAGTGAAATGTGAACAGAACTATGATGCGTGTCTTGGAACACCTGTTGGGTTCCTGGTAAAACTGAAGGGAGTTTCCTTTCTAAAACAAACATCAGAAGCAGGAAGTGCTATGCATCACCTGGATGCATCACCTGGATGGGGTTAATGAAAATTAAACCATTGAAGGACCAATTGTCGATTGTGGCGAGAATGCGGGACATGGTCTTTGTGTGATTCTACTACTGCATGGAGACTGTGTATGAATCGGCCTGTATTTACATAACTTTTTACATATCTTATGGGTTTTTTCCTTGTTATTGCATGCCATGCAATCATATACTGAATCCTAGAATTCCCTTGGTTCCTTTTTTGTTTTTTGTCATTCCTCTTTTATTTTCTTCTTTAATACGTAGGAGTTGGAAATAATGCCTATTCATGTTCAGGTATTTTATACCTCAGTCTGCCTTTCATTTCTGTTAGAACCTTATATATGTAATTGGTGCATGCCACAACAACTGCACAGTAGCGTCACTGGCTTCTTTGTGATCGTTGATTCTGCTTGTACACTGTGCTGATAAAAGTTGTACCAACCCACTGGCTAGGTCTGGGGACGTTATTTCATCTTCGATCGGAATTTGAAGTCATATTTAACTCTTCAAGATCAGATTTAAGATAAGATAAGACACTGATATTGGCTAGAGTGGTCCCTGAGCTCAACTCGCCTACTCTAGGTGCAATGAATGTTCCCTGTGAACACAATGAGATATTTAAGCTGTTTACGCCATCATGAAGTTAGCCAAACTAACTTAATAATCGCCTTTACTAACTTTTTGAAATACACAGTCTTTTCACGCTTGCATGCCTAGTTTTGACAGACAAGAGAATATGTATGATACCTGGTTAACACAATTCCAAATTGTTTGCTCAAAAGCATTGCTTACCACGGCCATGAAGCAAGATGCAATTAACAGGTGCTATCTGCAGACAAGGCTGACAGTGTTTTACACAAATGTATCTCAGCACAATGTTGCCCTACTATTGTGAATGCAGAACATTCTTCAGTACACAAAGCACTCACGCTGTGAACTTACTAAAACACCAACCGACAACTCTGTCCTGATTAGTTCTGTGAGGCAGTTTAATGTGATTTAAATGGGAAAAAAACTGGTACGATGAAAAAGAGAAATGACCTAGGGCTCATGGGCGTTCAACAAGTCTCCTTAGGTCACATCTGACTACAATAAAAACCGGTCAGTCTGGTAAAATTACTCCAAAAAGCTAGCTGTAATCGGATGACTGTAATGTCCTGCTTCCCAAGCGACAGTCCTTACATAAAGCTGCAACCCATCTAATGCAAAAGACCTACAAATATAAACACACTCTTCCACAGCTCAAAGTTTAAGTTTCAGTGTAACATACTGCCATCCACAGAAATGTGGCGAAGGCTCCTGATAGACTCGTACCGCTGTCTACAGGGAAAGGTCTGTGCACCTCTGGCACAGGGAGGGATTCATTTTTTACGCATTCTCACGTGTCCCTGCCAGGGCAAACGCATGTGTGTGTCTCTGGCCAAAAGGAGTAATAACCACTGACCTATCTTCCGGTGATCTGTGGTATCCAAGCATGGGAGACAATTCCCTATTGACCAGGGTAAGATTCAATACTGTTAACCATGTTCTTCTCCAGGCTCAAATGGAAAGGGGGGTGTCTTATTTTGAAGCAACTGAAACTTCTGCATGCTGCAGTGCTTTCTTGTAGGAATCTATCTGCTCCATTTTTACGCATTGAAAAATGTTGCTCGAATACGGCTCCCATTTCATCCACACTTGTGCCTCCACTTCCTTGGTGCCATAATTCTGAGCAATAAGCTCCCCTACGGTGTGAGTGGGTGGAAGCAGTCTATTCTGTGAGTGCGACAGCGGCACTACAATAAATTGCAGATATGAACTACTGCAGCGCATAATGGGAATTGCTTTGTGATTTGAAAATATTTCTTCTACTTACAAATAGTGCCTTTTCACTAAGTTTGATTGATTATGTGTTTGGCCTTATCTCAAAAATTACATTTCAAAAAGAAGAAAACAAAAGCGAGGTTACAAGGAGAATGCTTTTACTGTTTACTTGAATAATGTCTTCCAGTGCTGCATTTGACTAGCCTATCCACAGAGATTCAACCTTTTGTTTGCCGCTGCACTCTCTCTCGTTCAAGATATGATCTTCCATACCTTATCTGCTAGAGTCATATGCTAGATCTCCTCCAGGCAGGAAGCGGGGATTTGAAATTCAGCATAGCCTCTGAACTTTGCCTGTGCCCTTCATCGCTTCCACGATCCCAGCTCTCTTCAATTTAACATTACACTGCCAAGCTTTGTGACTCCATGAGTCATGGAGAAGAGCAAAGAAGTTCCAACAGGAAGAGGTCATCGAGTGTTGGTGCGAGGAGGTACGCAGGAGAAATTCTCAATTGTGGAACAAGCCCAGGGAGTTCATGTTTCAGAGCTAGCAAGAAAGCGACAAGAGATGACGTGAGGTTCTTACATGTTTACAGCCAACGCAATGCATTTTACGAAAGTAAAAACTTTACATTGCATACAATCTACCTCGTCTAGAATGAAGAAGTAATAGAGCCATCTTAGAGCTATCTGGGATGGGATTGCATTACCACATCCATACATGTTTCTACACTGTGCTTGTTCACACAACTAAAAACTATTTTGTTGTACCTGCTCACCCCATCCCTCGGTGTCCTCTTCCTATCGGGGTTTCTTTGCCCTTCTAATAACTAATAGACAACCATTACTATGGTCTTCGACAGCCCGATCAACATCGTTTGGAATGGACATTTGCAAGGAAGGGAGAGCAGAAAATTAGAACACTTTTCCACCAATCTCCTACACTCAGACGTGTAAGAAACCGACATCAGAGTTCGTCCCTAGGGAGCGTAATCTGGATAAACAATATCTCGTGAAACTGTGCTTGCAGGGTGTTTGTGTGGCTCCAAAACCAGGGACAACACAATAAAAAGCGTATTTGCTTGGTATGATACCCTAAAGCACTTACCAAAGTAACATTTTAGTAGTGAGGACTTGACACTTGGTGCTGTCACTTAGGAATAAAATAATAAATATCTTAAAACAGTATCTAACAATTAATGTATTTATCATAAAAATTTTAATACTCTGTATCCCAGGTTAGAGGGTTGTCCACAATAATTTCCTGCCCATGTAACATTCAGGAACGGATGAGAAACAACTGGCTGTCCCTCAGCGGCACAAAGGTTTATCATGGTTCCATGAATAATAATATCAAGGTTATCCAAAGATAGGATACCATGGATACTTGTCCCACCTTTGTGAAAGCGGTGGAACAGCAGAGGTCTTACTGGACAACAATTTGCCTTTTCCCTTTTGAACAGACCCTGCTACTAAGATTCCACATTATGGGAAGAGACTAACAGGAACCCTACATTCAGCATTAGACAACAATCCCCTGAGTGACAGTGAGTTTTAAACTGGATTATTCCAGTTCCACAGACCTGGCCTACCAAACTCTTCATCACAGATTATCATAAAGAACAAAGCAACACTACACATGCATCCACAACTGGGATCCCTGCAGTGGCTGCCAGTAGAGAAGAAGATACTTTAGAAGGCGTTGGATATTGAATATGCTGGCAAGAAGGGTCAGTTTACCTACAACAGAGATTTCTATACTAGGTATCATAGTAAGCTTTCAGAGCACAACCGCAGAGCACACTGGTTCCACAGAGGCAATAAGGATCAACGAGGTAGGCCATTTCCTCCCTTCAGCAGGTCATCCAATGAAACAAAATTGCCCTGGTGGTGAGTCAGGAAAAAGAAAGGTGGGTATCTAGAAGAAACTGGAAACCGCCCTAGTCCAGAGGGCTTTAGTAAAGCTGTGGGCAGCACTGCTGTCAACGCCCTCATCCAAGTGGAAGCAATGGGGCTAGAATGGCCTACTGCACTGGTGGGCAGAGAAGGACATGGGTTCCTAAGCCAAAAATGAGTTTTAACCTAACATTTAGAAACATATTTAGTATCGGTGATCGGTTTAAACAAAACAGTGATCAAGGAAATAACTACCTGAAGTTTGACGACAACCCAAAAGGTTTTTGAATGCACGTTTTACCTTCAATAGGTCAAAACATGATCTTATTCAGTCTATTTACTCACTTTTTGTAAAATTAAGAACTATACAGTCACAGCACTTAAGTGCTCTCTCCCTGGAGTTACAACACACCTTCTACCTGCACAGCACCCTTCCTACAGTCGGTGCACGCTGGGTGGGTTCTCGCCCTCAGGCACAAAATAGAATGCTTCCTGCCATCATTGCATACTCTTTACCCCAAAAATCAACTCTTTACCTACAGTCACCGCACACTGTTTACCCACAGACACCACATACTCTTTACCCACAGTCACTGCACTCTTTACCTACAGTCAGTGCACATTGTATACCCATACATACTTTTTAACTAAGGTCACCGCACACTCTTTGCCCATGGACACTTCATACTCTATACTTACAGTCACTGCCTACTACCCACGTATACTGCTTACTCTTTGCACCCAGTTACAGCACTCGTCATCCACAGACACTGCATACGTTTTCCATACAGTGACTACAAACTCTTTAACTAAAGTCACTGCACATTCTTTGCCCACGGATACTGTATACTCTTTACCTACAGTCACTGCACACCATTCATTCTTCCTTCCTGAGTTAAAAGAAAAGCCTCTTCTTCTGTCAATGCACAACACTCTTTCTGCTCTTACTTCCTGTTTTCTTGCTGCAGTCACTTCACATTGCAATGCAATCACTGCCCAGAACAGTCCCCTGGAAGCCACAGCACAATATTTATGCTGTGAACTGCTGTAGTCTCTCCAGCTGAAATCATAACACCTTTTGCCCACAATATAAAGGCAATGCAGTCACACTGGCACCAATCGGAACGCCGAAACTGGTAACCAACACTGACAGTCCTGAAAAATATAATGTCATGCCTTACATTTAGATCTGTTACTGCCCAATGACTAGGTGATAAAAGTGCAGGAAATGAGGGGATTTTAGTGGGATCCTGAGATCCCTGCAGCTACTATTGAGCAATGACTGGCATGGACCTATTGAAATATGCTGACCTACACTGACTTGAGCTCAGCGATTGGTCACATCCTTGGCCATGCCAATGCTGAAAGTGAAATTGAAATGCAGAGTGTGTTCGTGCAGTGGACGCCTAAGGCAAGCCCGCCTGTGGTCGGACCACACCCGCACCGGGAACTCCGGCCAATTTCGGTTTTGTGCAAAAGAATCACTTCTTCAACTGAAAGATGTAGGTAAGCATTCACTATGTAATCATTTTAATTTAAATCTCATGCAGAACAGCTATGCTAGTGATGTTTGTCATTTTGCAAGCCGGTTAGAACCAGCATAAAGTGACTTCATTTGGGAATGCACCACCCTCGTGTCCCCTTCGATTCTCAAACTGCACTGCATGCTGTTGAATGCACGTTTGGCAATTAAACACAAATATGAGCAATTTGAGTACCTGGAATCACACGCCCCTGATATTTCCTTCTTAACGGAAACCTGGGCGGATACGTTTACTGACCCTCATTTAGCCGCTGCACTTCCTGCTGGCTATGCTACTAGTAGATTAGATCGAGAGGGGGAACGGGGCAGAGGATTAGCAATAATATACAGGGATTGTTTCAAGACCATCTGTGAATCAGTTAAAACAGCTGATCTGATTGTGAAGCTCTTTTCTTTAATTGTACATTGGATTGTCACTGTAGATTCTATGGCTTGTTGGTCTATAGACCTCCCGATCCTAAAATGAAATTCTTGGAAGCCCTTAGTGACTTCTTGGAAGCTAGCATACATTATGTAAATTTCACAATAATAGGAGATTTTAATATTTACCTGGAAGATTTATTTAACAAAGATTCCACATGCTCATTGACAACCTGAATGGTTTTCACTTAAAATTGCTGGTAATACACCTACACATATTGCGGGTCACAATCTTGATGGGATTTTTTCAAATCATCTAGACTTACTGTGGGAGGCTACCTTCCCCGTTACCTGGTCCGATCACATGATGGTGCGATTTAGTATCAGTACCAAACCAATGATCATGACGGTAAAAAAAAACAGTCAGGTAAAAGCCATCAGAGTCTGGAACAAAATCAACAAGAGAGAACTGTCTGAGACCATAAAGGCCTCTCAACCGTCCTTATCTGGCATTCCAAATGAAGCTGCAGCCAGGTATTTCCAAAGGATTAATGAGGCAGCACATAAAATGGCCCCCATTAGGTTATTGAAAAATCATAGAACTCGTCCAACTGCCCCTTGGTATTCTTCCCAGCTCAGGAAACTGAATAAGAGATGCCGGTGACAGGAAAAAGCTTGAAGGAGTAATTACTCCTTAGAAGAGAGAACAAAATATAAATTGGTCATTCAGGAGTACAAGTCAATGATTAAGAAGGAAAAGACCAACTATTTCACAGAAAGAATCAAATTGGCCACAAACTCCCCAAGGGAGCTTTTTCAAACTGCAATTGCTCTCGCGCCCCACCATGGCCACCACGCTAACCCCCAGTCAACATCTATGTGATGGATTAGCTGATTTTTTTCTAAACCAAGGCAGAGGCACTGTATAAGGAATTTAATGTGAGTCAGAGTGCTAATTTCTCATCTTTAGGGGACACCCCCTAGACAATAGCCACCGTATTCTGCAATTTTCCAACCCTAACAACTAAGCGAGTGGTCAAACTAATATGGAATACTAAATTTGGAGCCCCAGGGGATCCATGCCTCCAAAATCGCTCCAGGATATAGCGGGATATATTGCCACTCCTCTTACCATACTGCTGAACAACATCATTATGGCAGGTAGCTTACCCATAGAGTGGAAAATGGTGTCTATTCTCCCCCTACTCAAAAAACGTACATTAAACCCAAATGAAGAAAAGAACTACCGTCCAATCTCTCGGCTTCCCATGCCAGCAAAAATTCTAGAGAGACATTTAATCATTGCGATCTCTGAATTTTTGGACCAAAATAAAATGCTGGATGGAGCCCAGTTCGGTCTCAGGAAAGCCCACAGCACAGAATCGGCTCTGGTAGTGGTTACTGAGGACTTTATGGATAAGGGTGCTAAGTCTCTGGTGGTCCTTTTGGACCAATCCGCAGCCTTTGATACAGCGAGCCACTCAGTCCTGAAACAACAGATGGTAGAGATAGGTATCGGGAGATCAACTCTCAATCTCTTATGTTCCTTTCTTGATGATAGAAAACAATCAGTGTCTTTAGGAAATTTGACCTCTAAACTATTCTCCCTACCATGTGGTGTCCCACAAGGGTCATCACTGAATACCACATTATTTAATGCATACATGGCTCCAATGGCGAAACTGATAAGGACTTTGGTTTTTCAGCCATCTCCTATATTGACGATACTCAAATAGTAGTATTGCTAGCAGAATAGATGAGGTGGAAGATTATTTCAACAACTGTATGAGAGCCGTAGTATTGGATGAGTAGCCACTGTCTCAAGCTAAATTCCAATAAGGCGAGAGCTGTTTCTCCTTCGAAGTGACACAGTTTTGGGACAATGCCTTGTGGACATAGACCCTTGATCCTCTGCCCTCTCCTGTATCAAAAGTGAGAAACTTGGGTGATTATTTTTGATTCTGAACTCACTTTCATCGATGAGACCAATCAGCTTGCTGCTTCTTGTTTCTTTCTTTTAAAAACACTGAAGAAAATTCTGCTCTTCATACCTCACGATCTCCAGAAGACAGTCATCACTTCTCTGCTCCTGTCGAGGCTGGACTACTGCAATGCCCTCTATTTGGGCATGCCCCTCTATTTTCTCATGCAGCAAGGGATGCTAAAGAAAAAAGCCTCAGAGGCTACAGAACGCTGCAGCGCATCTGCTTGAAAACACCAAGAAGTTTGAAAGTGTTGCGAAAGCATTGGAGAAATTACATTAGCTCCCTGCTAAGAAGAGGGTAGCATTTAAGGCGTTATGTACAGCTCACAAAGCTCTCAATCTGATAGGCGACGTATATCTCAAGAGAAATTTCTCTTGGTATTCACCAAACAGATACTCATGCTCGGCAGTCTCCAAAAAATTGGTGGTGCCAACAATTTACAAATCCTCCTGGAGTGGTAGAGGATTTGTTTACTCCTGAAAACGCAAATGGCAGCGTATATCAGGCATATGGACTGGCTGATGCAATGAGCACGAAGGACGCAACATGATGATGGTGTGACATACCTGCGTTGCGCGGCCAAACATAAATGAAGTTTTAACGCGCACGAAATGCATTGTGCGCTGGCCAAATACAACATTGACAAACAACTTGCCTCTGGTTGAATAGATCTGGTGAGCTCTTTAACAAATCTTCCATGAGTCTGCCGTTGTATCAAATCAGTTGCCAGTCAAGAGAAAAGGAACTGCTTCGGGTCCGGAGGATGCACTTCCAAGGTAATGCAGTGGAAAACTGGTGGTCGGATGGTTCTTAACACGTCACTCAATGTGGAATAGATAGAACACCAAGATAGGAGGTAAGATTCATAGGCTTTTATTCAAGATGGCAAATCCCGACCACCAACAATTCAGCGTCAGCCAGGAAAATACACTAACATGGAACACCCACAAATGACTGTTCCAAGTTCCATAATAAACATAGAGAAAATGTAAAGAACAAAAGCAAACACCTAGCGCTTGTAAGAAATTAGGTTATTAATCGTCCAGGATATGAGTCCTGCACAAGTAATAGGTCCACCAGTGTCCTCTTACTGGGAACTAAGTGCCTAACTGTAGCACTTGACTCTCCAAGGGTAGTGAAGCAGAGCAGTCCAAGGCCTACTCAGGGGAGGTGGTGTGGGCTAGTAATGTCCATCTACTGGCACACAATAAAACTCTAAAAAATAATTGTCCAGGAAATTTAATATACACACGACTAAAAACGATGTATTCATTTACAAAAATACACATAAGGTAGATGGAAATACTTTTGGTGATAATCTGAAATCACATTTGACTGCTAGCTTGTCATGACCCGCAAAATGGCAATACCACCCAACTACATCACAGTATAAGGAGGTTGTCAATTTAAATACAACAGGCCTATTGGCTTTGTCAGGGGCTCATCACATCAATATATAAGGCAAGCCTATAGGCTTTCTCACTGGCCCATCACATATAGAATGTAAGGCAAGTCTACTGACTTTGTCAAGGGGTTACCACATTAAGAAATAAGGCATAATAGATATTAGGATTCACCATTAGAACCCAAAAGCATAGTCAAAGGCATTCCCTATTAGATAAAACATTTCATTGTTCACCAACAATCATTGTAATAAAGTATTTTATATAAAGCATTGCAAACCAAAGCAACATGTGACTGAGCCTTTCATTTACCACTTTAGGCCACATAAAATGCAGCCAAAGGACCAACCTCTAGGGGTCCCTGCAATTCGGAGCTGTACCATAGAAGCTCCAGCCCAGGGAGTACTTAGAGTACATGACCCGGGAGATATTTTCAGCATTTTCAATGACTTGAAAGACATAGGGTAATTTTTTTCTTAAAGTTAACTAAGGGTAGACTGCTGCTCTCCTGCAGCACCCCCACTTCCATACAAACACTGGTGGTGCACCTTCCCCTCCGTGTGGGACCAAAAGGAAGGAAAAAATGCAAATTGACTCCTCGTGGGGCATTTTGGGGCGCTCACGGGCCCGAGTTTGTGAACAGGAGATAAGCAGCTTTTTCCTCCTGCTCAGAGTGGTAAAGTGGCCTTGTGCTGCAGGTTTTTTTCCATATTGGGTGCCCCGGTACCAACATGGCCTCCAAAATTTGTTCAGGAGAGCGGGGGGAGGCCCATGGACTCATCAGCCCTGCCAATTCCCTATACCCAGGTAGGACCCAGCCTCCTCTGAACACTGCTCCCGCACGCGATGTTCCCAGCTGGTGCAAGCAGAATCGAGCATTTCACCCACTGCTTGGTGCACGGCAGGAGGGGTGTAGAGTGGGAGGGTCTGCCATGTGGTTCTCTGTGCCTCTGGGATCCGGGGAAGGGGTTCACTGGATTTCTGCATCAGCCTTCTCCTCTCCTGCGGGGAATCTCCTTGCACAGCCCCTCCACCCCTAGCCAGCAGAGCACCCTCCCACACACATTCTCAAGCCCCAGAGCCTCCTGACAGTCGGGAAAGGTAGTTGGGGTGGCAGTGGAGTCCAGCTCTTCCCCCAATTTGTCCCTAGGGGGGCATAAAGGGGTCAGTGCCACTGGCCCCGTAAAGCCAGCTAATCCTGGGAGTCAGCCACACAAAGATCTCTGCACCCGGTGCCTTTACCCCATTAGATATTTTAAAATGCAGCCTTTGTGACCAAATAAACCAGAACAGGTTTATTGTCGTGTTTGTCCTTGTTGCCAATTTCTTTACAGCAGAGTATTTAAAAAATAAATGTGACAGTTGAGTGTCGGTGTCTGCATTCCAAGACTCTGCACCCATGACCACCCACTTGCCATTACCATACTTTGACCCCCAATTTATGAGTTCCTGGAGCAACTATTTTCCAATTCCAGCACTGGGTGCTAATATTGAAACAAAAAGGTAAAATAGGACATCACTTTTGCAATAATAAACTATAAAACCAGTCAATGTTCTTGATTTACAGCATTTTATATACCTTAAGAGAAACTCGTGTGCCTTTGCAAGCGGCTGCATGACAAAACACTGCACCAACTGCAATTTACTTTCCATGAACTCCGAGCATAACAAGTATAAATCCCTCAGAATAGAAGGAAGCAGTTGAAAGATTGTCCATACAAGTCTGCGCCTAGTGAGCACTCTGCGTGTTCTAAGAGAAGGATGCAACAGAACCAATCTCAAACTCCTCATATCAGACAAGCAGGCTCAGTCTGGTTGACGTGAAGGCCATTTAATCTATACTCTGACACTGTATACAAAGAGAAGCGGAAAGGGGCAACTCACAACGAAACAAGATCTAACTGAATTTAGAAGACGTTTTCTAATAAACTGAATTAAATACAGCCTGAAGGTACAGCAAAGGGAAATACACACATGCAGAATATCCAACAATATTACCCAGTGAGGAAACAAAAGCAAGGAACCCAACAAAACTCCAAGCACATGTGTACTAAACACTTTAACCCACTAAAAAGTGTGCTGCTTACTCGCATCTAAAACTGAATGATATACACATATATGAGACAGCAAGCGGCACATCACGATTAGCAGTCTTTGTAGCCCCAGCTTCTGTGAGCCCTTAACAGCCCAGAAAGCAAAGATAAAGAAGGTGGTAAGAACAAGTGCACAAAAATCAGTATTTTTAAATGGCTTTAGACTTGAGCCTTACCTGCAGGGTTGAACAGGAACTACAAAGAGTGGATTCAGCCTGTCTGTATCCGAGGAGATTCTGACTTCAGTAACACATCCTTGCCCCCTCCCCCCGCCCCCCCCAGGCACACTAGCCTGTGCTTTAGATTGACCCTTAAGCTTCCAAGCAGCCCTGAGCCCTCCCCTCACACCTACACAGGCCCTTAAGTTTGTGGAGGGACCCCCAAGACAGACACCTCCATTTTGTAGCCCAAGCTTCTCTGAGCCCTAAACAGCCCAGTGAGCAAAGACAAAGAAGGTGGTAAGAACACAGACTTTGTGCTGTGTATTTTGAAACTTTAAAACTGCTCTTTTCTTCTTCCCGCGACTGTTTACATTTGTCTCTTGGTTTCTGTGCACTTTGTACTTTTAAAACTGCTGTTTTTTTCTACCTGTGACTGTTGGTTACATTTCTCTCTTGGTTTTCCCCTATACTGTGCTAAGGCATCTAGAAGGCAATCCCCACCACAGAGCCTAACCAGAGTGTGCTTAAGAGATTGCTTAATCTGTTTTGTGGTTGTAATTGTGTTTGGAAAGTGTATGTAGCACTTATTTTTGGTTAGAACACGTGATTTGTTTAAGTGTGCGAATAGCAGTATTTGTTAGTGGCTTTAGATTTGGGGATTACCTGCAGGGTTGAACAGGAACTACAAAGTGTGGATTGAGCCAGTCTGTATTCAAGGAGGTTTTCGACTTCAGGAGCACGTACCTGCCCACCAGTCTGTGCCTAAGGTCACATGCCCCTTATATAACTTTTTACTGGTTATTGCATCTGTGCTCTCAGTGGCTCCTAGGGCTAGGGTTTCTATCGGACTTAGGGTTAAAGTGCTTATTGGCTGATAGGGCTAAGGTCCTGAATGGTGGGTAGGGTTTCTATTGGACTTCAGGTTAGAGTTCTGATTGGCTTATAGGGCTAGGCTTCTGATTGGTTCCTAGAGCTAGGATTTTTATTGGACCAAGGGATTAGAGTTTGGCTTTTGAATAGTTGCTAGGACTAGGGCTGTGATTGATTGAAAGGGCCAGGTCTCTCATTGGTCCTAGGGTTTAGGGCTATGGTTCTGATTGGTCAGGGTTAAGGCAAAGGTTCCCATTGGATAAAGGTCACCTGACCTAGGGCTATTTAACTCTAGATCTCGTGGGGTCTCAGCCCGGGTGGAGAGGACAAGGACAGTTGCCTGTTTGGGCCTGTTCGCGCAGGGTTGGGCCTAGGGCCAGAAATGCTGCCCTTTTTGCTATTTACCTGCCACCACCTTAACCCATCCACAAACATAATAACCCTCTCAGCAAATGCACACTACTCATTTACAACAAACAACTCCTATCTACACTTCACTGTCTCAACAAGCACTACAAAACCCCACAAAGCACATCAATACATCCTTATACCCCAACTGTCACACAAAGGCACCTTCACTTTCACACAAACCACCACTCTGTCCTATACCACTATCAAATCCACACACAACCAACACAACACAGACCCACATTATACTTAACCTTAATCTCTACAAAAATACATGCCTTGTTATTACAAAACAGCAGCTCTTACCTCCACTTACGCCTAACAGACCCCTTTCCATCACTACCAACCCAATACTCAACCATCACTCATATCAATCACCACTACCCTCCTCCTCTTTCTACCAAAAACACACAAGCAAACAAACCTTCAACTTCACTCCACCACACATATTACCACATGCTGCTACCAAGTCTAACACAAACACTCGTAACTCCTGTTCATTCCCTCTCACACACCACATACGGTCTCCTCCAATGCACATAACCACCCCCTTTACCACTCCACTTCCACTCAACAATACTTTACATTCAAATCATTTAAAGAAATTCACTACATCAATATCTCATCTTACTACTCTACATAAACAAAACTTAACACGCACAACAGCACATCAAAATCTCGCACACACACAACTTCATACAATATTCTGTCACAAAAAAGAAACAAACGCCCATTCCCATCCTCAGGACTACACAAATAATACAGATCATAAACCATCTTTACTACCAAATCTTCTATCTTAACCAACACCTACCACAAACACCCCAACCCAACTCTCATTCACCTGCCTCTCATCCATTCAGGGGCGGCTCCTCCATTAGGGCAGAGGAGCGTCGCCCCACTGCTTTCTCGCAGTGTGAGAAGCAGAAACATAAAATGGTATTTTAAATACCATTTTATGTTTCTGCTTCTCCCCTGCGAGAAAGCATAAGGCAGGGTATGCCTGGTTGGGGGCGGGAGGGTATGCCTGGTTGAAGGCGGGCGGGTCCGGGAGGAGTGGCTTGCCCACTGTTGTGGGCCCTGACTGTTTTGTCAGCCCTTTGAGGCCGACCAAACCAATCATGTGCACTCTACATTTTCTCTATGTAGGATGCATGCAGCCTACATAGAGAAAATGGCCTCCCTATAGGCGCCCGGCTGGGCGCTGTCTGCACCAATCACAACGCTGCCATTGCAGCGTTGTGATTGGCTTAGGGGAGGGGAGGGAGGATGCATGCTTCCTTCCTGTTCCAGGAAACCACATGCACGGGATCCGTCACCCGGCCAGGAACGGAGGCGGCGCGGGCCTCGGTAAGGTAAGTTCCTCCCCCACGCGAGTCATGCGAGCCACGACTGCATCCATTGCACAATTTAGAGCCTTAAAACATGGCCTACATGCTCCACCACCACCCCTAACCCATACACCTTCCACCCTAAACAGACGCAAACAAAATAAACACTGTGCCACTCTTCACATCTCCATGTCTATTACACAACAATACTACTCTATAGAAACAACACTGCTCACCAATTCTCTCTCAACCACCATCTCCACCACCTACACACGCAGACCCAACAAAATAACTTCTAAACCTGCTGGACGAGGATTACAATATAGAAAAACAACATGATGACTATCTTCATACAGGTAATACCAACGCTAATAATACACACGCTTCAGGTTTAAAGAGTACTACTCACTCTTCTAGCAAACAAAGTCACACCACCACCAAAACACAATCTCAAGACTGCCAGCTAATAAATGCTCAATCACTCTCTAAAAACAAGCATCACATCTACGACCTACTCACTGACACACAACTGACTTACTCTTCATAACTGAATCATGGTTGGGAGATGACAAGGCTCCAGTGTTGCATGAAGCGTTCCTCCAGTTTATCATACTGTCACACAAAATTGCATAGCCAAAAGAGGAGATGAACTAGCTGTTATAGTCAGGAAAACAATAAACTCAGCAAATCTAACAACATTTCCATACAAGGTTGTGAGGCCCTTATGACAAGATGCAGCCCTACACCAACTTCCTCCTTCTTTACAGACCACCACCTACAATGCAACATTCCCAGACACATTTCTAGACTCAGTTTCAAACCTTATGACTCTACACTCCTATGCATCCTTGGAGACCTTAACCTATGTTTTGACAAACCAAATATGTGGCAATCAAGAACTATCATCACTGACCTAGACACGCTGAACCTACATCAAAATGTCCACAAACCCACACACATCGCTGGACACATCCTAGATGCTATTTTTGCAAACCCAGAACTAGTTACCTTTCAAAGGATTACTCCGGACACATGGTCAGGACATCATCTGTAGCTTTCCTACACAAAACAGCACAAATCAACATACCTAAAACCACCATACATGCTTTCACTTATCAACCCTGGATAAAACTCAACTTTGAATACTTAGAAACACAACTAACTTCCAACACAGATCCAGACACAATAAATTATATTTAAAAACTTTGTGAGTGGCTCCAGGAAGCATTTGATATCCTAACACCAATAGGTACAACAAAACAGGACAAAGAAAACAAGCACCTAGGAGGATAGCAGAACTGATAAAAGATTAAAAAAACGAATTTCAAAGCTACAACGCACCTGGCTCAAAACAAATAGTAATTAAGACAAACTTCACCTACACTAACTTAATAGAATATACAAGTCAACAATCAAAAAATCTACAAAAGGTACTATTCAGACAAAATTCAAAACACTAAATGTGCAAATAAAGAATTTTATAAAATTCTCGCAGAAGTTCGTAAACCTAAATACACTGAAGGAATGCATCCATTGACTCACAAATTTACTAACAAACTGGCAAATCATTACACAACTAAAGAAGACATGTTGGACTCCTATTTAAAACAAAGCAAAACCACTAGCACCAACCCATTATCAACAATCCCCTCGGAGAGTAGGCTATCTCAGCCTCTGCATTCCTTCAAAGATCTAACACAAAGTGAATTTATGGATCTGTCCAAAGCAGGCAGGCCAGCTGGCTGCCGTTCTGGCCCATGTCCACCACAAATCTTCTAAAACTTTATTTTAAATACCTCTGCTGCCCGTAACAAAATATCATCAATAGCTCATTAACTACAGGAATGTTACCAGAAGACTTAAAAAAGGCATACATAGGCCCTTTTCAAAGAAAATAAACCTGGACCTGCATGACCCAGATATCACAATGCATTGAAGATAGCCCCAGAAGATCCACATTCAAGCTGTTCTACATCACCCACAAAGCAACACATGGAATGGACCACTTTTATTCCAGGAGTAAAATCACCAAATACATACAGCAAAGGAACCTCCACTGAAGATTGACATCTCGCCTCAAATCCCCAGCAAACAAGACAAAAACATGGGTGGTACATCATTCTCTGTTCAAGCAGCCAAAGTATGGAATTCCTTACTCCCAAACATAAGAGCCAAGTATAACTTTCTTATCTTTAGAAGACCACTCAAGAGCTGGCTCTTTCCTATGAGCACCACACTCAAACACAAATGTACAGCATATGCCTGTGCATATAAATATGTATAATTTGATTATATGTATGCATTTACATATGTGCATTTCTTTGTACAAAATGTGTGCTACTTATGGTTTTACGTAGCGCAACACCTGAAAGTCTGAATTTCTAACTATCCGTACTTGCACATATGGAATTTTATGCAATACAAATTGATATCTCTTTATTATTTTCCTTTATACAAATGTACCCTTTCTGTGTAGTTATTTTATTCCTACTGTAGAAAAATACGAAACATTAAAACCTTCAACTCCCTCCACTGCACCTCTCTATGTCTCATCTATAGCTCTCTCAATATATCCTCTACCCCCTCTCTCTGACTCATCCCAAACCTTATTCTACTACTATGATCTCCCTAAGATCCTTTCTTGACTCTTCCCTCTGCCATTCCTACTTGACTCACCCCAAACCTCAGTCTACAGCTATCATCTACCATATAACCCTTTCTAAACTCTTCACTCTTCTATCTCTCCTTTATCCTATTCAATCAGACTTACAGACTCATGTCCACCGCTCAAATTGACAACTTATATTTCCCTATACTAATCCACCACTAATCCTTTGGATTCTGGAGTACCGTGCTACTCGCCGAAAAGTGCTTCAAAGGCTCATCAAGGGTAGTAGGTGCTATATAAATACAATATGCATTTTTCAGGTGATTTTTACTTCATACTTAAAGCTTTATGGTTAGTTATGCAGACGTCATACATCCCAGAAAGAAACCCATGAAAAACATGACATGAAAAATGAAAATGCTGATGTCTGTAGCATGCATAATTATGAGGCATGATTCAAAGATGGGCCTTATCACACAGTGTGAAGGGGCCTGGTCACAAATGGAAAGTAGCTTTGCACTCATAGCAGCTTGTGACCGGGTTACACAGGTCTGCCAATCTATAACTTAACACTCAAGCCCGTCATCTGGCTCTCTGGGCTACTAAAGATATTCAACACTTGCAGTTAATATCCAAGAGACCACTGTGATGTAGATCGCACTTCAAAAACAAGACTTGACTTAACAACGTAATTCGGCAAGGAACGGCATGCTGTCAAACTCAAAGGACATGGATATGAGCTCAGGTGTTGCGGTGCCCAGCCATCCCAGAAATACTAAATTCTGGGCATCCATGCTTGATTGTTCACTGGGTCTCAACAACTAAATGGGAGGTTAGGCAGGGGCCAGATAATATAAAAAGATCCACTCGCCCTCCACACGTAGGTGATGTCAGTGCACTGTGGAGGATAGGCCTTAAACAGGTGGAAACAGAAAAATGCATAGACAGATGTGACCTTGTGCAACATTAAAAGAGCAAAACAGGTGTCAGATGTAACACCTTTTGGCGCTGGTTTGTCCCAGCGCTTGAGCAAGTAGGGCATAAAGAAAGATATGGACAATGTGAGTCAATCTGTGGGCGCATTTCATAAAAAATTAACGATGTGGACTTAACTGTGCAGTGACACCAAGTAAGGAGGCCCTGAGCTGTGCAAGCCTTACGCTTTGAAGTGTCATTTTGGACACACGTAATAAAGTGTTCTCATGTTGTTAGAAGGCTCTTATAAACATCTCATACACCATGAAGGTTTCCGGGTACTAGGAGGGATCGACAGATATCATACATAACACGTTCAGCTAATGTAAAGGTATATTTTTATGGGACACCGAAAGAAATGACAGAATGGTGGGAAAAGAGAGCTCCAAATGGTAGCTGCAAAAACTGTGGGGGAAAAAAGCAGTCATCGATGTGCACTTCGTTGAACTGAGGTGCTGTCAGAAGGGCAGCAGAAGCTGGCCTACGAATACACCTAGGAGTCAGTCTTTTCTCAAAAAACACCAGTTAATGACCAACAAAGACCAATGTTTAGTGCACTAAGTCTTATGACAATGCAATCCTTAAGGAAGCAATATTTGTTCTCTTATCTGTGCAATGCACACACAAATGAAAAAAGAATTAGAAAATAGCGCCATACAACCAATTATTTCAGTAAAAGACTACATTTGTTTGGGGAGGTTTTCTGACCAGGCACCAAGTAACCGCTGTAAGACAATTTGGTACTTTCATCTGTGTGCAGCCGTGCAACTAGAACTGAACTTTGGTGGGGGGTAACAGGTCAACCAATGGAGCTGGGGCTAACACTTCAAACAATGGAGCAGAGCTAGCCTTAGAGCAATACAAGAAAACAGAGTGATAATTGTGCTTCTTATTTTGAGATGTGTGACTGGAAAGTCTCATTTTTGATTCCTAATGATTCTTTCTGAGATTTAATAAGTCAATACCAAACAACTGCAAAATTGCCACCTATTAATTACTCTTTCAGGAATCTGCGTTGATCTAAATCAAATTAAAACAGTTGTTGTTAGCACCGCGCATTAAGCAGTTCTCATATGAGATGACTGAGCTACATCCATGCAGGAAGCCAACAGGGCTAAAAAAAATAGCAAAAAGGGTAGCTTCTTGAAAGAACGTTGCAACGAATGGAGGGCTAGCATGGAAATGATACGAGTATTCCTTCAATTTCCAGAGCACAAAGAATGTGTGTCTGAAGGTCAATGTCTTGCAAAAAGGTCACTCCGACAGAAACAGTGCCTCTTAATAGCATATTCTACCACAACAACAACCATGCTTTCAATTCTGTTCTGAAGCCCCCTGCACACTAAGAATCAAATCCACTATAATATCAATGTTGTTTTTTAAATCCTGTAAAGGCAACGCGCATTATAAAATACGACTTATGTTACAAATTTCTCCAAAATTCCTTTAAGAATGACCTTATTCTCTATAAAGGTCGTTTATAAGTGTCAATGCTCATTAAAGTAATTAGACTGGCTTAGGTAGAGAAAGGGGCAATCTTGAATGGGGCACAAGAGACATCAGGCGAAGAACAGAGTTTCCAGTTTGTCCCTGTAACATTGGTACAAGTACCGCATACAGAAGTGTTTTCATTGTGCACTGCTTTTTCATTGGTAACCTGTTATACCAATATCAAAAGTTACACTGCTATTGATGGACACAGGCTTAGTTGGACAGTGGAATAAGATTTCAAAAGCATTTTGTTACCAAACTACAGTAGTTGGAAGAGTCAGGAGACAGCGATGCAATGGCTACACAAAGGGAGTGCTGGTGTATTTATTGCCTTTGCATAGATACCATCCAGGAGAAAAAGCACACAAAGCATTCATTCGATTCTACATTTCTTACAATGCAGTCTTAGATACTTCACAGAGGTGTTTGATTTAGGCCGCAGAGGTATGCCTCTGGGTAGACATAAATTATATATTCAGGCTTCACACAACCTTACTATTTCTCAGTCTACGCATAGGTCAGGCGACAGACAGCTGATGCGCTTTCAGCGCAGTGGGCGTTGCGCGCCGGTCTGGGTGCATCCTGCACTCACAGTTATAATCTCAACGTGATCAATCCAGCCCTTCATCCTTCTGAGGTTTACATAGTGAACTGTGTTGGGCAATAACAAAACCTGATATTTACAGAGCCCTAGACATCAAAATATACTATAGTAAGGGTTAAAAAAACAGCACATGAAGAGACATTGGTCCATTGTCAGCGAGATAAATTAGATCACTCACTATATGTTCTATTAAAAAAAAAAAGCGGAAGTGCGTTTTTCATGATGTAGATTGTGTAATTGCACCCTCATATATAATAAGAGTTGAGATTTTAGCTTCGCTGCCAAAGCAGGCCTTGAGAAAAACTCTGCTCTCTTCATCTGTTTTACTATTCTCTCCACACGCTGACAAACACAGCACAGTACTGATGATCGGAGAGGCTCTCATTACCCCTGCAAACCAGCCGAGCTGAAGGGCCTCGGCAGAGAAACGAGAGCATGGGGACTGCCCACAAAATTATACAGAACGCACTGAAGCTGGGAGAAAACTGCGGAAGGCTCATCCAACTCATATTTTTATTCTTCTCACATGCTATTGATTTTTACGGTAACATAAAAAAAACAACGCACAGCACTAAAACATGGCTTACGAACAGCACGACACCTGATCTCTGCCCATCAGCGGCCTCCTACTCTGCACACATAGAGTGACACTTGTTTGCATCACCTCCAGTCGAGGGAGAGGCGGTCTAATCATCGTGTTTGGTTATAAATCCACAGGCAGTGACAACACAGCGGTGCATTTCATCTCGTGCGGAGCTCCCGGCCCCTCCCCCGCCTGCCGATATACTGACGCGAAGTGATTCATCTCAGAGAGCTCGCGCGCTTCTACGCACACAGCATTAAACCCCGATGCAGGGAGAGAGGACGTGTAATACCAAGCGATAAGGGCTCCGTTTCCCATCTTTAATGATAGCGCAGCTCTAATAACGACGGCTCTTTTAGCCACAATTATTAGTAATAGCAGAAGCCGGGGGTAGCTCGTGTTTCGCACGTAACACAGGCAAAGAATGCAACACAACACAGTCATGGCCGCGGAACCTATAATGAAGGACGAACACGTATTAGAGCCAGGATCAAAGGGGATCCTCTCTAGCTGTGTACCACTTCTCATTCTGGTTTACATGTGGGACTCAAAGGTCACGTATTGGACTGGCCTTCACAATTTCAATAATGTACCCTAAATCATGTAGGAAAACTACAACGGGAAACTAATGCATGAAATGAGCGCACCTCTTGCCCCACTCACTAAGGGGTGCGCGAAATCTGCAGGCATTTGAAAAGATTCAAGAAAATAAAGCAAAACTTCGTAAACTACAAAATGCATCCTCGCGTTGCATTTTACACTGCAATACGCATGATACTTACAGCTGCCGCTCACGTTCTGTTTGCTCACATTATTTCCTTGCTCCTGCGGCAGGATTTTCCCCATATGGAATGAAAAATTACACAATGTGGTGTAATTTCGGGCATTTTGCATAATTAGGTAAATGCAAAAGGCTGGAAATTTCAAAAGATTACGCTGGTGTCACAAAAATGTCGCCAGGGCATATTCACTATGAGTCATATTCACAAGCATGAAGAGGCGTAGACTAGTCACAATAGTGGCACTGAAACTTGGGCTGCAGGAGGTGGTGCATAATCCCACTCAAACTTGAAAGAATTTTGATGGGGAATTAACAATAAATGGGCCACATAAATATTTTTCTTCTGGCAGTATTTGATGGTTTTCCAAAGACAGCCTGCCACATATACCCTATACCTTTAGTGAGGTGACGTTACTGGCCAACACCCACACTTTAAAAATTGTTCTAGGAATGCTGAGTCACCCAGGATCTGGACCAATAGAACAAGTTACTTACCTTCGGTAACGATATATCTGTAAGAAACATTAGTTAGTGATAGATTCCTTACCTTAGAATATCCCCAGGCATCAGACTGGATCCGGAAAGTTCCCGTGCACGTCGGAAGGTGGCGTCGTGTGGCTCCTCGTCCGTCGTTGGCGTCGTGGTCGCCGAGATGACGTCGCGGCAGCTACTTAGACGCCGGCTACTTAGACGCCGCCCTCGCGCGCTGACGTCAGTTCTGTACACGACTTTCCGCGCCAGGAACGCAGAGCCATGCAAGATACTGACCACTGGTGCATTGAAACTAGGGCTCTGAAAGGGATGACCTTAACCCTAGAAATCAGTTCGCAGAACGGGGAGGATGGGTGGGGCGATAAGGAATCTATCACTAACTGATGTTTCTTACAGATATATCGTTACCGAAGGTAAGTAACTTGTTCATCTGAAAGAAACACGTTAGTGATAGATTTCTTACCTTAGAATAGATACCCCAGCAATACCAACCCCGGTGGTGGGTCTGCGAACCAAGATCACACCAGAAAGTCCTGGAGAACAGAACGGCCAAAGAAGCCGTCTCTCCGGACTTGGCTGTCCAGGCAATAGTGTTTAGTGAAAGTGTGCAGCGAGGCCCACGTAGCTGCCTGACAGATGTCTTGTAAGGGGACACCACGTCCCAATGCCGTAGTGGCAGCCGTCGCCCTGGTAGAATGGGCGCGCAGCCCTGACGGAGGCTCCTTCTTTGCCAGAGAATAACAGGCTTTTATACACAAGACGACCCATCGGGAGATAGTCCGCTTGTGTACGGCCCGACCTTTCTTGGCGCCAACGTAGCCAACAAAGAGCTGGTCATCCACCCGGAACTGTTATGTGCGACTCAGGTAAAAAGAGAGTGCACATTTTGGGTCCAGACGGTGGAGCCTCTCTTCCTCTCTGGAAGGATGTGGAGGCGGAAAGAAGGTGGGCAAAGTGATGGTCTGCCCGATGTGAAAGGCAGTGACAACCTTTGGCAGAAAGGATGGACGTGTCCGGAGGACAACTTTGTCCGGATGGACGGACAGAAAAGGAGGTTTACAAGAAAGAGCCTGGAGCTCACTCACTCTCCTAGCAGAGGTGATGGCAACCAGGAAAGCAGTCTTCAGGGTTAATAAACGAAGAGGACAGTTGTGAAGAGGCTCAAAGGGAGCGCACATTAAGTATGTGAAAACCAGGTTCAAGTCCCACTGTGGCATTACGAAGGGAATAGGAGGGAAAAGGTGAGTAATGCCTTTGAGGAATCTGTGAACAACAGCAGAAACAGCAGAAAGGTAGCCCTTGATAGTGCCCAGAGCAGAGCCCTGCTGGGCCAAAGAAAGAAGGAACAGTAGGACATCAGAAAGAGGGGCAGAAAGGGGATCCACAGCCTTTGCTGTGCACCATGCCACAAACTTGTTCCACCTACAGGCGTATACCAACTTAGTGGAGGGACGCCTGGCTGCCAAAATTACATCACAGACTTCAGGAGGCAAGTCGAAAGGAATCAACTGCCGCCGCTCAATCTCCACGCAAGGAGGTGGAGACTGGACAGGTTCGGGTGGAGGACCGTCCCCTGCTGCTGCGACAGAAGATCCTTCCGAAGAGGCAGTCAGATCGGGGGATCGATGGTCATACTGAGTAGCTCGGGATACCAAACTCTTCGAGCCCAGTCCGGGGCCACAAGAATGACTTGGGCCCGGTCGCGCCTGATCTTCTTCAGCACTCTGGGCAGAAGTGGTATAGGCGGAAAGGCGTACAACAGACCGCAACTCCACTCGCGATGAAAAGCGTCACCGAGCGAGTGCCGCCTTGGAAATTCCAACGCGCAGAACTGCTGACATTGCGCGTTCTCTTCGGTGGCGAATAGATCTAACCAAGGCTGTCCCCACTGTCGAAAGAGACCTTGTGCACGTCCGAGTGAAGACGCCATTCGTGATCCATCATGCACCTGCGGCTGAGTTCGTCCGCCCTGGCAATCAGTGAACCTGCCATGTGTTGAACCACCAGGGAAATGCCCTGATGTTCCAGCCATGTCCAGAGGCGCAGAGCCTCCTGACATAGGGTCCACGACCCCACCCCGCCCTGTTTATTGCAGTACCACATGGCGGTGGTGTTGTCTGTGAACACCTGCATTACTCTCCCCTTGACAGAGGGAAGGAATGCCTTCAGTGCAAGTCGGATCGCCCGAAGCTCCAGAAGGTTGATATGGAGCCTGGACTCCGCCGGAGACCAGAGGCCTCTGATCTCCGCCTCTCCCATGTGGCCGCCCCATCCTAGGAGGGACGAGTCCATCACCACTGTGTGCTCCGGTTGGGGAAGGGAGAGGGATCTGCCATTGACCCAATGCCGGTTTGTGAGCCACCACTGCAGCTGTTGAGCAGTGCCCTCCGAGATCTGGACGTAATCGGACATGTTCCCCTGATGCTGCGCCCATTGGAACGTCAAGTCCCACTGCAGAGCCCGCATATGCCATCTGGCATGATCGACCAGCAGGATGCAGGAGGCCATGAGGCCCAGCAGCCTCAGGGTCATCTTGACCGAAACCCAGGATAGAGGTTGAAAGATCGGAATCATAGCCTGAATATCCTGGACTCGCCGTTCGGGAGGATGGACCCGAAAGTGCGTCGTATCCAGAACCGCTCCGATGAAGAGGAGCTTCTGAGAGGGAATCAGGTGCGACTTCGGCACGTTGATGGAGAACCCCAGCAAATGCAGGAGGTCGGCCGTAGTCTGGAGGTGGGAGACGACAGTCTGGGGCGAGCCCGCCTTCAACAGCCAGTCGTCGAGATAGGGGAAGACTGGAACCCCTGATCTGCGCAGATGAGCTGCGACCACCGCCATCACTTTCGTGAACACACGAGGGGCGCTGGTAAGGCCAAAGGGGAGCACGGTAAACTGAAAGTGCTCGTGGCCTACCATAAACCGCAGGTAGCGGCGGTGGGCCGGCAGGACGGGAATGTGGAAATATGCGTCCTGCAGGTCCAACGCTACCATCCAGTCTCCAGGGTCGAGGGCAGACAGGACCTGAGCCAGAGTTAACATCTTGAACTTCTCCTTCCGGAGGAAGCGATTGACGTCCCTGAGGTCCAAGATAGGACGCAGGCCCTTGTCCTTCTTGGGCACCAGAAAGTAGTGGGAATAACAACCACGTCCTACTTCTAGCGCAGGAAAGCGCTCGATGGCCCCCTTGGCCAAGAGGGCCGCGACTTCCTGTTGAAGAAGTGCCAAGTGATCCCCCGACATGCGGTGGTACTGGGGTGGCATGGCTGGAGGGGTAGTCTCGAAGGGGAGGGAGTAGCCCCTTCGGACTATTTGTAAAACCCACCTGTCCGAAGTGATGGTGCGCCAGTGGGGGAGGTGATGGCGAATCCTGCCGCCCACTGGCGTTTGATGGGCCTGAAAACTCAGACTAGGAAGGTTTGGAGGCAGTGGTGGCCGGGGTGGAGGTAGACTGACCCGCCCGCTGGCCCCCTGACCCGCCTCGGCGGGTCCCATGTCCGCGGCCGCGCTGAGACTGTTGCTGCACAGGCCTGTGGCTCTGAAATGAAAGTGTCGGGGCGCCCCTTCCGTGGCCACGAAAGGAGCAAAAAGCAGAAGGCGGAGGAGGGCGCGTGGCGGAAAGGCCCAGGGACTTAAGCGCTCCAACGCACTATCTGCCTTGTTTCCAAAAAGGCGAATGCCATCAAAGGGCATGTTCATCAAGGTGTTCTGGACATCCCCTGAGAAACCAGTAGTCCTCAGCCAGGCGTTGCGACGGGGCGCCACTGTCGTGGAAATCGCCCTGCCCAGCGAGTCGGCGGTGTCAAGGCCACATCGAATTGTGAATTTTGCCGCATCTCTCCCTTCAGCAATAGCCTGAGAGAGCACTGTCCGGGCCTCCTCCGGACACTGAGGCAGCACTTGCGCCACCGCATCCCACAGAGAGTGGGAATAACGGCCCAAGAGGCATGCAGTGTTCACAGACCGCAGCCCTGAACTGGTGGAAGAGAAAATCTTCTTCCCAAATTGTTCCAGTTTCTTGGATTCCCTATCCGGAGGTGCGGTAGGGAAGGCGCTCGGGAAGCACAGGCTTGGACAACCAAGCTCTCAGGGGTGGGGTGTTGGGAGAGGAAAAGGGGGTTGCCCGGGGCCGGGCGATGGCGTCGGGCCACGTTCCTATCCACAGGAGCCCCTGTGGTGGGCCTGGACCAGGTGCCCAAAAGTACGTCAGAAAGTGCATTATTAAAAGGCAGCAGTGGCTCCGCAGAGTTAGCTGCCGGCTGAAGCACTTCTGTCAGGAGGTTAGTCCTGACGGCCACTGTAGGGAGCTCGAGGTGGAGGGCCTCGGCCGCCCTACGCCACACCACGGCGTAACTTGCACCCTCCTCCGTAGCCACGGTAGGAGGCGTGAGCATGCCAAGGTCAGGAGAGGTGTCAAGACCACTGGCATCCCCCAGTTCCTCTGCCCAGTCTGGGTCTAACTCACACTGTGCGGTGAGAGGGTCCTCAGACCCCTCCCAGTCCTCCCCTTCCTCCGAAGGCTGATGAACAGGCCGAAAATAAGGAGGATGGACATAGGGAAAGAAGGGTCCCATCGGCGTCGGAATCAGCGTCGTGCGACGCCGTTCCGGCGCTGTGTCCACTTCGGGGCTGAAACCGGGGACGACGTCGTCCGTCGGGACGGTCGACGTTGGAGGTGGTGGTGCCGGAGGGGTCGACGTCGGTGGAGGTGTTACGAGGTCAACCGGTGTCGACCGGGATCCAGGCCTGGATCCATGGGGGTCCTGCGGCGCCGGAGCCGACAGCGATGCCGGAGCCGTCGGCAGTGGAAGGCAAGGACTCCCAGTCGGGCCCGCGGGGCCCGAAGGCGCACCGGAGGGACCCGACGGGCCAAAGAGGCGAGCCATGGCTGACAGAAAGTCCTGGAGCTGGGCCGAAGTCGCCGACGAACCCGGGAAGGGCGGGTAGGCCGACGGCGACTGCGTACGCTCCGCCGGAGCCGCAGGGGTGGCACCACCCGCACCCTTAGCCGCGACGGGCGAGGGGAAGTCGGAGAGCGACGGCGCTTCTTCGACTTCTTAGAGTGCTTTGTCTTACCTGACCCTGAGTGCGAAGACTTCGATCCCGACGAACGATGGTGGTGGCTCCGCGACCGGTCCCTCGACCTCCCATGGGAACAGGACCTTGAGCGGCGGGGAGCCGACTGCCGGACTTCAAGCAACTTTCGGGACCGCTTCCGCAAAGTCTTCGGCGCCATGGCCCGGCAGTCGGGGCACGACTTGGAGTCGTGGTCGCGCCCCAGGCAGTAGAGACACACGCGGTGCGGGTCCGTCACCGACATCATGCGATGACATTCCTCGCAGGACTTGAAGCCGGTCATCCCTACGGCACCAAGAGTCGATCGACTCGAAAAAGATAGAGACAAAAAGCCTCAAAAACTCAGTCAAAAAATGACTGGGGGTACCGCTCTCCGGAGCTGCGCTTGCTGGCGCGGAAAAAGAAAGAACTGACGTCAGCGCGCGAGGGCGGCGTCTAAGTAGCTGCCGCGATGTCATCTCGGCGACCACGACGCCAACGACAGACGCGGAGCCGCACAACGCCACCTTCCGACACGCAGGGGTACTGCTGACGAAAACTTTCCGGATCCAGTCTGATGCCTGGGGATATTCTAAGGTAAGGAATCTACCACTAACGTGTTTCTTTCAGATTTCCTGCATACGTACACCAGGACCTCCATATGGCTACTCCAGTTTACTAAACAGATGAAGAGACATAGTTTAAAGAAAACTGCATGACTTCGGAGTAGCACTCTACTTCTGCGCCAGAACCCAGCTACCCAACCAAGTACTCATTGACTGTATCTTTGCCCTTGGCCCTGTACAGCGCTTCGCCGCCCTATGGCTAGGTTTGCGCTCTGCAAATACCACATACATACATACATACTGGATAGTCCATTAAGTCTTATTTCATCACATTTGGGCCTAATTATATGATATGATAATACCTGGTTTATGTAGGCCAAGCAGTACAGAGACAGTGATAACCTGTTTTGTTCTAGTACTGAACAATGCACAATGTCTCAAAATGTGTGGTCTGAATACCACTAACCCATCTACTGGGCCCAATCTTAGCAAAACATCTAATTATCACTTTCGTACATAATTTTAACATTAAAACACCTAAAACACTGTACAAGTATACCATCCTGTAAGACTGAAGTGAATTTCTGTATGCATGTCACCAAATTAAATATAAGATTAAGGATGCCATTGAGTGAATGGTGTCAAACAGATATGTTATAAAATCAACGGGCATTCCTAAACACTTACTGTTGGCTACTGCTGATGACGTAAGATTAAGTGAGTGAAAAAACGTTTTACTATATGGCTCCTTTAAAAAGAGCAAAACCATTCTAGCAAGAGGTAGCTATCTGAGTAGCTTTTAGATAACGTTTCCATTAATGTACATGTTAACATTTATGTAATGTAGTGTCTTGTGAGTTAGCGATGACGGGATCCTTTTGGTTCCTGAAGGACTCCGTAGAACAGTGATGTAAGTGCTTGGGTGTGGGTAATAGAATTCATGATGTAGAATGTTCTCTTAACAGTTACACACTTAAGAATAAAGACGTGTAATACCAAGCCCAGTGTGTGGTGTGACCATATGCATGTACCCAGGCTGGGGAGGATGCTACAACTGGTGATCAGGATGAGATTACGTAAACCCAGTGACCCGAAGATCCGAGAGTGCTCTCCCGGAGAGTTTGCCGTGGTCCAGCAAACTGCTTGTGCCTGCCACGAATGCCTCAGTTGAAGTGAAAATCGACAGTTGGCATATGTGGAGTCAAAGCGCAACTCCAGCCAAAGCAAGGTCTGAGAAGAAAGTTAAGGCCTTACAGAAAGCTTGTTTGTAGTCAGCTAGAAACTTGCTAGTAAAGTCAAGACAAGAGATACTGCCAAACAGCATAACACAGAGCTGTCATTCATACAGTACGACAACGCTAAAGGCAGAGACAACCAGGTACAGAGAAGCACCAAAGGCAGTGATCGCCGAGTGCAAGGAAGCGCTAAAAGCGGAAAACATTTCTGGCGCACAGAAACGCTAAAGGCAGTAGAAAACAAACACAATGCAAAGAGGCGAGAAGGGTGAAGAACCTGTGCAGGAAACAAAGCCGCTACTCACAGCCAAAGAAGAAGTCAGTGCCTCATCGCCAGAGACCGGGCGCGACGACTTGGGTGATAACACGCAGTTAATGCGTGACGAAGGTGCCCGTACAATCAGGCAGCAGATGCTGCCGGAGCGAGCTCCTCCGCTCTCGACAGCAGAAAGTTCCATAAGTTATGATGCTGCTGCATTCCTAAAACCACCGCCTCCCTTCGATACCACCAAAAAGCTAAATATTGGTGATAAATGGACTGCTTGGATCGAAAACTTGATGCGCTGGAAGAAGTAAAAGACAAAAAGATTATTAAATATTTGAAGAATTTAGCGGGTGAAGGAGTCAAAGAAGTGATAAAGAAAATACCACAAGGTGATTAAGTGATGCACCGTCAAATCAAAGAGGTGTTAAACACCAAGTTCAATCCAATGCCGAATGTCGACTATGAAATGTACATTTTCAGTCAGGCAGAGAACTGATGAAATGATGGATGAGTTTGTAGAAAGACTTGATTCACTCATCAAGCAATGCAAGTTCAACAAGTTCAATGATGAAGAGCCATGCGTCTCAGAGTAATAAATGGTTGTCTCTTCGATTCCTTTAGACGACGAATGCTGAAAGAGACACTCAGCTTGGAGCAAGTACTCATGGCTGCCAGGGCGGAAAAAAGAGCTGACAGACAAGCAGCCAACATGGAGGCAGGAACAGCTCAAATTGAATCAGCGCTGAGTGTGAAGAATATGTCAAAATACAAGGTAGAAGGCCATAAAATAATGTTTCCTAAGAAAAAGAAGTTGTGTTTTCAATGTGGATTTTCTTTTTCACATGAAGCTTAATGTCCCACCATTGGAAAGATATACAAAGGCAGCTGGAAAGAGAACCATTTTCTAATGATTTGCAAAGCGAGGGAAAGATCAAGTGCATCACGTAGAAAAAACTAAATGGAGGAAAGATCAAGTGTGTCGCGTCGAGAAAACAAAACAGATACCAGTAAGTTCCAGATGCGATGCTCTACATGTGCCCACATGGCCGAGCAACCACACCAGTTAAGGCAAGTAGAAACTGAACAACATAGATTGTCACCAAATTCATCATTAAAAGTTCGCCATCGTCATTGTCAAGCGACAGTGAGGAAGATCGGTGTGCAAGGTCAATGTTGACTGCTGGATGACATGCACATGTAGAATTAGCTTCTGCATGGAAGAATGCTGGTCGAAACTAGATCAACAAGTGAAAGTGAAAAATTAATTTGGACACTGTCCCAAGATCACACTGAAAGTGAATGGGTGTCCTATAACTTTTATCATAGACAGTGGTGCGTCGATAAACATTATGCCAGAGGAAAAGTACAATGAACTGTCTCCAGTGCCCCGTATGACCCTGTCAAAAACCAAAGTGTATACATCACCTGCTTGAACGCCACTGCAAAGTCAAGGTTAATTTAGAGCAACTGTGAAACATAAAAAGACAAAAGTACAAGCACCAATTCATGTCTTGCCAGGCACTTCGAGTGCATGCTTACTCAGTTTCAGTACAGCTGCTGATATGGGGCTGATTTCTGTAAACTACAATGTCAATGCCTATCATGAGATAGTGAATCAGGTTCCATCCTTGTTTCGTGGGCTAGGAAGACTTAAGACTAAGAAAGTGCAACTTCAAATAAATGAGGACGTTCGTCTTGTTGCTCAACGACATCGTCAAATTGCTTTTCATTTACAAGAGGCTGTTGAGAAAGAACTTGAGACACTCTTAAAGTACGACATCATTGAGCGATCCACTGGTCTGACACCATGGGCATCACCCAGTGGTAGTGCAGAAAAAGGATAGAGGAGGAGCTGTGTGCATCTGCTTTGACATGCGTCAAGAGACCAAGACAATTGAAAGAGAGCAGCAGCCAGGTCCGCACATTGCTGACATGATAATGCAGCTGAATGGAGCTAAAGTCTTTTCACACCTTGATTTGAACAAAGGGTATCACCAGCTCAAACTGAAAGAAAATTGCAGTTGTATTACTACTTTTCCGACTCATGTTGGTTTATTTAGATATAAAAGGCTAAGTTTCGGAGTGTCATCAGCTGCAGAACTTTTTCAGGATGTCATTCGTCGTATAATACAGCCAGTCACAAATGCTTTCAATTACAGTAATGACATACTAGTTTTTGGGGCCACACACAAGGAACATGATGAAGCTCTTACACAAGTGTGTCGTATACTTGCTGATGATGCAGGTCTCACTTTAAATGTAGCAAAGTGTGAGTTTCATCAAACCAAACTCAAGTTCTTTGGTCAGATCTTATCTGATGGGGGAATGGCTCCGGATCCAAATAAAGTACAAGCCTTGTCATCCATTTCTCCCACACAAGATATAACTATGCTGCAATCCTTCCTTGGTATAGCCAGTTACTGTTCAAGGAATATACATTACTATGCCACTGGAAGTATCCTATTGAGAGACTTAACGAAACGAAACGTGCCATTTCCATGGTCAAGTGGATGTGAGCAAAGCTTCAAGAGAATCAAGCATGAAATTGAGAACGCCACTGAAATGGCATACTTTGATCCGTGATTACAGACAGAGTTATTGATGCAAGCCCAGTGGGTTTGGGTGCCATCCTTGCCCAGCACACTGGAAATCCTAATGCTCCACAGCACATTGTGGCTTATGCTAGCCGAAGTTTGTCATCAACAGAACGTGCCTATTTACAACCTGAAAAAGAAAGCCTCGCTGTAGTGTGGGCTTGTGAACATTTTCACGTGTTCCTGTATGAAAAGCATTTCACAGTTGTCACCCATCGCCAAGCATTGCTCATCGTTTTCTGCAATCCTAATGCCAAAATACCCCCTCGCATTGAGAGGTGGGGCTTGCGATGACAGAAGTAGGAATATACGATTGTGCATCGTCCAGGAGAAGATCAAAACTCTGCTGACTACTTCTCATGTGTGCCAATACAGTGCCCTGGCACTACTTCTAAAACAGATTACGCCTATATTAACTTCTAAAACTTCTAAAACAGATTACGCCTATATGAACTTCATTGTGAAATCCAGTACACCAGCTGCCATATCGGTGGAACAAATCATTGCTGCCATGAGCACTGACCGAGATTTGCTGATACTCAAAGACATTATCAAACATCAATTGTGGCAAAAAAATACTCGACCTCTTCATGATGAGGTTGAATACCAGAAATAAAAAAATGTGCAGGAAGAACTTTGTTATCATAAAAGGCATCATCTTACGAGGTTCAAGAATTGTCATACCCGAGAGTCTGAGACAACAGGTTATTGGACTAGCTCATGAGGGACATCGTTGAGCTGTTGATACTAAACGAGCTCTCCGGGACTGAGTGTTGTTCCCTCATCTTAATGAAAGAGTTGAAAAAGAGTTAAAGGCATGTCATTTGTGCAACTGCTTGTCGTTCAAGATAAACCTGCATCCATTAAAAATGTCTGATCTACCAAAGCATGCATGGGAAAAGATTGCAATTGATTTCTTTGGACCCTTTTGACAACGGTCATCCTCTACTAATAAATGTTGATAAATATTCGAGTTTTCCCCTTGTGGAAGATTTGTCGTCAGCTACTCATGACAGAGTCATTCAGAGATTAGAAAGCATTTTTGCAACATGGGGTGTTCCTTTGATTTTGAAATCTGACAATGGCCCGCCTTTCAATAGTTGAGAATTTATGGAGTTTCTCACTCAACTAAATGTCAAGCACCAGAAAAGCACACCTCTCTGGCCAGAGGCTAACGGTGTGGTCAAGAGATGTATGAGCACCCTCAAAAAGGCAGTTTAGCGCGCTGCACTGGAAAAGCTTGAACTCAAATCAGTTCTTCAGTCTATGCTTCGTGCATACACGTCAACTCCCCATTCTACCACGGGTGAAAGCCCTGCCACCTTAATGTATGGGAGTGCCATAGTAACAAACTGCCACAATGGACCAATAAGAGATCTATTGACATTGGTAAACTTCGAACTACTAACTCATCTCAAACGCAAAATTAAGACCTATGCGGATAGACACCTCTGTGCTCAGAGCACTGTGTTAAAAAAAAGGAGATTAAGTTATCGTCAAGCAGAAACAGAACTCAAGTCTGATGCTTGATTTGATGCTGACCCACTGAGGGCTGTGACAAGTAAAGGACACATGGTGATTGATCACCGTCAAAAGAATTTCTTTAAGTGAGATTCTTTGCATTTCAAGCACCTGCCTCAACCTTTGCCAGCCCCAGATGTCAGAAGTGGACTGATGCACATGAGAATCCGGTGTCTCTATCACGAGTGCCAGCCATGGACACTTCTGCCGTATCTCCACAACCTCACATTACCAGATCTGTACGACTGATTCGAGCACTGAAACGAGTTATTGAAGAGTTGTGATGTATATATGTATTATTTGTACTTTTTATTTAACAAAGGGGGAGATGTAGTGTCTTGTGAGTTAGCGATGACGGGACCCTTTTGGTTCCTGACGGACTCCGTAAAACAGTGACGTAAGTGCTTGGGGGTGGGTAATAGAATTCATGATGTAGAATGTTCAGTTAATGGTTACACGCTGAGGAATAAAGACGTGTAATACCAAGTTCCGTGTGTGGCGTGATCATTTGCATGTACCCAGGTTGGGGAGGACGCTACAAGCATCACTTTATCTCGTACATAAAGTAACCATTTCTTGGCATAATAGTGGGCATTATGAGGATGAGAGAATATTAACACTGAATAGCCTATCATACGGAAAGCTGCCTGAAGGTGAATAGCTAAGTTACTTCTACTCTGAAAGCTATATTAGTATGAAAATTAAAGTACTCAAGTCTTCAGCAAAGAATGGAATTTGGAGTGGAATGAGTCTAAGCTCAACAAGTTATGCACAACGCTTCACAGTTTAGAGCCAGCAGTGGCACAAGGTCGGACTTCCGGGCTTCTTGGCATGGATGGGGTCGATCAAGTTGCTTGGGGAGTGTCAATGGACAGTATACCATTAGCTGGTACCGCACATCTATTCTTTTGCTGTGAGCTTCAAGTCAGTGAAAGGTAAACTTCCATCATTGCTTAACCATTCTTACAGTAGTCAGCAGCTTTTGAACAATGACCATTCTGTAATATTCTCCATTCTAACTCCCTTCAGATGAATCCAAGCCCACTTCTAACTGCATAATTAATGCATATGTGTCTTATAAAGACAATTAGTAATGTGGAATTTTCAAAATGTTTGTTCTGGTGATGTCCACCAAAATGATATATAGGACCAAAACATCAACTACAGTAGCTCAACTTGACTTGTACCATTAAAAGTGTCCAAGTACAGTTCATTGAATGATTATCTTCTTTGTACCACAACAAGCTGCAATATTTTAATCACGGTGAGTTTTTCTTTCGTAATTTGTTTTGCACAGTTGTTTTCTTGCTCTATCCACCGCAAGGTCACTACCAAATGTATGATATTGCTGATTAAAAATAAATTGTATAACGAGACGCCACAATCCGAGATTTATTTACTAGGCTACATTGCACATTTGTGCTCTGAAGGAATTTATTAAGCTCCTATTCAACACAAATATTAAAAATGTTTGACACACACCACCTTATAGAGTACATTTTAGCCTAGTAGTTATATGTACTCATATTCTGCAGGGGGTATTGGATTGCCTCACAAGTCTTCATTGTGCCTTGTGGTAAATATATTAAAACAAGTTAAGACTGCCTGACGCTTTTAGTCTTTTGCCCAAAGGAGTCTTTTTCTACTTTCCAGAAAAGTTGATTAAGCCCAGTGTTTCATAAGTCTGCCACAGATGGCTTGTTATGTATTCCATCAGTTTACTGATTTTGGGGAGGTTGGAAATGAATTCATAGTTTGCATGGCTCAAGCAAGAAAATGTGTCCTCTCAAAAGTAAAGGAATATTTAATGTTGTTTTGGGAATTATATAAACCTCTGTGATCAGGCAGCAATGGTTGCTGATTGTCCTCTCTGTCAGGGCCATCCCACCCCTACAGTCTTCTTGACAGATGTTGGACACATGTTGAGGGGGAATGAAAAACGTATCAGCTTCATGAGTAACAGGTTGATATCCGGTGAAGTTGTTTTATGCTGATCTACATCAGGCTGGTGCTGCACAGAAGTCTCTATAGATCTTGTAAGACCAGACGGTCCTACAATTTTATTTTTATTGGAGCTAATCTTGTTTTGGAAAAAAGATGTCAGGTTTTCTCCTGGTTCTACATCAGCCTGAGTCGGGAGACTGAATGTCTTTCTTCTGTACAAATTTGAAGAGGGCTTATGAATTTTTGCCAGAATTCTCAATTAGTTTACTAAAATATCCTCTTTTTTAAACCTCAGATCATTTTCCTCTCCAGATTTTCCAGGTTTCACTATCTCTAGTTTTCTCCACCATCATTCCAGATTCCCCTATTTGCCATTAGACCCTCCCAACTGGATTTCCTACATAAATTATTTGCTTGAATTGTGTGCTGTGGTCCCACTTTCCGAGCAGTGCATGGGGCAAGTGTAGCCATGGCAGATGCCAATGAGTTGTTTCTGAGACGCAACATCTCAACAGAACCAATCAATTCCTCAACATTGGTCCTCAATGAAAATGGTTCAGGAATGGTCTTTGTTGTCAATTTCCTAGTGGTTTTACTTTTTCTGGGCTAGGATAGGGTTACCACATAAGGGAATGGGAGACACAGAGGACATGATGGTGTGATTAAGGGTGAGGAGTCATTGTCTAGTCTGTGAATTCCGGGCTAATCACCTACTCTATCACTGTATCAACTCCGAATGTAGCTCAATTTCCTTACCACCTCCTTGGTCCAAGTACAGATAACAGACTTGAGGCCGACCACCACAACAAGTCAAAATTGTACCTCTTGTCATGGTTATGTCCTGCACAATTGAGTTCTGGATATCTTTATCTAACTTTGTGAGGTCGTCTGTTGGCAACATTTGTGATATGCATTTCTGTTATTTATTTTTCCTACGTTATCTTCAGTAATATGGAGGCATAGTGACATCTATAAATTGACGGGGTGGGACAGGTAAAGGGTCTGAATACATGGATATTATGAAGTGGGGTTCTAGGAAGGAACGACAGTCCCTTACAGTTAGAGTACGGCATTTAGAGATGGGCAGCAAGAGAAGGAAGTTGATTTTTTTGTGGAATGTTAAATGAAACGCAATCAGTTTCCTACATACATGATCACCTTCTGAAATGTATTCCGACCTGATAAGAGTAAACCAGTTACTAAAGTGAATGTAAAATAGTGCCATCTATTTTTTAATGACAAATGTATAGGTAATCTCAACAAATGAGCGAGCAAAGATGATTTGGAAACAATCAAACTTCCTTCTCTTTCTACTCTTTTTATGCAGAAAAACGAATGCTTCAAGTAGCCAAGGGCTCTGTTTGTCAGCATTTTAATGCCTATTATAAAGCTGCTAGCCCCCGGTACCTAAATAAAGAAAGTCGCTGACCGAATGGCTGTACGCTGATGAACACGCCCATAGCATGTATGCAGAGCCATACTGCATGAAGAGCTCTAATTTCCTTTTGACTTACAGGTTCTGTCTTGGTTTTCAGCACAGATGCAAGTGCTGAAGCACGGAGAAATTTGATACAAGCAATGATTCGTAATAAGCCAGAAATTGCTCACGCTGGCATTGCAAAGGGCGAGTTCAGCTATTTTCTATATGCACATTAGCTGCATTCTGAAATATGCAATTCAATGAAAAGCAATGCAGATCTATTAATGGTTTTTCACACACAATGCAAGGGAAAGAATATTTATCATAAATTATAAAATTACATTTTATGATGCTTTTCACAGATTCCTTTTCTCTTTAAGTGATTATCCTATGGATATCCCTCAGCATCTTTCCATGTCAACTGATTAGCACAGGACACTAGCATCAATGTCTCCAACCAACTTTAGGTAGTATACAAAAAAATATCTCAAAAAAACAAGAGCTCCAATATTGGGCTGTAGAAGAATGATGAATGTTATTGTGCTGTTGTGGATTAGAAGCTGAATTCTTCTGAATATGTGATCTCTTAGCCGCATCTTCGCAATACCCAAAAATACTTCTATGAAGCCTGCTCAGCTATCTCTAAACTAACCAATAAATGGTGAAGGCTAGAAAGGGAGCATATGTCTACTGGAGATAAAATATTCATGAGAAATATAATACCTACATCCTCTTGAACACTAAATCGAAACTTAGTGTTCAATCAATAAAAAGGCTTGCAAGAGAGTTTGTATTGAAGGAAAACAGTATTATTTTGCCAGAACAAACTTTGCAAATTTCTTCTGCATTGTGGAAAGTATGAATCAGGCTCAATCAACCTTATGCGTTCCAGGAATGGACACAACAACATAGGTAGTTTTCCTTTCATTAAGTTGTTTATCGACCTAGAAGTGCAATATTATACCTATTAGATAGTTGTGGTAGAGTTATTATTATTCATTTAAGGTAAGGTAGGCAGTTACACTGAGTGTCCCAAACTAAGTGTCCGCAATTACTCTGAGAGAGCCCAAAGTTACGAAACATTTTTTACAAGTTACTGCCGAAACAGGTAAGAATGTTAATTGAAAATATTCTAATTTAAGCTGCACAAAACATCTCAGACAAAGCAATACTATGATGCACGAGAGCTGCATGAATTATTTTCAGTTACTATGCTGCTGCAGATAGCTTACGGGGGTACTTCATATCGGGGCCCTAGAATCCCTATATCCTACAACTGAACTCTAAACGGGACTCGGAATGTTATGTGGAATGCACAAATTTTTGGCGGAAACAAACTGGTTTGCTCTTTGACGCCTATGAAGTGCACAGTGTAACCTGCTATTTGAAGATGTCTCAAGCGGGGGAATCTATGGACCTCCGGGAGTCTTTGTAGGTTGACAGGCATGCCCCGGCAGCGTGTCAACAGGTGAGGACATCAGAGCGCATGTATTTTGAAAGAGTTTTGGGGCAGGGAGTCAGGGAAGTTGCTCACCTTCTCGGAAACATTTGTAATTGCCGGTTAGCCAGTTCCTGTTCCACTGATAACAGGATCCACTAAGACAAAAAACCATTGGGTCGCAGTGAGTTAAAAAACTGTGAAATGCTAGAAATTAGATAGGGATTTGTTAAGAGGTTCTGTTGTGTGATTGAGGTAGGGTTTACTCCTTTGGTACAAGAAGGCAAGGTAGTATAATAAAACTGTATATCTGCTAAAGAATGCCTGCACCTGGTAGAGCTCTTAGAATGAGACTAGCCGTTTCAACAGATGTGTTATGATTTATTCACAGAAACCGAATGCTAAAAATCAAGACATTGAATCTACCCGTCAGTTAGATTTCTGATGCTTGGATCTGATCATCAGGAAAATGTGTGGGTTGCAGTCAAGAAACAAGTGAAATAGGGTTTCAGGAATTGAGTCGAACCCCGCTGAGCATGATGCTTGTTCTCAGCCTAACTTCTTCAGCCTAGGCTGACTCCATAAGTAAATTCCAGTCAGGTTGTTGATGTCCTAACTGGAGATAGTTTTGGCTTCTATGATTGGGCAACCTCAACCAATAATCTTACAAATTAAGGTATACAAATCTCGAATTTACAACAGTTTGGACACTGGATTAACAATATATAGTGGCCAAGGCAAAGGCTTTTGCTCAGCAGTTGAATTACACTTGCTGCTCATGTCCCACAGTCTCACCTGATAATCCTCTGATTATTGGTGAAATTCTGGTGAGAAGCCTATAGATATATACGTAGAATACTGTTATGTTCATAGTATAGCGTAATGAGGCATTCTGAGAAGTGTGAACACCACAGTTAAAGACTGAGAACTTTGTATTTCAAGTCTTCCATATTAAAGCAATCAGGGATCGTCTGTGAAACAGGCATTAGACACAAAGCATGTTTTTCATGGATACAGCAACTAGTAGGTACTCTTTTCATTGAGGTCAAAATTGGCGCCAGAATGTGAGGGTTTTCTAATGAATGTAAAAAGAAAAACAATACATTGATTATTTAAAATGAATTTGTTGTGGGAGGACTTCAGAGGGGTTCACAAGGCAAGCATCGGTAACCTGTCTTGCGACAGAACGTGAGCAGATGTTGAGTTAGTTTGAAGAAACATGCTAATTAAGACTTCTGTTATTGCTTACTCTTCTATGTGATAATAAAACTTAGAATGAGTTTTCCCAGAGTGCACACACTACTCCTGCACAAAGGGGTGCTTCAGCATCTGGCTTGATGTGTTTAGGCCATTTCTGTCATATGGATGACCACAACCTTCATCAACTTTGTGTTACTGGTATATCGACCTCCATGCAGCCCAGGGGCTGCTCATAGGCTCGAGGTGGGGCAAGGCCAAAGCCAGCATAGAGGAACAATGTTAGGACTCCACAAAAGAGAACCCGTGACAGGACAAGTTAATTTTCCTAGGGCTGTGGATGGTGACAGCAGATATCAGCGTGATAACCTGAATACTGATTATGTTGCAGAGCACGGGCTTAGAAGGATGAAGAGCCAGAGCCTACTGTCACAATGTAGCGGGACATCCCATGCCCTACCGAGCGCTACTGTTTTCCAGCAAGGAAAACTGTTTAAAGATAAAACAGCGGACATGGTAGAATGCACTGAAGCTCAAAGGCTTACTTCGCCAACCCTGCATAGCCTAGTTCTGGTGATCAATGAATTAGCAGAAATGTAAACAAAGAGAGAGTGCATCCACTCTCTCCATACTCAAGTTATTTCAGCTCTACACTTCATTGTGTACAGGAAAAAATGGGAAGTGCCACAAGCTAGATGAGTGCTTGTAAAGAAACAGTCTTCTTCTAATGTTTTCAACAGTCAGGCCAACTGTCATTTCTCTACAATCAAGTAAAAACAAGTTCTAACAATTTGGACAATTCTGCTGAGGTATTCCAGCTACACTGAAGCTGTCTCACAAGTATTTTGATGGGATCCTTTCCTTCTTTTCTGAGGGAGGGCACGATGTTTTCTGCTTTGTGAGAAGGATTTTAAGTAGGATAACATTAGTTTCTGTTATATTTCTGCTATCCATCGATGTAATACAAGCTGGCAGGAAAGAATTTCACAAGAAAACTATTGGTCATAACGTGGATGCAACCTGAAATTTCTTTTTATGTTGGGTGTATGATAGGCAACGGGGCTTAATCGACTCTGTTTTTAAGAACATATAGGATCCTTGCAGCTGTCTCTGGCAGCTGCCTATCCATTCTGCAAGATGCATAACCTTCTCTAATTATGCCAGACATATGGAAATTTAAAGAAACTATCAAAAGGTTAGCCTGGATACGAATATCTCAGTATTGCTCTATCAATATTCTGCAAGTATCACTTTCCCATTCGGGAACTCACACTTATGTTATTTGTTATGCTAAAGACCATGTTGCTTCTTAAAAGAGTATTCACTGCTATACTAGATTAATGTTATACAAGATTTCACCGCTGTGGTGATCTTTCACAAGTTTTCTAAGACATTCGCTGTTCCTAAAAGATGCTGTATACAAAAGCGAAATATCCCCAGCCCACTTGACTGTATGTTTCTATGGTTAGAAGTTAACACTGAAAAATTTGAAAAGCGAGATATTGGTGTGGCTGCCAATGTGGAAAAGGGCATAGCTTTGCAAGCTTATGTGCATTAGCAGAGGTTTCTTAGGTGGTTAACTGAAAAGACTAATTTTCCCTAAACAAATGAATGGAGAAAACATACAGGTAAGAAATGTCTTATTGACACTGTTCTTAGTCTATAATGAAATCAACAAAGACAAAGCAAGGCTTCTTCAAAGTGGAAATATGATATATAACATCAGAAAATCAGCAAGGGATAGAAAATGTCTTAATAAAATTGGAATATTTTATTTTAACATTGCTCAAATACAATAATCAGTAGACAAATAAAACTGCAAGGTCATGCACGACTGAGGTAAGCAGTAAAGAGGAGAGTATATGGGGGTCTTGTGCCAGATGTGTAACAGGCTACAAAGCTTTTCTATTTGAAAAACAAAGTGGCATTTCCACACGGAGGTAGCGTGACCAGTCCGCCTGAATAAACTGAAAACTATAAAACTCTTTCAAACGAATCGTCACCCGAGTCACAGAAGGCTAGGCGGGTAATGCTTCCAACGTATGCTCACTAGATCACTAGATTTGTTTTCGGTAGAATGAACTTTGGTACTTTTCTGGAATATGACTTAATTATGACTTTCATGGGACAAGATACATTTTTGGATAATTCTGCGTTTAGGAGCCCTAGATGCAAGACTGTGGTCTCAAAGGTGACCAAAAGCTAGCAGGCAAGACTTGAGACTTTTATATGAAATAACCACAAATTATTTTAACACTCAGGAAGCTTTTTTTCAGCAAGCTCTAGTAACATTTGGATTATGGCCTTGCCAAAAATGCCTGTACTTATATTAAACTCCAAAACCACTTACAAGGACTTGTTAATATGGAAAACGAGGCATACATCAATGGAAATGAAATATCGTCTTTATTAACAGATTTGCCTGTTGTGAACTCTACATCAACCTTGACTCGCAAAAGAGCAGTTAGGCAGGACCCGAGTCCTAGGCCTGGGAACTGCTGATTGATAGGTCACAGGTGGGAGGAGGGTGCGTAGCTGGCAGGCAAACACTCAGGCAGGAAACTCTTGATCAATCCCACAGATAGGCGCAACAACATTACAATAGTCATGGGAGATTGCCCCAATAAAGCACACGGACCGGACGGGGTACACGCGCTCCTAAAAACACCATAAAGTCAGATGCCACATGAGTTAGGGCCACATAGCCAATCAGGACCTAGCACATGTAGTGATTACGCGCTCCCCATGCCAGACATCTGGACATATTCACCACTGGCCACACTGTGTCCACGCCAGGTCGAGACCCACCTGTAGTAACCACTGACCATTAATTTATGACTCTAAAGGAAGCAACCAACATTAATTTCCATATATGGGACACCGAAAACCTTTTATTACCTATTGTATTTTGTATATAAGAATGTAAATTGAGACAGTCCTCAGACTAAATGCCAGTAACTGTTCTCCCGGCTGAACTGTTTAATTAAACAAACTGTTCTTATTCTGCCAAACGCCTCTTGTCTTCTGTTTTTTAAGGAATTCTACTTCGAGCAACAGACTTCTACTTTCCATGATGCAACATATATTGACCTGGTGGCGGCAGGAGGTATTATAAAAAACATTGCTGCTGATGATATCTCTGTGTCAGTGTGCTGACAAGAACTTGCTTTTGGTATCTGTGACGCTCGGCTCCTCCCTTTCCCATACAAACTGACTTTTGTAACAGACGATTCTATGAGTTGATAAAAATCTTTTTCTTCCTTTTGACTAGACTGTGTTTTTACAGCAATTGACTGGATGATTTTCCCTGAATACATCCCCCGCTCTGGCCAAGCCTTTCTCTAAGGTATCGCTGCTTCACAAAGGCTCACTGTGCACACGCTGACGACGGGAGGTTATATGGAGCAATCACAATTCCCAATGTACTCACATGAAATTGCTCGATCAATAACAACTTGCTTCCTCTGTCCGAAGCATAGTTTCCACAATGAATGCGATTGCCACAATCCAGTATTTCATCCTTCGCTCACAGCGGGGCCCATACTGTACTGATTACATGTCACAACGTGATAAAATCATTTAGGAAAGATGTGGATAGCATCATTACCCCTACAAAGCCAATGAGTGATGTCTTTCCTGTTCAAGCAACTCAATGTCGTAAACGTTTGAGAACACAGTTTGTGAAGATGGAACTTACTCACAGTAGCTACCAGTATATCAGCATGAGATAATTGTTCAGCTGATCGATGTCATAATGAAATCTCTCCAACCCGACCTCTCCAGTCTTGCTCAACCCATGCCCTCCCCAACTTCAAGAGCACTCAGCAGCTTTAAATTTGTAATATTTTTGTCCCCTAGGATATTGTTTCTGTGATGCATGCAGTGATAGTCTTACTGGACAAATGCACAGCTTGGAGGACAGGACAATGAGTGAGAGATAGTGAGACATTTTTATATCCTCAAAGCAAAAAACACAAATAATGGACACGGCTAGAGAATGGTATCCATTAACTGGCTGTCTTTCTCTTGATATTGGACAAGCATATGACACCATTAGTTAGGACTTTATGTTGGCGGCACTTACAACTTTTGAGATACCCCCAGCGTATGTTCAATGGGTTGCAATTGCTATACTCGGAGCCCACAGTGAAGGACCGAACCAGCCCATACATTTCTGCTTCATATCAAATATCGCGTGGGACTCGACAGAGCTGCCCACTATCACCACTTTTATTTGTGCTGCCCACTATCACCACTTTTATTTGTTTTAGCAATGGAGCCTATTGCACAATGTCTTCGCCAAGAGGCCCAGGGCTTGGGAATTTCTATAGACCGCACAGTTCACTCAGTGTCGTTATATGCGGATGATATGATCCTGTCCTTGAAAGACCTATGGAAAAACCTAGGGGCCCGCCTCGGCTAAAGTCCACATTCGACGACCTTTCTGGTCTCCAGATTAATGCTGATAAATCCTGTGCATTCTTATTCGCAGACACCTATGTGGAGCCCACCGTCCCATTCAGATCCTTGAATATATAGGGGCCCCACAAATGTTTTGTTATTTAGGTGTCCAAGTATACGGCGACACCGTGGATATCTTGGAGGGCAACCTTCTGAGACTGATTAATGCCATATGTTCACAGGTGGGCATTTGGACCACGTTCCCTTTGTCGGTGGCCGGACACCTAGCTTTGGCTAAAATGGTGGTGTTGCCCTAACTTTTATATTACTTTGTGAACCTTCCGGTCCTGATACCGGCCCGGTTGTCCACATTATAAACTCACTGCTGATGGACTTGGTGTGGGGCTGCGGCCACCACAGAATTAGCCTAGCTAAGCTGCAGTTACCAACGGACAGGGGTGGCATGGACGCACCGGATTTTAAGGCATACTCTATAGCGGGACCGCTGCAATGGTTGGCGTATTGGTTGGCTGGATACAACTTGGAAGATATTGGGTATAGCAACAGTATGTTTTGCAGAAGACAACTGAATAGGTTACTCTGTCCTGGCCCCCCATATCTCCATCGAGATTTCTTTAGCTGTGCACGGCCCTCTCCTACTGGAGATTGTCCCTAAGATATATTGCAGCCCGACACCCTACGCCCCTAATATTACATTGTGTGGCCTCCCCACCACCTCGGGCACATTGATGGCTGGGATGCCCCGGCCCTGGGAACGGGAGGGGGTACTGTTCGTAGCAGCTCTTTTTGAGGATGGCTTATTGATGTCACACTCTGATTTTGTGCATGCACATGAGTTACCAGAAATACTGTTTTTAACACAGGCTAGTGTCCTCGGCTACGTCAAGCGGCATTGGGCGCCGGAAGGAAGGGAGCCAGAAACGCATGAGTTATTCCAGGCGCTACACACCATGGGCCACGGTAGACATTGATCCAATGGCTGTATCGAGAGCTCCAATCGCAAGTTCTGCTACGATTGACTTCCCTCAAAACGAAATGGGAAGCGGATTTTAATCGGGAGATAACAGATAGAGAATGGACCTTTCTCCAACAACACTCCAAAAAGATTTCCCGTAATTCAAGATTTAAATCTATTCAATTCTCTATATTCCATAGAGCCTATCTCACCCCACATAAAATAAACATAATGTTCCCCACGGCCTCCTCGAATTGCGCCTGCTGCCACACACCAGATGTAAATCATACATATGTGTGGGCCTGCCCCTCCTTTTCTGCCTACTGGACTAGCGTTGGGATGACACTCCTGGAAGTGACAGGTAAAGACAATTGGCACACACTAGAGCAGTGTATCCTAGGCTTGCATCCCAGACCTAAAAGCTCCAAAGTGACGAGTCGTTTTGTAGACTTAGCCTTACTATTAGCAAAACATCTGTTGATCAGACATTGGAAATCCCCACGGGTTCCCTCACTTGCTCGTTGGCGGGAGGAGATGGAGCATTGGGGCCTGGCTAGGAACGGAGCAATCCGGCATGAAGAATATAGAGGGTTGCGCTAGTAACTGATAGCACTGGAATGGGATCCTCGCTGGAGGCCTTCTGAGTGCATGAAGAGGGGAGCAATGATGAGCAGTAGTTATACAACACGATTACGCTTCCCGAAAACATAACAGAGAAGTATACCGCCCCCTTCCCCATGCTCTACACCATCTATATTCAGTCCACAATACCTGATTATACCCACGTTTCCGGTCTGAGAGGTTTTAGCCCTTAGACCAGAGTATACACATACACCATACACGGACACGTTCCTCATCTGCGTATTATACATTACTTATTGCTCTCAACACCCATTACCCCATACTCATACATAGGTGATGACAGCTAGTTGATGGGGGAGGGTGGGAAAGTCGTTAGAATTGCAGGACTCGAGGATATCACTGTGGCTTGATACTGTACATTTTCTGATGCTTGAATTCCAATAAGTAACTGAGATCATATATGCTAATGAAGTTCCTGTGAATGACAGCTTGAATCTGTGCTCCATTAAAAAACTGCAATAAACTTTGTGTTAAAAATTCAAAGCAATAAACACAGTGAGATGCACTTTGTTTGGGAGAGGTGAATGTAGTACCAGAGTTCAGAGTATGAACGTGGAGAGAAAAAGGCTCAGGAAAGACCCAAGGGACAAGTTTATATACAGCACCAAGCATGCACAATTAGCAAAAACATTCTAGAGAGCGCCTTAACATTGCAAATCTTTATGACTAGTTATTTAGCTTTATGTGTAGCTCCAACCAGTCAAAGTAGGAAGCACCTAAAATTCAGGCACATCGTAATGTGGAAAAAGAGACATCTCTGTCTGATAACGGCACTAGATGTTAAAAATAAAACATCATAATAACATTTGCAAATGTGAGTGATAAAGCGAACCAAGAAGAAAACTATAACACGAGTAACCAGTATGTGAAGTTAAGCAGCAGCAGAACAGAATATTATGCATCTAAAGGGGCGAGCAAGGGTTATACAGAAAAGTGTGAGTATGTAGTTTGTAAAGAGGAAGGGGACAGCTGGATAGCAGCTCCACACTGACTGAATATCTCCTGAGCAGCCATGGGTGGTCCCTGCCACTATACTATTCAACTGTATTCACAATTTATTTGTCACAATTTATTTGTATTCAAAACACGAAGGTTCATATTTCACAACATTCTAAGAGGCCATAAATAATTATAATTACTTATAGAAGTTACATAACTTTTCTCCTGAATATATCCATAATCCAGACAAAAATTGTACACAAGTACCACAAGACAGTGGTACAAAGATTATAAAGATTACTTTTTAATAAAATGCAGACATCTTCACTTTGTGCAGGGCAAATTTGACTCCCTTCAAGCATTCTCTCCTGAGACAGACCACCGTAAGGACACTGACTTTAGGACTATGCTATTCCCCAAAGTTGAGAGGGTCCAACACAGAGAATGTTCGTGGGTTGTGTTGTAATGAAAAAGTTTTCGCTATTTTTGCTTGTGCATTATTCTACATAAGTTAGCATTCGCGGCACCATTTTATGTTTGGCCGCCATTTTGAGCCGTGCTCGAAACTGCTTTTTGTCTCCTCGAGAGAATGGGTTGTGGAAAGTTTCATTTCTCCAGGGTTGGGCCTTGCTCTGCTAATGAATGCACTGTTCTTATGGGCGCATACCTTTCCCACAAGATAGAGGCTTTCTCCCACTATTTTAGTGGCAGGCACGGGCAGAGTGACCTTGGATTGAAGATAGTGTGTGCCCGGCCCCAGAATCGAAACCTATCCTTCTGTACTTTGTTTAGCTGCATCTGCTTGGAAAATTCCATTATGGGCGTGCCTTCATTGGTTCTGAAACGTACATAATGTATCGTTATGCTTGCTGATGTCAGTCCTCTCTGCAGCACCCCTAAGAGACTGGGCAGACGGGGCTCCGCTCGAGTGTATCTGAATAAACATATATTGGTTTGTATTCTCTACTGTCTGACCGACTCTTCATTTGGTATGGAAGGCTGAGAGGTGGTCGCGAGTGACTCGGGTGATCCTAAACGGGCCAATTCATTCAGTTGTATTGCGGAATTTGACATGAAAGCAGAGTCCTGTTGGATGATGGTTTTAGGAATGGTCTGTCCATATGAAAGTGATCCCGACATGTTCATGTCTGTGACACCCTTTTAAGGTCTAAGTGCAGAACAAATCATTGAGTTGCCATGCAGAGAGACAATCCAGGAAGAAAGGATGTGCCCAGGAAATTTTACCCAGAATACTAGGTTTTACCTTTTAAAACTGCTCGTTTTGTCCACGGAAGAAGCTGTTCCTTGAAGTTGGGCCAAGCAGCATTAAATGTATATGAAGAAGAAACAAGTTACTTACCTGTACACTGTGGTTCTCCAGTATTGATATCTTTCATAGATTCACATGCTTGTATCTTCCCCGTCGTCATGGTGGGAGTCTCACGGTATAGAAAATAAATAGCAGTATAAAGAAAAAACTGCACTAATACCATAGAAATGCATTATACTTAGTAACCCAGTACCATCATTATATGGTCCAAATACAGACCAATGAGACGCCAGCCCTGAGATCACACTCCCCAGCAGAGCCACCATACCTCAGATTTCCAGCCCTAGTGTGAGCCAAGGAAGCATCAAGAGGTAAAAGTGTTCTACCTTAGAAACGGGGAGGCGGGCGGGCCGCATGTGAATCTATGAAAGATATCAATACTGGAGAACCACAGTGTATAGGTAAGAAACTTGTTTCTTCTCCAGTAATGAATCTTTCATAGATTCACATGCTTGTATCAGAATAGAGAGCAGTATCTCCTCCATAAAAAGTGTTTCACGGGTAGAAACTTCTACTTCCTAAGGATCAAATAGTGTCTTTATAAAGACTACCAGAACTTCTAGATTATAGAGTGGATTGTGTGTTTCAGCATGTACAACAGTCAACAGTACCATATATATGCATAAACATGTTATGAAATTTACACCATTAAATCACATATTTTATCACTACCAGAAAAAAACAACATTCTTTCAAATGTATGAAAATACCTTAAAGAAACAGTCGGCGCAGCACCGTTTGTCCCACCGCTGAATCCGTTTTCCAAGCTATGTCAAGACAGTAGTGTCTGCTAAATGTATGGACATTTGACCATGTTGCCGCTCTGCAAATGTCCGGGAGCGATACTCCCGCGAACAATGCGGCAGAAGTCGCCATCTTTCTTGTTGAATGAGCTCGAACTGCCGAGGGTAGAGGCCTTGCAGCCTTTTTGTGACAGAAAGTAATAGCTGAGGCTATCCATCTGGAAATACTAGTTCTGGATAATGCCAGACCTTTCCTGGGGGCAGCGAAAGCGATTAACAGTTGATTTGTTTTTCTAAAGGATTTTGTTCTGTCTATATAAAATTTTAGAAATCTTTTGATATCCAATGTGTGAAGAGATCTTTCTGCTGTAGAAGATGGGTCTTTAAAATATGTAGGTAAAACAACAGGTTCGTTGAGATGAAAAGACATTGGAACTTTTGGAATGAATTTTGGATTCGTTCTAAGGATTACTGTCTGTTTTGAACTGTAAAAAAGGTTCCGCTATTGAAAAAGCCTGAATCTCACTGACTCTTCTGGCTGACGTCAGTGCCAGGAGTAAAGCCACCTTCCATGATACGAATTTCAGGTCAGCTTTGTGAATCGGTTCGAAAGATGGTTTCATCAGCTGTGTTAAAACTGTGTTAAGCTGCCAAGGCACTGAAGGACGTTTAATTGGAGGGAACACCCTAAAAAGACCCTTCATGAACTCTTTTATCACTCTCTGAGACCAAAGAGACGGCTGAGTTGGTCTTCTGCGGTATCTTGAGATCGCTGCAAGATGCACCTTCACAGACGTGCGAGAAAGCCCTGCTTTGGCTAAACTGAAAAGATATGGAAGAATTTGTTCTGGAGATGATAGCAAGGGGTGCAAAGATTGATCCAAACACCATTGACAAAACCTTTTCCACTTTGCCGCATATGTCTTATTGGTGGAACTTGCTCGAGAGTGAGAGAGAATATCTCGGCATTCTTGAGGGATATTCAGAGATTTGAATTTGTGCTCATGAGGTTCCAGGCTGATAAATTTAGCGAGTCCAATTGGGGATGAAGCACCTGACCCTTGTTCATTGAAATCAGATCGTGCATCAGGAAAAACTGCACCGGGGAGCCACTGACATCTGTAGAAGCTCCGAGAACCAGAAATGTCTCGGCCATGCCGGGGCTATGAGGATCAAGTGACATGGTTCCAATCAATTTTCCTGAGTACCTTCGGAATCAAAGGGAAAGGAGGAAATGCATACGCAAACATCCCTGTCCAGCGAAGGTGAAGAGCATTCCCCCATGAGCCTCGTTGAGGGAATCTGCTGGCAAACTGTTTGCATTTTTTGTTGTTTCGAGTGGCAAACAGGTCTAATCCTGGGGTGCCCCAGAGGCGAAATATTTGCAGTAGTTGACCTTGATCCAGTTCCCATTCATGACATAGGGTTGTCGATCTGCTTAGCGAGTCTGCTCGCGTGTTGCGAATTCCTGGGACATGCTGAACTTGCAGAGTGATATTGTGCTTTAGAAGCCACTGCCAGATTTCTTGTGCTTGTGCAGATAAGGGTTTCGATCTCGTTCCTCCTTGTTTTAGGAGATAAAACATAGTTGTCGTACTGTCCGTTCTGACTAGGACTGGGGAATCTTGAATCCTGGGCAGAAATGCTTGTAGGCCTAAAAACACTGCTTTTAGTTCTAACAGGTTGATGTGCAGCTTTGCGTCCTGTTTGTTCCAATGGCCTTGTATTTCCAGGTCTTGAAGATGTGCTCCCCATCCCTGTAGGGAGGCGTCCGTTGTCATTACATAACTGGGAGATTGGGGCTCGAAGAGTAGGCCTTCCGAAAAATGTATTATTATCCCCCACCATGACAGTGCTTTCTTTATCAGAGGATTGATGATTATCAGATCTTCGAACGATCCTTGATGTTGCACCCATTGTAGGTCGAGAAGTTCTTGAAGAGGCCTCATGTGAAGGCGGCAATTCGGAACTAGAGGGATGCAGGATGAAAGCATCCCCAGCATGGACTTGAATATCCTCACTGAAGCGGACTTTCTTTTTCTCAACTGAGAACTCAGTTTCAAGATTTTCTGGATGCGCTCCTCCGATGGGTACGCCTTTGCTTCTTTTGTTTTCAATACAGCCCCTAAAAACTGGAGAGTCTGGGACGGAACTAGAGAGGATTTTTCTACGTTTATCTTTAAACCCATGGATACAAAAGGTTCATGCAACTTTCCAATGATTCTTGAGTGTTCTGATACGATGGGCCCTTGACCAGCCAATAGTCCAGATATGGATATACCTGGTGACCTTGCTGACGTAAATGTGCCGCCACTGGTGCCATGCACTTCGTGAAAACTCTTGGCGCGGACTGGAGACCAAAGGGCAACACTCTGAATTGGTAGTGGCGCCCTGCCACCTCGAACCTGAGATACAGTCTGTGCTTGACGTGTATTGGAATATGGAAGTATGCATCTAATAGATCTAAAGATGTCATATTCTCCTCTGTTTAGCATCAGCAATATATCTTGCAGAGATAACATGCGGAAAGACTGTTTCCTGATAAATTTGTTTAAACCTCGTAGATCCATCACCTGCCTCCACTTGGTAGTTTGTTTTTTCCGTATAAGGAAAAAGTGCGAGTAGAATCCTTTCCCTCGCTGTAGACAAGGGACCTCCTCTATTGCCCCTTTTATGAGTAGAGAAAGAACCTCTCTCTTTAGGGCCGAAAGATGTTGCTGTTTTCTGGGAATGGGAGGTCGGTCCGGTGGTCTTTGGACGAAGTCTAGGGTGTGACCTTGATGAATAATGTCCAACACCCATCTGTCTGATGTTATTGATAACCATTGGTGGTAAAAGAGAGAGAGGTAATGGGTCTGGTAAGGATTGTTTGATATCGAGGTGGTTGGCGCCTTGAGATTGTCACTGTCTCCTATTAGAGTCTTGAGGCTTTCCCCTAGCAGAGGACTTTCTTCTCTTTGTCTGCTGCTGATAAGGGGCACTAGATGATCGAAATTGTTGTGTATTGGTAAACTGCCGGTAGCCCTGCTGTTGGTACGGCTGGTACCGATATGATTGAAAGTATGGTCTTTGTTGGTAATGACCTCTTGTTCCTCTGCCCCGAAAGGACTGGAATCTGTTCTGTTGCAGAGACCCTAAGGCTCGAGCCGTATCTGTATCCTTTTTTATCCCTTGAAGGGCATCTTCCACATGCTTGCCAAAGAGATTTTCCCCATCGAAGGGCATATCAACAATTTTTGCTTGCACTTCCGGTCTGAACGAGGTGGCCTTAAACCAGCCCTGCCTGCGGAGTGCCACGGCTCCTGCCATCTGTCTAAAAGCCAATGCAGATATATCCATGGCTATGTCGATCATCTCAGAGGCCGCTCGGGCCCCATCTTGGAGGATTTGTGCGGCCTCTTCCTTCTTATCTTCCGGAAGATATGATAATAAAGGTGCCAGACCTGACCACATTTGTCTATCATATCGACTGACTATGGCCAGCGCATTAGAGGCTTTGATGGACGCGGCCGCCATGACCGCAAAACGTTTTCCTGCGCCATCCAGCTTTCTCCCTTCTTTGTCTGGAGGAGCTGAGCATGCAGTTGCCGGGTTTTTTGAACGTCTTTGAGCCGCCTGCATCACTACTGATTCCGGTCTAGAATGACCTATCAGGCATGCCGGGGACGATTCCGGAGCTTTATATTTCTTTTCAACTCTCGGGATCGAGGCTGAAATGGAGGCTGGGTTTTTCATAATTTTTAAGCCTTCTTCCCATATATAATTGACCACAGGGATAGTCCAGATTGACTTCCTAGCTGAATCTTTGAAGTCATACAAGAAACATTCTGTTTCCTTTACTGTAAGAGGGAGATCAAATCGTTTTGAGGCTCTTTCCATGAGCTCGTGGAATCCCCCGATATCCTCCGGCGGGGAGTTTGCTGGAGAGGGTGATGGTGAAGGAGATGATGGAGCAATATATTGGTCCCATTCATCGTCCACAGGAGCGTCCTGTGTTAATTCTCCTTCCTCTGGTTGGTCTTCTACCTCGCTCTCTACATAGTCGTCTCTGATGGTTATCACCTTTGGAGGGCGTAGCTTCTGCGAGGTTTGTGGTGTTTGTACGTTCACAGCCTGGGCTGCGCTGTGCATTTTACTCTTGGTGTCAGACGATGGAGCATTAGCCTCCGGGAAGCGTCGGTAGTAATCTGTGATCATGTGTCTTAGATCGGTTACCAGAGATATTGGCATGGATATAGACTCGTCCCTGGCCGTTGGGGGGTTATCCCCTTCCTCCTCATACTCGTAAGAATCCTGAAAAGATTCATATCTCTTTGTGCTTGACAGAGGGCGATCTTTAAAAGAGAAGTTCTCTTGTACCACCTCGGATTGATCCTGGTATTCCTCTTCATCTGTGTCTTGGCTTTTTATTTTAAGTTGAGATGGACTGTAAGCGACCCCATAAGGACCATTGTCCTCTGACTCTTGCATTTCTAGCAAATTGGATGGAGTAAGCGGTGAAATTTTTGTCCAAGATAAAACCTCTGATGAAGGCTTTCCTGCTTCAGGTATCGGCAGTGATCTTTTGCTTTCCGTCGACGGTGGATACCTTTTAATAGAAATAGTCGTCAACGATCTTTGAGAAATTGGAGACTTGAAAGTGATCGTCGACGGAGCCGTCATCGACGAGGTCGTCGACGGAGCCGTCGTCGACGAGGTCGTCGACGGTGCCGTCGCCAGAACAGTCGTCGACGGTGTTGTTGTTGTAATCGCCGTCGACGAAGCTGTGTCGTTGTTAGAGTTACCGTCGACGACGCTGTCGTCGTCGATGTCTTCGACGTCAGCACCGTAGACACCTTCACTTTCGTCTCCGTAGTTTTCTTGTGAGGCACTGAAGAGGCACTGAAGAGGATGCGGACTACTTGTCCTTAGATTTACTGATCTTTGGTTTTTTAGAGTCAGTTTTCGACCCAGAAGACTCCACCTTTCTTTTTGGAGTGGAATGAGCCTTTTCCTCCTCCGAACCAGTCAGATATGGTCTTCTTCTTTTGAAGCCATAAAAGCAAACGTGCCTCTCTATCCCTCAGAGTTTTTGCAGGAAAGGTCCTACAATGCTTACACTCCTTAGGGACATGCTTAGGATGAAGGCAGTATAAGCAATCTTTGTGGGGGTCCTCCGAGAACAGTCTGGCCTTCCCACAAGATCTACAAGGTCTGAAAAGCCTCTTCTTAGAGCTGTCAGACATTTTACAACTGAAGAAAAGAGGCAATACCTCTGTTTCCAGAGCAAAACTGCTGCGAAAAAACAGGTCAAAAGTTCACAAAGGAAAAAAAAACTGAGCAGAGCTCATGGAGACTCCTTCTCACATGACGGCGGTTGGAAATCTGAGGTATGGTGGCTCTGCTGGGGATTGTGATCTCAGGGCTGGCGTCTCATTGGTCGGTATTTGGACCATATAATGATGGTACTGGGTTACTAAGTATAATGCATTTCTATGGTATTAGTGCAGTTTTTTCTTTATACTGCTATTTATTTTCTATATTGTGAGACTCCCACCATGACGACGGGGAAGATACAAGCATGTGAATCTATGAAAGATTCAATACTGGAGAAGGTAAGGTATCAGAAAGATGAAATACCACCCACTTTGTACTGAGCGAGCAGATGGAGGCAAGAAAACCCGGCCATCATTTGAGGTACTGCTCCCTCTGATGGAATTCTAAATGTCTGAAAATCCCATCCTTCCTTCTTTCAATCCATCTTTGAGTCTTGTCTTTCCTTCTATCCATTTTTCTTTCTGATAGTTTTTATCTTTCTTGTCTTCCTTTTTTCCATGCTTTTGCCCATCTATCCATCTTTGCCTTTTCACCTCCATCCACACATCCTTTCTGTGGTTCTTTCTTTTCTATCCATCTATCCTTCCTCCTCTCCATACTTGTATTTTCCTTAATTTCTTTATCCATCCACTCTACCTTCTCGCCATGTACCCATACGTCTTTCCTTCTTCAATTCATCTGCGCATCCTTCCTACGTCCTTCATCTTCTTCCTTCCTTCCATTTGTCACTCGATTTATCGTTATCTCAGTCCATCTACTCTTCTACACATGTCTCTCCAACCATCCTTTTACACAACATCCTGCTCTCCATTCATTCCCCATCCATCTTCCTCTCTAGCTATCCATCCCACCCATATTTTCTCCATCCTTCTCTACAACGCACCTCCCCATCCGACTTTCTATTCCTCCCTCCCATCCTTCCACTAGAAGGACTGGTATTTATGAGCTTATGATCAGTCAAAGGAGTCACAAATACGAATGTAAAGTGTTCATGTTACTCAGAACTATCCTCTGTCACCCAGTACATTTTGATTAGAAATTCTCAGAGTATTTTATAGGTCTACTACAATTGTCTATGAAAAATCATTACCAAATTCGTTTGCAGTGCAGTTCTTCACATATAATCGTCACGAAAGCTTTAATATTGTTTTGTGGAATATTACATCCTGCAACAAAATGTCTCATCAGAACTTTGACAGCACCACACAGTGCTTCACACACAAAAAACTTAATAAATTAATCATTGAAAAAAATGTTACAAAAACGCTTTTACATTATTTACATACCCTTCTCCTCCAACTCTTGTGATCTTCAGACGAAAGTCCACTGAATTTAAACTGGGGGGCTTCCATTTTAAAATATCATCACATCGACCAGGTCTATATTTCTGAAAAAGATTAGAAAACATCTAAATTATTACATGAAACATTATATATTTCAAGAAAACAATATGGAGGCCAATAGAGTTAAGTTATGAGTAGAATCGCCATGCATATATATCAGCTCAAGCAGTGTTCATCCGATATAAAAGCCTTATTCAGGGGAAGGTTAACCAATTACATAAGGAGACAATGAGCAAACGTGTGGTGCACCTCAAAACAATACTGTGAACAATTAATGGTTGGCTTTGGTACTCGAAAGTTGTTCTGCAACGCATACAAAACGCCTCCGTACGCCTGATCCTCGATGTACCACGCCACAGCCACATCACCCCCCACCTGAGGAACCTGCACTGGCTCCCCGTCGACAGGAGAATCTCCTTCAAACTCCTCATCCACGCACACAAGGCACTCCACAAGACTGGCCCAGCCTACCTCAACAGCCGACTCCTCTTCTATGTCCCCAACCGCCAACTCTGCTCCGCCGACCTCTCCCTCGCCACCGTCCCTCGCATTCGAAGAACTACCACCGGCGGCAGATCCTTCTCCCACCTCGCCGCCAAGACCTGGAACACCCTTCCACTAAGCCTACGACAGACCCAAGACCTGCTGACCTTCAGGAGGCTACTCAAGACCTGGTTGTTCGACCAGTAGCAGCACCACCCCCTCCTTTTTTCCCTAGCGCCTTGAGACCCTCGCGGGTAAGTAGTGCGCTTTACAAATTCTGTGATTGATTGATTGATTGATTCTGGACTGCTAAAGAGTAGCCAGATCTTGTGGTACAGGCCCTACCATTCTGCTTGGGAGAGCAGAGAAATTTGCTACAGCACAGATGTCTTGTAGGCTTGGCATCAGCAAGGTGTCCCTGCTGCTCCACTGTTCCATAATGATGAAAACAACACAAAAACCCTACATACCCAACTGGAAGAAATTAAGACCTTAGAAATTACACAATCAACAACATTGGTATTTGGGGGCACCCAAAGGAGGAAAAGGGGAAATCTCTCAGAATAAGAAAACACAAAATGGAGCAAGTGAGAGATTATTTGATCTCAGAATTAAGATCATTGAGGCCCTGTCGTGGATCTCAGCAACAAATAAAGCCATATTAACTGTAAACAGATTAATTAGGATTTATGAACCTATTAGAAGAACAATCCTACAAGCACACTTTGGTAGTACTTTGGCATATGGGGCAGATATCTGGGATCGAACAGGGCTGGCACATGGACTCTCACTGACAAACTAGCAAATGATTGTGTGGTGACACTTCATTGTCTTTTTTAGGAATAATATATCATAGGGAATTATTGGTTGTGCAGGAATCAGGCAGTTAGGCTGCCATCAACCTTATGAAATATGAAGAGCAAAAGGACAGCTACCACTTCTCTCCACCAAAATGTCCATCATTATCCATTCCTGCTCCTATGTTCAGGAATGTAGCTTAGTCAGTGACATTCAGTGATGGGTGGGATCTCAAATTCCCCCACTAAAAAAGCAGTGGGTCGCAGGGTGGAGGAGTCTGATGATCAAGATTTAGGATAAACTATTGCCACAAGGCAGGGTCAATGCTGAGTTTCATTAGGTGGGTGCTGGGACCGAAAAGTCCTCTGCATGGTAATAGACGTGCACCCCAGCCCTGAGTGCCCTACTGTACTGATGTTTGGATCTCTAATACTGATTATTGTTGTCATAGGTGAACACGGATCATGGGGTTGTCTCACGGATTGCGGTCTTGATGGACCGGAAGGGGCAGCACCCAATACACTGCCCTCATAGTGGTGGAAGGCTACCGTCTTCACCAGGAGTTGAGCAGCATTGTGTGCTTAAATCACCCTTGGCCTACATCAGGTTGGTGTAAAGTGCTGCGCAGTGCAAAAATGGTACATTTACGCTGTGCAATGTGTGCCTGGGGAGGGTGCAATAGAGGAATAATGCGTTACTGACTAGCGCATGCCTGGTGTATGCATGTGCTGGATGCACATGTGCCTGAGAGTGGTACAGTACCTGAAAGATACAGTGCTGTGCAGTGCGTGCAGGAGCTGGGTGTATGTGTACCTGTCAGTGGTAGAATGCATAAAGGGTGCGGTGCAAGCAGGAAAAGTGCATGTGCTGGGTGTATGTGTGGCTATGAGTAGTACAGTTCATGGAGTATACAGTACTGTGCAGTGTGTTTATGCTGTATACTTTCATTGGGTGTGTGTTTGTGGATGGTACAATAAATGGAGGGACCTGAGTTCCATTTTGGGAGAACCAGGCCTGCGTGGAGAAACATGGAGTGGAGGTAAAGATACCCCCTCAGACAGATGTGTGGATTTCTGCATTCCTGGAAGCTAGATGGGGCACACACTGGGCAGGCAAGGACCAGGCCTCCCCTGTACACTTCAAAGGGTGCTCTTTGATTCAGTGGGAGGTCACAAGGAAGGGGCCTAGGCAGATCTCAGGAAGGAAATGGGGCTGATAAGCGAATCATGAAGAGTAGGGCTGGGGACACTGGGCTAACCTTTTGATGCACATATCACTGTGGCTGACATCCCGATATGAACTATAGTCACTCCCATGGCCTGTGTTGTGGAGACATTCCTGTTGTGACAGACTGCTTTTCAAGAGGAGGAGGGAGCAGAGGAGTCTACACTTCAAAAGAAGCAGAACCCAAAATAAAACTTCAAAGACTGAGACCCTAAGAGACACTTGTTGTCTGGAAATGGACCATAAAAAGGGGAGGTTGAGACCCTAAAAACTGTAATATGCCAAGCAGCTGCGTGACGAGGGGAGCTCTACAAGACCTTGATCAGTGACCAGGACTGGGCACCAAGGCTTGCTAGTCTCCCTACTGGGTTAGGGGACATCACCAGGGAATCCAAGACCACCTGCCCTAGAAACTGGAGCACCAGCGCCTGTGTACTTGCCAAGAACAGAATGCCCTGTGATGAAGCGGAGAGCGTTGGAGGGAGCAAGGTCCAGTGGGGAGCCCTTTTCAGTGCATTCCCGCTGTGAGGTGTATTGAAACGGCTGGTGCCCCGATCGGGTTGTTGCCCTGTGCAAGTTTGAGTTGGTGACCCCCGTATGCCAGGAGAGGTGCATCGTGAGGATAGCCATGTCAAAGACTGCCACGCATTAAGGGCCAAAGCCTTGTGTGGTAGCAGTGCGGTGACCTCGTATGCCAGAAGGGCAACCATAGATAACTTTGCGTGTTGACCGGAGCCTGTGGACAGAGAATGGTGGTGACCCTGTGTGTCGGAAAAGCTCACCGGAAACACCACGGACTGTGACCTGTTCTGCCCCGTTGAAGAAGTTAGGACGCCATGGGAGCACCATCACCCAAGCATGGGACCCAGAACAGGATTGTCGTAGCCACCCCCTCCAGCGCGACTGCAAATGAGAGAGCCTGCACTCACTGAGTGCAGCTGCTAAGTTTGCATACAGACGACTCACCTGACTAGGGCTGGAGCGGGTGTGAGCACCCTCAGATGGGACGCACTTCTTTCCTGCCAGTGCGGGTAAGATTTCTTTTAGGCCTGATGGCTCAGGGGGAATTTGAGGCTAATTTGAGCGCCCGCACACTGGAACACTATTGACTTTAAATCAGAGTCGTAGTGGACTCTTGAGACTCTGACAACTAGTGGGGCATACCCTGGATGTTACCAATAGTGAATGGGGAATAACCGTAATCTCTAACGCAAGAAGTGAGCGGGACAGGGAATTGCTAGAGAGACACTAGAGCCCCGACCTCAGAGAAGGACTGTCTACATTGTTTGTGAATATCGTATTCTTCCTTTGTATAGGTAGCATTAAAAATAAAATACTTCTCCTTTTTCCTAATAGTGAGTATTTGGCTGGACAAGGTTTTATTGCTGAATGCATTTTGAGCTGTGAACCCATGTTCACTAATCTGTATTCACACCTCCTGCCCCCCTTCCCCCCCAAACGGAGCCTTGGGCTGCTCGGACCACGCATACCCTAAGAGTCAAGTGAAGAAGGGGTACTTGGCCCAGTTAATCACGATCCATAGTAAGTTGGGCCCTGGGACTTAGGAGTAAAAGGCCTCAACTACCACGGTTGGGCCAGGCAGTCCCTGCTTTCCCCTCTGAAAGGAGTTCTGACAGTAGTTTTCTGTCTAGAGTGGCAGGGTGGGTGAAAAACGATGGGTTGGAATTCTACCCAGAGCGATAGCCAGTGGTTAGCCTATATACAAGCATTCGTCCCACACCTTTAGGGTGTTTAATTGCCAGCAGTATGTCTGAAACCCTGAGACTGGCACAAGTATACTAGTGCCAATGTTTGTGAACTCCAAAAAGTTGTAAATTTGCACTCATTCATGGAGTAGTTATATGGGAGCAGATGTACTACTTTCTTGGTAAACCATTTACTACATGTAGGTTCTTGATCAAAAAATGAACAATTTAAAACCTATTAGTGAAACGAGGACAATGAGAAAAACCAACATAGACATAGCAGACCCAACTCAGAGCCCTTGGACCCAACTACCAAGTCAAGAATGCATATTTTTGGGGGGTTTCACACCCCAAACACCCCCACCCGCTGCTTACGTTCGTAGAAGATTTAAAGGCGTCTAGCTCCTCATAACCACAAAAAAAAAATTCCAGTGTAACCACTCTTACCTTTCCCACCCCACCGCTTCTCTCTCATTTTAAAAGTTGTTTGTTCTTTATATCGTCCAATGTTTTATGTTTTTGAATTTAGTGGAGTTTTTATGTGCTGTGTATTATTTTCTTGCATGAAAGGCAAAATTGGGTCTAAAAAAACAACGGTGTTACAAGTAAACATTGGGTTTGATACTTGAAAAGTGCTCCAAATTACAAAAGAGTAGTCCCTGTGCTACATTCATTATTGTTCTACAGAGCAGCTGCATTGTAAGTCTGGCATGATACTGTGCGCGAGACGGAAAGGACTTCAGTGCCAATAAATGCTAAGGACTTGCCAATAAATGCTTCATCAATAGCTGGCATTTATGATTTTATGCTAGTTCTTCAGTGTAAGTGATATCACAAATACTTTAAAACAGCATAGTATAAAATGCACAGGGTTGATTTAATTTAGCTCTACTGTGTGCAACAGATCTGCAAGCTCTCCAAAATTTCAACCATAGTATCTCCAATTGAGATGTTTTTCTGCTATGGAGTGATGCCTTTGAGATTATGTGGATGAAAATTAACTTAACTTTTTACCGTTATCTATGCAGATATCATCTTTCAGCCACCAAAATGAAATGCTGGAGCACAGGGACAAAACTGCATACCCAAACCAAAAGAAAGACCAGGATAGTGCCTTCAGGCCATCCATTTATTATGCATGAAGTCGAATATTTAGGCCCTCATAACGAGTTGGCTAGAGTGGTATCTCCAGCATTCCAACGCCTGGCTGACGCATATAGGATGCATAAAGAACAGTTTTTCGATACTTACAGCTCCGCCACGCGCTGGAGGCCTCTTTCACCCCACTACAAACTCTTTCAACCTACAATCCCTTAGAGTCACACATAACGGAATGCCGATGGGAAACAAACGGATCTCCACCCTATACCATACACTAATAGACAATACACCGGATCCTATGGGGGTGTTGTGGAAACGCTGGGATATAGATGTAGGCACACTCGAAGATGAAGACTGGGTCGAAGCTAGGGAGTTGGCGAGCTCCATGAGATTGCGTTTAATCCAACTTAAATATCTCCACTGGATATACTATCCCCAGAGCATTAGTGATCACTCTGCCACTTCTGAGTGGCACAGTGTTCCAGCAACTGGGATAACTGGCAAATATGCGCTCAGTAAAACAATCCAGGGGCCAATGTCCACTTCACCCCTGCTGGAGGAGCATGCAATGCTTACCGCAGCATCCCAGCTGCCTGCCCTTTCACTACACCACAATGTTGTCAACTCTGTTCCCATTCAAAACCTGCTCGTTTCAGATGTTAAATGGTAGAGTTAAACTCATATTCTAGCAAAATCTGTACAAAAGGACTTCCTCAATTCTGTGCCAGCAGGTTAATTCCCATATCGGGGAGCTTAACTTGTGATCCCTGTGGAATTCTGTGGAAATAATAGCTGGAATTGTTAGTTCCAACCCCATTATCACCTCACGGTGTTACTGGGGCACTTGCAATAAGGCCCAGAGTGCTGCAACATTCACCAAGATAGCACAATAAATAGACAGCGCTGCTGTCATTCTAAAACCAATTTATACTGTTTGGCCGCATTAAAGCATTCATCGCTGCAAAAAATTAATTAAATCCATTTTGCACCATTTTTGTTGCTTTTCTAATAGGGACTGGAGCAAACAGGCTTTGCCCAATAAATATTACATAAAAATTTTTCACCAAAGCACTGACGGTTTAAACGTAGTCTTATTCTTCTAATGTAAAGCAAAATGTGCATACTATTTTTCCGATCTCTCATACACAATTCCAGCCCAAATCGATGGCAAAAGAAGCGTAAAATCAAGTTTCCTCCATGTTCCCGCCCAGGTGAGAACTTTTGAGTGTTATTTTCTAAACTAAATTTGGAGCAAACGGCCTTTGCTCCATTCACTCTCAAACAAGCAACAAAAAATATGCAACCCCTTTTGCACCATTTTGCAATAAAACTATGTAGTGAACCGAAACAAAACCTGCTTGCACTATTCCCGATTGTGAAAGCTGCAAAAACTGTGCAAAATGAATATGCTGGTGTCACTAGTACGTAGCTGCACTTTGAAGAGATTTAAACTTAAGAATTGGATTAGAAGTGTGCTTAACACAGGCTGCCAGCATACTGAACTTGCAAACAAAGGAAGCAGAATCCTGAGAGCCCACAGGCAACAATAAAAAAAGAACTATAGCAAGTCGCTCCCATTTAGATTTTATGACAGTACCAGCTTGAAGAGATGCACTAAAACAAAAACATCTGCTTTTCAGATGGCTCCTGCTTTTAAAATTAAAAGGCATAAAACTCCAACAGAATCATGGAGGCCCTCGTAGACAGGGTTTCATAAGCATAGTAATTCAAAATTGATCTTCCATGATATATGTCAATGTATAATTCAGAGAAGGCCTTCATATTATTGCCGCTGCTGCTTCTTGCATGGATACTCATTGGTGGAAAGTTGCATAGTTTTCACTTGAGATGACTTTCTGTACCCTAAAGGAGCTTGATCTGTGCTTTTGAGAAAAGCAATAACAGTGTAATCAACATACTTATTTAACGAAAACCACCTTGGTCGTCATCACAGAAACAAAATACCTAAACCAGGGCAGAGAGTAGTTTTGGGGCATGCACAAATGGCAGATTTAACAAGGATTATGCAAAGTAAGCCAGGTAAATATTAAAAGAGGAGCATTTTGCCAACTTCTTCCACCGGCACTCAATAACAACGCTGGGCGATAATCTCTCCACTATTTGGGGCTATGCTGGACACCCTCGTGTCCCCATGGGGAAGAGATTTTGTGTTATCCTCCACATGGATGATGGACTGGAATCCCCATATGAAAGAGTGTCCTATGGAGAATACACAGCAAAATGTGGCTCTAAATGTGGGCAATGGCTGTTCTGTAAGTGCCAGCTCCATAACAATCAATTAGTACACAGAGCTGCCTTGTGAAGGTGAAGGCCTCGATTGCATGGAGATACTCCGTGCAAATCAGGGTCCACATCCGTGCTCGTGGTGTCTGCTAGGGACTCTGGTTGGCTAAGGGTTCCAGCCACCAGGAACCTCCACCAATCATTGTTTGCTTTTCTCCAATAGACAGAACATCAGCTTCCAACAGAAGACACACTTAGAGGCTCATGAACGATCCAGCATGTCTCCATCATTTTAGACGTCCTATTCAAAAGGCTTTACCAAGTATAGAAGCCCTTCGCCAACCTTACCAATGCATATAGAAGTAATAGGCTGGAGCCGAAGCTTATAGTTTTAAAAAGCATATGTTCAGACACACACAAACTAATGCTTTTTAGGTCTCGCCTAGCGACGCAGCGCAAAGCGCTGTCGCTAGCGGGACTTATTGTCGTCGACTTGAGTTTGGAAGGGGGACAGGAGATGTGCACTTTCCCAGACAGCCGATGTGCACGCTCACGGCGTGTCTATCAGCTTTGTCCCGGACAGCACATGTGCACGCTCACGGCGTCTCTTGTAGGTTGCCGCTGGACAGCCAATGTACATGCTCATGGCGTCTTTTTTATCCTTCGCTTGGTGGAACCGGGAGGGTGCAGGGCCTCTTCGATGCTGCCAGGTACTTGTTTACTGTTCCGTCGCGCACGCCTACCCTAGGGCCCTTGCCCTGCCAGCAGCGCAATGTACCGACCACGCCCGTTGAGTATCTAAGTAAGCCGCGGCCTGCTTCCTTCGCTGCCTCACTTCAAACTGAGCGCGGCGCCGCTTCACGGACACCGCGCTCAGTTTATTTATATATTTCTTAACTTTAGCACTGAGCGCAGCGCCCGCTTCAAGCACACCGCGCTCAGTGTTAAAGTTAAGAAATATATAAACAAACCGAGCGCGGTGTCCGTGAAGCGGTGCCGCGCTCAGTTGTAAACTTAAGCATTTGCAATGCCGCGCCACAAAGCCCCACAGGCACTAACAAGAGATAGGAAGCGCTACTAAGTGGGGATCGGCATCATTCGGGGTCAAACAGACCCAGTGAACTACAACCACCCCCACCCCCAATGATCCAGGGAGTGGTGGCAAGTCCCAACAAGCATCCGCGTGCCCTCAGACGCCAAAGGCTTCCAAACAGCGCCCGCAGCCGGGTCCAGTGCAGGGAGAACCAACATCTAGGGCCGGTCCACTCCACTTATTTGGGAGTGTCACCGAGAGACAGCGACAGGAGCTGAGAAGCCGAGCGAGGGCCAGTGCGCACCGCCTAAGCGCCAACAGACTCTCTAGCGCCAACCAGCACAGGCGCCAAGAGGCAGTCCCAGGTGCTAGTAGCAGAGAGGAGCTGCACCAGGCAGCTGCGAGGATGTCCCACCGGGCTGGGGAGCCCCTTGCAGAAGATCTGGATTCCGCACCTCAGCAACCGGCTGACCCAGCGCCGAAAGTGTAAGTGGGGGCTTCTGGGGCGTGGCAAGGGCGGGATGGCCCCAGGCGCTGTCCACTGCGCCTGCATCTGGTGGCAGGGATAGACTGACTGCAATCATAGTGTGTACAGCTGTGTATGAGGACAGTGTGCTCCCGTTGGTGTGTGCAACTGTGCAATGAGGACACTGTGCTCCCGTTAGTGTGTGCATGAGGGCAGTCAGTGGGCGCGCATGCTCAAGCTAGGGTCTGTGAGTCTGTCCATCCATGGAGTGAGTGTCAGTGTGTGTGCAAGTTATGGTGTGCGTGTGTCAGCATGTTGTGTGTGGGAGAGTGTCAGCGTGTGTGCAAGTTGTGTGTGAGTGTCAGTGTGTGTGTAAGCACGAGTCAGCGTGTGTGCAAGGTGTGGTGTGTGTGTGCCAGCCTGTTGCGTTGTGTGTCTCTGGGCCTCGGCAGGCCCCGGCTGTTCCCCAGTCCATGCGAGGAATGCGCTCTCCTCCCACATCCTCAGCCAGCCTCCTCCGTCACTCCCTCCCACTCCCTCCTCCTGCAGCCTCTCCCTCCCCAGGGACAGTGGCCCTCCCCTGGCCCATCCCCAGCCCACCCCACATCCTCACCCAGCCTCCCCGTCACTGCTCCCCACCCCAGCCTCTCCCTCCCCCAGCACGCCCCAATACGTCCATCACTGCTCTGCAGCGCCTCCCTTGGCACCCAAGGTGCTGGAGGCGGGGGTGCTGCACCTACCCTGGCACCCAAGGTGCTGCAGGTGGGGGTGCTGCACCTACCCTGGCCCCCAAGGTGCTGCAGGCGGGGGTGCTGCGCCTACCCTGGCACCCACGGCGCTGGACATGGGGGTGCTGCATGCTCACCATCTATACATTCCATCTTGCATTTTAAAATCCTTTTTCGTATTTTTATTCATCCATTTACACCCCTTTAAGTTAACATAGCCTTAGCTTTACTGTACAGTTGCTATAGAAGCTTGTAGTATGGTATAGTGTGCACTTTTTTCTTTAAATTATCACTCCACTTAAAAAACATAACTAAAAAACATTGGCATTTACAAATTTCAATAGCTCCAACTCCAACAAATGCGAGACCTATTGCATTGCAAATGCTTGTTAGTCTAGTCTTGAGAAGGACGCACAAACTTGTATTTTAAAGACTTCAGAAAGGGGGCTTCATTTCAAATCCGTGCTTCGAATACTTAGCTAAAACTTAGGCCTTTCTAAGATCCTATTTACTAATGTCTTCATACTTTTTTACAAAAAAGAACTAGCCCTAAGACACGCCTAGAGGTCACGTGCCCGATAGGCATAAATGAAAAGCTACTAGAGTTCGTGGTTAATGGTTTAAAGGGCACTGTACTTTGTGCTCTGGCTTGAGGACACCTAATCGAGTGGTTTCTTATTAATAAACAAATACCTCGAGGAGACACTAAGTTCGAAGAGCAAACATTTTATTACATTTTCAAGAAATGTGTTTTGCAATTGCCAAAAATGATTGCCAATTTGAAATAATGCTTACTTGAGTTTTACACATTTTTACTTTTCAAAAGATGCAAGACGACCAATTGAACATAAAAATTATGCAAAATCAAGGTTTTATGATATATAAAATCACAGCTGCACAGCATACATTTTTTAAAAGAATGTGAAATTAATTATCATCCTTACGCCTTAAAGAAAAAGGATTAAAGTATATTGAAATGTCTAAGTTCCATTGCATATCAGGTTTGCTATGGCGCCTTTTCATACTAGCCAACAAGAAAAGAACATAGGCAAAGAAAATAAATATTGTTACCTTCAATAACTAGGCAACAATATTCCTGGTGGACAGAATATTAGAGGTGGGCGGATGTTCTGTTCCGCCTACGGAATTGGCGGAATTTTGGCCACTCAGCGTTACTCTTTAACACTTTTTTTTAACACTTTAACCGTCTGTGTCCGTTACTCTGTCGGGGCTTTTCCCACTGGCTATCATGCTCTTCGGCTTTCCCTCCAGGTTTTCCGTTGCAGTCGCTGGTGGGGGAGTTTTGGGTTGGTGTTTGAGAAGGTGATTCCTTTCTCGCCCCTCTTTTCCATGTTGTACATTCCATTATTGTGCATGTGGATGCCCGCCTGCTGGGCAGGGTGTACTGCTTTGTCGGATTTCTCTGCACGGGCGATGTGGTCTGGGTCCAGCCAGCCTGTTCTTCCTGCTCCAGGGACTCCTTGCATCTGCCCCTCCCACGTTGTGTTGTCATGTTCAGATCTGGTCGGCCTCCAGCTTGGTCTTGGTGGGGTGTAGTCCATCCGTAATCTGCTTCTGGGCCTTTGATGCTGGGATGTTCTGCTGCTCTGCTCTTTGTTTGCACTTTCCTTCCCCTGGGTGGTTTGAGGGGTGGCAGCCTGGTTTCCCTTGATGTGTTCTTTTTCCTTGCTGATGTCTGTGTGCGTTTGCTGCATGTTCTGGTTTTTGGGGTTCAACTTGTTCGCCTCAGTGATATATGCCAGGCTGCTTTTCTTTTGCTCTGCTTCTTCCTTGCCTGGCTGCTTGGAGGGTGATCACGATGTCTATCGTTTGCCCTCTAGGCCTGTTGTATGTGATCCCCCCCACTTCTGTTGCTTCCCGGTGGATTGCATCTTATCGGGCTGGTCTTGGCCTTTGTGCTTCTGGTGTTTCAGCGTTGGAAGTGGCTCCCGTGGTCTCCCCTCTTATTATTCTTGGCTGTCCGGCCCCATTGGGTGCGTTCCTGCCGTCTGTGCCCGCTGCTGGGTCCGCGACTCCCAGGCACCATGTTGCAGCCATTGCGCCTTGGGGATTGGTTGTTGGGGGGTTGACCCTGTTAACTGGATGGTGTCCTGAGTTGAAGTTGCTTTGTGTCGGCTGTGCCCCGTCCTTCTGCCTTGCGCGCTTCTGCCCCTCATTGGGATGCTTTTGGTGCTTGGTGTGATAGGATGTGTTTGATTGTTCACGATGTTTGACCCATGCAAGTGCTGGATTTTCTTTGGTCTGCTGATTTTGAGTTGAGATTGACCTCTTCCTCTCTTCAGACTCTGTGTGAGGCTCATGAGGGCATTTTGGTGTCCTTGTATGGGTTCTCTGGTGCCCCTTATGTCCCACCTTTTGGTCTCTTTTGAGCTGTGGTACCCTGGGCCTATGGTGGCAGCGCCTCATTGGGTTTTGCCTTTGGGGTTCTGTGTTTTGCAGGGGTGCGTTTTGGTCCTCTGGTGTCAGTTAGACTGTAGTGCCTGGCCCTTGTAGTGGTGTTTTTGGGGGCCTTCTTGCCTGCCTGACGCATTGTTGTGTTGGGCTCTCTTCGGGTGGTTGGAACTTTTTTTTTGTTGAATTTTTGGCTGCTGGGTTTGTCTTGAGGCTCACCTCCACTTTTATTCCAGGTGTTGCCTCTTGTTTCCACAGGTGTGCAGTGGTTGTGCTCCTGTGATTTTGTCCTGATCCTCTCTCTGGGGTTGGGGTTTTGTTGCCTCTAGTGGGTGTGTTTTTGGTTGTTCTAGTTTTGCCTGTCCCAACCGGTGCCATTCTGGTTGGCAGTTGTTTTCTTGGTGCCTTTTGGCCCAGTGTCGTTCGTGTTGGTGCCCTCAGGCTCCACTCTTGAGGGGTGGCTTATGTGGTCTCTCCTGTCCGACTTCTGCTTCCCTGGGTCGCGCTGTGGTCTGCTTCGGGGAAGGTCTGCTGGTTCTGTGGCTGCTTCTTGGCCTGCATTCAAGGGGTGTCCATGGTGGGTGTCTGGGTTGAAGCCCTGTGGGCGTCTCCTCCTTCCTTTTGATCCTCTTTTGGTTGGGGGTTGGTGGGGGTGCATCTATGTCGTTTGCTGCATCTGTACTACATTCTGCTTTGGTGTAGTGTATGTGGTGGGATCGTTTTGTTCTCTTTTGTTCTGCAGTTTCTTCCACTGATTTCTGTTTTACCTGTGTTCTTGATGAAGCCGATTCTTGCTTTGGTATCTGCTCATTGTGTGATTACTGTGGCGAGGAAGACAGATGAGGAGGTAATGCCCCAGTAACTTACCGGTAATCTTCATTACTCCGAGTACTAGTCTTCCTCGCCACAGAATAGTTTCCCATCCCTCCCTGCCCTGTTGTGTATGGCTTCATGATTTTTGTTGTGGCTTTGGAGACAGGATGTGCTGTGGGTGGACTTCTTTATAGGAGGAAGAGGAAGTCTGCCATTTGGAGGGATGGGAGGCTAGGATGCTAACTTTTGACTTGGGAGTTTCTGTGGGAGGCTAAAGCTGATTGTTTGATTACTGTGGTGAGGAAGACTAGGACTCGGAGTAATGAAGATTACCGGTAAGTAACCGGGGCATTCCACACCAGAAGGTTCTTTGGGTCCTAGCATTTGCTCAGAGTTAGACTTTGCCCCTCCTGCCATGACTGCTTGCACTCACCAAAAAGGCTAGCCTGGGATAGACCATAACTTAATTATTATTAAAACTAGTAGAATATTTTTAAGAAACGTGAAAAAAATGAGAATCAAAGACTTACTGTTCAGCAGTTTCAGAAATTAATATTTGAGGTAGTATACCCCACCCCCCATCAACGAAAATATAATTCTCAATAGAAAATTAACCACCTAATTAATCAGTCAAACCACTGGACACACAAGACAGACACTTCACAAGTGCACTTTGTAATGCCATTTTTCAGGTATTTGTGTAAGATTTTGAAATCTCATGCGAAAAGTTAACATTAAAGTTAAGTATAAGTGTTTACAGATATGTGAAAGACTGGTGTTGCAAGTTGGTACTCTATGAAGATCAGACGGCACCACTTTATGGTGGGAACACGTTTTAAGACACACTGTAAGGGATAGATAGCAGTGGCAAATGATTTAAGAATAGCAATGATATGAAGGAGTAACTGGATTGAGGGTGAAATACTTTCAGTGGGCCAGTGTCTAAATAACTGAAAAGGCCTGTGCAAAGCAAGACAGGGAGTACTTCACAGTAAGATGTTAAAAGTAAGAGGCTCGACATCCATTGAGAGCAGCTGTAAAACCACTATATTCAATGAAGCACTCTCTGTCCCCCCTTTGCAAATAGCTTGCTTCATAGGTAAACAGAGCACATCTGGCTGGAATGTTCCCACTGCAGTAAGCAAAATGCTAATTTGCATGTGACTACCACCCTCCCACACCCAATTCCCAAAAAATACCTGGTGAACTGCCACCCTCCCCACCTGCATTTTATTGCATGTGACTACCACACTCCCACACCACTCTAAGGAGAACGCTCCCCTCTCCAGAATATTTCCATAAGATTACCTGGTATCCTGACACCCTCCTCACACATCTTTAGAAATACCCTCCCCTCATAACCCTGTACCAACACACATACCAGGCTTCCTGCCACTCTACAACCACCCTTGGAATATTTTCAACTCATTTACAATATAAACAAGCATTGGCATAGCCAATAGGTCTTGCCTTTGGGTCCTTATAAGAGATTACTAGAGTGTCCTTGCCTTTACTGAGAGGTGTCGGTTTACAATATTTGGGGGAACTGTGGGTTGTTTTGGCCCAAAATATAGTCTGCCGTTTAAAGTAAGTATTGAAATTGTAAAAGTGCTCTTAAACACACCATTTTAAATGCGATGGAATGGGCACGTTTCTTTTTGGCACACTGTTTACTTTGGCGGCTGAATTCTAGCTGAAGCATTTCAGCTGAACAAACAAAACAAAACCTTTCAAGCTGCAAGGAAGAATGTTTGGTTAAATTTACCTTTCGATGCCTTAAAGTGGGCCGAGAGCGCCAAAAGCCAAATGAAAGATGTTTGCACTCCTCTTCAGGTCAGTGCGAATGTGACTGCAAAAAGGCTAATACCTGTGCCAAACTGCCCAGAACCAGTGCAACATTGCATCCCACCTGTGTGTTTTAGTGATGTGGCTCTACCCACATGTGAGCACATCGGAAGTAAGATGTTTTAAGATAAAGTTTCACTAGTGTTTTAGAAGGAAAAAGTTGTGACTAAGAACACTGACATAAGCAGGACAATGTAGCATACACTCATTTGAAACTGAGATACATATTTCTTTATATCATTTTTCTGCAGCTTAGGAACTCATTAAAGAATCATTGGCAAAGCCAAAGGTTTCGCCTAAGCAGTATCTATTGGCTTTGTCAGTGGTTTTTTAAAAAATATTTATGAATTTTGTAGAGACTTTATCATATTTTATGTGATTTTTGTTCAGTGATATACAGAGCAAGCATTTTCAATGCTCGCCTCAAGCTCAGGCTCTAAGATTCGAGCCAGACCCTTGGCTTGTCGCTGGTTTGCGTCCTGTTCATTTGTTGGCTCGCCCACCTATAGTATTTATAGAGTCAAGAGTGGTGAGTACATAAAAAATATGTTTGGCAATCCAGGAAGGACTCGTTAATAAATGCTGGAGAGATGCTTATATTCAATTCAAGTGAAGTGGCCTGTGTCCCTCATTGTAGTGTCCATAATGTTCTGTGCTCAGAGAAGTGCGTTTACCGGGAGAACCACATTTTGAAAAGCCGCTCAATAAGAGCTGGAGTCTGCATAACCTTCAGTGCTCCAGTGCTGCTGTCTCTTGCTCAGTGCTACACCCTTACATCAAACAGGCTGTGTGTGGCACAGGCGGAGGCTCAGTGTTCTCACAAGGAATCTCTATGAGAGCCAGACAAGAAGGCAGAAGCGTGGCGCAGGAACACATGGATGGCGCAAACAAAGCATGAGCGGCATCCCATAATTATGTATCCGGAAGTGGAACAAAATGCAGATGTTTATGAATTTCTTGAAATCGGTTCTTATTTTTTTGATAAAATAAACTTGTAAACAGCATGCACCTTCCAAAATCTTTTGCGACTTGGTTAAAACTCCAGTCAAAGCCAGAAAAAAAGTGTGCTTTGAAGCCAAGCAATCAAGTGAGAGTCGTGTTCCACCTGAATCGTTACACTGGATGTTCTCATTCTGAACCAGTTTGTAGCAAAATTCCTTCTATGGTGTTCTCAAAAACGCACAAATGCGCACCTAGGAATGGAGGCCGGAAAGAAACAAAGGACAAAGGAAAAGGGGGTGGTGGGTGAAACGGAGGGTGGGTTACAAACAAGGGAAAGTGGGAGGAGAACGAGGGTTTAGAAATAACGGAAGGTGGGGGTGGGTTAAAGGGGAGAGGATGTAGCCTTACGGCTAGAGCGGTGGACCTCGAAGCTGGGGAACCAGGTTTGAGTCTCGGTAACGACGCTCAACATCCTGTGATTGTGGGCAAATCACATAATCTCCTCGTGCCTAACAAAACAAGCATTGGCATAGCCAATAGGTCTCGCCTTTGGGACCTTGTAAGTGGATAGCCATGCAGCACATTATCCTGGGTGCTGTGCCACCAGGGATTGAAGAGCTATACAATTGCTGCACACTGTTTACCCTTTATAAGTAGCAGCTATATGGCGAATTTCTGCCTTGCATGTGGTCTGTCGCTCTGTCTCTAGAGGTCAGTACAGTGGAGGCGCTTCCTAATTGTTTCGAGGGGGTGTCCATGAGAAGAGTTATTGCCATACTTTTTTATTTTTAACTGTAATGTCTGCAGTACATCAGCCTTTTGTTTGTATAGATGATGGTTAAAATCATGTGTTTGATTTCTTTTAGAAAATTCATCCCCAGATGAAGGTCCACACACGGTCTGAAATGCATTGGGATTGGTGTTGATACAGGATGAGATTTATATATGGTGTCAACAAAGTTTGACGCTATCAAAAAGAATAAAGAAATTGCAAAATTCATTGGAAATGTATCACTTTCATTGGAAGGAGAAATATTATTCAGTTCAAGAGATTCTTGACTACAGGAGAAGCTTTATGATAACCACAATGTGATTTTTATTAAGTTCATGTACAGAGGAACCCCTTATTTGAGGGTACGTTTGTAGTGCAGAGAGAGACACTGCTTCTGACAAGGATCAGCGCAGTTCTTACATATTCATTTACACCTGAGATCAAGAGGCGGTACCTGTTTGCACACATAACCCTCAACAAAGATTTGAATTAATCATTGTGAAAAAGGAGTGCACCGTCATATACATTATTCTGGTTTTAGGTGTATGTAAGTTGTTGTGTTATGTATTTGGATACAATAACAGAAAGCTTGCAGAGAAACCAAAATACCGTTTGGGCGGTGCACTATGGAAGTCACGGAAATTAGTTTACATGTTTACGCCACACCCTTAATTACATAGGTCACGCCCCATTTAGAGACCCCCTGCTTTTTTCATCCCACTTAAAGCCCTTTGTATCCGCACTGATTACTGATAGTCCTCGTGATCTTTTCTCCAGGGTTGCGTTCACACACTGTGTAAAACAACAGGATGCAGGTCTCCTTGAGTTCCCTCTTGTGCACAAGGCCTGCTTTAGGGAAGTGCGACTGGTGCAGCCACACCAGGCGCTGAGTGCAGGGCGCTGTAATTAGAAATAACTCATGGGTTTAAAAGAACCTGCTGCAGAGTTCCTTGTGTGTCCAGCAGTTTTCTGACATCAACAAAAATGTCAAGATAACTCTGGTGATTAAGGTTCCTGCTGGAGGGGAGATTTGTCTAGTAGCAGTTCTGGCTCATCATGAAGTAGCACAGAGGGTTAATATGCCTGCCGCAAAGAACGTGTACCATGCAGATCACAGAACTGTATTTTATGTGGATAGCTCAGTGGGCCACTGCTTTTGTCAGAGATTGTTTTGTTACTTGCAGTTCTCAAGTTACAATCCTGATATAGCACAGAGACCTATGAACTGTCATCAAAAAGCTGCATGCAAACTGCATGGTATAGGTTCAGGGGCGTAACAAAGGCCCCCGCAGCGCCCGTGGTGCAGGGGGCCCAGGCTTACACATACTGGAGGGGGCCCCCTCAGCCCCTACTGATGTGAGTTGGAGTGGCCCCTTCAACATATCTTGCTGGGGGGACCCCTCACGTTTTATTACGCCACTGTATAGGTTAAAACATTATGTTTATTCCTCCAGCCTTTCATTAACCTAATGCTGCCAAAAAAGGGTTTGTTTGTAAAGAAATATATAATTAGTAAAGCCAACCCCAACCTCTGTGGTACGTTTTAAATCCTGACTTTGTGCTTCTCCAGACCACTCTTAAAATCTATTATCTACTCATATGGATGGCGTGATTCCTACACCTTGTAATTCTCATTGCCTGAAGTAACATTTCCTATAGACTGATTTATTATACAGGTATGATTCATTATCTCTGTGTAATGTGTGTGGTGTAAAGTGCTCCGACACCCTACATTGCTCTGAACAGAGCTATAAAGCAAATTAAATGCTGTGAGAGATGGCTTTGGAGAGATGAGGGCCACTGGTGGAGGGTGGTAGTGAGGGACTCGTGGGGACTGAAGTCATTGATGGGGGCGCCAAAAAAGATTTTCGCACCGGCCGCCACCAGCTCTAAAGCCGGCCCTGCGTGTGCCTGAGTGTACAAAGGATCTATTGGAGATGAGAGGGCGGCTGAGGGGGGGGGGGGGGGTCAGGGTGTGCTTCCGCATTAAGGTCTGGATGGGACACTTGTCCAGTACATTGGAACAACAAAAAGACGCTGAGGTGTGTGTATTTGAGGTGGGGGCAGGCGGCGTCCGGTAGGCCGGCCCTCGGGCGGCGTCTGCGTTATGTGAATTGAGAAGGGACGTGAAGGAAGTGCTTTCGTGGGTCGTCTGACCCCAATCCACATCTGAACCCAGGCTCTTCTCCAGACCCACCGACCCCTCCCAGCTCACTCTCCTCACTGTCACAACAATATGCACCATTTTGCCGCCTTTTCCAAAGCATTTCAGGACAGAATCTTGGCGCTCTTTTCAGTATTACGCTGTAGCGCCTCGAAGTCCAGAATAAGTGCACTTTGCAAATAATATCCAGTTTATGTTTATTACAATATTTTTCTTGTGCGCAAACTTGAACCCAAAAGACATCGACTGCATCACGTGTACAGGAGATCATTTGCACATTGGCATTAACTGGGCATCCAAATGCCACTACATTCCAATTCCAAAATTCACCTGGGCGACTAGCGACGTCTCGAAAAATGAGTTTTTCACGGTGAGATGGGAGTCTTTTAATTTCAGATAGATGTACAGATTGTGATGGATTTCCTTATGGGTAGAGTTGTAGAATTGGGTGATTATCAGGAAAAGTCTAGCTAACCCTGTGAATACAAGCCTCGAGACAAATAAAAGTTAAGCATAATACTATTACAGAGCAATTATTGATCCCCCCCTTTAACTGTATTATCTAGATTGCTGGTGATCAATGGAGGGAGTTAGTAGAATGGTATTCACGTTAGCAGCCTCCGAAGGATTAAAGCCTAAGTGTCACCTGCAGGTCTATTTTTATCGACCTCGGAAAGATGACATGCCAAATTTGAATTATGATATTTATTATCTCCTAGGCCACTCGAATGACGCAGAAAGGGAGGACCAAACTATGCGGCAAAAAAGGCAAATAATGCAGTATGATGAGGCACAATTTTTTTTTAATAGTATTGGCTCATTATTTTGTGTTTTTTACACTTGCCAACACTTTCTGGGCAAAGATTTTACCTCATTGGTGCCAGTTTAACAATCAAATACGGCCATATTCAACGGAAGGTTGACCAGTCAACCTTTGCGGATGGCATTCCATTGCGCCAAAACAGGTGTCGCCACATATTTAGTAACTTTTGATCCGATTTAGCTAGACACATTTTTTGGTTAAAATCTACAGATACAGCAGATGATAGATTAAGTGGCAAATGCTGCAACTCTATAATTATGCTAAAAACGCTGCAGCTGCATAATCGCATAATTCACGTGGCCCTGATTATATCGACCTCTGAAGGATAACAGGTTGAGTTTCACATATGGCTGTAAATATATCGACCTCGTAAGGATTGCGGCCTATATCTGCCCAATCGTGACAGCCTGAGTTTAACGGTACTCTTTGCAGCAGGGTCCCAACACACTGAGCTGTCTTTAGCAGGGTGACCTATAGCGCCTTGCCCATCACACAAGGGCACTGGGGGAGGTGCCAAGACTTGAAGGTTCGCACCGCAGCGCATCATGAATAAGGCACGTCCTCCCGGCCTGGCAGAGTCTGGCAGCTCTTAAATTGCATCAGACACTTGTTAGCAAACAATAGAGCGCACAAGGGGAGGGGCCACGGGTTTTTTTTTTAGAAATGGCGCTGTAATTGGATAGGGCGGATGCACTGTACTTAAAGGTAGGGGGAGGATCCGTGTCAACCGCCGGTACTGTGCCATAGCTGAGAGCTCCTCAAGGCTAACTGCAGGGGAAGAAGGGGGCGCATGTGGCACCTCACACATTCACCTCGCCCTCCCAGCTAGACCCGTGAGCAGCGGCAGTGCACCCGGGGGTGCCAGGGCACCACGCCCACTCTTCAGAGGAGCCTTCGATCGCCACCCGCTGCCGCTGAAGGTGCACAGAGGAAGCAGGGGCGCACAAGGAGAGGCGCAGGAGGGAGCGACCCTGGGACCTCGTTTCCACAGCTCTGCCAGCACCCAGGACATCCTGGGGTTCGGGGGACCCCGACAGTGCGGCTCCAGTGCAGGAGGGTGCAGGCATGCAGTCTTCCAAGATAAGGCTTAATACGGGAGCTTAGACCGTTTCCAGGGAATCCACAACTTTGCACTGGGAGTTAAAGTGATTTGCACAAGATCACACGGTTGGTGCCAGGTGGAGAAACCAGGATTTAAACGTGTTATGGTTTGTGACTTGAGCTGGAAACGTAAACACCAGAGCACACCTCACCACAAGCTCCAGGTTGCAGTCAAAACGGGCAGGAAACAATTAAAACAAGCGAAAACAAGCGCGGCCGCGAAAGTGAAAGCGACCGCGCTAATTAGAAAAACAGATGGCACCCTGCGCGCCGCTGCTCGCTCCAGACAGCTGGAGGCCGTGGGAGTGAACATTTTCAGAAAAGGTGGGACATGCACCCGCTTTTGGCCAATTGCGTGCTTTCATTTTTGAAAGCCACAAGCAAAGGCCAATAGAATGTGACAACCACACGCACGAGCTTTCAGAAAGCTTTCTGAATGTCTGGAGTGTTTCCAAGAGGTCCTCTCCTAGAGCAGCGCATGCGAGCTGCGCTAGGCTCGAACTAAAAATGAATGTGTCCATCTGTAATGAAACTGGTGCTCATGTAAAGCGCTATGATACCCGATATCTTCGGGTCAACTTCGCCCTATATAAAACTCTAAAAAAAATAAAAAATTTTAAACACCACAAGGACAGAAAGCGGGGTGAGGGAGAAGCAGTGCAGGCACATGCACTCCCTGACCGCACGTGAAAAATTGAGTATCTAACATCCTAGTGCTTCAGCAACTTGGGAGCTGCACCTTGCTCAGTGTTACGCCCTTACATCCAACAGGCTCTGTGTGACATCACCCATGTGCAGTATTCTTACAAGGAACCTCTATTAGAGGCAGCTGGTGAGTATGCAAATAGGAAGGCAGAAGCGTGGCATGTGACAAGCCCATGGACTAATGGCTGGGGTGAACAAAGCATGGGTGGCAGCCGACAAGTATTCGTAATATTCATCAAGCTCCCTTAAGATTTCATAATCGTGACTTGTACACAAGGAACTTTCTGTACTGATTTCAGTTCAAAGTGCAAGTACTTCAAAGCCCAGTTTCAATCTGACCGCCAAATCTGCAGATAAGTGTCCACCAAAAGGTCGTCATTGGCAGCCAGCTCACACGCAGCATTTTTAAGAAAGTGCAATGAGAGCATCGCTCAGCAAGTAGCTGGCGTTTCCTCACACAAGTAACTGAAAGAAAGTGCGCGTGAACATTCATGGCACAGGTTAATCGATGTACTAGATAACTCCAGTTAATATGTAAGTGGCTGAATCCTGGAGCATGAACTGAGCGTGGTGTGTAACGAGCCTTGAGGTGAGTTAAATTAATAAAACAAGATATGAAGATTCCAATTGGTGTGTCTGTAGCAATGGGGGGCAAAATATATTTTTGTGTCATTCTTGGGCCATAAACAATGTGTGTGCATCAAGAGCCGTGAGAAAAAAGACATTAAAAACGTGAAGTTGCAGGCGAAGCGAGCCTGGTTGCTGTGTCTGTTTACTGTGGAAAAGGGGGTCGGAAGACCGGGGAAAAGTTCTTGAGTGAGGAGTTAAATAAACTCTCATGCTGCTGAAACCAAGATCGGTGTCATTACAAAACAAAAGCATGATGTTGATTCAAGGAGCTCGAAAGCTCGTGTGTTCAAGCAGTAGCAGCATTTCTCGTGTAACTCGATTCCGGCGATGTTTACTATGTGGGACTAACGCCGCACATCTACCAGCAACAAGGCGGCCATCTTCCAAAGGGGCTTTTTAAAAAATAAATTTTATAACACGCGGGACAAAACACAGTGGCGTGCCGTGGGAGGTGGTGGCGGGGGAGGGCACCGCACGAGCCGCAATAATTAAAGATAACGAGTTGTGCGAGCTGCGCACAACAAGACGCGCCGCCGCCATTACTTCATTTTTTTTAAAAACGTTTTGGACGAGCTGCGCAGCCCGTCCCGCTAGTGGTGGGTGTGGCCCCATTGTAAAAGTGAAAGCGCAGCATAGCGCGCTGCAAATACAAAAAAAAACAACGCGGCCCCCATTGCTAAAGCTGCTGTCCCACAAGTGCTCTTTAAATTAATTTGACAAAGAGTTCTCCGAAAGGGCTAATGCAAGCAAAACCGTAAGGAGACAAGTAAAAGGTCCAGTCCTGATGGGAGGTTACAAAAGGAGACAGGAAGGTACTAAGGAGGGACTAATAAGCCTATTATCAAATCAAAAGCCAACATTTACAAAGGACAGTCACAGCAGCCAATTGAAAAGATGGGTGGAGCTTCAAGTCCATACCCTAATACAGCATGCCTCGCAGAGCAGCGCATGCGCTGCCCAGGCTCAACCTAAAAAAATACCTGGCACCCTGCCTCCCTCCCACAGTACCATTTGAGCATTCCTTCCCCCTGCCTGCCCGAAGCAGCCCTCCCTGCTCTCACACTGAGTAGAGAGCTAACACCACACTGACAGTGGCTTTCTGAGAGTCACTCCTCAGCACAGCCTGCTTTTCCATGTCAGCCTGGGTGCCGAGAGAGTGAGGCTGGCGTGGATGTGGCGGTTCGTTGTGCAGGAGTGCCAGGCGCACTCCCTTGGGCCTCTGGAAACCCAAAGGCGGCAGCAGAATGCCATCAGTCAGAGTCTGGGCTTTGGAGTCCAACAGCTCACTGCTCTGATACCGGGGCAGTGATAACCCGGTCTCAAAACCTGTGCTCTGGATAAGGCTCTCCCATGGAAGCCATGCTTTTAATACACCTCACCTTGCTTGACGGCACGAGGGTTGGCGAGGATGTGATGAGAGCGAGATCACAAGAACGCACTGTTCGCGTGCTTTAAAATCCAAAAAGGAAGGTCTGTCCCATGGGTGTTTACTGCAGAAATAAATGAATGGTTCCTGGCTCCCCGGCAAACGAAGGTATACCTGCATGTGCCTTTCATCCGGTGAGTAATCTGTGTGCACACTAGTACTCTTGGCACGGGAGCTGCTGTGGCAGCTGGTGATTCATTTTCGGATGATTGAAGGCGGGAAATGATCTAAAATGTCCTTAGAAAAATATATAACAGCACTTCCACACAAATTAATTTGACAGCTCACTGCCAGGCTAACCTTCCCACACTGACAGCACATACAGATGAGAAATATTATCTGGAAGAGCAAGTATTGGAAACTGTATAAGCAGCGCGGACCGTATTGAATTTCTAAATGCCTCACAGGATTGCCAGAAAAAGTCAGACTGCGTATAGCACAAAACAAAAAAACAAAAATACTTTATTTTACCTCACTTCTCTGGGAAAATGCCTGAAACTGGCTATTTAGCTAGATACAGAACTCGTAGAAGGGAACGCATGCAGAGAAGGAGTAGAGCTGCGCAAGCTGAGCTGAGGGAATGACAGTAAGAATATCATTAACAAGCATTTGCAATGCATTTGGTCTCGGCTTTGAGACCTTCTAAGTATTTAGAAATTGCATCACATTATCTTTGGTGCTACATCTACTGTTCTTTAACGTGGAAGCTTTGACACTACTAGGCTCATTATAGAACTGCATTGAGAGGTACTTATCTTAAGTGTTATTTTTGTACAAATGGTAGTTTGAACTCGCATATTTGAAGTGCTTTCATATACAACATTTTACATAATAAGCAAGCCAAACACAAACAGTGAAGAAAGAAAAGCGTTCCTGTATGCTAGAATATCTGTAATGGTTTATAAATGCAGAGACACCCGGACCAGGCAAAGAGATTTGCACTTGGCATAAATTTGTGTTTGATGCGCGAGGCTGTGAAAGTCCAGACCTGGAAGCTGCCCAAACGCACAACTCCAATGTGTTTGTCAATCGACGAGGAACACGCCAGATGAAACCAGGGATTGAAGAGCTATGTAAAACGCTGAATCATACAGTGTGATTTAGGAATACATGTTTGAAATCCATGCTAGATGCCTTATTGTTGGTAGCCTGTGCTACACAGATCCTGGACTTTGCTAACACAGGATGCTAAACTGTTGCTCACATGCCCTTCTCTTTCCACTCCATCCTCGAGACGTTCTTCCATGCTGCTGCGCCAAGCATGGAGCACATTAACAAACATGGAATAGGATGTAGCAGTTACTCTACCAGGCATCCACAATGAACACATCAATAGGATCACTGAGATACAGGCAAGAAGCCCAAAATGGGCAGTAACAGTATTTGCGCTCATTAAAGCAACATCGGCTGTTTAAAGCGGAGTACACACTGTGCTCCCTCCTGTTTCTGCGTGGGTACCTGGGTATTTGTTCATATAACAAAAAGAGAAACTAATGACACGATAAACCGGCACACATAAAAGTTTACCCTCATGTTAGGCCTCCTGTGTCTGTCCAAATATTCCCTCCAATTTATTGCCCTTTAATGCCCTAATAGAACAGCTGCTGCACTCCAGATAGATTTCCACCAAAAAGTAAATATGGCATGCACACCTTCAACTTAGCATCAAATCTTCCTGCAGCTGTTTAATTGACCCTTACAGCACAGTTAGTCCACAGTGGGCAAGTAAAAAAAAAAAAGCTATTCTTCGAAAGCATAACAGAACACAGGGTAACATAACTGTGATACCAGGATATTTAGAAACAGAAGATACAATAACATGCCTCACCGGGGTATTAATGAGCATAGGGAACGAGAACATATTTTAACAAGACATTCATTATCACATGTATGCAGATGACACGCAATTATATCTCAAAATCTGCTCCCCAGATGATATCATATCCCTCAACACTACTATACAAAACACTCAAATTTGGCTCACCGACAATCATCTCAAGTTCAACGTCGCCAAAACGGAATTCCTACTCATCTCACCTCCGAACAATATTTCCAAAATCGATCTCTGGATGAAACATCTTACAGCACTTAACTATTCTCCTCACATCATTGATTCTGCTAGATCCTTGGGAATTACATTAGACAAACAGTTGAATATGCAGGATCACATCAGTATAGTTACAAAAGGAGCAAATTATCAGATGAGCACTCTACGGAAACTAAAACCTTACCTTCCTCAGGAGGAACTAAAGCATGCAGTTCAAGCTGTGTTGCCCAGACTGGACTACGGTAGTGGCACACTATGCAGCCTACCTAGATACAAATTGGCCCCTCTAAGGGCCTCCCTTAATGTGGCTTATAGACTCAAACAAAAAGAAACAAGCACATTTCCTGGTTCTAAAATCCTTGAACTGGCAACCTTATGAAGCAAGAATTCAACTAAAGATAGCATGGATGATGCATAAAGCCTTGCATTTCAATACCCCCAGATATTTGGCTCAAAAACTAGAAAAATCAGGTGGTTGCAGACGGTCGCAAAGCGTTAACTCCCTGCCACTGAAACCACAATGTTTCCATAAAAAGAAAACAGGATACAGTGCTTTCTTGGGGGTCACACCTAAGATATGGAACTCTCTGCCACCGGATGTTCGCCTAATCGCATCTACTGCTCCCTTCAAAAAAGAAGCAAAATCTTTTCTGATGAACAAGTTTTTACCCTAAACTATCACTTCTACGTTTATTGATTGTAACCATTCTGACTTTTTTTATGATGCCAGACCTTTTCTTCGCTGACTACCTCTGATAACAAGCGTAGTAATTTGTGTATTCTCAAGGCAATTAACTTTATTCATATATATGATCATGTAAATTATTTTAATTATACCCTACCTTCCCTTCTTGTGAAGCGCTCTGATACCCACTAGGGTCATGGTCGCGCTATGCAAAACTTTATAAATAAATAAATAAAATAAATTAACAAATACTGACTGCCCTTGTGGTTTGCCGCTTTGGAAAAGCCGTTCCAAGTCTGTGCGTTTCCAGAAATGTATTTAGTTTTTAAAATGACTGTCATTTTACATGTTAACCGTCTTACCTGGTAAACCTCAGGGTCCAGCACATGTTACCACTGTTTTTCCAGTCACAAGAATGTGTTTGCAGACGTGAGCACAGAGATGGAATGGGAAAACTTGAAGATTTAAAACTACTTGATTAGAAACAGCAAAGCAATTAAATTACTGACAACCAGAATGGAGGATGCATTACATATGCATACAGCTTTATTCAATGATAGCTTCAAATAAAAATAAAAAAAACATAAATAACTCAAGTACTGTCCCGTAAAAGAGAGTGATAACTGCAATTGTTGTGAGGCGCTGTCATGCACACGCGGGTACAGTCGTAAAGCGCCCCTTAACTCGCCTCCCCCAGCAGCAAACATTAAAGGCAGTTCGAAGTCACATTGAGGCAGTGGAAGGTTACGTGAAAACTGCTTGGGCAGATGCCAGGGGGATTAACCTGGCTAAAACCTTGTACAATTAGTCAAAGAACACGTAATTACTAGTTTAAATACGTGCCCACTACCATGGCAATGTGGCAGACAGCCTCAAAAATTATGCGGCTCAGCTTAGACACTGTTTTGTGTTTACTTTGTGTATGTTATCAGGCGAGAAGACGTATTTGACCATCTTGGCCCGAACTCTGAAATGCCTCACCGTCTGAACTCCCGTGACGTGAAAGACTTTACTGTGCCCACGACATAGCGCCAGTGCTTAACTTGAGCCGGTGGGTGCAGGTGGGGCCCTCCAGCACTTAGTTTTCTGGACTGATAGTTTTTTTTTCCTCCGCAGACTTTCATTCACAAGAGAAAAACAAAACAGGAGCACTTATGAAAAGCGCTTGGAGCGGTCATTAAAAGCGCTTGTGAAAAGCACTGGGAGCCTCGTGAAAAGCGCTCCTAATGAAATAATAAAAAAGTAGTGCGGAAACAATGTATTAACGGCCGCTGCGTAGGTGAAGGAATAGTTGGGCTGATCGCTTAGGGAGGGCAAAACATTTTAGAGGCATGACTTATGCATTTCCTTCACAAATGGGGAGAAGGGAAAATGGAGCGACGATGGTACCAGCAAATGGGAAGCCTTTGGGCGGGCTGGATGCCCAGAAGTAGATACAGCATGTCTCAGTTCGAGACAGCGCATGCGCGCCATCTAGAGCCGAGACCTAAAAAGGGAAGGGCGCAGCAAGTGATGAGTACAATAGGCATTTGCAGGGTTTTACCATGAGATTGACCCAAACCACTGAAAGATGATATGCAAGGCTTTACCATGAGCGTGACCCATACCACTGAAAGATGACTTGGACTTGCCTATTTAGCTAGTGTAGATGTCACAGGCGACAAAAGGTCACACCTGAAACAAATAAACAGGATTAACAGGCAGCATATTGTTTTAGAAATGCTATTAGGAATGTACTCACTCTTTAAGTTCAGACAGCAATAAGAGGGTTAAAGAATGAGTGTTCCCAGCATAACAGGCATTGGTTGAACGAGGATAAAAGATAAAGTGATTCGCCTAGTATCACTAAGTCTTGGTGGAGAGGGAATCCAGGATCACAATTCGGTATTCCTTGTTCAAAAATATGCAGTTTTGGCACTAGACCACCTACCTTTCCTTTCTATTTCTTTTTCCCATTCCATTCATCGCTTTCCCTCATTCCTCTCCCTTTCTCTCTTTTTCTCTACCATTCATATCCTTCCTCCCTCCATAACTTTATTTCCCACTCCTTTTTCTTATTCTCTTTAAAACCTCAATTTTTCGCTCTCATTTATTTTCCATGCTTCCTCTTTTGCCCTATCTTTGCTTTGCCATCTCCCTCCCCTCCATGCTATGCTTCTATTCTCGAAATCTTTACTCACTTCACGGCATCTGTCAGGACTCAGGCCTCCTGTTCGATAACCTGGAACAGGATATAGGTGTTTGTGATGCATGTCTTGTTTAAGTATATATACTCTCTCTTTTGAGAGGATCCCTTACTTTGCACTGGTATAGCCAGGTTGCACAATTATCCACACTCCCTTGCACCTTTAGTTTAAAAATAGCGGCATCGGAACGAGCCCTCGCTTGGCTTACTGTTCCTGACCTGTAACCTCGCCCCCCTCCCTTTTTCCCGTCCTCTACCCGGACATCGCCTGTTTCCTTGTGGAGAAGAAACATTGTATCCTGACCTTTTTTTTTTTTATTTTGAAACTAATTCGCAGCTGCGGTTTTTTTTTTTAACGCGAGCGGCGTAAACTGTAAAGCTCTGTGACCTCTGTGGACTGACTCAGTCCTTGTCGGAACAACCGTTATCTATCACGGTTTCCCGCTTCCCCCAAACTTTGCTCCTCCTGCGGGAAGCCACATCTCCTTTTACCTCTACCGGCGTTCTGTCTCCCCCAGACGCTGCTACTTTGTATATTTTTGGTTGCAACGTGTCCTTAATCACAGACTTCGTTCTCGAACGGCAACAAACCCTGAAACCTGCCGTAAACTTTATTTTTGTTTAACGTGAGACTCTGTCTCATTTCTTTTTATATAAATTGCCACTCCACACCAATGTGTCTACGCTACGGAGTATTGATTCTCTTCTGGAGATTGGGTGCAATTTCGGACTGCAGTAAAAAAGAAAACGTGGACATTTAATGGTGAACTCGGACTTTACCTTATTAAGGACAGTTTGAATTCCTTTTGGATAATCGTGTCTGCAACATTGTTCTGTGAGGAGGCAATTACCTGCAGGTTATCTGGGAGTGATGTTAACTCCTCATATTCTTCAACTTAAATTAAGATTGGGAGAGTGATAAGTTGGTAAGTGGATTCTCTTCTTATACAGGACATGCATTAGACCTGTCTTAGTGCTTTACTGCATAGAGGTAGTGGGAAATACTAATAGGTTTCCTTGTTCCCTTTCAGTTCCCAACGCCTCCTGTTTTCCTTCCTGGTGTGACCTGTCTCTCTTGCTGGGGAAGAGTGGTGTGGCCATTTTCTGAATCTTTCCCCATATCTCCCCTAAGAAAGTGATTTTTGATCGAGTGTTGATATTAACTCGTCAAGACACTGTTTTCTGGGAGTGTGAGGAACTCCTCTTCGTTCCTGTGGAATCAGACGGGACCCAGGTTAGTGGTGGCTCTGCGCTTGACAGCATCTTATCTATCTTCTGATTCCTCTGCGCTTTCAAGGCCCATGCATCCATATGTCAGGAATGGGGTTCACAGAAGATCAGCACAAAGGTGAGTCTCTTCGAGAATGTATTGCTATCTAGTGACAAGAGATGAGGCAAAAATCTGCATGCTGTCTAAGGTTCGAATCCTGCCACAGCAAGCTCATCCTTTTATTATTCTGAGGTCGATAATTTGTTTGGCTTAATGAGAGAAACAATCACTAATAGCACATTAAATCTGCGATATGCATCAAGCAAAGGTCTGCTTTGACCTGACATTATTTCATAGCATCTAAGACATAACATTTCTACTAATAAAGCTTTCATGAAGGGAATGTATCTAAACATAATCAGAATTTGTTAGAATAAGCAGTAGGCTGCTGATAGCAGAGATGGGTGGTAAGTCAACCTTGAGGGCTGATTGGTCAATACAATCTTAGAATATAGGGGGACGGAAGAGAGTGTAGAGTCAGTGTCAGAGCTTCAAAGGAGCCTGGGATGCTTATCATAGTGCAAACAGAAAGATCCCCCTAGCCTACAGACCTTCGAAAAGATAAAGGTCTGGATTGTGGAATGTCTTCTCTGTTTGTGGTGTAGAAGGCATGCGGTTAAGTTTTTGAAGATGAGCTAAGCCTGATGCTTCCAAAAACTGCTGCATTCTGCACAAAATACTTACAAATTACAACAGTTTGATAAAGTCAACTCCTTATAGACAGAAATGTCTTGTGTTGTAAACAGGAAGTAATCACTAATATTGTTATCTTTCTAACTTACGTGATCCGAGGTGTATGTTTATCTTTTTTCTGTGGATAGCAGGTGCAATCGAAAACAGACTAATAGTAAAGCGCTAGGGTATTAGTCAGTATAAGTCAAGGACTAAATAATTAAATGCAAGAGTTCTAGACTATTAGTACTATATCTGGGGAACTGTAAGGAAACAAGGCCAGGCATGCCTGAAAATGCAGTGGCATAGATCACAATCTAAACTGGGTGGAAAGAAATAAGTGTTTTTTCTTAATTCCTTTTCTGTAATCTCTCTAGAAGAATCGTAGAAGCGGACTAACCTCTAGATGAATAACTTTTTCACATACCAAACTTTTGCTTCAAGTTAAGTTTAACTTAGGCTTCTTGAAACCGCGCATAGCGACCTATTCAATCCTAAACTATTACTTATTAATGTTTATTTTTCCCACAGCAATTCTTTAAAACAAAATGACTATTTTAAAATCTGCTTAGTGGGAAATTGAATACTTGACCAAAAAGTACTTCAATAAAAATAACCTGGGACTTCAATGATAATTTATTAAAACAACATGACCACTATTCAGCAGATTATCTTATAGTTTACCACCACCATTACTTAGTGGCAAGCATCAATCTGTTGCAGATAAAGGTATATTTTCAACCATACTCGAGTTGGGATTTCGCTGATTAATGGTGAAAGTCTGAATCCCTCCCTCAGAGCACTCATTTCTCATATTGTTGCAGCAAGATTTCGGACTCTACCTTCTTACATGTCTCCGAGTTCCGTTGCTGTTTCAACTTTGAAATAATTCCCGCAAAGAAAAGGATCAGAATCCTCAAACGTTTTGTATGAATTGAGCTCATTTAGCCCATGCAGGCATCTCAAACTTTCTCACTGGCACTCTTACTATCAATAATAACACGAGGATTCAATGGAATTACAGTCTCATCAATTGCTTGGCGCACCAATATTTTTGCGATTTTATGACAGACATACATCAGGAACTTAAATATTGCAAGACTCCTAGACAGCATATTCATTAAACTTGGACATTTTTTGTTGCAACTCTTTTTAACAAGTTATCCTCTTATGATAAACCTACAAATTGGTTTAACGAAGTTTGTAACGAACGAAACGGGTTTGACTGGGCGATCATGGAGCCAAAAAGGCAATACTGGAAGTCTCTTCATTCTCTTTAAAAGTTACCAATTTCTTCAATGTGAGAGTTAACCATAAAAAAACTAAAAACAGATTACAGACAACTACTGTGTGACATTATAAGACATGAACTGGATAGTATCTGAGCCCAATTGTTTGATAGGGCCTAGACACCCCAGGGTAGTTGAACGCTCTATAAATGTAATTATCATTTCATAGCATGAAAAGCAGACTTAGTGTTATTGCCTCTTGATAGGCTTAGGCCTGAATTGTTGTGTTATTACCTTTATGAATAATATCCCTTTTAAAACCTGGGAACCTTTCATATTAAACCTGTACTCTACAAATCAGACAAATAACTTCACTCTGTCAACTTTGGTCAGCAATCATAACATCATTTCAGAAAGTGAATGATGTGATTAATAGAAACCTGTCACTTGCCAAGGGTTCCAGGTCCGAACGGGATTCCAATTGCTGTGCCCAAGGACAACGCCTCTTGCTGAAGCAGCATACTAAGTAACATTTTAACTCAAACAACTTTTTGAGTTATACCCTCTTCCTGGGAAAGGTCCATTTTACAACCATTCCATAAGCATGGTACGAAGTCAGATCTGAAAAATTATTGCCTAATTGCAGAATTAGATTTTGACAACAATCTGTTTGCTACACTTCTGCTAGGCAACCTTCTGAATGGGCAGGAGGAAAGTTTTTTTAAATTCATTCAAACTGATTTTCATGCCAACTGTTCCTCTACAGATAACCATTATACTACAGAATTAACCATATTGGCTACCCATGACTTTTTAAAAAACTTACAATAAGCTCTTTGCCTGCTTTGTTGATTAGTCCTCAGCTTTCGTAAAAGTGGACAGGAACCGCCTATAGAGCAAACTGCAATCATGGGGAACTGGCAAGACATTATTAAATTTCTTTATACAATTGCACACAGAGACCTTTGTGCAAATAAAGTTATACAATGCGAGGAGACATACCCCTAAAACAAGTACTGCTAATGGTCTGAAACAGGGTTGCATGTTGGCTCCACTTCTGTTCTCGCTATATATATCTGATTTACCTGAATTCTTAGATCATGCAGATGACCAGGCACTGAAATTGAGGAGCAAGGGTAAATAACCTAGCACAGGCTTCTCAGACGAGTAGTTTGTGAGCTACTGGTAGCTCTCCAGCTACCTCTAAGTAGCCCTCCCGCGTACAGCCCTGCCTATTAAAGTAGAAGCTTTTGCTTGGTTGAATTAATGCATTCATACCAAAATTGTTAAGTATGTATTTGAAACAAAAATGTGTATTTTCAGAACTCATAAACTGATGTTTGAAGAAAAAAATATTGAATTTCTAAAATACATTTTAAAGTGGATATTTGAGTTATAAATGATGTGGCAATGGTGAGATTTATTGCTATTATAAATACCTTGGTGCCACGAGGATTGCACTATGGCGGTTATGTATTAACTATGTAAATACATTTCAAAGTGAAAGCCTTTTTTTACAATTCTGCTGCCAACTATGCCAGATGCACGAGATGCTAGCTGCTTGTAATCTTACATAGGGTGGCCACTAACATAATCTTGTCTGATGTGGTCACTATTACAGCACTAACAATATTAGTAGCTTGGGATGATTTTTTTAACATAAGTACCTTTTATAACACTAAAGGTTGGAGACACCTGACTTAGCTTATGCCAATGACTTGGCATCTTTTATCAATGATGCAAATAGGTCTACAGTGCCAACTAATAATACTTGAAGCATATAACAAACTAAATTATTTAATAATCAACCTTTGGAAAACTAAGATTGTCTCTTTCAGTTATCAACAACCTGTTTCTTTAATGGAAGATTGATTCTACAAATCTAGACCGCATAATATGCTAATCCTATTTGGGTTTAACTGTAGGTAATACACATTTACCTGGAACTCACATCTAGCCAACCTTCTGTGTACAGAAGTAGGGAAACAGTCATTGCGATCAAGAGATCATAACATAAATATGGCAGTAGAACTATGGGCCTTCAATCAATGTAGCCATTTGTGAATTAGTCCCAGAGTTACTATATGCCTCCATTGCACTTCCTCCTAAGAAAATTAATACTTTTGATGGCGTATTTATGCAATCAATGCTCCTGCAATTTAAGCTAAGATCTGCAACCCTTAATTTGCAGACTGAGTCTAGAATTAGGATTGACTTCCTTAGTGCCCTTACATGGTTTAGCTAATTAACTATTTTTGTAATTGAGCCAAAACTGATCGTGACACTCCAAAACCATTAGTTTATAAAGAAGAGTTGGTATCAAATTGAGATAATCCATAGCCTGTGGAAAACAGCATTAACTCCATAATCAGAGAACATCAATTACGATTTCTGAATGATTTACCATCAGCTGCAAGAAGGCGTTTCTTTTAATCTATAACAAAAAAACAGCCTCATCAATGTGGTTTAGGTTTTTATACTGCTATAAACACTCCAATTACACCCAACATAACTACAAGGGTGAAAAGGCACATTATCTTGGTTCCAATTTGACTCTTAAGTCAAAAACTGAATTTGTACGTTTCAGATTATTTTATATTTTAAATTTTCACTTTGATGGTTCTTGACGGGACCCTGGGAATAAGAACAGCCTGTGTCACTTATGTAACACCTATAGAGAGTCAACTGAAAATGTAAATTTGTATTTGCCCAGATTCGCTTGAGTTGAGAAGAAAGCGGATATGCCAGATATTTAGTAAATTTGGATGCATGATAATACTTGATGCCATATAATTTTTTTAGTTCCAAAACAAACAGGTGTTTTATGTCCTTTCTTAGTCAAGCAATTGACCGTCTTGCCAGTGGCTGAGCATGAACTGGCTGCTGATGGTTGATTTTATATGCTTAGTTCTTTTTAGGCGAGATTTTGTTGCGTTTTAACTTTTAATTTACTTCTTTTCTTAACTGTTGTGTTTTATGGTGAATGTTTTACATACAATAAATTGCCATACCCTAATGAATGGTATGGGTTCCTCTCATTAATGTCAGACTCCAATGTGTTTAATGATGCGTAAACCCATTCGAGGTTAAGAACTACACAACATCTCTTCCAAAACCCATGAATATTGGACATAATCTGAAGAAGCATATTTCTGCTTCGGGGGAACGCAATGTTGTTCACTAAACTATCTATGCTTCAAGACTGACATGATTGTGGGAACAAAAGCACCTGCCCCCCCACCAACAGTTGCCCTATAACATTCAATAGCAGTGGCGGCTCGCATAGGGCGTGCTGCGGGGCGGGGCAGGGTGGGGGGTAGTAAACTCGGACATACGACCGAACGGAGGAACGTAATAATTACTTTCCTCCGTTCCGTCGTATGTCCGAGTTTACTACCCCCCAACCTGCCCCTCCCCGCCGCCCCGCAGCACGCCCTATGCGAGCCGCCACTGTTCAATAGAAAACATAAGCCGCAGTTCCACAGGCTAGCTGTTGCCAGAGAGACTATGGCCCCTATTACAAGTGTCCCGGAGTGATTCTCAGAATTTACCAGACATGATAAATATCAACACTGAGTGCACGGATTCAGAGTTTTCACTCGGAATGGGTCGTTATATGCAGAAATTAGTGTCTGAGGTACCAAATTCTGCATGCTGCAGTAATTACCAGGCATTTTCTGCTTGTAAATCCTGGCAGGTTTAACTTCCCAAAATTGACCTGAGGAAAACTCCTTCCGGTAATTACCTCATGCAGAAAACTCTGCAGAAATCGAAATTCCAATCCCTATACAAACAGGAGTTTGAAAACATGACAAACATAAGAAAACATGACAGAGATGGGAGCACCGCTCGATATAAAAACTACATGTGACAACCAGCATGACTAAACAAAAGTGAACGACAGTAATATGCACACAGCTTCGAAGTTCTTCTTCATTAAAAGAAAATAAAGAACATTACTTTAAACAGTAGCTGCAACATGACTTGGGTACAGGTAAGAATGCCCTTCAACATGGATCAGCAGGATCAGAGTCCAGCAAGGCAAGGTGTACAAAATATCTTCCTATTGCTTCCATAACGTTTACCAGTTTCGGCCCTTTTACCCTCTCTGGGGAGTCAAAAAAATGCCCAAAAGGGTCCAAATTCCTAGCTCAACCTGGCCTATTTTATATAAAAAATAAATAAAAAAAAAGCCACTTTATCTAAGTCAAAGATAGATCCTCGGGAAGAGGAAATTGTGTTACCGCAAAGTAAGACTGAAAGACAAAAGTGCAGCTAATCCACATGCTCATTTAAATGAAGTTAGATTGCATTTCAAATTTGAGACTTTAATAGTCGCTGGGAAATAAGGCCTACAAATCACACTTGTGTACATAAACAAACAGCTGACATTTCAAGCAGTATGTTTGCCTAGTTTGTCTCATAGCATTAGAGTGAGATGCTGCAATCGACATGATGTTTTATAATGTACAAGCTTGATGCTTTGGTAATTCACCATCATATAAAAATCATAACATTATGAAGATTAATGTGTCTCTGCTCCTTCTGAACATTAATTTCGCCTTCTAGCTCAAGCATCATTAGACATTGCGTGTCGCTCTGAAGGCTGGCTGCTACTGAGCACCACAAGCACATTATACAACTGATTCTGCTATAGATCGCTCAGTGTGCACAGCTGTTATTTCTTTTATTCTGCTGAATTCAATAAAATCTATGACATGGGGGAAGAGGGTTTGAGTATAGATGAATAAGTTACTTTCTTACGGTAAAGCCTCATCTGGTAGAGACTAGATCTAACAGCAGATTCCTTACCTTAGAATTATCCCCAGGCGCCAGACTGGATCCGGTAGAGGGCGTCGAGCGACTGTGTAACGTCGTCGTCCACCGGATGCGACGTCATCAGAGTCCATATAAGTTTTCCCCCAATGCGCTGACATCAGTTTCGTCCACGACTACTTTCCGCACTTAACGCAGAGCCACGTATAGAAACTGCCATGAAACACTGTGCCCAAAAAGAATCCTCTTTTTAAAAGACGCTTACATTAATTATTAATGGTGGTTTGGTTTGTCGTCCATTTCCTTTTCCTTTGTTTGTTCTTCTGTTTTTTGCGAACAAAAGGCACAAGAGTGCATAAAAGGGATCTGGAAGAACAGGATAATCAGTTTGCAGAGGAGGGAGGGAGGAAAGGAGGAAGGGTCGATAAGGTATCTGCAGCTAGATCTAGTCTCTACCAGATAAGGCGTTACTGAAGGTAAGTAACTTATTCATCTAATAGAGATATCTAGCCGCAGATTCCTTACCTTAGAATAGATTCTCCAGCAGTAGCATCCCGGAGGAGGGTCTGCGAACTGAATACAAGAACATCGCTGATTAAGGCTATCCGCATGCATAAGAAAAAGAGAGAGAGACCGCTTGCCAGGAAGAGAGGGTGAGGAAGAAAACATCCCACCAGAAAACTCGGGGAGAACCTCGTATGGAACAGAAACCGCGGCTATGCAACAACATGGGAGAAAACGCCATGGAAGAACAACAAGACGATTGGGAAGAACACTCCATATAAACAGAGCACTACAACGCCCACTCCCCGGAAGGTCAACCAGCTCAAGGGACAGAGGCGGAAGGCTAAGGACAACAGCTAACACTACTGGGCCAAAGCTCCTAGCCATAGAAGTAAGTAAGGCAGAGAGCCCCAACCAATAGCTAAAGAAAAGCATCGTGAGCAATAGCAACAATTATGGCATAGACCACGTGAGGTAGTGGAAACACTTTGAGAGAGAAGGAAGCCCCTGGAACCATGCAACTCCGAATCCCAAGAAAAGAAGATATATATATATATATATATATATATATATATATGATATATAAACATATACAGAAAACACACTACAATAATGTGTGCCCAAGAAGGATACATACAAACGACCACAACAGCGGCCATGGGCTGAAGGTGAAACAACGGCGACCTGGAACCAGCCACATGGCCCCGTCTGAAGGGGAAGTCACACACCCCGGAAAACCAAGAGAGCAGACAGAAACAGCACTACCGACTAAATGGGTACGATTAGACAGTCGAGAGTCAATTGAAAGAAAACCGCAGGGGAGAAACAACCCCGCTAGAAGAGAGAAATAAAGACCACAATGGAGGACTTGAAAAGGGTCGAGATGAACAGGGCAACAAATGGGAGGCCTATTCAGACAACCAGTCCACATCGTAAAGAAATTATTAATGGAAGACCAATGCCGGAATTGAAGGTTGAACCAACCAAAGGGTTAGTATAAGAACTGAAGTAACAGATAGAAAGGCAGTGCCCACAGTCTAAGAAGCATGAAGGCCAGAAGCAAAAGAAAGTCCTCATGTGCACGGAACAAACCGTGGCTGGTCAACAAGACAAGGAACAAAGAGTGAGGATCCTGACGTCACCCAAGATCCTACTCGCATGCAGAGGTATTTCTGCAGAAAAATTTCTGGATCCAGTCTGCCGCCTGGGGATAATTCTAAGGTGAGGTTTCTTACTTGACTTGTGAGCAAGGGTACTAGGTATCCGAAACGCGTCAGGTTCGAGGTTGTATATAATAAATAACATCTAGCCTCACATCGTTGGGTTCGTGTCTCTGTTCGCCAGTTGGATGGAAGTGCAGAGATTTTGGAGCATTTTATAAAATTGCGGAAGTTGGTTGCTTCTGTGTACGAACCCACTCCCCGTGAAGCTGGCTGCCGCTTTTCAACCAAAGATATCGTCAAATCCGAGAGAGGAACATTTTACGGCGGCCCCCTATTGCAATCGGAAATCAACTCACCAGCCGGACGGAAGGAAATCCACAACGCGGTCGGCTCATCAGTTGCAGAGAACCTTCCAAGGCGGTGAGTGCAACCGAAGTATACACATAGGAGGGGAGAAGCAAGAGGCACAGCTATAGTTACTTCGAGAACGTAACAGACAGTACTAATATAACTTTAAAATCACCACCTCGACATGTCAGCAGAAACTGTTCGCGAACGAGAATTAGCGCCTGAGGAGCTTTTCAGCAGTTCAATAAAGACTAACACAACTAAAAACACACCCACCAATAGTAATACAGACAAAGAGGGGGATGTCAAAGCCCTATTGAGAAAGCTAGAAAAATGCATGAGAGCGGAAATTACTAAATGGTGGGAACAAAAATCATTGTCCAAATATGTGGAGGCAGAAAGAGTGCCACGAGGTTTGAGGATTTTATTGGCTCCAAGTTACGAATGCCCCAATCCTAACATGCTAACGGAATGGGGACAAAGTAACTTATCGGCATCGATGAATTTGGTGAAAATATTGGTCAAATATGCGGACATAGATCGGGAAGCATTAATGGCAGAGATTGACCAAATTAATGAGAGCTTAAAGAAATTGGAACCCAATGACTTCATTTCAAAAACACGAGCGGAAATTAAGGAACGTTTGAGCAAACAAGAAGACAAGATCAAAGCTCGTAAAGCTTATAAATTCGGAAGAGATAAAGCTGACTACGAGCAAGGTCGTATTTTCACATTTGCCCGGAAATACGAAACAGCAAAAAAGGTCAAGTTCAACAGCAAAGGCAATAAAACACAAGAACATGACATTTTGGATGCTGAAATTGCCGGTGAATTGCCGAGTACTTCAGATGGTGACTCACTGGCGAGTGAGTTCTCATCAGATGGTGAAAGTAGTCGAGGAGAACATGCACAGAGTACAGTGTTGAAAATTGGAGAGGAGGTAGATTTTTTAGCGACAGATCGCCGCCAGACCCTAAGACCAAGACTACCAAGGAAGAAAGACGAAGGAGTAAAAATGCAAGAAGAAGGGAAAGGCGCAAAAGGCGGAAACGTGAAAGTATCAAAAAACACGTACTGGCGCAAAAAATAAACCTGGATGAAAATACCATCGTCAACCTGTCCACAATCACCCTTACAGAGGCGGAGAAACAACTATTAGCTTTAGGACTATCATTCTGCCCCATCAGTGATTTCAATTATACCAACACGAGAGTTGACATTTTTTGCTTCATTCGAAAGCTCAAATTGAAAAAGTTCTTTTCCATTAAGGAAGGTTTGAAAGAAGTACAATCTGATGACAGTACCACCAATGTCAGTGGGGAACTTCAAGCCAGAGATATTTCCGCACTTTTGACTTTACACAATCTTATTGAGGAAACGCCAACTCAAATTTCTGATAGCACAGATATTTTGCCAACACAGGAAAGACTAGCCATTGCGCAAATTAAACAACGTGGAGCGGGCATCAGTCCTTTCAAGCCAAAATCTCGTTTTATCCCGACAATGCCGAAAGATGCTATTGATATTTTTCATGAGGTTGTCATAGAGGAGATCAAAAAGCTACATCACCAAACCAAACATAAAGGACGCCAAAAAAGCTACCAAGAAATGCAGTACTCGAAATTAATGAAAAGACTTGGTGACAATCATGAAATAATAATTACCAAATCTGACAAAGGAGGTAATATTGTTATTTGGCCTCAAAAGGAATACAAAACAGAAGCCCGAAAACATCTTGAGGACCATACCTGCTACGAAAAGGTGGATATGAAAAAATATCATACAGCCAAAAACGATTTAAAAATGAGGCTATTACAATGGAAGAGAGATGGATGTATATCATCAGAGGAATATAATTTCCTACACGTAGAACATCCTATATTGCCCAGACTGTATTTAATTCCCAAAGTCCACAAGAAGATTGCCCCAGTCCCTGGCAGACCTATCATCTCTGCCATCGGAAGTGTAGGGGAACATGTAACAGAGTATGTGGACTATTTTCTGCAGGATTTGGTAAAACAACTACCTTCTTTTTTAAAAGACACCGGTGACTTATTGAATAAGTTAATGGGTATAGAATGGTCTGAGGAGTTGCTGTTTATGACGTTAGACATTGAATCGTTATATACTAGTATAGAACATGCAACGGGCCTAAATGCTATACAACACTTTCTGGATACAAGACCATTGGATTGCTATGTTCATAACAAGATGCTTTTAGACTTAATAACCTGGTGTCTTTTTAACAATTATTTTTTGTTTGGCAATGAAGTGTTTGTACAAAAGAGGGGTGTGGCGATGGGGGCCTGCTTCTCCCCCAGTTATGCATGTTTGCATGTTGGCTGGTGGGAGGAGCAGGTCCTGATGCGCACATTCCATTCTGATTACTGTAAGCATGTAGCACAATGGTGGCGTTACATAGATGATGTTTTTATTATTTGGAGAGGGGATGAAACAAGTGCTAAGGATTTCATTAATAGAATCAATGTCAATACTGCCAATTTAAAGTTCACCTCTCAGATTAGTAACACAGGTGGAATTTTTAGATGTCAAAATATACATTAAAAATGGACGTATAGCAACAACTCTTCATAGAAAAGCCACAGCTGGCAATACAATCTTACATGCCAGCAGTGCGCATCCCAAGCATACTATCAAAAGCATCCCTTTAGGAGAATTAATACGCCTTAAGCGAATCTGTAGTACAGATGAGGATTTCACTGTATGCAAACAAGAGGCCTTACAAAGATTTAAAGCTAGGGGCTACAGTGAAACCGATCTGACTGAGGCAGTTCAAAAAGTTAATATGAAATCTAGGAATACACTCTTGTCTCAAGCGAAACATACAGAAAAGATAGATACCTCTATGAATGCACCAAGATTAATCACGGCTTTTAGTAAACAGGAGAGGAGAATCAGGTCAATCATTAGGCGTAACTGGCCTATTATTATGACAGATGGAGTGTTGGCTCCAATTTTACCATCACAACCTACGATCACATATAGGAAGGGCCCTTCCATGACTACACATATTGTGAAGACGTTTCCCGAACTAGCGACAGCAAAAAATGGCTACAACCGAAGCAAGGTTTCACTAAGTGCTCTTCCTGCAGAGCATGTAGGTTCGGGATAAATACTACCTCGTATTTAACGCCTTTTAGTCCAGATAAGGTTGTGATTAGGGGAAGTTTTAATTGCAAAACTGAATTTGCGGTTTATGTTCTGACTTGCACCTGTGGTCTTAGGTATGTAGGCAGCACCAAGCTACAGGTGCATGTCAGAATATTGCAGCATTTGCGGGCCATTGTCAATAATGATTCTACTTACCCGGTGGCCCGACATTTTAAATCTATACATAACGATCTCAATTGTTTGCAGTACTTTGTCGTGGCAGCAATTCCCAAATCCCGGAGGGGAGGCAATAGGGAAAAGATGCTGAGAAAGTTGGAGTCAAAAATGATATTAGAGTTGGATAGTAAAACACCGAATGGTTTGAACAATACAGAGGACCTGTACCATTTCCTGTAAAGTTTTATGATTATTGGACAGTCAAATGAATTTATGAGTTTAGTTATGATCGCTTTATATCAGATTGATTAGAATGCCGCAGGTATTTAAGGTTTTTAGTCCTTTTTTATTATCTGTGTTAAGTAAGAGTATTACCTTATTACCTAATGGTTATAGTTGTTGTATATTGATTTTAAATATCATTAGCACTAGCACTTTACACAGGGTCTATTTTGGATCTTGTATAGCACTTTATAGTTACACTGGCACTTTCTTTTGCGATTTTGCACATTTCAGCCTGAATATTAAGTATGGGTATTTTCCAGCATTTAAGCAGGAAGTTGAAAAAAGATAGGCACTGTACCAAATACAGTCATGAGCTACTAATTTATAATGTTTACAAACAATTATAGCGATTTTGCACAGACATAGTTTTTTATCATTACTATGATTTTCATGTTTTTAACAAAACGTTAATTATATGTGTTATGAATTTAATATGTAATATTTCAAGTAGTTAAGTGAATGAATATTTTTAATTATATAATTATTTATTCACTATGTAAAACTATTACCTTGAATTTTACAGTGCAATTTCTATGTATTTATATCTCATATGCGTGCATTTATGCAGCAATGATTGTGACTCATGCTTGAAAAACAAGGTTCCCATTGATGGCTGTATTATGAAATAGTTTAGAAAACAGACTTGTCATAAGTGTTATATAAAATTGCCAGGGTGTTTTTTCTATGTTTATCAACCACGTGGTGACAACACTCTAACACAGCATTGCATTTAAAATGGCGAAGTCAGTTTCTTACTTGACTTGTGAGCAAGGGTACTAGGTATCCGAAACGCGTCAGGTTCGAGGTTGTATATAATAAATAACATCTAGCCTCACATCGTTGGGTTCGTGTCTCTGTTCGCCAGTTGGATGGAAGTGCAGAGATTTTGGAGCATGTATATATATATATATATATATATATATATATATATATATATATATATATATATATATATATATATATATATATATATATATATATATGTATGATATATAAACATATACAGAAAACACACTGTACAATAATGTGTGCCCAAGAAGGATACATACAAACGACCACAACAGCGGCCATGGGCTGAAGGTGAAACAACGGCGACCTGGAACCAGCCACATGGCCCCGTCTGAAGGGGAAGTCACACACCCCGGAAAACCAAGAGAGCAGACAGAAACAGCACTACCGACTAAATGGGTACGATTAGACAGTCAAGAGTCAATTGAAAGAAAACCGCAGGGGAGAAACAACCCCGCTAGAAGAGAGAAATAAAGACCACAATGGAGGACTTGAAAAGGGTCGAGATGAACAGGGCAACAAATGGGAGGCCTATTCAGACAACCAATCAACATCGTAAAGAAATTATTAATGGAAGACCAATGCCGGAATTGAAGGTTGAACCAACCAAAGGGTTAGTATAAGAACTGAAGTAACAGATAGAAAGGCAGTGCCCACAGTCTAAGAAGCATGAAGGCCAGAAGCAAAAGAAAGTCCTCATGTGCACGGAACAAACCGTGGCTGGTCAACAAGACAAGGAACAAAGAGTGAGGATCCTGACGTCACCCAAGATCCTACTCGCATGCAGAGGTATTGCTGCAGAAAAATTTCTGGATCCAGTCTGCCGCCTGGGGATAATTCTAAGGTGAGAAATTTGCGGCTAGACATCTCTTATCAGATTATATTTTACTTTTGATAAGCATGGACAAAAAACCATTTAATTACAATATTATAAAAAATAAAATCCATTATCATGGAACATTAATAACATCTAATAACATTTAACACTAAAGGCTCTGGGCTCTTAATGCGGTCCTAATAAAACCACTAGCGCAAGCTTACACTCGATCAAAGCTCTTAAATTCTTAACTCTCCAACCAAGACACTAGAATTATGCTTTGTGTAACTTGTGTGGATTGGTTTCTGATTGGGCGCACCTCTGCCACTCTCAGCTTTCTTCTTAGAAAGATCTTTCTAACTTTCACTCTTCTTAGATTACCCTGTGTTATATTCCGGAATTAGGCCCATGTAGCAAGGCAGCTTATTCCTTACATTGTTTTAGAAAATATGATTTCAGCGGTGACCTTTTGCACATATTTGCATGCACAACATCCAGCTTCGCACAACATTATCACGATGCCCTGAACATCATGTACTAGACCTCTCTACGCACTAGGTACAAAAGTCGCCCTATCTTCATCCACGGGGCGACAGCGCTATCCACATATCCATAACAAAACTAATCTAGCGCGCACATCGCAAAGGCTGCTTTTTATTATAATAGGCATCCCGATAGATTGGTAGAGGAGGCACTTCTGCCGACACCGAAGGGCCCTACATGATGAAAAATCACCATGCACCGGTGTGACATTCCGTGAGGGGTGTCCAAATCGAGACCAAGACAGGGTCCTTCACTCTATCTGATCAGGTAATGAGGTTGGATCGTCCCTTGGGGGGGGGATTCTTGGCTCTACACCAACACACACTCTGGGCACACTTAGGGAAGGCTTCGCATCGTAGGAGTACGTTAGATTACCGTTTTGCATATATGGCTGCATATATTCATTGCTTCAGCACCATGGTAGAAATGTATCTACTGTTTACTCTCCTAGTGTTTGCAATCTCCTTTAACTGCTTCTGTCTCCTAATCATTGCAGCACACGTATTTTATGCAAGAATAACATTGGTTCAATAAATATTATTGAAAACGTCCCACTGTGTATTCTCTGTATATTTCTCTGAGAACAAGTGAGCATGAGTGACTGAGCTAAAAGTTCTGTACTGTTTCCACGATTCCTGAGGAATCAGGGTTGTCAAGTTCAGTGGTTGCCAGAAACTGTTTGCTCCTTGGTAAGTTAGAGGGCTTGTAGTGGCACTGTGAGCTAGCTGGTCTATAGGCCAACATATCCTGCGGGGGTGTCCGGAATCAGTCTAGGCACTAAGCCCTTAGATTATGTTGTCCAAACTATGCGCAGATCCTACGGATTAGTAGGAACTACACGACATCTGAACTACTTTTAAAGAGTTAATTTGCCCTCCTCTCAATTCCAGTGGCTTTTATATCTCCACGTCCACTTTAGAAATAATGGATACAAGTAATATTGAAGGCTGCGGTTTGAAGCAAATTGAAATAAAAATGTGTAAGCTGGCTTTAAGATACAATTAAAATATGAAGCTGATACAATTAAAATATGAAGCTGAGCAAACGCAAACAATTGTCTTAAGTTTGAAAGAAAAAAAGAAAGAGAGAGAGATAAAGAAGTTTGGCACACACCTTACAAACCTTAGAAGATTAAAAGAATAAACTGAATTTACAAAAGCCCAACAGGTGAAAATACTGGGGGTAGGACTGGGAGGATGTGCCTGGGTTATGTCCTTCCTTGAAACCATACGAGTTACACATATTTAGCTTTACAGGGCTGCTTACTGAAAGAGATTTCCCAGCTGAGAGAATAATTGGTTAATGAGGCAGCAGCAAGAATTTTGTTTTTATCTCCATGATTGGAACAAGGTACTACAAAAATGGAAAGTTCAACTTCCCCCAACTTCTTAATGCTAACACATAGCACAGCGTATTAAGAAAATTATTAAAAAGCAGATTGAACTGAAGAAAAATCTGATGGGAATGAGTTACATCTAATGAATTCTAGCAAAAATTGTTAAATTACACTGTAAGAGACATTAATGATAGCATGATTTACAAAAATATCAACGATATGGGATGCGATGTTCGATAACTGGCATTTGTGCTACATGTTTTGAGTGCTGTCTTTAAAAATAAATAAATGCAAATGTACAGAAATGACCAAGGGTCAACCGATAACTCAGTAAAAAAAATAAAAAAAAATAACAAAAAAAAAATATATATATATATATTGCAATAAATTAAAAAAAAAATCTGCTAATCCCATAACATCTCATTATACTATCGATTGACATTTGCATAATGAAGACAAAGTAGAGATAAAAATCTTAAACCCTTGTCTTGAATTGAAAGTATCAAAGCCAGTGCACACATCAAATGTGCTTTTCAATGGTATAACATTTGTGAGAAACAACAATCTTGTTACAATATAAAATGTTATCATGACACTCTCACCAAACCCAAGTGATTTCCTTAGTTGCTCTTAGTAGACCACTATTACAATATAGGTCAAAATTCAGAGTATCTCGGGAATATGTGAGGATGAAACGCACCAGCAGAAGAGATCAACAGGGTAATGAAGGGAATTTGAACATGTTTTTCTCAGGGCACAGGGCTGCGTGCTTCTTGTACTTTGTGTTGCATCCAAATTGTTTTCCCGGGCTATTTTGTCTGTCTTCCATTTCACAACACAATGGGGATGATGGCAGACTTTCTAATTTTAAGAACTGGACAGAAAATTCATAGAAAAAATTGCATACTTTAAAGAAAATTACGGCATATCAATGTCTGGTTGGGCCTTTGTTATTCTATTCAAACAAATATGGAAATATTTTCTTTTTACGCACAACTTTCTTCTGAACAGCTTTCTGCTCTTTCACTTCCTAGTTTTACTACTGTAGACAATGCTGCTACGCAATACCTTTAATAATTGGCAACCTCAGTCCACTTTATGTGTACTGAAAAGGTATGTTATTTTGCAAAGCCATGTCACATTTCTTTTACCTATTTTTCCTGCCGTCCTTGAACATTACCAGTCTTACCAATATGGTTCTTTTTATTAAAAAAAAAAAAAAGCTTTCCTGCCCATGAAGCCTCATTTTTAAGCATTTCTTGGTTACACGGCCAATGATGGAAAATCTGTTTATATTATTTATACATTTGATTCTAAGTATCAGCAACAAACAATACTTACATATGAAGAGCTTTTCAAGCTGGGGAAAATTGAGGTTTCCATCAAATCTGGGAGTATGATAGTCAATACCATAAAACCCCAGCTTACTTTGTAAGATCGACTCTGGGGGACAACCTATCCCTTACAGCATTTTTTAGGAATGCAACCTTTTGGTCCCCACATGCATCCTGTGGCATAACACTATCATGAATCACAGTTCGAAACCCTCATCAAATGTTCTAGAAAGTACAGCATGATGTGAGACCAGTTCATCCCTGTCCTCTTTTAGAAAGAATCTCAAAATGTGGCTTTTTAATCTATAGCTCCTTATTTGTGTCCACCTTCCCAACTTATCTGTTATAGACTAGCGCCAAGACGCCCTTGGACATCCAAGCGTTTAACAAAACCCAATTTCATTTCATTTCAGATGAATTCTTTAAGAGCCTACAAATGCAAGATTATATTTAACAAACATTCAGGACTGGACACTTATAAATAATTATGCTCTAATAAAGCTCTTACTCTCATTTTAAATCTCTTGAATCTTGGCATTTTATGCATTCTATCTGTCCATTAAAATTGATGATCTCCATCAATTAAGAACTAGTGGTGCAAAAACTAGAAACCAGTTTCTTACCTTTGGCAATGTTCTTTCTGATAGATATGCATTCTCCTGTAGATTTCTCATCTTGTACTTTCCCAGCTTTGACGCTTGGGGATATGACTAAGTAGACCACTTTGCCACATCCCTCAACAAGAAAGACCCCCTTTATTCAGGACAGTATAATGCAGGTGTTGTCCTAAGGGGTACTTTATGATCCACTAGATGTTTCAACTATGATATGCCTTTCCTCAATTTGCTCTTATTCGATGGGTGATTTATTAAATCAGAGAGTAGTCATCCCCATTATCCTAAACTGCAGGGAGATGGCCCAAAGAGTTGTGGGGCTATCCTGAAAATGTTCAACATGCGTGCAGAAACGTCTTGACCTAGTAAGGGTCAGCAGATGTCTGTAGCTTCTGATAGATCTTTTTCATAACCAGAATAGGCTCCAACAACCAGGAAGAGAATGGTTTTGGGGAACGGCACCACTGAGTCTCCGAACAGTCTTGGAAGTGGCAATTTCTTTATAAGGAAGAAAAGGATTTCTCATTGCCATGGTGTTTTGTTTGTTTTCTGGGGGAGGATCCCTTGCAGGATTGCTTCCTGTCAGCAGTCCAGTCTCCAGGAGGAGAATGGAACTGCCTTGAAGAATCCCTACTGAGAACAATTTTGGTTTTCCACAAACTGATGAACTTCGGGTAAGTGAACAACCAGCAGATGAAGGTGTCATAGATGGATCCCAGACACTATATGCAGATGTCATGTGAATTCAATAAGGACAGCTTCTTACCACACTGTAAACAGGGTTTAAACCAGAAACCTTCAAAGGTGACATTCAACCTAATTGGTATTGAACTTGTTAATGAATTTAGGGCCAGATGTACAATGCATTTTTCTGGTTACAAATGGCCCGATTCACAGAAACGGTCCGTTTGGGATTGCAAAAATGCTTTTTCAAATGTACAAAATGTGATTCTGTAACTTGTTACCGAGTTGCATTTTGGATTTGTGATTCGGTATTTGGAAGGGGCGTGTTTAGGGTGTCGCTGTCACATACCGAATCGGTTTGCTATGTATTACTGCTTTGCGACCGATTCTAGTTGCAAAACAGTAATACTTTACCACTAGTTTAAAACTAATATTTTTATTTGCATTCTCGGAGGGGAAGGGGTTTCTTGGGGACCTCTTCCCCTTTGCGAATGGATTAAGCCAATTGCAAAGGGGAAGGGGTCTCCAAGAGGCTACTTTGCCTTTGAGAATGTAAATACAAATATTTTTTAAGAGTAGGCAGTGGTCCCACAGAACCACTGCCTGCTCTTAAAAAATTAAACTTCAAGGTTTCATTTTTTCCTCTTTAAACGCATTCTGTTTTCCTTTAAGGAAAAAGAGCTGCATTTAAAAAAAAAAGATTGCTTTATTAAAAAGCAATCAGACATGGTGGTCTGCTGACCTCAGCAGGCTACCATCCCTGTGATGGCTGTGATTCCTAATGGGTTGCAAATTGCGACCTACGTCATTAATATCATTAATATTCATGAAGTAGGTCAATTTGAGACCCACAAGGAATCCCTAAAAGCAATTCAATGAGTTTCATACATTAGGAATACCAATTTCCTAATTGCGATCCAGAAAGAATCACAATGAGGAAATCAGTATTCCTAATGTTTGTACATCTGGCCCTTAATTTGCAAGACCGAAAAAGAGTGCATTGATGAGGCATGGAAAAAGAGGAACTGACACCAGCATTATAATCAACACCATATATAAATTGATGTCACCAGTGGTGGTGAAGTGGTGACTGAAGTCGGTTTACACCATCAGTGGCATTCAGGAGCTACTTCTGGAGAAAAGATTTCCAGATCCAGTATGGTCCTAGAGGACATTCATAATGTGAGGAATTTGGGAAAAATATATACTATTCTTTCTCATGAATATGAATCTTCCCAAAAGAAGCTTCCTTCCTCCCATTTGCGATAGCTCACTATCTTTAGTAATGTTCTTTCCCGCAGATTTTTATGTACAGATTGTTTCTAAATTTGCTTTTGCCTGTGATTTCTTCCTATCCTGGTATCCATAAGTCACAGGCAATAATGTGGCACTAATTAACTGGGTAGAACAGCGATTCTTAGCAGTGGTGCATGGACCAATAGGGTTCCATGATGCCTGCTCAGGAGGTTCCACAATCGTTTGGAAAATGAAATTACTAGATTAAGTATATATAAATAACCAAAATAAAAAATAGAAATTTTAAAACATTCTCTACATGTGAAGGAACTTGAAGACTAAAAATTGAGTTGGTATCCTTAGACTGATTTGTGAGACTAGTGCAAGCACCACAAACAGAATGCAGTATGGATGATGGAGGTGCTCAAATAAAGTCCCAACAAAAAAATGAGCATGGATTAGGAGCAAAAAGACAGTGATATGCTAAAGTCTAGCATATCACTTTGTCTTTAGAATTCGAAAATTAATTTAGAAAAGTTCCAACATTTCTATTAGAATTTTGATTTCTCTACATTTGATTGTGAATAAAATCAAATATTTCATCATTTGTATTTTTGTCTGTTGTATTTGACTGTTTACTTGTTTATATATTTCTGTGTTTTGTTTGGAGGGTCACATCTTAGAAATTGCTAAAGCTGGGGTCTCGGCTTCCAGTTGACACTCAGGGGGAGTCCCTTGGTTCTAATAATGATTCAGTAGTGGTCTGCAAAAGTCGAAAGATTAATAACCACTGGGGCAAAGCACTAACGAGTCCATTTCGTCACTCACAGTTAGTGATTTAAGGCCTGTGGTTTATTTATTTATTTTAAGGTTTTATATAGCGCTAGCTAGACCCGGAGGTATCAGAGTGCTTTACAGAATCGAGAGCAAGGCAATAATCAGTCACTGAGCATATGACGTGCAATAATCATAGGTTCAAGTATACATAAAAATGTATACAAGTGAAATACAGTTGGGCAGAGCTGGTGCCACAACACTCCCACCTCACACTGGTGATGGAGAATTGCAAACTATCTGCCATATTCATGAACACTTTGTAAGGAATACGTGTGTGGAAGAAATACCAATTAGAAATGATATTGTATGTGTTGCAAAAGCCTTATCATGCCATCTTAGACATGGGCAAGGGATTGCTCTGGTCCTGATCTTGTGGAAGCAATCCCTTCCGGATATAGCCTAGCCAGATTGGATAGGGTAGGCCGACTGGGAGGGGGGCTGGGCATTCTTTATAGGGAGGATTTTACTTGTCGCACCGAGCCACTCACCACATCCTCTGATCAGTACCAGGCTTTATACTTTTCAATAAATACTCATCCCACTGAAAGTTTCTCTGGTGTCTTATCCTACCGGCAACCCGGATCCAGATCATCCTTCAGCCAGGATTTTAGTAGTCTTTTAGAGCCCTACCTGGAAAGATCTAATTTTACATTGTTGGGTGATTTTAACTTCCATCTGGACAAAACGTTATGTAAAGACACACAAACTCTTCTGGAAACCCTGGGTTGCTGTGGATTCCCGCAGTTGGTTATGAGCCCCACCCCATGTGGCGGGACATATATTATATGGCATATTTTCTAATGATCTACGGATCAAGGTGGGAGAGCCTATACCTCTCTCCTGGTCAGATCATTTTGCCATTCCTTTCAATTTACAGACTTCGGTACCAGGTACTGTTTTAGCTGATAAAAGAATAATGGGGTACCAGGTACTGTTTTAGCTGATAAAAGAATAATGGAGGAAAAGAGAAATCTTAGCCTTATTAGTAAGGAGGCTCTCACTAATTTTTTTAAGAACTTTCAGCTTCCCGGGCACCTGGACGCAAATCTGGCAGCAGCTGAACTATCTAAAAGGCTGTTAGTAGCCAAGGACACTTTAGCGCTCGTTAAAAAGCAATATGCAGCGAGGAAAAAGCCCTCGGCTCCTTGGTTTTCTGATAGACTCAGAAAGTTGAGGCAATCCTGCCGTAAACAGGAGAGACTATGGCGTACAGATTTGGCGCCGGCGGGTAGAGAGTTACATAAACAGCGCTTGAGGGAATATAAAGCGGCTATTATTGAAGAAAAAGGAATGTATTTTTCAAAGATTACTGAGTCGATCAAATCTCCCAGAGAGCTTTTTAATGTCATCAACTCTCTTAGATCCCCCCCTGTCACAGATCCATCGGATTTTTCACAGGAACTTTGTGATAGAATGGCAGATTTTTTCCGCACAAAAATTACAGATATATACTCCTCGTTGGAGGCTTCCAACTCTAAAACTGCCCTATCTGCTCCGCCTAAACTCCACCCTAATGATTCGGTAATCATGGAGGAGGTACCTAGGCTACTCACCTTCCCTCGCATCTCGCCAGATGTTACGGGCCTGCTGTTAAAAGGAGTCACATCTGGTTCTCCATTGGACGCATGCTAAAATTAGGAAGAGAAGTTATTGTTCCCCACCTCACCTCTGTACTCAATGTAGCTATTTCCGAGGGGCAGTATCCTACCCCTTGGAAGACTGCGGTGGTTAAACCACTTTTAAAAAAGCCTTCACTGGACCCAACGGAATTGAAAAATTATCGTCCTATTTCTCTGCTACCAGTCCCAGCCAAGATTTTGGAAAAACATTTAAACTCTCACCCTAGCGCTTACCTAAAGGATCACCAGCTGCTTGATGGCTCACAGCATGGCTTTAGAAGCCATCGTAGCATGGAGACAGCATTAACTGCGGTATTTAATAACATCCGTGCTCAGGTTGATGCAGGACATACCACACCGTTGGTTCTTCTTGACCTTACTGCAGCTTTTGATACCCTATCTCCTTTGAGGCTGGTGGAACGTCTCAAGGAGATAGGGATCGGGGGCACGGCCCCTGGGCTTCTTGCATCCTTTCTCAGTGATCGGGCACAGATAGTGAAAATGGGCCAATTCCACTCGGCTCCTAATTCCTTGTTATGTGGAGTTCCGCAGGGCTCCTCCTTGAGCCCAACACTTTTTAATATCTATGTTGCCCCGCTGACTAAGGTTGTGAGATCCTTTGGGCTGGAGGTGTTGTCTTATGCTGACGACACACAAATAATGGTGTCCATTACTCACAGTATTAGGGAATCCGCCACAAATATTAAAAATTGTATGCAGGCAGTTTCCTCCTGGATGGTTGAAAACTATCTTAAATTCAATGGGGAAAAGAGCGAGGTCCTGATATTTGGTAACCAACATGACATCTGGTCCAACGATTGGTGGCCTGATACGCTTGGCAGCTGTCCCTGCCCGGTATCCTATGGGACAAATCTAGGGGTTATAGTGGACAATTCTCTCTCCCTGAGTTTGCAGATTAGTAGAACAGTGTCCACTTGTTTTGGGATAATCAGGATCCTTAAAAAAAATTCCCAGTTCCTTTCGTTTGCCTCACGAAAACAGGCTGTTATTGCCTTAGTAATGTCCAGACTCGACTATTGTAATGCCCTTTATTTGGGCATTAACAAAGGCCTGGTGCGACGTCTGCGGCTGGTGCAGAATGCTGCAGCCAGGCTGGTGATGGATCTTCTGAAATACCATGCAGTTTCGGCTTCCGGCATCCCTCATCACGCTGCACTGGCTTCCTCTGGACCGTAGAATTCTCTTTAAGACCCTATGCCTGACCCATAATGCCTATCATGGCCTAGGCCCGGAGGCCATTAAAGCACTATTTCAGCGCTATGTTCCTACTAGGCAGCTTAGATCGGCAAGCAAGAATCTGCTAATAGTTTCGAAGTTCAAGAAGGCTAGATGGGGAGGAAGGGCTTTTTCCACTGCCGCTGCTAGGCTGTGGAACTCCCTCCCTGATGATCTCTCTGATCAGGTGTCACACTCTCTCTTCCGCAAGGCCCTGAAAACCTGGCTTTTTACGCAGACATCAGTCTGAGCATATTATTTTGTGTCTGTAGAACAGTCCTTCTGCAGCGCCTTGACGCCCTTGGGCTAAGTTAGCGCTTTACAAATGTAATATTCATTCATTCATTCATCTGTGAAATCTAAGACCGAAAGGACTTTCAATTCGTAAAAAGCTGAGGTATAAGTGTGGTGAAGAAGAAATCAACTGTTATATCTTGAGTAGAGAAGGGGGCTGTTCTACCCACTTCTTCAGTTGCCTCGGAAAGGCAAAGTACTAGCAGGCGCCAACAAGGAAAGGATAACACACACGAGACAAAGAACGGCAGATAAATCACTGACTGATCTCTTAAACTATCATAATGTGAGAAGCAACAGTCAAACTTTTGTCAACGGCTGGGTGACTGCAGCAAGTTTATTGTCCAGTCTAACAATAAGGGCCATCTGTCTCCATCCTCTGCTGACACATTAAGCTTTCACATGAGAGCTCTCCTGTCACAGGAGATGGATCTCCGGGGTTTTAAGATCCGAATTCCTCTTTAGGGAATGAAGGAAAGTGAAATTGCTCGGCAGTAAAGCTAAATAGTTTATCTACATTCTAAATTCACACTTTTGCAGCTTTCAAAAGACTCAGCCGGTTCTTTTGGAAATGCTTTTAGTTTTATTTAAAATTGTATTGCCATCCGTTCGCTTAGGTAACCGTCATCATATATCCATTGTGTTACAATACTGCCTGCACACCTAACCACCAGGTAGATGTGCAACTGAAAACTTCCCTTGCTTCGACAAAAGATCTGCAGGAGAGTGGGCAATCATTTAATCTAGAAAAGCTATCAAGGAACTTGCTTTATTAGCTAACCGTTAGCTTTGTGACGTATTATGTTTACTTTGACGATCTTCACACATTGTGCATTACATGGACTTGTCTTGCTTGCAATTTCTTGAGACCTGCATAGTTAAAGCGAGTGCTATCAAACATGCCAACATAGCTTAGGAAGGATGCATGAAAATATATATATTTTTTCTCTATTACCTTTTAAAGAGTGTGGATTATTTACTTCCTGTGTCCGTAAATCTGGCAAAAAGCGGGTGGGCGTATTACACTGAATGAACAAGTTACTTACCTTCGGTAACGATATATCTGTAAGAAACATAGGTTAGTTATAGATTCCTTACCTTAAAATTACCCCCAGGCGTCAGACTGGATCCGGAAAGTTTTTCGTCAGCAGTACCCCTGCGCGTCGGTAGGTGGCGTCGGTCGACTCTGCGTTCGTCGTTGGAGTCGTGGTCGCCGGGATGACGTCGCGGTAGCTACATAGACGCTGCCCTCGCACGCTGACGTCAGTTCTGTACACGACTTTCCACGCCAGAAGCGCAGAGACATGCAAGACACTGACCACTGGTGCACAAAAACTAGGGCCCTGAAAGGAAGTCCTTAACCCTAGAAGTCAGTTCGCAGAACGGGGAGGATGGGTAGGGCGGTAAGGAATCTATAACTAACCTATGTTTCTTACAGATATATCAATACCGAACGTAAGTAACTTGTTCATCTGAAAGAAACAGTTAGTTATAGAGTCCTTACCTTAGAATAGATACCACAGCAATACCAATCCCGGATGTGAGGTGGGTCTGCGAACTAAGTTCACACCAGAAAGTCCTGGAGAACAGAACGGCCAAAGAAGCTGTCTCTCTGGACTTGGCTGTTCAGGCAGTAGTGTTTGGTAAACGTGTGCGGCGATGCTCACGTAGCTGCCTGACAGATGTCATTAAGGGGGATTCCCCGTCCCAAAGCAGTGGTAGCTGCCGTCGCCCGGGTAGAATGGGCGCGCAGCCACACTGGAGGCTCCTTCTTTGCCAAAGAATAGCAAGCTTTGATGCACAGAACGACCCACCTGGAGATGGTCCGTTTGTGCACGGCCTGACCTTTCTTAGCGCCCACATAACCAACAAAGAGCTGGTCGTCCACCCGGAATTGTTTGGTGCGATCCAAGTAGAAGGAAAGCGCACGTTTTGGATCCAGACGGTGGAGCCTCTCTTCCTCTTTTGAAGGATGCGGAGGCGGAAGTGATGGGTTGGCCAATGTGGAAAGAAGTAACCACCTTGGGAAGAAAGGAAGGTCTAGTTCTGAGGACGACCTTGTCCGGATGAACAGCCAGAAAGGGAGGCTTGGAAGAAAGAGCTTGTAGCTCACTCACCCTGCGAGCAGAGGAGATGGCCACCAGAAAGGCAGTTTTCAAAGTTAGAAGCCTGAGAGGGCAATTATGGAGCGGCTCAAAGGGAGCGCACATAAGATATGTAAGAACCAAGGACAAGTCCCACTGGGGCATTACGAAAGGAACAGGAGGAAAAAGATGAGTAATGCCCTTAAGGAAAGGATTTACAACAGGGGACTTGAAAAGAGAAGGCTGATCAGGAAGCCTAAGGAAGGCTGAAATGGCCGAGAGGTAGCCCTTTAGAGTGCCCAGAGCAGAGCCCTGCTGGGCCAAAGAAAGGAGGAACAAGACAACCTCAGAAAGAGGGGCGGAAAGGGGATCCACAGCCTTTGCTGTGCACCATGCCACAAATTTGTTCCATCTGCAGGTGTATAAAGTCTTAATGGAGGGACGCCTGGCTGCCAAGATAACATCACAGACTTCGGGAGGCAAGTCAAACGACGTCAACTGCCGCCGCTCAATCTCCACGCAAGGAGGTGGAGGCTAGACAGGTTCGGGTGGAGGACCGTCCCCTGTTGCTGCGACAGAAGATCCTCTCGAAGAGGCAGCCTGATCGGAGGATCGATGGCCATGTGTAGCAGCTCAGGATACCAGACTCTTCGTGCCCAATCTGGAGCCACAAGAATGACTTGGGCCCGGTCGCGCCTGATCTTCTTCAGCACTCTGGGCAGAAGTGGTATAGGTGGAAAGGCGTATAGAAGACCGCAACTCCACTCGCGACGAAAAGCGCCGCCTAGCGAGTGCCGCCTTGGAAATTCCAACGCGCAGAATTGCTGACATTGCGCGTTCTCTTCAGTGGCAAATAGATCTAACCAAGGCTCTCCCCACGTGCGAAAGAGACCTTGCACCACCTCCGACTGAAGACGCCATTCGTGATCCATCATGCACCTGCGGCTGAGTTTGTCCACCCTGGCAGTCACCACTGTGAACTCTGGTTGGGGAAGGGAGAGTGATCTGCTGTCGACCCAATCCTGGTTCGTTAGCCACCACTGCAATTGGTGTTCAGTGCCCTCCGAGATCTGGACGCAATCGGACAGGTTCCCCTGATGTTGTGCCCACTGGCACTTCAGGTCTCACTGCAGAGCCCGCATATGCCATCTGACATGGTCCACCAGCAGGATGCAGGAGGCCATCAGGCCCAGTAGCCTGAGGGTCATCATGACCAAAACCCGGGATAGAGGCTGAAAGATCGGAATCATAGCCCGAATATCCCGGACTCGCTGTTCGGGAGGATAGACCCGAAACTGTGTCATGTCCAGAACCGCTCCGATGAAGAGAAGCTTCTGAGAGGGAGTCAGGTGTGACTTCGGCATGTTGATGGAGAACCCCAGCGAATGCAGGAGGTCGGCCGTAGTCTGGAGGTGGGAGACGACAGCCTGGGGCGAGCCTGCCTTCAACAGCCAGTCGTCGAGATAGGGGAAGACTGGAACCCCTGATCTGCGCAGATGAGCTGCGACCACCGCCATCACTTTCGTGAACACCCGAGGGGCGCTGGTAAGACCCGAGGGGCGCTGGTAAGGCCAAAGGGGAGCACGGTAAACTGAAAGTGCTCGTGGCCTACCATGAACCGCAGGTAACGCCGGTGGGCTGGCAGGACGGGGATGTGAAAATAAGCGTCCTGCAAGTCCAATGCTACCATCCAGTCTCCAGGGTCTAGGGCAGACAGGACCTGAGCTAGCATCAACATTTTGAACTTCTCCTTCTGGAGGAAGCGGTTGACGTTCCTGAGATCCAAGATAGGACGCAGGCCTTTGTCCTTCTTGGGCACCAGAAAGTAGTGGGAATAGCAACAACAACCTACTTCTGGGACAGGAACTCGCTCGATGGCCCCCTTGGCCAAGAGTGCCGAAACTTCCTGTTGGAGAAGGGCCAGATGATCCTCCAACATGCGATGGTACTGAGGTGGCATGGAAGGAGGGGTAGTCTCTAAGGGGAGGGAGTAGCCCCTTCAGACTATTTGCAAAACACACCTGTCCGACGTGATAGTGCGCCAGTGGGGGAGGTGATGGCGAATCCTGCCGCCCACTGTCGTTTGGTGGCCCTGAAAGGTCGGACTAGGAGGGTTTGGAGGCTGCTGCAGGGGGGGCTAAGGTGGACTGGCCCGCCCGCTGGGCCCCAGAACCACGGTGGTGGTTCCCTCGTCCTCGGCCGCGCTGGGGCTGAACAGCTTGCGCTGGCCTGTGGCTCTGGGCGGGACGTGGCGGGGTACCCCTTCCGTAGCCACGAAAGGGGCGAAAAGCAGACTGCGCCGGGCGGGTGGTGGAGAGGCCCAAGGACCTGGCCGTAGCCCGAGAGTCCTTCAAGCGCTCTAGCGCGTTGTCCACTTTTTCACCGAATAGGCGACGGCCATGAAAGGGCATGTCCATAAAGGTAGATTGGACATCCTCTGAAAAACCAGTCAACCTCAACCAGGCGTAGCGTCGAAGGGCTACCAACGTGGAAATCGTTCTGCCTAGTGAGTCGGCGGTATCCAGCCCACAGCGGATGGTAAACTTAGCTGCATCTCTCCCTTCGGCAACTGCCCGAGAGAGTACGGCCCGGGCCTCCTCCGGGCACTGAGGCAGCACTTGCGCAACCGTATCCCACACGGAGTGGGTGTAACAGCCCAACAGACATGCGGTGTTTACCGACCGCAGTCCCAAGCTGGAGGAAGAAAACATCTTCTTCCCAAGATGGTCCAGCTTTTTGGATTCCCTATCAGGTGGAGTGGTAGGGAATGGACCCTTGGAGGTGGAGTCTTGGACCACCAAGCTCTCAGGGGTGGGGTGTTGGGAGAGAAAAGTGGGGTCGCCCGGGGCCGGGCGGTGGCGTCGGGCAACCATCCTTTCCACAGGAGCCCCTGTGTTGAGCCTGCACCAGGTGCCCAAAAGATTGTCGGTCAGGGCTTCATTAAAAGGCAGCAGGGGCTTCGAAGAGCTTGCTGCCGGTTGAAGCACCTCTTTCAGGAGGTTAGTCCTGACTGCCACCGTAGGTAGCTCGAGGTTGGGAGCCTCGGCCGCCCTATGCAACACCACTGCAAAGGACGCTCCCTCCTCCGTAGCCACGGTAGGAGGAGACAACATGGCAAGGTCTGGTGAGGTATCCAGACCACTGGCTTCACCCAGTTCCTCTCTCCAGTCCGGTTCATAACCTAACTGGTCAGTTAAAGGGTCTCCAGACCCCTCCCAATCCTCCTCATCCTCCTCTGGCTGCCAATCTGGTCTCAAAGAGCCAGGCTAGAACAGGGGCACAAAAGTACCCGTCGGCGCTGGATCCGGCCTTGGTCGATGCCGGTCCGGCTCCGTGTCTACCTCGAGGTGGAGGCCGGGGTTGACATCGGCTGGGGACACAGCCGACGCCGGCTACGGGCGTGGTGCTGGTGGAAGCGGTGCCGGTGGAGATGTAACAAGGTTGACCGGCGACAAACCAGATCCAGGCCTGGATCCAAGAGGACCCTGTGGTGCAGAGGCCGGAGCCGCCGGCGTCGAAGGCCCAGGGCCCCCAGCCGAGTCCGCGGGGCCAGAAGGCGTTCCGGCGGAGTCGACCCTTCAGGGAGCCGCGGGAGGGGCACCACCCGCATCCCTCGTCGCGTCGGCCGACGGACGGGGAGAAGTCGAAGAGCGACGATGCTTCTTCGACTTCTTCTTGTGCTTCGACTTACCTGACCCCGAGTGCGAAGACTTAGAAGAAGAATGATGGCGGCTCCGCGACCGGTCCCTCGACCTCCTACGCGACCGGGACCTCGAGCGGCATGGAGCCGACTGCCGGGCCTCGAGAAGCTTTCGGGACTGCTCCCGCAAAGACTTCGGATTCATGGTCCGGCAGTCGGAGCACGACTTGGGGTCGTGGTCGCGCTCCAGGCAGAAGAGGCACACGCGGTGTGGATCCGTCACCGACATTCAGTCGGCTACAGGAACCGCAAGTCTTGAAGCCGGGCATCCCTCGTGCACCAGGAGTCGATGGACTCAAAAACAATGTCGACAAAAGTCGAGAAAAAGTCAGTCAAAAAGTGACTGGAGGTACCGCTCTCTCCGGATCTGCGCTTGCTGGTGTGAAAAAATAAATAACTGACGTCAGCGCGCAAGGGCGGCGTCTATGTAGCTACTGCGGCGTCATCCCGGCGACCACGACGAACGCGGAGTCGACCGACGCCACCTTGCGACGCGCAGGGGTACTGCTGACGAAAAACTTTCCGGATCCAGTCTGACGCCTGGGGGTAATTCTAAGGTAAGGAATCTATAACTAACTGTTTCTTTCAGATACGTGTGATAAACCGATCGATTACAAGAAAAATGTAAATTACTGTCATCAGATAATTTTTTTTACATTTTACTCTATTTTTCTAAATCAGTGTGGGATTTTTCTTGTGTTGTGTTTTCATTTTATTACTGTTTTTAGTGCTGCATAAATACTACACGTTGTCTGTAAGTTAAGCCTGACTGCTTTGTGCCAAAGTTCCAAAGGGTTAAGCACAAGTTAATTTGGGGGTTGCTTGTGTTTCACCTGACAGAGATTGTGGTTCCTGCTTGAGTAGGATTTCACCACCATCAACCAGTAGCCCAATTTCCAACAGTGATCAATGGTACAAATCTCAACATGCATGAAGAGTGCAAACCTGAACTTGCACTAAGATAGAGAAACGGTGCAACAGTGCCTTTGGAGACGAGCCTCATGAATAACAGGGGAAAATCTGGCCTGACACTCTAGATTTATGAATTCAAAGCTTAACAAGCATCACCATAATTGACAGATGCTGCAAATCTGAACATACACTAACCATTACTGAGTAATAGGAAAAAAGTAAATACGCACTGATTACTGGGTAATGGGGCACATTTACACATGCAATTAGGATTAATGAGTGATGGTGAAAATATGAACATGCATAAAGGATTACTGAGCGTTGGAGCAAATGGTAACAGACATAATAGTGGTAACGGTAATTCTTAACATATGGTGGATTTCTTGCCACAGTGGTCCCCACTCCTGCATTGTGCTTGCAATGGCATAATAGTATTTCCTGACATATTTTAGGGTTGCTTGGAACAATGGTCCCCAACCTTGTAACAATTGCACTGGCATAACACTGTTAATGCTTGGCATTTTGAGAACACTATTACTACTGCCTGGGGGCCTCAGCCTGTATGATTGATTTCCAGTCTGAATTAATACATGCAAACACTAATTAATCCATTCATGCACTGACAAAGTCTTTGAGCTATCAAGCAATGTGCTTACTCATTCAAGTATTAATCGATCATGCACTCACTTATTCATCTACACATACAGTAGTTCATCTGTCCAATCGTTGACTCATTATCACATTCATCTACTCACCCATTCACAAAACCTCAAACATGAACTGGCCAATCAATGAAAAGCCACTTTCATTTATTAAATAGTCAGAAATGTTGGCTTTGCCATGGTTGTTGTTTCTGTCAGCAGTGGCTTAGTTGTTTTTCATGGTTGGATACTTTTGTGTTTCCATCCTGTTCCTGTTGTCTTCAATCTACCTCCCTTGTTAGCATTTGTTTCTCTGCCTGATTCTGTTAGCGCACCTACTGGTCTACCCTCTCCTGTCAGTCACCACTTATCTGCTCCTTTTTCCAGTTCGCACTTGGAGACTTAGGGCCCGATTCTGATGCGGGTTGGAAAAGCTTCCCGACCGAGGGCCTGATTCTGATGCGGTTAGGAAGGCCTCCTAACGGCATTTGCTCCTTCCAAATCGGATCGGGAACGTGTCTTCCCGACCGAGGGCCCAATTCTGATGCGGTTAGGAACAAATGTTCCCATTGAAGTCAATGGGAGTTCAACCAAATCGTATCTGGAAGCATCCGGATGCATCCTACTCCGCCGGTCGGACTTTCCCGATCCGAGTGGGTCGGACACCATTTCCCAACCGATTCGGTCGGGAAGCTTTTCCAACCCGCATCAGAATCGGCCCCTTAGTTCCAGAAGCTAATGAGAGGCAGGACTGTAAAGTTTTGAGATGTTTTATTTCCTTAAATTAAAAAGGTTCAAATTCACCACATGGCTTAGGAAAGCGGATACAGAAAACTGGGACTGGCACAAGCCTTTCAAAACAGTTTTTGCTGCTTCATATAGTATACGTTTACGGTATGGTCGAGTTGCTAAACTGGGAGCTTGAATGATAATTGTGTAATCTTTGCTAAGTATCACCTTCCCTGAAAAGTAAATTATGTAAAATGCATTTGTAATTTGTTGATCTAAAATCCCCAACTGTATCTCTCTCAGTATTCCCTGTATTATACAGTGTTCCATTGTTTGTCAATACAAACATGTTCCTCGCAGGCTAGGTGCAATCGTTTAGTGGATGAGTAGCTCAGGAATGAACAAACACCAGTAAAAGCATTGCCGGTATTTACTCATAACCGGCTCTGGCCTTGAAGCCTTAATTACCGGTGGAGAAGGCGAAATACCGTCCAAGTGGCAACCCTACTTAATCCCCAAATCAACGTGGATCGAAATGGTGGCTACCCACTGGTCTTAAACACAAGCATTTGCAATGCAATAGGTCTCGCATTTACACGAGTTTAAGCTATTGGCATTGTATATGACAATGCCTTTTATTTGTTTTAAAAACGAAAACAAAAATAAAAGGCATTGTTATTTGCAATGTCAATAGCTGAAACTCGAGTAAATGCGAGACCTTTTGCATTGCAAATGTTTGTTAGATTAGTGAGTAGAAACGCTCCCTTTCAGCCCGCACGGCAAATTAATTAAATAAACAAGCGCGGCCGCTAAAGTGAAAGCGGAACGCGCTGCAAATAAAAAAAAAATTGTGCTTACTGACTTATGAAGGAGACCGTGTAACGCCACAAGTAAAAGATCCAGTCCTCATGGGAGGTAACAAATGGCGACAGGGCGGTAACAAGGAGGGACTAACAAGCCTCATTATCAATCGGAAACCAGCATTTACCAAGGACAATGACGCCAGCCAATCAAAAATATGGGCGGAGAGAAGGTGAGGCTTCTACAGCATACTCAACTACTGCATGCCTCACAGAGCGAGCAGCGCTTGCGCGCTGCTGCTAGGCTCAACCTAAAAAGAGGCGGACTTTGCATATGTTGAAAGTCCTCTATGTTCACAATGGTTGCACTAAAGGTTAATCATTTGTAACAGAAAAGGTTGGAAAGTGTCTACGGTTGGCCTCTATGTGACACATATTCAAAAATACTGCGGTAAAGAGCCATAAGACATACCTGTTGGTTCACTGCTATGCCACGCACAAGATGCATTAAAGAAAAATCCCAAGAATCCACTTTGGGGCCTCTTCGCCGTGTGATGCTGGCGTAGCTGAAAGGCCATCACTGTCCATAGCATCATTAGAATCATGCACAATACTTATTACCCATTTTCAGGATTGGGGGAAATTTGCTTTGATACACAGTGGAGTATTGCTAAGTCAGCATCAGAGACTTATGACAGCTGCACACACAGATATGTGAGGGATACCAGGGTTTACAGGATTTTCTGGGCACCAACCATTCAGAAATCTCATTAGACCCAGTAAAAGAGATGCTCATGCCCAGGATCACATTTATTTTCTCCTATCGAGCCCTAACAGCAGCACACATTAGAAGGTCAGGCTTGGCCTGAAGGCAAGCATGCAAAACAACAATCTTACACCATTCAAACCAAGACCAGAGAAGTCAATTAGGAGCGGTCAGGGTTAGCAGCTGGTCCTCAGGGCTTGCCCTTTGGTGTCTCTGGCAGTGCCCTTCCCCGGGAATGAAAAGTAAATAGGACTCAAAGAGCTAGGTTCACTTTCTGGCTGCCCAGGGGATGAAGATGGGAAAATGGATCAATCTTGTTTATGTCATCAAGGCCAGAGGGCATATTGGGTGACTTCTACTACCCCAGTACTATGACGAATTGACATCCATGCCCAGGAGAGATGTTACAGTGTTGGCACGCCCAGGGTTCATGGCTGATACCACCTGTGGCTTTCTTGAAATAAGATGACTGTGTCGGTTAATAAGGGTAGCCATAAACCTTACAATATATGTCGCAGTGGGAATACGTCTTTGCTAAGCAAATAATAACATGTAAATTAGGATTTTAACTGTGGCTTATTTCTACAGGTCATGACGTTTCGTAGCGTCAATAAAAGGGGGTTATTATCTTTCATATGTAGAAGGGGTGAGGATCCGGTGCACACACAATGGAATGCCAAACTTGGAAAGAAAGTAAAGAACGTTTTTTAAAAACTCAAACTAGTGGCCTTGGTGGCCAAGACGTTGATTTCTACGACTGCTTTGGCACATGACAAAAAAGGGAGTCTGAGCAAATCACATCATATAGCTGTACACGAATGTAAATAGATAAAACACACAACACAGTGTGCTGTGTAGTACTGACGAACTACGGGACTCACCATCCCCACTTCCCCATGACATTATGGCAATATGTGCCAATCAGAACCAACTCACAATTTGTTTCTATATTTACCATCTCCTTTCAGGATGCCCCAAAATACAATTAAAAATGCTCTCTAGAGAGCTCTGCACTGCGCCTTGGACCTAGCACCTGTGCTATGAAAGGTGGATAACAATTACACGCAATCCAGGCAAACGTTTGAACTAGATAATTTCCCAAACACATAGTATCTCCATTAAAAAAAAACCTGCATAAAAACTGCCAAATCTACAAAAAAACAGTACTACTTCTAAAAACACGAAAGGATAAAGTTTGCAAAAATGTTGGAGTACATCACTCTATCCACAGGTGCACGTAAAAATAAACAATAAAGTCAATCACAAAAAACATACATCATATTCTCGAAATCATTGCGCGAGTCATGGGGCTTCTGAGATAAAAAAAAGTAATTCTGAAAATCCTTAACAACTGACATTTTATTAAACACTTTTTGAAAGTCCTGATGCTCTCGAAATGTTTCAAAAACAAATAGCATTCTAGACGCAGAGGAGTGGGAACTCTGCAACATCCTTGTTTCTAGAAGTCCCGGTTCAGAGTCAGGCTGCTCTTTAGATTTGGGGTCTTTAGACTTGGGGTAACTCTTGCTGAAAGTCATGCTACACTTGCACTTTGAGTGCAACTGACCTGAGGCAAGAAAACTATTTGATGATCGTGTAGCGCCTGATTCCGTTACAGGGAATTATAGAATTATAGGCTAGACGGGAAATAAATGTCTGCATGGCTCAGAAAGCTGTTCCACACTGTCCTCGTTTGGTGTTTGTTTTCTTGGCCTGGCCTGGCCTGGCATTGGGGTAGTAGTCTTTGATGCAGCAGACTACGATCGGAGAGCACTATCACTCCTTAATAACCCAGAACATTATCAGAGGGTCTCGATGACTAGGATAGGAAGACTGAAAGAGGAGGTTGGTATTTTGTTAGAAACAGCTAAAAACGAAGATTTGATCACCTTAGAAGAATATCAGTTTCTATACAACAGGAATCCTAAAATTCCTGCATTTTATGGTCTTCCCAAGATCCATAAAAGTGTATCTGATCCACCGTTGAGACCTATAGTGGCTTCAATAGATTCTCTATTAGAACCCCTCAGTAAATACGCAGATGTATTTTTAAAACCCCTAGTACAGAAACAAAAGTCATTTGTGAAGGACACCTCAGATATGATCAAGAAAGTTGAGGGATTGGAATTTAATGAGGAACTTGAGTATATGGTGACCCTCGATATAGAGGCGCTTTATACGAATATACCTCAGGCAAATACTATAGAGGAGGTTAGACGAACCCTAGAAAGATCAACTGTGGTAGGGGCCAATAAAGATTTTATTCTAAAATGTATATCGATGGTGCTCCTAAATAACATCTTTCTTTTTAAAGAGGACCTTTATCTCCAACTAAAGGGGACCAGCATGGGGGCCACCTGTGCCCCCAGTCTGGCATGTATTTATGTGGGAGCATTTGAAAACAAACATATTTACAATGAAGTCTCCTCCTTTTTGAAAATGTCCATCATTGGAGTCGTTTTATCGATGATATTTTCTTTATTTGGCGGGGCCCTAGAAATCAGCTAGAGGAATTCTTAGGATGGCTTAACTTGGGGGACAACAACTTGAAATTTACATCACATATCAGCAATGAGAGTGTTAATTTTTTAGATATAACTATAAAACATCAGGATGGACACTTAAGTGTAGAACTTTTTGTTAAACCAACTGATAAAAACACTCTTTTGCACTATAGCAGTTATCATCCTAAGAGTCAGAAGGACAATATCCCATTTGGGGAGTTCTTGCGCCTTCGTAGAAATTGCACGTCACTAACTGACTTTTACAGTCATTCTGATAAGCTTAAAAGAAATTGAAAGAAAAAGGGTACCCCAAGAAACTAATTAATCATTCCTTCAAGCGGGCCAGGTTTTATGATAGGGATTGTCTCCTTCAGGGAGGCAAAAAGGACAGAGCGCTGGATAAAATAGTGATGGTCAGTCAGTTCTCCAATATCAGCAACAAGTTTAAGAACATTATAAATAGGAACTGGAAGATTTTGAATGATGGGGAAAGTAATGTACTTCCCAAACCACTTTTGCCTTTAGGAAGAATAAGAATCTAAGAAACTCATTAGTATTTACCTATAGAGACGACCACACAGAGACACAAACGACACTTGAAGGGAGCAAAGCCATAGGTAACCATAAATGTGGCAATTGCAGCATATGTAACTTGTGTGAAGTCACCAAAGAAGTATCACTGAATGGAGTCGCACACAAGCTAACAACTCTCAATAACTGTAGAAGTAAAAATATTATATATCTTCTATGCTGCCCTTGTGGTTTAGGCTACACTGGAGAAACAGGTAGAGAACTCGGGCAGAGATTATGTGAACACCGATCTGCTATTAATACTCAAAAAGAGAATGCCCCATTAGTCAAACATTGGGTGGAAAAGAAACATGATCTCACCGATATTAGATGGATCATTTTAGAAAAAATCAAAGAGGAGAGGGGGGAATAAGGACAGTAGAAGGAAAATGAGAGAACAATGGTACATTATTAAATTTGACACAATTAGAAGAGGTCTTAACAGCAAAGAGGACTGGGAGAAAATAATTACAGGGTAAGCTCAGTTGTACCTTTTTTCCATCTACTTAGTACTGAGAACTACCATCGTATTTGCCCAATATCCCTGAATTATGATTATGGGCTAACAGGATCTATCTGGATTGTGCGAAGGGAATGCAATGACTATAATATAGGGGTACCATTTAAGGCTATTAAGAACATAGAGATAAACAAGAGGCATTATATTACTCCATTGAATAAGATTCTGGGAGTTATCTCAGAGTTTGTCTTGGGTACAAGCTCTATTTTTTCAAACATAAGTTTATTTCTATACAAGAAGCAGTTGGAATGCATTTTGACATAATTAAAAGTATTAATAAGCGTTTTATGGTATTTATCATCCACGCTAAACAAGTGGAGTTGCATGTTTTCACTCTCGTACTTTCCCTGAAAGGCAGGTAAATTAGCTTTGTTAGATCTTGGGACGCATCAGACACTGCAATATGGCCGCCAGACATGCGCAAAATGCTTATAGGTGTTGAATTGGAAGGAAGAAGTTAGTCCGCCTTCCATTGGAGATCCGCCTCAAATGAGGAAGTAACAACTCCGGAAGATGGTGCATTTTGAAACCTGGACGCGAACGCGCCGGTCGGAGGTAAGATCTTTGCCAAATTGAAAGTTAGAGGAGAAGGGGGTTGTTATACTTTAATATTAATTACCGCCGATATCGCCTAGTTTTCTCTTGTAGTCCCGCCAGTGGAGACAACAAAGTAAGGGTTTAGAAGTATTTCCCTAAGGGTGTGGGACTTAATTTCTCCTCTCATACAAATATATAGAGGTTCCACATGATGAACTCTCTAAAAACACGTAGCGAAACAAGGTAGCTGTAATTAGAGAATAATGAAGACGACCCCTCTACCTGCCACAAACAGCATGTATATTTAATGCAACACCGGGAAGCCGGTTCTCGTTACTAAAGATAAGAGCACCTTCAGTGAATACTTATCGAGGGATGGCAGCAATAAAGACAAAGTAAACAATATGCTATTTGTAAGTTATTAGGCTCTAGCACGAAAAATAAACCATTGGTTATGTTTTTGCTTTTAGAGATAATAATTGTAACAAACGCGAGCCACACATTCCACAATAGGAAATTGGAACAAGGGGGCATAGTTTCCCAGTGGCAGGAAAATCAGGAGAACGGGTTCCCCTGGAAACTTCTAAGATATTTTAAATATTGATGAGGAGCCTGTAATATAAAAATTTTCTCATCTGAGAGGTAAGGAATTAAATAAATTCTCCTTAAAATGTATTATTAAGTACAAGATTTCAATGAATGGAATAATATAGTTAATGTCCCTTTTATATCATAGTAACCATGCAATAAAAGTCCAAGAGTAGACAACAAGTGAAAGCTGTGAGAAGTGAAGAAAACACAGCTCTCCCATTATCATTCAATAAGTAACACTACACAAGGAGTGGTGAGTGGCTATTCGCTGTATGTGTAACCTTTTCACCCCCCCCCCCTTTTTTTCGTCGTCTTGTGTTTCCCACATTCTACTCTGTGTGTGTATGGTTAGCATGTGGCAGTACGAATGGGTAACTGGGAGGTTACATTTTGTTATAAAGGGGCTGGAGGTACTACTGTGTTGTATCATCTAGACTAGATATCTAGCGCTAAAGAATTGCAGCTCTGACATATGAGATGGTTTGAATTGTGCCTTCTCTATTTCCGCTGTACCTCTTTTCTTTTTCCCACCATTTGTAATAAAATGGAGTATCAGTCAGACTATAGGGAAGGTGGGGGCATTGGATGTAGAGTTTAGGCATTTAAATCCTTCTTTCATGTTTTTATCCTTATGTAGATCACTGTTTTAATGGTTGAAGGAGCTACAGTTCCCTTAATATCGAGTCCTGAGGAAGGTGGCTTTAAATAAAATAGATGTACCACCGAAATGAGTCAACGCCATTTCTGATTTTGAATCCAACCACAAGAATTTCGGGGCAGGAAATAAGTATAACACCTACCTGAACTATAACTTGATGTTATGAGTTGGGTCATAAAATAGAACAGGCAATTTTTGCAACTGTGTAGATAGGGTCTCCTATATTTTATATATTTTTTATTGTATTATTGTGTGATGTTCATAAAGGTGATTGTTGTTCCATGATTGTGATTAATTTTTGTTGAATTGCAATGTGATTACATTTTGGACATGATTAAATTTTGTACATGAATTTGATATTTTACTTATGTGTGTAGAACTGTTTGTTTTTAAACAACGAGAGGTTAGACCTTTTTGAGATTATTAGGCCTTTTTATGCAGCAAAATAAACAATCCTTAAGCGCTATATCTCTGACTTGGTGATATATTGGTTAGTGGGCTGGATAGTGTATGATATAATTTGAGTGAATGACATATGAGAGTGTTGATTTGCGATATTTTACCTCATTACCAAGGGGAAATTTTGTTTTCTCTACTGTTCAGTAGTGCCCTGTTCCCTTTGGCAGGGGGGCCGCCTCTCTAGTTGTACACACATTGCCTGGGTCTTTACAATACATGAACTTCTCAGTCTAAGAGTCTACTTCAGGTGATGCATATTTCAACCATATTTCAGGCAACAATCTTCAATATGTTATCCACGATGCTCCGCTCCATAGGGCCACAACATGCCTGGGTAAGCTGCCAGAATCCATAACCCGATAGTTTCACCCCTGCCCAGTAACATTAGCTCATATGTTCCTGCCATTTTGACTGGTGCTAGACACACCTGGCAACCAAGATTTCTTAACTGAGAATGCCTAGTTTTGGTAAAAGCTAATCCACATAGCTTGTCCAGTCGCTCTCATACCTTGCTTGCCTTTCCGGAAAGCCCAAGAAGCCGGTGCCACATCCAGGAAGTTGTACTCAGTCTTAATTGGAGGGGAGACTACAAGTTTGAAGAACTCTGGGAATTGGATGGTCCTCATTTCCAGGAGGTGCTCACGAAAAATGATTAAGTCTGGTCCCATCAAATCAGTAGTTACACGTCATATGGATTTGGAGGTAGTCTCTGCAGCAGGCCTAATATCATTTGCCAGGGAAAGGACTCTTCTTTATGCTTTACACCCTCAAGGCCGGATTTATAATCTGGAAGGAGGTCTTATACAGTGCTTAATCTGTAAAAGAAAAAGATTCAGGACCCTCGTCAGGCGGTCACTGCAGCTTGCACCAAGCTTTGCCCCCTGCCAACACTGCCAATGACAGTACCAACACAACTACTAACAATCAAACTCCTACGAGTGTGACAATTCAGACTATTTCAGGCTAAAAACGCTAAGAGAATGGCTTGGGCGTCAGGTATTAGTCGTTTTTAATGAACAATGAATTAATAAACAACTATTGTTAAATTACATAAACAGCGCCACCATGTGGTAGACCGTCATAAGTGCCGGTGTTGGCAATTAAGTGCTGGTGCTGAGCACCGGAAACCAACGGCTCAAATTAAGCACTGGTCTCACACTGTAACCTACAAGAACATGAAGCGGGACTGCCCTCCCAGAGTGGAGAGAAGCAGACCACTGGCCAGGAAGATCCAGATGCAAGGCTGAACTGACTGAAGCCTGCATGGAGATTTCAAGGGCATGACTCGACCTGAACGCACAAGAACCACCCTTACCAAAGAAATCACCGTTCAAAATATCTGAGAACCTGAAGGGACTATTTCATGAGTGGTAGTGTGATGAATCTTCACTGTACCACCTCTGCCACTGTGAAACCCTGTGTCCAGTCAAGAGGTTGACAGAGGTTCCTCTCTTCATTCAAACATTAGGATAGTTTCTGTGTTAGTTTCAGTTACCAAACCCACCTTGTTCTTGAACTCTTCAAATCACCTTTATTACCATTATTGCTTGTGTCATGCAGAGTTTCAAACCCTGTTCCACTTCCAGGAGTAAACCTCGACTGCTCATCCTCGCAAGTAGCCCATAACTCTCCCAGGAGCCAGGGAATAAGAGTCACGGTCAACTTGAGATTGGAGAATGACCCAAACGATTGGTTGGAGATTTGAAAATATCTTTTTGGAACAGTGTAAAATGGAAGGATTCCAAACCTCTTGTGGACCACGAGTGAATAATTTCATGCGAAATCAGATCTTTCAAAGCCGCAAGTTAAGGTAGATCCACTAATACGGACTGTGAGCTACAAACCTTCACCAACTCCGGTGGTTTTGAAAAATTCTGCTCCATCACACTCCCAAAGACCAAATACAAAATGCGATGTGGTGGTTGGGTGTTTCATGGTTCAAAATAAGACAGCGTGTATGCTTAATAATGATAGATTTCCAAAGGTGTTATTGTAAGTAAAACAGAAGAAGATCACACTTCATAGAATCTGCACCTTACAAAGAGATGGACAATTAAATTAAGGCCCAGATTTTTGGAGAAAGTTTGTATTAATCTACACGTGTTGTGATGAATCCAGTGACATAGATCAAGCCATCAAAAAAAGTTCCAGACCATATGTGTTTGCTACAGGGTTGCATAAAAGTACTTGGCATAATGTTTTCCAATATGTATCTCGGAGTCATCTCTTACAACAAGTACATACATTCTTTGTGGCAGCCACTTTCAATGGGAACTTAGCATCCCAAATAACTTCCTGTGGGGAAGAGGCACAGGGAAATGTCAATAGGTCTCTTCCGATTAACTATTCCCCCACATTAATGTATATGAGGTTCACCTATGATTTCTTTATCATTAGCTCAAAGTAGGGGTAGGTCCTATAAGCAGCCCCATGTTTCTATTAGCAGCAATAGCAGTTTCCATGGGAAAGGTTGGACTGGGCTGTACTACTGTTGTCCAAACATGCAAAACGAGAGCGCACTGAATACAAAGTAACTTTCAGAATATCAAAACAGAATAAAAAAGCCCAACAAACAATGCTTGGGCAGGACTTTAACAACCAAAACCTATTTGGCACACTAACAGCTCCCATGTCCCTCCTTCAGTGTTTTCTTCTAGTTAATCTTTTGGTAACTCCTGGCTCTAACTGAAATTGCACCGCTGAAAAATGCACAGGAGCTACTTATAAAAGCTCACACATTTAATTATGTGCACCTATAATTTGAGGACCCTCTAACTGAAACCAGGCTCACACTGATTTAATCTGAGTGGCTAAAAATGTCTTTTTCCAGCAAGTGCCTTAGCAGGGAAACTATCACCCCAAGATCGACAGACTGCTCACTCTGAGTAGCAAAGAGTAGCAACAAAATGTTCTAAAACTAGGAACATATCACTGTAGGATCTGAGTTCTATATGTACTAACTAACATATTTTCTCAAAGACACAGAATGGGAGAACCACTTTAATACATCAGGCCCTGTATTACTTTCTCATGTGTGAGAAGTGGCAAATCACTTCCTTGATGAGAAGTGGGACTTTTTCGTCAATTTCTTTAGGTATTTTCCAGGAATCAACATTGGGCCACGGTGTCTACATCTGTTTATTCAGGTTCTAGTTTATCCTTTCCACGCATCTCTGAGGTATCTCGTGGACGTTATACTTATTCAGAAAATTCAACAAAGTATGTGTTACTTCATCTGGTAAATACTAATACCCCGGGTATTAACGGGTACTCTAAATACCTACTGTTCCAGGTTAACACGCGCAATAGGGGGAATTACACGCTTAAGTGCTTACCACACCAATTTCCACATGTATCAGAGTTTTTCCCCATGTTTTATCCCAGTGAATTTCATGAGGTTACACCTGCCTAAATTTATCGAGAAACATTGAGTGTGCAATAAATACTCATAATTATGCTTCCGCCTGTTTGTGTAGGGATCCGAATTTAGCCCTCTACTCCTAATCAGATTCATAGAGAGGAGTCGCCAAAGTTGATAAAGCCCAGCATGGGAAGGCATTTCACCCAGTGGCAGTGAGGCAATGAGACATAAGTAATTAAGATGAGATGTGGCCATTTCTTTATTGGTCAAGCCCATATTATTAATATGGAGGTCTTTGCTTGAATGGCCAACATATATGTGTGGTTGGAAAGAACAGGTATGTTCCCTTTTTTAGGATTTAATTAAGTTTACTTCCATTTTACCCTTCTATGTTACCATAAAGCATGAAATTATTTTAGGACACAGTGCAATTTAATACATTACAAATGTACATTGTCAAAAACCTGCAACTATAATTAAAATAATCTTTCGGAGAAAGAGTGAGTGAGTGTGTGCGCTTTGTGAGGCTGGATTGAATCTTTTTTATAGGCCTGATTGTGGTTTCTGGTCGGTGGATCTTTTTCAAACGCCATTGATTAATGGTTGAACATAAAGTGCCACGTCACAGTGATATCTATTAACGAGGGGTGCCAATTAGCAACGCTCTTGGAAAACAGCAACTGGCCAGAACAAATGGGTCTCTGAGAATCCCAGCTCTTCAACGCTGGTAAATGTGGCGGACTTGGCACCGAAAGGTGATGTTGCTCTGGAGCACTCTTCCCAGGATGCTTCTGCCCAAGGAAGGAAAGGACAATAACCCATGCGGGAGTTAGAGGACACCACAGAACCAGCAGCTAGGATTAAACCTGTCATGAGCCTGTCCCATGCAAGTGCATAAAAACGGATATGGAGGATACTCTTAATATTTATTTACTTGCTTACATGCTTTTATTATCCAACCAGAGCCCCCATTTGACCCTTTATCATCCAGTCTCAAACTATGAGGTCCTCTTCTGAATTATGTTACTGCACTAGGTGACGTAGCAGGCCATTTGCCATAACGCAAACAAGAAAGATTAACCGCCCTGGTAATCCCTCTATGGCTAGTTAAACACAACTAACATGAGGGTGCAGTGGGTCAGTCACTCTTCCCTCCGTGCCAATGCACCTGCTGTGATACTGTTAGCTACTCCACTGGAGTGACTGAAGTCACGTGACCTGGACACGGATTGTCAGCCCCGCGCCCTTGAACATTCCATGCCTTCACTGGGTTCTGTCTCCAGTGGCGCGAAAGCTCAGTTGGTTCGGCGACTCTTTTTGAAACGTGCAGACTAAATGCGGGTCAGTCACAAGCTCACTTCAGGAAAAATCTATTCAGCCTTTTAAATAAAATGCCTGTGTTCATTTGGGGATCATATAATCCAGGTTTCAATACATGAAAAAGTATATTGAAACTGGGACACTTGCCCTACTAAGCACTAGATTACACATCCAATCCATCATTATTCTTACATTTATCTTGCCAGGCGACTATAAACTGATCACAATTGACAGGAAGTATATGCTTAGGTAGAAACGTTCATTTAGTTTGAGCACTGTTCTCAAATTATCCGAAAAGACCAAGGACGTGAGCCAAGCGCCCGCCCGACATCTTTATTTATTATCACATATATATAATGCAAGCCATACAGAAGGTACAGTAAAGCAGTTGCACACTTAAAATGACAACTATTTAAAGAGGATGGGGGAGGGGAGGAAATGCACTTTCTCCAAGTGCTTCAAACTTTGTGGCTCATGATGCGCCTGCCTAAAAACACAGTTGCCAGGGCTGTGGGCCTTCTGTCCTCGATCCTTCATTATAGGACAGCGTGGAGATTCGGGGAAATAGCCCCTCGTTTTATGCTGCCCCCAGGCTTCTGCCGTTAAACCCTGTAATTTAGATGAATTGCCTCTCGTTTTAGGTGAGGAGTCGAGGGGCTCTGAGGAGCCCTTTTAAATCGCTTATGACTGGACATGGCCCCCTTTCAAGCGTCGTGCAGGCACTAGGCGCCTCTAGCTGCATGCAGTATCGGTGGCATTTCATGACGCGCGCCTGTGTTTTTCTAAGAGCGAGGTTGTCCCCTGGTCTACGAGAAAGCTTATTTTAAACAGGAGGCGCCTTTTGTACCCCGTGTGATCTAGATGTGGCGAAAGGATGTACCTTGGCGAAAATCCGTCTACTGCTTCGAGGCGCATATAAAGAAACACCGGCCTTCGAATTGTTTCGGCAGCTTTCAGGATGAGTGTCACACAATCTGATGCTACACCCCCCTCCCCCTCCATCGCCCCCCCCTCCCCCCCCCCCACGGATTTTAAGCGCTGCAGGTAACAGGTGTTACTATTATCCAATATAACGCACAGGGCCGGCTTTAGCACTGGTGGCGCCCTGTGCGACAGTGTTTGTTGGCGCCCCCCAGTGACCATCTCCGCCACAGATTCCCTCACAATCACCAGTTAACAGTGCCCCTCAAATCTCCATAACCAGTCTTTCAGATTCATTTAGTTTTATAGCGCCACTCATACCAGTTTGAGGTGTCAGAGCACTTTACATCATACACACATTTAACAGAGACAATCACACGTGTAAATCAGTGTATAGGAAACGTTACATAAGACAGAGGATTACAAGATGTAGCGGTCACATGTCATCCATACTGGTAGGCAGTATAGTTTAAGAGTCCTTGGTCTGGAAAAGCATAAATTCAGAATTTAAAACATAACACTAATTGTTAGGGGTTCTCTTTAGTAGTAATAATTCATTTCTATCCAAATGAACCCTCTTTGCAAGATTAGGTTAAAGAAAGACCGGCAAAAAAACATGTGGTTCTAATATAAACCTTGCAGTTTGCATGCAGAACTTTGATGTCAGTTAATAGCTCATTGTTCTATAAGAGGATTTTAACTTATAAACTGCAAGTAACAAAAAGATCTCTCTGACAATAGCAGTAACCTATTGACCTATTAACATTATATGCACTTTGTGATCTGCATGGCACACATTTTTAGCAGCAGGCATATTAACCCTCTGAGCTACCTTAGGAGGAGTCAAACTTCTACTAGACAAAACTCCGTCTCTCTCAGGGAAGAACATTAATCACCGGAGTAATCTTGACATTTTTATTGATTATAAAATTGCTGGAGACAAGGAACGAGGCAGCAGGTGGTTTTCAAGCCATAATATATTTGGAAACAGGGCGCCCCCACCCCAAGTGAACCCCGGTGCGGTGGCACCGATCGCACCGCCCTTCGGCCCTGATAACGCACTCACTCAATATAACGACCTCGAAAGGATGATAGATTCCTAGCTAGGCTGGCTCAGTCTAACTCGTGACCTGCACAACACCTCGCCGATCTATCCTGCCAGCAAGTGGGTGATCCTGACATACAACAACCGCCCCTTACACTTTTCACTTGCTTTACAAACAAGGGTAGTCTCAAGTGGCAGTGGCTAGCTGTCCACCACACTGAACCACAGTGTGCCTCCCCAAGCACAGCTATATAGGCACAGCTGTCTCGCCACACGTCCGCTTTGCACTTATGTTACGCGACTAGCACTTCGTGTGAGGAGACACTCCTGCACGCTCCCAGGTCACCCAGTTAAGGCACCACAGTGGCCCTACCATGGTGCTATATCTCATTTTCGACTGAAGGGGGGGCGGGGAGGGGCTCCACGCCATATCCACACGCGCCTGGCACACTCTTTGAAACTCAGTACCATCTCTAGTCCAGACTTCATCCCTGCATTAATATCCCTCCGCCCTCTCCACCCGTCACGGTGCGAGTTCAACAAACGAGTTAGACTGTTACAGGAGCCTCGGCTAGTCTGCATTAGAGTGTGTACAATCACATGCATATATATATTTAGGGGAATGCTGCATTTCACTGGCTCACAATGACGTACCATAGCAGACCAGGATATTGCAACAAAGATAAATGCCCCACCGCTGAAGGAACAGGAACGATGCCCGAGTTTGTATTTACTTCCTCTTCGTTTTTAAGAGTGGCTGCACCTGCCCGGGCAGGCTGTGGTACTAGATATAAAATAAATCGCATGTCGGGATAACACTTATGCGCTTACCAACTGGATCACACCTCCCATACCATAATAGCAAATGAGTGAATATACAGTGCTTGAGTCTTAAAGTGCTGCGTAGCAGGTTTTCACAATCACCCCTCTCACGGGTGCATCTATCAAGGCCTCAGAAGGATGAAGAGCAGAGTGAACTAGATGAGTTTTGAAACCGTGGTTTTAGATAACACACAGATCAATACGGCGCATACATGAATCTACTGATCCACATGTCTATACCATATCTGAACATATGTTTTTTATACAGCACAATATCACCCCAAGGGCCTTCTTGGCGCCACATAACAACCTTTGCACTAAATAGCCGCACTGCCTTTATACAATCGAGTACTGCTTTAAAACTTAGTTTACTAAATATCTCTCAACCGAGGCAGCTTTTACACATTTCTGTTGAAATAACCGCATATTAAAGCCACCCCGAGGACACAGGGAGCAGTGGTCCCTGGGCGAGGAGGAAGACCCCACACTGCACCGGCCACCCACCATAAAGCGCCCGACAGCAGCTCCCTTTCAGGCCCATGTCGATTTATGTGGCTTCCATACGCTAAGCAAGACGAAGCACGCCTGCCTTATGACTCCCCGCAGCAGCTTCAATATATCACTCACAGTAGATAACACCGTGTGTCTCGGACTACAGGGAGCACTTCCCATGGCTACACAGACACCTGCCGGCCGCCCTGTGCGACACGTTCTCAGGTGTACATGTCAGTGGCTAAGCCTCCCAATGTAAACAAAACAAGCATTTGCAATGCAATAGGACTCGCATTTACGCGAGACCTATTGCATTGAAAACGGGAGTGCGGGCGGAGGGCAGGGAGCGAGAAGGCACGAACAACGAGAGGGGGGCCGAGAAAGCACGGACTGCGGGAGGGGGGCGGTGGGGGAGAAGGCACGGGAAGAAAATAGTTACTGTGCAACACTCGAAGTAAAGGGGCCAGTAGCCTTGGAAGGATACAAATGACGACATGGTCGTCATGAGGTGGGACTAACAAGCCTAAAACCAATCGGAAGGCAGCATTTAGGACCTAAGCCAATGAAAAAGATGGGCGGAGCTTCCACGAAGCTACCACACTATACTGAATACTACATGCCTCGCAAAGCGAACAGCGCATGCGCTGCAACGCTAGGCTCGACCTAAAAAGGCCAAGCACCAGAGACTTCCTCCTAATAAATGAAGGCTTGAAAGGCTAACATCTACAAAGAAGCTTGGTGAAGGCCACTGTAGCCTTTCGGTGGGCAACTGCCATTGAAGGGGAGTGTGAGATTAAGTCTGGTGCGCTTCTTCTATTTTTGACATCCCATGAGTGAACATTACGAATGCTAACGCACTAATATGCACACTAAAGCATCCATTTTAAGACATCAGATCTAGTCACATCATCAGATCATGAATGGATGTTGTATCATGTTTGATAGTGCACCATCATTCGTTCTAAAACACTCATCACACAAGGAGTGAGGAGGTATAAGGAATGATAATGTAATTGCGGCTGTAACTCCTGTAGTGCAGTGTTCTCCCGCAGTCCCTATGTGTGAGGATGGCACCGAGAAATTGAGAAAAGAGATGCCCTTTAGAAGGCGCGCTTTGGAGCGTAAGATGTCTTTCTGTTTGAAGTATCAGTTCAACACACTATCATGCCTATAACAAACGCCAAGTTTCACTTTCTGAATTCGATTAGTTAATGGAGTCTGTAGGCGAACTCTAGGAAATATTATGCGGCGCACGGAATTGTCCTATGAATTCTGGCAATACTGTCAAAGTACCTTTAAAAAACTGCCGCACAGATACAAAATACAATTCTAACGATATATTTCAGGTAACCAAAACCTTAAAACAGGCTTTGCAAATTCACAATGGAATAAAAAACAAAACATTTAATCCCATACAAAAACATAAATATGGTCACTGAGGTACGGAACGCGAAAAAGATTAATCATGTAACAGGCTGACAGAATCTCTCACATTTTTATAACCGTATATTTAAGAAACATGTCACTTTACAGGTAAATGGTCCATATTTTAACTTCTGAAAGGCTTTCAAAAGTAAGTTTGGAACAATTCATGCCAGGAATTTTTTGAAAGACACTTAAAAAATAAATATTTATGACATCAGCAATAAAATGAAACTTGGCAAGCTTAAAAGAACATAAGTCTAAGCAAGGGATCAAAATATTTCAAAGCTACGTTATTTTAATTTATAATTACAGAGTGATGAATGCAAATTACATACAATTCACCAGCCTACCAATCTCAAGATTTGAATAATCGCGCAAGCTAAATTTAACACATAAATACATAATTTAATTTAGCAGAAAAAAACACACCTGTGAGCTCCAAGAAAGTCATTCAAAAGGAAAAGTTTGGTGACTAAAAGTAAGAACAAATGATGAAAAGGTTTCACGTGAGAAAACTGCTAAATGGAAACAAATAATTGTGAAATAGACATACATGCAGAATATGGACTCAATAAAAGCTAAATATAATTGATTGTGGCACAAAAGTGGAAACGCACATTTACTGAAATAAAACGGCAGTTATTCAGAATCCTTGCATCCAAATACTACTGCTGCATAACCATTGACTCGTTGCATTTAGCGCGAATTACCGGCAGTACAGTGGAACAAAATTAAGAGCAGAACACTAGATGAAACTCTGCATGAAAGAAGCCTCAGACTTGGCTGGACCATAGTTTAGATATTCCCATGTTTTGCAGATGCTAGAAAACGGCTAACTTTAGTGCCAATGACATTTGGGTGGTGTGCAGAAGGACTCAACAGATGTTCATGAGCTGCTCCAAATAGAGCTTTCATGTAGTCTTACAAAGATGCTACCAATAGGGAAGAGAGGAGCTTCATTAGTAACTTCAGGTTCCTACACGGAAGTGTCTTGTTGGAAATGACCATCGTTTGCATATATTCAATTAGATTGTTGCCTTCTTTTTAACTTAACTGCCAACCAGTTGGAAAGCACTTGCGAGTTCCCCTTTAAAAATGGTAATTGGCATACACCTAATTGGCACATTTAATATACTTACAAGCCTCTAGAATATGGTACTACATGTACCTAGGGCCTGCAAATTAAACTGTATTTCACTTGTATACATTTTTAAGTATACTTGAACCTATGATTATTGCACGTCATATGCTCAGTGACTGATTATTGCCTTGCTCTCGATTCTGTAAAGCGCTCTGATACCTCCGGGTCTAGCTAGCGCTATATAAAACCTTAAAATAAATAAATAAATAAATGCTACAAGCGGGCTGCAGCACTCATTGTGACACCCACTAAAGAGGCACTGTAAAACATGTATCCACGCCGGTAAACATTGTTTACCACAAATACTTTTCCCTGCTGCCAATTACAACGCGGTCGTTACAACAACCGCGTTGTAACAAGGCATACCATTACTACGCAAGTCGGAACAACGACTTGCGGAGGGGTCAGAAGGTGTTGGATTTAAAATCCAACACTTTCCCTACTGCTGCACATACTGGAGTTGGATTAGTAAATTATACTATTCCAACATCCAGCGCCCCCCCAGAGCAAGTCGTTGTTACGACTTGCGGGGTAATGGTATGCGTTGTAACCACGCGGTCGTTGTAAAAACCGCGTTGTAATTGCCAGCGGGAAAAAAGCATGCGTTATAAGGAGGCATATTCCTCCACGCCTGCCCTTGCAGCCTGTGTGAGGAGTTTTAAACTGTCACTTCGACCTGGCAACATAAACCTTCTGCCATTCCTAAACCTTCCATTTTAGCACATATAATTCACCTCTAGGTAAGACCTAAATTCCCATGGGGCAGGGTGCAGGGTACTTTAAAGTATCTTTTTATTATCATTTATTCAAATTTATTTTATTGGAAAAGATTATAGCAAATACAATGATCCACATATAAAATATAAAAAAATGTACTCCTACAATCTAAATTCCGCCATTTCATCACCATGCATGTATATTCTGTCTAGAATGCATCGCACACATATGATATTAAAAAGCGTTGGCAAAACCAATCCATTATATATCCCTATCATACATCCAAAGCATAACCAGGCATGATATCGAAGAGGCCCCGTCTAACCGGCTCCCAAATATTTCTTAATCTATTACGCCTAGAATGCGTTTCAATGACAGCAAGCTCTAGTCCACAGAGAAACACAAGCTCCTGCCACCAGGACATAATATCTGGAGCTTCCTTTGAAAGCCAAGCACGACAGATCGCCAGTCTTGCAGTGGCTACGGCAAAGGAAAAAAAAAACTTTTCTTGGGGTATATTAGGCCCATGGACCAGTAAAATTATTCTGGAGTCAAAGCTGACGTGTAAACTTAGAAGTCTGCTTATCATGCCAAATAACCTGTTCCAGTATGGAACTATTTGTTCGCACAAGGCAAATATATTGGCTGTGTCTGTAAGAAGTCGACAACAACAAAGCAGTTGGAAGTGTCTCTTAATCCCAAATTTTGCATCTTATCTAGAGTATAATACAGGTCATAAAATATTTTAAAAGAATGTGTCCTTAACCTAGAGACATTCAGGACACTTTGTGCAAGCGTATTAGTACACTTTATATCAATAACAGAGATATTCAGCTGTACCTTACGGGACCAACTAGCAGACAAAGTCTTAAACCTATTAATCTGTTTACTCAAATTCATCACAACTGAATAAAACATGCAAGTATGATCGCTTTTGGGAACCTTGATAAATTTATTTGGGAACTCATTGTAATCTAAACTTATTTCATTAGAAGAAATATGTGAAAAAAATTGTCTTAATTGCAAATAGCAGAAAGGACCAAGTTTAGGGAGTTGGTCTGCCTTGCTATTTCCTGAAAGGCTGAGAAAGCCCCATTATTATAGAACTGGCCAAGCGTTGCAATTCGAGAATCATACCAGCACCTTAGATAGCTGTCCTGAAGCGGCCTCGGGAGATTAGGATTATTGCCAAGAGAAGTTAGTTAATGGAACACCGCAATATGGAAAATAGATTGAATATCCTGCCAGACCATAGGATACACCGAAAGAGTCTTGAACCTAGTATCTTTAAAATAGGCTGTGTTGATCAAGCCTTAATCCGGTATAGCCATCTGGGGGAAGATCTGGTAATCAGGAAGGTAGGCGGGGCCAGTGGCCAAGATGGCCACTTGGAGCTGAAGCTCCATGTCGACCCGCGCACGACAACCCGGAGCGGCGTTTCGCCGCACTAAAAACCCACCAAAAGTGCAAATCCGGCAATCGGAATGTCAGAGGCGTTCGCAGAACTCAACATCGCTTTTGCTAATCATTGGTGAGCCGAGAAATGAACCTAAACACCATTGGGCGACCTAGAGCTAAGATGGCGCCTGGAGGATATCGAGCCTACGCCCGGAGATCGTAGAATTGGAAGCCGCGATACCGTGGGATCCAGCCTCGACAGTGCCGCTGTCGGACTACCTGTGGGGGCCCCCGTCACCATTCCCAAGGTACAGCGCTGCCGATTGACGCCCCGTCAGGGAAGACTGCCCTCGCGGAAGACCTGCCGGAGACTTCGCAACGCGGCGGACTCAGCCGGTGGGGGAGGGGCCCACGTACTGTGTCTGCGGCCTCTCCTCTGCCGAGAACTCCTGGGACACCGGGGCTTCGGCAGGGGACTCTGCGGACCCTGGACCTGGATTATATACCCTGCGGAGCTGCGCTTTACCCAGCAAACACCCTTCTGTATATGTTGGGGACTAATTTTCAAGTGCATCTTATACAACGAATGACGGCCAGCAATTGGAGACTTGAACTTCCCGCAGTATAGAAAACTTGCTGCCGGGAGCAGGACTAAAAAAACGGCGCAGATCCTCACCAAATAGCGCGACCACTAACGCGTACTGGGGGGCCTTGACCCACAACATCTGGCTCCTGGGAGTCTGGTAGGCACTAAATCTTTCATGGGCGGGGGTGGAGTGAAGACTCCGGGGCCCTCTTTAACGCCTTTCCAATTCATGCATGGGAGCTCAGTGAAATAGTGACCAGGCTTATATTGGGTGCATAGATTTAAACCACACAGATTTAAACCACGAAGAGAAGATAGCAGCAGGCTCACCTGGTCCTATGACAGTGTCCTGCGCCCCATGCAAATCAGCGCCGCTGGGGCCCTTTTCGACGTCCCGGCTGCAACAGGGCACACTACAATGAGCCCCCCCTCTGCTCCTATCTGGACCCAGAGTTGGTCCTTGCAACTCCAAGGACCTTCAGCACTTAGTCGGTCATTACCAAGATGGCTGCCGATCTGTAGCTGGTTAAGATGCTCCCATGGCCGGGATCATCAGCATTTAAAATATCCAGCGGATACCCTGCCATCCACCTACCATTTTACCACAGCACCTCAAGTCCTGTCATTATTATTGTGGCTAAGCTATTGACCACTCCCCCCCCAGCGCGAGGCAAAATGGCGGCTCCTACCATGCTTGTCCCGCCGAGAGGGGAGATGCGTCCAGGTGGGCTTTTAATGGACTGTTACCCCCGATCACATATTGACGCTTGGGAGATCTTGTGACCTTTTTAAGAACTAAGGGAGACTGGCCCATCCTTCCCAGTAAAGTACTGTAGCACCTGCCATCTTGATCAGCCCTCACCTGACCCTGTTCCTGCTCACCCACCAGGACATTTAATCTGAGAACTTTCCCTAATCAGCTGAGACCTAGCCATTTTGACTGATGCCCGGTGGAGCTACCTCGCGAGCTAAAGGGGAGATGGACCATGGATTCCCTCCTTGGCCATCACCTACCCAGCCGGTCTTTGGGCAAACTCTCCTGCGTCTCTCCTGTCCTCATCTCCCTCCTCCCCCTTCCCCCTACCCCTTTTCGCTCTACCCCTCTCCTCTTTCCAGCTATTGACCTTTGCCCTCGCCCGTCCTTGCTCATAGTTCCCACCCTGATTACCAACTGGACTCTCTTCTGTGAACTTCCCCTCATCAGTTGAGACCTAGCTATTTGACCGATGCCCGATGGAGCTACCTTGTTTAGCTATAGGGGATACGGACTATGGATTCCCTCCTAGGACGTCACCAACCCAGTCGGTCATTGAGCAGACCTCCTTTCGTCTCTCCTACCTGTCTTTTCCCTCACCCTCCCCCTTCACACTTCCCCCTTCCCCCCCTCCGCTCTATTTATCCCACCTTCCTTTCCACTCTCAATGTGTTGCTTATTCTTGATGTTATGTGTAATTGTTATCTTTTTCTGTAACATTGTTTAACCTATTGTAAAGCGCTCTGATACCTATGGGTCTAGCCAGCGCTATATAAAACTCTTAAAATAAATAAATAAATAAAAGGAAATAAACCTGCCAGGTCCCCTAGACATGCCCCGACTACTACGGAAAGTCTTGAAATAAATGCAAATAAAAAGATAAAGCCTTTCACAAAAACTCTTGAACAAATAATGGGGAATGCACCTGAACAAATTTAAATAGCGCAGAAGGATGACCATCTTTGTAATGTTACATCTCCCAATTAGCCCAAGATGTAGTCTGTCCCATTTCCTAAAGCTAGATACAGGGATTCATAGTTAAGAGCAATGATAGCCTCCATACAAACAGAGACATGAACAACCAGATATTTTGCTGAGGTAATGTATCAAGCATCTTTCCCCACTGAAATATTACTAGCGATAATTTCAGTCTTATCCGCATTTAACCTATACCCAGAAAATTGGCCAAACATTATTGCTGCTTCCTCTATTGCTGGGAGAGCATCCTGGAGAGATGAAGTTAGAATCGCAATGTCAGCAGTGTATGCAAGAAGTTTGCCCTCCCAGTTATGCAATTTCAGAGGTGGAATAGAAGCAGATTTTGTGAGTGCTTAAATGCATGGATCCAAGTACAGTTCAAAGCGAAGTGGAGAAAGAGGGCATCCCTGCCTCGTACCCCTACTAATTCATACTACTTCGGACAATGCCCCCATGCTGGAGATCGGGGTCGTTAATGATGAATACAGTCTCTGGCTCCTTGTAATGAATCCTGGGCCAAACCCCATTCCAGTCATAACTAGCCACGGATATTGCCAAGAGACCCTGTCAAACGCTTTTTCAGCATCCAACAGTATCATTCCGGCTGACATCTGCAATTTAGCTGCCACATTAAGTACGGATATGGCAAGGTTAATATGAGAGGTGATGTTACGAGAGGGAATAAACCCATGTTGTGTGGGATCGACTAATGATTCTATAGCTGAGGCTAGAAGGTTGGCCAATATACGTGTTTAGATTTTTGAATCACAATTAATTAAAGAAATAGGACAATATGAACCGCAGTTTAATGGATCTTTATTCTTCTTAGAAAAGATAGCAACATATGTCTCACCCCATGAAGGTTGTACAAAATCAAGAGTAGCCGGCAAATTGACCAGTTCCCAAAAAAGTGGACCACTGATATTTCAAAACTGTTTGTAAAATTCCATCAGGATGGTGTCCGGTCCAGATGCTTCACATGTAGCCAATTGGGAGATAGCTGTTGCAACCTATTTGCCTGTTATTGGAACGTCCAGGTTAGCCCTCTGTATACTGGCTAATTGATTAAGCTTAATACCCTGAAGATAATATTTAACTGAAATGCCAAATGTTCACCCTTACTCGCTATTCTAAAAACATGACAGACATTTTGCCCTATATTTCAGGCAGGCCCTGTCCCAGATCTTTTTCTTAAACTGCATCCTTATTACAGTTAGCTGCCTAAAAGTATCCAGTACAGTACTAGGGTCCTCATTAGTCTGGAGTTGACGTGAATGCTCTAATTCTAGTTGAAGGAGCTCCTCCACCACCTGTTCAGTCCTTTTTTTATGAATAACAAAACTTGTGGACCGGCTCTGACAAAGCCTTTAAGAAAATCCCGAACATATTAGGATTGGCTGATCCTTGATTGTTACACATAAAATCCCTCAGACTAGAGCCCACGTAGCCAGTACTCTGCATCCAGCAGTAGTTTACGATTGAAGGTCCACCAATGCCCTGTTCTACTTTGCTCTAATTCTGTTGATTTGAAAAATAGTGAGAGAATTATGGTCAGAAATAATCCTAGGGTTAAGTTTAAATGCAAGTGATGATAACCTGCTATGACTCCCGAAGAACATATCTATGAGCAAGGATGAATGATAGGGTAAAGAGTTCAATTTGCGTATCTCCCGAGTTGTAAGATGAGTCTCCTGAGCAAATAGAAGATGAGGTTTCAATATGCATAACTCCTCCCTGACAAATCTTATCTTGGCATCAGAGCATAGGCCATTAACATTCCAACAGATAATATGTACATCATGATTATGAATATCAAACTTATTATCTATTGATGATAATATATTTCTCTTTCTCTACACACCGATTAACTCATACGTCCCTTGAATGCCACATCTTTCATCTTTTCTAACGATTTTTCCACTGCCCCTTCTCTACCCCCCACACGCGCCCCTCTAACCAGTCCCATCCCTGTCCCACTCTGCCCAGCAGGACCTTGTATCCAACGATTTGGGTGCCCACCAGAAAGATCCCCCTTGGGTGGATGGTTAGTGGCACAACTGACAGCCAGCGCCCCTACACATCACACAAGGGCCAGAATAGTAACTATTAATCAGCTACCCCGGAAGCCAAAAGAGAAAAAAAAGATAAACCAAAACAGGTGAAAATCAGTGCCTTATAGGTCACCAATCCCCACTTCACAAAAAGAGGAAAGGGAGAGAGTAATTCATTCACTATTTGTCCCTCCCCATTGTTTCAGCAAATATTTCACCTTCCCTGGGTATTGGCAGAACGTTGTTTGGCTTTTCCAACAAATCTTTAGGGCTGCTGGTTCCAATAACGAGACTGTAGCACCCAGTGACTGAAAGAAAGTGATAATTTCTCTTGAGCGCCATCTATGATTCACAGTTTCCCTGCAGAAGTCAGACCTCACAAAAGAATTCCACCCCGCATGCCTTGAATGATTTGATAGAGGCGAGCCAGCTGAAATATTTGTTGCCTAAACACAAAATTCCCTATGTAAATTAGGATAGCACTGGGATATGGTGCTGCCCTGCCTTTGGTAGGTTTACGAAAGGGAAATATATGTGCCCTTTGTACCTGCCAGTCAATGTCCCAGTCACTAAGTAGAGGGAATGACTTGAAACAAATGGACAATATATCTTCTGGGATCATCACCCTAGTTTCCTTCTGGGATCCCCAAGACACTCAAGTTGTTCCTTCACATCAGATTTTCAACCACTTCAAGTTTCTGAGACATAGCCTGCACCTTGGACTCATGTTGTTTCACATGCTCCTTAATGACTTGTTGATTCCGTGAGCCCAACTGTTAGAGGTTCGATATTATTCAAGTGGCCATACAATATATCCATGTTTCCAGGCATTTTGCACAATACAACCTGTGTTTTTAGTTGAGAAGCCTTTAGAGATAAAGGGGCAGATGAATCAATATTGGATTTTGCGATCCCATAATAGCGAATTTTACCGATTCGCTATTATGGAATCGCATAAAATGCAATGTATGTAGGTTTCGCAATAATAATTGCGATTCCTACATATTCCTTATTTGCGACTCGCAAATTGCGAGTCGCACATAAGGAATGGCTTCCCATTCATTCCTATGGGCATAGAGGCCCATAGGAATGAATGGGAATTGCATGCGCAATTTGCGAGTACCCAATAGGTACTCGCAAATTGCGGATGCAATTTCAAGGGTGCCAAATGGACACCCTGTTGCACCCCTGGAATATGCATGTGTGCACATGTGGCGCACATACATGCCCTAAGGGCATGTATGTACGCCACATGGCACCTTGAAAAATGCCCAAAAGTGAATTTTGCATGGAATTAGCATATTACCACCAACTTGAAGTTGGTGGTAATTTGCGATTCCTTAAAGGCAGGTCGCAATTTTTTTTGGCTTCCTGCATTTCATTGAAGGAATCGCAAATTGTGATTCCTTAAATGCATTCGCAAAATAGGGAATCGCAATTTTTTGCGATTCCCTATTTTGCGAATGCCTTTTGGGATGATACATCCCAAAAGGCTTTTTCCCGTTCGCAAACGGGCCGATTCTGCGAATCGGCCCGTTTGCGAACGGGAAAAACGCTTGATACATCTTATCCATAGAGTACTTTTTCTACTCTCCCCTGGGCAATTGCAACAGGTTGTAGATCAAGGCTGAGGAGGGATCCGCATCTGACTCTGGATTTAACTTCGGTTGCAATGGTATCTGTGCTGACTGTGTAGCATGTAGGCCAGAACTGGAACTTGCACTCAAAAGAGAATTTATCATTGTGTATTGCAACAAAAGCAGAATATAAACAACGGAAGATGGGCATGAATGTTCACAATTGTATAAGCCTCTCAAATACACATTGTTAAATCACCATTCTAGCGAGTCGGTACCTTCTTGTTTTCCTCGTCTTCTATCCTGCTCCCCATTGAATATTATAACTATTGTAGGTGTCCGGAGAGTGGGAAAACAGGAAGTCAAAGGGATGTAAGCCTGATTGCGGAAGTGCAGAGGATGTACCTCAAATTGTTGCATATCTTGACACACTTATGATGACAGCTACTATCTGCTCCCCAAACCTCCAGCCGCAGCACACACCCAGTCCAAGAACAGTTAAATTGCGCCCATACTCCTTTATATAACCTCCCAGTCGGACGTGCAATATTGCTCACTGGTATGATCAAGTGTTGCCCCAACTGCTCAAGCCACTTTAGTGCAGACTAACTGAATCTTCCGGCTCTTCGCAACTCATTGAGCCGCTATCCATGTTAAGCAAGTTAGTCATCTCCCCCCACCTTGCAATGTCATCTAATGCTTTGCCATCGGTCTAGACTTCCCTCAAGCGCTGATCTTCAGCCAGTGACCACTCTGTTATGTCTTTCAGCTAGTTATCACTTCGGGGTGTACTCGGCAACATCCAATGCATTGCTCTAAATCTATTTCCCAGGACCAACCCCAGCGCAGCAAATTTATGTGGCATTTTGCAGGTTTTGGTATATGCCCTAGCACAGTGTTCCACATCTAATGCCAGCTGTATGCGAGTCACTCATTTAAGTATTCACACAATTTCTTCCCGGTAATTTTGCACTGGCCTGCAGTTCCACATCGTGTGAAGGAAGGTGGCAGAGCCGTTCCCACACCTGGGCAGGTGGGAGACCTCTATGGGAATATTTTATGTAATCTCGAGAGACTCAAGTATGTGTGATGAAGGACGTTAAAATGAATCAACTTGAATCTCCAGTTACTGGCTATAGTATGAATAAGTGCACAGGTCTTCCCCACTGTGCATCTGAGAGGGGTTCTTCCAATTCCTCCTCCCATATCTGCCTCACCTGCAAAGGAGTTTTCACTCGGTCTCCTTTAAGTGCTTTATATATTCTAGAGATCATGTGTTGCCCACCTCCACTCACCAGGAGTACTCCGATGGTAAGAGAGAGAGCGTCTGTGGGAAGTCAGTCAATATTTCTCTGGCCGTGTTGCTAATTTTAGAAAATCGCAGGAATTGTCCTCGACAGACATTGAAGGTTTCGCAGGCCTCCCCAAAAGTAATGAAAGTATCCGCAGGGTACAAGTCTCCCAATGTAAGGCATCACCCCTCCCTCCACCTTTCTAAGGACATGGCCCGTTCAATGTTCCAAAAGGGTTTCATTCAGTCAAGCCGCAGTGACCGCGAGAACGGTGGGTGTCGAAGCAACCTCTGAATCGCTGTGTCCCGCGCGGTCACCACACTGCAGAGTATGGGAGGTAGATCGGTTGATTCTCTGCATCAGGTAGCAGGAGAGTAGTTCTATCTCTACCGTACCGCAAAGCATCGTTTTCTCCCAATTATTTACCTCTGTGCAACAATGCGTTGTTTGCTGGAGTTGCGCAGCCAAGTAATACAGCTCCAGGTCTGGTAAACCCATGCTGTCCTCCAGTTTGACCCATTAGACATACGAGAGCCGCATCCTACTCAGTTTCCCCACCCAGACCAGGTAAGTTAGCTGCTCATATAGTCTCTTAAAGGTTAAGCCAGGGATAGAGCACAGAGAAATCTGTAGCTTGTGGAGACACCTGGGAAGAAAAAACAATCGCCAATGGAGGATGCATGGAACTTAAAAAGCAGGGCATGTATAATTATAGTTTTACATTTCCTGGCTGTGAAAAAACCTATAAAGTCATTTTTCACTGTGGCAGGGCTGCCCCTCCTAAAGGGAAACACTGGGTTGCATCATAACAATTTTCATGGCTAACTTTAGTTTGGGAGCAGCTACAACCATGATTCAAGGACCCATTTTAATAGTAATTTAAAATCCAACTTAATGTCCAAGCCGGATTTTATATAACTATTTTAGAAATTACACTTTTAGAAAGTTGCCATTTCTCTGCCTAAGCCAGATGTGCCTTTCAGCCAGTGTCCAGTGTCACCTAACTGTTAATGGCCTTCCTGTGGTGTTATGTGTATTGCTTCTAGACAGTGGGCAAAAGGCTTGGATGTGGAGAGGTGTTTTTCTTCCTTGAGCAGGATGGCCTGGGGGCTGTTCTTCAAAGGGTGCCTACCCTGTCAGTGGCAGATGTAGCTCACACCTATGCCTGCCTTCCTAGTTAGATTGGCTCTAAACCCAATGGAAGGAGCTGTCCCAGAACTGGACTGGAGTGACCACAAGGGAGAGTTTTGTTCATTAACATAGCCACACCTCTGGGTGGGCACAAAGAGATCTGACCAGGGAAAGAAGGGCTCTTCCATCTTGGATTTAGGTAGAGAAGGGTGCTGTGGGATATTTTATAGTAAAACACAAAATAAGTGCTGCACAAGTGGGTAGGGTTACCCCTGGGTACTTTTACCCCATTGGTTAGGGAGAGCCCAGGAGTTTCCCACACCCACTGAGTGGCACTGGGCATAAATGTGGCATCCCCAATGCACCTCTGAGAGCACTTCAGGACATGTGGAGAATCAGCGACTGCCTTGCTGTCTGAAGAACCAGAAGGAAGACTGGACCAGTTTGACTTTAGCCCAGGAACCATGAAGTGGCTCCAAGGGCCAAGTTGTCTGACCTCCTGTTTGAGCTACAGGGACACAACAAACTTCCAGAGGCCTTTCCTGCAACTGCCTAGCTGACTGGTTCCAACTGGGCCTGCCCTGGACCCTGCTGCTGGCCTCTGCTGGAATGAATCTTGATCCCCAAGTGCTGCCCATAATGCCCCAGACTATTGGTTGCTGTCAGAGTACTCCCTCTGAATTTTCTTGAAACCTGGGCCTTAGAAACATTTTGCCAACTTTTTCTCTGAGATTCGACAGGGGACTTGGAGAAACCTGCCAAGTTGATCAGACGAAGGTGCACTGCTGCTGGGCCAAAGACTCAGGTTGCTTTCACTACGTTCTTCTTTGCAGCAGAAAATACGATACAGTAGACCTGGCGGAGAATGTGCAAGGCTTCGTGGATGCCTCTTCACCTACAGCCTTGCCCCACTGAAATAATCTGAGCTTCCAAAAACTGATCAAGTCCAAAGGTAGAAACATTCACCGGGAGAAGTTGCAAAAAGTATTCCGCCGGCAAGGGACCTTCTCTGGGTGCAAAATTTACATTTCTTCTGGTCGATGCTTTCCCATCAAAAGTCAACAGCTTCATTGAGACCTCATTCAGCGAGTGTCTGACGACGTGGAGACCTCTTCGGCCATAGCCTGCTGCCTTGCCCGCTGAGGGTTTTTATCTTCCATTTGAGAGACTAAGTCTGAAGGTAAAACTGTCCACTGGTACAAACCTGGTCCCTGTATCCGAGCCGTGTGCCAATGCTGTCGGCCTTTTGGTGCTATTTTGAACTTCAAACTTTGATTTCTGTTTCCACTTTATTGCTGTTTAAGTACTGCATTCATATTTTACACATTGCCTCTAAGTCAAGCCTGTCTGCTTTGTGCCAAGCTACCAGAAGGTTAAGTACATGTTTACTTAGTGATTTTTTGTGGTTCACCCTGACAAGGATGCAATTATTATTTGAGGTAGGCTCTCACTCCACCAACTTTAAATAACACTCCAATTTTCTTACAGTACTTTACTCTTAACAGTAACAGAGAGCATTTTTCACTGATGCTGCTTGGAGAATGGTGGTGGACAACTATTAAGACAGCTAAACCTAGTATGTTCCTCACTAGCTTTTCTACAATCTCAGATTCCAAGATGAAGAATATATGAGGGAAACACAACCGTTGATTACCAGCTTCTTGAGGGCCTTAGTATAAAAACTCTTGGACCAAGTTATGCACCCACAAAACACATAACAGCCAGCCGATTAAAGCACACTTGAAGGAACTGATGACTGCAGCCGGCACCTGTGATGCATCAAAGAAATCAATCTGTCCACAAAACACAAATTTACGTGTGCCTCCATTTCTCTCAAGAAAAGTTGTCTACTGGCTCCTTGGAGATATGTTGAATTGTCAGTGTCTTTCATATGAGCACATGACAGCATATAAAGGAATCCTCCTAGTTCGACAGTAGATGGAGGGGGGGAGGGGGCAAAACTGTCATAAGAGCAAAGTGTGTTAATCTAGTGCTATTTAGTTAGTGATAAAAGATTGTTAAGAAATGCCTGACTATATTTACTGGGTCTGTTCATCAACCTGGCAAGAGAATATGATAAGCTAATAAAGCGTCCAAAAGTAAAAACATTAGTCTTCTCAATCTTTCCTATGTGGAAGCAACAAGACCACTGTCGTCTTAGAGGCCATGCTGGTGTGTTATGTAACAAGTAGCATACAAAGGAGGGATAATCAGGAGAAAGATATGAGAGAGTGGCAGGTAGCAGGAACCAGAAGCGCACAGGAGATGGAAGAACGTGGAAAAGGGAGATACACAAGTGGCAAAATAAGGGGAAACGAGGAATGCCAGGTGGGGGAGGTAACAGAAAGAAAGACCAGAAGAGGAACAGAGCAAGATGGACAGGAGGCAGTCAGCAGAAGGATGTTATAAAACTAATTGAGACGACCAATCAAGAGGGCCTACTACCAGACGTTCTACTGACTCTAGATGTAGAGGCCCTCTACACCAACATCCCCCAACAAAGCACACTCGAAGTGGTGGAAACTATTCTGCGCAGAAGCCCATGGACCTCACCTACCCCCATTAATTTCATCATGGAATGTGCACAGATTGCACTAACTGAAAACTTCTTTCAATTTGAGAACAGCCTCTTCCACCAAACCCAGGGTACATCTATGGGTAGCACCTTTGCCCCAAGCCTGGCATGTCTTTACATGTCAGAGTTTGAGGGCAGGCACGTGCTCACTGATACAAATCCCTTCAGGGATAATGTCCAACTGTGGCGACGCTATATAGACGACATCCTAGTGTTCTGGAAAGGCACTAGAGACAACATCTCTGCCTTCCTCACTTGGATCAACAGTCTCAATCCATACCTTAACTTTACAGCTAACAGTTCGGAGTCTGAAATTCCCTTTTTGGACCTCCTGATCACAAGAAAACCTAACAGACAGGTAACCACTACCTATAAAAAACCCACAGACAGCCACTGCCCCTTACTCTACCAGAGCTTCCATCCAAAAGCCCTCAGGGAAAATCTTCCCTATGGGCAGTTTCTGCGTATACGCAGAAATTGCAGCAATATGGATGACTTCAAGATACAGTCGTCTGAACTGAGCACCAATCTAGCACAGAGACAATACCCAGCTAACAAAATAAAAAACGCCCAAAAAGAGCCCAAAATACCAACAGACAGGCTCTCCTCGAAACCCAAACAAAACCCAAGACCGACCTGCTGACTTGTGTCACTACCTACACCCCAGAATCCAACATGATCAAGAAAGTGATCAACAAACACTGGAAAATCCTACAAGTAGGGGGCAGACATTTAGTAAACCCAGGTTCGCCTTCAAGCGCACAGCAAACATCAAGGACTTGCTCATTAATACAAGACCTAGAAAGTACACTACACCCCCTAACACACTCTGGGATTTACCTCCTGTTTCGGGCCACTACCCCTGCGGGCAATGTGTTGTATGTCCATTAACAAAAGCCACTAAAACCATTGCACTGACCGACACATAGATATGGAAACAAAATAAACACACCAATTGTAACACTTGCAATTGTGTTTATTTAATCACATGTCCTTGCCAGAGCCAGTACATTGGCATGACAACACGCCCAGTAAAAACAAGGATTACGGAACATAGGAGTAACATCAGATGTAGAAAGACCAACACCAAGATGTGTACTCACTATGGGGAAGCAAACCACACCTCTAACGATCTTAGCTGGACCATCCTGGAATCCTGCAAAAACATCACTAAAGAGGCACTGTTCAGAAAAGAACAATGCTGGGTTTTCAAATGATCATCTCACATCAGGGGCCTCAATGACGACATCCCCTGGGCAGAACTGAACCGCTAAGACATTATCCACAGCATAATTCAGGGCCTCCTCCAATTACGCCCACCACTAACACTATGACATGATTGTCTAGCGCCAATTACAAACACGCGCCCTCCCCAGACATGACCTACCCTATCTTCTCGCTGTAACTAAATAAGGTCCACAATACATTGACTCCTGCGTAGGGAATGCCCTTCGAGTGTCCGTTCCTTATTGAACCTAGAAAATTCCTCCCACTAGCACTCAGTCGTCATATCTGACACGTGCCTGATATGAGCCTGAGACTGACTAGATGACAATTCCGTATTTGATCACAATACGAGACTTTGCAAGGAGATCTTCATGTCCGTGAGACATTATGGCAATAATATCACGCACTCATTCAAACGGCCCAGTAAGACAGCTTGGTATAAATAGACGAAAGTGGCTACCAGTAAACACATTCCAATTTTTAAATGAGCACCGTACACAACGCAGGAACTCGCACTAGATAGCGACTGAGGCTATAGATGTTCGTCACATTCGCATACACACTCAATAAAGTTACTTCCTACTCAACCAAGATGTTAGTGTAGGTCTGCGTTCTAGTTTATGAATGCAATACTTTATATGAGCCATATACACAATGTAGTAATTCACACTAGTTAGCAATAGCGGCCACATTTGTTCTTCGCATTGCACATACACTTAATAAAGCTACATTCTACTCAACCAAGATGGTAGTGTAGGTTAGCGTTCTAGTTTATGGACTCGCGCTCGAGCACAAATACGCCGGTCCCGGAAGCAGCAGTCACGGGGCCCAGAGCAAGGGTAGGATCTGTGCTAGTTGCCTGCCACCCAGCCGTGAGTATACGCTGCCCTCGCATTGGAGAATACCGGTAAGACTTGTAACTAACTTGTTTCCTAAACCGGAATACTTCCTTTTTGTTACAGCATCAGAGCAACAACGTGCTCTGAATTCCCCCGTCAGGCCGTAGACTTCCATACTGGGGGTGAGTAGCCATGAATACCGACAACCATACCCGGGTTGCGCCACGCTGTGGCTTTTCCTAACATCTCCGCCCACAAGTGTGTACAGCATGTGTATGCAGTATATAATTTTTAAAGTTTGTCAAACCCTGCGAACCATCACGTATTGGCTATTACGCAACCACAATACTGCTGAATGTGTATTTTTAACCGAGTGTGTGTCACTGGTGCACCAGATCCTGTACTCACGTAGATCGCTACACAGTATACAAATGAGCACAACGACACACTGTGGCCTCCCTAGCATTTCCATTATGCCACGAGTGTGTCGAGAATGTGTTGTTAACCGAGCGTGTGTCACTGGTGCATCCTGTCCTCACAAGGATCGCCAAAAAGCGTGCATATGAGCGGAACTACGTACTGTGGCTGCCCTAGCACCTCCGTTATGCCACGAGTGTGTCCAAGTATGTGTGTGTAGCGCTTTTCAAGCGTGTTAAACCCTGCGAGCCAGTATGTACTGGCTAGCACACTACCTGCAAACAGCAGTATATGGGTTTGCTAACCGAGTGCATGTGACTGGCTCATTTCGCTCTGTCCGCAGCATAGCAAGCATAAGAATCCAACGACGAATCGTACCTTTTTCCCACTCGCCGCTCAAAAACGCACTTTTTAGGCACAAATAAACAAGTCTCTAACCAAGTGTGTGTGTGTCTGAGGCGCTATATCCTGTCCGCACAAGGACCGCCTCCAAGCATACATCCGAACTCCACGACGTACCATACTTTTAATTGAAGTGGCCAGTACCGTTCACTATTAGGGGCACTATACCATATCTCCATAACAATTGTTGTCTACGAGTGGCACTATGCGACTATGCCCCCACTAAATAAGCACACGCATGCCACTAATTTCTACCATCCATGCTTGCTTAGGACCAACCACAACCTAGCCAGTTGTTAGGTCCTTTACTCAAAAGAGATACTCCCTGTTCATGCAGGCCGCTATTTTAACCTCCATTGTTGTTGTGTGTTTCTCCCCTTGCCTCCCCCCACAGGTCTACAACTGCCCAGTACAAGTCTACTAGGGTTTCACTCTATTGTGTCTGGTCACCATACCACACTTAGGGAACCAGACCTCTAGTAGTGCACCGCTCACTCACTTAGGTCCTGATGAAGTGCCAAACGACTCGTTAGGAGCAACTAGGGCACAAAACATGTCGACCCATCACATAGCGATAGCCCTCTAGGAACATTGCATCCACGTAGGGCGTCCAAACTTTTTAACTAAGCTGGAACTACCTGAACCATTAAAATTATTTCTGAACAGGACTGCTCCAGACTTATTTTAAAACCCACTACCTGTGCACCACACTATCCTTGCCCTCTTACCCGCACGCACCCCACGGCTTCTTCAAAAGATCTCCGCCAAAGTGCCCAGTTACGGGAGCCTGTCAGGCATTGCAGCGTCGGCCCGACGAGGAGCAGAGCCCAATGATGAAGCATGACATCCTTCGGGGTGTGTGAGGGCATCACGAAGAAAGACCTGCCTTTCCCTTGTCCACTTTTTAGGAACTGCATACCCCTCTGTAGCACAGTTAATTAGGAGCCTCGTGTGCAGAACCTGGTTTAAATAACGGCTCCTGGTCGCCCCCCCTTTTTTTGACGTAGTCAGCAGAAGGAGACAGAGGGCTACAGCTGGAAAGAAGTCCATGATACAATTCAGTTTAAACACTGCATTGAAGGAGGAAAGATAAATCCTACCTTCCAACAGCATCAGGTGAGAAGTGAATAAGTCACTGGGCCAAGTCAAGACAGGATTGTCAAAGTCTCAAGCAAATGGAGGAAAGGCTAGTCACAGCAAGCCAATGTTTGAAAAAGGCAGACCTAATCCTACTAAAAGGTTAGAAAGGTTAGCATCCTGCCACACTCTGACTAATGCAATACCCACTACTCCGAACTCGCAGTAGGAGCTATAAAAAAACGCCCCAGATAATAAATATTCGAGTCACCAGACCAATGTACTATTTCAAAAATTTAAATAACATTCAGCAAGCCTTTGGAAAAATCTACAGGACATGTGCAACTTCAAACACCATCTAGAAAAAGGCCCTCCATATTGTCAACAACGATAAACATGTTTGGAGATGCACAGACAGTGCAAGGTTGCAGGGTTTACTAGAGCCGAGCTGCATTGTACACTTTCTATCCATGTAATATGAAAAGTATAAACCATCTCAAATATAGGTATTCTACAAATCCCCAGCAAAAAAGATCCTTCAAGCAAAAACATTTTTTTAAAATGAGGATGGTGTGTTGTTAAGATCAACAAGGTGTAGCATCCTGGAAGGCCTCAAAGACAAACCATTATCAAATTGGCCAAATTTTAAGATCGCTTAATGAAACAAGAATAGCTTGAGAGCTTGTATCAATTGTATTTTGATGCTAATTCTATAAGCATAAGTAATCAAAACAAGTGATTACACAAAATGTAAGTGCCTTCTAAAACATGTAGGCTATTAACGCAGATAATAAGAGATACAAATACAAATCTGTTACCTAGGAAACCACTTACAACAGTTGTTTCTGTTTGTTTTAAATACCTTCAACTCAAGACTATTTTTATAGAACCTACAAAGTAGACAGCCCCACAATAATCCTATTTAGGAATTCAAATATCTGTAAAACAAAGAACAGATGATAAACACAATCATCGCCCAAAGGTACAATGCCCCACAGACGTGTGCCACCTCACAGTGCAAAGTGCAATTCTATACTGAAGCACACATCTTTGCTGTGATACAATTCTAAAGTTTGAGACATGCTTTATTTGGATGACTATAACCCGATGTAGAGAAGGTGGGGGGGGGGGGGGGAGTGGTACAAGGAAGTATGTGGTATTAATCTGAAGTGGTAAAAACGAACTTAGAAAAAAATTATTTTCACCCATTTGCCTAATTTCTATATACAAAATGACCCCAGCTGCGCTAACACACTGCCCTCACATCCTCTCTATCTTGTACATATTTCAAACCTGCAAAGATGATTTATTAATTTAGTATGTGTAGAACACATAGAAGCATCAACACAACTTTGTTTCTCAGATCAGTACCATACCACAGTAAACTAAAACAGGTGTCTTTTGTACTTAACGTATTCACGCAGTTCAATCCTTAGTGACAATTTGGGAGTACAACTTGGAAGTGCACCCATCACGGACCCCACACCTTCCCATGTCTCTTCACACATCCATCGGCCTTATATATGCATTCTCCTGCTTTGGCACAGCAGTCCACGTCCCTAAGCCATTCACTCATGGAGGGGCTTTGTCAGCTCTCCAGTGGCATGTTATGTTATCTGGTTTTATAAAGTGCACATTCACTGTAAAGTCTCTTGGTGCTAAAGCTACAGAAGCAAACCTAGAGTTCTACGTTCTTACTTGTTAATCATAAGCCACCCTGAACAGCCAGGTCTTCAAGAGCTTCCTAAACTTCAAATAGCAGGAGGAAAACCTAATATCAGATGGTAGGGTGTTCCAGATACGCGGAGCCAGTGTAGAAAAGCTGGTACCTCCAAACATCTTTTTATTAAAGGAGGGGATGGACAAAAAGTTTAAATTAGAAGATCTTAAGTTACGGCCAGGTGTATATTTGTGGATGCGGGTCGAGATAAAGGCCGGGCTACAATTCTGTAAAGATTTAAAGATAATGCAGCAGGCCTTAAAGACTGAGCGTAGCTCAACTAGTAGCCAATGCAGGTGTGTGATACGACACTCCCGGGGTAGTTGATACAAAAGGCTGGCAGCTTGATTCTGTATCAATTACAGTCTACCAGCTAGACCCCTAAAAAGCCCGAAATAAAGAGAGTTAGCATAGTCAACTCTAGAAATAAGCAGTGCAAAGACAACTTGTTTGATAGCCTCAAAGGAAAGCAATCTCCCAATCTTTATAATTTTGCGGAGTTGAAAACAGCAAGCTGAGACTGTTGCCCCCACTTGAGATTTCATTGACAGCTTAGAGTCAATCACGACCTCAAGACTTTTACCTGACTTCTTGGGCTAGGGAGGAGGGTCCATAGAAGGGGGCCAGAAAGCAAAGTTCCACAGATCTGGTTGCTTACCAAAGATAACCATTTCAGACTTGTCAGAATTCAACTTTAGATGATTATTATTCATCCGATCACGGATTAATACAATTGTATTCTGAAAGAACACTTTCGATTCCAAAGAGTCATCGATGGAGAAAATCAATTGTAGGTCATCTGCTTAATTGTACACCTTAACTTGCATTTCATCCAGGGCACACACTAAGGGACGAATATATAGATTAAAGAGGAAAGGGACGATCCCTGAGGAAATCCACAGGCTCATTTAACCTTCTAAAGAAGGAACAAAGCTTGACTGACTGCGAGCGATTCTTCAGGAACGAGATAACCCATTCCTGAGCGATGCCTCGGAGCCCTGCCACACCCGATACGGTCCACCAAAACCCCATGGTTTCCATGTCAAAGGCCGCCGAGAGATCAAGCAGTACCAATGCCTAGGTGGTCCCTTTGTCAACAGCTCCCTGTAGATTGTCCACCACCAGCAGGATGACTGACTCTGTAGAGTTAGCAGGTCTAAAACCAGCTTGGTGGGAATTAAGAAAGTTGGTTTCTTCTATAAAAAAAAAAAAAAAAAAAAACATATTCGGCCTGCCTCATGTGTTTCTAGTACTTTAGCCAAGTACTGAAGAAGTGAAAAGGGGCGATAATTTTTTAATATGGAGGGATCGTCCCCAGCTTTCTTCAACAAAGGTACCACTGTGGCATGCGATCATCATACCCATTGCGACTAGAAAGTGTGGGCTTCATCCATTATCCCTATGAGCACCATCTTGCAATCTAATATGGTTGGCCTACCCACTACTTATGCAACTGAGCAGTGTATTCAAGTCTAGTAGCTTTTGATTCTAGGGCATTCCCATTTAGCCTGTCTGTTTTACATCTCAGGAAGTTTGGTTTTTGGCTCCTGCTCATTTCCCAGAACCCTTTGAGATTATAATAACCTGTGTGGAAGTATTTGAGTTGTTTCAGATAGATATAAGATCATATTGTCAGGGTGCGCAAAGTCATCTTGGCCTTGCTCCATTCTTCATTGTCGAAGATACCCAGGTCTTCATTCCGTCTGGCACAGAGGGAGCTGTTTCGGTGGGTCATGCATACTCAGCACCAAGTATCAGTAGCTCAATTAGGTCCAGTTGTGCCCATGGTGGATTTCTGTTCTAAAAAGTTAAATTCATCTACCATCACCAGTTTGTCTTTATGTTCCTCGAGTGCATGGCACAATTCCAGGCTCTGATAGAATTGGGAACTGTGTAGTGAGAATTGTGATGTCAGCTGTTCACAAGTTTTTATGAGGTCCCTTCCTATATATCGACAACTTTGGATATCTCTTTTAAATACCAGAGTTGGAATCCTTCCAGGTGCACACTTAGCTGGGCACGTACCATGCCAAAGAGGGATCTCGCCGGGCGGAGTACCCTCCCATCAGACCCACCTCAGTGCATCATGCCAAGCATCTATTTTAGTTTTAGTAACTGGCGCAGTGCAAGTGAACGTACCGGCCGTAGAGTAATGTCAACAATACATGCTCCTTTAGGAGATCTAATTTCAGTTGAACACTTGGTCGTCTCAATCCACAAACATCCAATCACTAGTTAAAAACATGTAAGTCGAGTCTTCCAGTACCACAATTAAATGTTTGCCAGCCCCAACTCTCCCTTGTAGGGTAATAGCACACTCTTTTGATCAGACCTAAGATTTGACATTCACATGTAAACAGCTTTCCAACTTATGCCGCTTTTCAAGCCCATATATGCTTCTTTTTGGACCGTAGTGGTAATCATGGGTGTCATCTATTTCAACTAAATCAATGATTCCCTTACAAAGCAATGCCTCTGTATGTGGTTACTGAAAGAAATCTTCTACCAGTGCTTGATTTGTAGACATATAAATGCCAGAGCACAAGGCATTTCTCAGGAGGCCACCGTGGTTGGCACTACCCACTGTCACTAACAGCAATGTCAAATACTAGTATCACACGATACAAGTGTGATATTTTGGATTATTCTAGGTCACCCCAAGCTAAAAAAATGGCCAGGCCTTGCTGTTTTATTGTTTTTTTTTATTTAAGTAAACAATTTATTGATGAACACTGCTCAAACATAAAAAGCCAGTGTCACCATGTGGCAGACTGTCTTAAATAAGTGCCAGTGTTTAGGAATAAGTGCCAATGCCATGGACCAGCACAAATTAAGCAGTGTCTTATGCACATATAATTCCCACAAGTTTGATGAACACCGCAGATGTGAAAAAAGATATATTACTAAGAGCAACTGAAAAAAGGAAGGAACTTAATGAAAAGGTCAAACATAGCATAGCAGAACTGACGTAAAGACATAAGGCCAGACGCCCTTTTAAGTAGGCCGAGACTAGATTATCTGTATTTTTGCAAAATCATCAAAATGTCTGCCACTGACAAAGATGTCATTTATCCTTATCTTTCCAAGAACTTTGAAAGTGTCAAAGACACCTGATGCAACATCGGTGTAGAACAAGTGCCTTGATATCTCTATTCCAAGGTCAAAACAAGAACAGCAGCCAAAACACCTTATTTGTTTAAAGGGATGCATTTTAGAATAGCATCTTGATGCTCATTGGCTATATCAAACATTCCTAAGGTGATGCTGGAAATTCTACCTTAGATAAGATACAGTATAGAAGGACTGCCACTTGACTACCTGTAAAAGAGAGGTCCTTCACCCCAGATGATCGCAAGCAAGATACTTCCAGAGACAATCCTACCTGTCAGAGAGGCTGTTGTATTGCATTTTCTACTGAAAGCTGATACCGAGCCTGAGTCCAGGAGGAGCTGGTGCTGATGCGACATGTGTTTGCCTTTCGCAGGGAACACGGCCTCCTTGACTCGCTTTGCTGTAAACAGGTATGCAGTGTACTCATTCTACCTAAGAAAACCTAGATGCAGGTTCTTCTACTCCATGCTCTCATAGCATGGTGTATAGATGTAGGTTTTAGGATGTTATGTTTTTTATATGACATTTCAACCATGGTAGAAATGTTAATTTGATTCTCATTGTACGCAACATACATTTGTGTTATTTTAACCATCTTCTAGGTGGTTATTGTAGATGTGTTGAGCAACAGGGTGCACCTACTAAAATAAATGCCCTTTTTAGTTAAAGTGTCTTTTTCTTACTGCATCTTGTGTGTGTGTGTGTGTGTGAGAATGAAGAGAAAAAAAGGTTTGTTTCTGATCGCCACAGTGTCCCTGGATCTCTGTTTAAGGTCTGTTAGTAACTCAAAAGCATTGACACCACTTCAACTATGTACTGGGAGGACTTCAGTGGGGCTACAAAAACCTGTCTTTCACATTCAAGCGTTGGTGCATTAAACTAAGTTCACTCGTGTTCCACCCGTGGGTGGGAAAGCAAACCTTGAAGACCTGAGCCAGAGACTCAGTTTACGCAACATTGGAGCCCAACTTGTGGAAGCTGGATGTTTTGAGAACTGATTAGCAGTTTCTTTTAGATACACACACACACATATGAACCATATTATGCCATTACGGAGACGTCCGTAGTAATCAAGGTTACGTCGTGCAGGGAATAAGGGAGCATCACTGCTGTAGGTTTGTCAAGTTTGTAGTTTAAAAAGGTTATTCCGCAGCATCGAGACACCCAGTTCAGCAAACTCTGGCAACCACTGATTGACCACTTCTGTAGGATAGAGCTTGCCCGTTTCCAGCCCCCGAAATTTCGGGCTTTGCGCCTTTTTGATGATGCACTACTTCCCTTCGCTTTCACTGTGCCCTCGTGACTCTGACGCCACCATGCTGCTACCTGACCACCAAGCCACCATCTCGATGAGGACTTCCTCCCGCATTCTATTTTCCTTTTCCTTCCTCTTTTTCTTCTCTTCTCCCTTCCTTCCCTTTTTCTTTTCTCTTTTCTTGCTTTTCTTTCTCTTTCTCTTCTCTTGCTGGTTCTTCCTGTCTTTCTCTCTCCTCTCTCTCTGTCTCACGTTTATGTTCGAGTTCGTTTACTTACTGTGATTCTGCCCACTTGGAGATGCCTTTCAGCATACGCCTGATTTTTATGCCCTTTCCACTTCGCGGCCGGCCCTGCATGGGTTGTAGGCGACTTGCTGTGTAACCTCATGTGAATGTATAATTCTCCTGCTGCCGCACCTTTGCCTTATCTACACTTGTCCTATTTTGCGGCCGGCCCCTCAATGGGTTGTGGGCGACATGCTGTGTATCTGTGGTTTGCTCTCCTTACCCTTAATAAAAAATGTTTGTAGTCAAAAAGGTTATTCCCCATTCTAGTTTTCTAGTTCTTTGATTCCGTTTCATTCGAATCCATTCATATGGCAGCCCCTATTGTGTTAAGAGCCAATTACAGGGAAGCTGTTACTCAGCATCTCAAGCTTCGAAGTGTCCCCGATGCAGGGAAAAGGGGAAGTTACTTTTGTAATAGCTACTCAAGTGGCATATGCCTTTACCAGGCAAATTGGTGGCGCTTGAGGCTCCATGGGTGGAGCTTGAGGCTATAGATGCTGCCACTGGGCACTTTCAGGCTTACAAGGCACAACCATTGCCTGCAAATGATAGGGTTTACGAAGATTTGAAAATCCCTTTAACTTATCAGGAACACCAGAACTGGTTTGCTCATCAGTTAGCACACAGGCACATGAATGTCTGCCTGGGACCCCAGAGCAATTAAGGGACCACATGGCCAGTCTTGGCTGGCTACACACCCATTCCTTGTCCTGACACGTTAGCTTTGGCTGATGTTGTAGGGATTTTAAGTTACACAGTCACCTTAAACAGTAGACGTGAACAGTATGTACTATATACGATTCACTCTAGTCCTGCTTTCATAGCAGGAACTGCAGCTCCAGTACCCATACAATCCATTAGTCCACAGACTATTAATGCTAATATGGGAAAAGTGCCTGTGAAGCGTGAAGAGGTTCCTTCTGGATTGCTCACAAGAGCAACCAATTAGCCAGGATATATCTGTTTACAATACCCCAAGACAAATATCGAATATTGACTATGTGACGCCCTCTAGGGAAGGGGCCCCGCAAAGGAAGCATATTTGCATGCATTTACACCAGCATGGCACACCTTCACTGGCAGTACTCCATGAGGTACTGAAACAAGTACTGAATGAGCATAGAGCTGCACCAGCTCTGGACAAAGGAATGGAGTCCAAAACGAACTTTTCTACAGGGTCCCTGATCATTCTGAGCAACATTAAGGGAGAAGCTTTTGTTCTTGCCATACAGCAGAGACTAGAGCAGTTCCGGTTATAGATTGTAAACGGGAACTACCAAAAATAATCGCAGAAGTATATACCACGATAGGCCGTGATACCTTAGGTTTGCGAGCCGTTAAACCATATTTAAAACCTAAAAATGACATTGAGGGTTTCCTTAAAGAGAAATCAGCAATGGGAAGCAGAAAGAAACAGAGGGGTAGAGAGCAAAGACAGACTCAGTCTCCCGCATCTCGGGATTCTGGTAAGCATGGTTATAATTTAAGGGACAGAGAGAAAATCCAGAAATTTGAACAGTTTCAGTATTAGGATATCAGCTCTCCAATTTCTTTTCAGGACTCTGATGGTAAACGAGCAGAGAAAGAGGGAGTCAATCCAAGTACCGAAGAAAGGAGGACTTAGCAGGAAGAGGGAGGAGAAAGGACTGGACTAAAAGACTCCCGTTAGGATAAAGAAAGTAGCAGAACTTTCTAAGAAACATGCAGATCAAACTAGGGACTCTCCTACAAAACAGAACTGTAGCTAGAAGGGATATAATCCAACTCTGGGGGGCCAGAACATGCCCACGGTGACAACTGGGCCAGGAGCATGGACTGGTGTCAACAGGCAGAGGATGTTATCTACAAGGGGGGATGCCTGCGGAAATTTCATAATCTATGGGACGCACGGAAGGAGTACAGAGATAGGGCAGAGTGAACTATAACAGGCTTGAGGGCCCCGAGAAAGCCTGGCTAGTCTGAGACCAGCTTGAATGGGCACAGAGATAAGCAGAGAGGTTGGGAATGAGGGGAATGGTGTCAAATTGTAGTGTCATGTCATGTATGTTACTCCCCAAATGAGGGATAAGTTGTCGAAACCTCAATACAATGTTTCCAAAACAAAACTTAGACAAGAGCACTCCTAGACAGCACAGCAGAAGTCACAATAGTACATCAGATGCTTCAGAGGTTTCTGGTGGCGAGTCCAACTGATGAGTTCATATGGGTTGAGATTCCAGACAAACATTCAAATCCTCCCAATAGGGGTTATGATTTAGAATTACAGATTGAAGGGGACATACCACACACTAGTAAAGCTGTCTTCAGTGCACACTTATGTGATGATCAATCAATCAATCAGCATTTGTAAAGCACAGCACTGTCACCCCTAGGAGTATGTGGGCACTGTGGGTGCGAAGTCTCCTTCGAAGAGTCAGGACTTGAGTTACTTTCTGAAGTCCGCCAGGGAGGATGCTGTTCGAAGATGGACGGGCAGGTCGTTCCAGGCCTTGGTGGCGATGTAGGAGAAGGAGCAGCCTCCGCAGCGACTGCAACGGATGCGGGGGGGTGCTGTGCATGGGCTAGTGAGGAGGAGTGCAGGTGTCTTGCGAGTAGCTGGAAGTTCAGTCGGTGGTTGATGTAGGCTGGTCCTTGATCATTTAGAGCATTGTAGACATGCATGAGGATCTTGAACTGGCTGCATTATTCTGTATGGTCTGGAGTCTTCTGAGGAGATGGGCGGAGATGCCGGCATAGAGAGCATTGGCGTAGTTGAGGCGGCTGGTGATGAGGGCCTGGGTGACGGACTTTCTGCTGTTGACTGGGATCCATCTGAAGATTCTCTGAAGCGTGCGAAGGGTGTGGAAGCAGGAGGAGGCAACTGCATTTACTTGTTGTTTAATGGTCAGTTCACTGTCGAGGATGATGCCTAGGTTGGGCGCCTGGACTGTTGGTGTGGGTGTTTGAGTTCTGCTGGCCACCAGCTGTGGTCCCATATCGAAGTGTTCTTCCCAAAGATCAGTACTTCTGTCTTGTCGGTGTTGAGTTTAAGGCAGTTGTCTCTCATCCAGTTGGCTACATTGGTCATGGTGTTGCAGAAGTTAATTCTGGTGGTAGAGGGGTCTTTGGTGAATGAGAGGTTAAGTTGAGTGTCGTCTGTGTAGGAAATTATGTTGAGGCCTTGGGGGGTCATGTACATTTTGAACAAAGCGGGACTAAGGGATGATCCTTGTGGTACGCCGCATTTGATGTCTTTGGGTTCCGAGGTGAATGGAGGCAGCCGGATGCTCTGTGTAGGTCCTGTAAGGAAGGAGGCAATCCACTTGAGGGTGTTTTGCTGTATACTGATAATGTAGAGTTAGTCGATGAGGGTGTGGTCGGATAAGGCGTCAAACGCAGCAGAGAGGTCGAGGAGGATCAGGGCCACAGTCTCTCCGTGGTCGGTGGAGGGTTCTGATGTCATCTGTGGCAGCGATCAACACGGTCTCAGTATTGTGGTTGGCATGGAATCCTGATTGGAAGGTGTCTAGTAGGTGATTTTATTCCAGGTATTCAGTGAGCTGTTGGTTGATGACCTTCTCTAGTACTTTGGCAGGGTAAGGGAGCCATGAGATCGCTCTATAACTTTTGAGTTTGCTGGGGTTGGCAGAGGGTTTTTTAAAAAGCGGTCTGCCCTCTGCGTATTTCCATCTGTCCGGGAAGGTTGCTGTGGTGAAGGAGGTGTTGATGATGCTGGTGAGTGTGTGCTGATTGGGTTGGTTCAGAATTTGAAAAGACAGTGGGGGCAGGGGTCGGTGGGCACCCCAGAGTGGATGGATGCCATGATGGCCATGGTGGTCTGAGTGGTGAGCGGAGCCAAGTGGTGATCATTTGACTGGGATGTGGTGGTTGGTTGAGACTATGGAGGTTGAGAGCAGTGGGTTAGGGGTTGAAGTTGTTGTAGATGTGGCAATCTTACTGTGGAAGTAGTCCGAGAGGGTGTCACAGAGTACTTGGGAGGGGTGGATTGTGTTCTGCTGGATTGGAGAATTCTTTGACTATGCTGAAGAGTTCTTTATTGTGGTTGGCCACTGTATTGATGCGGGCTGTGATGACTGCTCTCTTGCCTTCCTTGATGCACAGGTGGTAGTTGCTGAGGGCTGCTTTGTGAGCGGCTCTGTCAGAGGGATTGAATATTAATGAGAAAAGTATTTGAGGAACAAAAGTTTGGCAGATTCAAGGCAAAGAGGCCTTATTTCGGGCATGCATTATACCTAAAGAAATAATTTTTTGGAACAAAGCCATTCAGCAGATTACCTCTCTGGGATTTGGTACTATGAAAGACTTTAAAAAAAAACCTTCTATACCAAAAGTTAATTCAACTCTGTTTAGTAACTGGCAATCTTAGTAATTAACAATCACAAATGAACATTTCTGATTTTGATATAAATGTAATGATCCAGAATGGAACATATAATTCCACTCAGTTCCCTCCTTAAGGCTTAGCCTTATGGCTTTATGATTCCCATACCTACATTTGTTGTTGCCTTTCCAATACCCCTGGTCCTACAGCTAATTGCCCTGATCCATGATATAATACACAAATACCTGTAGTAGTTAGCACATATAGTGTAGGAAAACCATGCCAACAATGGTTAGCACGTTCCAGTCTCTTGGCTATGTTACTGATTATGATCTAACACGTTATCGCCCCTGATAAATAAGTATATCACAGGGTACGTTATTTACTGGGTGCGATAAATAACACCTATTACGAGTTCTGGAGAATAACATGGATTTTGGGGTTAACGTGGATTTTGGGTTTAATGCACCAAACTCCGCATGATACTGTAAATACCATATGTTGTGCTCTGTTAAATTTTGTCAGGTTTGACCTGCTGAAATTTAACGAAGAATTAGTTATTTAACGCATCCGATAATTATTGGATGTGTTAAATATCCTTCAAACTCATAATTACAGCCCATCGGTAAACAGGAGTTTAACAATGGGTCAGAATATTACTAGGAACTCGTAATCAGGCCCTCTGAAGGAACATTTATCCACAAAGAAAACATGGATTTCCCGGACCACATCCCACTAGAAATAAAAGATTCCTGGCAACAGGAATCTATGCCACTTATAATTAATGGAACAAATAGTAAGAAAAAGAAGCTGCAGAAGAAATTAGGCAAATAGATAAGGGAAACCTGCAAATAGTCTTTAATGTTACCGGCAATGGCATGTACACGCCCTCTAGGAGAGCGTGTTCCTTAAATTGGATGCTGTCCTCTACCTTATACCTCCTCAAAGGAGACTTAAATCTGTTACAAAATAGCCAGGATCATTTAAGAGGTAATATACAATTAAATTCGATATTACAAACACTGCTCAGGCTTTGTGCCCTGGCAACTTCTAATCGAAACAGCTATTTTTGAGCTGTATAATTTGACCCCAACAAAAAAAACAATGGCGAAAAAGAATCCACATACAGTCTACAGAGTATTAAACAAGTGAAAGAAGCACCATTTTCAGTTAGTGACCATCTACATTTCACCTAGCTAATACACAGCATTATTTTCCTATCTATTACAACCTTCCAATGTAATGATTGCCAGAAAGACAAATCTTTAGGCTGGTCCAAACAATGAACAATTCACATCTGTTCTATTTGTGGAAGTTTCTTTTCTCTTACATGTGCTTGAATGAAGATGACACTGTGTCTATTAGTACATCCTGCTGTAGAAACCCGTTAGCTCACTCCCTTTTGTATGATGCCATTTCGTTGCATGGAAGTTGTAGCACTTTGATGCCAGGGTTAAGTTGGGTTTTATCAGTCACTCCTACTACATCCATTCTCACACACCATGAACTACTGTACAATGGCTCCTATTTTATGTTATTATTATTAACTAATGTTACTTGTTGCAGCTTGAAACCAGGCCAATTATATTTAATAACGGTTTCTAAAACAATACAGTGCTGTGGAAGGACCATGTACCCACCTCCTACACATGCAATCAAAATGTCCCTTGGTCTAGTATTGATATGAGAAACATGTGTTTTAACAAATTTAGCAAATTGGTTACAGTGTTACTACAAAAAGAAGGTCAAAACATACAACTTGCAAAGAGCCAGAACACTTTGGAAATTCAGAGGCTGTTCCAAAAGCAATTCCCGACTACCTTTGCTTATATCATGCATATCATTTTTAATTTCTCTTCAGCAACTGGAATTGTGCATTTTATTAAGAATATTGGATCTGCTCTGGTGACTTGATTTAAAGCAGTATTTGGAATGATTCTATCATTTTTCCATTCTTTGCTCTTTTTGGGGGATTTCAGACCATTCTACTGCTCATCGGCTGTGGCATTGTCATCTTTTTCCTAGTCTGACAAGGAAATCAATAAACTGGAGTACACCTATCCGGCTGAACAAAGATGCAGAGAGACCATAGGACGTTTTCTAGGACATGCTTGGCTTTCTGAACTTAGCGGAAATTTGATGCTAACCTTTCATTAAATATAGACAATGAACATGTTAAACACATGTTCTGGTGTATAAACTGCTCAGCTGAAATCCTATTGGAGCTAAATCTAGGGCAAACTCCAGTGGTTTTTCTAGACATGGAAATGTTGTTACAACCATTGCAATCCCACCAGTAAATGTCGAGCAATGTGTTTGTCCCTTCTACAAAATGCAAACTATGATGGATCAACTGCAACAGTAACACTTTTTGACGAGTTGCTCAATGACTAGCTTCCCTCATAATTAGTGCACGAACCGCCAAACCCAGAACTCTCATCATCACTGAGTACTTTGGAATTGCAACCGATTGCCGGTCCATCTCCTGTGCGAACTATTAATGATGACAAGCACGCTATAACTGGATTTCACAATGACCACATGTATGCTGCATGTGCACCGGACGGTGTTGATATGTACTAAGACAAGGATTAAAAGCATAACTGTACCTTACAATAGTGACTGTATTAAAAAACTGAACAATTTTTAACAGACTATTTTTTTTGTTATTTTTAAAGCCGCATAATTTTTATTAGCATATTTAGTATCATGCCTGATCTCTTTTATCGCCAACATGCATTCCTCTTAGACAACATAAATTCTTTCATGATAATGCATGTTATAACGTTTTAATATTCTATTGCTTGAAAAACCTGCAAGACTTCAAAGAAACAAATTAATGCATAGCTTACTGCATTAATTCTTACTGTTTTATGTAAATCATGTTGCTTTAATATTTTATATTATTCGTGTATACTCATATTATGCTGCTTCACGGCTTAATATGTACATTACATATAGTATGAGATTAGTTGAGTATAGAATTTTATATCTCAATGTTCTGAGAGCATGACTCTATAAATGAGCTAAAATCCCATTTTTCTCTCCACCCGCATGACATCACAATTCCAACGTACAAGCCAGGGATGAAGTAAAGACATAAGGCCCAAATCCATTTTAAGTAGGCTGAGACGCCATTTTCTGTATTTTTGCAGAATCTTCAATATGTTTGCCTTTGACACAGATGTTGTCGTTTCCAAGAACTGTGAAAGTGTCAAGTTATTTAGATATAGACATCAACAAGACACATATTCACAAATTCACATATTCACAGAACAGAAGGTGGTTTCAAATTCATCTTTATTATGAATGCTACAGGATGACAGCGGAAGAGAATCCAAAAAGGGGCTATTTAGTGATTCAATACGGGCATGGGGGAAAAAGGATACCCAGATTGCGAAGCAATAAACATGATATTTCAGATTTAAGACCATTCTGTGACATTAGGTGAATTACTGGATTAGTGGACTTGCTAAATACCTGTAATGTACAGTCCTTCAACCCAAAAATTCCTGATCTATATACTGAGGGACTTGGGACTTTTTACCCCAGTGTAAGATTTAGTGGTCAAAGCAATCCAGAAGCCAGTTAATTAACAGAATCGGCTGTAAAGACCAACAACTTCTTACCTGCTGACATACCCAAACAACAATCTTGTTTAAGGAGCTGCGGGAGAAAAAAGTTAAGATGCCCTACCACAACACATGAATCTGTTTATTCAAAACTACAGTTCCAGGAGCAAACAACTGCAGTCTCAAATGTCAACTGGCAGCATATTCCATAGTAGAAACTTTCATTTCTGCACCACCATGGGAGAGGCATCCTATTACACTGAAAAAAACTAGTGTTCACTGACTGCACTGCCTTGAAAGGCCGTATGAGTGGTAAGATGATGATCGAGCTTGATATACACCGTGGATGCTCGTGGTAGATACAGCAAATAACACAAAGAAAGCATAAACATGATTTTAAAGTTCAGAAAATTGCAATTATTAATATTAGTTGAGGCAAAATAACAAAGTAAACATATTGGCTAATTACAAAAGGCTCACAGTGAGCACTGCTAGTACCCACACAATATGTATCACAACACTGGTTTGGGAAGTAACGGATCACTGATTAGTTGTGGGTATATCAGTGAGGATGAGAGAAGAAGAAATTAAAAGTAAAATTAAGAAAGAGTGCAATTAAAACAAGAGTAGAAGCAGAGGGGGCTGTCGAGATTGAATGCATTGGAACTGTGAGACGTAAACTGTTGACATTCTCATCTTTATTTATTTTAAGGTTTTATATAGCGCTAGCTAGACCCGGAGGTATCAGAGCGCTTTACAGAATTGAGAGCAAGGCAATAATCAGTCACTGAGCATATGACGTGCAATAATCATAGGTTCAAGTATACATAAAAATTTATACAAGTGAAATACAGTTGGGCAGAGCGGGCGGATTACACAAAAATATATACACAGTAAAAATCGTTTGGCAATTACTGAATTGAGGTCCATTTGAGCATTTAGAGTTCATGGAGTGAAAGACATCAAGACACTAGAGGCAAACACAAAGAAAGAAAACAGCCAACTGATCAACGGGGTTTGAACTGAGCAAGAGAGCCTATTTGAACAGAGTTCAGTTTGTTCATGAGTTCCATTATTTGTTGAGGAGATGGCGTTTCAGGTCCCTTTTGAAGCCCGGGAAGGAGGGGTTGCATCGTAGGTCCCTCGGGAGGGAGTTCCAAATGCTGGGAGCATTCCCTGAAAAAGAGCGATCCTGGGTAGTTTTCCTTTTTATTTTGGGAGGAACGAGAAGAAGTGTGGTGAAGCTTCTCATAGGTCTGGTTCTTCCTGCTTTTGTGAGTTTGTTGCCTAAATAGTCAGGGGAATGTGAGTGAAGTGCTTTGTGGGTGATGCAGGCAGTCTTGTAGATGCATCTTCCTTCGATGGGAAGCCAGTTTAGAGACTTGAGGGCAGGCGTGATGTGTTCATACCGTTTAATGTCTGTTATGAGCCGGGCTGCCATGTTTAGTACTGATCTGAGGGGGGCGATGTAAGTTTTCGGGGTCAGTGTGAGGATAGCATTCCCGTAGTCAAGTTTGGAGAGGACCAGAGATTGAACAACCCATTTGAATTTGTCTGATGGAATGAATGGCTTAATTTTTTGGAGGTGTTTTAGTGTGTAAAGCGCTCCTTTGGCTGAGTTTTTGATGTGATCCTTCATTGACAAATTTTTGTCCAGGGTGAGGCCTAAGGATTTAGCCGAGTTGGATAGAGTGAGCGAACAACTCAGGTCACTGATCCAGTGTTGGATCGGAAGTTGGTTACTTTTGGGGGAGAACAGAATAACTTCTATTTTGATAGGGTTTAATTTTAGATGGTTGGAGTTAAACCAAGATTATATCTTACTCAGTGTGACATTAAGATGTAGGATGTCACTAGGTGATTTGATTTTGTAATAGAGTTGCGTGTGTCAGGGACTGTCCGGGACTATGTCGGGAACACAGTCAGGGACTTGGGCAAGGACTGGGAACGGGGTAGAAAACGTACACAGAGAGAGGAGTACAGCGCTGCCCAGGATCCCACAGGAAGTCAGAGGAGAAAAGGGATCCAAAGGGGAAGCCTGTACAAAGGAACAAGATGGCTAAGACTCAGAAAGGAAGGGCACTCACAAGGCAATTGAGCATTCAGACTAACTACACCCAGGACGGACGTGCAAGACATATATATAATACAACATTAACAATAAAGTGAATGTGGGGTAAAGCACTCAGGAGCTCCACACGGTAAGACTGAAGCTCAGTAAGTTCCTCACCCACAATTGCTGTTACAGATACTGACTGAAAATACCCACATATAGGATATGTATGCAAAGGCAGTGTCTGTGGAGCTTATACCTATGGTGATGTTATAACAGTAACTCAAAGACAATACTCACAGTGAACAAGAAACACCACCTAGGTAGTCAGCTGTGCCCCGGATCCTGGCGATCAAACAGGAACACGCAAGGCAGTAACAGCAAAGGGGTAGAACTAAACACAAGCACAATAGACAAGGAGCTAGCAAGGAGGAGTGCTTAACAGGAAAGGAAGGAAATCACAGGGCACACTTGGCAGAAAGCATGTAACAAACATACAAGGTAACAGAAGCAAGACAGCAGAAATAGAAAGACAGCAAACTAGAACTGGAACCAAGGAAATGGGAAGAAAGGCAGGGACTGGAAAAGGATATACAGAAGGGGAGGCTACAAGGGTATACTAGAATATTGCAGGTTCAGGAATCAAGAAAACAAAGTAGCATAGAAGGCAGTGCTAGTTCAGGAGAAGGGAAACTGCTGCAGGTCAGGAACAAGGAATGCTAAGGCTCAGGAGTCAAGGTAGCACTGCAGGGAGTGCTAGTTCAGGAACAAGGGAAACTGCTGCAGTTCAGGAACAAGGAATGCTAAGGCTCAGGAGTCAAGGTAGCACTGGTTCAAGGAAACAGGAAATAGCTACAGCTCAGGAAACAAGAAGTCAAGAGAGCACTGCAAGCAGTGCAAATCAGGAACAAGAAATAGCTGAAGCCCAGGAACAGGAACAAAGAATAACTATAGCTCAGGAACTCAGGAAACAAAGTAGCACTGCAGGCAGTGCTAATTCAGGTACAAGGAATAGCTATAGCTCAAGAAACAAGGTAGCACTGCAGGCAGTGCTAATTCAGGCACAAGGAATAGCTATAGCTCAGGAATCAAGGAACAAGGATTAACTATAGCTCAGGAATTCAGGAAACAAGGTAGCACTGCAGGCAGTGCTAATTCAGGCACAAGGAATAGCTATAGCTCAGGAACTCAGGGAACAAGGTAGCACTGCAGGCAGTGCTAATTCAGACACAATGAATAGCTATAGCTCAGGAACTCAGGAAACAAGGATTAACTATAGCTCAGGAAGCAAGGAATATAAAAAGCTCAGGAAAAACTGGAAACAAGGTTATCAAAAGCTCAGGAAACACTGGAAACAAGGATCGGCCTCACCGGTATACAGCTACAATGACCAACCCTGGGCTGAAGGGAGCTGGGGCTTAAAAGAGCTCACAGTAATCACATGCATCAGGTGTGAGCAGGCTAGCAGCAGCCAGCCACAGGTGAACTGAACTCCTCCACCCATCCTTGGCCTGCAGGGGTGGAGACAAAGCAGTGAGCAGGGGATTATAGGTAATGGAGTTTCCAGCATGAGCAGACTGGCTTCCACAAAACCCGGCATGGATTGGGAATGGATGTCAATTCCTAAATGATGTCCAAATGACTGGAAGTCAGGATATGCATACAGGGGAGTGTCTGGACGCATATTAGAATACTGGAAAGCCCCACAATTCGGCCCCCTGGTGGTGGGAACGAGAGCACCAGGAGTGAATTGTGACACTCGTCACCTGCATAGAGGTAGTATTTGATCCCTGCTGCTTGTTTCAGGGCGATAGTAAGGGGTTCCATGAAGAGGTTGAAAAGTGAGGGGGAGAGGATTGAGCTCTTGGGGACACCAAAAGTGACAGGTGTGGGTTTCGAGAGGCAAGACTTGATTTTGATTTGTTGTGATCGGTGTTGTAGGTAAGATGTGAACCATTTTAAATCTGTGCCATTGAAATCGGAGCGGATCTTCAGTGACTCCAGTAAGGATAGGTGATTGACTGTATCAAAAGCTACTGATAGGGCAAGTAGGATAAGTAGGCAAGCATCTCCGTCCTCTAAGGATCTATGGATGTGATCTGCAATATTAACGGGAGGTTAAAGATAGGTCTGAGGTTGTTGAGATAGTTAGAGTCTGCCCTGGAGTTTTTGAGAATAGGTGTGATTTGACTTAGTAGGAGGGAATCGGGTACACACCCCGAGGCGAGAGAAGTAATGATGATTTTTGTCCAACACGGGGCGATGATGTGGTTTAGGTTATGTACTATTTTTGCAGGGAGTGGATCTTTGGTGTGTGAAGTAGGCTTTAATTTCGCTATAATATTGAAGACTTCTAGTTCAGTCTTGGGTTTGAAGTTTGACCAGTTGCCGTTGTTTTTCAATTGGGTGTTAAAAAGGTTGTCGTATGTTCCATTTGGGGTTAATTGATTATTGATAAGTTCGGGTGGCCGGACTGCCGTGGAGAGAGGTGTGTCAGTGAGGGTAGTTAGCAGGGGAGGTAGGGCTGTGACTTGAGGGAAGGATTGCTCAATTTTAGCAATTTTGTCCGTGAAGAAGCTGGCAATTTTTTTGTGTAGGGAGGAAGACGTGGTTTGTCGTTTGACAATGTTAAAGCACCATCATCAGCACCAATGTCATATTTTAAGAAAATGTAGGAAAGGTGAAGCCCAATGTCACGACCTGGGAGGTGTACATGATGGTGCTAAGGGGGAGTGTCCACACTAGGATGAGTTACTAAAAAGGTATTGGTAAAAATGTTTTTAAAAAATAGGTCTGAGCTCTAGAAGGGTGACCAATTGGCTTTGGCGGTTTGTTTTTGATTGGCCAAAAAAGCCACCACTGCATTACAATGCATATAACAACATGCACAATGAAGAATGTACCACCAGCTACCTTTAAATGGACTTTCTATTTAAGAAAAGCAAATCCAAAAGAAAAACTTGAACAAGCATTGGCAATGCCATAAGTCTGGCTTAGGAATGCACTGTCAAGCTTGACCTAAAAAGCCATGTAGATTAATGGCTGCCCTCCTCCTATCTGTGATGCTGCCAGAAAAAACAACATAAATGATCTTGTTATCTAAGGCACTTTAATAGCATTACAATGCAATGTGTGTGCCCTGAAAGTTCAACCTCAGGCAGCTGGATACATAAACAAAACAATTATCACAGGTGCAAGGAAGACAATCACTTTTTTGTGGAAGCACACAAATTTTGCCTAATCAAAACATGTACTCCTGGCTCCCAACATGTGAGCAGAGCCAAAGTCCCTCAACTGATGGTACTCATATAATTGTCTGGCAACAGCAGAACTGTCAAGCCAGATCATAAAAAGGAAAGTGGAATTGGGAGCATTGGAGTAAACAGAGAGCACAGGGTATTTGAGTCCCTGGTCAACAAGCAGCTCACTGCCCATCTGGAGAACCATAGATTGTTGGATCCCTCGCAATCAGGTTTCAGAGCCGCCCATAGCACTGAAACCTCGTTGGTGGAAGTTGTCGACAATATAAGACTGGCCCAAGACAACGGGAAGTCAGCCATGGACCTGTCGGCAGCCTTTGACACCATTTCCCATAGTATTTTAGAACAGCGGCTCTGGGAGATGGGAGTCAGGGGTTTGGCCCTGGACTGGCTTAGGAACTATCTAAGCGACCAAACCTCCACCATACAACTGGGCACCCTGGTCTCCTGCAGTCGGCCGGTAAAAATGGGAGTCCCCCAAGGATCCATCCTAAGTCCCATGCTTTTCAACCTTTATGTGACACTGCTAGCCAAAGTGATCAGGTCCTTCGGGTTTGATGTGGTATCATATGCTGATGACACCCAGCTACTGATCACCCTAGGCCCCGACCCCACTGACACAAGGCTCCGTTTAAAAAACTGCATGACCCATATTGACAACTGGATGCACACCAATCACCTCCAACTCAACGGAAGTAAGACAGAGGTCATCCTTTTTGGCAAGGCACACACATTTTGGTCGAATGGCTGGTGGCCCCAGAGTCTAGGCCCCTCTCCATCTCCCAAGTCCATGGTGCGAAACCTTGGAGTGAAAATTGATAATCAGTTGTCCATGAAAAGCCATATAAATCATGTTACCAGTACTTGTTACGGAATAATGTGCAGCCTACGAAAAATCTTTCAATGGATCCCAATCGAATCTAGGAAACCACTTGTCCAGGGACTAATTATAAGCCGGATTGACAATGGAAATGCCCTGTTGGCCTCCATCAACGAGGAGCTCTATTCAAGACTCCAGATCCTGCAAAGTACAGCTGCCAGGCTGGTACTAAACCTCCCATCGAGGTCTCCATCAGTGTCCAGTCTGAAGACTCTCCACTGGCTTCCCATCAGGAAGCGAATCCGCTTTAAGGTTCTCTGTCTGGCACACAAAAGCATGTACGGAAATGGGCCAGACTACCTTGCCAAAAAACTCAGCTGGAATCAGCCTAATAGGGCACTCAGATCCAGTACTAAATTCCTCCTTACCCCTCGTAGGATCCGTACTGTCAGGAATGGCGGTAGATCTTTTTCCTTCCTGGCACCTGCCTTTTGGAATAAACTTCCATCACAGCTCTGCTCTATCATAGATCACAAGCCATTCCGCAGAAAATTAAAAACCTGGCTATTTGATCACCTTTAACAGCCACTTAGTTCTACTGACCTTCAGCCTCAGCTGAGTTTTACGCTAGCGCCATGAGACCCTTGGGTGATATGTGCGCTTAATAAATCTCTTTGACTTGACTTGACTTGATAAGGGGTTCGAGTAACAAGTGGGAGCGTGACCACGGAGTGAATGTACTCTCATGGAGAGCCGAAAGTTAAAGAAAAAGAGGTCCTGAGCAATGGAAGGATACAACTTATCCAATCAAAACACTGTGAGAGCAAAACGATCCTGCAGTAGCAAACACAAGCAAAAAAGAGCAAATCGATCTGCGATGTAACAAATGGTCTACTGATAGATCATTTACTTCATTATTGTCATCAAGAAAACAAAAAAGATTTAAAAGGATATTTCAGGTATGGCTTAGGGACATACGCGAGTGGACTTTAGCAGAAGAAGTCCTTATGAAACTAAACCGTAGGGATGAGAAACTGCAGGCAGACCTGACTGAGTGGCAGGAATTGTGTAATTCTGCTCTGAACTCGGACCCGGATGGGGACGACCAGCATGAGTCAGAAGTGTATGGGGGCACATCTAGGGGGGATAGAAACGAGAGCAGTGAAAAGTGATAGACAGTAGGAAGACATACCCCTGATTTCAAATGTACTATTAATTACTACCTCACTGTTGGTGGGACTCTGTATGTGTGGGATGGATTCCCATAGCATCGCTGGCACTGTACATCTGATACCTGTATTTAAGTGATTGCTGCGTTATTTGTTAAAATAAAAAATAAATGTTTTTTAAAAAAAAGGATATTTCAGGTAAACTTAAAGGCTACTCAACAGATTCATAAATTATCTACTGTGGTATTAGTAGGTTTTACTGGGTAAAGAAACACGTCCCAGACTAGATTTTTTTCACTTTAACTGTGTGCTTGGGTGTTTTTGCGGATGCCGCCGGTAAGTATATACCAACTCCAGTCTTTAAATATTGGGGGGGGGGAGAGGAGGTCTACCTTTTCCCAAAAATTGTCGAGGAGGCTTATTTACTAATGTAGCTGCAGTCCAGGAAAAGAAAAGCTGAAAAGTCCCTGAATATATTAAAACAGGTTTGAATTTTTGGCAATAGGATAAGGGTGCTGCTGAATACACCAATATATATATTGAAAAACAAAGACATGAACTGCAATATACAATAATGAGCTTGTTATAAAGCGAATTAAACTCTGCTTCAATAAAGTTGTGTCCTTTAGATATCTTGTGATGGAAATTAAAAGGGCAGCACTGTTTTGCATGAGTGGACCTAGGTTGAAAATTTTAGAGGCAATTAGGACTACTTCCTGGTGCTTATTTGTACAACATCTTAATCATCAAGGTACAGGAGGTGAAGAAAAAGAATGGCTAAAAGAGGGTAAAAGGCACCCAAATATTCTAAAATGAGACTGGGCACTGTGATAGTACATTGTGAGTAGTCAGATATAGGCAGAGAACAGAAGGGTGCAGGAAAAAAGGCTAGGAAATAAAAGGTGGCACATACATAATAAAAATGCCCAGTTCATAATGATAGACAGCACATCTCACAACCACCTCTGCCTACTATTTAATGTACATCTTTGCAGTCACACAGCACTGAGGAGCCAACAATCTATCGACACCTTTCTGAGCTAAACAACTCACTGTACCTGAACCTGCCAAGACACGTAAATGTTAAGAAGAGGCTTTCCATAACTCAATCCGATTTTCATAGGGCAAAACTAATGTTAATACCTGCTCAAAAGCGGTAAGTCTTTTCTCGATGTGCCGAGGGTACATGCATTATGTTTTTCAAGAAAGCCCCTAAACCTGATTAAAAGGTTCAGCTGCTCCTTTTTTGGGAAAATTCTGACGGGTGGATGATAATAAATAAAAAAAAATACCTATCCGACATAACATATAAGAGATAAACAAAGGGGTCCTCTAGTGCTTTTCATGGTTTCTTTTTACATCAGGTAAGCCGATGCCTTTTATATATAGGCGCTTACTGTGTGAAGGCATGCACAGTGCCCTTGGATGGTTTTACATTGTAACTACATATGAATTTTATGTGGACGATTTCCAATTTGTCTGTCCTGAAGAAGGTGACTTTACCCATATTGACCCATAGAAACGCATCGACGAAAACTGTGGACTCATTTCTTGTCTCACGTTAAAGGTTTTTTAAATAAAGTATTGATATCTATTCAATACAACATGTTGAACAATAAGAAAGTCATAAACCATAATACATGTATGGGGTTGTTTGTAATCTTATGTTGTTTATGTATTGTCTTATTAACATTTATGTAATCCTTTTTGATGCTTTCTTTTTACTCTTTAAAGAATTATATATTTGTGTATGTTCTTGCATATTTCGTGTTTTTGCACAGTCTGCACATTGTTTAAGTGAATTGGTCCATTCAATTTCAATACACCTAGGGGTATTGCAGTATTTTTCGCCGAATAGACTGTGTCCCCTTGTTATAGAGGGGTTACTCTGTTTATTATTTCTGGACCTGCTCCAACGTGAACAGTCGAGCTGGAATTGTCAGGCCAGAACCCTAAAGACGGAAACACAAGCAACCAGAGAAATGTTTTGGTCTACCTGAGCAAAGCAACGACTGTACGCAAATACCATTCCACAGCCCGATTTGAGCAAGAATTTCCTGGGTAAAATGTGTAAATCAATCAGTGTCTTAAGTGTCACTCTGCCTGCCTCTCGCTCTTAAACGAAAACTAAAGTATTAAACACATGTAACATAAAGAACTAGCTGCTTCACACAACATATTAAATTCAAAACCACGTTCTTAAAACACACGGCAACGTTCTCGTTGAGGATGTCAGCAACGTCTAGAAATAATTAGAGAATTAAACAAAAGAGTAACACCCACTAAACACATTTTGGGAAAGGAAAACAAAAAGCAAGCCAAATCTGCCAGGGACCGAAATCCTGCATTAGCAGAAGCCCTTCGGAAACAGTACAGGAAAGCCATGGAAACAGAGGATGCTCACCATGGTAACAGTATCATCTTCACTCCGGTAGCATCACACTCTAGAGCCGAACGTACCCTGAGACTAGGCATTAGTGTAAAGCAAATTTTAATTTTATAGTCAATCCAGAACATCTCAAATGTGGCTGGCAGTTGTAAAGATGTAATAAAACATTAATATTTCACAACTATGCAAAGGTATTAAATTCGAAACCGCCTGCTTGTGTAAGGCCGTGATGATAAAACGGCAGCAACAGAAGGAGGGGTAAGCTACCCTGCAGGATGAAAAAAAACAAGCCAAAGTGAAGCAAACATTAATGGAAATTATATTACATCTGCTGGTCATTAGGCTAATAGATTTCCATGCAGCCCATAGGGATATGGCGACCACCGTGTCATAGTGCAGCATTTAAACAGCCCTATCTACACCGAGAAGCATACCTCACAGTCACACCGGAGCACAGTGAACACTGCTAGCAGGGTCGAACTGGCCTATAGGACAATTAGCAGGTGCCCGAAGGGCTGGTCCGACAGGTCAGTTTGTGGGTCGTTTTTTAAATTTTTTTAAGAAGTTTGTGACCTCTTTCATGGCCTGGTGGGCCGGTTTTCACTGTTGATTTCCCAAATATTATCACAAGCATCACCTGCAGCAAAAAAAAAACAAATTCATGCAGTCTCCTCCACCCTGGAAAAATACCTAAACAGAGTGTCTTTACAAGTTCCAAAGTAGTGTAATTTGCAAACGTGGGTCATTTTTGAAGCTATATGGCTCGCCAATTGGGAGGGGAGGGGGGAGGCTGTTTAGTTAGAAGAGGACTGAAGGCCCTTTAAGCATCTGTTCCCTCCATTAATAGTGTGAGAAAAATACGAGTTTGCCACGTTTCATTTCTATGAACACATTCAATAGTCATTAAAATGGCAGACCTGCTTTGTCTCTGGCCATCAATGCTCGGGAACGGAGAATTACATGTTTTAATTGCTGTTCGGTGTCTGAGAGGGAATGAAGTCAAAACCATTTATGAAAGTATCACAGGGAGGAGGCTCAGAAATCTGATAATGCACATTTCCTCTTCACAGCTTGCCATACTTCTTAATGACTTTAAAACACAACTAAGGTCGCTGCCCTTTTCTTCAGACGTCTAGCTGAACCCGAGGTATCATTTTTTAAGCGTTTGTAAAAAGAAATTGCACACTTAACAGGTTATTTCTGAGTCAAACTTTCACCAAATTATTTTAAATATATTTTCGTCGCTTCAGATTCAAACACACTTTGGAATTAAGAGATCAGGTTCAGCAAAAGCGCCAGAAATAATCTTCGAATAGTTTATTTTGTGAATGTTGGGTTCTGCAACCCAGCCTACCTTCTTGCAGATTCACATACAGCGCACCAGTCAGGCGGGCATCTGTTACATAGCAAGCAACTCAAACTGAATCAAGAGTCAAGCCACCTGCGTCTTTACCCCGTCGCCAGACTACTGGATACTAGCACATGGGTCTTTTCTCTTTGGCTTCATTGATGCTGGACGAGTTTGTCTAGAAGTTAAACTCAGGACTACCAGTACAAGTATCAATACAGTGAGCAACGTGTAATAACTTGTGTCCCTGTTCAAACTCGAAGTTTAGAAAGCATGTGAAATTTAAGGGAAGGGAACATGGTATAGGGATAAAGCCAGACCACTACTTAAGGTCCCCTGGCGCTTACATCTATGTAATAGTCCTAGTGGGTGTGTGAGAAACGGTCCGAGCAGCTTCCTCGCACTTGACTTTCTAAGGACAAGCCATTGAACGACTATTCAACGTGTGTGCATTTGATATCTGCTCCAGATGAAGGAATCCAGCAACCTTGAAACACTCCTCTATACTTGAGAAAAAGATATTGGGATCAGTGCTTAATTTGAGCTGCTGGTTAAAGGTGGGGCTCACCGGCAATTCTACTAGGGAACCAGCACTTATTTTTCCTTTTCAGACTTCGACTCAGAGCAAAAGAGAGAAAATCGCAAAAGGGTAAAGGAAGGAAGGAGATGTTGGAATTGGCCGTTTCTGCATGGTCATCATCAAACTTACTGCCTTCACACATGTTATCTGAACCTGTTTTTGGTTGGATTTTAGGACTCTGCGCACTTTACCACTGCTAACCAGTGGTAAAGTCCTTGTGCTCTCTTCCTTAAACATGGTCAAATTAGTTTACAACCAATTGTCACATTTAATTTACCTGTAAGTGCCTAGTAAAGTGGTACTGACTGTACGCAGGACATGTAAATTAAAAGCTACTAGTGGAACTGCAACACTCATTATACCACCCACTTAAGTAGTCCTTTCAAACCTGTCTCAGGCCTGCCATTACAGCCTGGTGTGCAGTTTTAAACTGCCATTTCGACTTGGCAAAAGAAACCTTTTGCCAGGCCTAAACCTTCCTTTTTAATACACATAAGTCACCCCTAGGGTAGGTCCTACCCAGCACAGAGAGCAAGGTGCAGTGTACCAACAGAGTTGGGCATATACACTTAAGTTTTACATATCCTGATAGTGAAAAACTCCTAAATTTGTTTTTCACTACTGCAAGGCTTACGTCTCCTATACGATAACATTGGGTTACCTTATTACATTTAATAAGTGATAACTTTCAATTGGGAGCAAGGAGGAATGTTGAGTTTGGTGTCTAAAGATTTGTAATTTAATACCCTGTTTAATGGTAAGGTTGGATTTTAAGTCACAAATCTGAAAATACCACTTTTAGAATGTTGTCATTTTCTTGTCCTAACCATTTGATGCCTGCAATCTGTATTCTGGGCCAAATGACTAGGTAACGGACCAATGGATGAAAAGTGAATTTACAGAGTGTTGAGCAACTTCCAGTACCTGAATACGAGCAGAGTGCTGTTGCTCCCGCCGCCGCCGCTGCTGCCGCCGCTGTTCGCAGTCCGCGGCTCGGCTGCCTGCTGTCAGCAGTTCTGCCCCGTGGCTGGGGGCTCTCATTATCCCGGACTGCCTGCCTGCCGCCCAGAGTGCCTGCCGCCGCTATTCACGGTCTGCGGTCTGCTGCTGCTGTGTTGCTCCGTTGCTGGACTGCTCATTAGCCCGGAGTGCTCGCCGCCGCCGCCGCGGTCCACGGCTTTGCTGTTGACTGTTTGCTGGCTGTTGCTGGCTGCTCCGGGCTCCGTGCTTGTTCTGCTTGCCCGAGGCAGGACTGTTGGATTGCCGGACTGCTCTATATCCCAGTGTGCTGTGCTGCCAGAGTCCAGCTTGTTCCACCGAAGATCCGCCACCCAAGAGCTAAGACCTGCGCCCCCGGCTGCCCCCCTACCGCCTCTCTACCTGGTGCCTCGTGCTTCTGCTTTTTGCCTGCCTTTTGCCTGCTCTGGTCTGGTCCAGTCCGGTCCAGCTCCAGTCCGGATCTTATTGGTACATCGATACCGGACCCCTGCAGCCCGCCGTGTGCCGGTGACGAAGGAGAATTGGGGGAGCCACGGAGTCTGTAGAGGCCGCTGGAGACGCTGAGCAGACCCTGGGGCTTTTCTGCACTCTTCTGATTATTGTCCTTGTGCATTCTGGGACTTGTAGTTTTGTAGTTCCCCACAGAGGTACATTGGACTCCCCTGCCTGCCTTGTTAAGGGAGTCTCACCGTCAGGGCGAGGAGGAGCCCCGCGCAGGCAGCGGTCGTGTAATCTGAACGCTGCAGAGCAGAGCAGAGTGAAGCGGAGTGGTGCTTTCTGGATTCCTGGATCTGTGGGAGAAAGCCTAGAGTTACTTTCTGCCCTGTGTCCCTCTTCTGTATGCCTCATGTTTGGTCAAAGTGCAGCATGTCTCTAGAGCAGTAGTGGATACAGGTGTCCACCGTGTCCAGGCATCTGGTCTGTTGTTCCTTGTGCAGTTGAGACGCAAACGCTTCGAGTATTCTCTAAAGGCTCTCTAGACTTTGTTTATTCTGGCCACCCAGTTGGGGGTTGCTAGTTAAGTAGCGCTAAGTAGTGCCTGGTGCACGGTGTAGCATAAGCGCCGCACCGGTGCATCGGCGCATCGAGCCTTGGGAGTTATTCCTGAACAAAGGTATGACTGCAAAAAAATTACACTCTGGTAGATTAGTGTATACAAGAGCTTGCACAAAAACCAGAGCTAACCCTTTAAGGAACAACTCTCTGCAAATAAACTCTTTGAAGTGTTTCAATACCATCCCTTCCTTTTTTCCTAGAAAAGAAATAAGTTCTAAATCTGTAGGGATGTCGGAGTTTCTCCAAAAAGAATACGTTGATCAAGTAGAGATCAATGCAAGTCCTGGAAACCCATTCCCAGTAGTACCTTCACCAGTAGTACCCTCCATTTCACCGTCTATAATCAGGGGATCACGGCCTTCTGATCTTCAATATTCAGAATCTGGGGTGGCTGACTCTTTGCTGGCAAATCTAACTATCCACCCTTTTGTGAATGGGGTCTCTGAACCGGAAGGAGTTCCGCAATCAGTATCAAAAGCGGGAGAATATATAATGGAAGATTTCACTTTACCTGATATAAATTTAGATCAGCCTCTAAAAATGTTCCACGCTCACAACCAAGAATCATCTAGGGTTTTTACTCCCGCCACCCTACCGTCCCCTAAGAATCATCCTGTGAAACTGCAACTGTTCAGCAGTACACCTAGCGGAACAAGCTTATTAGACTCACGGGGTTCAATTACTCCTGATCTCTCCCGAGATTTTCTTCCTTCAATTCATAATCTAGAATCACAAAGGACGATGTCGGAGTCATTGCTTTGTCTAGAAAGAGTGTTGGTTTCCATCTTAGCCCTAATGGAGAAATCAGTAGATAACTCCGATTTTATTTTGGACTCCGTTTTAGCCCTGACAAAGCATATTGCCTCTGAATATAATCTATCGTCAGGAAAAGTTTGTGTATTTCCCCCAGTATACCTAACCCAGAGAAAGGATCTTCCATTCCCCTTCGTTTGAAGGTAGACTCTGACAAGTCTCACTCTACCCAAACAGACTTTTTTCCACATGTTAAAGGGCGGGACTTTGGCACTCAGGCTGGCAAGCCTTTTTCTAGTAGAAATATTAATACCAAAACGAAAGAAAACGGTGATATTTTTGATAAGTCACTTTCTTCTTCTTTACTGCAGCTTTTCGACTCCGAACCCTTAGCTACAGTTGCCGCATCTTCGTTCCGCCCGCAAACTATGACGGAAAATACAAATACAAATATAATTCAAAAGGTCTTCCCTATCTTTCTAAAATCTGGCATTAATTCCTCAAAGCAGCCTATAGAGGAAGATATTAAAGTTGGATGCTCTCTGAGTAAGGAAAAAGTTCTTATGAACAAAAGTAGCAACATACGTAAGACAAAAAAGAAGGAAAAAAGGGAAAAACATCAAAGGATAATCAAAAAAAGGTCAAAACAGTTACGCTTCGACCCTAAACCTATCCATATTATATCTCCAAAGCTGGATTTAAATGTTCCGAAGATGGACAAGAAGAGTACAATCCATTGGGTTCTTGTTCTCCCTCTTTGAACTTATGTGTTCCTATTAAATCGACCAAAGATGTAGTACCACTAGATACAAATGTTTCTCCTATGGTTCAGAGTACATTGAACCCTAATGCTTCTTTGTTTGCTTCCTCTCTAGGTACCAATGTCATTTATAGCTCCAATAATACCATCACTGAGGTATCTAGCTCTGATATTAACTTCCAGCCTGCCCCTTACAGCTTGGATTTCTCGTATATTTTTGACTATGAATTATATATGAACAGGTCTTTTTTGTTGGGTTGTTTTGCTGAAATTGTGGGCCTGCGGATGATTGAAAGTAATGACTTAGCTCTGGTGGAGGTACAAAAATATAATAATCTCAGGGGTGCAAGAGTTACATTTTCATCCAAAGCAATCTCCCACCTGATTTTGGCACACAGCGATAAACTACGCTGCTGCGGCATTGATGTTTTAATTCCCGAGGTGGAGCTATCTTTAAAAAAAGTGTCCAAAATCAAGCTGCCTAATATTGATGTAAAATCCTCCGGACGAGGTACACCATTTCCGGAGAAAGAAAGTACTTTGCAGGTCTTTCTTGGTAAAAATGGTAGGAGGGTTTCGCTCCATACCGGAAAAAATATTCAATATGTGCTTCCCGCAGAGGAGGAAGATAAGAAATGGAGTTGGGTTGCAGGTGCTCTTAATTCAAATAGACCTTTAGGCCTAAGTTGCGGGAATTCTTCCTAGCAAGGATATTAATGTGATATCTTGGAACGCAGCCGGCCTTAGCACAAATAAAAACAAACTTATATTCTTGAAAGAGCAGAATCCCGATATAATTTGTCTCCAAGAGACTTGGATAACTAAGAACTGGTCCACCGAAGATTATTTTGTGCCAAGCCGGCCGGCGCTCCATGTAAATAGAGGTCATGCTAAAGGAGGTATTGCAATTTTGTTAAGTACAAGTCTCAGTTGGTCCTATAAAGAATTTTCTCACGCCTCTAACCTAATTCAGGCGGTTAAGTTGGATCATATGGTCGGCCAGCTTCTATTGGACTCGTTGTTGATAATAAACGTATATTTACCTCCCGACGCATCCTCTTCACACCTATTAAAAGATCTTTTCTCCTTTATTTCCTCCATCCTGGAATCTGAAGACTGTAGGTACACAATATTAGTGGGAGAACTGAACTCTAAAGTCTCATCGCATAGTCTAAAGGTATTTTCTAACACTGAAAAAAATGAAGCCCTAAATATTCCCACTGCTCAATTCCCAAACAATAGCAGGACAGATAAAAGAGGAGTTTTACTTCTAGAAGGTCTGAGAAGCTTAGATCTTATAATTGCTAACGGGAGGTTGGGGAAAGATATTCCAGCAAACTATACCCATAAGGCTCCTACTGGGATATCAATTCTGGATTATCTAATTGTCTCTGCAGATTTTTTTCACAAACTTACAAATATGGAAGTCTTGGGAAATGTTTTTAGTGATCACATGCTGATTTGCTTTAAAATCGACTTCATTTGTGATAAGGTAGGCTCCTGGAATTTTAAAGGTGCTACTGTAGGGTTTAATGTAACAAATGGTAGAAGCCATTGGAACACTCAAGCGACCTCTAAACTAAAAGCGCACTTATCAACACTAATAAGAGATCAGCTGCTCTTAGAATCAGTTGAATGTGACTGTACTCAACCTGATTTACTTGATGTCTTTTCCCATAACATTGGCCTTTTGGCTAAATCTGGTAAATCAACTCATGTCCCTGTGCAACAGAGACCATATTTTAACCCATTGCTAATTCTAAATAGGGAAATAAATAAACTAGTGAGGGCCCAGTTCCTGTATTTTTCGCATGAGCGAAGCAATTTAATAAACCTGCTAAAGAGGAAAAGACAGAGGAAAAACGCTCCCTAAGGCAAATAAAGGAAGATGGTGCATGGACACAGCTATAAGAGGCAGCTTAAAAAAATAATTCAAAAAGGTACTGGGAAATAATCACCGACTGCTGCCGCACTAGGGTGAAATCTCTCCCAATACCCATAAAGGAAGAGGATTGGAAACTTTATTTGCTGGAATTGTACTCTGTGAATTTCGATTCCTGCCGATCTGATATTGTGGCATTGGATCAGCCTTTAATTTCAGTACCCAACTATCTCCATTCTATCGATGAAGTGGTCGGGGCTATTTAATTTTTTTTTTTTTTTAAATGAGATCCTCAGGAGCAATGGGCCCTGATGAAATTCCCATGACGCTAATCAAAAAGGAGCCTCTCTTGTGGGCTACCTATTTAGCTCCATTATTTAATTTTTGCTACTCTAATGGGAAAATCCCACCATCTTGGTCAGGAAGTATTTTAATTCCTCTATACAAAAAGGGCCTTAGATCGCATCCAGGTAATTATCGGCAAATAGCCTTACTGGATGCGATGGGGAAAATATTCGCACGTAGAATCCTCGATCACCTTACGGAATGGGTGGTAGAGAAGAAAGTTCTCCCCATTGAGCAAGCAGGCTTTAGGAAAAATCCCTCTACACTAGATAATATTTTTATGTTGAAACTAATAGAGGAAAAATACACAATCTACCGCAATTCAAATGTATTTATGGCTTTTATTGACTTTTCCACAGCCTTCGATAAGGTAGATCGACCTCTATTATGGAGAAAACTGCGAAAAATGGGTTTGCCTTCCCCCCTGCTATCCTTGATCATAGCACTCCACTCGCAAACTTGGTGCAAGATATTAATGGGTGGAAATCAAGGATTATCAAAAGTAATCCCTACTGAAAATGGACTCAAACAGGGTTGCTTGTTAGCACCGCTGCTATTCTCCCTATATATAGCTGATTTACCCGATTGTTTTGCTCAAGCTAATGGAGATGCCCTGAAGATAAGTACCCGCCCTTTTGCATGTCTACTTTATGCAGATGACATAGTAGTAATGGACTTAACCCCTATTGGGTTGAATAGAAAGTTGGCTTCCCTACAAAAATATACTGTGGGCCACTTTTTGAAAATAAACGTATCCAAAAGTAAAATTTTAATTTTGAAAAGTACTAAAAGTAGAAAATCATATAATTTTAATTGGCAAATCGGTCCTGAAAGGCTGGAGGTGGTAGATTCATACCTTTTTTAGGGAAATTTTTAACAAGCAGCTCGAAAAATAAACCTCACATTTCACACTGTACTAGTAAAGCTACATCGCACGCCAATGGTTTGCGCATTTTTTACAGCGCTATGGGTAGAAGACATTTTTTACACGGTTTTTAAGGCAAAAATCCCTCCAACCCTGCTTTATGCGATTGAAACAATCCCTGTTAAGGACTGGAGTTTTTTGGATAAGGTTGAAGGTCAGATACTACGTAAAATATGTAATTTTAACACGTTAGTTCCAACGACAGCAATTAGATTGGAATTTGGTTTGATAAGCTCCTATACTCAAGGCTTATCCAGGGTTTTACGTTGGGGTTATCAGCTAAAACATAGCGAGCCAGATTCACTAAGAGGTGTTCTATGCCATGAAATCTTTGATGCTAAGGCAGGTAACTACTCCTTTTACCGTGACTTCTCATTGGCACTAAAAGCCTTTAGTATACAAGAAGAACTAGTGCTCACCCTTCCATCATTAGGATTTAAGTCACTCCTGAAAACTCTGAGTGGCAAAATTCGTTTTGATAGAGACATTCAATTCTGCAACTCTAAAGAAAGATTAAAACTAATAATTAGGACAAACTCACCGAGAATTGCACAAAAATATTTATTTTGGAATTTAGAACACGGTATTTGACGCTTGCTTATTTTAGGTCGTATGAATCTCCTGCCTTTAAATGACCTTACAGCAAACTGGTCTCAGAATCCGAATAATGGGAAAATTTGTAATTTGTGTATGCTGAGTACCCAGACTCTGGACCATGTTTTGTTTGTATGTCCTGCATTGGCATTGAGCCGTTATCGCTGGCTTCGCCCGATGTTTCTACAAAACTCTGTTAAAAATGTAGCATCAGCCCGAGATTATCTCTTTTGTCCTAAAAACGAAGCAGTGTGTGTAAAACTATTTAATTTTTTTAAGGAATTCATGTATATTTTTTAAACTTGTACCGGTGTTCTTACAAGATTGTGTAAAAATGTAGTATCAACCCGAGACTATCACTTTTGAACAAAAATGAAGCAGTGTGACTAAAACCTTTTAATTTTTTTTTGGGGAGTTTATGTACATACTTTAATTCTTCCTTCTTAGCACACTTTTTAAACGGGCGGCTATCCTCTTAGCTAGCCTCTCCATCTGCAAAGCATCAGTATACTAGTTTTTATTAATTTGTATTTTGCACATTGATAGGCAGCTATTAACCGCTCTTTTTTCTTAAATTAGGGTTAGGTTGCGTCTGCTTCCCACTATGTTCTGTTGTTAATTTTAAAAACTTAAATGTAGTGGGATTCAGGAGGTATTTTGCTTATGAGCCGGCTGCTACTGAATTGCCTTTTGCACAGGTCTGGACATGCCCATGTTTTATCTTGCCTCTAATTCTAAATTAATTTTCTAGCTGAAATTGAACTTTTGGACTTTTTAAATGAACTGTCAGCTTTTTAATGTCCTATGTACATCTTAGGAGTTGTAATGTGGAAAATCTTAAGTACTGTATGATCTGGGCTCTCTGACAATATTGTTTGTTTCTATTTACAAGAAATTTAGCTAATCTAAGGCAGGCTTTTAATAATTTTATGATGGTTAGTGGATTGTGCTTGTTATGTGTTTCTCTTTTATTTGAAATAATATGTATGCATTTTATGTGGACCTCCTAGGAGTTCCAAATCTTTAATAAAGGTATTGAATTGACTAGGTATAACTGGCAGTTGGTATTTGTGTATTGCTCCCAGACAGTGAGACAAAGGGGGCTAGCAGGATGGGCCATCTATGACTTGATGAGGGGGGAGATGTCACCTACAACACTTGCACATCACAAAGGATCTGCCTCAGCACACTCATAAAAGGTTTCAAAGTAGACTTTTGTGTCCCCAGACAAACTGTGGCCAGGGCAGGGAGGCAGGAAATCCCAAACCCCTCTGGGGGTGGAAATCTACAGAACGTTCCCCTACTTCAAAGCTGGCACCAAGTATAAATGCTGGACCCACAGACCCAACTCTTTGGTACACTTCTTGACCTATGGATACTACAAAAGAAGGACTGCTCTGCTGCCAGAAGGACTGCATCTCTGTTGCCCTGCTACCCTGCTTACTGAAACTGAAAAGGAAGACTGGACCTGCACCCTTCATACCAGGCTGAAGTGACTCCAAGGGCCATCTGACTGACCTCCTGTTTTGACCTGCAGGGGACATAAGCTCCAGAGGCCTCTGCCCAGCTGATCTGCTGCCTGAGCCATGCTGGCCTCTGCTGGAGTGAGTTCCTAATCCCCAAGAGGTGCCTGTCAGGTCCTGGAACTTTGGTGTGGCAACATTTGAGCTTCCCCCTTCTGTTTTGGGCTCTTTGTGAATGCAAACAAGCATGTTCGCGCCAAGATCTTGCCACCCACGGAGCCCGCCAAAGCAAAGCTCTGGTGATCCTGACTCTTCGCGCTACAGCAACCAGCAGGGTCGACTGGCAATGCGAGATCTACACTTCACGCTATAGAACTACTGCCCGTGGTGACTGCTAATGCGAATCTCCAGGTATGATGGTCCGTGACACCCGACAGGATCTTCGTGCTACAGCGAAGACTGTCCGCGAAGCCCAACTAGCTCTTTGTGCTACAGCAACGATTATCTGCGACGCTCTCCCTGCTCCTCGTGGCCCCTCCACTGTGAACTGAACTTTTCGCACCAGACCCTAGAAGGTAACTCTTTCAGTGGGACTAACCGGGTCTCTGTAACAGGCCAGTGCTCCATCGTGGTCGGCCTGAACTTGTGACTTTCACCAGGTCTTGCACGACCAGATAACTGCAAGTGGCACTTTGTGCTTTTAAGCACAGCACTTACCTTAAATCTTTGAAATTGCATATCTCTGGATCTACAGATTTGATTTTTGTCGTTTTGGTCTCAAATAATTTATTAAAATGTACTCTATTTTTCTAAATTGGTGTGGGATTTGTCTTCTGTTGTGTTTTTCACTCTATTACTGTTTGAAGTGCTGCATAAATAGTTTACACATTGCCTCTAAGTTAAGCATGACTGCTTTTGTGCCAAGCTACCAGAGGGTTAAGCACAGGTTAATTTGAGGTCTGCTTGCGACTTCAGTAGGATTTCACCCTCCTCAACCAGTAACCTAATTTCCTGCAGGAGACAACAATGGAAAACAGTGTCAAAGAAAGCAGCTAGAAAAAAGAACCAGGAAGAGTGAGATAAATAGGCAGCAAGTGTCTGGTGGTGGATGTTAGTCCTGGCATCACTGGTGTGGGTTTCCCCTGTATTGTTGCCGTGTGTTGGACTTCGTTTTTGCTGGTCTAGATGCTTTGGGCATTTTGCCACTGCTGTTCAGTGCCAAAGTGCAAGGGCTTCCTGCAAATTGTTGTTATGGATTGGGGATTCCATGATTGGCCTATTCGATTTACTAGTCAGTCCCTAGTACAGTGCACTTTGTGTGCCCAGGGCCTGTAAATCAAATGCTGCTAGTTGGCTTGCAGCACTGATTGTGCCACCCACATAAGCAGCCTGCAAGTGTAACTCAGATCTGCCACTGCAGTGTCTTTGCGCAGGTTTGTACTGCCATGTCGACCTGGCAAGTGCACCCACTTGCCAGGCCCTAACCTTCCCTTTTCGTACATGTTAGTCACCCCTAAGGTAGGCCCAAGGTCCCTACGTGGGCAGGGTGCAGTGTATGTGAAAGGTAGGACATGCCCTTGTGTGTGTGGCATGTCCTGATAGTGAAATACTGCCAAATTACTATTGTAAAGCTATCTGTCCCCATAGGATAGAATGGGGAGTTTGAGCATAACATCTTATGAGTATTACTGCCCATGGGAACAAGATAGGAAAATAACGTTTGTTATGCCTGAACTCAGAATGTGAAGATGCATCTTTTAGTGAGGGTGATCTTTACATTCTGGGTTTGAAAATACCACTTTCAGAAAGTAGGTATTTTCTTGCCTAACCATCCAGTGTGCCTCTGCTAGGTTGTGTATTGACTGTCTGGCTTTGGAGTGACAGGGGCTGGGGATGTGCATTCTGTTCAGATAGCCACTTGGGGGGTGAGGTGTGTCCTGCCTTTCCAGAGTGAGTCAGGGCTGGGCTGAATAGACGTGGGCTGCATTCAGAGTAGGGGAAGGAGATTTCTTTCACACCTGAATGGGCCTGGTCTGCCTTAGACAATGCTGTCTCCACTTCCTGCCAGGAAGCTGCACCAGAGAGGACAGAACTGGTTTTGGCTGGGCAAAGAGCTTCTCTGCCACAGAAAACAAAGGATTTTGTGTAATAAAAAGAGGGGCCCAGACCCCAGACTTTTAGATCACTTCTGGGAAATCAAGAGGACCCTTTCCCAAGGAGAAGAGCTGGAGAAACTGAGGAAGAATACTGCCCCTGTGCTGTTTGCTGTCTGGGGTTGGCCTGCAGTGGCTACTTTCTGCCAAGGAAAGGGAAAAAGACTTTGCTGTTTGCTGTGTCCCCTGCTTGAGGAAGATCTCCAAGGGCTTGAAGAAGAGCTGCCTCCTGTTCTGAAGTCTCAGGGACACAAAGACTTCACCCCCAGCTCCCCTGAACTTCCTTGCTGGGAGTTCTGGCCTGCCAAGAGGCACCTGTAGCTGTTCTGGGCCTCTGAAGGTTGTTCTGGCTGAGAGAGCTGGAAAAGCAACCCAACGACGAGAAGCGCAACGCATCCGTACCTGTTTCCGACACATCGCCGAAAAAACTAACGCAGCGCCTGCGGCTCAAGAAATCGCTGCACGCTGCATCGAGTGCACGGGTCTCCGAAGTCCGAGACCACCGCACCGATTCCGACGCAAACCATGCTGTACGGCTGCAAGAAGCCACGCATCATCCCAGATCATCGCATAGAGGTGCCAGGTCTGTCGCATCGTTGGGGGAAGCAGTAAGAAACCGACGCATCATCTCCCCACACAGTAAGCAACGGATGCATCACCTCCTCTCAGGTAAGGGACCGACGCATCACCTCCCCTGCGCAGCAGTAAGGAACCAACGCATCACCTCCCCCGGAGCAAGAAACCGAGGCATCACCCTCCCTGAGTGTAAGGAACCGAGGCATCACCTTCCCTGCAACCCTTTTTGTTTGTGTGCGCAACACATCCAAGGTACCTTGTGTGATAAGTGTTGCATCTGCAATTTGCTTTGAACGGAACTATTTCTACCATTTGAAAGTCATATTTTATTACTGTATTGTGGATTTTTGTCGTTTTGGTCTTGTTTGGTTTAGATAAAGATTACTTATTTTTAGGTCGAGCCTCGAGTAGCGCGCAAGCGCTGTGAGGCGAAGACTTTATGTAGGGGTTTCAAAGCTGACCAGACGCTCGTGCGTCGTGGCCTTTACCTGCGGTTACGCGCGCAGGGGCCGACATCTGTTTCCAATTATCGTAATTGGAAACAGATGTCTGCCCTGCGCGTAATCGCAGGCAAAAGGCCATGACGCACGAGCGTCTGGTCAGCTCTGCAGGCTGCCGCGCTCGCGTCGCCTCCCCTCCTCCCCGCTCGTGCCTTCAAATGCTAGTATTTATTCCTTGACTGCCAGCTCGCCGTCTTCGCTGTACAGCCTGCGCCGGCTGAGGATTCCTTCACGAGCGTCTTGTGACGGTGCTCGGGCCAGTGCTTGTTTTTTAATCGGCTGCTCTAGTTTGGCGCTACAACATCGCCCCACTAACCAGCTTCTCGCCACCCATTGGCTGCAGGCTAATCTACATGCATTAGAGGAGGCAGCAATCCCAGCTACCAGGATAAGACCCGCCTTCCCACCCGACGAGGTTTTCTCGACCTCGCCTTTAGGCACGCAAATATTGCTGGGAAGAGCGGGCCACAGTATGACGGGTTCGCTGTGCGCGGCCAGCGGGCCCTGAATTGAGGTCCCCGTGTTTCTATCATGTGGTTTTTTTTTTTACTGCCTCCCCTGACCGGCTGAAAACTTGTGTTTTGTCGGCACAAGGAGAGGCGATGTAGAGACTCGAACTCGGTTCCCCAGGGTCAATGTCGGACAGTAATTTCAAGCCCTGAAACCAAGGGCATGTGCATTTGTTGACTCACTGGGTGTAGCTCCATGTTTCCCCTAGCCATGCTTCTCATATGCACACCACCTAGGATGCTGATGCCTATGTGAGGCCCCCTCTGACCACTGATTAGGGTCCCCTGATAGCTGTGGGATAGACAGCATGGACATTTAAGAGGTACAGAGTTCAGGATGTCTTGCGACGGTATAGGGCACCTGACAGAGGCGGCGAGCGGCAGCCACGCAATAAAGAACATCATTATTGGCCATGAACAGCTGGCGCATTGGAAAGCAATTTAAGGGGCAGGGTGTAACTAATGGCGTACATGACTTTAGGTTACTGCGGCAGGCGAGGAACCTTCGCTAACTGCACCAGTATTCCTTCCCTGAAATTTTGAGCAGGGATTTATTTAAATGGTTTACGGCATCGTCATAATTTCTCTCCTTTTTATCACGGGGCTATTAGACTATTTACTTTTATTGAATGGGGATTTAGTGCCCATTAAAGGAGACGGATTGGCCCTACTAGAAGTTGAAGTGCTGCTTGTCTGTAGGAGAGGACGGATTCCAACAGGCGCCGTTTTCAGAGGGCGCGAAATCACGACAGCACGAAATATTCTTCTTACCTGCCTTTGAGGTTAAGTAAAGGCGTGCAAACACAATATCTTAAATTATGTTTATGCAGATTAGCTCCTTCTGTCAGTGTTTAAACAATGGCACAGCCCACAACGCGTGCTTAACTGAACACTGCAGTGTCATGCCTCACTTTCAATATAACTGCTGAGCTTCAGTATTTATGTATTTATTTGTTGCCGATATCTTAATTGTCAAATGCCATACACGTTCCACTCTTCGCAAAAACAGTGAGCGCAAGATCGGTGCTACTTTAAGGCCGCTGTCAGCTGCTGCCTTACGACTCCACTTAACATGGCAACAACAGCGTTCCAAACTGCAGCATATCACGTTGTTGCTGGGGGAAGCGGATCGAACCTGCCTCCTGCGTTTAATAAGTCGGCAGCTCTATACTTAGGACAACTTCACCCTCCCCAGCTGTTAACTGTTGGGCCATGATTCAACAAATAAGGGACATGCGAAGTGCATCTGCCGGCGGGGGGCCATAAACCACCGGATTCAATGCCTCCTTTCGATAAGGCTTATACCATCTTACCTTCCCAGTTGTTGTCCCCCGAGCGATAGGTAAATTTGAGCCGGGGCACCTTGTGGGCGAAGCTCTCTCCCGCGTGTACCTCCGCTTCTTGGCCTTTCTGCGCCGAGCCTCTCTCCGCTCAGGTGCTCCGGAATCTTCATGCCGGAAACCTGTGCATAACTAAATACTTATAAGGACCCAAAAGCGAGACCTATTGGCTATGCCAATGCTTGTTCTAAACTGGTGTGGTGTCCATTTGTAGTGTTTTCACTGTTTTACTAGAAGAAAGGCGTTTTCTTATTCAAGAAAATCCTAAGAGTCCTAATCTATATATGTTACCAAAAGTACATAAATGTTTGAACAACCCACCTTTCAGACCAATAGTTTCAACTAAAGGAAGTTTACATGAACCTGTGGGTAAGATTTTGGACAGACACAACCTTGTGTTCAAAAGATGACCACCTACATCAAGGATTCGACTGATTTTTTTAATGAAAATAAGTCAGATCATCATTGACACAGAAGAACAGATTCTACTATGTACCATCGATGTAAAATCACTTTACACTTCCATCCCTCATAATTTGGGCATAGAAGCCATCGAATATTTTTTTGATGCATTCAGAGTTAAATAATGATTTCAAAGTTTTTTTAATGGAACTTTTACAATTCACGCTGTACCAGAGCTATTTTAGTTGGGATGATCAATTTTATTTACAATTAACAGGAACATCTATGGGTAATTGTGTAGCTCCAGTGTATGCAAATTTGTTCATGCATAAATTTGAAATGGATTATATCCTCAACAAAGAAATCTGGAACACAAATGCCATACTTTTTTTGAGAGTACAATCTCAAGAGAGTTACCCTTTTTAAACAGAAAAGGGACAGAGTATGTAAACCGAGAACAAGGGGTACTCCCTTTTCTTTAGAAATTAAAATAATTTTTTATTAAAGAATTTTCTCAAAGATGCATAAATATGTACCTATAATGTTAAACAAGAAATAGGTTATTCTATATATTCTGTCGTCAGAAAATATACTAATAAGTCCTCTGTATCAGAAGACAATCTAGCCCTCGAAAGCTAACAAACAAAGTGCATCAATGGGTGAACACAAAGCAATGCTTTTCTAATATGATCAGAGAAGACAGAAAAAGCCATTCATTTTGTTAAAAAAGACTATATTTTTGTATCATTTATTAATTATACGACTAGTCCATAAAACAAATAATATCGCAAAATTGTACGCCAAGAATCACAGTTCAGTTTTATCAGTCCACAGTATCAAAACAGTTATTACAATTAAATGATTAAAATTCTGCACATAATAAAACAATGTTATTGCATAGTGATAACACTAAACACATCAAATCTAGAATTTCATTAATACAAATCATGTAATTCATGAACAATACAATGAATATTTCATAAAGTCGAATATACATCAAACAGCGAGCTCCTGCGGAATTGGCTGGCTCAAAAAGAGTGTCAGAAACCTCAACTTTCAGATACTCAACAACTCAGGCAAGGCCATCTGCAAGTGATTCAATGGTGATGAACTAAGTTCAATAAACTGCAGCCATCCCTGTATGTTGCCTTATTTATGTGATGAAACTCTTACTTAAGAATGTCTGTTTAAAAAATCTTAAAGGTAGAAGAAGGTAAATTACGGAGGTGCACAAGGGGGAAATGTCTCCTGTCAGATATAACAGAAACATTTGTAACAAATCCCCGGAGCTCGATACACCTGGGCTAATGACTCACGCAGGCAAATTACCTAAAAACAGCAAGCACTCTATGTTTGTAAGCTGAAAAGATTTACCCACTCAGTCACAGCTTGGGTCACAAGAGGAATATTAGGAAGCAGGCATGGGTAATAAAGAAAAGATATTAACTATGCAGCTGACTTAAAGGCTCCACAAGTTGATTTAGTACAGGTCTCTCAAAGTTTCACCCAGATTTGGGAAACAACTTCATAGACCTTAAAACAGACATGCCGGGGATGGATTCTAGGGTGAAAGATACAGAACAAACAGTTCAGTCCATTCTGGAACAAGTCAGGTGACAACAATATCTATTGTTTCAAAGGAAGGTCAAATATATCACGAAAAAGTAAGAAGAATAAGAGACCTGGCCCAGGAGGACATCATTAAGGTCAGACATTTGAGCAAAGCAAACAACGATAATGACATTGGCAGCTCGCTTAAATACCTGCTCAAGAATCTCTTTAGGAAAGAGGAAACTTACAACACTGGTACAGAAAGGGTACATAGGAATCAAAGAATATCCAGCAAGCCACTGATCGCTCACTAGATGTATTGGCAACGTTTCTTATGACACCAAGATCTAAGGATACATACTCCCATGGACAGCAAAGTGACACTCTACCAGGATCTGGCATCAGTAACACTAAAGAAGATACATTGATATCATTCAGTGTAGGAAAGTAGGATCTGCTTTCATGGTAACCCCCACTTTTTGCTGGTGTTATGCTGTTTTCTGACTAGTCTGACTAGGATCCTGCTAATGAGGACCCCAGTCACTGTGCTCTCTCCCTAAATTTGACAATGGTAAGTACTTTGGTACCTCCACAATTGTCTACTGGTGTACCCTTGTAAGTCCCTAGTATATGGTACTAAGGTACCCAGGGCAGAGGTACACCAGGGGTCTCCCATGGGCTTCAGCATGTATTATGCCACCCACGAGAGACCACTCAAACTGTGACTACAGGCCTGCCATTGCAGCCTGTGTGAGTGGGTGCTTGGTTACAAGTGTGAGGATGCCCCTGCAAACCCCAAAGTTGATTCTCCAGGCTTTGTAAGTGCGGACAGCCATTTAATACATATATTGGCCATCAAGTCAATTACCAGATGTCTAACTATATATTGGCTGCACCAAAATCAGTCATGTTTGGTATCAAACATGTTGAAATCCTACCCAAACACCGATTCCAGTGTTGGATGTGGGATCCCATGTACTTGGGGGCTCCCCTAGGTTGCCCCCTGTATTCTTGGTACCAGCCTTTCTAGGTCTAACAGCAAGCTGCTGCTGCTGAGCTGAGCTCGAGAAGGGGAAGGCATAACAAAAGGTTTCTTGCCACAGGGAGCTGTGACCACCTCCCAGACAGGACATAGTGTATTGGGCTGGGGTGGGGGCACTTGCAAGCGCCACCGGACTGCTTTGAAGGGCACACTTGGTGCCCTCCTTGCATACTCCAGTTTGAGCCAGTTCAGGGAGCCTTTGGCTCCCGCTGTGGTGCGGAACTGGACAAAGGACAGGGGAGTATCCTTCCCTCTGTCCAGCCCCTCCTCTGGGAGGGATCCTTGAATCGTCCCAACCATTTCCCTAGGGTACTTAATTGCTTACCTGTGGGTGGCTCTTCAGATTCGTCGTGGGACAAGATTCAAACTCCAAACTACTTCAACTTCAAACATATGGGCACCTTGGACTTCACTGGATTTTGCCTGGAACTGAGACTGCCCCAACGAAAACTCCTGCTGCTCCTGGTGTCGCTGTTCTGCAAGTCTTCTTCGTCGCCTGTGCCTGTGAATCATCTAGGTTCCTCTCCAGGCCTGTAGGCATCAAGGACACCTGAAATAATCTCCCTTGGAGTGAAGGAGTCACTCCCCTGCATCTGCAGGCACAGCAATGAAGCTGACCAGTCTGCAGCTCCTGATATACCATGGACTCCGAAAGGTTCAGCAACACGGGTGGTGGTTCTGCAACTCCCTTGAGGCCTGACCTGTCCTCTCAGCAAGTTTGAGGCCAGTGTCCCTCGTCGGAACCGCTGGAACAGAACCCCTGTGCACCGCCTCGACTTGCCCTTAGCAAGGCTTGTAGGCTCTGTCCTCCAGAGATCTTCGGGCAACAAGAAGCTCCAGCCTCTAGGAACTCTTACTGCCAAGATCTTCGTCCTCACCGCATCCTCTGCATCGGGGGCCTGCATCTTGGGTGAGCTGCTCGAGGTACTCTTGTGACTCCTGTGCCTTCGTCCTGGGGGTCCTCTTGAGGAACTTCTTTAGCTTCAGTGGACTCCCCGCTTGCTCAGGGCCTGCTCTGACTCTCCTGCACTTGGTGAGTCCCTTGAACTTTGCTGGTCCCAACGCCTCACCTTTTTCGTTTACCACGTCTGTGCTGCTGCCAAGGCTTGGTGCTCCCGCAGGACACCGATCCCCTGGTTCATGACTTCCAACATGGGACAGCTTGTGAATGGCTCCTGGTCTTAAACAGCGTCGCCTGGTCCTCACAGCTGCAGCGACAGGGTCACCGTCATCACTCCTGCATCTTCTGTCATCGGTCTTCCGTGCCTCCTGGTCACTTCCGAGTGGCATAAACTTCGTCCCTTCTGTTTGCAGGTTCTCCTCTTCAAGAATCCATCCTTGGATTCCACCAGACTCTTTCACCTTCTTCATCAGCGGCATCTTTTCTGAAGTCCTCCATTATGGTCTACGGCTGTTTCCGTCACTTTGCACCTATACACCCAGCTTCCCTGTTGTAAGTATCCTGGTTCCTGGGGTATCCACAGGTGGGATGACTCTCCAACCTTCCATCTTACACGGGGTTTCTTCAGGGACCACTGGGAAGGGTCCTTCTTCTTGAAAACTGCAATCACGACTTTCTCATTGACTTGTATTGAGTACGGGGCTGTGTATCCACTCTGCACACAGCCTCATGGGGTTCCTGGGTACTTACCACGGGTGGTTCCTTGTGTCCCCAGCTCTTTTGAGTCTTCTGGTCCAAGTCCCGACTTCGGTTGCAGTTCGCATTTCACTTCCTTAGTATATGGTTTGGTCTCCCCCTGGAGACCACTGTGTATTTGTGCTTACTTACCTGTTTACGTTTGAAGCATTGTGTGTAACTTGTGTTGATATCTCCGGGTAGGAGATATACCAATAAGTTAGTGAGTGTGTATAATAAATATACTTATCTTTATAACTACACTGTGTGGTTCTTTTTCGTTTAACCTACACTATATGATTAGTTCTGGTAAACAAGCTGCTTAATACTCCTTCTGGACTAAGCCTGAAGGCTGCTCGCCACAGCTACCACTATGGTTATCTAAGACCCCTACATCACCATAACGATTGTCTGGATTACTGCAAGGTGCTTCACTTGAATAAGTGTGCACCATATACTAAGCCAGCCTCCTACATTCAGTATTGAAGGAACTTACCACTAAGCAAATACGATAATGGTGGCTTCTCCCTCAAAGGTCTTTATTTTAAAATGGAAAGAAATGGAACTTTTGTTCACGAGTGAGGCTACTTCCTCTGGAGACTTCATTGCTCCATTTTGCTAGGACTGGTGCCCTCACAAGCACATCTCGGGAGGAAGCTATAGCTGTCATTTCTAAAGAGGATAAGGATCATCTTGATGTTAAAAATTATAGGCCTACTTCTCTTTTGAACATGGAGGCTAAGATATATGCGAAAATGTTGGCAAAACGTCTTGAATCTCTGATTCCTAAATTAATTCATCCATTACAGTCCGGATTTGTTAAAGGTAGGCTGGATATTGATAACACCCGCCTTTTTAAAATGTTATTGAGAAAGCAATTTTGGCTAACTCCGCATCTACCGTTGCAATCGCATTAGATGCTGAGAAGGCCTTTGACAAAATGTATTGGCCTTTCCTCAAAGCTGTTCTGGACCAATGTAATCTAGGTGACTTCTCAATGGTTATGTCTTTATATGTCAACCTTACAGCGAGGATTAGGATTAACGGAGTGCTATTGTCTTCCTTTTCTTTACATCAAAGCACCTGACAGGGTTGCCTGTTGTCCCCATTGTTGCTCCTATTGGCCATAGACCCTCTGCTAGTGCTGCTTAACTCCTCTCTGGGTATCAGTGGGGTAAAGTTTGACTCCCATACATTCAAAACGTCTGCTTACGTCGATGATATTCTTACCTTTTCTGAAAATACTGACACTGTTATTCCCACAGTTCTCTCCTTGATTCAATCTGTTGTAGATTTCTCTGGCTATTTGCTGAATAGTGACAAGACAGAAGTTATGCCGCTCAATGTCCACTGTCAATCTTCTTGTATTGGACAATCAGGACTTTATTGGCAGCCAAAAATTATTAAATACCTGGGTATACGGTTTTCTAAAGATTTCGCAGAGTCTATTAATATTAATGGACAGAAAACGCTTAATAAAATTAAAGATCAATTATCTTAGTGGTCGCCCAAATATTTTTCATGGTGGGGGAGATTGGAGACTTTCACGATGATGGTTACCCACACTTGTTAACTTTTTGACTATGATGCTTCCTATTAGATTATACTCTACATTTTTGTCTACTTTAGATAAATTGTCTTCTAATTTCTTGAGGTCTAATAAAAAACCTTGAATGAGCCTTAAGAAACGTAGACTTTCGTGATTAAAGGGAGGGTGTAATATGCCGAACTGGCTTGATTACCAAACTGCATTCCTTGTAGCTCGAGGCCTATCTTGGCTTGCTAACTCTACTTATGAAGCGGTTCCTTGGTTGCTAATTAAGCGCCAACTTATGTTTCCATACTCTCTACTCCCAGCCCTTACTATGACTTCTTTAAAAATGCCTCATTCATCGGGAATTTTTTGATGCAATAGAGCCATAAAACTTAAAGGTAAGTCTTTGTCACCTAAACTATCAGATTTCTCAGCTTTCTCTTTATGGCATAACTCAAAGGTATCTACCCCAATCCCACTCAACACTGACCTGATTTGGACGGAGGGGGTATTAATGTTATTAATGTAGTATGTGATTTATTGGAAGACGGCCGACCCCTTTCGTTTTCATTATTGCAGGCCAAAAGCTCACTATCTAACATGGGTTTTTATACTTTTTTGAAGATCAAAGTTAAGATTACAAAACAGCCATTTTACCTCTTATCCATCAATTGTTCAGAGGAGGTCATATGGCTTCGAAAATATATAAAACTTTGCGTAGCGCTCTGATTACCCCTTCCTCACCGTTTAATAAAGGATGGGTATTTTTGGGGGAAGTTTCTGTTTATCCCCCAATACCTGATGGGTGGTGGCCTGATATCTCCTTTAATCTGCTTAACAATAAACTTATTCCATCTCTTTTACAGACATGCTTCTATAATGCACATTTTCTTTACCGGACTCCAGTTAGAATGTTTAAATTAAGTTTAATCGATTCTGATCTTTGCTTGTCTTGTCTCGCCAGGTACTTCTGATTATATGTTTCTTTTTTTTTTTGATAATCAATTTTATTGACTTTGAATTAACACAGTTGCAGCAGAAAAACAAAACCAGCTTTTCGCACAGTGGTCAGTACAAAACAGTGACAAAAATGGGAAATAATACTCTCACATGCATGAATCCAGCTAGGAATAGCAAGCAACACTGTCCACAACCATGTCCATAGGGAAGCCTCAGGAAGTTCAGTCTTCCACCACCCCGACCCATTTACCCCACACCCATCGAAACTTTTTGGGACAACCGCGGGCTACATACATTGGTCGCTCCTGCGCTGCACACCAATCCACCCCCCTGCGCCACCGTGTCATGGAAGGGGTCGACGGGTCCAGCCAAAGGGCTGCGATATCTCGTTTAGCTACCATCAGTGCCGTGGTGAGACAGAGCTTCTCGGCCCTGTTCCCATTCAAGCCATCAGTAACCCCTAAAAGGATGGTCATTGGATTCAGTGGGACCTCCCAGCCCAGGACCTCAGTAAGTTCAGCTGTCACTAGTACCCAGTAGCGCGTAATAGCGGGACAGAGCCATATCATGTGATAAAAATCCGCTTGGGAGCATTGACAGCGGGGACAGGACGCATCAGGCCGGAGCCCAGAGCGATGAAGGCGCAGTGGCGTGAGGTAAGCCGCATGTAAATAGTATATTTGAACTAATCGGAGCCACGCTGAAGCTGTAACAATTGTAGGGGCCATCAGCGCGTCTCTCCAATCAGCATCATCTAGGGAGCCTATCCAACCCTCCCACTTATCCCGGAGATAGGAGAGGGAATTGGGGGTGTTATTTGTGAGGGAACGCTAAATGCGGGAAATCCCCCCCTTCCCCAAGTTGCCAGTCATGACCTCTGCCTCCGGCGGGCTGTATGCAGGCAAGGAGGTCCCCTCCGAGATGTGGACATGAAGTGCATGGCGCAGCTGAAGATAGCGGTAGAACTGAGAGGCGTGGAGGGAGAACCGGGTCTGCATGTCTGAGAATTCGCGAATATGGCTTCCGCGCCAGACATCTCCCAGCTGAGAAATGCCGATGAGATCCCAGGCTCTAAACCCAGAGAGAGAGGCAACGTCGTTGAGCCATGTTGCGCTCCACAAAGGGGTACATTGGGTTAGTCTGCCTGACCAGCGGGTATGGCGCAGGGCGGCTCGCCAGGCCAAAATACCCCACGAGTAATCTCTGGCATGGTGTGGTGGATAGCGGTTCCGTACAGCATCCCTTGAATACCGGAAAAACCCAGGGCATGTAGTTCCAGGCGGTAGGCCGGATCCGCCCAGCCACCATTAAACCAGTCATGCACAGTGAGAAGCCTGGTCGCCAGGTAATATAGATGTAGATTCGTCATTCCCAGCCCCCCATCAAAGGGTGGAATTCTGCAGTGATTGAGGGCCAATCTCGGCCTCCGACCTCCCCATAGGAATTTAGTGGCCAAACCTTCCATCTCTCGGAACCAGGACCGCGAGTAGGCGAGGGGCGTGTTTTGGAGCATATAGAGGAAACGGGGTAGGACCATCATCTTAAAAAGAGCGATCCTGCCAATAAGGTTCAGCGGCAGCGTTTGCCATCGAAGGAGATCCGCGCGTACCCGTTTCACCAGGGGGGTGACATTAAGAGCCCAGGCGCGATCAGGAAGGAGCGTCACCCAGATCCCCAGGTATTTAAACGACTGTCGCCGGAGAGGGATCGAGGACTGCCAATCGAAGCATTCTCTCGACAAATGAAGGGGGACCAGGACCGACTTGGCCGCATTCAATCTGAGACCAGAGACACGCTCGAAGAGACGTAGGGCTCGGAGACATCGAGGCCCTGAACCGGCTGGGTCCGACAGGAAGATCAGGACGTCGTCGGCAATCTTGTCCTCCGCCAGACCGGGCCATTGCCACCCCGTGAGTAACGGGTCGGCGCGGACGAGAGAGGCAAAGGGCTCCATCGCTAACGCGAAGAGGAGGGGCGAGAGGGGGCAACCCTGCCTCTTGCCTCTCCCAATGGAGAGGCCTCCGTTAACCATCACCAGGGCCCGCGGCTTGCAGTAAAGGGTCTTGATCAAATTGCGAAAGGGGGTTCCAAATCCCATCTCTGACAACACTGCCTCCAGGTACCGCCAGTCCACAGAATCAAATGCTTTCTCGAAATCCATGAGGAGCAAAGAGAGATAGGGAGTCAGTTGTTGTCGGTGTGCCAGAGCCAGGTAGAGCCGTCTAAGGCAGTGCCTGGTACCCCGTGCGGGCATAGAGCCGCACTGGTCCATCTGGACCAACTTGTCCAGGTGAGGGCGTATGCGGTGTGCCAAAACTGAAGCAAATATTTTGAGTTCTGAGTTGATAAGGGAAATAGGGCGGTAGTCAGAGCAGTGGGCCGAGGGGGGTTGAGAGTTAGGGATCACCACAATGGTAGCCAGATCCGTTTCAGGACGGAAGGAACCACGATCTGCCGCCTCGCGGTACATTGCCAGGAGATGGGGGATCAGCGTGTCCCGGTAGGACGCGTAAAATTCCTGCGGGAGGCCATCTGGTCCCGGCGTCTTACCCGCCGCCATGCGGGAGATAGCATCGTTAATTTCTTCCGCAGTAATCGGGAGATCAAGGTCCTCCGCCTCAGCGAGCCGCGGGAGTGGGAATCTTTCACTCCGGAGGAGTTCCAATAGGGCGAGGTCTGGAGGCCGGCCGGAGTACAGAGAAGCGTAATAAGAGGCAAAACACTGGGCCACCGCCGTGGGGGTCTGATGTGTCTGCCCCTGGGAGTCCATCACTTCGGGAATAATACGGTTAGCATAGGATAAGTGGCCAAACGGTGGAGGAGCTTCCCATTTTTATCCCCCCATCCATAAACTCTCGCCACGGAGGACCTCCACAGCAGCTTAGCGGACTCCATGGAGGCCTGTCTGAGCTCGTCTCTGCGAAATGTGAGTCTCCGATCCTGGGCCTCCGTTCTTTCCCCAGGCGGATGGGCCTCCAGCCGGGCAGCTTGGGCCTCTAGGAGCGTGAGCCGGGCCTCCTGCTTCGTGCGTTGGATTTTAAGTTGGCCTTTGGCGAAACCGCGAATAGTTGCCTTAGCGGCCTCCCACAAGGTACCAGGGGACGAAACCGAGTCTTGGTTAGCGGCGAAGTAGTGACGCAGCTCAAGCCCTACATGTTTCCGGAAGTCTTCGTCCTGGAGAAACCAGGCGTTAAGCCGCCAGATCGGGCGTGAAGAGGCCGGAAGGCTACCCAGGTGCACAGAAACTGGGGAATGGTCCGAGAGGCCTCTGGGAAGGATAGTGATGGCTTGGATCGATCGACAGTCCAGGGCCGGAAGAAACAGATAGTCCAGTCTGGCCTGTGTGTGGTGGGCGGCCGATGTGTGAGTGAACATACGAGTAGTCGGGTGCTAGAGTCACCAGGAGTCACCCAGCCCCTGAGTCGCAGCCCAATTCGAAAGGAGTGCGGATTGGGAAACCCGAGAGACAGAAGGGGCCGCAGCAGAATCAAGGTCTGGAGCCATGACCGCATTAAAATCCCCCCCAACTACAGTGGTCCCCGGGGGCAGGGCGGCTACTAGTGGAGCAAGGCGCTGGAGCGTGGAGGACAGCAGAGAAGGGGGAGAGTACACCGTTATCAGGTTCAAGGCTTGGGTCCCAATGTTCCCTTCCAGGATGACAAAGCAGCCTCCCGGATCACGGATTACTTTACGCTCGACAAAAGGAAGCGCGCGGCGCAGCAGGACCGCCACCCCTCGAGATCCCCGGGTAAAACCAGAGTGCCAAACCCCACCGTAACCATAGCGCGCAAGGAAGGGGCAATGGTTGCCTACCAGGGGCAGGGTCTCCTGAAGCAGCAATATGTCTACATTGTGTCGCTGGGCATACCGCAGGGCTGCAGTGCGCTTAACCTTATCGAGGAGGCCATTGACGTTCCATGACATAACATGAAGTGAGATTATATGTTTCTTACATATAAACATCTCTCATCCTACTGGACAGAGGTCCATAGTCGGATTAGTGCTATCTTTAAAGTATTGTTTTCCCTTTCTTTAACTTTAATTATGTTAGGTCCACATGCACAGAATCCTTCTTTAGGATTGTCAGACACTGATATGTCTATCCTGGACCTTCTCTTGACAATAGCAGTTAAAGTTATCTTGTCAGATTGGAAGACTCTAAACAACATCTTTTTTAATGCATGGTGAGCTTGGGAAACTTATCTTAGAAGTACTCATATAAATCTATCCCTTATTCCGAACTCACCAGTTCCACCACAATCACTTTGGCATACATTGGATGTGTTTATGGCCACTGTATAATTTACCTTTATTATCACTTGGACAATTACATGCTTTACCTTGCTTTTTTTCCTTTTACCGATTTTATTTATTGCGGGAAGTTAACTCTACTTAGTGTTTATCCACATCCCTTATCTCTTATCCCCTCTCCTTCCTATCCTCTTCTTTCTCTTTCCTTTTGACCTCTTTTGTCTTAGCGCATACTTGGTATGGAGTATATATGGGACTCATATGACCATTGTTTGCAAGCCATGTTTTATTGTATTTTGTAATTGCATTTATGTAGCGCTTACTACCCCAGACGAGGCGTTGAAGCACTTTTTCGGCGAGTAGCACGCTACTCTGGAACCCATACAGGATTAGTGTTGAATTAGTATAGTGAAATATGAAAATAATTTGAATGGTGGATATTAGTCAGTTATTTGGATTGAGAAGGATAGCGGAGGAATAGAAGAGGGAAAAAGGTTTGCATTTATATAGCGTTTGTTACCCCTGATGGGGTGTTGAAGCGCTTTTTTGGCGAGTAGCATATTACTTCGGAACCCATAAAGGATTAGTGTTGAATTAGTATAGTGAAATAGGAAAGTAATTTGAGTGGTGGATATGTTATTCAGTTATTTGGATAGAGAAGGGAAGCGGAGGGATAGAAGAGGGAAAAAGGTTTGCATTTGTATAGTGCATGCTACCCCTGATGAGATGTTGAAGTGCTTTTTCGGCAAGTAGCACAATACTCTGGAACCCATATAGGATTAGTGGTGAATTAGTATAGTGAAATATGAAATTTGACAAGTGGACATGTTAGTCTGTTATTTTGATTGAAAAGAATAGTGGAGGGATAGACGAGTGAAGGATTTAGACTTTTTTGTTTGTTTTTGTTGTGGAGGTCATAGCAGTAGGAGGAGGCTTGGGGTGAGTAAAAAGGGATGTGGAGTGGAAGAGTCAGAGGGAAGAGTTTAGAAAGGCTTGTTTTAGGGGATCGGTTTTGTAAAAGAGATGTCAGATGATGCAAGGAAGGCTAGAGTAGGGGAGAGTCCAGAAAGGGTTATTTTGGGGATCATAGTAGTGGTATGGGGTTTGGGATGAATGAGAGAGTGGATGTAGAGGATATATTGATAGAGGTATGGGTGAGAAATAGGGTAGTGCATTGGAAAGAGTAGTAGAAAGAGGTTTGAGATGAGTCAGAGAGTTGATGTAGAAGATACATTGAGAGAGTCATAGGGTGAGAAATAGGGTAGTGCATTGGATATGCTGAATTAGAAGAAAGTAATAAATATATAGATCCATAAGTACATAGAAAGTATATAGATGCATAAAGGAAGTAAGTATATGTAGATTAAAGATATTGAAAGAGGTATAGGGTGAGAAATAGGGTAGTGCAATGAATATGCTTTTTAGGAGAAAAATAATAAATATATAGATCCAAGAACATGGAAGGTATATAGATGCATGAAGGAAGTAAGTACATGTAGATTAAAGGCACAAGTTACTAACTTGTGTAACGATATATCTGTAAGAGACAGTAGTTAGTGACAGATTCCTTACCTTAGAATATCCTCCCCAGGCGTCAGGCTGGATCCGGAAAGTTTTTGCGTAGCAGTACCCTTGCGCGTCGGTAGGCGGCGTCGTGCGGCTCCGCGTCCGTCGTCGGCGTCGGGACCGCTGGGATGACGTCGCGGGCAGTACTTAGACGCTGCCCCTGCGCGCTGACGTCAGTTCTGTACACGACTTTCCGCGCCAGGAACGCAGAGCCATGCAAGAAGCTGACATAGGTGTCTGAAAAATACTAGGGCCCTGAAAGGGATGTCCTTAACCCTAGAAATCAGTTTGCAGAACGGGGAGGATGGGTGGGGCGGTAAGGAATCTGTCACTAACTACTGTCTCTTACAGATATATCGTTACAAAAGTTAGTAACTTGTGCATCTGAAAGAGACACGTTAGTGACAGATTCCTTACCTTAGAATAGATACCCCAGCAATACCAACCCCGGTGGTGGGTCTGCGAACAAAGATCAGACGAGGAAGTCCCGGAGAACAGAACGGCCAAAGAAGCCGTCTCTCCGGACTTGGCTGTTAAGGCAGTAATGTTTGGTAAACGTGTGCAGCGAGGCCCACGTAGCTGCCTGACATATATCCTGTAACGGAACCCCGCGGCCTAAAGCCGTGGTAGCCGCCGTTGCCCTGGTGGAATGGGCACGCAGCCCAACAGGAGGCTCCTTCTTAGCCAAAGAATAGCAGGCTTTGATACACATGGTGACCCAGTGGGAGATGGTCCTTTTGTGTACCGCCCGACCTTTTTTGGCGCCCACGTAGCCAACAAAGAGCTGGTCATCCACCCGGAACTGTTGTGTGCGGTTGATGTAAAAAGAAAGCGCACGTTTTGGGTCCAGACGGTGGAGCCTCTCCTCCTCTCTGGAAGGATGCGGAGGCGGAAAGAAGGTGGGCAAAGTGATGGTCTGCCCAATGTGGAAGGCAGTAACCACCTTTGGCAAGAAGGACGGACGTGTCCGAAGAACAACCTTGTCTGGATGAACAGACAGAAAGGGGGGTTTGCATGAAAGAGCCTGGAGCTCACTCACCCGCCAGGCGGAAGTGATGGCCACCAGAAAGGCTGTCTTCAGAGTAAGAAGACGAAGAGGACAGTTATGCAGAGGGTCAAAGGGAGCGCACATTGAGAAAGTAAGAACTAAGTTCAAGTCCCACTGAGGCATTACAAACGGAACAGGAGGAAAGGTGTGTAATGCCTTTAAGAAACCTGTTAACCACAGGGGACTTGAAAAGGGAGGGCTGATCAGGAAGCCTGAGGAAGGCCGATATCGCACAAAGATAGCCCTTGATGGTACCCAGGGCAGAACCTTGTTGGGCCAGAGAAAGAAGGAACAGAAGAAAAGAGAAAGAGGGGCAGAAAGGGGATTCACAGCCTTTGCTGTGCACCATGCCACAAACTTGTTCCACCTGCAGGCGTATACCACCTTAGTGGAGGGACGCCTGGCTGCCAGAATCACATCACAAACTTCGGGAGGCAAGTCGAAAGGAATCAACTGCCGCTGCTCAATCTACACGCAAGCAGGTGTAGACTGGACAGGTTCGGGTGGAGGACTGTCCCCTGCTGCTGCGACAGAAGATCCTCCCGAAGAGGCAGACGGATCGGGGGATCGACGCTCATACTGAGTAGCTCGGGATACCAAACTCTTCGAGCCCAGTCCGGAGCCACAAGAATGACTTGGGCCCGGTCGCGCCGAATCTTCTTCAACACTCTGGGTAGAAGTGGTATAGGTGGAAAGGCGTACAACAGACCGCAACTCCACTCGCGACGAAAAGCGTCTCCGAGCAAGTGCCGCCTTGGAAATTCCAACGCGCAGAACTGCTGACATTGCGCGTTCTTTTCGGTGGCGAACAGATCTAACCAAGGCTCTCCCCACTGCTGAAAGAGACCTTGCGCCACCTCCGAGTGAAGACGCCATTCGTGATCCATCATGCACCTGCGGCTGAGTTCGTCCGCCCTGGCGTTCAGGGAACCTGCCACGTGTTGAACCATCAGGAATATGCCCTGATGTTCCAGCCAGGTCCAGAGGCGCAGAGCCTCCTGACATAGGGTCCACGACCCCACCCCGCCCTGTTTGTTGCAATACCACATGGCGGTGGTGTTGTCTGTGAACACCTGCACTACCGTCCCTTTGACAGAGGGAAGGAATGCCTTGAGTGCAAGTCGGATCGCCCGGAGCTCCAGAATGTTGATATGGAGCCGGGACTCCGCCGGAGACCAGAGGCCTCTGATCTCTGCCTCTCCCATGTGACCGCCCCATCCCAGAAGGGACGCGTCCGTCACAACTGTGTGCTCTGGCTGGGGAAGGGAGAGGGATCTGCCCATGACCCATTGCCGGTTCGAGAGCCACCACCCTCCGAGATCCGGACGTGATCGGACAGGTTGCCCTGGTGCTGCGCCCACTGGAACTTCAGGTCCCACTGCAGAGCCCGCATATGCCATCTGGCATGATTGACCAGCAGGATGCAGGAGGCCATGAGGCCCAGCAGCCTCAGGGTCATCCGTACGGAAACCCAGGATAAAGGCCGAAAGATCGGAATCATAGCCTGAATATCCCGGACTCGCCGTTCGGGAGGATAAACCTGAAACTGCGTCGTGTCCAGAACTGCTCCGATGAAAAGGAGCTGTGGAGAAGGAATCAGGTGCGACTTCGGCACGTTGATGGAGAACCCCAGCGAGTGCAGGAGTTCGGCCGTTGTTTGGAGGTGGGAGACGACTGCCTGGGACGAGCCCGCCTTCAGCAGCCAGTCGTCGAGGTAGGGGAAGACTGGAACCCCTGCCCGGCGCAGATGGGCTGCGACCACCGCCATCACTTTCGTGAACACCCGAGGGCGCTGATAAGGCCAAAAGGGAGCACGGTGAACTGAAAATGCTCGAGGCCTACCGTGAACCGCAGGTAACGCCGGTGGGCCGGCAGGGCGAGGATGTGGAAATATGCGTCCTGCAAGTCCAACGCTACCATCCAGTCTCCAGGGTCTAGAGCAGTCAAGACCTGAGCTAGGGTGAGCATCTTGAACTTCTCCTTCCGGAGGAAGCGATTGACGTTCCGGAGGTCTAAGATACGACGCATGTCCTCCTTGTCCTTTTTGGGCACCAGAAAGTAGTGGGAGTAGCAACCACGTCCTACTTCTGGGGTCGGAACGCGCTCGATGGCCCTCTTGGCCAAGAGGGCCGCAACTTCCTTTTGAAGAAGCACCAAGTGATCCCCTGACATGCGGTGGAATTGAGGTGGCATGGCTGGGGGGATGGTCACGAAGTAGCCCCTTCGGACAATGTCCAAGACCCACCTGTCCGAGGTGATGGCACACCAGTGGTGAAGGTGATGGCGGACCCTGCCCACTACTGGCGTGCTGTGCACCTGAAAGGAAGGACTAGGAGGGCTTGGAGGCAGCGGACGGGGCGGGGTTGGTGGCCTGACCCGCACGCTGGTTGCCTGACCCGCCACGGCGGGAGCCACGTCCTCGGCCACGCGAAGATGCTTGCTGCGCGGGCCGGTGGCTGGGCGCCCCTTCCGTGGCCACGAAAGGGGCGAAAAGCAGACTGTTGCTGAGGGCGCACAGCAGAAAGGCCCAGGGACTTGGCTGTAGCCCGTGAGTCCTTAAAGCGCTCCAGCGCATGGTCTGCCTTTGTCCCAAAAAGACCGACTCCATCAAAGGGCATGTCCATAAGAGAGTTTTGGACATCACCCGAGAAACCAGTGGTCCTCAGCCAGGCGTGACGGCGCAGCGCCACTGTCGTCGCAAGCGATCTGCCTAGCGAGTCGGCGGTATCAAGGCCACATCTGATGGTGTACTTTGCCGCATCCCTTCCCTCCGCAATGGTGCGGGAAAGCAGTGTCTGGACCTCCTCAGGACACTGGGGCAGAACTTAAGCCACCGAGTCCCACAAGGAGTGGGAATATCGGCCCAAGAGGCAAGTGGTGTTGACTGACCGCAAGCCAGCACTGGCGGAAGAAAAGACCTTCTTCCCAAATTGATCCAGGCGTTTGGATTCCCTATCCGGGGGAGCGGTAGAGAAGGCGCTTTGGGAAGCAGAGGCTTGGACCACCACGCTCTCAGGGGTGGGGTGTAGAGAGAGGAACGGGGGGTCGCCCGGAGCAGGGCGATGGCGTCAGGCAACGTTCCTATCCACAGGAGCCCCTGTGGTGGGCTTGGACCAGGTGCCCAAAAGAACATCTGAAAGCGCCTCGTTGAACGGCAGCAGTGGCTCCGAGGAGGTAGCCGCCGGCTGAAGCACTTCCGTCAGGCTGTTAGTCCTGACAGCCACTGTAGGCAACTGGAGGTTTAAGGCCCCAGCTGCTCTACGCAACACCGTTGCAAAGTTTGCTCCCTCCTCCGGTGCCACGGATGGAGGAGACAGCATGCCAGAGTCAGGGGAGGTGTCCAGACCACTGGCATCCCCAAGTTCCTCAGCCCAGTCCTGATCAAACTCACACTGCTGTGTGAGAGGGTCATCAGACCCCTCCCAGTTATCTACGTCCTCCAATTCAGGTTCAAAATAAGGAGGAGGGACATGTGGGACCCAAGGTCCCAGCGGCGTCGGAGCCGGCGTCGGTCCAGCGCCGTGTCCGGAGAGAACCGGGGAACGACGCCGCCCGGAGCCCCGGGCGGCGTCGGGAACGGCACCGGAGACATCGGCGCCGGCGGAGGTGTAGTTAGGTCAACCAGCGTCAATGGGGGTTGCGGCAGCACCGGAGCCGGGATCGAGGCCGGGGCCGGGACCGAGGCTGGTGTTACAGGCGGCGCCGGGACCGGAGTCGCCGGCGGCGCCGGGGAAACCCCATCAGGGCCCGCGGGGCCCGAAGGCGCACCGGGGGGACCTTGAGGCCCGAAGAGGCGGGCCATGGCCGACAGGAATTCCTGTATCTTGGCCGGAGTCGCCCCCGAACCCGGGTAGGACGGGTAATGCGGGGGCGGCTCCACAGGCACTCCCGGGGGCGGGGACGGTGCCGATAGGAGCCTCAGCCGAGTCGCGAGACCGGCGAGGCGAAGCCACGAGCGTTGACGCTTCTTAGACTTTTTATGCTTCGAATTACCGGAGGAGTGCGAAGACTTGGACCCCGACGACCGATGAGGACTCCGCGACCGGCCCCTCGACCTCTCACGTGACCGGGGCTTGGTGTGGCGCGGAGCCGACTGCCGGACCTCGAGGAGCTTTCGAGACCGCTCTCACAAAGCCTTCGGGTGCAAGGCCGGGCAGTCGGGGCACGAATTTGTGTCGTGGTCGCGGCCGAGGCAGTAGAGACACTCTAAGTGCGGGTCTGTGATCGACATCATGCGACCACAGGCGTCGCAGGGCTTGAAGCCGGGCATCCCTACCGACACCTTCGGAGTCGAGAGACTCGTTTAGAAAAACAGTGAAAAATCACCAAAAATTTAGTCAAAAAATGACTAGGGCACTGCTCTTCCCGGATCTGCGCTTACAGGCGCGGAAAAAAGAAGAACTGACGTCAGCGCGCAGGGGCGGCGTCTAAGTACTGCCCGCGACGTCATCCCGGCGGTCCCGACGCCGGCGACGGACGCGGAGCCGCACGACGCCGCCTACCGACGCGCAAGGGTACTGCTACGCAAAAACTTTCCGGATCCAGCCTGACGCCTGGGGATATTCTAAGGTAAGGAATCTGTCACTAACGTGTCTCTTTCAGATATGCATTAGATAAACTCTGGTTTTCAAGTGTTGTTGTACTTAATTATTATTATTCTTTTTTAAACAATTATTCTACATGCTTATACAAAGCAATACACATATATAGTTACATATCTATAGTACAAATAAATGCTTATATACAGAGGGATATGCTGTATATTTCTGTTTGCGTATGGTGCTTATGGTGGTGATGTGTTTGTGAGTAGAGTGTATGCTGTGTGTAGGAGGGGATGCAGTAGAGTTAAGACTGTTTGTCTTAGACTTGTTTGCTGCAAGAGTTAAAATGTGTGGTGCTGTGGAGTGTACGTGTTGTGTTGTGTTATTGTGGTAGAAAGAAGAGGAGGGTGTTGGTTGGACAAATGATGTAAGGCTGAGTATAGGTTTGTTAGTGATAAAAGGGGGTCTGTTAGGTGTAATTATAGTGGGGAGTGTGTGTCTGGATGGGTTGTAGTTAAGTATGGTATGGATTTTGGTTGTGTTAGTGATGAGTGGATTGGTTAGTGGTATAGGATAGAGTTGTGTACTGTTTGTAGGTGATGTTGGAAATGTGTCGTAGCTGGGATAGAAGGGTAAATAGGCGTGGTTTGTGTGGTTTTGTAGTGTGTGCTGGTACATTGATTTGTGCATAGGGTTGGTTTGTAGTAAAAGTGTGGAGTACATTTGGTGTGAGTGTGTTACTCTGTTTGTGGGTGTGGATGGTGTAGGGTGGGTATTACTGAATGAGAAAATGGGCAGCATTTCTGGCCCTAGTCCTGACCAGTCTCGAACAGGCTCAAACAGGCACTCACCCGTGCCCTCTCCACCCTTAGACTCGACGCCCGGGCTGAGACGCCCTAAACCCTGCCCTTTTATAGCCCTAGTAATAAGGTCACCCCTTCAGCCAATGGAAACCCTAGACCTAACCCTAACCAATCACAACTCAGCCCTAAACTCTAGAACCAACAGGAGACCGAGACCCTACACCCAATCATAGCCCTAGTCCAAGCACTCAATCAGACACAAAACCCTAATCCCTACGTCCAATAGAAGGCCTAACCCTAGTCCTAGTCCCAACCCTAGTCCGAACAACCAATCACACAGGAAACTCTAATGCACAAGTTACTTACTTGTGTAACGATACATCTGTAAGAGACATTAGTTAGTGATAGATTCCTTACTTTAGAATATCCCCAGGCGTCAGACTGGATCCGGAAAGTTTTTCGTCAGCCGTACCCCTGCGCGTCGGTAGGCGTCGTCGTAGGGCTCCGCGTACGTCGCTGGCGTCGTGGCCGCCGAGATGACGTCGTCGGAGCTACTTAGACGCGCCTACGCGCGCTGACGTCAGTTCTGTACACAACTTTTCCGCGCCAGGAGCGCAGAGCCATGCCAGAGACCGACTACTGGTGCAATAGAACTAGGGCCCTGAAAGGGATGACCTGAACCCTAGAGAACAGTTCGCAGAACGGGGAGGATGGGCGGGCGGTAAGGAATCTATCACTAACTAATGTCTCTTACAGATATATCGCTACACAAGTAAGTAACTTGTGCATCTGAAAGAGACACGTTAGTGATAGATTCCTTACTTTAGAATATATACCCAAGCAATACCAACCCCGGTGGTGGGTCTGCGGAGTGAGATTACACCAAAAAGTCACGGAGAACTGAACGGCCAAAGAAGCCGTCTCTCCGGACCTGACTGTCAAGGCAATAGTGCTTAGTGAAAGTATGCAACGAGGCCCAAGTGGCCGCCTGACAGATGTCTTGCAGGGGGACACCGCGTCCCAATGCCGTAGTAGCTGCTGTCACCCTGGTAGAATGGGCGCGCAGCCCAACCGGAGTTTCCTTTTTAGCCAGAGAGGCTTTAATGGACAAGACAACCCATCGTGAGATAGTTCTCTTGTGCACAGCCCAGCCTTTCTTGGCGCCCACGTAGCCAACAAAGAGCTGGTCATCCACCCAGAACTGCTGTGTGTGGTTGAGATAGAACGAAAGCGCACGTTTTGGGTCCAGACGGTGGAGCCTCTCCTCTTCCCCTGAAGGGTGCGGAGGCGGAAAGAAAGTGGGCAGAGTCACAGTTTGCCCGAGATGAAAGGCAGAGACTACTTTCGGTAGAAAGGAGGGAAGCGGTCGAAGCACAACCTTGTCCGGATGAATCGCCAGGAAAGGAGGTTTACAGGAAAGAGCTTGGAGCTCACTCAACCGCCGAGCGGAAGTGATGGCCACCAGGAAGACAGTTTTAAAGTCAATAACCGCAAAGGACAGTTATGAAGAGGCTCAAAGGGAGCGCACATTAAGTATGTGAGAACCAGGTTCAAGTCCCACTGAGGCATGACAAAAGGAACAGGAGGGAAAAGGTGAGTAATGCCTCTGAGAAATCTGTTAACAACAGGGGACTTGAAAAGAGAGGGCTGATCAGGCAGCCTAAGAAAGGCTGAAAGAGCAGAAAGTTAGCCCTTGATAGTGCCCAGAGCAGAGCCCTGCTGGGCCAAAGAGAGAAGGAACAATAGGACCTCAGAAAGAGGGGCAGCAAGAGGATCTACAGCTTTCGCTGTGCACCATGCCACAAATTTATTCCACCGACAGGCATATACCGTTTTAGTGGAGGGACGCCTGGCTGCCAGAATCACATTACAGACTTCAAGAGGCAAGTCAAATGGAATCAGCTGTCGCCGCTCAATCTCCACGCAAGGAGGTGGAGGCTGGACAGGTTCGGGTGGAGGACCGTCCCCTGTTGCTGCGACAGGAGATCCTCCCGAAGAGGCAGTCGGATCGGGGGATCCACGCTCATACTGAGTAGCTCGGGATACCAAACTCTTCGAGCCCAGTCAGGCGCCACAAGAATGACTTGGGCCCGGTCGCGTCTGATCTTCTTCAGCACTCTGGGTAGAAGTGGTATAGGCCACAGGTACAGGTACAGACCAGAACTCCACTCGCAACGAAAAGTGTCGCCGAGCGAGTGCCGCCTTGGAAACTCCAACGCGCAGAACTGCTGACATTGCGCGTTCTCTTCGGTGGCGACTAGATCTAACCAAGGCTCTCCCCACTGTTGAAAGAGACCTTGTGCCACCTCTGAGTGAAGACGCCATTCGTGATCCAACATGCACCTGCGGCTGAGTTCGTCCGCCCTGGCGTTTAGGGTACCTGCCAGGTGTTGAACCACCAAGGAAATGCCTTGACGTTCCAGCCACGTCCAGAGACGTAGAGCCTCCTGACATAGGGTCCACGACCCCACCCCGCCCTGCTTGTTGCAGTACCACATGGCGGTGGTGTTGTCTGTGAACACCTGCACTACTCTCCCCTTGACAGAGGGAAGGAATGCTTTCAGTGCAAGTAGGATCGCACTGAGCTCCAAAAGGTTGATATGAAGCCTGGACTCCGCCGGAGACCAGAGGCCTCTGATCTCCGCCTCTCCCATGTGGCCGCCCCATCCCAGGAGGGACGCGTCCGTCACCACTGTGTGCTCCGGTTGGGGAAGGGAGAGGGATCTGCCGCTGACCCCACGCTGGTCCGTGAGCCACCACTGCAAGTCCTGTGCAGTGCCCTCCGAGATCTGGACGTAATCCGACAGATTTCCCTGATGCTGCGTCCACTGGAACTTCAGGTCCCACTGCAGAGCCCGCATATGCCATCTGGCATGATTGATCAGCGGGATGCAGGAGGCCATGAGGCCCAGCAGCCTCAGGGTCTTCCTGACCGAAACCCAGGACCTGGGCCGAAAGATCGGAATCATAGCCTGAATGTCCCGGACCCGCTGTTCGGGAGGATAAACCCGGAACTGCGCCGTATCCAGAACCGCTCCGATGAAGAGGAGCTTCTGAGAGGGAATCAGGTGTGACTTCGGCACGTTGATGGAAAACCCCAGCAAATGTAGGAGGTCGGCCGTAGTGTGGAGGTGGGAGACGACTGCCTGGGGCGATTCTGCCTTCAACAGCCAGTCGTCGAGATAGGGGAAGACTGAAACCCCTGATCTGCGCAGATGAGCTGCGACCACCGCCATCACTTTTGTGAACACCCGAGGGGCGCTGGTAAGGCCGAAAGGGAGCACGGTGAACTGAAAGTGCTCGTGGCCTACCGTGAACCGTAGGTAACGCCAGTGGGCCGGCAGGATGGAAATATGAAAAAAAGCATCCTGCAAGTCCAACGCTACCAGCAAGTCTTGCGGGTCTAGGGCAGACAAGACCTGAGCAAGCGTGAGCATCTTGAACTTGTCCTTCCGAAGCGATTGATGTTCCGGAGGTCTAAGATAGGACGCAGGCCCTTGTCCTTCTTTGGAACCAAGAAGTAGTGGGAATAACAACCACGACCTACTTCTGGCGTTGGAACGCGCTCGATGGCCCCTTTGGCCAAGAGGGCCGCAACTTCCTGCTGGAGAAGTGACAAGTGATCCCCCGACATGCGGTGGTACTGGGGCGGCATGGCTGGAGGGGTAGAGATGAAGGGGAGGGAGTAGCCCCTTCGGACTATCTGTAAAACCCACCTGTCCGAGGTGATGGTGCGCCAGTGGGGAAGGTGATGGCGAACCCTGCCACCCACTGGCGTCTGGTGGGCCAGAAACACCGGACTAGGAAGGTCTTGAGGCAGCTGCGGCAGGGGCGGTGGTGGACCGACTTGCCCGCTGCCCTCGGGACCCACCACGGTGGGCCCCACGACCGCGGCTGCGCTGAGTCTGCGGCTGCGCAGGCCTGCGGGTCTGAAAGGAACGTGCTTGGGCGCCTCGACCCTGACCTCGAAAGGAGCGAAAAGCGGGCCCCGAGGAAGCACGTGAGGTGGCGAGACCTAAGGACTGGGCCGTAGTCCGAGAGTCCTTAAAACGTTCCAGGGTGCTATCCGCCTTGTCACCAAAGAGGCGTGTGCCATCAAAGGGCATGTCCAACAAAGTGTTCTGGACATCCCCGGAGAAACCAGTAGTTCTGAGCCAAGCGTAGCGGCGGAGCGCCACAGTTGTGGAAAGTGCCCTGCCGAGGGAATCGGCCGCGTCAAGCCCACAACGAATAGTAAATTTAGCAGCATCCCTCCCTTCGGTAATGGCCTGGGAGAGTACCGCCCGAGCTTCCACTGGACACTGAGGCAGCACCTGTGCCACGGTGTCCCACACAGAGTGGGAATAGCGGCCTAAGAGGCACGCAGTATTCACTGCCCGCAACCCAGAACTGGCAGAAGTAAAATCTTTTTCCCAAACTGCTCCAGTTTCTTAGATTCCTTGTCTGGAGGAGCAGAAGGGAATGCGCTCGGAGAGGCAGAGGCCTGGACAACCAGACTCTCAGGTGTCGGGTGTTGTGTGAGAAAGCTGGGGTCGCCCGGCGCCGGGCGATGACGGCGTGCCACACCCTTATCCACAGGAACCCCTGTGTTAGGCTTACTCCAGGTGCTCAACAGGATATCAGTGAGTGCATCGTTAAAAGGCAGCAGCGGCTCCGCGGAGGAAGATGCTGGCTGCAGCACCTCGGTCAGAAGATTGGTCCTAATAGGCACGGAAGGGAGCTCGAGGTTAAGAGCCTCAGCAGCCCTACGCAGCACCACTGAAAAAGTCCCAACCTCCTCCGTACCCATGGAAGAAGGGGACAGCGTGCCAGGGTGTGGAGAGAAATCCAGAACCACCGGACCCTCCAGGTCGTCTTCCCATTCAGGCTCGTTCTCGCATTGAGCTGCAAGAGGGTCCTCAGACCCCTCCCAGTACTCCCTTTCATCCACCGGTTTCGGGAGAGGCCGGTACGGACGAGGTGCCTGGGGAAATGGGACAAACTCCCCACCAAGAAATGGAATCGGGGGGTAAGAGACCAATTCTGGTTCGGCGTCAGTAGCGGCGCCGCGCCCGGCACCGGGGGCGGCTCCGAGGCCGGATCCGGCGCAGAGGCCAGAGCCGGCGGCGCCGCAGGGTATTTTGCCGGCGTAGCCGAGGCCAAAGGCGGCGGCACGGGGGCAGACCCACCCAACGGGGCCGCGGGGCCCGAAGGCGCTCCGGAGGGACCCGATGGGCCAAACAAACGGCCCATGGCCGACAGGAAGGCCTGTATCTCGTCCGATGTCGCGTGCGGGCCCGGAAAGGGCGGGTAGGCCGCAGGCAACAACGGAGGCTCCAGCGGAGCCGCGGGGTAGTGACCCCCCGCCACCTCCACCGCATCCCGCGATCGGTGAGGGGTATAAGACAAGGGACGTCGCTTCTTCGACTTTTTATGGGGCCGTGACTTACCTGTCCCCGAGTCCGACGAGCGATGGTGACGGCTCCGCGACCGATCCCTCGACCTCCCACGGGAGCGGGACCTCGATCGGCGCGGAACCGATTGTCGGGCCTCCAACAACTTTCGGGAACGCTCCCGCAAAGCTTTTGGCGCCATGGCCCAACAATCGGGGCACGCCTCGGGGTTATGGGCGTGCCCCAAGCAGAAGAGACACACGTCGTGCAGGTCCGCTACCGACATGTTCCGACGGCAGGCCCTGCAGGACTTAAACCCGGGCATCCCTACTGCACCAGAGTCGAGTACTCGACAAACAATTACCAAGTTAAAACTTTTAACTAGGGGTACCGCTCTCTCTCGGATCTGCGCTGCTGGCGTGGAAAAAGAAAGAACTGACGTCAGCGCGCGTGGGCGCGTCTAAGTAGCTCCGACGACGTCATCTCGGCGGCTACGACGCCAGCGACGTACGCGGAGCCCTACGACGACGCCTACCGACGCGCAGGGGTACTGCGGACGGATCCAGTCTGACGCCTGGGGATATTCTAAAGTAAGGAATCTATCACTAACGTGTCTCTTTGAGATCCTACTTGCAGTAAAAAGCCTAGTCCTAGTCCCACACCTAGTCCAGCAACCAATCACACAGGAAACCCTAATCCCTGCTTCCAATCGAAAGCCTAACCCGAGCCCTAGTCCCAACCCTAGTCCCAGCAACTAATCACACAGAAAACCCTAATCCCTACTTCCAATAGAAAGCATAAACCTAGTCCCACACCTAGTCCAGCAACCAATCACACAGGAAACCCTAATCCCTACTTCCAATAGAAAGCCTAATCCTAGCCCTAGTCCCAACCCTAGTCCCAGCAACCAATCACACAGGAAATCCTAATCCTTGCTTCCAATAGAAAGCCTAACCCTAGCCCTAGTCCCAACCCTATATTAATTGAATCACTGACCCAGGAAGCCAATCAGAACCCTCAAACACCTAAAGAATGAGAACACTAACCCTAATCCAATAGAAACACCAGATACAACCACCAATCAGTGCACACATGTACCATCCAATAGCAGACTATATATGGTCCCATTGACCTCGGGCAAGGTTTGCTGGCCAGGGAGTTGGAAGCTGCTCCTCTATTCAGAATCTCCTAGGAGACAAACAGGCTCAATCCACACTTTGGACTTCTGCAGGTAAGGGCCTAACAAACTTTGTCCTCTAGCAATACTCTTTGTATAAAACTTTACTCAATCTCCTAGCCAAAAACGAGTGCACAATCCCTATAAAACACAGCTTAAACAGCTCACAGCAGATTACTGCTATCTCAGAGCACCCACTGTTCACTCTCTGATGTAGAATATCCCTGTTGCTAGGGGAGGAAGGGGGGGGTCTGGTTTCACTCACTTGCTAACAGAATGGGAGATGGGGGTGGATTGCTTAACATACAGGTTTGAGCACAGAGCAAGGGAGAAATTAGGAGGGAAAAACAGATAGTCACGGGGAATGAGAAGGAAAAAAACCTACAGATTTTTGACTGCAAATCCCACAATTCAACAAGTTAAATGAAAACAGTCACGGGCAAGTAAAAACCGCAAGTTTAACCACAAAACAGGTGAGAAATTATGCAATCATGGGCAGGTTAAAACTACAATTTTTAAACTGTAACAACCACAAGCAAAAACAGTTAACAAAAAAAAAAGGAATAACTAAATCAAGGGTAGGGAAAACCGCTTTTTACATTTTAGGAAAGAGACAGCACTAGTCTGTCTCCTTACCATCTCCTGGTCTTTGGTTCACTGCAATCTTGGGCACAGGGAAACTGCAGCTCACAAAATCTATTATTTTACCTTATATAATTATGTTTGTATAGCACTTTTTTTATTGCGATTTATATACTTGCCAATTATTGTTCATGCCCATGATTACGTGTGATTTGTTGTCTTATTTGCTTTTTGACTTTTTCCCTTATTTTTATTCTTGGAGCAACTAATTGTATATATATATTTATCTGCCTTTATTTATTTTTATTGTATATGTAGCTTGATTGTTCTTATTTGGGTTTTCTATGTTATATTGTGAGCTTTCTTATTTGTTTATTATTACCTGTTTGTATTACGATTGTTTGTTTACTGTAAAACAAAAACGATTTGGAACAAAACATTTTTTTTTAATGCTGCAGAATGTTATGTTTTCTTTCGTAAAAAATAACATTACACCCCGATTTTATCAAGCTGATAAATGCAGTAAGTGGATTCGGTATACAAAGCGAGACGTGTTTCAGTATGTTTCCATTTACACTTCCGAGGGATTGCATTGTACAACGTTTGAGGTTTATTTTAAAGTTGCCTCCAGTTCTAAATGGCCTCTAGTACTTTCACAATTACACTGATATGATCCGCTAATCCTTTTATGCTTCTGTAATATTATGCACTGACTGTTCTCATTAATCTAAGTAGCACAAAGACAGCCGTTTAAGGCAAGTTACATGAAACAAATGTACTTCAGACAGATGGGTTTATGGTTCAACACCAGTGGTACCTAAGTCTAGAAAATCTTTTATAATAATCTAAACACATCACCTGGGCACGTTCACCAATATATACATCCGGTACTTGGAATTAAACCGATACCAAAGGGGATGATGGACGGAGCGTTAGAACAAATCAAACACTCACCCCCAGTCAACTGATCTGGGTTTAATCCATCATCATTCTTTAGCTCACTCCACCACCCCAGTTCAGACATGGCCATATGCAAATCAGTCTGACCCTGTGCCTCATGGGAACAGTCCAGCCCGAACTGCCAAGCCATGTCTTCCCTGGACCGGAAACAAGCATCCTGGGACCGGTTTCGGGTTCATAACCCTCATCAGCCAGGCTATCTTGAATCCAGTGGCAAAGTGAGCAAGGGACCCACGTCTGGGCATACCCTGCCAACTTAGGGCGAACAAAGCGATACCAAAGGGGATGATGGACGGAGCGTTAGAACAAATCAAACACTCACCCCCAGTCAACTGATCTGGGTTTAATCCATCATCATTCTTTAGCTCACTCCACCACCCCAGTTCAGACATGGCCATATGCAAATCAGTCTGACCCTGTGCCTCATGGGAACAGTCCAGCCCGAACTGCCAAGCCATGTCTTCCCTGGACCGGAAACAAGCATCCTGGATTAAACCCAGATCAGTTGACTGGGGGTGAGTGTTTGATTTGCTCTAACGCTCCGTCCATCATCCCCTTTGGTATCGCTTTGTTCGCCCTAAGTTGGCAGGGTATGCCCAGACGTGGGTCCCTTGCTCACTTTGCCACTGGATTCAAGATAGCCTGGCTGATGAGGGTTTTGAACCCGAAACCGGTCCCAGGATGCTTGTTTCCGGTCCAGGGAAGACATGGCTTGGCAGTTCGGGCTGGACTGTTCCCATGAGGCACAGGGTCAGACTGATTTGCATATGGCCATGTCTGAACTGGGGTGGTGGAGTGAGCTAAAGAATTATAATGGATTAAACCCAGATCAGTTGACTGGGGTGGAGTGTTTGATTTGCTCTAACGCTCCGTCCATCATCCCCTTTGGTAGCGCTTTGTTCGCCCTAAGTTGGCAGGGTATGCCCAGACGTGGGTCCCTTGCTCACTTTGCCACTGGATTCAAGATAGCCTGGCTGATGAGGGTTTTGAACCCGAAACTGGTCCCAGGATGCTTGTTTCCGGTCCAGGGAAGACATGGCTTGGCAGTTCGGGCTGGACTGTTCCCATGAGGCACAGGGTCAGACTGATTTGCATATGGCCATGTCTGAACTGGGGTGGTGGAGTGAGCTAAAGAATGATGATGGATTAAACCCAGATCAGTTGACTGGGGGTGAGTGTTTGATTTGCTCTAACGCTCCGTCCATCATCCCCTTTGGTATCGCCCTGGAATTAAACCAGCAGTAAAACCTAGAAAGCACGCTGAATACTCTTCTAGAATGATCACAGTATAACTAATCGAAGTATTTTATATTTGTGTTTACAAATGAAATAAAAAGCATTGATAACTCTCTTAATTTGGAGATACAGAATTGTCTTCTCCACCCTTGCATGACTCACCCAAAGACATGACCCGGCTAGTAAAGTGATGCTATAGATATCAGCTACGAAAATGGCAGAACATGTTTTCTGCGGTTTTTGCTACTATGTTATTAATAGAATGCAACATGATTACACTAACAAAATCATTCTGATTGCTGAATTAATAATCTCACTTTGATAATGTTTATTTTTTACCACCTTTCCCATTTTAGATCTGGCTGAAGAGATTCAGTTTGCACTGCTAAGGAAATGACCTCTATGTCATAAAAATATGTTTTGAGGGGTGTCATCGGTGTTCATTCTTGACCCTTAACTGTTACAGCGGATGTAAAAGGCCCCTAGGCAGCCCAGCACTGCTTGCCCCACCTCTCCACTCAAGCAGTCCACCTGCTGACATCAATGCCAGCCTTCCTGTCCCTGCAGTAGTTCAATGTAAGTAAATTCTCTTGCAAGAAAGTGCAATGCAGCCACCGAACCTCCTCTAGAAGACTATGACGGCCTTAACACCGCTTAACTTACGCATTGTCTGGACATTCACGTCTACATGTGCAGTTTTGTGTCCTGGATACTCTGAGCTGCAGGACAAATGTTCTATTGTTGTCTTTATTACCATTTTCATAACAAGGATACGTCAGAAAATTGCATCAGCCACCCATATGATTTGGTAGAGTGATGTAAGCTTTCCAGTTACCATGTCACATGAGCACACTGTGTGCAGAGGTTTGAAGAGCAGGGTGAAAGGCATGCCAGGGGCCAGGTGACACATACCAAGAAGATTGCACTGGTCAGAAAATTAGCAGGAGTGTTGGAGGGAGACTCTAAGCACAAGTGGCCACATGAAAGTAGGAATGTTAACAAAATCCCTAATTGGTTTGCAGGATCCTGAATGTATCAGGATATTTAGGCTTTGTGAATGGGCCCATGCTCACATCCTGCAATGCAAGTGTAAGGAGAGACGAGGTCCCGGAAAGGATTCCATCATGGCCCACACCATAGGCCATGCCCATGAGCACATCAACGCTCCAGTGCTCCTAGGAAAGGAGAAGGACGAGTGGCCACACCTCTCTGGGGTTCAAAGGGAGAGCAAGGAGAACAGCGAGCTATTGCGAGAACTGCGTGGAGGACAAGACAATTGTGAAACCGGTGCAAACGAGACGGGAGAGGAACAGGAATGGAAGTATACCCACGAGAGAGGAACTGCGACTGTCGGAACCACTTGAAAGACAATAGCAGCGTGGAAGGGCGGTGAGGCGGGCGGTCTCACTGGTCAAGCAGAGACGCCACAGGACCAGACTGGCTGAAGGAAGCAGTCGGCTTCCAGAGAGAGGTCGGAGGGGAGGAGGCTCCGGACGACACAGCACTGCCGTACACTGTCATCACGCCCGGCGGCCAGGAGAGAGACACGGACGCCCCAGCCCAGGATACGGGTCGTGGCCAGAGGCAAGTGTCGGGGCAGCACAATCCTTTTGGTGGGGCACACAAATAGTTTAAGCCACATGTATGGGGGATATGTGGTTTTACCAGGGTAACTACACTCCCATAAGCGCATGAGCCTAGACACATCCTCATTGTGATGGTGGCACTATGGTCAGGTGACCACTAAGAATAACCAATCTGATCATAGTTGTTTTAGGTTTGTTTTGAGGAGGAACGTGTCACTTTCAGGACGCCTGAGAAGAGGATCCTATACCCACATCTAAAATCACCAAAGAGTAACATGAGCTTTCGGTCCGGAATACGTTACTAAAGACTTGACTGGTTATTCTACTCTCAAAATAACAACAAACCCTAAACAATACCCCTTAGTTGTCTCTCACCTACTTTCACTTTTACAGCAAGTCTGTTGGGTTACTGAAGTTCGGAGTGAGCGTTGTGCAGAAGGACGTAGTCTAGATTCTGCAGTCAAATCAGACATGTTCACTCGAATATCCCAAGCTCTGCATCCTCCATGATTTGAATATCTGGTCTGACAAACACAAAACTCCAAAACCAAATAACATAATAACCAGTTTTGTCAATCGAGACCTAAGAACAATCCTGTTCCACACTCCAAAACGTACATACAATAGAACAAACTCAAATTGGAGGAGCTTGAATCTCAAATGACAGCAACTTTAAACTCACAACAAATAACAACTGTGAAAACAACTATACAGTTGGATGAACAAAGCATTAAGTAAACCATTCCCCCTGAAAAACTGCTCTCAACCAAATAAGAGAGGGAAGGCACCAAGGATAAAAGGGCAAAATCAAACATGCACAAAGGCATATGTGTTCCATCCAACGCAAATGGCATACATCGAAAAGCTGACTGGACAAAATACACCTTCAGAAACTCAGTAGGATTTATAAACCAACCATGAAAGAGTAAAAAAACAAAACGAAAAACCTCATAGCTCAAGCAGGATTCAAATATCAGGATCCCACTAAGAAACGTTGCTAAGTTCTATCAGAATTCTGCAATAAAGATTGCATCAGTGTCAACACCTTGAAAACGAGTTCTGCGACCTAATGGTAGAACACTTTCTCAACAATGCTAAAACATTAGAAGTCTATCTGCTAAATAAAACAAACAGCTACAAATCGGCACACAAACAAAGCTATCACTATAAAGAGATAGAGCACAACTCTTACCTTTTTTAAGCAATTGTTCCTTGTGGGAAGGCAGTGGACCAGACACCTCACTATTGGATCCTCCGCACCACAAATACATTTTCAAGGACATTCTGCCATCAGCTTTGGCAGGAATACCTACAAAGAGCATTGCTAGGATAATAAAGTCCCCTGCACCGAAATACAGGCTTGTTTCCATGCCTTGAGTGCTCAAATGCAATGTGAACCCAGTATTCAGACTTTTATTTTGGCCCTGGTGTTCTGCTATTCTAGTGAAGGAGCAGAGGCTTAGGCTTGTCCCTGACTATGCAATGCCCCAAGATCTGTTCACTTGACCTGGAGTGGGGCACAAAAATGACCCTCATAGTTGACAGTAGACCACTGTCTTTCACTTGGGTCTAAACATAAAGCAGTGGTAGCAGTGTACAGTGTTTTGTGAAACTTAGGTGTGACCACACTTCCATCTGTGTCAGCGAGAGAGAGTGACACCTACTGACCCTTTCCATGTAAAGTTCTGCTGTTATGTGAAACCTATAACCTTGTGTTTACATCGTGTGGGCATGTCGCGTGTGTGTGTGCCTGTAGAGTGAGCCTGCAACATGGGTGATAGTAGGACTCGGTATGTGTGTGTACTGAAGCAAATAGGATCCTTTTGGCATGCCAATGCTAGTAGAATGGCACAAGATGGAGTATGAGAATAGCTCACCAAGACAGTGGAAGTGTATTGACTGCATTCCTGTGACTAGAGGGTAGAGGTTCATGCACTGACGTGAGGAGGATAGTGAGAGAGGGCTACCTTTAGAAATTTCATGAAAACCTTTGGGCCTGATTTGAAAGTTGGTGGCAAGGATACTTCGTTGCAACAAAGCATCCTTACCGCCAACATAATGGTCCCGATTTAAATGCGGATGGACTATTGGTTTGGCTACAGCAGGGACTATTATTTCATCGCTAAACAAAGAGAGAGTACGGGTTATTCGTTGGGAACAAACTCCCAGTCCCCTAAGGTCAATATATCAAAAACAAAAAGAGGGAGTGTCCCCAGGACACAGCGTCCTAGTGGTTTGGAGAAATGGAGAGCGATAGCAAAGAAAGAATTCTTTCTGTATTTAAGAAACCCCTCACTCACCAACCTAGTTGGTGACATGCTTCATCATCGGGGTCCACCCAAGTAGCCGAATGCCACTTGGGTGTGCTTCAACGCCTGAACTACAGCGGAGCTGGTTTTTTGAGTAATGTGAAAAAGTGGTGTAAGTGAGTGGATTAAAAATGTCTTTGTTGTACTCCCTAAAATTTTTATTTGGAGCAACAAGACAAGATTAAAACCAAGTGAGATACTTAAAATGGCTCTATTGACCAAGAAGTATCAGTGTTTAAGTGAAAAGATTGTCGGTCAACATGTTTCAACCTTTTAGTGGTAGTACAAGGTTTTCGTCAGGACCAAATGTGTGAACCGGGAGGTCTGCGCACGCTAAGGCGCACCCGTCCCTGGTTCAGCAATTCGCCAGACCGTGTACTTACGGTTAGGCAACGTTACAGCCTTCAGTGAAGGGGGACAACATTTTTTTTTTCTTCTTTTTTCTAGGAAACTAATTGTAGTTTTGCCCCATGGAGACCGTGGGGGGGCTGGAATCGGGATTCCGTGAGGCCCCATTGCAGGTTCTCCGGCGGGCTCTACAGTTATAGGATAATGCATCTATAACCAGCCCCCCCACGGTCTCCATGGGGCGAAACTACAATTAGTTTCCTAGAAAAAATAAAAAAAATAAAAAATGTGTCCCCCTTCACAGAAGGCTGTAGCGTTGCCTAACCGTAAGTACACGATCTGATGAATTGCTGAACCAGGGACGGGTGCGCCTATGCGCAGACCTCCGGTTCACATTTGGTCCTGACGAAAACCTTGTACTACCACTAAAGGTTGAGACATGTTGACCGACAATCTTTCACTAAACACTGATACTTCTTGGTCAATAGAGCCATTTTAAGTATCTCACTTGGTTTTAATCTTGTCTTGTTGCTCCAAATAAAATTTTAGGGAGTACAACAAAGACATTTTTAATCCACTCACTTACACCACTTTTCACATTACTCAAAACCAGCTCCGCTATAGTTCAGGCGTTGAAGCACACCCAAGTGGCATTCGGCTACTGGGTGGACCCGATGATGAGCATGTCACCAACTAGGTTGGTGAGTGAGGGTTTCTTAAATAAAGAATTCTTTCTTTGCTATCGCTTTCCATTTCTCCAAACCACTAGGACGCTGTGTCCTGGGGACACTCCCTCTTTTTGTTTTTGAACTATTATTTCATCGCCATAGCCAAACCTCTCCGACGGCCCTGCCATTTGTTAGAGGTTAGTGGTGATGGCCGGTACTGCATCTTCTGTTGTTCAATGGGAGGAATTCTTTAGGTCAGGCCTGCCCTTTTGTTTGGTTTTTGGTTACTGCTTCAAGGAAGGCTGATGATAGTCAGGTACAGGAAACTCACACGTCACTGTATACATGTGGTGGGTACTTGTGCTTGGAGACAGCCCCGGTGCTACATTCTGTGAAAAGCATCACTTTACACAAAGTTTGATTCTGAAAATAAGCCTGAGAAGGATACTTGAATGAAAAACCACCCGAAGAGGTCCTTAAGCTTGAGACAATGGATTTACATCCCCTGTCTGAAAAATTTATATGGAAGGAGGATCAAAACCACGCTACTTTGCTACAATTCCAGATTCGTCTTGACCAAGGAAATAAATGCTTTGCACAGTGATGGAAGAGCGGCTGTGTAGCTAGGGATGGTGTCTTAATGACAGTCAGTCTGCCAGAGATGAGAGGACATCATCTGAGTTTAACACTTTCTGCTGGAGGAGCTGAGGGTCTGTCTGAAGAGGCTAGAAACCTGCCTGCTGAGACAGTGAATATGTATGCCTGGCCCTGTAGGAGAAGAAACTATCCAGGGGGAGGCTCCTTCATGTTCCCGGCGAAGGGAACCCTTGAGAAAGCTGACGACAAACAAGTGTGTGCCAGGAGTGGCCTTGGGCTGCGCAAGGGTCTCCCCGAACTCAATGCACTCTCTGGAATTAGTTGTGCCAAGTTTATGGCACAGTTCATTGACTGCTTCATTTCCCCTGCCTGTCTCCTCAGGCCTCATGGTTTCAGGTTCTGTGCTCTCTTCCTCTCTAGATAGTTGTACTTCAGGGATTCACAGATCTGTTAGGAGGCAGAACAGTTGGTATGTCAGTGACAAAGTGGCTAAGAAGCATCAGAGTAACTTTAATTTACACTTTCAATCATGCCTTAGCTATCACATGTGATGATCTGTGGTGTTTATGTCAGAAGCTCTGCTATTAATCACAAGTGTGGCCTTAAGCACACATTTGATTACAAATTATTGAAGCTCTATGACTTTATTACATCACGTGCCTTAGGGTGTACTGTCACCTTTGCAATATTGACTACATGTACCACGATGCATTTGACTAGTGGTTATTTAAAATAAAATGGATTTATGAGCCGCTGTGGCCTTTTTGCTGCTCATTTGAGTTACAAGTTGTAAAACACAAGGGTACGGGGGTCTAGTGCCCCTTAGCACCCAGCTTAACATACATTTCATTAACCTGAACTTGGAGTTGTTGCAGAAGTGTCTATACTATTGACACCTATTACAGCCTCTAGATGAATAGTTGACTCCATGAGTTCATCAAAGGGTGAGGGTGGGTTCAGTACTCTTGGCTCCTGATGTTTCTGCCTCATGCCTTCTTCAGTGAGTTTTTCTTTAGAGCACAAATGTATATCATACCATCATTTGCAAATCTCTTCCACGCTTCTGTTAGTAATACCAAGGAGGATCTTCACCGAGTCCAGCACGCCGGAGCTGCTACGCCGACACTGATACTGTCATTGTGGCGAGGTAAGGGCAATGCAAGGAGTTGGCTGAGCCCTTCGCCCCATCCGCTGGGACCAGGTCGGATCTCCATCGAATCCAGCTCGGCTGAGCTGCGTCGCCGCCTATCTGAGAGGCTGGGCCTCTACCTTTCTACCTCCTACAAGCCTGACCTGAGGTCGGGTGGGGCCCCATTCTGCTTCTCCTCGTTCAGAGCTGGGTCTTCGCGCCGCGAGAGCGCAAGCCTACATCTGAGCAAGATGCTCAGGCTAGCGATTGGGCTGTCGGACCAGCTCTGACTCAACACACCACACGGTTGCGCTAAACCCATGCCCAATTGGTCAAATCCGCCGCCCAACACCACTGCACAGGAAGTAGAGGCATGGTGCGCCTACAGTATGGGCCCACGCATACAGTTGTTGGCGATTATTCCTGACCTCCATTTTTATCGCCTTATACTGTTCTACATTCTGTTATAGATACGGCCATCTTAGATTCTTCTCACTCTGGCATCCATCCTAGTTTAATCTCCCAGCTCCTCAGTTTACTAATGCGGCGGCCATCTTGGAACGATATGGCACAGTGCTGATGCCTCCTCAAATCACAAGATCCATCCTGTAAGGTGGGGGTTTATGATGTTGTCCACCTGAGTTCTCATCACATTTAACACTCTTCGACTGGGGAATCCCTGCACAACATCCTTTGATGTTCCTCATTCTCCTCCTCACTATTGTATCAACCTTGGTTACTCTCACAGCTCTACGTTACCCCAATGTGTCGTCCATCTTGGAACGGCTAGGGTCAATCCTGCCAACTTCTCGAGCTACTCTGCTGGGGATTCGCTGCACACCAACAAGATCAAAGTCACCTTCTCTACTGTAACAGTTTTGGGTCTCTCACACAGCTCCTCACTATCCCAATGATACTGCCATCATGGAACGGTTAGAGACACTTTGCTAACCACTCGAGAGTCTCTATGGGTGATGCTCTGCTCCCTCAGCAAGATCAAGCTGCTACCTTATATCATTGTAAGTTTTCCTACCTTTCGAAGTTCCACTAATTCGACACTCCCTTTGGCCTCATATTCCCTCCACTTAGATACACGCTGGTAGTAAGTGAAGCTTCACGCTCTTCTATCCTCCCCAGGAGTCTTTCCTACAGAGATTCCTCCGCCAACATACTAAATCATGGCCTCCTGCGCACAGAGCAGTCCGGACCCCAGGCTTGAGCGGCTAGGTCTGAATAGTTGCATAATTAATTATCCACCCAACCAATCTAAAAACGTGGTTAAATCCATCAAACACACATTGCTTAAATCTAATCCAGAAACCCTGATCTCTGATCCATATGTTTGCCTAAAAAAGGAGCTTTTACAAGCGATCTGTTCTTCTATACCAAAAGAAGAGCCCAGTGGAGGAAGGTTTCCTACTCACTTCTCAGGATCTCCGCTGCTAAGAAATTTCCTCATGGCTTAAGACTCTCGGCAGCCCGTCACCCACTTTCAAAGCGACTGCTACCATATCCATTTACAATAATGGGACTATCCTCATTCAAGCCTCGTAATCTAGGAATATTTGATGAAAGCTTCGCAGTCTTTAAAAATTCCCTGGTTCACAGCGATCCTCTCAAATCTTCCAGAGAATCTAGCCCCTCACCCATTCCTCAGGACATCCAAGTAGTCTCCTTATATAGCCCCAATCACCTGCTGACTTCCCCTGCTACCTTGAACAACACACATTTGTCCATAGCTACACCGCATACCCGTCAATCCAGACATTCCCACCTCCATTCTCTGAACCTAACTCCCCTGCCGCCCAAACTCCTTCACCACTCCAAATCATCCTCCCCTCACTGCTCCCATCTGGCCAACACTGCCTGAAATCTTCCTCCGGGGACGGCCCCTCTCCATATCGTCCCCATTCATGTGCCAAGCCTACCCCTACCCCCACCCTCGTAAACGACTCCTCACCTTCCCGTTCCAAGACCCATGTTCCTCAACCCTGTCGTGCCTCTAGACTTAAGGAAATCAACTGGGAGCTTCAAAAACTCAAATCTGACACACAAAAGCTCATAAACATCACCTCTATGCTGGCCCTTGACTTATCGTCCAACAAGGCTTCGCAGTTGATCCTGCAAGTGACCTAAAATACCAACTCAGCCCTTTGAGTTGAGGAGTGTCACTAGGCAGACATCACCCGGCCGGAACTGGGGCACCACTCCTTACCCGAACGACCCCTCTAGACCCATTAGATTCAAGAAACACCTATCTGACCCGGACATTTTCTCCCTCCTACTAACTTACAACTCCACTCAATCGGACAACTCGGACACACATGGAACCATTCTACCTACACCACTAAATCCTCCTAGAGCTACTTGACACAAGCAAGTCATTTCGGGGCCAATTCAAACTATTCCACTAAACCCGCATAGAGCTCCCAGACATAACTTTAATGCCTTAAACACTGCTAACCTTATGCAAGCTCACATTACACAGCCTACTCCCACAGACTCCAAAACACACCTGAAATGCATGCTGCTCAACTGTAGATCTGCAGTGAAACATGCAGCTGACATCGCTGACCTCATCCTAAATCAGGAACTCGACCTCCTAATCCTCACTGAAACCTGGCTTAATGACTCCTCAGGACCTGTCCTTGACAGCCTAGTCCCTCCGAGCCACAACATATTCAGACTTGATAGAGCTAAGAGAACTGGTGGAGGCATCACCTGTATATACCATAACAGTCTCTCAGCAAAGCAGTCTCCCTCTGCAATTCTCTCATCTTGTGAATATCTGTCCATAGACATCATCAGTAATTACAGACCCTTATGCAACCTGCACATCTTTTACCATCCCCGGGAGACAACCTCCCTCTGATCGAACAAACTATGGAAACCATCTCATCCAATTTGGGTCTCCACTGTCCCCAGATCTTCCTGGGAGACTTCAATTTTCATTGGAATGACCCGAATGATCAGGCTGTGAATAGTCTTAAAAACTTCCTTGCTGACCTCAAGTTGACTCAATTTTGTGACAGCCCAACGCACAACTTAGGCTCGACCCTTGACCTAATCATCTCCAACCCCAACTCCATTGAGTTGGAATCGATTACCACTTGTGACTGGTCAGACCGCCACTATATCACCTTCCTCATCTTAGAATGTTGGAACACCAAAAGATGCCAACCCAACAAACAGAGACACTGGAAAAGATTGTTACAAAATGCAAACGTGAATGAGCTCATATCTCGTTGTAATCTGTCCCTGCCTCCTCCTACGGTAATGTCCGACGTCCACAAACTCACTGCGCAATACAACAACTCCATGTTGAAAGCCCCCCTACAACTGAAAAGAAAGTCCAACAAAGAATCCAAACCATGGTTCAATGACAGCTTAAACTCGGACAGACGCAACCTGAGATTAGCAGAACGTCCATGGAGATCCTCTCCATCGACCGAAATACCTTAAGCTTCTGAGATTGAGAAGGAGTATGTACAACAAACACATCAGAACAGCGAAAGCGTCCTTCTTCAGAACCCAACTGGACAAAGGCAAAAATCGCCGCAAAATGCTGTTTGATCTGATTAAACGTCAATCCAACAACACTACCATCTAATCACCACTCATCTCCATTCCACAACCAAATTGTGAGGACTTTGCCGCCTTCTTCCTTGAAAAATCTAACAAGATCGAATCAGATCTAAGGTCTGCCCTGTTCGATTTATCACTCTTACCAGACTCCCCCCTACCCTCGCAGCCCCATCTTGTTGCAAGTCACTCCCCTAAGAACAATGCCTTTTGGAGTCAATTCTCTCCCTTCAACGACACATCCATTCTCAACATTCTTTCTACCCTGAAACACTCAAATGACTTCAACGATCCCTTTCCCTCTAATTTCTTCAAAGTAATGATAAGGTCACTCGTCCCACTCTGGACCAAGATTATTAATGCCTCCCTTCTTCAAGGTGAGATCCCTGACTGCTTAAAGTCCGGTCTGGTGCTGCCTAGTGTCAAAAAACCTACAGCCGACCCACAGGATCTGAATAACTTCCGACCAATCACAAACATCCCTACTCTGGCAAAACTCCTTGAGAAATGTGTTCAGGTACAATTGTGTAACCACATTGAAGAATTCCAACTGCTGGATCAATTCCCATCGCGCTTTCGTCAGGGCCACAGCACCGAAACAGCCATCACGCATATAGTCGACGAAGCTGTTACAATACTTAACCGGAACGAATTGTGCCTATTAATCTTACTCGACCTCTCATCAGCTTTTGACACTGTCAAACATGACAACCTCCTGATCCTTTTGGAACATTGGATGGGGTTCTCAGGCTCAGTACTAAAATGGTTTGCCTCTTTTCTCCATAACAGAACTCAGAAAGTTAAAACCAATCAAACCCTCTACAATTCCAGTCCTTGCACTCTGGGGGTTCCCCAAGGGTCCTCTCTCTCTCCCACTCTTTGCAACCTATTCCTTAAACCTCTTACTGAAATCCTCAAAGCATCTAACATACATTATCACATGTATGCAGAAACACACCCAGTTGTACATGAAAATCTCTTCTCCTGACGATATCAAGACACTCAACGGAACCCTGCACAAAACCCAAAACTAGTTAACTTTCAACCATCTCAAACTGAACGCCCTCAAAAAGGAATCCCTCCTTATCTCACCACCCAAGCAAGCCCTCATTGTGGAAAAATATATGAAAAATCTCTCGGCTCTCAACTGCACACCACACATCATAGACTCTACGAGATCCCTAGGAATAGTGCTGGATAAGAACTTCAACATGCAAGATCACATCAACACATCTACTGAAGGAGCGAACTTTCAATTGAGCATCCTAAGGAAACCAAAACCCTTCCTTCCCCCCGATGACTTCAAATCTGCTGTGCAAGCATTAGTCATCTCACGACTGGAATATGGCAGTGCAACCCTCTGTGGTCTACCGAGGTACAGACTGGCCCCTCTCAGGGCGTCACTGAATGCTGTTGCTAGGATCATCACAGGCTGCAAGAAAACCAACCACATTTACCCGGATTTGAAATCTCTAAATTGGCTACCGTTCGAGGAAAGGATACAACTAAAACTTGCCGGCATGACCCACAAAGCTCTTCATTTCAACACTCCTCTGTACCTTGCAAATAAGCTAGTTCTTTCGGGCGGTACCCGCTCCTCCAGGAGCTCCAGTACCTTGTTGCTTAAACCAAAGAAATTTTAAAAGATGAAAACTTACAATCGAGCCATCTATCGTATTGCCCCGAGAATCTGGAACTCCCTACCTACGGAAATTAGACTGATTCCATCAACAGAGTCCTTCAAAAGGGAAGTGAAAGCTTTACTTAGGAGTACTTCTCTGAACTAAAAGCTTAGTCTCAGCCTTCCTTGTTTTGCACCTCTGCCTACCTATGTTATTTTGCAATGTTATGGCTCCGATACCCTCCATTATTTTGTCTTTACGTACCTGTTGCTACTGCTGTATATTGCTGTTGCTTTGCCACAATTGTATCCCGGTTTTTGTGTCGCACCTCTTCTGTAAAGCGTTCTGATACCCGATAGGGTCATGTTCGCGCTATACGCACAAGTTACGGCCACTCCTGGTTTTCGTTCCTTTCGTGGCCACGGAAGGGCCGCTCAGGCACGTTCCTTCAGCAAGCCTGTGCAGAACCAGCCTCAGTGCGGCCGTGGCCCGCGAGTCCTTAAAACGCTCCAGCGCACTGTCGGCTTTATCGCCAAACAGGCGAGTGCCATCAAAGGGCATGTCCATGAGTGAGCTCTGGACATCTGGCGAGAACCCGGTAGATCTCAACCAGATGTGGCAACGAAGTGCCACAGTCGTAGAAATTGCTCTACCTAGTGAGTCCGCGGTGTCCAAACCACACCGAATGGCGAACTTAGCCGCATCTTTACCCTCGGCAACAGCTTGGGACAGCACAGCTTGGGTCTCCTCAGGACACTGAGGCAACACCTGTGCAACTGTATCCCACACCGCGTGGGAATAGCGGCCCAATAGGCATGCGGTATTCACCGACCGCAGCCCCAAGCTGGCCGAAGAGAACAACCGCTTGCCGAACTGCTCCAGCTTCTTAGAGTCCTTCTCCGGCGGAGCCGTGGGAAAGGCACTCTGGGACGTCGAAGCTTGGATGACCAGGCTCTCGGGCGTAGGATGAGTGGTCAAAAAAGGCAGGGTCACCCGGCGCCGGGCGATGACGCCTGGCGACGTTCTTATCCACAGGGGCCCCAGTGGCTGGCCGCGACCAAGTGCCCAGTAAGACGTCAGTGAGGGCGTCATTAAATGGCAGCATGGGCTCCGACGAAGTGGGCGCCGTCTGGAGCACCTCAGTGAGGAGATTAGTCTTCAGGGCCACCGTAGGGAGATCAAGGTTGAGGACCTCAGCGGCCCGACGGAGCACCATCGTGTAAGAAGCGCCCTCCTCCATGGTAGGCGGAGGAGAGGCAAACCCCGGGTCAGATGAGACATCAAGGCCGCCGGTCTCCTCTAACTCGTCCGCCCAGTCCTGCTCAGAGTCACACTGACTTGCAAGAGGGTCCTCGGACCCCTCCCAGTCGTCCTCCACCTCCGCCGTATGTGGAACAGACTGCGGCGGCAGGGCAGGGACCGGTGAAGGAACAAACAGCGCCGGGAACGGCGCTGGACGGGGCCGAACCGGCGCCGTGTCCCAATGCGGATCCCAGGTAGGGACAAAATTGTCCTGGAACCTGGGCAGGGGCGGAACAAATGGCATCCACAGCGGCGCCGGAGGCGGAGCCGAGGGTGGCGCTGGGGCCGGAGCCGGCAGCGTGGGACCATTTGGCGCCGTGGTCGGAGCCAGCGGTGCAGGATCCTGCGGCGCCGGGGCCGGAGCCGCCGGCGGCGCCGACAGGATCCTGACACGGGACCGCGGGGCCCAAGGGCGCGCCGCCGGGAGCCCGAGGCCTAAACAGGCGGTCCTTGGTAGCAAGAAATTCTTGCACCTGTGCGGGAGTCGCCGACGGACCCGGGTATGGTGGGTAGGCCGCGGGACTCCCGGGCTCCGAAGGAGCCGCAGGGGCAGAACCCCTGTCCCCCTCGTCCGCATCCGGGGACCGACGGGCGGACGTTGGAGAGCGACAACGCTTCTTCGACTTCTTTTTGTGTCGTCTCTTACACGAATCCGAGGGTGAAGACTTGGAGCCCGAGGAGCGATGATGGTGGCCCCGCGAGCGTTCTCTGGAGCGGCCCCTAGACCGAGAACGGCGCTGGGACGAGTGCCGGACCTCAAGCAGCTTCCGGTGACGCTCCCTCAAGGCCTTCGGGGCCATGGCCAGACAGTCCCTGCAGGACCGGGAGTCGTGGTCGCTCTCCAGGCAGTAGAGACAAGACGCCGTGGGGGTCCGCCCCCGACATATTGCGACGGCAGGCCCCACAAGACTTAAAACCAGGCATCCCTACGTGCACCAGAGTAACTTACAGAAGACAAAGTCTCAAAAAGATAGTCAAAAAGTGACTAAGGTACGTGCTCTAACCGGATCTGCGCTTACTGGTGCGGAAAAAGAAAGAACTGACGTCAGCGTGCATGGGTGTCTCCGTGACGTCATCTCGGCGCTTACGACGCCAGCGACGAACGCGGAGCCGCACGACGCCACCTACCGACGCGCAGGGGTACTGCTGACGAAAAAACTTTCCGGATCCAGTATGATGCCTGGGGATATTCTAAGGTATGGAATCTATCACTAACGTGTCTCTTTCAGATAAAACTTTTAAAATAAATAAATACCAATAGCATTGATCCTCTGTTGTATACAGGATCGCTTCTCTGTCTCAGTTTCTAACTCCTTATGGCTGAATTTTCTGTTGCACTTCCTGCTACAATCATCCTTGGTGTTCTGGCTAGCCACTGTGCTAGAAACGGGCAGATGGCAGTGGAGTACACTTGGATACTTTAGTAGTATTTATATTGCTTTGTAGTTATACATCATTTAGTTCCCCTAACGAGGCACTGAATGCTTATATTATGCTGCTTGCTCCACTGCTGCATGCTCATTTCATCATTTACTATTGTCATTACTATGACTCAGAACGACATTCACATTTGCAAATTATAGAGAATCCTCAATTGTGATTTCCCATTCTGAAATAGCGAAATCTCAACATCAGACCTCTTTATCTTTAAACATAGCATTTTGCTTTGTCTTATTAGTGAATCATTGTCTTTCATTAACAAAGAACTGCTAGATCATATTCGTGTACATCAGACCCTTTTTAGGACGCAGCTGTCTGCATTTGCTAAAGTCATCTTGGGGACTTTCAGAAAGTTGACCTAAGAATGCATTCCGCCCACTGGCCCTTGAGCCCCTGGCAATCTGAATTAGGGGAGACCCCCTTATCAGAGGCCTTAATTGGACGACAGAGTGGGAGGATAGAATCTCCCTGTATGCCGACGATATCTTGCTCTATTTGGCTAGACCATACTTCTCCATACATCAGACATTACACATATTTACACTTTTTCAAAAGTACTCAGGATATACCATTAATTGGGACAAGTCGCTGGTATATGTCCTCTATGGGGAGTGCCCCACCCTGCCCAGAGGCTGTGGGGCCAGAATAGTCACTGATGGATTTCGGTACCTGGGGATATACATCACGGCTAACCCGACCGCCTTTTATGAACACAATTTGGCTCCCCCTCTGCGTCGCTTCCATGAGGAAGTGCAACATTGGAAGACCTTGCCCCTTACGCTTTTAGGTAGAGCCGTCCTATATAAAATGATGGCACTCCCCCGCTTTGTCTATGCTCTACAGAACACACCTTACCTGGTTCCAGCCCAATAGTTCCACACAATCGAGTCAGAGGTGCGCACACTGCTATGGAACGATGGTACCCTGCGAATAGCATTGGCTAAACTTATGAAAAGCTGGTACAACGGAGGAATAGCCCTGCCAGCAATCAAAAGTTAATATTGGGCCTCTCAGCTTGTGGTCACTAATCACTGGGTACACCGGCCAGGAACGGACCCAGCATACAGGATGGACAGGTATAATATGACTACTGGCGGCTACCTCAGTGCAATTTATGGAGGGGCGAAGTACGCGCCAAAATACACTCCAACCTCCACTACCATTACTTTATGGCATACGGCCACGACAGCCCTGGGGTGGAAAAACAAGATTACACAAGTCACCCCTTTGTTGGAAACAGACCGACTAGGGATTTTAGCAAAATACCCAGGGTTTGATATGTGGGACCTGATAGGTCTTTCAAGAGTAGGCGATATGTGGGCAGGGGGTAGGGTGACCCCTTTCAGTGACCTCCAACGGGACTACGAATTAAATATTGGGGAAACCTTTAGATACCTTCAGGCCCGCAACACACTACACAGGGCGATACCTAGAGGTGCTGTTCTCCCTGTCTCTTCGCCCCTAGAGGATAGACTCCTGAACGACTACCTTCCAGAAAAGGCGATTTCCCTGACATATAGAAAAATACTCAATAACACACCGGATACAATGGGAAAAACACGAGCAAAGTGGGAGGAGGATATGGGTGATATTAGCGACGAGGATTGGCAGGAGGCATTAGCGTCTCCCCGGGAGGCGGATATCCGATCTCGATTTAAATTTATCCAACTCAAAATCCTACATAGAGCGTACTATACAAGTTCAGCATTGGTCAAAATGGGTGCCCTCAATCCCACGGCATGTCCCAGGGGCTGTAGACAGATAGGAACATACATGCACCAATGGTGGGAATGCCCGATTCTCCAGACATATTGGGGGAAGGTAACGTCGGCACTGTTATCGACCTGTCAGAAAACAATGGAGGTCTCGCTCCGATGGTGCCTTCTGAACATATGGGATGCAACGGACCTATCAAGAGCGGAGAGAACGTGGGTCTTCCTTGGGTGTATGGTAGCAAAACGGAACATAGCGAGGTCCTGGAAGGGAGTTACTAGGCTCACATTTAGGGACTGGGAGACAGATATGGATTGGTGCATGCAGGCGGAGAGGGTGATATACGAGGGAAGAGGGTGTCCACAAAAATGGTCTAAAATCTGGGGAGCGCGGAACGAAAGTAGAGGGATGATCTGCACACCACTCAGTGACACTTCCCCACTGGTAGGGGACCACATGGGAGAGTGAAGTTCAGAGGTGAAGGAAGCAACAAGAAACGATGCAAGGGATCTGGTTTAATGTAATGTGCTGATTGATATCGTACTCATGCACTGTGCCTGTTAGAAGTTAATGATGCTGCACTGTAATTGTTTTTTTTGTCTTTTGTTTACTCAATAAAAAGATCCTTAAAAAAAGAAAGAATGCATTCTGCCCGTTGCTTGCTATTGGCTTTGTGGTTTGTAACTCACGTTTTCTTGCTTTCCATTTGCTGGCTTTATTTGTTTTAGGCTGTCCTTGTTCAATGTGTCCCTCCCGTTGCCTACATGTTATTTATGGCATTCTTTCATGAACTAGTTTTCTGTAAACAGGCCTTTAAATCTTGTTCTTATCTTGTCACATTCGGTGGGCATTCAAAGACGGAGGTCAAATATCAGGCGCTGTCTTATCCTTCCGAATGTGCTCCTTTTCTGTAAACAGGCCTGTAAATCTTGTCCTTATTCTGTGACATTTGATGTGCATTCAAAGACAGAGGTCAAATGTCAGGTTCTGTCTTTCGAGGGCACTTGTTTACTTTTCTTTCTCTGACTTCAAAGTGAGAGGATTTATGTGACAATACTGCTGGATACTGGAGGTAGGTAGGAAAGAGTTTTTTTCCAGCACACGACAACATTTAAATTAACTGTGTATTTCAGAATACACCAGAGTTAGCACTTTTTTGTTTTTGTTATTTCTGAAGTGTGCTGGAAACAAATACTTTAATATGACGAAAACAAATCATTACACTGAGGTGATGCAAATTCCACACATTTTCGTCTGCACTGTATAGTTTTATTATTAAAAGTGTATGTCTGTGCAAATATAATGGTCATTTCAAATGAAAATGTGTTGTTTACAATGGCAGTGTGCTACCACAACTTGCATACTCCACTCTATGCCACTCATCTCTACTCTGCACCACACCATTTTACACCACGCCACTGCATTTTACTCCACTCTGCACCTCTGTACTCCACACCACTGCACTCTACTCTGCACCACTCCACTTTACACCACTTCACACCACTATGCCTCTCTACTCTACCCTGTACCACACTAGTCTATGCCAATGCCTTCTTCGCCACTCTACTCTACACCACTGCATTCTTCGCCACTGCACTCTACACCACTCCAGTCTAAGCCACACCAATCTACTCTGCACAACTCCACTCTACGCCACTGTGCAACACAGCTCTCTATGCCAATGCACTTTACTCAGTAACAGTCAACTCTATGCCCTTGCATTCTATGCCAATCCACTGTAGTCATTCTAGTCTACTCTGCACCACTGCACTCTATGCCATTACACTCTATAACAATCTATGCAACTGCACTCTACACTGCACCACTCCACGCCACTTCACTCTAAAACAATCTACTCTACACCACTGCACTCTACTCTTAACCACTGCACTCTATGTCACTGCACTGTATGCCACTGTACTATACTCTGCATCATGGTATTCTACACCACTGCTCTCTACGCCACTCTACAGTACACCACTGTACTGACACTCTTCTCTGCACTCTCCGCCACTCTACTCTGCACTACTCCACTTTACGCTACTCTGATCAATGCCACTGCACTCTACGGCACTATACTCTACGCTGCATCACTCTGTGCTACTCTGCGGTGCACCACTCTACGCCACTGCATTCTATGACACTCTACTCTGCGCCACTACCCTCTGCGTATCTAAAACTCTACTCTGCGCCGCTCTGCACCATCGCACTGTAAGCCACTGTACTCTGCCCCACTGCACTCTACTATGCACCACTGCACTCTACACCAGTCCACTCTACTCTATGCCACTCCATAATACACCACTCTACGTTACTCCACACAATGCCACTCCAATACACAATACTCTCTGCCACTCCACTCTACAACACTCTACTCCATTCCACTCTGCGAGACTCCATGCAACTCTACGCCACTTACGTTTTAAGCCATGCTGAACAGCAGCCACACTGGTGTACAACATGGCTAAACACATTGGCAAATCCAATAGCTCTTGCATAGGCAAGACCTATTGGCTTTGCAAAATGCTGCAAATGAATCGGGGTCTGGGAAGTGCAGAGCAGTAGGTGATCCATAGGCCATATCACATAAAGTGATTACTGAAAAGTGCTAATTTAAGACAAGGACTTTGTCACAGTTTTTGGATGACTATTGTCTCAAGAAGGTGAAGAGCTGGAGAAGTAGCACTTTACACTAAACAGTGGTAAATGGTGTTTGTTGCTGGCACTTTATAGGAATGTAGTGCTTTTGGCTGCAAATGTAGCAGCACTAGTTGACATGGCTAAAGTAATTTACACAACACGAGATAACATGACAGAAAGCACAATAAAACACACCAACACCATACCATGGCATAAGACAACAGTCAAAACAGAACGCAACTCAACAAGAACAGTACAGTAACACAATGCAATAAATGCAGCACAAAAAACACAAAACATCGCTACCACAAGAAAATACAACACAACAAAAATGCACAAAACCTTTTGTCACAAGTTACCACCTCCACAATTCTGCCTTCCTTACACATTGATAAAAGGTTTTTGCACCAAGCAATGCCTTACGTACCACCATGAACATCTAATTGCTTCAGCCAAAACTGTTTTGTGATCTAGCCCCCTGTCTGCAGAAAATAAAACGTGCAGTTGAAGTGCATCATGGAAGAGACAATGGGCACCTGTGGTGAAAATCCTTTAGAGCAATAACAATGGCTCTTACTGGGATAGCCCGCAGGGTACTAAACAGGCGCTTTTTGGAAAGAGGGGCCATCTTAGGGAGCTTTTATTTACGCTTATCAGAGCTAGTTACCTACCTAAAGTCCACGATCAGTAACAAATATGAACCATCATCAGGAGGAAGCAAAGGTGCGTAAAGTGTGGCTGAAAAGCGTTCAATTACATAATTGTTTTTGCTTTGTTCTTGGGATGAAAAATATGCAATAACGCAATTTTAATGTACCTTGAGCTGATACCACAAGACAGTCACCATACACCACCATTACCAAAGCAAACGCCTAGCTGGTCCACTAGTCAATGCCATTTATTTCACTTCAAACAGAAGCAGATGAACCTGCAGTTTGCATACGTTGTGATTAAAATTGACTTTGAGGACGAAAAGCACATTTTCTCGATGCTTGACAATTAACCAAATAAAAAACGTGAAACGTCAGACGGTGTGCATTGCCTTAATTGCTGAATGCATAATACTCCACGGACAACCGCATAATGTTAATGCTGGAGGCGAAACGCAAGAACTACATTAATGAATTAGAGCATGCTGTCAGCCTCACAGATCAACATCAAAGCCAAGAACTGTCTTTGATGATTTAAAAGGAGGCTGAGCATGCATACCGCAGACACAACATCCACATTAGAGCACTTGAGCTCCACATTTACCTAAGGGATACCCTGAAACAGTGCTAGAAGTACTGTACCACTGTAAACAATGAAATGATCTTGCTGGTGCATTCATCCATTGTACATGCCACGCACTAACAAAGAAGCCTCATGACTTTCACCTTAAAATGATATATTAACATGTGATAAGTACAGACTCACACATATCACTGTTTAGCACCTAAATACATTTCGTAATGACCATAGTCGTTTGTACATCCTCTGGAATAAAATGAAAACAAACATAGCTCTCCTTATGAGTTCTCGTCTGCATGTATTTACAATCAAATTTCTTTACAGAACCCTGGAATCTTATTTTCAGTGATACCATGTATGCCTACACCTTATCATCAAACCACTCTTCACTCACAGATACTCTACGTTTACTGCTATGGTATGACGCGTACAACTCAATGGAATAACTCTTTAGCGGACTGCCAATGTGGAGAGAACAATCACATTAGATTAAGGATACTATGGGTAAATTAACACCCAAGCAACCATGGAGCGTGTTCAACCTTCTGATTTGCAAATAATGAGCTTACAGAGAAGAAATCAGTTACTTGCCTGTAACTCCAGTTCTCCAACGTTGGTATCCTTCATATACTTATTTATACACCGGGAATCCCCAGTAACTTTAAATACTAATGAACAGTGTTAGAATGGCAGTAAGCTTCAACAGCAGTGTTTCTGTAGTAGTATATTCATCTCACTTGAAACAACCCAAACTTTAGCGAATTACATTTTTTTATTTTTTTATTTGCAGAGTTTTATATAGCGCTGGCTAGACCCGGAGGTATCAGAGCGCTTTACAGGAGGATCAGCGACAAAATTACATCAGTTACAAGAGCCTGCATCAGTTACAGTTACAAGAGCCTGGTCAGACATAGGAAAAAAATAACACAAGGTAATACTAAAATATGTGATACAATAGCATAGTATAAGATATACACGTGTCCAAAGGTAGGGGGAGAAGAAAATAAAAGGGTGGAAAGAAGATCAAGGTTAGGCATAGCCGGAAGGGGGGAAAGGTACTTCAGGGGCACAAAAAGTCAATGAGAAAGTAACAGCAGTCCGGCTTGAGATCCGCAATCATAACACCCCGGTGTCGCGGTGACTGGAACAGGAGGAAAGGGGGTGAAGGGGACCTAAGGGGTGGTCAACAAGGGAAAAAAGAACAGTCAGGTGATAAAGGGCGTAGTATAGTTACCCAGCAATGTCGCTATTGGAGAGAGTTGTCCTTTTCTCAGTACATCTAAGTAGGGAAACAATGTGCGACCTTTCAGTCCAGCCCTTGGTAAAAGGCCAGTATTTAGAACCACTGCCTTCAATAAACATGTACTATAAAACACATGATAGTTAACGTGTATTATGATCCAACATAGCCATCTCTGAGTTCTGGCGACATGTGTAATCCATCTTTTCCTGAAGTAGCTTGTAACAGCTTTTCATACTTACATATTGTCCTCTCAGTGCTCTACTCTATAGCACCAGAAAGAGTCTTAAAGCATCCGAGAAAAAACAACGGTTAGGTAATAAAACAAAGGACTCTCTTAAGATTCCCTTCATGTGACCTTTCAATGACATTTCAGATTGTTTGCTTCAATGGAACAGTTAATGACTATGGCCTGTTTTTCTGCTTTTGTCGTGGAAAGCTGGATTCCTGCACAGGGGAGAAAGCAGCTGCACTTGTCTTCACATTTTAAATACACCATCCATCTGCAACTCTACAATTACAGTTGTAAACACTTCAACCTAACACAAATCACAAGCTAACTAATGAATGGTTCATTTCAGAATAACAAATCCACATGAATTGATATGTCAGCTGCAAAAAAAATGGTCTTTCCTCTCTGCTAACATTCGACCCAGATTTAAAACCGAGGGGGCTCAGGTTGATTTATGGAATAACAATACTACAAGCCACTTGAGAGTTCCATGACTTTAGAGGAGGACATAGCTTTTGGACTCCTTTCTAAATGGCCATGATTTTTTTAAATCATGAAAACATATAGTACAAGGGACTCTATGCTAAAATGTTAAAATCACATTGTTTCTCTTTTAGCTTGGCCTTAGCTCCTCAACACTCTTCTCTTTGGTGCTGAGGAGCTACCGTGCAAGAGCGCAAACTTGCAACAAACACGCTGTATCCAATATAGACACAGAGTGGGCCTTGTGTACAGCCTATGCTCATGATTCAATTGTTTTCTTCTTTATATCAGTTTCCTGCTCCTTATTCAAAGGCTTTCCTTCATTTTCTTCTGTTTGTTCTCTCCAAGAAGCATTTTGGTCTGACCGAGTTTGCAAGAGTTGTATCATTCCACTGCTGACATAAGTGAACTATTTTGTTCTTTTGCTTTCAGTGTTCCATGGAAGAGCATCACTTTTCTTGCTTTCTTCCTGTTAGAAATGGGATTTCTGGTTGGCTAAGGCTTGCGCCAAAGCCAAGCAGAAACCACCACTCTAGTCAGGGCGAGGGAGTTACACACCCAAGATAACCCCTGCTCACCCCCTTGGTAGCTTGGCACGAGCAGTCAGGCCTATCCCGGAGGCAATGTGTAAAGCGTTTGCGCAACACACACACACCGCAGCAACACTAGGCACACTACAAAAGGAACTCCACACAAGGTTATATAAAAAATAGCCTTTGTATTATCATAAAACACATTAGAAACGTAATCACATATTTACACTGTGCCAACTGGCACGGGCAATATTCACAGGAGAATTATATACAGGACCAGGCCAATAGGGCCACGGTCAGAACCATCAGAACAGGTAAGTAAATGCAAATATAAAACACAACCAGTAACTACTGGTACCATAAGGACCTAAGCATTATCCTATTAGCATTAGACATAAACCCACATTAGGCCCAAACCTCATTAGCATAAACACATTACGCAATGGGCCTCACCTGCATAAACACATTATGCAATAACCTCATAAGCATAAACACATTACGCAAATAGGCACTATCTCAAGACATCATAACATGACATTAGGCATAACCACATAAGACATAAAGCAGGAAGAAGGCTCACCTTTCTGAAACTGGTTACAGAGGACTGCCTGCCTCACTGCTGAATAAGCTGCTGAGTTCACATCCAGGAGGTAGTGCTTGGTGAACATGTGTCGGCTCTTCCACTTGGCTTACTGAGGCACCCCAGCACAGAGTCCAGCAAAGTCACCATGCTTCTGAGAGAAAGCGCCCTCACTCTGCCCTGAAGTGGAAGCTTCACCTTGATGTGGCAGAAGCTGATGCTGGCTGAGAACCAACATATTATACCCTGCTTGGACCGGGGGTTGGCCTCTTCCTGAGTGGACAAAGGATACAAACAAGTGGCCCTAAGTGCGTGAGTCCATTGTCTTGTCCATTAAAAATCTAATGCATCTATGTACATCTAAAAAATGCAAAGATTTCTCTGCTGATTTTATAGGATTAGGGAAAGAAAGAACACAGAATGGCAGCTCATTTAGGCAAAAGTCTGTAGGGACTTTAGCCATGAACTTCAGATTGGTTTGTAGAATTAATTTGTCTTCACTAAACCGTAAAAAGGGGGCTTTTATGGTAAAGGCTTGCAACTCCCCTACTCTCCTTGCCGATGTGAGGGCAAGGAAGAGTGTTGTCTTCCAAGAGATGAATCGTGTTCAGTTCTCAAGGCACTAAAGAGCATTATAGAGCAGAAAAGGTCCTGAAATGTCCCTTCATAAAATGTTGTGATCCATTGCGACAACAGTGATGACGAAGTGTCTTCTTTTCTACTAAATATTGAGATAGCTGCCATATGGACTCTCATTGACGAATATTTAAGGACACGCTTGGATTGGTCCTGTAAGTATGAAATAATTTGATGGAACTGCATGGAAACTGGATGAAACTCTTTTCTTTACACCATTCACAGAAACACTTCCACTTGGTGTTGTAAGTCTTTGTGGTTGCTGGTGCACATGCCTATGCCAGGATGTTTCTGCAGTCTGCCGGAATGTCTAAATGGCCGAACTCTAGTTGGTCAGGTACCAGGCTATCAAGTTAAGTGGGTTGAAGTCGTGGTGGAGTATCTTTCCATTGAGTCTAGAGAGGGGCTTGGTGTTCATATTTAGCGGTAGTGCTGTTTATGCAGACAGACTCAGGAGATCGCTGTGCCAGAATTGGTGTGGCCAGGTCAGGACAATGAGGATCCAGGAACAGTGATCTGCCTTCATCTCCTTAGTACTCAGGGGAAACAGAGTAAAAGCGTATGGTAGGGCGTTTGACCATTTGATCAAAAGGCATTGAACTCGGTTCCTGGCTGCCAGAACATGCAGGGGGTAATACTGCCATTCTTTGTTCTTCATAGTGACGAACAGGTCTAGTCCATTTGTGGAAGATGCAATTTGGGCTTGAGGGAGCTCAACTAAGTGTGTCTGTCTGATCGTTTTGGCATCCTGGGAGATGATCCACTCTGATGTCTACCTTGGAGATGGCCCAGTTCCACAGCATCTGTGTGGCTTCAGACAGAGAACAGGACCTCATTGCTCCTTGCTTTGTGATTCACTACACCAAAGTTGTGTTGTCCATCTGGATGAGAACTGCTTTCCCGGCAAGTCTTGGAAGAAACGACTGAAGGCCTAGTCTTATGGCCCAAAGCTCAATGACTTGATGTGAAGCGTTTTTCTAATGTCTGACAAGAGGCCTCTGGTTGTTGCACCTACATGTGGGCTCCCCAGCCGTCCACTGATGCTTACATAGTCAGCACTATTCTGTCTGATGAAGGTTGGAATGGAACGCCCGTGTTTAGATTGGATGCAAACCTCAGCCACAGCAGTGCTTGCTTGATTCTTCTCATCACTAGGACTATGTTGTCCCATGAACTATCTGCTTCTATTGACTATTCAGTTCTTGTTGTAACAGTGTCACCCTGAGCCTAAAAAAAGGTATTCATCCTATACAGGATGAAATGAGACCCTAGAGAGATATGCATTATCTGACGGTCACTGGTTGCTTGAAAGAAAGATTTTTGCCATGGATTTGAGCTTCAGTGCTTTTTCTGAAGAAGAAAAAGCATTTCCCAGCTGCATGTCGGGGATTGCTCCCAAGAACTGGAGTCTTGTTAATGGGTCAATTGAAGATTTTTCGATGTTTGGTGTTAAGTCTAATCTGTGAAAGAGGTTGCTGTAGGAGGCTGTAGAAGCCTTTGCCTCTTTCCTTGACAAGCCAGTTATCCAAGTGGAGGTATACTTGGCAATCTTGTCATCTCAGGAAAGCAGAAACCGGTTGTAAGCACTTTGTGAAAATTCAAGGTGCAGACTTAGGACTAAAAGGGAGTGCTTTGAGTTGACAGTGATACCCTGCCACTAAAAAGTGTAGGTATTTCGCTTGGCTTTGGATTACGGGGATGTGAATGTATACATCCAAAATACCCCGGGAGGTAAGTCTCCATCCTGAAGTAAGCATCAGGAGGACAACCATGCAAACTGACTTTTTGTTCAGGAACATGTTCAATTCCTTGACGTCCAGAATAGGCCTCCACTGTTCTGCTGTCTTCTTTATTAATAAGAATCAGTAATAGAACCCATGTTTTTTCTCGGTTTTCAGGGCAGCCTCTATTGCGCCCTTCAAGTGGATGGAGGAATTTCCTGTTGTAGCCCCCTCAAGTAGAGATTTTGTAGAGATTTTGTTCCTTTCTGGGAGGATGAACTGGAGTGTGTCGTGAACCGGTAGCACAGATTGGACCAATGCAATGGACTCCCATGCAGGGGCAAACAGGGATATTCTCCCCCCACTTGATGTGTTGGGCAGTAGGATGGTCAGCTGTGACAAATCAAGCTCTTTTTTGGTTGTCCTGGGTGCACAATTAGGTACAGCTTTTCCTTCTTCTGGAGGAGCTGCCATAGCTTTGTCTATGGCTTCTGCTAGGTGTATAGCCTTGGTTATATCCACAATTTTACAGAGAGTAATATGATCCTCCTTGGCCTTTGTACTGATTGAAGGTTCCCCTGTATGCTTGTGATCTGCCTGATCCACAAAAAGTGGTTGAGCAAGGGCAGCTATTCTGCACAATCCCAAATGATTCTGCAGAGTCAGTTTTTATCTTTTGCTTGGCACCATATAAGAGTTTACTAAACAGTGTCAGTTTGTCAAAAGGCATATCTAAAATTTTGTTTTGTATTTATGGACGGAAGACTGTGGAATGTTACCATCCTTGTGTTTTCACCAGGGCGCTGATAACTGGCAGAAGCCTGCATAAACAAGCATTTGCAATGCAATGGGTCTCGCATTTACGCAAGTTTAAGCTATTGGAATTGTAAATGACAATGCCTTTTATTTATGTTTTAAAAACGAAAACAAAAATAAAAGGCATTGTTATTTGCAATGTCAATAGCTCAAACTCGCGTAAATGCAAGACCTATTGCATTGCAAATGCTTGTTAGATTATTGAGTAGAAACGCTCCCAATCGGCCCGTGCGGCAAATTAATTAAATAACCAAGCGCGGCCGCTAAAGTGAAAGCGGACCGCGCTGCAAATCAAAAAAAAAATAGTGCTTACTGACTTATGAAGGAGACCGTGTAACGCCACAAGTAAAAGATCCAGTCCTCATGGGGGGTAACAAATGGCGACAGGGCGGTAACAAGGAGGGACTAACGAGCCTCATTATCAATCGGAAGCCAGCATCTACCAAGGACCACGACACCAGCCAATCAAAAATATGGGCGGAGAGAAGGCGAGGCTTCCACAGCATACTCGACTACTGCATGCCTCGCAGAGCGAGCAGCGCATGCGCCCTGCCACTAGGCTCGACCTAAAAATTCCATTACAAAATCAATGATGACTGCAAATTTAGGGCCAGATGTACGACCCTTTTTAGCGGTCCCAAACGGGAAATTGCCCGTTTGCGACAGCTAAAAAGGGTTGTGGTATGGACACACCCTATTTTGGAAGTCAGTAACCTAATATAGACTCGCAAATAGGGTTTGGGACTTGCTATTAGGAAGGGACATGGGTGATTGTTTTGCGACTGCAAATGCGGTCGCAAAACAATTACAGTTACCACCTACTTCAAGTAGGTGGTAAGCAAGTCGCAAACGGGAAGGGTCCCCAGGGGACCTCTTCCCCTTTGTGTTGGGCAGCAAAAATATTTTTTTAAGAGCATGAGTGGTTCCCACCGACCACTGCCTACTCTTGAAAAATGAAACAGACGTTTCATTTTTCTTTTTTTAAATGCATCTCGTTTATTTAAAAAGCAGTCACAGACATGGTGGTCTGCTGACCCCAGCAAGCCACCATCCCTGCGAGTGCTGGCCATTCCCAATGGGTCCCAAATTGCGACCTGCCTCAAGAATATTGATGAGACAGGTCATTTGCGACCCCATTAGGAATTGCAAACAGTGTCTGAGACACTGTTGTACATTCTCTTTTGTGAGTCGAAACTTGCGAGTCGCAAAACGTCGCAATTTGTGACTCGCAAAATGGAATGGTCGTACATCTGGCCCATAGTTGCCCCCTTTTTCACTACTGCCTAGGCATTTTCTCTTTTGTGCTTCAGATTGAGAATGATCATTGGTGAGATGTCATACCACATTTGATGGTCGTAACAGCCCAGGATTGCCAAAGAATGAGATCTCTGATTGAGATCGTTCCCATACAGCTACCTCTAGGCTAAGTATTCACTGGCTGTCTCTGTCAGGAGGTGGAAAAGCTGGTGTGACTAGGTTCTTCGACAGCCTTTATGCCACTGCCAGAATTGATGGAATTCGATCTCAGATGGCCAGTCGGAGAGAAAGGCTCTTTATACTTTTTCTCCAAACAGGGAACCACTATCAGAACTGTAGCTGACAGCTGCAGCTGGTGTCTGCATTAACTTTAGGCCCTCTGGCCATGCAAAGTCTGATATGGGAATCAGTGACTAAAATTTCCGTCATCAGTGGTGTCGTCAATGAGTTGGTACGCATCAGTATTAATCTTGCCGTTGACGGTGAAGGGAGGCTTTATGGATTTTTCATTGATGGGCATGTGGGCAGTGTAATGAGAGAGATGCTTTTTGTGGCAGTCAACGGTGTTGTCGTAGATGATGGCCTTGTTGTTAAAGGTATCATGGGTGAGGCCTATCTCTTCATTGGCATCAACGAGGCCTGTACCATAGCTTTAATGGAGATGTAATTGATGGGATGGTTTTCAATGATGGAGTTTTCTTTTCCATCGTCAACGAGCATGACTGTGGTGTCAACGTCGAGGACAGCAGCTCAGTGAGAGCTTCAAGGGAGCAGTTTTCTTTTATTTGGCTTTTTATGCAAGTTGATATTTGCCCTTCTTGAAGTGTATTCCAGAGAACATTCCAGTCTTTTTCTTTTGAGGAATGGCTGCAGGCACTTTAAGTAGTAAGCACATCTCTAGAAACTCCATGTTTCGCTTTTTTGTGTTGCCTTCATAAAAGTGCTTGGTGTAGCACTTTTAAAGGAATCATCCCCAGAAGAGGGGACTTCCCTTTTAGAAGGGAGTGATTATTTTTCTTAAGAAGGAAAGTGCCAAGCTACTCTCATTATCCTGCAGAGTCTTGTAAGGAAAGGATTTTAAAATGTTGCAATGTGAAGCCCTGTACACTGGACAAAGGCAAAAAATAGACTGCTCATGTTGATTTTTGTAGATTTTCTTCTGTCCACAGGAAGCGCAGGATTTGAAGAAAGATCAATTCCTCTTCTCTGTTATGTGACTGTGGAGAAATTTCATAGAATTACCCTAAAAACAACTTGCAGTATCCCAAAATGGATGGACCACAACCATCTCAAACTGAACCCTGGTAAGACAGAACTTGTTCTTACTGGGGACAGTTACAAGTACTGGGGTCCCCATTACTGGCCTCCAGAGCTAGGATCCCCTCCCTCCCCTTCCCCTTCGGCAAAAACACTAGGAGTCTCCCTCAACAATGACCTCTCACTAAAAACTCAGGTCGGCGCGGTTATCTCTAAGTGTTTCTTTCAAATGCGCAAGATCAGGAAGATACACCGCCTTCTCACTCAGGAAGCCCTGATCCACGTCATAATAGCCACCGTCCTGTCACACCTGGACTATGCCAATTCTATATATTTGGGCATGCCACTCTACCTGTTCAAACGGCTTCAGATGGCCCAAAATCATGCAGCTCGACTGGTCTTTCGACAACCTAAATGGCAAACAGCGACTCCCTTGCTGAAGAAATTGCACTGGCTCCCCATCTCTCAGCGCTGCACCTTCAAAACAGGCTGCCTCATTTTTAAATCCTTGCAAGGCAATAGTCCCGCATTTATTAATAGCCTGATATCTAGGCATATTCCTTCACGTAACCTGCGGTCTGCCCACCGCTCACTCCTCATCACTCCAACATTCAAGCGGGTGCGTCAAGGAGGCCGCAGATTTGCTACCCTTGCGCCCAAACTGTGGAACTCACTCCCGCTGGAGATACGGTCTTGCACAAACCTTTTGCAGTTTAGGAAGTCCCTTAAAACATGGCTATTTGCACAAGCCTATAACTAATGTTTTCCTTGATAGCACATAGAGCCTTCTACAGCGCCATGAAGCCACCTGGTGTACGCGCGCTTTACAAATCATTTTTAACATTAACATTAACAAAAGATGAAGATAGGGCTGGTACCACTTTAGGAAAGGCCAGGAAAGTATCTGGATAAGGTGACAGAGAGGTTGGAGCAGAGTTATTTTCAGACACTCCACATTTGGAAGAAATCAGAGTTAATGTAGGTTCCAGGAGGAGTTGAAAAGCTCTGTACTTCCACCCATTTGGCTGAAGCGTGGGCTGTTTCAAACGAGTTGGATGTACTACTAAACAAATACTTTTGTTGAGGCATAGGACCATTTTAACACTGTTCATAGTTACTTAAAATTACCAGGCAAATCCAACCTGAAAACTGGGAATGATTCAACAATGTGGGTATATGAAAGATTCAGTGCTGGAGGACAGCGAGTTGTACTACTTAAAACAGGTGAATAAAATATCGAATGGTTCTGTGGCTAGAGCCATAACGGAAAGGACCATCAGCAACATCACAGAGTGCATGATGAGAGCACCATACTGAAAGAACTGCAAGCAGTCTGCTTTTCTATAGCAAAATTCATAATCTTAATCAGAAACCTGGAATCTGTATAAGCACACAATGCAACTAAGAATTTATAAGAAGCATTTAAATTCACAGTAAGTCTGGAGACATGTAGGGAATGGACTTCAGCAACTAATCACATGGTGGGAGGTAGAGACAGGAAGATCATGCTGACAGGCCAAAAAGAAACACAGAGGGCTAAGGGGCAGCAACACACAGTAAAGATACAATATCTGACTACTGGGGTGGCTTCAAGCATTTGCAGAAGCTTACCTGGGAAGCGGTAATGTTATTGGCTCTGGAGCACGCAAGTGGCTGCCACATCATCTAGGCTACCTACGACACTAAGAATCCAAAGTAGAGTCGGCATGGGCCTCAATTCTCTAGCCCAAGGCATAACCGAGAGCACTCAAGAGAATTTCTAGTGTGACTGACACTCCTTCAGCTGATCAAGTTTAAGGGGGAAAGAAATCCTTGACACACAGATTGAACATAAAATTAACCACTCAAGAAACTGGACCAAGAGTAAATAGAAGACAACTGGAAAACACATAGGTATAGTGGAAAATACAAAGACCTTTTAGACAAACTACAGCTGGGTTGCTTGGGTGAGGAAAAACTTAAACCAATAGATGACAAACTAAAAGCAGCCAAGGATTTTGGCCGCACATAACACAATGACCTGCAACAGTAGCAACCCTTTGAGTGTATGTGTGCTAAGGAAGTGTATGTAATAAGTGAGTCCGTCAATCAGCAACAACAAGAAAATCAGGTAAATGTAGTTTTCCCAAAGGAGATTGAGAATGACTTCTGGATTATACAACAAGCCAATAAAAAAATTGTTTCTGCCACAGTAAACGTCGTAAATATGGCAATTTCATTGTAACAGACAGACACTGGGCTTATGATCCAACCAGAATTACAGACAACAAAAACGTTATAGCAACATGGCGCATGTCCAATACCAACCAATTAATAGAATCGTGACAGGAAACTAGACTTTTAGGTGATGCAAGAACACAGTGGCTCTAATTATAAAGGTATCAGACCCCAGTGATTAATCTGTCCTGCACAGAGAAATGTACAAGGTGTTGAAACACATGGAGATGAAATACGAGATTAATAAAATATGGAACCAATTAACAGAAATAGTTCCAGCTGTCAAAGGGGCAAAATGATTAATCAAGAAAAGTTTACTGAAAAATTACATAGACTAGCCCTTGGCATCTAGCAGTGTATAAAATAAAATTCAGCGGATACTGACAAGCTTTTCAGTATCAGAAAGTTGTGAAGTTATCACTATCACGCATTCTTGACTAATATCAAATTTCCCACACATGAATGGGTTTTGCAGGAGACTGTCCAGTAAAAACATGTCTTTTGCAATTCTTTCTGCCCAGTAACTGTCTTAAAAACAACAAACAATTTTTACGCTTTTTTAGTTTACACAACCAGCTTACAGGGAAATAAATGTACAGGATCTTTTCATGACAAACAACCCCTAAAAGAGCAGGAGGCAAGAACTTGTGCAAGGGCTGAATACAGGCCCGTTTACTGGATGAAGCGTTCTGAAGGTTTGAACAATGACACTTTTTAATTAAAATCTGCTACATAACAGGAAAATTGACCACCCAATGTTTAATCCCAGTGATGAAAGGGACCACTTTGAAGGTATACTATCACTGTTGAATTGTACAACCCCACACCAAATTTCAAACTCATCACTCCTGTGGTAAATCCATGTAAACAACAGGGATTTGCTGATAGTCGGGGCGGACAGGCTAACTAAAGAACCTGTCACTACAGGCAGTCTATGGCACTTCTCAAAAGCAGGATGAATTAACCATTTAGTCCTGAATATTTCAATGTTTCCCACGGAAAAATACATGTATCAGTAACACCCCACGGCTTCTTAGTCACTATAAATAACCACAGATTGGTCTCAATAATCAAAAGGTTTGTCCTCACACGTTCTACTTACTGTCCCAAGACCTCCAAGGCACAGCTTAACTTGCTCACAAGGCTGTACAACATTTTGTTTCCCTCAAATACTTTTGATTTTTACCCCGGTCCTGCAGGTGGTTGCACCTTGTTATTTAGTGTCTAAAATAAGATGGGGCCAAGTAATTTCACCAAGCTGAATGAAGAATTTCCTAGTAAGCATGACGGAAAGTTTCAATTCTATTAAGGACGCGGAGGCGAGGATTATGCTCAACTTTCTTTATTCCTTTTTCCAGCAGCTTCAACTTTCACTTGACACTAAACAACGAAAAAACTAGCACTCCCATGGTGCTTGTAGAGGGGGTCATCCACAGTCCACCAATAGGCAGTCCATATCCTCCATTAGGGCGTGTGCTTCCTGTGCAACCTCCTCTTTCTTGACTGCGACCACCCTCTCCTCGAGTCTCTTCAGTCCGTTTTGGAACCCTCAGAACCTGGAAGAAGCCACAGACAAGCCAATGACTCTGGTCTCAAGGTACAACTCGAAAGCATCACTAGACCATGGTGCAAATTATACCACAATATGAACAGTAAAGAACACAGATATCCTTTGTCCCCCAAATTGATCTCCAACCAAAGATAAAACAATATCAAAGCAAAAACTTATACCATACGATAGAGTCTCTCCTTAATGGATGTACATCTTAACAGTAACGGGTTGGGAACAGGACTCCCAGGGCCCTGGGCGGGAATAATCCTCGCCTCCGCGTCCTTAATAGAATTGAAACTTTCCGTCATGCTTACTAGGAAATTTTCATTCTATGTCAGGACCGGAGGCGAGGCTTATTCTCGTTCAAAGCTTATCCACCACCAACGACGCCATGTCCATGACTGGTTTAAAGTAGAACCTCTTGAACATAGAGTCTGATGACCAGTCTGCAGCGTTTATAATATCCTCCAACCTGGCCCCCAAGGAAAAAGCTTTTGAAGCCATTGCTCCCCTTACCGAATGGGCGCCACACTGCGAGACATTATTACCCACTTGCTGCATCACCCATCTGATCCAACGGGCTATGGTTGGTGGCGTAACCGCTTTGAAAGGTCTTCCTAGGGATATCAACAATTGGCGTTCCCCGGTGGACGTGTTTCTTCCGTCATACTCTCATATTCTTTGAGGCATCTGATGACGCACAATTTTGGTGAGTTATCAAATGCTGGATAGGACACCATTCTGGAATCTGATTTGGTCCTACGAACAATATGGAAGGAGAACCCTTGCAGGGTGAACACCCTTCCGGAGATGTCCAGTGCTCTAACGTCAGACACTCGTCGACATGAAACTAGACACAAGAGCATTGCCAGTTTAGCTGACAGTTCCTTACGGGACAAATACTTGTTAGGTTGCCAAGATTGGAATAGGTGCAGAACCTTATTGACATCCCATAGCGATGAATACTTGGGCTCCGGAGGGAGAGTGAGCCAAATTCCCCTCATCAATTTACAGATCATCTGATGTTCCCCATCTGGTTGCCCTTGAACAGGTGCGTGGCCTGCCGAGTTCGCCGACCTGTAAGAGTTGATAGTGCGGGACGCCAAGCCTTGGGTTGCAAATGATGCCAAGAAATTCATAATGGTTACCACCACGCACCCCATGGGATCCTGGTCGTTCCGAACACACCAACCGACCCATCTGGTCCAAGCTGATTTGTATAGTTTCGCTTGTGCTGTCTGCCCAAGCTGCTACCAGTAACCTCTGAGCATCATTCAACAGGCCTGATACTCTCCAGCGATGCCTGAAATCCGCCAGGCCACTAAGGGCATTCTCCCTTGCTGAACAAGAGGATGGGGATTGCCTTGGGGATCCCTCAGAAGAAAAGGATCTCGGGGTAGAAGGATTGGAGAATCCCAGGAAAGTTCCAGAAGAACTGGAAACCACACTTGAGACCGCCAGTACGGGGCAATCAACACCACTTTCGCTTGTTGCCTGCGGATGTGCGCCGTGAGCCTCATTATCATTGCTAACAGAGGGAAGGCGTATCCCGTCTCCCTGGACCAATCTTGGAGAAAAGCATCCATCGGGGTAGCCAGAGGGTCTGGTTTCCAACTGAAGAATCTCGGTGGCTAGTGATCCAGACGGGACGCAAAAAGGTCTATGGAGAACGGGCCCCACATGTTGTGGAGTCTCCGGAAGGACGGAAGATGCAGTTGCCACAGGCTAATGTCTGACCAGCTCCTGGAGTACCAATCTGCTATCACGTTGGAGGCTCCTGGGAGGTATTCCGCCATCACCTAAATGTTGTGGGAGAGACAAAACGTCCAAAGGCCTTGGCCAAGTCTGCTAGAGCCTTGGACTTCGTTCCTCCGAGAAGGTTGATGTAACGGACCGCCCAGACATTGTCCATCTTCAGGAGCACGTTGCAAGACACCTTGTCCTTCGTCCAGCACTGGATTGTGAAGGAGCCCGCCATCAATTCTAGGCAATTATTGTGGAGCTGACTTTCTTCGGCGGACCACTTTCCTCCTGTAGAGGAGTCCCCGCAACGCGCTCCCCAACCTGACTTGCTGGCGTCGAACTCTATGACTAAGTCTGAATCGCAGCCAAAGATGGCGCTGCCATTCCAGGCTTCCATATGATCCAACCACCACCTCATCTCCGTGCGAACTTCCTCTGTAATGGGCACTTGATCGGAATATTGCAGACCTCTGCGAAGGTGAGAGGCTTTCAACCGCTGCAAAGCTCTGTAGTGGATCGGCCCTGGGAAGATCGCCTGAATTGAAGAGGCGAGAAGGCCTACCAATCGAGCTACCTGTCTCAACGAGGTGGAGAAGCGTGCTAGCATTCGCCTCAGTTCCCTGCGTATCTTGGTCATCTTCCTCGCTGGGAGACTCAGAGTGCGGCTCACCGAATCTACGGTAAACCCCAGGAAGGTGACCTGTTTGGATGGGCTCAGGAGTAATTTCTTGGCCTTGACCACAAACCCCAGGCCCTGGAAGCGGTCTACCGTTTCCTGCAATTGCTATGAGAGGCGAAGCAGGCATTGCTCTAGGAGCAGAATGTCGTCCAAGTACATGATGAGTCGATAGTCCTTGGTCCTTAGTGTTTCCACAACTAGCTTGAAAACCTTGGTGAAGCACCATGGGGCCGACGAGAGATCGAACGGAAGAGATGCAAACTCGTACACCTGCTCTTTCCACCGAAACTGTAGGAACCGCCGGTGCGGAGAAAAAATGGGGACTGCCAAGTACGCGTCTTTCAAATCCAGTCGGGCCATCAAATCGTCGGGCTGGAGGAGGTCCCGCAGGAGATGGATGCCCTCCATCTTGAAGTGGCGGTAAACCAGCCATTGGTTGAACTCTCTTATGTTTATCACCGGCCGTTGACCCCCATCTGTTTTGTCTACAAGAAAAATATTGCTGAGGAAACCCCTTCGATGTAGACGGGTTGGCACGATCGCTCCTTTCTGCAGCAGCTCCGCCACCTCTGTGGAAATGTGCTTTTTGATGAGCACACCGGTGCAGGGGTCACCCTTCTCTTGTCCACGGGTCCATAGACCAACAAAATAGAGATTGGCACTGAAGCTGGAATTCAAATAACAAGTTTATTAATCACTCATGAGTGGGACTACGTCCATACAGCACTCTCAAATGCTGCCTGAGGTAGTACACTGAAGTCACAGACCATGGTGCTTATATACAGAGTTTGTTGCAGAGTAAGCACGTAGTTACAAATAGAAGGTACAAGCATACATAGGAATAGCTACCTACAAACATGGGCAGATGGGAGATCACTTAGTCAGCAGAGTGGGAGGGGGAACAGAACTGTTTACATCAGCAAAAAACAGTTGACAGTTATATCTTTAGCCAGGTGCATTCTAGCAGCTACAGGCCTTTGCTCAGCACATTGCTTATAGCTCAGTACAGAAGGAGTTAACTAGAGTTGATGACACAAGCAGAATAGAAGGGCAACCAACAGTGAAGACGGAAGAATTACATAGCTAACAAAATGGATGCCACAAACAAGATGGCTTCAGCCTATGCTAACAGAAATTATTTCAGATTTCCACAGATGACCCTTTTAGCATATGCTGAAGACATCTTCTAGGCTTTATAAGGAGTACGGAAAATATCATATACATCTATCTGCATTAATTCATTAATTTCTTGATCACTTGCTAATCGGGTATTTACATTCTTAACATTTTGTTTAGTCGGTATACACGAGGTGCAAGTAGAAACACAAAGGGAACAAAGCATTGGGCCGCATTGAATACATAGGCAACAAGTGAAAAGAATAGCAAGAAATATACATAAGGCTGACAATAGGTTCCAGCCCCATACAGTAAACATGTTCCATAGCCATCCAGTCAAAGTCCAAGTTCCTGAATCCTGATGGATTTCAGTGGCTATTTTGTGCAACTTGGAAATTGCGTCAAAAACAGAAGGGGCGTGGTCAGGGATATAGACACAGCAGCTACTCCCGATGATGCGACATGCTCCACCACGGTCGGACAGGATGACATCAAGGACCATCCTATTTTGGAGCACCACAATTCTCGCAATTTGTAGTTCTTCTGTGATGTTTCCAAACGCCATTGCTGTCTGATTGGTTACAGCCTCTACAACACGTGTCAAGCGCCTTATTTTTCTACTGTTTAAGGCAGCACCAACAAAGAAGAATAGTCCCAAATTAAAGTCAATATACTGCTGTAGTGCAGTATCAGTTTGTTCCACCTCATCATTGTTTATTGTCCTTTTGAATCTGTTCTTGGAAATGTCATTATACAGTTTATAGTCTTTATGGTAGGATGCAGGTGCCAAAAACACAGGTGGAAGCAAAAAGGACACGTAGCAGCTTCCCGACCAACCAATAGGTAGATGGTAATATTCTTACTTCCGCAAATAAAATAGGTGTTGTGTGAGGACAAAAAGCTGCTATTGTTCATTCCAGTAATGTTCAACACTAAAGTACAGTCACTTTTTCCCACAGGAATACTGCCAATACTACTCACACAGAGATCCGCTCGAGCTCTAGTAACAGCAATAACAGGAGGCCCATTCCGCTTAGTTGTTCAAGTGTTAGGGACAACATAGTGTATGGAGGAATTTCCTCGGCGATACTCCTCCATTTCCAACACAGTTCCTCTAGCTTGTGGATCTCCTTCCTCATCGGGGTAACAAACTTTATTCAACTGAGCGTTTAGTCCACCTACATCAGCATAAGTAATATTAGCAACTTCAGAAGCCCACAACAATGCAAACCAGGCTCTGCAGGAGCCATTATGTGAAAACGGCAAGGGAATAAAAGGCGTTCCTCCCTTTTTCTGAAGAGCTGGCATCATTCCACATACCCAGCAATTGGTAACGTTCGTGGCATTGTGTGTATGGTGCAACATTTGGATGAAAGTGTTTTTGAGGTAGGACATTCTGTGCTTCTGCTCATGATAAGGAAGAGTAAAATAATGATGTTCAATTGGGACAGGAGTAGTAGTAGTCAGTAAATTTCGGACAGGAGCTACCTTCCTCTACAATCCATGTTATTATAGCAACAATAACAATAGTCAAAGTAAATCCAGTAGCAATTATTGTTCTTTTGCTACAAACTCTTGCAGCAGTTGGTTTCTTCTCCTTAGACATATTCATTTCGTCGACAAACAAAGCAGATGGTGCCCTAAGGTCTTGGGCAGGCGTTGATTTCTTCACAAAAGTTGAGACAAGTAGTCACTAAAAAGACTACCCCCCTTTGTAGTTAGGCTTTAACTACCCAGGACAGTGGCTCAAACAGTCTCTTTCAATGAAATGTCTTTCTTCCTGGGTCGAAGCTGATATCGAGATGTACCAGGAATCGTGTGGTCCGGGAAGACTTCCTCAGGTCCTTCAGGTGACACAGCTTGTCCTTTCTCGGTGACCAGGATATCGCGGTGATCTGCCAACACAGCTGGGCTCACTAGGTCTTGCAACACTTTTCGACAGTGTGTTGCGTGGACCCAGTTCTTCCGGTTCGTCACTCGAACTGCAGTACTGGTAGCCAGTAGTACCTGCTCCGGTCCTCGCCACCTCGGTGCTAGGGAGCTGGTCCTCTGGAATGACTTTACGACCACAAAGTCACCAGGCCGTAAACAATGGCCCTCACCTTGCGACCTGTCTGGAAGAGTCTCCCGAACCTGTTGATAAATAGAAGACAAACTGTCAGTCAACTGAGACAAATAGTCATTCATCAATACATAGGGTACATCATGTATAGGGCGTGGCTTAGGAATCCCCCAAATATTCATTGGCCTTCCAAAAACCACCTCATACGGTGTGAAGCCAGATCGTGTATGTGGTATCGATCTAATGGATAGGAATGCTAAGGGCAATGCATCAGGACATTTCAAAGATGTGGAAGCCTGTATCTTAGCCAATTTTAATTTCAAAGTGGAGTTGTAACGTTCCACTAGTCCTGCTGATTGTGGGTGGAAAGCATCATGAAACTTCTGCTTAATTCCCAACCCTTTCATGAGATACTCAACAACTTGCCCAATAAAATGGGGTCCGTTGTCACTCCACAAAACTCGGCAAATGCCAAATTGGGGAAAGAACTCCTTTAGGAGCACCTTTGCTGTCGTAAGAGCTGTATTATCCTTCGTAGCGTATGCTTCCACCTATTTACTGAAGGCGCAAACCACTACTAAGACATACTTTAGATTGTTACAGCGCTCAAGCTGGATGTAATCCATTTGCAGGACCTCAAAAGGTGCAGTTGGTATTGCAAAACCTCCTGTTGGAGTTCGTGTTCCCTTTCCAGGAATATACTGGAGACAGATCAGACAGGACTGGACTATTTTCTTAGCCGTACCGACAATCTCTGGATGATCCCAAACTTGCATAAGTTGCTTTGCTATTGAGGATGCTCCAACATGTGCCGGCCCATGTGCCATGTGAATCATAGGATGTAAATAGGCTGCGGGTAACTTCCATTTTGTCATTTCTTTATTCCTCCAACAGCTCATGTCATCCAATGTTCCCTCCTTGGACCATTGGTCTAATTCATGAACAGAAGCAGATTGCTGCATGTCCAGCACCTCTTGCCTGGCATCATGCCAACGTTCAGCCTGTGACTTAACTACATACATAGATGTGGTACTTGCGCTGCATTGCAGTCTCACGAGCTGTGCAATCCGCAAAGGCATTGCCTGCTCCTATTTTATCAGTCACTTTCTTGTGTGCACTACATTTAACAATTGCCACTTTCTTAGGATAGGTCAAGGCAGTAAGGAGATTATGTACTAATTCCCCATGCACTATTTGTGTCCCATGTGAAGTGAGAAAGCCTCTTTCTTTCCAAAGTTGCCCGAAGTTATAAGCCACGAAGAAGGCGTATTGGCTATCAGTGTAAATGTTAACAAGCAACTCTGTACTAAGCTCACATGCTCTTGTCAGTGCTATCAACTCGGCTGCTTGAGCTGACTTCTGTGGGATACGAGCTGTCTCAACTACTGTCTGAAGTGTTGTAATTGCATAAGCAGCAGATGTAGTGCCATCAGGCAATTTCAGGCAGGATCCATCAACCCACAATTCCCCATCAACACTAGAAAGAGGTGTATCTTGTAGGTCAACACGACCCTTTGTGTGTTCTTCAGTAAGGGATATACAATCATGTAACTCTTGTGACTGAGACTGAGTAGCTGGAAATGGCATTAATGTAGCAGGGTTCAGAGTCAAACATCTTTTTAACGTGATATGAGGGGCCAAAAGTGTCAATTCATATCCTGTCAAGCGAGCACTAGTCAGATGCTGTGTTTTTGTTTGATTTAACAAGGCATCAACTGAATGGGGTACTAACACAAGAAATCTATGTGACAAGACTATTCCCTCGCTCTGACGTATGGACACAGCCGTTGCCGCCACCGCTCGAAAACAACCAGGCAGCGCGCGGGCAACTGGATCAAGGACAGCTGAGAAATATGCACAAGGACGTTGTTTATCACCTTGTGTTTGTGTTAAAACTGAGAGAGCGCAACCTTCCCTCTCGTGTACATAGAGTGTGAAGGTCTTAGTGTAGTCTGGAGTTCCTAATACTGGTGCAGAACAAAGAGCTTGACGTAACTGTTGGAAGGCATCCTGGCACTCAGTAGTCCATGGGACAGGCATCGGAGTGTCTTTAGTCAAAAGGGCCAACAAGGGTTCAATAATGTGAGAAAAGCTAGGGATCCACTGCCAACAAAAAGAAGAAAGGCCAATCAGTGCACGGACATCCTTCTGAGTACGGGGCACGGGAGTGTCTAAAATAGTTTGAATGCGATCTGGTGTGAGTGCACGTCCCTCCTTAGACAGGAGGTGACCTAAATAGGTAACCTGCTGTCTACAAATTTGCAGTTTCTTCCTAGAGACTTTGTGATGATGAGAGGCAAGAAATAACAATATTGACAGTGTTCCTTCTTTACACTGTTCAGGGGTATCAGCAGCCAACAAGAATGTCGTCGACATATTGAATAAGAGCCACCCCTTTCGGTACAGGAAAAGAATCAAGCTGCCTTTTCAACGCCTGACTATAAAAGCTAGGACTCTCTGTATACCCTTGTGGAGCTCTACAGAACCAGAATGATCTATTATTCAAAGTGAAGCCAAACAAATAACGGCTGTCAGGGTGAATAGGTATTGAGAAAAATGCATTCTTTAAATCAATTACACTAAATGTAGTGGCAGTAGGAGGAACCATGGTGAGAAGTGTCGTGATATCAGAGCCTACCGGGTATTGGGGCACCACGATTTTATTAACCTCTCGTAAATCTATAATAAATCTGTAAATTTTAGTATCAGTGTCTTTTTTCAAAATAGGAAGGATAGGACTATTACAAATGTTATAAGGGACTTCTTCCACAACCCCCACCTTGATAAAATCCTGAACAATGAGTGTTAATGCTTCTTCGCCTTCCCGAGATATTTTATATTGGGGCAATCGAAGCAATGAAGCACCTTCCTTCACTTGAATATGCACTGGTGGAATAACCATATGTCCCACATCGGTATCTGATGTAGCCCACAAAGTACTAGGTAAAGATGCCAAAGCGATATCTTCTTTGATGAGACAAGACCTCTCAACCATTGGATAGTTGTCATTTAAGATAACACGCACACTTTCTGGGGAACAACGTATTGTAGCACGAAAATGTTTAAGCATATCAATGCCCACAATATTATCCGGCGTGTTAGGGGAAAGCAGAAATGGACATGCTGCAGTAAATTTATCAAGACTAAATGCAAGTGGCTGTGACAGTGGGCTTGGTGTAGGTGTCCCATCGAATCCTATCGATGTTATCATTGCGCCAGACAGGGGAGCCCTAGGAACCAATTTTTTAGACAGAGCACTACGAGTAGCTCCTGTATCAACCAGAAACCGATCAGTAGAACCCAAGACATTTGCAGCAACATAAGGACCCTTCTGATCTACTGGGACCTCCACCGGTTCCTTACCCCATCCTAGGCATTCCTATGCATAATCAGAATCCGCAAGACCATCAGCCGAATAATCAGACATTTGATATTGATTTCGTCTATCAAAGGTATTAGAATAATTTGGTCCGTGTTCAACTGCCTCAAACCTAGGACGGGTTCCTATTCCTCCCCTATTTCCTGAATTCCCTGGGCGTCCTCTCATACTTCCTCTACCCTGTTGATACTGCTGACCTCGCAAAAGGGGGCACTCAGAACGCCAATGTCCAATCTCTTTACAATAAGCACACTGATCAGAAGACAGAGGTGATTGAGAGAAAGGGTGGTACACCAGGTGTATATACTGCACGTCCACCTCTACCACCACCTCTAAATGGTGGACCATATACTTGAGCCAACATAACTTTTGATTTTAAATCCTTAACCTTCTTATCCTCTTTGCCTTTTGCTTCCAATTCCTGACGCTCATAATACTGGGCCATAGTCAAAAGGGAGACTGGGGAAGACGTAGTCCACGAACTCTCGCTGGCCTTAAGGCGACTAGCTATTTCTGGCAACATGTTGGCGACAAATTTGTCGACGAACAGATGCTTACCCGCGTCATCTGTCAAGGACTGCCCACTAAAGTCATGGAATCTCTCTTCAAATCGTGTAAAGAAATCAGAAACTGACTCATCCGCTTTCTGTTTACAAGACGCTAACGTAGTCCAATCTATTTTCTTAGGGGGTATAAGAGTTTTCAACTTAGTCACAATAGCTTTGGGAAGATCTAATATCTCCTGTTATGGTTTCTGCGCAGGCTCTCTAGCCGCATCTATTTCTTGTAAATGCAGCCAAGTATCACCATATGCTACATTATCATCTATTTTCCGAATTGTTCTCCACATATCAGGGGGCAAAATAAGTCCAAAAAACATATCAATATCTGGCAGAGTCATAGTACAGGAGCTAATGGCTCCTTCTACTTCTTCATAGAAAGCGGCATGATTTTTCCGCGGATCGGGCATAGCGGCTTTAAGAGCCATGACATCTGCTCTACTCCAAGGGGTATAAACCCAATCCTAAATAAAATACCCTTTCGCATCATCTGAAGTCTTATCTTCATTTGTTCCCTACCCTTTGGAGGAACATACAAAGGCGCAGCTTCGCGCATTGGTCGTATACCAACTTCAGCACTACTAGATCCATTATTTGTCTCTGAAGTTTCTACTATCTGCGCTGGGGTTTGGGCTACTTGTACAGTTTTAGTTTTACTGGCTTCTTTTATCTCCGCTATTAAGCGAAATGTTTCATCTCGTAATTTGACCACTCGCCTAATTAAATCAGGTATGTTTGAACAAAGGAAAGTTCCATCACTCAATTGTTTATAATCAGAATTTATATCAGTGGGCTCTAAGTTTTTAGAAAGGTCTCTAAAATTAAGTATAACTTCCCAAGCAAAGTTCTCTGCAAAATATAACTGCTCTAAATCTTTCCACTGCTGAACCATTGCTACAAGATCTGAAGGAAGAGTTTTCTTACTGGCTTCTGAATGAACAGTGGATCTAATGGTGGCTTTTTCATCAGTAGTTAAAGTAGAGCGAGTCTGTCGCCCATCTTGCTTATCTATATCTTTATCGTCGGAAGAATGATGGTCTTTATCGGAAGGATCCTCCTCAGGGGCAGAGGGAAATTTATACGGGGGGGAGGTCGATCTAATAAGATGGAATCATCCTGAGGTTTATTAAGCATGGGATAAAGGGGGCACCTAATAGGGTACTGGCCAGTTACCTCTAAACAACGCTCCCTCTCTTCTTTTTCTTTTATTTCCGTCATCTCCTTATTTTTTAATTCTAGCGCTTTTTGATATATCGTTTTTCGTTGTTCTTTCTCTGCTATAGCTGCTTTGCTCTTTCATTCACATCTTTCTCCCACATTCGTACACAATCAAACATATCTTGTCGACTTTTTTGTTAAACAAACACTGTTCTACATATTGAATCTTTTTAAAGTCAAATGACCCATTCACAGGCCATTGGAGATCAGGATCCTTTTTCGTATATTTGTTCCACAGTGTACTATACATTATGGAAGAAATACCGTATTTAATATACATATGTCTATTAGGTGTTCCCTCTAAGGGAGCCGGCTGACTTCTTTCTAAATCCATTTTGGTACCACCAAGACAGCAACACAACCTACGGAGTGTGCTGGAAACAGGCATGCTACCAAGTTTTTGTAAAATATTACGTTTCCAAATTGTTCAAAAGTAGAGAAAAATCTCCACATTACCTGCCTTTATTTTCTGCAAAAAATAAATCAAACAAACAAAACCAGAATCTTGGCCAAGCAAACAAGAGTGCCACTCCAGCGACCTTACCAAACAAAAGTCTCCAACCTCCAACTGCCAATCTCTTGATCGACCTAATGGTCACTGCAAAAATAACGCCAAAGGATACCTCAGTCAGGACCGGCCGCCACCTGGAGGGTCAAATCGAAAAACCGGAAAAGTCACTTTGGCTGCAAAGACAAGGGTCTCCTCATGCAGGACGTCTCCTCAGTAATATTCCACTCTTCCGTCAAGACCACTCCTTCAGACGGCCGCGTCCTCGATGAGGCCCCACGTATTGGGCGCCAACTGTGGAAATGTGCTTTTTGATGAGCACACCGGTGCAGGGGTCACCCTTCTCTTGTCCAAGGGTCCATAGACCAACAAAATAGATATTGGCACTGAAGCTGGAATTCAAATAACAAGTTTATTAATCACTCATGAGTGGGACTACGTCCATACAGCACTCTCAAGTGCTGCCTGAGGTAGTACACTGAAGTCACAGACCATGGTGCTTATATACGGAGTTTGTTGCAGAGTAAGCATGTAGTTACAAATAGAAGGTACAAGCATACACAGGAATAACTACCTACAAACATGGGCAGATGGGAGATCACTTAGTCAGCAGAGTGGGAGGGGGAACAGAACTGTTTACATCAGCAAAAAACAGTTGACAGTTATATCTTTAGCCAGGTGCATTCTAGCAGCTACAGGCCTTTGCTCAGCACATTGCTTTTAGCTCAGTACAGAAGGAGTTAACTAGAGTTGATGACACAAGCAGAATAGAAGGGCAAGCAACAGTGAAGACGGAAGAATTACATAGCTAACAAAATGGATGCCACAAACAAGATGGCTTCAGCCTATGCTAACAGAAATTATTTCAGATTTCCACACCTCCTGATCTATGAGTGTGGCCTGGTCCTGTGCAAAAAACAAACGAGGGGGTGAACCTCCTGCACGGGGGACCCATAAAATTCTATCTGGAATCCTTGAACGGTTTTAGCACCCATGCGTCGGAGGTGATAGACCTCCAATTGTGCTCGAAAACTGCCAACCAGCCACCCACCTTCATGGGGAAAGGGAGAAAGGCTCACCTGATGTGGCCAGGGGTTGGCCTCTGGCTGTTCCCCTGGCACAGTGGCCTCTGTAGCCTCGACGTGATTGGAAGAACTCTTGTCTGCCTGGGTCTTGGTTCTTCTTGTCGCCTCTTTGAGGGCCTTGGGTATAAAAGTGGCCGGTCGAGCGCCCTCTGCCACGACCATCCCCGACAAAAACTCTAGGGTGGAAAACCTTTTTAATGGAGGACTGCGCCTTGTCCAAGGACGTAAAGGTGGCTACAAACTTTGTCAGCTCTTTGATGAACGTTTCTCCGAAGACCGCCTTGAGCTACTGTGCCCGCTTCGGAAGAGGCTAAATCCCCCAGCTTGGGGTCCACTTTTAGGAAAAAGGAGTGTCGCCTCTCTGTAGAGAGGGCGCTATTAGCATTGCCCAAGAAAACTATTGCGCGCTGCGCCCAGTTCAAAACCCTTTCTGGAGAAAGGGGGGTGCCTGCCAGTTTGGCCTCCCCTGCCAACTCCAAGATCTTTGTAATGGGGCCTGATATATCTAACAACTTATCCTGCTAGGAGTTACACAATCTGTCTAACCCCTTTTTCGGGTCCCGGACATACTTTTGAAGGAAAGTGGGCATTTCCGGGACAACCTCTGGCATTGTTGCCACCTTGCCCGGTAGGGTGGGGCGGGGGCATTCTGCTCTAAGGCAAGCCCTTACCTCCTTCTCAAGGGGTTTGCGCAGGCGCCCTGCTACGAACGCTGAAACCTTGGGGGTGGGTGTCCACTCCGAGGAACGGGGATGTATTAAGTCCTCAGGGACCAACATGTCAGAGAGTTCCTCCGATTCCTTGGGAGTATCTGAGGCGAGGGGCACTATAGGGCGCCAGGGTCTAGAGGGACCTGCCTCATCCGCTGATTCCCCTAAGGAGTCTTCCCCATCCTCGTGGAAAGCGGGGATCTCTGGGGTGTCTGTGGTATCCTGCAAGCCTGCATCTGATCTTGCTAAGAAAGCCCTCTTCAAGCGCTTGAAGGCTCCCACGTCCATGCCTGAGGCGCTTTTGCGCTTCGGGGCGCGCTGGGGTCGCTCTGCCTGGCAAGCATATGCAATTTGCATTATGCGGCGCTCAAAAGCGCCAATGGCTTCTGCCACTGCTTGGTGGATGGAAGCATCCACTGCATCGCAGAAATCGTCATCCAGGGGAAGAACCTGCAGAGACTCCTCCTTTGCATATTCACCCTCCATGATGGTAGAGCTAAAGCGGATGCAGTTAGGGCAAAGGTAGGTAACTGTACTTTGGAGCGCTCTCTGCGCTAGTAGGAGACCTACTGTAGATTAAGGCTAATCTCCTCATGAATAAATTACTAATTTTGTGCCCGCTGAGCGAGCTAGTAGTCGGATATTCCCATCCGCTATGGGGGCGACTCACCCTTGGTTTGTACTGGGTGTCTAGACAGTCTGGGCCCGCCGCTATCAGCCACCTCCCACTGAAGTGCTCTCTCACGCCTCATGGCGTTAATTACCGACCCGCGATGCGGGCGTCTGGCTGAACCACTAATCAATGTAAGTAACAAGGACCCCCTGCAAGGAATAAAGAACCCTAGGGCAGGGCAATAATATATGTGAAAATAAATCCCTAGGCAGTCATATGGTCAAATTCAGTCAAAGACTCATGTCGAAACCAGGCATGATGCAATTAACTCAGTGTCAACTACAAACATAACTTTTATAAAAAGTTTCTATTTATTATTAATCTCATTTAAAAAACACACAGACAATACTAGACATACATGTGTATATAACTCATCAGTACAATAATTCAATCATTACAATTTGAAAACAAACAACATAAATACAATGAAATGTGTTACAAAAATCCAAAATTGGGTACGGTAGAAAATTAATTAAATTGATAACGGAATTATAAAACCAAAAATGATTGAACAGTGGCTACAAGATGGATCTTCTTGAACGCGCGTTTCGGCGCACACTGCGCCTTCATCAGGAAAAGCCACAAACAGTGTCCTTGAATAAGTGCGAAGGATGAGGTATAATTCCTACAAGTCGTCAAAGTAGGCTGCTAGGACTGATAAACAGCAATTCGATTCTTAATTGTGCTTGAATAGCTGGTACACAATGAGCCAAGTATAACGCGATTGTTTAACTTTGCAAAGGTCGATGTGGAAGAGTAAAGGAATTATTTAAGACTGCCAGGAGACTGAAGTCAATGATTAACGCTCTTGGTTGTGCTCAATGCGCTGGCACACGATATGTAAAACACGAGGAATTTAAAAACTCTTCAAGAGTCGATGTAAGTTCGGTAATGGTAAACAGCCTGCGGTCTGGCGTCTTGGATAAACGCTTGATACTAGCGGAGTAGTTACGCTCCCACTTCTGCAAGATAGGCGAGGGAACCACTAATCAATACAGACCCACTCCTCCATGGGCGTAAGGGCTTCTGGACCGCTCAGAAAGGGTGTCGGGTTGCAGCCGCCATGTCAAACTCTCGACGATCCCGCCGACTAGAGCGGCAAGGATTAACGACACGCAGACACGCGCCCCTTTGCCCTCCCAATCGTACTGCACCGCCTGACTCTGTGAGGGGGGCCGCAAGCGGAGCTTAGAAATCGCTCCCGCGGCTCCGAGAAAATTCCCTGACGAAGGAAAAAAACAACAACGCGCAAGCCCAAAGTGGGCCGCTAGCGAGCAGCGCAAATATACAAAACACAACTCAATTACAATTAATTATAAATGAAATTCCTCCAACCCTGACGAGCGAGAGGGAAAAGATTACTTAACTGCTGGCAGCAGGAAAAGAAAGAGGAGGTTGCACAGGAAGCACACACCCTAATGGAGGATACGGACTGTCTATTGGTGGACTGTGGATGACCCCTGCTGCAAGCACCATGGGAGTGCTAGTTTTTTCGTTGTTTAGTGTTAAGTGAAAGTTGAAGCTGCTGGAAAAAGGAATAAAGAAAGTTGAGCATAATCCTCGCCTCCGGTCCTGACATAGAATTTATCCAACACTATGCATTTTCCATGACTTACTCCAAAGCAGTTCAGGTTTTGCTTCAGTCCACTTTCACATACTCGAGTACTGATTACATTACGAGCTTCAATCTTGGATCTGCCAAAAGTGAGGGGATACTTGGCAGAATAACACAACCACAAAACTTTTTGGAGTGAGATTGCCAAGTCATTTCAATGTACTGTGATCACCGAGTCTATGCTGTAGCACAGAGCATCGAACAAACCTTCCCCCTACATTAATTCCATAATTTATAAAAAGAAGCACGCAAAGCGGACTATCTAACTGGTGGCCCCCAGTCACCTGTTTTTTTAGATTGAGCACTTTAAATAAAGCAATTATATAAAAAATACTTTGTGTGTTAAACATACATTTCCTCTAGAAAATGAGATTTTAGGTCTGGGCTCTTGTTTGTGCTGAGAAAGGAAAACATGATAAGTCACGTGAAGGCACTTCTAAATATATGCGTTTAAAGCCTGAATGGACCAATTAAAATCTATTGAAGAAAGAACTGCGGAGGAGCAAGCAATAACTAGAGTTAAATGAGCAATTAGAAACTGCTTTGAAAATTGTAAAATTGTTAACAGCAGCAAAAATAGTAAAAACTTCCAAAATAACAAAACAGCTGTGTGCATTATGTAGAAAATTACAGATGGAGCTAACAGGACAAGTACACATATGTGCCACTTCGGCTTAGTAGCCATTATCAATGGAGGGCCAAATAATAACAAAGAATGAAATATTCTGAGAAGCTCATCTTTTTAGTAAGATGCTTCTTATAAGTCGACATACTTATCAATGTTTGCAACTGGAAAAACTGTCATATTAAGCAGTATTCATCAGAATGTTATCCAACTGAAAACTTTACAGGCAAGACTTATGTTGAGGGCCATTAGTTATGCATTATATAGGAAAACACCAGAAATTGTAATGTGACAATGAGGAAAGAGGCACTGGAGTAGAAGGAAAGAAGGAGGCAGGGGAGAAGAGGAAAGAGGACAAAGAAGTGACAGCAATCAGAATGAAAGACAAGGTTCCAGATACAAGATGAATAGGGAGCAGAAAGAGTAACAATGAGTTAAGAGCTTATGTAGGACAGAGATAACAAACCAGTCATAAATGACAGGCTAAACACAACAAGCTAAGAGAAAACATCAGGATGAGACAACAAGCGGATAAAATAGACTGTGACAAAACAACAGGTGAAAGACAACAATACAGTGAAACACACCAGGATGAGGGAGTAAAATATGAACAAAGTTACTTGCCTATAAGTACAGTTATTCAGCACTGGATCTTTCATAAATACACATGCTTTCAATTATTTTCCATCATCAAGCTGGGAATCCTGTTTACATTTAACAGGAGATGACCCTGTATTAATTTAATAGTCAACCTGTGAAACCTCTCAATATTATTGCTTGGGTTTGCCATGACACCAATGATGTCGAGTGACTTAAAATGAAACACCATGGGTTACCACCTTCAGATTTGTATAGCACAAATGTGTAAAGTGTGTACTGATAAGCTCAGAAGAGAAGATGGCGGACTGCATGGCAATCTATTCAAATTAAATGTTTTTGACCAACATTAGCAAACGCTTCAGAAAATATAAACGCAATTTAGGGAAGCAGGAATGAGAATGAGGCTCCTCATCGTATTATAAAACATTCAGGAGTGCTGCCAGTCGCACTGGCGACGCCTTCCTAGGTTGCATATCTAGCCAGTAGTTTGTCATGAAGGTGTCCTTCAAGCGGACATCTTGTAGATGTCTAATATGTGAACTTCACTAGGGAGTGCCACTGTGGCTGATAATCATCTAGCGAGTTGCCTACAAGCAACAGTGGTCTGCAGGCTTTTGAGGAATGAGAGGAAAGGTAGAGTCAGAGACTCCTGGCCCGGTCATAAAATTACCTCCACGTACATCCTGTGACTGCCAATATGTGATGGGAAAGAACTGGCATTTCCTAGTGCACTCTGTGTTAAAGAGGTCCACGTGAGGCATTACCAATGGGTGGAAGATGTACTGATGTTGGTGATCCTCTGCCTCCTACTCTTGGCCAGTTCGCTTTTCTCTGAATAAGCGGGCAAGAGTTTTATGGGCATGGCTACATCATTCCGCATCACCCAATCCCAAACCCTATTGATGATGATGGAGTGTAGAGAGGGCCTTGGATCTCCTTCTTTTCAAACATAAAACATATTGAATCACACTGTTTGTCTGAATCTTTACCACAGAATGCCTTGCATGAGGAAAATAGGGTTGTCGGGCCAGAATAAAAGCCTTTGGCTCAAACACATTTATGTTATGTTCTTTCAGTTGATTCAACTTTTATCCATGAATGGAAAGTTCTTGCAGCTGGGCTCACCAACCATTCCGTGATGCAGCTGCAGCGTGAACATATTGGGGTTCTGCTTAGTAAAAAGGTACGGAGATTGCCAGATTTTGAGTTTTTATCCTCCAGGTGAGGACCAGTTCGAGAGCAGCTGTCACTTTTACCTTGCTGCCATAGTAGTTATTTGTCTTAATGCAATTAGTGATTTAACTGCTCTTCCACTGGCCTTATGCAAACCTTGTTTTGTGTAAACAAAAGAAGCACAATGGCATTAGGTCTTGGCAGTGACTCTTAATTGCACAACATGTAAAATGGATTTTTACTAATGGTACAGGTTATCTTTATTGGATTCTGTACAGACACGTTTCAAGGCATGGGCAAAGGGTGCAATTTCCCACAGCTGCCACCTTCCAAGGGGTCCCCTGGGAAAGTAAACTTTCTATTTATCTAGTGCACCCCTGTGTATTTCCGTATCTCATCCTCCCTCCTCTCTGACTACCTCTACCCCAGAGGCTCTCTCTGCCCAGTGTCACCTGAAGCAGAGTTTCTTAATCATTTTTGACTTCTGTGGACACCCAGTAAATCACTACCGAAATACGGGGACCCCCACTGAACTATTATTATAAGCCTGGGGGATCCCTAGCCTAAGCAATTTCTATGATTTAGACAGCAAAACAACACACAAAAATACAAAAACAAGTATACATTAACAAATAATCGAATATTTTGTGCAATTCATAATCAAATATAGAAAAGGATTTTCAAATTTTCAATGTTGCGTCCTTATTTGTAAAAACTTTGTTAATTTCAATGGATTACTTTTAATATTATTTAACTTTGTAAAACAGTCGTGGACTCCCTGAAGTGACATTGCTGACCCATACTGGTCCTCGGACCACAGGTTAAAAACCACACGGGGCCTTGGAAAGATACATTTCAACAGTTTTTGTGTGAATTCCATTACTGAAAGTTTGCTTGGCTTCAATTAGCAGAAAATGGGCAGTAAAATTATGAACAAAGGGCCCCCAAAAATCCTAAAACGACACTGCTTCTGCATTTTCCCTTTGGGTTGGCACGCCTATCTAGAGCAACTGTTCTTAACCTCGTTAAGCAGCAGACTCGTTATCAGCAGACTCGACTACGGAAACGCCCTCTACGCTGGAGCCCTGACCAAACTCATCAACAGACTGCAAAGAATCCAGAACGCCTCTGCACGCCTGATCCTCGACGTCCCACGCCACAACCACATCACCCCCCACCTGAGAAACCTACACTGGCTCCCCGTCGACAAGAGAATCTCCTTCAAGCTCCTGATCCACGCACACAAGGCACTGCACAAAACCGGCCCAGCCTACCTCAACAGTCGACTCTCCTTCTACGTTCACAACAGGAGGCTCCGCTCCGCAGACCTCTCCCTGGCAACCGTTCCACGCATCCAGAGAACCACCACCGGAGGCAGATCCTTCTCCCATCGCGCCGCCAAGACCTGGAACACCCTCCCCCTCAACCTACGACAGACCGAAGACCTGCTGACCTTCAGGAGACGACTCACGACCTGGTTATTCGACCAGTAACAGCAGCACCCCCCCCCCTCCCTCCTCCCCCAGCGCCTTGAGACCCTCGCGGGTAAGTAGTGCGCTTTACAAATCCTATGATTGATTGATTGATTAACCTGTGGTCTGGGGACACTTGGGGGTTAGCAAGTGCTTAGAAATGAAATAATATTAACAGAGTAATCAAGTGTATATCTATAAAGAAGCAAAATGTAAAATTAAACTTTTTAAAATGAAGTTGATATCCTCAGATTGATTTGTGGGACAGTGCAAGTGCATCAAACAGACCATAGTATGATGATCATGACGATGGGTTGCCTTAATAAAATTTAGAAAAGCTCTAACCTTAACAATAAAATTAAAATTTTGATTTTTTAATTATTTGTTTGTGAATTAAATAAAATATCTAATCCTTTGTATATTGTATTGTGGTTCTAATTATTGAAATTGCTCAGGCCGGAGTCCCTGACTTCCAGTAATGACTCAGCGAGGTTTCAGCACTCAAATAATGATTACATGTAGGTCCACAAAAGTTGGAAGGTTGAGAACCACTGATATAGAGTGTGTTTAATCATATCTTAAGCAGCCAAATTTTTGTCTTGGCAATTAGCATAATTTCTAGTTGAGTGATAAGTCTAGATGTTGAAGGAAACAGAATGTAGGGGTTGCATTTTTAGCAACCTCTCAAAATGCAGCCTTGAGCAGCCAGTTTCCTAAACAAGGAAAGAATTGGGGATACAGATGTCCGAGATAGGTCACCACTGGACCCTTGAACTTCTAAACCAGGCTTGTGAATGACTCAAGTCCAAACGGCAATCACCTGAAATGGATAGGGTTGACCATTTACCAGGAAGCATGAACATTTGTGATGATTCAAGTAAATGGGGATGTGGAAATAGGTGGACTGTATAACAAAGACGACTTAGAAATCACATTCTTGAAGCACAAGATTAAATGCTTTAAGTATCATTCTCTGTAACTGTTTCCTTAAAAACATTTGGAAAAGTGAAGATTCAGGGAGTGCCTTGACCCCCAGAATTTTTCCTGACCCAAAAGCACCTGAAATAAAAAAAATTGGGACTTAATTGTACCCTTGAGGAGCAGTAACAGAGTTGATTTGTGTTAAGTCTTTTTCTGTAGGAGTTTCGGACAGATTCTTGTGCATTCTAAGACGTGACTAATCTGAAGTACATTCACCATGCTTCTGGACCTGGCTACCTACTGGAGTGGAATGAGTTCAGGGTGAAAATACAGAAGGAGTCAGAGTCATTTGAAGGATTCTTGGGTTCTCCACTGAATGAAACCCCATATTTTGTTTTTCATTTGGGTGTGTTGGTTTTGATGTTGGTTATACATACTGTTAAATCTAAAGTGGCAGACAACAGCATTTCCAAGACTCCCAACACACTTAATGAACTCGTAATCTTGATTTATGCCCTGATGTTTTGAAGGCTTTAACCACTAAGTTTAACAAAGAGGGCCTCCACATCAAATGGCATATCTAGAATATTTGCTTGTGCCACTGATCTAAAGAAAGTTCATTGACACCAGCTTTGTCTCAGGACCACACAGATCACTAACAGTTTGAATTCCATGTTGGCTGGTACATAGCTGGGTCAATAATACTGCCTTTTCAGGTAGCTTTTAGGTGGTTCCCTTTATCATCTAGGAACAGTTTAATGATTGGAACAATGTAATTCCACCATTCTCTCCATGAAAACGATTGCACAGGAAATTAGAATGGCTTTGATGTGTCTTTTATACCAAGAATCTTCCCTGGATCTTAAAGGAACAACTGTGCAGGTTGTGGCTTGGATTTTGATTTGTATTGGAGACAGTGGAGTTGACTGAGTCAGATATCGTCTTTGTCAGTCTGGCACTAACCTTAGTATTTGCAGAAGTGCTAGAAAAATCCATAATACAATCTGGCCTGCAGTGAACTTCACAATTAATGTATAGTCCTTGTTGAGCCCAGATAAAGGAAAGGAAAATTGGATTTTCTTAGGCATTAGAAGTCATGGAAGTTCTTGGGTAGATTTTACTGTCATTTCAGATCTTTCTCATCTATTACTTATCTTATCATTCTAGATGCACAGAAAGACACCTGGAGGACACACAATCTGAATAAATTTTTTCTTACACCATGCTAGTTTGCAGTCGAAGGTTGAGGTCTCTTCCTGCAGCTTTATGTTCTGCTTAGCACTTCAAATATAGAGAAGGAAGAAACTCTTGCAACACGAGTTACTCTGTACTCATGGATCTCTTTTACATTAATTCAATTCCTAATACAAGTCATCCTCTGCTTGTTGTTACTGTTATTCTGAGGATGAATTTCAGCTGACAGCTGAAGCACTAGTGCACACATTCTCTGGTTCTTTTATTACAGGTCTGAGATTGGAGGTCGCGGAGCATGTCAGAAAATAGAAAAAAAACAGTATTAGAGATTCACAGCATGGATGTCTAGTGGATCTAAAGTCGGGAACCAAGTAAGGTATTCCATTCTTCCCAAGAACAGATAAATAAGGAAGGAAATTTCACAGACCAATAAAGATTCCGCCCAGAGGTATTTCGAATGAAGTATATTTTTTCAGATTTCCATTGTATCTGACTGAACATGTTCATCACTGTCTACATTCTGACAATATTTAGAGTGGAGCGAGTGGTTGGAACCACATGGAGGGTTTCCTCGATACGACATAGTTAGCCTATTGGTTGTTGATCAGACATTTGTCACCAATGTCACAGATGGTCTTAATCTCTTTTGCCTTCATTAGGGAGATGTTGTAATTTCTCATTATACATAATCTTCGCATTATTACTAGACATAAGAGCAAGAGCGTTTTAAACAGTCAAAGGTGGGACAGTAGGATCCTCTTGTGAAGATTTTGGCATATGAGTTGGAAGCTGCACACCAGGTTGTGAGGTGAGCAAAACTCAATGAATGGGTTGCATGATAGACTGAAAGACCTATGGTGCCCAGCCAGCAATTCTTTTGTAAATGAGATTCAACACAGTTTACAGAAGTAGAAAAAAGCTGCCTGAATTTTGACAATTTAATTTGGAAATTAGGCTCAGAGCGTGAATAACGTTTGACCCCTTCTCCTCATAACAGCTCCCTTCCAGCTCTTGTGAAATGAAATGATTATTTGGTGTTAAACGCAATTTAAACTAACTTTCAGGAATATACTTCACTACCTCTTCTCTTACTACTTGTTTCCAAAGTCCCATGGGCTCCTTTTTTAGTGAAACTTGTAGCACTGGCAATGGTTGACAATGAGGAGGAAGTAGATCAGAGTGTGGATATTGACAAGGGAGTTGTAGTCATCAGTGTGATCTTATGTCTGCTAAATTTGCAGTTGGTGAGGGCCTGACTTATATGGGAGAGATGAATCAGGAAACATGCAATTTTAAGGCAACAAAAGAATTGGCCTCCTCTTTTGGTGACATATACTGTAGTAATTAGATGGACGCGGTGTCATTGAGAGGGCATACATTTGAGACAGGATCTCCAAGTCAGATCAGAGCTTTTTTATTTTTTTATCCCCAGATAAAAAAATGTATTCATGTTTTGCAAAGCATATATTTTTAGACAGGAAACTTGTGTTTACTCTTTTGCATAGTTCCTTCCCAGAGGAAGGGGATGCTCCCTCTTTGAGAGGAAAAAGAGATTAGCCTATTCCTTAAGGTATTGTTGGAGAAAAATTGCAATAAGATAAAAAGGTCCCAACTATGCTTAAGATACAATCAAATAATATATTTTTCAAGAAGGTTACCAGAAAATATTTTCTTTAGTTCAGAGAATTAACAAGGTCTGAAAAAGGATTTATGTTTTGTTTCTCGTGAGTTCTCAGTCGTGCGTAGAGGAAGAAACTGCAGTGGTGACAGAAACCCATCCTTTGGCCCAGTGCCCTAGCCAAGGAGAGCTACAAATAGAAGTGCCACTACCCAATGGGAAAGGTAAAACCCTTCAAAACTATCTTACATGAACGGGGGGCGTGGCCAACCGCCGAGCATGGCGGACGCGAGATAAGAGAGCTCCGTAACCAACCCTGACACCGTGGCATTTATCCGCCGGACATGGGCTCACCGACGCTTCCCACACGGCGTTTTATGAATCGGAAGATCTGTAGACTCCTACGAACAGAAATTCGGGCAGTTTGAGGCTCGATATCGCTCTGTATGAGCGGGCGTTGCAGAGGACTGAGCTGGCGTTGATGCAGAAAACTGCGAAGTGCCACGGAGGTGCAGCGAGAACCTTGCGGTCAGAATCGGCCATACGGATTGCTTGCGGAGAGCGCGACCGCCTTCCCTCTTGCAAAGCGGTTGTTTGATGAGCTCGTTACGGCCGCCCTAGATATCATTATCAGTATTGAACCAGACTAGGACCCGGCCCACGATGGCGGCTGCGCGGAGGTGACCGGCTCCCGATTGTTGACGGAGGCGCAGGGGACGTGCATGCGGCTCGGATCTGGACTGCCCCTGCCTGAGTCCGCTGAGGTAAGACGGACAGACGAAAGCTTGGCAGACTGGCTCTGAGGGCAATCTACCGGAAATCGGCCCACCTTAGAGGTGATGGGTGCGCAGAGGCAAAACTGAGGCTGTGCATTGCGGGGCAGTGGATGCCATAACTGCTGAGAGTGACCTGAAAGAGGAGACCTGGGGAGTGTGTATGACCTGGGGCAACATCAGGAGGTGTCGATTGGCAGTTTGATGGGGATGCTTCTGATAACATGCCGGATAGCAGGACTTAACTCGCTGAGCGTGGTATAGAGAACCAGTGCCTACGAAAGATCCACACAGACAGTCTGACACTTCCCTCTGCAGTTGCTCACACACCTCTCTCTGTGTGGCTGTCTGCCCAGGGGCACATGGTATCGTGGAGAGGAGCCGGTCTGGGAGTCACTGTGGTATGTGCCCTACCTGCATGAGGAGTGCTGGTGCCAGTATCCGCATGTGATGGAAGTGGACTGTGCCACTGGAGATCTAGACTGACCGGGAAGATACCGAAGCGCATTGGTATGATGACAGCATTGGGGGCCCGAGAGTGTGACGCTGTATACCACGAGATCCAACCTTGTGCAGGTACTGTGGACTATCTACTAACATCCTACAAGTGGTGTTGGGAGGTGAGAATTGAGCCATACACTGTTTCTGACCCTTTGGAGGATATGGGGCGCCCCAGAACCAAACAATCGGAACCCCCACCCCCTGACGGCCCATCGGGAACAGTACCGGATACACAGATGCGCAATCCGAACTCGGACGTGATTCCGCCCCGGAGCCCACCAGTACTGAAGGCAAGCTGGACTTAATATTACAAGAAATACGAGACTCCAGAGCCATTATGGAAACGCAAATAAGTACACTGACTACCAGTTTTACTCTCTTGAAGGCTGACCACACGAAACTGGCGGATAAAGTTAAAAATAACAGGCTGGCACTTGATGATCTCGTACCCCAACAGGCGACACACTCCTCCCAAATAGAACAACTACAGCGCCAATTGAAAGGTCTCCAGGACCGTGTGGACGTTGCAGAAGGACGCTCTAGGCGCAATAATGTGCGCATTCTGGGAGTACCGGAGAGAAGTGAAGGGGCCCATCCAACACAATTTGTCGAGCATTGGCTACGTGAACAGGTAGCTACGACGGGGCTAACTGAACATTTTAGTGTCGAACGCGCTCACAGAGTCCCGTCTAGACCTCCCCTTCCTGGGGCGCCACCCCGGCCAATAATAGCGCGGATCTTGAATTATAAAGATAGGGACACGATCTTACGGGCAGCACGAGAGAAGGCCCCGATAACATATGAGAATAAAACAATTTCACTTTACCCGGATTTTACTTTGGCAGTACAAAGAGCGAGGGCTACTTTCCAAGACGTCAAAAGGAAACTTCGGCTGCACCAACTGAAATACGCCCTATTATTCCCGGCTCGCCTCAAGGTTCTCCATGATCAAAAAGCCCTGTTCTTTGACAGCCCGGTAGAAGCAGCGGACTGGCTGGACATTACTATGTCACCACCAGGCTCACAACATTCCTCGCAGTCCACACGACGACAGCAGCCAAAATCGCAACGACTGAGAAGAGAAAGAACTGACAAGGGACACCAAGATGGTACCGATCGAGGAGGACACCCGTCACAAGAACAGATCTCGGACAGCCAAAAGGACGCGATCCTGACGGCAGTAGCGCTAGCGGCTCATGATGCACAATTGGTGGCGGAAACTATAGACTCTTCGGAAGATGTGAATGCACAATCTGACTCGGACTCTAGCTTGGCACTGTTTCCCCTAGTCACCCCTCAAACGGTCAATGATTATCTGGGGTGATGGCAGGGCCTATATCCTGCGGCTGTCAAGGACTGTCAGATGAGTATCTATGTGCCTATAATATATGCTGAATATGCCAAATATGTGATTATTTAGACAATTTTGAAGTATTGGTTGGTTGAGTTGTCTACAATGATAATGGATGTACAAAATAGGGTGGGGGGGCTCTAAGGTCATTGACTTCTTGAGTCTTACATGGAAGATGCTCTGAGACGGGTGGTGGCCACGACCCCTCAGGCAACTGCATTTCGTTATGGAAACTATGGAGTTCTTTCTGTGTTTTCTTTGTTGGTTTGGTTCTCCTTTGTTGTGTGGCGGAACCTAGTATTGAAAAGTTTATTGGGGTTTATAGGCTCGACTACATGTGATAGACAGGGCGCTCAGTGTGCGGGTAATTATGTGATGCTCAGTTTGTATGTTTGGCAACCTGATGGCGCAACCTAATAGATATAAATATACGTCCTGGAACGTTAGAGGTATGGGGTCGATACACAAAAGGCATAGAATTTTGGCACAATTAAACCGTAGGAAGACACAGATAGCCTTTTTACAAGAAACACATCTAGTACATGCGGAAGCCGCTAAGCTTCTTAAGAAATGGAGGGGACAACTGTTTTTTACTTCTTATTCTGCGTTTGCCAGAGGGGCGGCAGTATGGTTCAGGAATGGCACCCCTTTCAAACTTATAGAACAAAAGGCAGACTCGAATGGGCGATATGTGCTGTTGCATGGCTTGTTGGATGGAGAACACATAGTAGTAGGGAGTGTCTATGCCCCGAACACGGAACAAGACAAATTTCTGGCAATTCTTAGTACGGCTTTGGTGGGATGGGAAAGGTACCCATGGATCCTAGGTGGAGATTTCAATGCAGTGCTGGATCTAGCCCTGGACAGATCGCACCTTCCCCTGCAAGGGACGGGATGTAGGAAACAAACAGAAGCGCTTCAGGCATGGGCAGAAGGTTGGGGAGTGGGAGACATTTGGAGGGAGAAACACCCAGTAGGCAAAGAATACTCCTTCTTCTCCGCCCCACATAGCCTACACACTCGTATAGACAGGATTTTTTGTTCACGGACGCTACTCGACACTGTTATGGACACCACACATTTGGCCAAAACGTATTCAGACCATAACCCAGTAGAGGCCACATTATTGTGGGGGAAGGTTCCGACACCAATCCCGTCATGGAAGTTAAGCCCGTTACTGCTGGAAGACTCCGTGTTCCGCAATACCCTTTCCACGGCCATAACCCATTATTTTAATGAGAACAAAAATACAGCGAGCACTCGACAGCTTGAGTGGGACGCCTTTAAAACGGTAATAAGGGGGGTGGCGATTAGCACAAAAGTGGGTGTCCGTGCAGCACTCCTTGGCAGGCTTACGGATGTAGAGAATAGGCTGGGCAAACTGGAACAGGAAGCGGTAACAAATGACACGAGCAAAACAGAGTTACAAGAACTGCACATAGTACACGCAGAATTATTGGAAGACCTCCGAGCTCTGGATTATAGATTATATACACAGAAGCAACATGTGAATGCGGATAGAGCGGGCCCCTTGCTTGCCAGGATTATCAAAGATGCACCACCAGTGTCTCCCATTCTGGAAATAGATGTCCCTGGCGATGAGGTGAAACACACACAATTGGAAATTAATGCCGCTTTTCAGCAGTACTATGAGCGGCTGTATACGTCACCGGACCGGGCAGAGGAAAGGGCATACGAGGCGTTCTTTGAGGGATTGCAGCTCCCTACACTAAGCGAAGGCCAAGCAGTAGACTTAAAGAAGCCGATTAAACACATGGAAATAAAAACGGCGATTAATGCCCTCCCCCGTAACAAGTCGCCAGGTAATGACGGCTTACCCATTGAATTTTATGCGATGTACTGAGTTGTTAATTCCCCGACTGCTGGAATTGTATAGAGTAGCGCTAGATGATGGGTCACTCCCCCTCACTACTGTACAGGCAACAGTGATATCCTTGCTAAAACCGGGAAGAGACAGCAGAGATATGGCGAGTTATAGACCCCTATCGCTCCTTAATACGGATTACAAGATCTTGAGTAAACTGCTAGCAACAAGACTATTACAATATTCCCCCAAACTGATACACACTGACCAGTTTGGGTTTGTACCAAATAGGAGTACGGCACTCAATATCCGGAGGCTCCATATGGTAATGTCGCAGGTGCCTACGAACGCTGATCCGCGGGGCTGCTTTTCTCTGGATCTGAGGCAAGCATTCGACTAGTTACACTGGGATTATATGCTGGCGTCGTTGCCTAGATTCGGGATTCCACCGGAATACACGAACTGGGTGAGACTATTATATACGAATCCAACGGCAAGGGCCCGCACGGGGACACACATTTCAAGCCAATACCGGGTAGCGAGGGGTACTAGACAGGGTTGCCCGCTCTCGCCCTTACTATTCATTTTAGCGCTGGAACCGCTACTGCAACAATTGCGTGTAATGGCAGGACACAAGGGGGTACGTATAAATGGGGAGATGCATGTGGTTTCGGCATACGCCGATGACCTTATATTATTTATTGCAAATATGGACGAAGTATATGACCCCATGCCAGAGCTTTTCTCGGTGTTTCAAAAACTCTCGGGCCTAACAATAAATGAGGACAAGTCTTACGCCTTCTTTTTTAATGACGTAGCCAGAACTGAACCAATTCAATTTGGTTGTTGGAAGTTCCAGACTGCGTCGGTTACTTTTAAATATTTGGGTATTCAGATTTACCAGGATGTGGAGGATATTTTAGATGGCAATTTGACTCGCTCTATAAGCTCACTTCGACGGCAAATAAGGTTCTGGACTTCCCTGCCGATATCGGTAGCTGGGCGGATAGCCATAGCCAAAATGGTGATGCTACCAAGATTATTATATTATTTCGTTAATTTGCCCATTATGATTCCACTGCAAACGTTTAAATTACTGGACACCCTCCTGGTTGAATTAATATGGGGCTCGGGACGTAGGCGTATAGGGCTCGTCAAGCTACAACTAGCTACGAAGCAAGGGGGTATGGGAGTCCCTGACATGAGAGCTTATTGCTATGCAGGCCAACTACAGTGACTGGCATATTGGATAACTGGCCGTAACTTGAGAGAAATATTCATGACGTCACAAGCTTGGGAACGTGGGGAACTGCATGTATTACTGCTCCCAGGCAGCAAAACCCCGATGTCGGCGTCCCCACTTTTGCGGACAGCCCTACAGTACTGGAAGAGGGCCACGCGTTATACTAAAATATCGGTGCCCTACGCCCCCAATATACCCCTGTTGGGCCTTGCACTTTCATCGGGAAGGGTGACACTGAGACACATAGAGATCTGGGCAGAGGCGGGAGTGTCCACGATAGGCGACTTGTTTACTGATGGCACATTGATGAACCATGACACATTTGTGCGGGAGAGGGGTATCAGATAGACTGTTTCTGCTGCATGCACAGATTTCTCGCTATATCAAAATGGTTTGGGCCCCAAGTGGTGATGAGCCGCAGACCCATGCACTCACACATATGCAGTATTTGATGGGTAATGGCAGTCACCTAACGAAATGGCTGTATCGGGGTATCCGCACACACACCTCTATTTCGCTGCAGTTGACTCGTGCTAGATGGGATGCGGATATTGGCCGCACACTCACAGATAAGGAGTGGGAGATAGTGGTGGAACACCCAAGTAAGATCTCTAGGAACCTGAAATTTAAATTTATACAGTTCATGATCGTGCACTGTGCGTATTTAACCCCCCACAAGCTTAGCAGAATGTTCCCGGAAGTGTCAGGTGATTGTCCCCGCTGCCAGTCCCCAAGTGCCGGTTTACTACATATGTTATGGGATTGCCCGAGATTACTGTATTATTGGTCAAAGGTGCAAGAACTAGTGAATAGTGTGGCACCGACCGGGAACATTCGGTCACTAGACTGTTGCATACTAGGTCTAGGACCCAAGAAAAAAAAGGGAGATCCCACCCGCAGATTTGTGAACCTTGCACTGATTTTAGCGAAGAGGAATGTGACCATGAGGTGGAAAGCTACCAGGCCGCCCAACTTGTTGGACTGGTATAATGAGATGGTGCGATGGGGAAGGGCAGAGGGAGCAGAACTACAGAGAGAAGAACAGAAAGGGTTGCGAAAGGTACCGATCTCCCTGGACTGGAATGCAATGATGGAGGAGTTTGTAACCAAAGACTTACAAGAATAGTGACAGGACGTATAGTCCAGGACCGTAAATGTTATCAGATGATGTAGAAACTGCACTAGATAGTACAATACAATCCATGTACGTGTTGCCTATATGCTAAACTGTATCCGAATGGATAAGTATCACTAAGTCCGCATGGGTTATAAATGCGGAGCATGTATACAAATGTTAGTTTGTGCCTATATTGGGGGGGGGATGTGAGATGATGTTTTTTGAATATTTTGTTCAAATGAGAATGCAATGCCCATGATAAGCCTTGACGGATAAAATATTCGTGTTATTGTAAAAAACGTAATAAAAATAAGTTTAAAAAACTATCTTACATGAACATAGAATTCAGATGGAGTTTAGCTGTAGCAGAATGTCAGTGAAAACATGATAGAATTTGCAACTCAGTAAGCGGACTCCTTTTAAGTCCCTGCTGCACAAAAGTTGAAAATGGTCTACAAAAGGTGGACTTTAAGGCTTGCCATCTCAGTAACAGCTTAGCAGGCCCAAATTCAGAGGCAAGCGGGCCGCAGAGATTATTGTGTTAAATGTAGACCATAATAATTGCTGTGTTAACTGCACTAAGTATTTCAAAGTTGGAGATGGAATAGTTCAAAACATGTGAATCAAAGATCCAATGCTAGAAAAATGCTAGAATACAAGGTCAGAGAGAAAACTGAAATTGAAGAACACTAGAATTAGAGACAACAATACATGAAAGATAACAGGGTGAGCAAACCTACAGATAATAGAATACGTCAACAAAAGAGTGTGAGATAATACAGCAACATAAATGGGGAAGATAAAGAGACAGAAAAAGAAATAACTGTGAGAAAGCGGGCAAAGAAAAATTGTGGCACGTCTGAAAAAATTAGGAACTACTGGCCAATAAAACTGCACGTGGCAATATTGTAATATTTCAACATGTATGGTGAGATATTAAATACTTTTAGACCATCAGATCAGGCAAAATACACTATTTAGAATTAAAGCATTTACACTTCTAAATGAAGTTGAAGCAACTAGCTTATTGTTCTGCAGGGCGGCGCTGATGATAACCATAGCGGTTCGTGGTGGTTAGTTGAGCACTCTACCTAAATTTGTATGTTCCAAGATGTCTTTCCTGGTCTCTTTGGAATCCCAAAATGCCCAGACTAATCACATCTCCCTCTAAAACGCTTTTCTTATCCCTTTGGGTTGTGCTATATCTCTCAATCTCTTAAAATGAGAATGAACATTGCTTCAGACCACAATATGCTTTTTCTTACTCCCTCCAGGACCTGATCGGCAGCGTGCCCCAAGATGCACTTCCTGGTGTCTTCATACCATTACATAAACAAGCATTGGCATAGCCAATAGGTCTCGCTTTTGGGACATTATAAGTGTTTAGCCATGCAACGGTTGATGTTGTTGCACCAAGGATATTGTGCTGCATAACTAAATACTTATAAGGTCCCAAAAGCGAGACCTATTGGCTATGCACATTCAGCACACTTACAAGACTTTGCTCCTGAAGTTGTTTGCTGATCTAAATTGGATCTGCCCAAGAGTGCATATGTTTGATCTCTTTAATCTGGGCAGTCACATTAAGCGTTACCTTGATCAAGTTATTAAAACTCCCAACGTCAGCAGAGATTTCTCTAACTAGTGTAAGTTTTTTCTAATTTAAAGTTATGACAAAGTTGGTTTCCTTAACATTAGCCCAGGCATTGCATGGTTAAAGGGCATGCACTAAGTTAGAAGGAGGCGAACCAATATGAAAAAAGACAGACGCATATTCTGTCCAAGAAGTTGGCGACTTTTGGAGCACTTGACCATATTAGGGATGAATAAACCAAATCAAAGATATGACCTTTCAAATGGGAGGGAGGGTAACCAACTTATCAATCCCCACAACCAAAAAACAACCATTGGCAAAGCCAGTAGATCTGGGTTTAATGTGCTAAATGCATCCAGTGAAAGTACATTAAAGTCAGTTAAGAAATGTAAGGTGGACTTTATTGAAGGCTGTGATCCAGTCCTGTTTTCTGACTCCATTTCAAATAAAGATGGCTATAGTTGTAAAGTAGTTTCTAGTACAGTTTAATGGAAGTACTCAAGTGAATAAGGAAGCCTACACCCAGGGCCTTAAGTGGGCCAGGTCCCTCTTGGTCTCATACCCTGCAGTAATTACAAACTGCCATTGGAACTGGTCCCTATTCGGCTCTATTTTCATGTCCTTAATTTTAAGTAACAATAGAGGAATTGTGACAAAACTGTAGGAGTCCCAAGAAAGAAAATGACCTTACTGTGTGAGACGTAGAAGCCTGTGTATATGTGTCCAAGAGAACCCAGGAATTGCAAACATTTTTAAAGCAAGCCTTCCACACCAACCCAAGTGTAATGCTTCATCATGGGGCTGCCTCATTCGTCAGAAATGATTATGGTGATTAATGGGCTCCTGCTTACAGGGTGTACCTTGTGTGGGGTTGGTGCAGGCTCCAAAGTTGCAGCCTAAAAATCTTGTGATCTCTTCCCAAACATAATGCTTTTATACTGTGTGCTCAGGAGATGATTAAAATGGATGGAGGATGGGAGGAGAGTTAGTTCTCCAGCATCATTCAGGCCGACATGTTTCAGCTGTTTGTGCGGCCTCCACAGTGGCCCCCACCTTTCATCAGGACCAGGATCCCTTAAGTCAGTTAGTAACCATTCTTACAATACACTGCAATCACACTTTTCTCCATTCATAGAGTTAGTTCAAAATATATACATGGATCTTAATTATATAGAGCAAAATGCCAAGAACACATCACAACATGCCTGTGTTTTGGTACCACTAGAAAACACATGTGAGGGGTACACAGCAAATAAGTGTAGCAAAACTGAAGGTGTTCATTGTGTCAACCACAGCACTTGTAGCAAAACACTCTGATCTAATGTTACTGGGGATTGCTGTCCTATGGAGAAATACTCATGGGGAGCATCGTATAGTCACACACTGCAAGGTATACATATAGTACGAAAGTTGTAAAATAGTGGAATCACTGCTTGTTACATGTTGTTATACGTTTCAGCTAGTCATTTAGCATAGTATTGTGAGGTATATAATGTTCCATTAACTCTATTGGTCCTAAGTATCACCTGTTCTACATAGGTTCCAAAGATGACTGTTAAACTATAGTAAAGAGTCAGTTGTCAAGAGATGCTGTAGGAGTACGACGTGTCTAGCTAGGGCTGTATGGAATAAACTTACCTGTGAACCTGAATCTGCTGTGTGGACCTGAATCTGCTGTGTGTACTACAGAATTGGCGACGAGTGATGAGAGCCCTAGATGCACTGCAGTACTCTGTTACAGGCCGGCAGGAAGAAACATCAGGCTAGCGGTGTGGAAATTGCCACATGGAATCTCCACACACAGCCATTTTGCTGGCGTGTGTATTCAGCAGTGCAGCGTAACAGTGAAGCGGTGTGGTGCTTTGTCACACGAAAGTCAAGGTGTTGTTTCCCAACAGGAGGAAGAGCCGTGCCGGCGCCCGGTTTTGTAACGTCGTCGGCTGCTGGGCTGGCTGGCCTGTTAGGTTGGATGTGGGTCAGTGACGCACACACACGCGTGAGAGCAGCTCCGTCGAGTATTCTACACACAGCGCATTAAGTCACACAGGAAGCCTCCTGTCTGGTTGTGATGCGGGTCAGTGAAGTGCTGGCGTAAGAGCTGCCCGCTGAGTTGTGTGACGAGCGTTGCTGTAAGTCACAAAGGGGAGCTACATTGGTTTCGTTGCAAGCTCTGTGGCCAATGGTGGATACTGGCTGTGTTAGAAACAAGTGCAGCGCTGGACAGCAGAGACGTCGGCAGCGGGGCGAGCGCGGCAGCCTGGGCTTTGAAAGCTGACCAGACGCCGTGCGTCATGGCCTTTTCCCAGCATGTGTTTCCAATTATCGCGCCCGCGTCTGGGCACGATAATTGGAAACACATGTCTGCATGCGCGCGTAACCGCAGGGAAAAGGCCATGACGCACGAGCGTCTGGTCAGCTTTTGAAACCCCCTAACATAAAGTCTTGCCAGAGCAGCGCTTGCACGCTACTCGAGGCTCGACCTAAAAAATGAAAGCTTTGGAATTCGAGTTTGTCTGTGATCAAATGCGTTTTGCTCATTATTTTGTACGTAGAATAGAACTACATATATGCACACGCTTAAATAAAACCAAACACTTTTATTAACTTATTGAGTTGGCAACATAAGCAGCAGCTATTTATAACACAACATTTCGCATACTTTTTCCATATAATTGCAATATGTATTATTTAACAAGAAAGTTGTTTCGACTTACTCCAATAGGCTGAAAAATTAATCCATCCACTTCATGACTGACCTCTCTGGCAAAACTTCCTTCTAAAAGCTGCAGAATAAAAGAAAACACACACTAAATATTTTCTAAATTAGCCATAAAGATATGCTCAATGTACTCAAATAAGTGCCTGAAACATAAACAATTACAGTTCATAAGAATAAGGCTGGGACTTGAGCATGGCTATGAATTCACACATTTGGGCATTCCTTATACCAGAGGGGTGGGCAACAAACCCTCACCAAACTGTATTTCAGTTCAGTTATTCGTGTGTGGCTACAATTATTTTCACATTTTTAATACACTACTCAAGGTTGCGCTCATGAGCTACTTTAATTTAACAAGTCCTCCAGAGTGAGCAGGTTCGATGTATTCTCAAGCTTAGACCATCATCAGAAATGAAATATCAGATACATTTTTTGTCTTTTATTAGTAAAGGGCGTATGAACTAGTCGCTGCTGAAGCATTTTTAAGTTTGTTTTTCAATCAGCAACAGGGAAATATGGTCTCACTGAAAAGAGAAGTTAAAGTACTGCCCTACATAATACCTGTAAAAAATAACTACACTGCTAACTACCGTACCAAAGTTGGTGTATTTAATAGATTAACATGCTTCGAAATATTTCCGTTAACAAACTGGTAATTCGCAGCAGGTCAGACAGGCCTGTGGGGATATAAAGTCACGGGTGCAAGCACCCCCGACTTAGCTGAAACAAAGTTACATTTAAATGTGTTATGGATAGGGGATTTTGTTGTCTCAGTTTAATCGAAAGGGAGTTACATGTTTAGGTACCTAGTGATACACCACCAATGCATAAAGTATGAACAGTAAGCTGCAAGTGGAGAGGAGGAGGAGGCAAGCACAGGTTCAGGATTAGCCCACACACCAGCCACAACAATCGGTATCCCTAGACGTTTCCTTACAGAAGAGATGTAAGTTTCAGTAGGGAAGAATACACATTCTTGACTTGGAATGTCAAACCAACCAAAAGATATATAAAGTTCAATCCTACATGAAGTAAGTATTCACTTGGCACTCCTACAGGAAATTCACTTCACCCACACAGAAGGTAAGATTACTACAGAAAAGATGGAGGGGGCAGCTCTATTATATATCCTACTTGGCATACGTCAGGGGGTACTAGTGTGGATATGGCCAGGGGTTCCAAGTTACTAAGAATAACATAGATAAAGAAGGGAGATTTGTGGTGATATGTGGAAGACTAAATGGAAAAAATATTGTTCTGATTAACATATATGCCCCAAACGAAGAGGAGACAACTTCTTTGGCGAGCATATCCTTGAATGGGCTGACGAAATACCCCTGCAGGGTTAGCGGTGATTTCAACTGTTTATCTGACCCAGATTTAGATAGACCACATGTCCAATGCAAGATAAAAGGATAATGTAACAAGCAGAACAGAGAGTGAAGAGAAGCATCAGGGTTATTCCATATACCTCAGCCACAACAAACCAACTGCCAGTTCAGGAGCCCGCAGACTCCTCACTCTACATTCTAGAACTTTGTGACCACAAAGTTCCACTGTTCTAGTCTCTTCTACAATGTTCTGGTATCTTCTACAGTGCAAGTGACCTAGGTGGCGGAGAGATACCACACATCTCCCTTTTTTCACAAAGGATATTTTTCTCAAATTTCCACCCCAGAAAGCACAGAAACAAATAACAGTCAATAACGCATTTAAAGAAAGACCAGCGAATTAAACAAATGTGTTAAGAAAGGATTTTCATTAGTACCACATTACACTTCCAAAGATAAGACAAAGTAAACCATTTAATAACTTTCGCTGTATTACTTGACTAATCTTTTAAGAAACTGGAGGGGCGAGTCACCCATCCACTTGATCTGACTTGAACCGCAGTGTTTTCCCCTTTTGCAAATCAGGACTGTAATTGGTATGTCCAGTTTTTGACCTGGCTTCACTGTTGTTTTCACAAGTCTCCCCATTATGTCCATCCTGTGTCTTGACTGCACTGCAAAAGAGCTTTATGATTTTCATGGGTTCAGTAAATGTTTACCATTGTTTGTGGCAAGTCGGAGCTTTCACTCTTACCCAATCACCCACTTTAAACTCGATTAACTTTGGTCGTATGCAATTTGTCAAACCATTCTTTGCGGGCTGCCTGCAACTCCAACTCCTTTATCATCCACTGTTGGCCTACATCAACCCTCACCCAGCCTTTGTGCCACTTCATCCACCCAGGTACCAGAATTGGGCTTCCTACTCTTTAAGAACTCAAAAGGGAGTCATACCTGTTGACTGATGAGGAGCTAAGCAATAAGCACACAAAAAATGATTGAAGGAGGGACCAAGGGACAATTTAAAGACCTGCACAGGATTGTATCCCCAATTACATAGTTCAATATAACACAAAGAAATCCTTGGGTCTAGAGTGTGATCGAGATGTGCAGAGATACTGAGAGAGATAGAAGGAATAACTATGGGGTAATCCCTTTTAAGGACGTAATCCCTCACCCACCCTAGGTGGCATGCTTCATCATATGTGATTCTCCTCTTGGTGGGAAGGCCTGGTCCCACCAAGGGCTACAACCCCCTCTCTACGAGGGAGGAGCTCAGGGATGTTTTAGATTTACTCTGTCAAGGTGTGGTGATGTGATACTCTGTGATGTCATCTAGAGTGTTGGCAGACGTCCTGCCCTGAATGTTCTGTTCATGGCAGTTACAGCCCGGGTTTGGTACCAACTGGGACGGCTCTCTGTACCGCAATAAATACATCTCCTGCCACCTCAACTGTGTTTCCGTTTCACTTCTCAACAGTGGCGACAGAAGACGGGATACACCCACGGCCACCTCCGTCTGCTGATGACCTTCGCGGGACTTCCTACAAGTATTTATAGCCTTTTCCCCGTCGGAACGCAGCTGTGAGTACATTTTTTTTTAATCTTTACTCACTCCCGGACGAGGCACAGTAACGAACAGAGAGCCGTACCCTTTAAAAAGCGCATAATTTACTAGATTAAGCGTTTCTGCAGCGCGTGTGCTGAGATCACGCATTGACCAGCACGACAAAGCGGACCTTAAGAAAGGTGCCTTCACAATCGAATCCATGGGCGAAAAAGGAGTGGAGCAGTGAACCCTCACAACACTCATCCTCCATTCAAGCTGGAAAAAACGCATAGAACCGCCATCCTCCATTCTCAAACACCAAAAAAGATAGGAAGCTCGAGCCCTTACCCGCACTCCGCAAAAGCGCTGCTGGTTCCCGGCTTCCTAGGCGAAAGCTCACGCTTTATACTGTACTACTGGAGAAGCCGGTTTTGAGCCACCCGGCACCAACGTAAGGGAACGTGCCGCCATTTTGAGAATGGCATCCCGCATCTAGACTGGTGTCCGATTTGCCAACCACGTTGTCCACCATCCATAAAGTTTTCATTTCGCCCTACTTGCGGCAACGTTGCAGCGCTAGGAACCATTGAATGGTATTCACACTTCTCCTCAGTAAAACAGAGCAGTTACTGGCTGAGCAGATCGTTTTGACGCCTGGCCTTACATTTTCGTTAAAAAGGGAAATTCACTCTTCTTCACACTGCGCTGACACGCACAGCTCTTTGCGTGTCACACCTTCCTGCATTTTCGCTGACACGCACAGCATCGTGTCTCCATATTTTTATCACTGTTCCTATTTACAAGACACACACAGTTGTCTTGCAGCAATTTTGATTAAAAAAAATCTTCACAAGGCGAGACTGCCACCCAGAGGCGCAAGTGTGAACTACATTTTCAACTAAATCTTTATTCAGTGTGTTACTTCTGTGATACACACACAACATTTTTGGGGTTTTCTCTCTTTTCTTTTTCATTTTTTTTTTCGTTTTTTTTTTTCTCTTCTCTCTCCTAGCCCCCTTTCCTTTTTTTTCCCTTTTGTCTACATTCTTCTTCTCCCTTATTTCATTCTCACAGACATGCAGAGCGTTACAGCCCCTGCGCCTTTTTTACAAGAACCCGGAGAACCGCAACTTGAATGGAAACTGTGGATCAGATCATTCAAGGCATATCTTGGCGCAATTGATGGTCAAAGATTCAGACCGGAGAGGAAAAAGAATCTTATCTATTATCATTTGGGGGTCGAGGGGCAAAATGTGTTTGACCATCTACCTCTCTATGAACCACCTGAAGGAGAAGATCCCGATGAATTCGAAATAGCAGTAAGGCAATTGGACAAATATTTTACGAAAACTAAAAACATTATTGTACATAGATATAAATATTTCACGAGAACACAAAAACCTAATGAGAGTATAAACACTTTCATCACAGCTTTAAAAGTCCTTGCTGCAAAATGTGATTTCGACAATTTCACTTCTCAACTCGTAAGGGACCAACTCGTGGCACGGTGCTACTGCAAAAAGATCCAAGAAAAGTTACTCACTTGTAAAGACCCCACTCTAGATGAAGCATGGACATTGCAAAGAGCATTGAAAATTCAATGGAAGATGCCAAGCAACTTGAATCTGCTCCATCCAATTCCAGTATATCTGGTGCCGTTTCTACAAATATTCCCTTTTCTTCTTCTGCTTTTCCAAACACCTCTAGAGGATCATTCAGAGGTGGGAGGAACTTCACACTGAACAGAGGTGGAAAAACCTACACACCTAACAGACAATCTAATTTCAGAATGAGTTGTTATAGGTGTGGGTCATCCATGCATGTTTCTTCCTTCAAAAACTGTCCTGCTATTAACCAACAGTGTGGCCAATGTGGTAAAATGGGTCATTTTACAAAAGTTTGTATGGGAGGAAGAAGAAGAAGTGTAAGATGTGTACTTAATGATTACGATCAAGATGATCAATATGATGATGTCACGAACCAAGAGTATGTGGTAATAGTCAAGAACTGATCTGACAAACGTACTATGCAATACATTCCAGATCCCGAAGTTGATGTTACTATTGAGACCAGTCATATTCAACTCCTGGTTGACACAGGAGCACGCATCACTATTGTGTCTCATGACAAGTACATAACATTTTGGTCCACTAAGAGTTTGTTACCTCCTGACATACTTACTGTAGCCTTTGAAGGAAGTAGGATTGATTTGCTAGGCTACTTCTGGGCTAGAATAAGTGTTCTTGGAGTAGTCATCAGTGGCAAGGTATATGTGGCTAAACGTGGGATCAATGTTCTTGGTCTTATCCATCAAGCTGAGTTTGGGCTGACTATCAAACCTGGTTCACCCAATCCAGTTTTTATTGACCATCAATCTAACCACAATTACATTTCTACCACTAGTGATACTGGTTCTAAGCCCAATACTCAATCCACAAATGATTGGGAACACAAGTACAGCAATATTTTTGAGGACCGCCTAGGCAAAATCACGAACTTCCAACACTTCATTAAAATTAAAGAAAATGCCGTGCCCATCAAGCATAAACTGCGCAATGTACCTTTGAGCATTAGAGGTGACCTCTCAAAGCATTTACAAACATTATGTGACCAGGGTGTAATCGAGAAGGTTGAGTCTACTCTCTGGCTTTCACCCATTGTTTTGGCCAAGAAGAGGTCTGGGGACCTGAGGATGTGTGTCGACTTGAGGAGCCTTAACGAAGCCATCTGGGTTGACGGCTTTCCCTCCCACGCATTGAAGACCTCATAGCCAAAGTAGGTTCCTCTTCTTGGTACACGAAACTTGACCTTAAGGCTGCGTACCATCAAGTCGAACTACATCCTCAGTCCCGACACCTTACAGCTTTCGTCACTCCAGATGGTGTATTTCAATTTTGTCGCCTTCCCTTTGGTCTCGCATCGGCTGCTGCCGTATTCCAAAGATTAATGACTGAGATGTTCCATCACAATCCCCACGTTGTTGTTTTCCAAGACGACATTCTCATATTCACGAAAAGTGAAGACGAGGCATGACTCTGTCATTGACCAAGTATTCAACGTTCTGGCAAACAGAGGTGTCACCTTACAAAAAGCAAATGTACTTTCAAAGTTAAAGAAATCGAGTACTTAGGCCATGTCATCTCTGAACACGGCATCAAGCCCAGACCTGGTCTAATAAAAAGCATAGTTGATGCACCTTCTCCCCAAAATAAGGAACAACTTATGTCCTTTCTTGGTCTTTGTGAATTCTATTCTAAGTTTATGAAAGATTTTGCAAAGACCACAGAGTGCTTCAGGGCGCTACTAAAGAAAGGAGCAACTTATGAATGGTCCGAGGAGTGTCAAAAAGGTTTCCAGCTGATCAAAGACCACATAGTTCAAGCTCCTGCATTGCAAGCATTTATAGAAGGAAAGCAAACCATTGTCACTGTTGACGCTTCAGAGTACGGTCTAGGAGCTGTCCTTTCACAATATGCCAATGGTAAAGAGCACACAGTGGGATTTGCTTCCAGGACTCTTCGTCCTGTTGAACGGAAATATTCCGTTATTGAAAAAGAACTTTTAGCCTGCGTTTGGAGTGTTGAAAAATTCAAACAATATGTATGGGGCAGATCTTTCATTCTCAAGACTGACCATCGCCCTCTAGTTGATATCCTTTCTGGGAGAAACGTCAAACGCACCACCGCTCGCTTAGCACGTTTATCCACGAAACTCCTAGAATACACTTTCACTGTAGAATATATCCCTGGTGGAAAGAACTGTAGAGCGGACTGTCTATCAAGACTCCTATTTCAGACACCGATGAACATGAATGGGAAACTGACATCGAAGAGTGTTTCGTAGCACTTATTGGCCAAGTTAACTTGTCCTTTGCAGAAGAAGATTGGATTATGGAGATTGACAAGGATCCCATTCTCAAAGAAGTCGCTTCTTTAATTAAGAAAGGTTGGCCCAAAGAGAGGTGTCTCTCAGCAGATCTACAGATGTTCTGGAAAGTGTGTGATGAACTTTCAATGGAAGGTGGGAAAGTTGTCAGAGGCGATAAACTCATTCCTCCCTCTTCCTACCGAGAAAAGATCATTCTAGCCGCACATTCTGGTCATCTGGGAGCAACTATCACAAAGAGGAAAGTCAGAGCTGACTTCTGGTGGCCTAGGATGGACACGCAAATTAATGATCTAGTTCGGCAATTTTCACGCTGTAATGCCAGTGACAAAGTCTTGGTACTCGAAGGCACAGTTGAATCTCCTGTACCCCCGCCTGGCAGAGCTTGGCAAAGACTTGGTATGGACTTTCTTGGACCGTTTCATGTTCTCCCTTCCAATTCCAAATATTTTTTAGTACTCATTGATCATCTGTCCAGGTGGGTGGAGGTCGAACCCATTACCACACCCAATTCCAAGAGTGTCATTAACTGTTTGAATGCCATCTTTCTCAGGACAGGTTATCCCGAGGAAATTTTGACCGATAATGGTGTTCAATTCGTTTCAGAAGAAATGAACTCATTTCTACACTCTTGTGGCATCAAACACACCAGGACTCCGCTGTACCATCCACAAAGCAACGGCAAAACTGAGAGGTTCAACAGGGTCGTAGTGGAGTGCGTGCAAGCAGCCTTTAGATCAAAGTCCTGTGTTTTTCAAGCTGTGAAGGATCTTGTCTGGTCTTATCGCACCTCACCTCACGTTGCTACCAATTTTTCTCCTTTCGAACTTATGAGGGGTAGAAAAGCTTCCTCCAGCGTATATCCCTTCTGGATGGTCAAATCATTTCATCAAGGTTGCAACATGAGGTGTATGTGGGAATCTGCCAAGAAAACTTCCACTGAAGCTTGTTCTAAATCTCATCAATTCTCCACCACGAAAGAAATTCCTAGACTCCGTGTTGGAGATTGGGTCAGGGTCAAAAATCCAAACTCAGTAAGAAAAGGTTTGTCTAAATTTCTAGAATCACAACGAATTGTAGAAATCCGTAAGAATGCTGTTAAGTTGTCTAATGGAAGTTGGTGGAGTACTTCCCGTGTCGCAAAAGATCCTTGTATTCATTCTGAAACTGGTGAAAACAATCAAAATGTTGTAGGGGGATGGCGTTAGGAGAAGCACTCAGAATTCCGGTTAGACCACGAAAATTACAAGACTATGTATAAGTTTAATTACTTTGCTCTTCACCCTGCTTTCTGTACTCACCAGTTCATTTTCTTTCTGACATATTGTACCCTTCCTCTATCCCATAGTTATTTTATCAAAAGAGGGAGGTGTGGTGATGTGATACTCTGTGATGTCATCTAGAGTGTTGGCAGACGTCCTGCCCTGAGTGTTCTGTTCATGGCAGTTACAGCCTGGGTTTGGTACCAGCTGGGACGGCTCTCTGTACCGCAATAAATACATCTCCTGCCACCTCAACTGTGTCTCCGTTTCACTTCTCAACACAAGGATATACTAAATCCACCAAATGAGAGCGATATGAGCTGGGGGAGGGCGCAGCGCAAAAGAAAATACAGTGTGGGACGTGATGTTAAAATTAACAAGTGAGAACAAATAACGTATTTTATTAGTATGTTCTCCCTGTCAGGATTAAAAACAGTGCACCTGCAGTATGGATATAAACTGCATGTGTCAGACGAAATAGAAGGTCAACATGTTTCAGCTGTGATGACCCACTAGGTGTCAGGGCTTTCGTCAGGACCTAATTAGATGCTGCTGCAAACAAATAAGTGAATAGTGAACACGTAGTTTTAGAAAAAAAAGATGCTGAAATACAAAACCCATTGTCCTGTGGTTTTCAATGCAGAACGCAGTGAGCGTACCTAATGGGAACAGATACAAACAAGCACATCACTACCTCTGTACACGTATTAGCAAAACTTAATACAATTGTGGGAACCTCAGTCTCACCACAAATCAAAACATGCAATTAGCCACTGTTGTTGAAAGAATTTAGTATGTTTACCCATTTCGGGCGGGTAATTTACCTCACCTCTACCTGGCGACAGCTCAGGGAAGGGGGGCACCGCTCTAAAGAGATGTGAATAGACAAATATTATGATCACATCTCGTCCAGTCTCATGGAAAAATTACCGGACTGGTACGTTAACAGTTAATGCAAGACTTACTCAAAACAACCAACCTATCTACTGCCAGAAAAGGACTCAATGCTCCTGACATGTCCACGTAATACATAGAAGAACCAGAGAGGCACTGATGGTATCTAGAGTCTACCCTATTTCATAGAGTCTGGAACTATGAACTACCTGTGTAGTGCCTATGTCCGCATGCTCCTACACTTAACAGAATTCTTAAGTAAAATTCCTCCCCAGTCACCCGGAACCGGATCTCAGACTATGTCCATACCCTTGAGGCGAAAGTAACATTAGTCAAAGACACAGTACAAAGAAGTCCCTTAGTCCAACCCATCTCGTTTGATATAGTCATCTGGGTATGCAAAACAAATCTACCGTCAAGCATAATTCCCCGGTCTAGGACCTGAGAGATAGGAGACAGAGAAAATAGTAGCATCACCTCACATCCTGTAGTCAGTTAACACATGAACAGTGGTCAATATTCTAACAGAGGGCTCTCTTTTACAGACTGAGCCCGTTATACCGGTGCATTGTGGGTTGAGGGCATACCTAACATTGAGACTGCTCTCCGATCTACAACCTCACTAAACGAAAGGCAAGTTTAAAAAAGGAGCGGTTATTTGACATTAAAACAAGCCAAAAAAGCGACCAAGCAACTCACCTCTCCGTCGGTACCCCGGGCAGTGTTAAGCCGTAACCGGAGGGGAGTTGTGAAGTGTATTCGGGCGTCTTAAATACATTCTCGTATCGAGGGAGTTCAGGTGCGGAGTTTTACAGGCATGCCGGGAAATGTAGTTGATCTACTGAAAATGCGCATGTGACAGCGCCTACATCTCTTAAAATCCTTACTTTTATTAACTTTAAAGCTGATAAAGAAATGAAGGCTCTGAAAGCTTAATGCTAAAGTGATTATCAAAATAAAGTGGACTACAGCAAACCGCAAGCCGACAGGAAAAGTGACACGAGATGGTGTAAAAAACGTGTTACCTTCCACATGCTCAAAGGTTATCACACTGTTTGCCTCTTATATTTCGTAACGTTGAATGTACCAAAGAAACTCAAGGTATTCGCTCAATCATTCTATGAGGGTCACAAAACTCTGGCCCTTCATAAAAAATAAATAAAATGAAAAATGAAAAGTAACGCTCTGATTCACGTGTCGGTGGTGACAATCGAACCCTGCTGATAGAAGAGCATGTTGTGCCATAGGCAGTCAACACTATCTCTGCGCCACAGGATCTCGTTTAGTGGTGCTGTTAGAGCAGTATCTTACTTCTCACTTGTGGTCTCCTTAGTCAGTATTTGTACATAAAGGAAGGGAGGTTGGTCATTATTCGTACATAAAGGACGGGAAATTAGGAATGTGCCAATGTGTTTCAGTCAGATAATACAGTGTACAGTAGACTGACTAGAATTCATCACATGTTCACATCCAAAAACCTTTGCTATGCTTATCTCAAAGCCCCATGTCACATCCAAATTACCCTGCCCTCACTGGGAGAGAGTACCCAACTGAGTAATTGAATATAATCTGTAATGGGATAGGATGTGTTAAGGGGAAGGCCACGTCGTCTGGTGATGTTTGTAGTCTCAGTGAATATCTAGTGCCAATCGCTGGATATATTGGAGACAAACAACCAACTACCAGATCACAAAGCAACCCATGGAATGTCATGATTCAAACCCATGGTGTCACTCTGTAATCTGTGCACCCACCTCTGCTCTCGTCTGAATAGATAGGTCGATATATCTCTCACATGGGCAGGGATGTATGGTTGTTCCAGTACCGTCCACCTGAGATCGTCTGATGCATGATTCTTCTCGAGAAAATGATTTGTGAGTTTGGTTGCAGATTTACTGCATCGAATGGTACTCTTGTGCTCTAGAATACGTGTCTTGACCTTGCACATGGTCATACCCACATAGCACATATTGCAAGGACAGGTGACCAAGTATATAAGTTTGTCACTATTACAATTAGTGTGGCGAGAGAGTATCCATGGCTTGTTGGTGCCAATCTCAATAGAGAGAGTTTGTTTCGTCTGTGGACATACAGCACAAGAGCCGCATGGGAAATGCCCTTTCACCGCTGGTAAACACCACAGGGTGGCTTGATTTTGGGGCCTCTTGGATTTGGGCCGTGTATGGACCAGCTGATCTTTAATGTTCATACTTCTCTTGAATGGGAACAGAGGCCGTGGAATAGGGGTGTTCCCCATATTCAAGATGTTCCAATTGCGAAGTATGCTTTTCTTGATTTTGTTAGAAAAACTACAGAAAGTATTCACACAAGTGATTCGTGTGGTCGCCTCTTTCGGTGTCGCAGGTTCTAGTAGAGCCTCTCTGTTGTTGTTGGCCGCTCTCTTCCTCGATCTCCGTATTAATTTCACATGGTAGTCTCTGTCCTGTAACTGGGAGGTCAAATTCTTTGCATGTTCATCATATTTTGATCTCGAAGAGCAATTTCTCTTAATGCGTAAAAATTGCCCGTAGGGCAAATTGTCTCGAAGGGACTGCGGATGATAGCTACTATATGATAATAGCGAATTTCTGGCCGTAGGTTTCCTAAAGAGTTCGGTGCCTAGACCGTCTCCTTCGGGGAAGATCCGGATGTCAAGGAACGGTAGGCTGATGTTGCTATATTCACATGTAAAATTCAAAAATTCATTCCTGGTGTTCAGCCATTGGTGGATGTCACAAATAGTGCTGGGTGTCCCACGCCATACGACAAACACGTCGTCAATATAGCGTTTCCACACCAGGATGTGGGCGCTGTATGGATTTGTCTCTGTTAGGATATACTCTTGTTCAAAAAGATGTACATAGAGGTTCGCCAGACTTGGGGCGAAGACGCTGCCCATTGATGTTCCAGATATTTGCAGATATAATCTGTCCTCGAATTTGAAGAAATTCTCTTTCATAGCGAGACGGGCACATGTCATGATGAAATGTACTGGAGAAATGGTATCCATTTGTCTGTTGTTGAGTAAGGTCCGAATCATCGCCAGTGTCTCATCTTGGGGGATACACGTATATAGGGACTCTACGTCAAACGAAACAAGATAGTCTTTGGTAGCATCAAAGGAAGTCACTTCGAGTAGTCTGAGGATGTCTTTAGTGTCCTTAAGATACATCGGCATATCCTTGACTAATGGCCGTAGAAAGTGATCTACAAAAGTAGAAAGGGGCTCAAGCAATGACCCTAGGGCTGAGATTATCGGTCGGCCAGGAGGTGGTCGCTGTTCTTATGTATTTTAGGCAATACATAGAAATATGGGATTACTGGGTGCGGTGTGATGAGAAAAGCGGCTTCCTGGGCAGTTACCCATCCGTTTTCTTTAGCTTCATCAACCAGCATCTTGATTTCGGTAGTCAGCCTCTTGGTGGGATACATTTTAAGTGGTTCATAGAAACATCTATTCTCCAGCTGTCTGAGACATTCAGTCCGGTAGGTCGAAGTGTTCATGAGGATGATCGCGCCCCCTTTATCCGCCGGCTTGATAGTTATTGAGTCGTCGTTAGCCAGTGCCTGCATCGCCAATTGTTCACGTCTTGATAGATTCTGGTATTGTCTCTAGTTCTGTTTGCACAGAGTAGTTACTTCATCTATGATTGCTCTCTCAAAAGTAAGTACCTGGGGAGGGACCAGATGCATCGGTGGATTGAAAATGGAGCGGCTTTTCAGGCCAGTATTGAGTTGTGCATCGTCCTCAACCCTGGTAGTTTTATCTTTGAAGAAAAAATTGAGGCGAATTTTGCAAAAAAAGTGGGCCGGTTCTTGTCTAATTTAGAAGGTATTGCCTTTGTACGATGGTACATACCCCAATCCTTTATTCAGGACTGACAATTCATCTTCAGTGAGTTCATGATCGCTAAGATTCACAACTAAGTCGCATCGTGACTGCTCCCTGGCTGGGTGTTGGGTTTGGTCATACTCCGAGTTGTTCTCGGTGATGGCGGCAGGCTCCAATGAACATGAGCTTGCTGATTCCGTCTTCTACCTCTCGAGCGACCCCGGCCAGACCCTAAAAAAGGCTGGTTGGGAAAAAATTGTGGTTGTGGTTGAAAGGGGAACATTGGTGGCTGAAAAGGTGTATTGGAGTATCCATACGGTGTGGGCGGCCACCATTGAGGTGGTGGCGGAGGACCAGCACGTCCTGCTCTCCAGTTGTCCCTGTTCCTTCTATTCCTTCTATTAGACCCTCTTCCTTTGGAGTCACCATAGCCATTAGAATCTGAATCGCTAGACAAATCTTCACTACCGGATGTGGAATAGTTGGAGCCATATCTCTTCCCTTTGTGATTATACTGTACTGGGACATAATTGTCACTGGTGTATGGGTACACCTTCTCAAAGGAGAACCGTGCTAGGTCTTTCTTAAATTTAGTTATTTTAGTTGTCAAGATTGAGTCCTTAAACTCCTTATTAGTTTTATTAGTCTCTTCAGTTTGTTTTTTATAAAGTGTTGCCGAAATGACCACTTTTTTTTTCCAAGTATTTTTATTGAGCAGCTTGTAAAAACAACAACCAGCAATCGCCCCAATATTAAGGCTTAACGAATCTTCTGTGCCAATATATCTTATACAAGCCATTTTATGCTTCACGAACAATCCACCCATTAGAAACAAACCCTCACCCCCCAAACCCCCCCCCCACCACTAACGCGTACGTCTGTTACACCTGGCAGTAATACAGTGTGGCACAAAGTAATATTGCAGAACAGTCCCACTTCTTCTGGTCCGTAGAGAGCTGTCACCCGTTCAGGAGATTATGCCAAGTCTGGATTTGCAAGAAGGTACCCAGAGAGGGGAGCCCAAAAGTCCCTAGGATGAGAAGCTTCAGGCAGCTCCTCCGCGTAGATTTCTAGTTGGTCCCTACAATAAATTAAATCACGGATCCACCTCTTAACCGTCGGCACAGTCTTTGCACCCCAACATTGTGCTACCGCCCTCTTGGCAAACAAGGTAGAAATAGCTACTAGCCGCCTATTGCAGGGCTTGAGCTTCTGCACCCAGCCCAACAGACATACATCTGGCACACCCTACAGTTTCCATAGTAATATCAGTTAACACTTGCGTGACACGTAACCAAAAGTTGTTAATACCAGCGCAATACCAAGCTAGGTGCATAAAATCCGCGTCAGCCTGGCCACAACGCACACAGCACGCACTTTCACGCAAGCCAAACCTACGCAATTGAATCGGTGTATAGTAAAGCTGATGCAAGTATTTAAAATGGATGATGCGGGGTTGCAATTTGCCGTCAGACGCCCAGTTAAGGCGCAGCAGAACTTCCAGGCGTCTAATGACATTGTAGAGCTCAAGATATCATTCCACTTATTGTAGGAGGGAGAGTCACTTATTTCTTGTTCCCGAAGGGAAGCATTGTATAATTTGGTGATCAGACCGCGTCAGTCCTCTCCCCCTAGCACCGCCCGCAAGAACAGCAGCGTGCGCGGCTCAGCCGGATATGCAGGGTAAACGTCCGGGATTGCCTGCCGCACTCGCACATAAGTGAACCCCAGCATCAGACCAGTGTCTCGACCCGTCTGCAGGTCCGACAGTGTCCGGAATCGGCCCTGTTTGTACAAGTCGCCAATATGAGTAATCCTCACCTCACGTAATGTCTTCAAGGCCGCCTGTTCTTGAGCGGCAGAGATACCAGGGTGCGCGGCAAGCGGCAGTGTTGGGGCATACAAGTAGTCCAAATGTGCTCTACTAGCAAGAGTTTTCCACGCCCAGGCCGTGTAGTGAACTGGACTAATTTCAGCGGGCGGGCCCCCTCCTCTGCCCATCAAAGCAGCCGCCATCAGAGGCATCGGCAGCACGGAGTCTGCCTCAATCGCAGTATGCTGCTGGAACCTCTGTGGGTAATACCAAAAGTGCGCAAACTGAGCCTGAGCACATAAGTAATACAAGCGCATATCAGGGGCCTCAAACCCACCGCGGTCAAACGGCTGAGCCAACACACTCCAGCTACAACAGGGCTTCCCACCCCCCCAGACAAACGTTAAAAGAGCCGACTGCAGCGTAGTAAACAGTGCCTTGTTCAGACGGATGGGTATGTTAACGAATAAATAAAGGAGTTTAGGTAGAAACGTCATTTTTATGACCGCAATGCGATCCGCAAGTGAAAGAGGTAGTTTAGCCCATCGCGCAGCTTGGTCTGTAATCTTGTCAATGACCCGGCCATAATTAGCAGTGATCACCACCTCAGGGGCCCTATGTAGCCATATACCAAGGTATTTCACCGGATCAAACGACCACTTCAAGGGATAGTCTAATTCTATCTCTTTGGTACCTGCTGTCAACGGAAATACGGTGGACTTAGCCCAGTTGATGCCCAAGCCAGAGTATCGTTCAAATTTAACATACTCTCGTAATAGCTCTGATAAATATGTGACAGGTTCGCGGACGTAGAGTAGCATGTCGTCGGGATACAACGACACCACCAAGGGTCTCTGTCTAAACCGCAGCGCCGCCTGGGCATGCCGTTGACGCAGCTTGCACGCCAAAGGCTCCAGCGCCAGCGCAAAGAGCATGGGCGACAGGTGGCAACCCTGCCGCATACCTCGTTTAATAGAAAAGGCATCTGAGACCCACCCATTCACACGAATCCGTGCTACTGGTGCAGTGTACAGGAGGTGAATCCATTTAAAAAAAAAACTGTGGTAGGCCCATCCGCAGCAGGACGGTAAACATAAACTCCCACTGGAGAGAGTCGAAGGCCTTGGCCGCGACTAGGAGCACGGCCACTGCCTGAAAATCCTGCTCAAAGTAGTGTAGGGTAGAAAAAATTGTGCGGAGGTTGTGCATCGTGGATCTGGAGGGCAAGAACCCAGACTGGTCCGGAAAGACCAGTTTGGGAACTAGTGGCTGAAGCCTAGTAGCAATCATTTTGGCCAATATTTTGGCATCAATATTTATAATAGAGAGGGGTCTGTAGGAGTCACATGCATTCGCCTCCTTGTCAGGTTTCAAAAGCATTACTAGTAGGGCCTCCTTAAGGGAGGGAGGAAGTGTTCCCGAGTCATACACCTCAGCAAACACTTCTAGCAGGCGCGGCGCAAGGACGTCCACATAGGCCTTATAAAATTCGCTAGGAAGCCCATCTAACCCTGCCGCTTTGCAAGTTGGAAGCGACATAATGGCCAGTTTAACATCCTCAACGTCAAACGGTTGCGTGAGGTATTCTCGGTAGTTTGGTGGCAGCCAACCAATCGCCACATCATCTAAGTAGGCATGGATATCCTCTGCAGCTGGTTGTTCCCGGTCCCCGTACAGGTCCGAATAAAAATCCAGCACCACTCTGCTAATCTCTGAAGTGCCAAAACTCCCTCCCCGTCCAGCAGTTCGGTAATATAGGCCTGGCTACGCGGGGCAGCCAACTTCTGCGCCAACGAGCGGCTAGGGCATCCCCTCTCCCCGTAATAACGGGCAGTACACCGTCGGGATCTATGCGCCATTTCTTGATCCACTGTCTCGTTATGTTTAGTTACCAGGTCGCGTATCGCAGACAACGTTTCAAGGACCGGATCGCGAGCGTAGGCCCGTTCCAGGGCAGCTATTTCCCCAGCAAGCTTATTTATTCTGCGGCGCAGATCCTTGATGACCCCAGCATGTGCACCAATACAGACCCCCCGAATTGTAACTTTGAATGCTTCCCAAAGAACCCCCTGATTATCGACCGTCCCTTCATTTTCCCTGAAATAGTTATGGATAGCTTCACCAACTGTATGCTTGAAAACCTGATCAGACAAGGAGGACGGTTGCAACCGCCACGAGAACGGGGGTCTTTTGCAACCAGGAACTCTTAGTTCAAGGAGTACAGGAGAATGATCTGACAGAGTTTTGGCCAGGTGTTACACCTCAACCACCCAGGTACAAACGGCCTCAGACAGCAACCAATAGTCCAATCGGGACCACGTGCCATGCACCGTAGTGATAAAAGTACTCTCCCTGGCGCCAGGGTGCCTCACGCGCCAAATGTCATGCAGATTCCCGGCGTCCAGTATTCCCAGGAGTGCATCAGTGGATAGCCTATGTCGCGCTGCCCCAATTCCCACTCTGTCAGCGTTAGCGTCCAAACATGTATTAAAACCCCCCCCCAAATAATTTCAGCAGCGGGGAAAGCAGAGATGCGAAGCCACACATCCGCAAAGAAGGGGTGATCATCCACATTCGGACCATAGACGTTCACTAAAAGCACACTCGTACCCCCAAGCGTCCCATGCACAATAGCCAGCCAGCCCTGATCGTCTATCTCTGTGCTATGAACCTGAAATGGGACTCCCTTCTTGACTAGGATCACCACCCCCCGAGAGTACGAAGAGTAAGATGAGGCAATCCGCACCACAGCCCACCGCATTCCCACAGTCCGTTCAGAAAGCTTAGTGAGATGGGTCTCCTGTAACAGGGCCACTTGAATATTCAACCTGTCAAAGCTCGCTATCACAGTGCCTATCTTCTTAGGACTGTTAAGGCCACGTACATTCCAAGTCAGGAATCTAAAAGTACCACTCATGAGTCTCAATAAACCCTAGATGCATACATGTTCGGAGAACATCATTTAGAGCATTTCGCCAGGATGCAGACATAGTGTAATCAGAAAGTGCCAGCTGTGCCCATCCCACCACCCCCCTCTGACCCTCCACCCACTTCGACATACCCAACTTGCCAAAGCCATCCCAATCTTGGTAGAACAAACCCCAATAAGAGAAACAAACAAAGTACATGATGTGGTAACTCCCAGTCGGGGGGCATCAGAGTGCTACTATCCTCCCACATGTAGGAGGTGGCTGATCAGGTCTATTACTCATGCTAAGATCAAAAAGAGCAGATACGTAATTTACGGTACTCCATCAAAGCCGAAGTGTAGTGGACAACTCCCCCACCCCGCACATATTTCTGGAAGAGCAGTGAACGCAGTGTTACATCATAGAAAGTGAGTCCAACAATCAGGATGACACATAAAACAGGCCCTATACCAATTCACTGTATTATTATAGTTCCTCCTCAGCTTGTTCAGTAGTAGCAACGCGCCGAAGCTTCCTCAGCTCCTTCACGTGTTCCATCGCCGCCTTGGGGGACGTGAAAATTTTGAAGTTCCCCTCCGGCCCCCACCCGGAGTCGAGCGGAATACAGCATGGCATAAGGAATGCTTTCGGACTGTAGGAGTTTTTTTAACCGCACCAAACTCACGGCGAGCTGATTGGACAGCAACAGTAAAGTCTGGAAAAAAGGACAGTGTGTTGCCCTGATGACAAATTTCACCCTTGTCCCTGGCCATTCGCAAAATAACGTCTCGGTCCCAATAATTCAGTATCCGAGCAATGATAGGGCGAGGGGGAGCGCCTGGGACCGGACGCGCCGCCAGAGCGGTGGGCCCGCTCGATTATGAACATGGAGGACAATTGCTCGGAGCCAAAGATTTCCTTAATTAAATTCTCAACAAATGTTTCCATCCTGCCAGTGTTCGTGGATTCGGGAAGGCACGTAATCCGGATATTATTTCTGCAGGACCGGGCCTCCAAATCTTCATTTCTGACCTGTATAAGCGCCAAGACTTTTTCCATGCTAAGCGCCTTTCCAGCAACATCACTGAGGCGGTCCTCCGCAGTGGAGACCCGCTGTTCCATCTCCCCCATTCTGGCATTTTGCTTTTCTAGCTGTGCAGTCTATGTGGTGGACATGCTACCCTCGATTGCCTGAAGGCTTCTTTGCATTGCCAGCAACGTGGATTCCAGATTAGGCGGACCCTCCCCCTGTGTATCTGCCTCAGAGTCCGAAGCCGCCTTCTGCAGACCCCTGCCGGACTTAACTGACTCAAACGGAAGGCGGGGTTGTGACTTATCAGGCTTACCCATAATGAAGGGTGAAGAATGGAGCCTTGAAACACCAATGCAAACATCTGGGTAGGACCCTACAACAGTTCAAACAGCGGGCAGAGTGCAGGAGTCCAACAATTTGATTATTAAGCAGCCAGAGGTTCCCCCTGCAACCCCACACACAGCCCCTCGCCGCCCCAGCTCCAGACACTGGGCCGGGGGTAGAGGTATGACTAAATAGGGCCAACAATATTGCACTGTCCGCCGCAGGAGGGAAGTATGCCTGCCGGTGTGCCCCCACCAACCGGGCAAGGTCGATAGAGAGGGGTGCAAGGTAGACTACGATGAGCGGCAGGTAGGGCAGAATTATGTCAGGGGCAGCTCATAGAGGCTTCTAACCACAGGGATCCGAAGGGAACGTTCCAATAGCGACAATCCAGGGCGCTGCCCCCCAGGGGGCAAGCAGCAGTTATTTGCGGTCAACCAACTACACCCTCAATGCACGTAGGGTCTCCCGCTGCCAAGCCCGGCCTCCGTCACGGTATTGAAATCTGTCCCCAGTCAGCGGGTGTAATGTCCCCAGTACAGGAGCTCCCGGGCAGCAGCCGATAGCAAAGGCCAACAATTACACAGCACACACCAGGGGGGGCCTCTCCGATATTCCCAGCCCAGACCTGGCGCTAAGGTAGGACAAGCAGGCCCACGTACGCCACACACCTTGCGCGCAGGCCGCAGCAGGCAGACCGCGACCCCCAGCCCAGGCCCACACCACCTCCGCAGGCCTAGGCCAGAGCCGCCCACTTACCGCAGTCCGCGGCGGGCACAGACGCTCCCACGGGGTGGTATTCCAGGTCCTCAGGTGGGCTCTCTGGCTGCCGCGCGGCAATTCGGCAGTATCCTCCGGGGCGCAGACAGCAAGCAGACGGGCGTGGACACCAAGTCGTGAAGGCTCCACCTAGCCGATGCGCATCTCCCACAGGCAGCCACTCATGAAGGGAGGAGCAGGCAGTCGCCGGTGCTATACTTTCAGGGCACAGCACCCGCGGGTCGCCGCACTCCAGCACTGCAAGGTTCCAGCCAGGCCTTCCAGTCAACACTGCGCGATGGCGGCCGCCATGTTGGCCGCGCGGCAGGCAGGGCGTCTTCTTCAATTCGCCAGCGACTCGAGGGGCCCAAGCAGGATGTGTGGGTCTCACCAGTAGCAGGGAAGCCTCCCCATTCAGGACACGCTTTTGAAGCGCGTGGATGCCGTTATTAGCAGCTGATAGTTGGCGGATAGTCGATCAGCCGGGCCGAGCAGCACTCAAGTGCGGACATCTTGCCTGGTGCCCTCTAGCGCCCTCCCCGAAATGACCACTTTGATTTGGGATTCCAAAATCTGGATCTCTACAAGAAGGGAATCTGCAATGCGTTTGGCGGTACTGATTATTAGGATTAACCAATCGCGCGTACACCGCCATGCAATGAGCGACCAGTCTTTAAGAAACACTTTAGCTTCTAAGAACAGTCTTGGGGTGTTCGTAATTATCAGACCAGTAGGGGCGCAATTACTTCTTAAATACTCCGTCATTATCGCACCATGGATATATGTACGAGAGTGTGATCGTTTTAGTATAAGTAGTTTAGACCAGTCATCCCAGTCATTTTAGTATAAGTAGTTTAGACCAGGAATGCAAGATGGCCGACAGATGATGAGCTCCGGCCGGGAGCTCCCGGCCAGGGATCGCCTTTTTGGGCTCTAATCCCTCGAATCTACCCCCTCCTTGTACCCTTTCCGCTCACCTGGATCGTGTGAACTGCGGTCTTCATCTTTTCTAACTCCCGCGATGGAGTCTTGAGTTCCTCCGGATCCTCGGGAGCTCCCGTGCTGGGGACGGCGGATCGGCTCCACCTGGGATCGCCTGTCCCGAGAGAGCGGAGCAGCCGGAGCGCGGCACCATCCGCTCACAACTGGAACAGCGGCCCTCCGGGAGAGACACGACGGGGGCACTGTTCAAGGCCTGCAGGTGGATTGGGGATGCTCCCTACGCGGAAATGAGTGGACACCGTTCCCATGATGACCACGTCCGCCATTGCTGGCTCCCACCGCGAGACGGAGGACGGTGAGCTGGGGGGCATTTTGGTCATCGCCGGAAGCAACGGGAGACTCGTTGATGTGCCTGGGTGATGGGGGGGCTCCTGAATATTTTCTAACCAAACCCTCTGGGCATAGCCAGCAATTTTTATACCTCGAGTGTCCCTTCTGAAACGCGCCTGACTTCAAAATGGCGCCTGCCGCCGATCGTCACCGGGGGTCTAAGTTACACCACAAGGGATGCTCTGTATCTGCATCCTCAGCTTAAAGGCAGCAAAATAGACTGAGACAGCAATCATTGGTTTCAGACCTACTGGGATGAACTCAATCAGCCTGAGGATTAAGCGAGGACAACTCTGGAGGCGCCCCGCCTGACCCGAAATTTCCGACCGTCTCTCCTACTGGCTGATATTACTCGATTACACTCGCCCTCTAGGAGACTTACGGACACTGGCTCCTACCTCATGCCGCACTTCTGCATAACAAGCACCCCCTTTTATGAATCATAGATAATAATTAGAACCTAATAGTTTTGGAACAGCAAAGACCTATCCTCCTTGCCTGACCACAAAATGGCCGCCACTGTTGACCTCACCTCGATGTACTTCGACTCTTGGACAATAAAACGACTGGTCATCGACCAGACCTTGATCTTAGCCCTCATCCGACTTGGATCCTGCACACCCTTCAGGACATTTACCCTGTGAACTTTCCCTCGACCGCTGAGACCTTGCTACCTGACCGATGCCCGGTGGAGCTGCCCGATAGCTATAGGGGAGATGGGCTGTGGATTCCCTCCATCGGCCGTCACCTACCCAGCCGGACCTTGGGCAGACCTTCCTTCGTCTCTCCTGCCGTTATCTCCCTCCTTCCTCCTTCCCCCTACACCCTTCCCTCTTACCCCTATCCTGGATCCTGCACACCCTTCAGGACATTTACCCTGTGAACTTTCCCTCGACCGCTGAGACCTTGCTACCTGACCGTTGCCCGATGGAGCTACCCCGATAGCTATAGGGGAGATGGGCTGTGGATTCCCTCCTTCAGCCGTCACCTACCCAGCCGGACATTGGGCAGACCTTCCCTCGTCTCTCCTGCCGTTATCTCCCTCCTTCCCCCTACACCCTTCCCCCTACTTATCCTTCCTCCATGCTCTTTAAATGTGTTTTCGTATAACCGATGTAACCTGTAACTGTTTTTAACTGTGTAATAATGTGATTCCTAATGTAAAGCGCTCTGATACCCACGGGTCTAGCCAGCGCTATATAAAACTCATTAAATAAAAATAAATAAATAAAAATAAATCCCCTTGCGTCGAGGGCCCACTCTGGATGGTGTCTATGATGCTGGGGGTGGTTCAGGATAGCTTGCACCATAGCCTCATCAAAGGCTAAGTCCTGCAGTTCAGTCATGGTATCGGTGAGTACAAAGCATTAAAAGGGTTGGGAAAAGAGCAAGTCTAAACCTGTGAGCGGAGAGGACACAGAGCCCTCTAAAACAGCAAATAGTTACGTGATAACGGACCCACAGCCGTAGCTGCAAAAGGAGTAGCACACAAAAAATGATTGAAGGAGGGTCCGAGGGACAATTTAAAGACCTGCACAGGATTGTATCCCCAATTACATAGTTCAATATAACACAAAGAAATCCTTGGGTCTAGAGTGTGATCGAGATGTGCAGAGAGTTAAGCGATAAGCCACTATTCGCCTCCAAACCTCATCTTACCAGCTCATCCCATTTGATCTTGGCAGCTGAATGCCCTCTTTGAATGTTTGGTAAATCTTTCTACTGCCCCATTGGTTTCTGGGTGATACAGGGCACTAAGTATGTGTGTTACTCCATTACATTGCATAAATTCCTTCATTTCTCAGGAGCAAAACTGAACACCATTGTCATTTAAAAGGGTGTTGGGTAGTCCTTCTTGTAAAAAAAATAACCCTACCAGGAAGTTTATAACTGAGGTTGAGATGATGTCAAAGACAAATTTGATTTCTGGCCATCTTGAATGTAAGTCAACTAAAACTAGAATGTATGGTGAATTCCTTTCTCCCATCAGTGGTCCAATGATATCCATTACTACATCCATCGAGGGACCTTCAGGTCAGTGACACTGCATGGAAGGAGTGTGCAATTTTGCTACCTTATCACTAGTGAAACAGGCTATGCATTTCCAAAGTCTAACCTCAGGCTTTACTTAGTTTTGGTGACCCCCAGATGGCCTTCTTGTGCTAAGTCAATCAGTTTTTTCTTGAGGGCTTCATGAGGTATCAATTTTATGCCTCTGAAAAGGCATCCATCTACTTCTGATAATTCTTCTTTGACCATCGAATATGGCTTCAGTCACTCTTCATTCTTTTCTACACTATCCCATCCCTGGATTAACAAATCTCATACTTTACTTAGAACGGGATCTGTTTCTAACTCTTTTTTTCAATTTTCCTCCTCAATCACAGCTTTGGTGATCACACACACATTTTCTTTGTACAAATCTATATGCCCACTTTGGTTATCACAGACTTTCTCTACCTTTTCAGTGTAATCAACCAATCGGGACACGCAATCTGCTGCAACGTTATGTGTACCAGGGATATATTCTACGTCAAATGAGTACTCTTGTAGATTCATTACCCATCTTTTAATTCTACTGTAAATTACCTCCAGTTTTTTTTGTAAATGCCCCTTTAAGTTGCTTGTGGTCTGTTCTTAACTGGAACAGAGTCCCCCAAATACAGTTCTTGAATTTGTTTAGCGCCGAGTACACTGCCAATGCTTCTTTTTCGCTTACAGAGTAGTTGACCTCAGATTGTTTACGTGCTCTTGAGGCAAATGCAATGGTTTCCTCACCTTTTCCACTTTCTTGTAGAGGTAAAGTCCCTAGCCCTTTTGAACTGGCATCTGTTGTAATGATAATTTATTTTCCTGGAACTAACGCTTTCAAGTCTGGTGCAGTGGTTAGAGCATTCTTAACATCTTTAAATTCTCCCTTGCAATGCCCATCCCACTCAAAGGTTACCCTATTTTTCAACAAATTGCGCATATGGCACGTTCGACTGGCAAAGTTGCGGATTAATTTACTATAAAATTCTATCATTCCCAAAAAAGATCTCAGCTAGTCTTTGCTTTTGGGTGCCAGTAATTTCAATATGGTGTTAACCAGATCTGCTTTGGGTTGTACTCTTTCAGAAGTGAATTTATGCCCAAGATAGTTTATTTCAGTATATTGAAGTTTACATTTGTGTTTCCTTACTGTAAGGCCATACTCCTTGAATCTGTCCTAAAGTGGTCTACGTCTTTTCATTATGTTGTACCTGATAGTTCCCTGATATCAGCACATCATCCTGATAACAGAACACCCTTACTATACAGACAGTATATTAGACATGGCTCTCTGAATGACCGACAGCAGCGTTACCAGACCGAACGGCATGCGTTTAAATTGGTATGCGCCCAGCGCCAGAACCCCTGGTCCGGGCATCCCCCGCGCCCTCCACATCAACAGACGCCGATACGACGCCAGCACCCTCCACGCACTCAACCCCGGAAAAGATCACGCCTGCTACCTGGCCACCCCGAAGCGCACCCAAGGGCCCTTCACCTGCCGGAACTGCAGCTTCGCCAGCACCCGCCCCGCCAAACCACCGCCCGGGAAAGAACCCAACTACCTCAGATGCATCCTCCTCAACACCCGCTCCGCCCGCAAACACGCCATCGAACTCTGGGACCTTCTCGACTCAACCTCCCCAGACGTCGCATTCCTGACGGAGACCTGGCTGAATCCCGCTTCAGCCCCCGACATCGCCATTGCCATCCCGGACGGCTACAAGATCACCCGCCGGGACCGCACCAACGGAGTCGGAGGAGGCATCGCCATCGTCCACAGGAACACCCTCAGAGTCTCAACCAACACCGACGACACCCTCAGCACCGCCGAACACATGCACTTCCAGATCCACACCGATCCCAACACCACCCTCAGAGGAACCCTCATCTACAGACCCCCGGACCCCGACCACAGTTCAGCGATTCTATCGCTGACTTCGTCCAGCACACACGCCATCGCCTCCACGGACTACATCCTCCTCGGGGACCTGAACTTCCACCTCGAGAACAACAAGGACACCAACTCCACCACCCTGATCGACAACCTCGCCACCCTCGGACTCAGACAGCTCGTGACTACACCCACCCACGCCGCCGGCCACACGCTCGACTCCATCTTTTCCGCAAGCCCACACGTCTCCTTCAACCACACCTCCGAACCCCACTGGACTGACCACCACTGCATCCACTTCACCTACAGGAAGCCCACCACGCACCACCGCACCGAACAAATGCCTCGCCGCTGCTGGAGCAGAGTCACCGAGACCAGCTAACCACAACCCTCGCCCTGAGCCCACCCGCCGAACCCTCCGACCCCGACACCGCCGCCCGCAACCTCAGACAGTGGATCGACGAATGCGCCAACACCCTCGCCCCGCTCAAGAATCCGCCCAACAGCCACACCAGCAAGAAAGCCACCTGGTTCACCGAAGACCTCCAGGCCTCCAAACGAACATGCCGAAAACTGGAGAAGATCTGGCTCCACGAACGGACAGCGGACAGCTACGCCGCCCACAAGAGCGCCACCCGCAGTCACCATCACCTAATCAGATCCGCCCAAAGGGCCTCACTCAAAGACCGCCTAGACAACAACGCACACAACAGCAAAGAGCTCTTGAACATCGTGAAGGAACTCTCCAACCCCAGCTCCAACACCAACGACATCCCGCCGTCGCGAGACCTGTGCGACTCACTGGCCACCTTCTTCCACCGCAAAATCGCCGACATCCACGACAGCTTCAACACCACGACCGCCCCGGCAACCACCGAGACCACTGCCCCCACAACCACCAACCGCCTGCTCTCCTGGACCAACATCAACGACGAGGACACCAGCGAGATCATGAACACCATCCACTCCGGCTCACCGCTAGACCCGTGCCCTCACCACGTCTTCAACAAAGCCAGTACAGCCATCGCGCCCCATCTCCGGAAAATAATCAACATCTCCTTCGAGACAGCAACCTTCCCGGAAAGCTGGAAGCACGCCGAGATCACCGCCTTACTCAAGAAACCCAAGGCAGACCCCAAGGACCTCAAGAACTTCCGACCCATCTCTCTGCTCCCGTTCCCCGCGAAGGTCACCGAGAAAATCGTCAACAAACAACTGACCCACTACCTCGAGGAGAACAACATCCTGGACCCTTCCCAGTCCGGCTTCCGCAGCAACCACAGCACCGAAACCGCCCTCATCGCCGCCACCGATGACATCAGGACCCTGCTAGACAACGGAGAAACAGCAGCCCTCATCCTCCTGGACCTATCAGCCGCCTTCGACACGGTCTGCCACCACACACTACGAACACGCCTTCACGACGCCGGGATCCAAGAGAAGGCCCTGGACTGGACCACATCCTTCCTCTCCGGCAGAACACAAAGCGTCCGCCTCGCCCCCTTCCGATCCAAAGCCACCAAGATCATCTGCGGCGTACCCCAAGGCTCCTCCCTCAGCCCAACGCTGTTCAACATCTACATGGCACCCCTCGCCCACGTCGCCCGACAGCACAAGCCTCAACATCATCTCCCTACGCCGACGACACCCAGCTGATCCTCTCCCTCACCAAAGACCCTCACACCGCCAAAGCCCACCTCCACGAAGGAATGAAGGCCGTCGCCGAATGGATGAGTACCAGCCGCCTGAAGCTGACCTCGGACAAGACGGAGGTCCTCATCCTTGGTTCCAACCCTTCAGCATGGGACGACTCCTGGTGGCCAACATCACTGGGAACAGCCCCGACACCCACCGACCACGCACGCAACCTAGGGGTCATCCTCGACCCCACCCTCTCCATGACTAAGCAGGTCAACGCCGTTTCCTCATCCTGCTTCAACACCCTCCGAATGCTCCGCAGGATCTTCAAGTGGATCCCCACCGAAACAAGAAAAACAGTCACCCAGGCCCTCGTCACCAGCAGGCTGGACTACGGAAACGCCCTCTACGCAGGAACGACGGCTAAGCTCCTGGAGACGGCTGCAACGCATCCAGAACGCCTCTGCACGTCTTATCCTCGACATCCCCCGACGCAGCCACATCACACCCCACCTGAGAGACCTGCACTGGCTCCCTGTCCAACAAGAGGATAACCTTCAAGCTCCTCACCCACGCACACAAAGCACTCCACAACTCCGGACCAGCCTACCTCAACAGACGACTCAGCTTCTACACCCCCACCCGCCAGCTCCGCTCCACCAGCCTCGCCCTCGCCACAGTCCCCGCATCCGGAAAACGACCGCCGGCGGCAGATCCTTCTCCCACCTCGCCGCCAAGACCTGGAACACCCTCCCCACCAACCTTCGGCAGACCCAAGACCTACTGGCCTTCAGAAGACTCCTCAAGACCTGGCTCTTCGATCAGTAGCAGCACCACCCCCCTCTTCCCCCAGCGCCTTGAGACCCTCGCGGGTATGTAGTGCGCTTTATAAGTGACATGATTGATTGATTGATTGATATGCTCCCATGGGCGTGATGAAAGCAGTGAGCTCTTGAGAGTGTCAGGATCCCTCAGGCTGCACAACGCCGTCCGCTCCCCAGCAGGGTTGGGGTTACTGATCAGGGAGGCCCTCAGTGCGTCAGGTACATTACACTAACATACACACTACCCAGGAACTCTGCTTGCTGGGTTGGGGCTCCTAGCATGTTCCCCTACACTTACTCATAGTGCCTATGATTAAGCGAGTTCGAACAGGAGGTCGGCGGTTCTCATACAATGCAGCCAAGCTATGGAACCGGATTCCTGAGCATATCCGCCTGGAACCTAACTATTTTAGTTTCAGGAAACAGCTGAAAACTTTCCTTTTCTCCTGAGTTTTGCTTGCTGACTGAGGCGCCACACTAAGCGCTGGGATGCCCTTGGGTAGCCATGCGCTATATAAGTGCGTATTCATTCATTCATTCATACACCAGCACACCTCGCCCTAGGCTCTTCTCCTCTTCCTCCCAATGTCCCCTTGGGAAGGAAGGAAAATGCTACTTACCAGTATGCATCTGTTCTTGGCATGTAGAGCTGCAGATCCTCACACTGAGCATTAGATCGCCATCTGGTGTTGGGCTCGGATGCTTGCACTTTGTTGTTGTCTTGGAAGAAGTCTTTGTAGTTAGGAGATAGGTGACTCCTCCCTTGGACGATAGTGGGCATGGGCATCGACTCCATCCTCAGATTGTTCTTCGCCATAATGGGAAATGATGGAGTTAGTAGAAAAGAAAGAGATGTCCATGTGTGTATATCTAAGTAAGATAGGACTGGAACATATACAGGTCCCGGGGAGGTGGGTGGGCGTGTGAGGATCTGCAGCTCTACATGCCAAGAACAGATGCATACTGGTAAGTAGCATTTTCCGTTCGAGGCATATGAGCTGCAGATCTCACACTGAGCATAGACTGTACAGCAGTATCTCCCCTAGCGGTGGTCACCTGTATTTGTTGCAGTAGTTTGAAAAAGTGTTTTAAGAACAGCTTGGCCTACAGAAGCTTGTTGCTTAGCTTGCACATCAACACAATAGTGTTTAGTGAAGGTGTGTGTTGTAGACCATGTGGCTGCCTTACAGATGTCCTCTAGGGGAATGTTCCCTAAGAATGCCATAGAAGCCCCTAGTTTGCGTGATGAGTGCGCTCTAGGGGGAATTGATAATGTGCGCTTGGCTTTTTGGTAGCATATTTGGATACATTTAACGATCCACCTTGCAATCCCAGCTTTTGAGATGGGATTACCTTTATGCGGCGGAGAGAAAGCTACAAACAATTGTTTTGTTTTGCGAAATGACTTGGTCCTGTCAATGTAATACATTAGAGCTCTTTTGATGTCTAGGGTGTGGAGAGCTCTTTCTGCTACGGAGTCCGGGTTCTGAAAAAACACGGGTAGCTCCACCGATTGATTAAGGTGAAAAGGAGAAATTACTTTAGGAAGGAATTTTGGGTTTGTCCTGAGAACTATTTTGTTACGATGTACTTGTAAAAATGGCTCTTGTATGGTTAAAGCCTGGATCTCATTCACTCTCCTGAGAGAGGTGATTGCAGTAAGGAAAGCTACTTTCCATGTGAGGAATTGAAGTTCACATTTATGCAGAGGTTCAAATGGGGGTCCCATGAGCCTAGTAAGCATGATGTTAAGATTCCATACTGGAGAGGGTGGTAATCTGGGAGGTATGATTCGTTTAAGGCCTTCCATAAAGGCTTTAATTGCTGGGACCCTAAAAAGTGATAAGTGTTGTCTGTTTTGTAAGTAAGCAGCAAGTGCTGCTAGATGAAGACGTATGGATGAGTATGCCAAATTACATCTTTGCAAATGTAGTAAGTAGCAAATGATGTTCTGGATGGAGGCATGTAGTGGCTGGATATTATTGTTATTGCAGTAAATGGCGAATCTTTTCCACTTTGCTGCGTAGCAAGCTCTGGTGGTAGGGCGTCTGGCCTCTTTGATGATGTTCATACAGTCAGGTGGTAGGTTAAGGTAACCGAACTCTAGGACCTCAGGAGCCAGATTGCACGGTTCAGTTGAGTTGGATCGGGGTGCCTTATCTCTCCATGATTCTGCGTTAGTAGTGATGGGGAGAGGTGTAGTTTTTGGTGTGGGACTATTGATAGTTCCAGCAGTGTTGTGAACCACGGTTGGCGTGCCCATGTGGGAGCCACTAGGATCATTTTTAGAGACTGTTGTCGGAGCTTGCGTACTACTAGCGGAATGAGTGGGAGTGGCGGAAAAGCGTACGCAAATCTGCCTGACCAATTCATCCATATCGCATTGCCTTTGGACTGTGGGTGTGGAACCTTGCGGCGAAGGTTGGGCATTTTGCGTTTTGGTGTGTGGCAAATAGATCTATGTCTGGTTGGCCCCACATCTGGAAAAAAGGTAGAAGAACTTGTGGATGTAGTTCCCATTCGTGAATCTGTTGTGTCTGTCGACTTAACAGATCGGCAATCTGATTGTGAACTCCTGGTAGGTGTTCGGCGAGAAGGTATATGTTTTGTGGGATGGCCCACCTCCAAATGTTCTGTGCAAGTTGGGACAGTTGTAGAGAGTGTGCCCTCCCCCCCCCCGTTTTTGTATATAATACATGGCCGTGATGTTGTCTGTTCGGATCAGGACGGCTTTGTTTTGTACCTGGAGCTGAAATGATTTGAGAGCTAGGAATATTGCTAGTAGTTCTAGATGATTGATGTGGAGCAGTCTTTGTTGAGTGGTCCATTTGCCCTGTGTTGTGTGATCTAACAGGAGTGCTCCCCATCCTGTGAGTGATGCGTCTGTTGTTAGTACTATTTGTGGAACAGGCTCGAGGAACGGCCGCCCTTTGGACAAGTTTTTTGTGTTCCACCACTGCAGAGAGCGATGTGTGCGGCTGTCCACCAACACCAGATCTGTGAGTTGTCCGTGAGCCTGATTCCATTGGTGTGCTAGACATTCTTGTAAGGGACGCATTTGAAGCTTTGCGTGAGGTACGATGAAAATGCAAGATGCCATCATGCCTATGAGTTGCATGAACACTCTGGCTGGGAGAGAGTGTTGGATTTGAAACTTGGTGATGAGAGCTTGTATACTGCCTATCCTGGCTGGGCTGGGATACGCTAGAGCTGTGGAAGTATTTATTGTGGCCCCCAGATATTGATGTACATGGGAGGGCTGGAGGGTCGACTTGGTATAGTTGATTGTGAACCCTAAGTTGTGTAGTGTTTGAATGGTGTGATGAGTGTGTTGGATACACTGGTTGAATGATCTGGCTTTTATCAGCCAGTCGTCCAGATACGGGAAGACATGTATCTGTTGTCTTCGTAGGTGCGCTGCTACTACTGCAAGGCACTTGGTAAACACTCTTGGAGCAGTGGTGACCCCGAATGGAAGGACTTTGAACTGGTAGTGTTGTCCATCGAGTACGAACCTTAGATACTTCCTGTGAGCAGGATGTATGGGAATGTGGAAGTAGGCGTCCTTGAGATCTAGTGTGGCAAGGAAGTCTTCCTGTTGTAATAGGGGAAGCACCTGTTGGAGAGTGATCATGTGGAAATGATCCGAATGTATATACTGATTGAGGGGCCTGAGGTCGAGAATTGGCCGTAGGGTCCCATCCTCTTTGGGGATTAGGAAATACAGGGAGTAAACCCCTGTTCCCTGGTGTAGTAAAGGGACTGGCTCTATGGCGTGCTTTTGAAGCAGTGAGAGAACTTCTTGCTTTAAAAGTGTAAGATGGTCTGTGGACATTGGACACTGCTTGGGTGGTATGTTTGGGGGGGTAGCTGTAAGTTCCAGGCAGTAACCATGTTGGATAATTTGTCTCACCCACCTGTCTGTTGTGATGGAGTTCCAGACGGGTAGGAACTGTGTTTCCCCGACAGGAGTGGAATGGTCGGGGGGAAGTGGAGGGCTGTCACTGTTTAGCAGCAGGGGAGCTACGAGTGTTGGTGCTACCTCGGCCTCTCCCTTTACTGTTGTTTCCTCTGTAACCTCCTCTAAAATATCCTCTATTGGGGGATGTTTGGGTGGTGTTTTTAAAGGAAGATGAACTATCTGTGCTGATGTTCCTGGAGGCTCCTCTGTAAAAGGAGCGACGAAAGGAGCCACGCGGTTGCGGAGACTGCAACGCTCCCATTGACTTGGCAGTTTCTGTGTCTTTTTTCATTTTTTCAAGAGCAGTGTCCACAGCCGGTCCAAAAAGTTGGTTTTGATTGAACAGCTGATTTAGAATAGTGGTTTGGACCTTCTGCTTGAAGCCTGAAATGCGCAACCATGCACGTCTTCTGAGCAGTACGCTAGTATTGACAGACCTAGCGGCAGTGTCAGCTGCATCAAGGGCACACTTAATTGACGCGTTGGTGATTAGTTTGCCCTCTTGAATTAGGTCATCTGCTTGAGTTTTATACTGGTCAGGCAAATGCTGAAACAGGGTTTTCAGCTGGTCATAGTGGGCCCTATCATATCTAGCCAGCAGTGCTTGAGTGTTGGCTATGCGCCAGTGATTGGCCGCCTGCGCAGCTACTCTTTTGCCAGATGTGTCTAGTAATTTAGATTCTTTATCAGGGGGCGGTGCGTCCCTGAGGTTTGTGAATTAGCTCGTTTCCTAGCATTGGAGACTACTAATGAGTCTAGAGGCAGCTGGCCTTTGATGTACGCAGGATCGTCAGGGGCAGGCCTATATTTTTTATCGATCCTGGGATTAAGAATCCTGGCGCGTACAGGATCTTTAAATATGTCGGGAGCATGCTTAATAACCCCTTTAATCATTGGCAATATTTGTACAGTTTTTTGGGACTGTTCAAATGTGTCTAACAGAAAATCCTCCTCTGGTGCGTTTGTGTGCATATGTACCCCATGAAATACAGCAGCCCTATTGATGAGTTGTCCAAACCCAATATTATCATCCGGAGGAGAGGGTTTTGTTGGGTATGGTAGAGGGCTTGGGAGGTCTGGGGGATCTATTTGATCATTGTAATCCCAATCATCTTGTGGTGGGTCATCTGGATCGGTGAATGGGTCATCAGGATCACCACCGTCCCCTATTTCATCCTGATAATCATGTGTAGGTGGTGTATGTGGTGGAGATGTTACAGGCTGAGGCGGTGTAACAGGCTTGTGGAGAGGAGGGGTGTTAGATGGAAGGACAGGGGAAGAAGGAGGCATAGGTGATGTGGGACAGTCCTTTTCCACAGGTACTGGCTTGTGGCGTGGTACAGCTGTGAGATGTCCTGTTTTAGGGTTGATGTGGATCTTTTTCTGCTTAGGATGAACAAGATCCGGATGAAAAAGCTCCTCCTCTTGGATAACTGGTTTCGGCGCCGATTTTTTCGGTTCCGAGTGGGGTGGTGGCTGAGTTTTATGGTCTTTGGCCTTAGGAGGCGTGGAAGAATCCTTAGGCTTGGTTGTCGGTTCCGAAGGCTTTGGCTTAGGGGCTGTGGCGTGATTTTTAGGTTTCGACGCCGGCTTATCCCCATGCTTCGATGTGTTCGAGGCCGGTTTGTCTTTAGAGGTGGAAGGAATCGGGGCCGATTTGGGAGCCGAGCGTTCTTTTGGCTTCGGTGCGGAAGGTGCCGGTGGGACTAGCACATGCGGTTTGCTCGGTGCCGAGGTACCGGAAGGCTTGAATTTTTTCTTCGGAGCCAGGCTCGAAGGCGGGGCTTCTGAAGTGTGTTTTCGGTCGCGACTGGGGCCAACGGGCGAAGTCTTGACCGGTGCCTTGTGCTTTGGTGTGGGGGTTGGGGTAGGGGTAGGGGCAGTAGTACTCACTTGTTGCCCAGGAGTGATGGGGTCGTCTGAGTCTTCTGCCTCTGACACGATTTGGAGATCCTTGGAATCTTCTTCAGGGACATCTGGGCCTTCGTCGAAGATGTCCACCGGTTCCGGAGCTGATCTCTGCGCCATGAAGTGCCGTCGAGCTCGACGATCTCGAATAGTTTTCTTTGATCGAAAGGAGGCGCAGGCTGGGCAGCTGGACTCGTTGTGATCCGGCGAAAGGCACAGGTTACAGACCTCGTGATGGTCACTGTGTGGGAATTTTGCTCCACACTGGGGGCATCTTCTGAAGGGCGTCCTTTCCATGAGCCGTAGGCCTCACGGCGTCGATGGGCCCAGCGGCCCGCGTCGACGACTGAAAAGAAATCGATGAAAGGCGCGTCGAGATTTCGATGTCGATTTGAAAGGTTGTGGAAGTTTTGCGCGTTGAAAAGTTTCAAAACTAAAGTTTCGAACCGGTGCGCAAAAATTGCATCCGAACGCAATGGCGGAAAAAAACAATCTGAGGATGGAGTCGATGCCCATGCGCACTATCGTCCAAGGGAGGAGTCACCTATCTCCTAACTACAAAGACTTCTTCCAAGACAACAACAAAGTGCAAGCATCTGAGCCCAACACCAGATGGCGATCTAATGCTCAGTGTGAGATCTGCAGCTCATATGCCTCGAACACTTACTTCCAAATGTAATATGTCCTGCTGTGTGGTTGTTCTTGCTGTTTTCCTTATCCTCTCTTTCCAGGCCGCACTGGATCTGGATGCGGCAAAAGACAAGTAAAGACTGACCCTGTGGCGGCTGGGGCCGCGTACCTTCGCTTGGCCGGGCAGGCCCTTAGCGGCTGGTCCTGCGTTCTTCCGCCACGAAACAAGAACGGCCCGATGCTGCTGGGGCTCCTGCTACGTGATCCACTGGCCTCGAGTGGGCCATTTTGGATTGGCTGAAGGTATTTAAACCCCGCCTTGGCACGTCTCAATGCTTCGCATTGAGTTTTTCCTCCTGAGCAGTCCCGCGGCTTGACGTCTCTCAGCAGGTGCCGGTCGGAGATTCCTGGACTATTCCCGCTCCAGATAAGTCCCCATCCTCTCTTTGTTGTACTTTGAGATAGCTCCTGTTTGATTTTCTGTTACCGGGGAGATCCTTGTTTACGGCGCGTGGAGCACATCAATGTTAGAGACTTCCTGACTTTGTTTCTTGTGTGTCGCAGTTCCCTCATACTCCCGCAAAAATGTATTCACGCCGCCTAATCAGAACTCTGTCGTTTATTTCTTGTGTGATTATTTCATTGTTCTTTGTAAAGTATATTGTCACTTAAACAGCTACTTATTTGTTTATTCATAAACATCTCTGTATTCCCCTGTGTAGAAAGGTCTTGGTAACGCTCCCAAGCCTTGGATATTCTACAGCGGTAGGGTGCAGATTATGTGTTACTCTTTGCACAAGTGTGAAGTGTGTGTGTGTGTGTTTGTTTCCTTTTCTTTTGCACAGTAAAGTGTGTGTGTGTGTTTCCTGATCTTGTCACCGGACTCTAAAGGTACCATTGACTTAATGCAGAAGTTTATGCGAGACTTGTCATTGTTAATGTTAATTGTTTTATTTGATTCTTTCAAATGCTGCAGGAGCTGGTCTCCTTACTCATTCCTATTTTTAGGTTAACGTCCCAGACTAATCTGTGACCCAGAGTTTGCTCCTCCACTAGCACGAACGCGCACCTGTTGTTCCTTTCTTTATTTTATCTTCTTATTTTAATTAGTTATTTTAGTTTATTGTGTGTTCCCACACCCCTCCTCCCTTGAGATCATCGGATGAGCAGTGGTGTCTCTGGTTCAGTGTTCGTCGGATGGTGTACGGGGATTGTTGGGGTCCAGTTGCCTCTGCGAGCCCAGCAGAGAGAAGAACGAGTTCCAACGTTCCTCATCCCAGGTTTGTTCCCGATAGAGAGTCGCAGTGTAGACGGATCTGGTAATAGGTGGATGTTAGACCTAATGTTGAGAATAGCTTTGCTACAGTTGTGATCATCTCTGTTATGTTTGGCAAAGGAAACTTATCAACAACTACCTCTTTGTTGAGGGCGCACAGGTCAACCCACAGGGGAATCTTGCCGTCTGCTTTTCTCTCCACTACAATGGGTGCTAACCATTTAGTTGCTTCCACAGGTTCTAATAGATCCAGCTGCACAATTTTTCTAACTTTTCTCTCACTGCATGCTGTACACTCAAGCGAAGACTATGCACTTTAGTTGACAGTGGAACTGCTTTCTTTTTCAATTTTATCTTGTGCACATATTGTTTGAGGCATCCTAACATTTCTGTGAATACTTCGGAATAGTCTTTCTCAAAATCAGATCCCACCTCGACATCCTTGTTAACATTCACGATCAGTATTTGAGGTACTGCATTGGGATTCAGATACACTCCTATGTCTTTTTGTGCTGGCCATCCTAAAGTGTTGTCTCCTTTACAAGAAACCTAAACTTTGCATGCTGTACATCTGTTTTATACACAATCTTTCCTACAAAGTACCTGTCATCTTTATTGGCTGACCACCATACCCTCCCGGGTGTAAATCCATTTTCTGGAGCTTAACTTGTTACTTAAACAGTTTATTAAATAACTCCTCTGAAAGTATTGTTAGTCTAGAGCATGAATCAAACATGACCTCAACCTCGAGGTCTTCTATCCTTACCACATCTTTGGGGTTGCTGGACCCTCCATCAATAATCTGCAGTACAATTTCTTTGCACATGCAGTACAATTTCTTCGCACACCTCAGACACACCTTGTTTCTCAGGTTTCTTGCTACCAGAGCTACTTCTCCAGCCCACAATAACATTTCCTTTCTTCCTAAACTTATTACACATGGCTTTCATTGCTGGGCATTCCTTACTGTTCGCCATGTGGCCAACCCTCCCACATCTATAGCATTGCCCCTTGAAGACGCCGACACTCCTTCTGTCCTCTGTCAAAAGAGTACACTAAACTATTTGTATCTCATTTTTCTCATCCCCAGCTATTTGTAAATTTTCCTTACTATTGGTGTCTTGCTCAATTTCTTTCACACATCTCATCATGTGCTCTACTTGTTCTGCCACAATCAACACATCTCCCAAGGGAGGATCATCTTTTAGACAAAGTTCCTCCCGTTTCCTTCCAATTTTACAATTTTACACAAATTGGTCTCTGATGCACTCGTCATTTGTTGCTTCAAACGTACATGACGCTGCCAATTTACGCAACTCAGACTCAAATTTCTCTACTTTTTCTCCTTCCTTTTGTGAGCACTTCCCAAACTGATAACGCTCTATGATTGTACTGATCCTAGGAAGGAAATGATTATCTAATTTCTTTATGCTTATTTCATATTCCTTTAGCCCCCTGGATTCATCAGCACTGTCATGAGTGATGTAATATGTGAGATCATAAGTAGTGTATGCTGGGGGCGCAAGTTATAGTAAATTGACTTCACTATGACTTATTTCAGTGTTTATTTGGGTTTTTAAACACTAGTTCTTGTCTCAATTTAACACCTAACTATAAAGCCACTTGATTTCATTGTTTGGGGGGGCGCTAGAGAGCCCGAAGCCAAGATGGTCGCTCTATAGCTGAGCTCCTGCGGCAAGTTTAACATCTAGACTTTTATCCTAACATCCAGTCTTCACAGACATCTAAAAACACAGCGAATCCAACCGGAGGGACTGCCGCCCCGATTGAGGAAATTCTGACCGCAGACAGGCTTGTGGGGAAGCGCCGGTGGCGCTGACACAGATCGGCGGCATCGCGGCCTACCGCAGCATGGAAGAAGGGACGCAGCAGGCGGAGTGCGTGGCTGGGGCGGCTGCCTGGAGCAAGACCAGAGTGAGAGGAGAGGCGCTGACCCCCCCGGCGCTCGGCCGATGGCTGTGTAGGCAGGGCGGCGGTGGACTGCAGTCTGATTCGCCTTCAGGGACAAGCGCCCAGGAACTGCAGAGGTGGCTGACTCCCGTGCAAGAAGTACGGCCGGTCGGCCCTGCGCACGGCTGGCAGAACGCACAAGCCTGGGGCAAGGAGCACCACCAGCCCGGACTAGACTGGCAACGCAGACTCGCAGTGGCATTATCCGGAGCTCCCCCCTGGTGTACGAGTTAAAAAGACACGTGCCGCTGGAGGAGCGGACCCTGGGCAAGTAAGAAGAAAAGGGGTGCTGTGAGTGAGGGAGGTTGCACATTGCTCCCAAAATCGCCCGGGACAGATCTGAGGCGCAGGAAGACCCTGTCTGAATCTGGAACCAACAGGTGAGAAAGCTTGGGGGCGCCCCTGCTGCACAGAGCCACTAGTGTCACGCCTCCAGCAACTGAACTGACCCACTGAATAAATGGCCAGCGGAATCTTGGCGACCGTGGACGGGGGGACGCACCAGGGGCTTTGCGGCACTGAGGCAGCACAACGGCTTCCCTGACAGGGGATAGGCACAGATCATACGGCGACTGCGCCTCGGCACACGCATATGCGTCCAGCTGAAGCTGAATATTACAGACATCAGCAAACTACCCGCACGGAGAGGTGGGCTGGGACTCTGGGTGTCTATGGGCTGCATAACAGGCATAATCCGGGCAGGGGAGATTGAGTGAAGCGACCTGCAGAGTGAAGGGTCCACCGGGCCAGACGGAGAGCCCCAATTCCAACCACTGAGAGTTTCTCAGATTTGGTGGGATGTAGGGGTACAAATCAATTGGGCCAAGTCAACGATTTTTCCACTGACGGCGGTCACCTCCCAGGTAAACTCGGAGCTCCCCCTGCAATGGACACAGGATCCCATGAAATATCTTGGCATATGGATTAGCCGGGACCCGGAGGAGCTGTGGCGCTCCAACAATTGGCGACTGATGGAATGGCTAGAACAGCGCATAGCGCGCTGGATTACATTACCTCTGTCCCTTACTGGACAGCTGACCATCGCCAAGATGGTGGTCCTGCCCAAGTTCCTTTACCTCTTTGCGAACATCCCACTTCCACTTACCTACAGCTTTAGAAAGAGACTTCGATCAAACATGATTACCTTTGCATGGGCGGGCAAGCAGCCTAGAATCGCCTGGGAGATTCTTACCCTACCATTTGAGCAGGGCGGCCTGGGCGCGCCAGTCTTCGACTTGTACTATTGGTGTGCCCAAGCGCAATTCGCATACCACTGGATTTACCACACGCAATTCATGGCGCACACTGCACCTGAATGTGATCAGGTCGCCCCGCTTCGGCTCTCAATGACACTGTACCAGACACGCCCCCGACATCGCAATGAGATCGGTGGGGTGCACAGTCAGAGCATAGCATGGAATGCGCCGCAGAGCGCTACAGGATGAAATGTATGCTCCAATGGTCCCCTTACCCAGACACCCGGCATTACAATTCCTGGCAGACGCTGGCCCCTGCACTAGACTGCGCGCAATGAGGTTCACTAAGATGGGAGATGCATTTCGGACTGTGCTTTTATTGCACCTCACCAGGTAAAGGATGGGGAAGAGCTGACTACGCTTGAGCAAATGACATATTACCATCTGCGTGCCGCTACGAGCTTACCTCCCCTCTTTCCCGGCTGCGCCCCCCACATTCCAGATGCTAGAGCGCTTTCTAAAAAAAAACCTTCCCGCGTAAGATCATTACGCGCCTATACTCTGACATGCAACACACGGCCCCAGTCTGCACACCGCACGCACATCGGGAGTGGGAGGCCGCTTTGGGCATTACAATCACGGAGGAACAATGGACGTTCTGCTGCACGCAGGCGCGCGCACTCTCCCCAAACTACAGACTACGTCTTATACCCTTTAAGTTCCTCCACCGCCTTTACAGGACGACAACTTAGCTCCACAAGATCGGGTTGCTCCCTGAGGCGCAATGCCAGAGATACAGCTCCCCCGACACGACCTTCATTCACCTTGCGTGGGAGTGCCCCCAAATACAACACTACTGGGTGACCATTTTTTACGCCATTGAGGAAATGACGGGCCTGCCCATAGAGAGATCTCCCCTGACATCGCTGCTTGGCTACGTTAAAGACCTCCCGCCTGAAAGCAGAAAATTGACAGCTATTCTTCTATTGCTTGCCAAGAGACGTATAGCAATGAGTTGGGGTAGGACACGGACACCGTACAGAGAGGAATGGCTAAGGGATGCAGCATTCTGCCAAGAGCAATTGGTGGCATATTGGGACCTAATGCCAGCGCAGTCCCAACCTAAGGACATATGGGGCCCGCTGCAAACCTACATCCGATCACATCAAGAATACGAGGACCCTTCACAGCCCCAGACCCTGGGAGAGCAGGGGCACTAGACAGGTGCCAGCTGTGCACACAGCGGCAATAGATATCAACAGCCTTAACGGACTGACACCAATGGGTCTTGCACCTCCCCTTCCTTCCCGTCACCTTTCCTTCCCCCTATCCCGGTTGTTTTAATGCCACCTTTAGGTTTGTCTTGGAATCACGAAATGTAACCTGTACTTTACAAGCTGCAGAATAGTGCATTGAACACGCGTATAGAGAGTGACTGGAATAAGGTCATAAGAACAGTTAAATGTAATATATGGATTAATCTTTGTCACTGAGGAAAGCAGACCTATTACCAGTATTGTGGAACCCATTCATGTGCTATGTTCAATTGAAATTTTTAATAAAAAGAATTTAAAAAAAACAAACGATAAAGCCACTTTAAGCTTTGTGTTTTTTCAGTTAATTTCTGGGTTTTTTCCATTAATTCCAAACTGACTCGGTGCCCAACCCTGCATGGAGAGTCAACCCCCATTGCGCACAAAGTTTGTCTACCAAAATGTTACTATTTGAAAACTAGGGAGCTGTTAAGCGACTGAGAAGAAGGGTAGGGTGAGTAATCAGATGTGGAAAGGGGATGCTGTACTTATGCAGACGTCTCCCTCTAACTATTTTTAGCCCTTTTAAAAAGTACATTGTGCCTCAAATTTCTAAAAACCCATACCGCCCCTCACATTTGTAACCCATTGGTTTCATAGTGGCATTAACATCTCAATGTGCATTTACTTCAGCCTGCTCCTCAGGAAGGACTTTGAATTAAATACTTCCTATTCCAACAAAATGGTGTTCAGGAGTGACTGACTCTCTGTGTCATGAATACAAAATAGTAGCGCTCTAGTATTTAATTAGAACTCTATGATGAAGCTGCAGTTGAACACTAGGGAGTTAACCGACAAACTGCTGCTGGTGTTGGAATGTATGCTTCTTCCAACTCTGCATGTCATAATGTTTACTGATATGGATGAAGAATATAACTGAGGATTCATAGAAAGTGTGTTTTCATTTTAGCTGTCTGGAGTACCAACCATAAATTCTATGTCACTAAGAAACCCCTCATTTACTCATTAACTGCAGTATCCTCTGTTGTATGAAATCCTTTCAGATTTACAGCTTTGATTCTATCAAGATGGCATTCAGGTGTGCCACACTTTTTTCATGAATACAGAATTCTAGCACACTAGCTGTTGATTTAAACCCCATGGTAAAACTACAGTAAAACACTGGGGATACAACTGGCTGGCTGTGCCGGGACACTCCTTGGAATAGCTGCGCGCAATATAAATAGCCTATCATATCATATCAGGCTGCTCCTTCTGAAGTACATGTTTCAGTCCGCATACCAGACTTTTTTCGGCATTGATGAGGAACATATTCAGTTTTGTGGAAGAGGTGTGGCGCAGCGGCCAGGGTACCTGACTCTGGACCACGGGGTTCACGGTTCGATCCCCGGTGCCGGCGGCTGGTTAGCTCAGCACCATGTGACTCTGGGCAATAGCTTGCTTAATCTTCCCGAGGGCCCACAGCGCTGGGACACCTCTCCGGAGGTAGGTGTGCGCTTTACAAATGCTGGTATTTCATTTCATTTACATCTTTGATTTTATCAAGATGGCTTCAGCGGTGCCACACTTTTGTCATAAACAGAGAATACTAGCTCTTTGTCCATTATAACACTATGGGAAGCTGCAGCTGAACACTTGGGAATCAACTGACAGGCAGGTGCGACTATTGGAAGTACACGTTTTATTCAGAATATCAGACATTTTTCTTACATGGCTGAGGAAGATCGTTTGAGCTTATAGAAAATGTGTTCTCATTTCAGCTTCTGCAGCACGTTCCACAAACTCTATAAGAAAATGATTAGTTATAACCATTTTCTCTCAAACACAGTCCAGCAGAGGATGAACATTGCTTCAGAGGTTATATTACCGTAAAACACACCACAATTCCTAAAGTTGGTATGGTACCACCATAATGCCAGGCATTCAAGGGGCGTTACTTTAGGAACCCCTCCCCAACCCCAACATGTCCCGGGGAGTCCGGGTGTGCTCACACTGTCCATTATATATATATTTTTAAGTGGCAGGAACTATTTCCCTGGGTCCTGTAATGGCTGCCACAATGATTTAGCCAACCAATAAGGATTGACCATTCTCATATAAATTGGCCAGTCAGAGCATATCTGGGCACCGATGGGCCAGATATCCATAACTTAAAAAAAAAAAAATGTATTTATTAGTTGAGCAGATACAACTATATTTATCAAGAAAGCCTCAGCATTGTAACCTATTTCGCGGCATAAGATAGACTAAAGTGCATTAGTGATCACATTAAATTAGCAAACAGAGCTATAGCAAATAATCAAATGTAATGGAACAAGTTCAAGAAAAATATTCAAGTTAAAGTGCATATAATAGGACTTTCAGAACAATTTTAGGACAGTTAAAGTACATATGCTCTCCCTTATTTAATCATCTGGTAGCTTATCACTAACTTTTTCTGGAGATGAACCCCTTCATGCCTAACCTAACAAATAAAACTGTGACAGAGGCCCCATCTAGAGATGCCACTGCAGGGAAAAGATAGCTGAATTGATCATGCAGTTGTTATGGATACCAGAAATTGACTTTTACGAATAGTGTGGATGAAGATCATGTCCTGGACTTGAAAAATCATAGATAACGTCAATTCATCTGGCTAAGATGATGGTTAAGAAGGCTGTCATTCAAAAATTCAATTTACAGAACAGCTAATGCACAAGTTACTAACTTGTGTAACGATATATCTGTAAGAGACAGTAGTTAGTGATAGATTCCTTACCTTAGAATATCCCCAGGCGTCAGGCTGGATCCGGAAAGTTTTGCGTAGCAGTACCCTTGCGCGTCGGTAGGCGGCGTCGTGCGGCTCCGCGTCCGTCGTCGGCGTCGTGATCGCCGGGATGACGTCGCGGGCAGTACTTAGACGCCGCCCCTGCGCGCTGACGTCAGTTCTGTACACGACTTTCCGCGCCAGGAACGCAGAGCCATGCAAGAAGCTGACACAGGTGTCTGAAAAATACTAGGGCCCTGAAAGGGATGTCCTTAACCCTAGAAATCAGTTCGCAGAACGGGAGGATGGGTGGGCGGTAGGAATCTATCACTAACTACTGTCTCTTACAGATATATCGTTACACAAGTTAGTAACTTGTGCATCTGAAAGAGACACGTTAGTGATAGATTCCTTACCTTAGAATAGATACCCCAGCAATACCAACCCCGGTGGTGGGTCTGCGAACAAAGATCAGACAAGGAAGTCCTGGAGGACAGAACGGCCAAAGAAGCCGTCCCTCCGGACCTGACTGTCAAGGCAGTAATGCTTAGTAAACGTGTGCAGCGAGGCCCACGTAGCTGCCTGACAGATAACCGGCAGCGGAACACCGCGGCCCAAGGCCGTGGTAGCAGCCGTTGCCCTGGTGGAATGGGCACGCAGCCCAACAGGAGGCTCCTTCTTAGCCAAAGAATAGCAGGTCTTGATGCACAAGGTAACCCAGCGGGAGATGGTCCTCTTGTGCACCGCCCGACCTTTTTGGCGCCCACGTAGCCAACAAAGAGCTGGTCATCCACCCGGAAGTGTTTCGCTGCGGTCGATATAGAAGGAGAGCGCACGTTTTGGGTCCAGACGGTGGAGCCTCTCTTCCTCTCTGGAAGGATGCGGAGGCGGAAAGAAGGTGGGCAAAGTGATGGTCTGCCCAATGTGGAAAGCAGTAACCACCTTTGGTAAGAAGGACGGACGCGTCCGAAGAACAACCTTGTCTGGATGAACAGACAGAAAGGGAGGTTTGCAAGAAAGAGCCTGGAGCTCACTCACCCGCCGAGCGGAGGTGATGGCCACCAGAAAGGCTGCCTTTAGAGTCAGAAGACGAAGAGGACAGTTATGCAGAGGCTCAAAGGGAGCGCACATTAAAAAGGTAAGAACCAAGTTCAAGTCCCACTGAGGCATTACAAACGGAACAGGAGGGAAGAGGTGAGTAATGCCTTTTAAGAACCTGTTAACAACAGGGGACTTGAAAAGGGAGGGCTGATCAGGGAGCCTGAGGAAGGCCGAGATAGCACAAAGATAACCCTTGATGGTACCCAGGGCAGAACCCTGTTGGGCCAGAGAGAGAAGGAACAGAAGGACCTCAGAAAGAGGGGCAGAAAGGGGATCCACAGCCTTTGCTGTGCACCATGCCACAAATTTGTTCCACCTGCAGGCGTATACCACCTTAGTGGAGGGACGCCTGGCTGCCAGAATCACATCACAAACTTCGGGAGGCAAGTCGAAAGGAATCAACTGCCGCCGCTCAATCTCCACGCAAGCAGGTGTAGACTGGACAGGTTCGGGTGGAGGACCGTCCCCTGCTGCTGCGACAGAAGATCCTCCCGAAGAGGCAGACGGATCGGGGGATCTATGCTCATATTGAGTAGCTCGGGATACCAAACTCTTCGAGCCCAGTCCGGAGCCACAAGAATGACTTGGGCCCGGTCGTGCCGAATCTTCTTCAACACTCTGGGTAGAAGTGGTATAGGCGGAAAGGCGTACAACAGACCGCAACTCCACTCGCGACGAAAAGCGTCGCCGAGCGAGTGCCGCCTTGGAAATTCCAACGCGCAGAACTGATGACATTGCGCGTTCTCTTCGGTGGCGAATAGATCTAACCAAGGCTCTCCCCACTGTAGAAAGAGTCCTTGCGCCACTTCCGAGTGAAGACGCCATTCGTGATCCATCATGCACCTGCGGCTGAGTTCGTCCGCCCTGGCGTTCAGAGAACCTGCCAGGTGTTGAACCATCAGGAACATGCCCTGATGTTCCAGCCATGTCCAGAGGCGCAGAGCCTCCTGACAAAGGGTCCAAGACCCCACCCCGCCCTGTTTGTTGCAGTACCACATGGCGGTGGTGTTGTCTGTGAACACCTGCACTACCTTCCCTTTGACAGAGGGAAGGAATGCCTTGAGTGCAAGCCGGATCGCCCGGAGCTCCAGAAGGTTGATATGGAGCCGGGACTCCGCCGGAGACCAGAGGCCTCTGATCTCCGCCTCTCCCATGTGACCGCCCCATCCCAGAAGGGACGCGTCCGTCACAACTGTATGCTCTGGCTGGGGAAGGGAGAGGGATCTGCCCATGACCCATTGCCGGTTCGAGAGCCACCACTGCAACTGTTTTGCAGTCCCTCCGAGATCTGGACGTGATCGGACAGGTTGCCCTGGTGCTGCGCCCACTGGAACTTCAGGTCCCACTGCAGAGCCCGCATATGCCATCTGGCATGATTGACCAGCAGGATGCAGGAGGCCATGAGGCCCAGCAGCCTCAGGGTCATCCTTACCGAAACCCAGGATAAAGGCCGAAAGATCGGAATCATAGCCTGAATATCCCGGACTCGCCGTTCGGGAGGATAGGCCCGAAACTGCGTCGTGTCCAGAACTGCTCCGATGAAAAGGAGCTGTGGAGAAGGAATCAGATGCGACTTCGGCACATTGATGGAGAACCCCAGCGAGTGCAGGAGTTCGGCCGTAGTCTGGAGGTGGGAGACGACTGCCTGGGACGAGCCCGCCTTCAGCAGCCAGTCGTCGAGGTAGGGGAAGACTGAAACCCCTGCCCGGCGCAGATGAGCTGCGACCACCGCCATCACTTTCGTGAACACCCGAGGGGCACTGGTAAGGCCAAAGGGGAGCACGGTGAACTGAAAATGCTCGGGGCCTACCGTGAACCGAAGGGAACGCCGGTGGGCCGGCAGGACGGGGATGTGGAAATACGCGTCCTGCAAGTCCAACGCTACCAACCAGTCTCCAGGGTCGAGGGCAGTCAAGACCTGAGCTAGGGTGAGCATCTTGAACTCCTCCTTCCGGAGGAAGCGATTGACGTTCCGGAGGTCCAAGATAGGACGCATGTCCTCCTTGTCCTTTTTGGGCACCAGAAAGTAGTGGGAGTAGCAACCACGCCCTACTTCTGGGGTCGGAACATGCTCGATGGCCCTCTTGGTCAAGAGGGCCGTGCCTTCCTTCTGTAGAAGCACCAAGTGATCCCCTGACATGCGGTGGAATTGAGGTGGCATGGCTGGGGGGTGGTCTCGAAGGGGAGGGAGTAGCCCCTTCGGACAATGTCCAAGACCCACCTGTCCGAGGTGATGGTGCGCCAGTGGGGAAGGTGATGGCGGACCCTGCCTCTACTGGCGTGCCGTGCACCTGAAAGGAGGGACTAGGAGGGCTTGGAGGCCGCGGACGGGTTGGAGGTGGTGGCCTGACCCGCACGCTGGTTGCCCGATCCGCCACGGGCGGAATCCACGTCCTCGGCCACGCGAAGACGCCTGCTGCGCGGGCCGGTGGCTGGGCTGCTGACGTGAAGGGGCGCCCCTACCGTGGCCACGATAGGGGCGAAAAGCAGAAGGCAGCGGAGGGCGTGTAGCAGAAAGGCCCAGGGACTTGGCAGTAGCCCGTGAGTCCTTAAAGCGCTCCAACGCATGGTCTGCTTTGGACCCAAAAAGACCGACTCCATCAAAGGGCATGTCCATGAGAGTATTCTGGACATCCCCTGAAAACCAGTGGTTCTCAGCCAGGCGTGGCGTCGGAGCGCCACCGTCGTTGCAATCGACCTGCCCAGCGAGTCGGCGGTGTCAAGGCCACAACGGATAGTGTATTTGGCCGCATCCCTTCCTTCCGCAATGGCGCGGGAAAGCAGTGCCTGGACCTCCTCAGGGCACTGGGGCAAAACATCCGCCACCGAATCCCACAGAGAGTGGGTATATCGGCCCAAAAGACAAGCGGTGTTAACGGACCGCAAGCCAGCACTGGAGGAAGAAAAACCTTTCTTCCCAAACTGATCCAGGCGTTTGGATTCCCTATCCGGAGGAGCGGTAGGGAAGGCGGTTTGGGAAGCGGAGGCTTGGACAACCAAGCTCTCAGGAGTGGGGTGGACAGAAAGAAACAGGGGGTCGCCCGGAGCGGGGCGATGGCGTCGTGACACGTTCCGATCCACAGGAGCCCCTGTGTTGGGCTTGGACCAGGCGCCCAAAAGAACGTCCGTGAGGGCGTCGTTAAACGGCAGCACAGTCTCCGCAGAGGAGGCTGCCGGCTGAAGCACCTCTGTCAAGATGTTAGGCTTGACCGTCAAAGTAGGGAGCTGGAGACGTAAGGCCCCAGCAGCCCTACGCAACACCGTACCAAAATTGGCCCCCTCCTCCGTAGCCACGGGAGGAGACAGCATGCCAGTGTCAGGAGAAGTATCCAGACCACTGGCCTCCCCTAGACTCTCTGTCCAGTCCTCATCATACTGACAGTTGCGTGTCAGAGGGTCATCAGACCCCTCCCAGTCCTCCTGGTCCTCCTCTGGTTCAAAATAAGGAGGAGGAGGGACATTTGGGACCCAAGGTCCCATCGGCGCCGGAGCCGGCGTCGAGCGACGTCGCTCCGGGTCCATGTCCGGAGCCGGAAGGAACTGGGGACGACGCCGCCCGGAGCCCAGGGCGGCGTCGAGAACGGCACCGGAGACATCGGCGCCGGCGGAGGTGTCGTGAGGTCGACCGGCGTCGATGGGGGTTGTGGAGCCGGGATCGAGGCCGGGGCCGAAGCCGGAGCCGGGATCGAGGCTGGAGGCCCGGGCGACGCCGGGGCCGGAGCCGCCGGCGACGCCGGAGCAACCCCATCAGGCCCGCGGGGCCCGAAGGCGCACCGGAGGGGCCTGAAGGCCCGAAGAGGCGGGCCATGGCCGACAGGAACTCCTGTACCTTGGCCGGATCCGCCCCGAACCCGGGAAGGGCGGGTATGACGGGGGCGACTCCACAGGCAAGTCCGGGGCCGCGGGGCGGGGACGGTGCCGGGAGGGGCCTCAGCCGAGTCGCGAGATCGGGCGAGGCGAAGTCCGAGAGCGACGATGCTTCTTGGACTTCTTGTGCTTAGACTTACCGGACGAAGAAGACTTCGACGCCGACGACCGGCGTGCACTCCGCGAGCGACCCCTGGACCTCTCACGCGACCGGGGCCTCCGTGGAGCCGAATGCCGGGCCTCGAGGAGCTTTCGAGACCGCTCTCGCAAAGCTTTCGGGTTGAGGGCCTGGCATTCGGGACAAGACTCGGTGTCGTGGCCTCGGCCGAGGCAGAAGAGACACTCCCAATGCGGGTCGGTGACGGACATCATCCGCGCACAGGCGCCGCATCGCTTGAAGCCGGGCATCCCTACGACACCTTAAAGATGGAAAAACAGTGAAAAAATCACCAAAAAGTATGGTCAAAAATTGACCAGGGCACTGCTCTTCCCGGATCTGCGCTTGCTGGCGCGGAAAAGAAGAACTGACGCCAGCGCGCAGGGGCGGCGTCTAAGTACTGCCCGCGACGTCATCCCGGCGATCACGACGCCGACGACGGACGCGGAGCCGCACGACGCCGCCTACCGACGCGCAAGGGTACTGCTACGCAAAACTTTCCGGATCCAGCCTGACGCCTGGGGATATTCTAAGGTAAGGAATCTATCACTAACGTGTCTCTTTCAGATGAAGATGTTGCCAATGGTCCACACTCATTATTTCGAACTGTATATCATCAAATGTGATACATTGTGCACAACACAGCTCAATCATTTAGAAAGAACTCCAAATAGCATGAACTTGAGTTAGCACAAATACATCGTTAGTTGTTTTTTTTATTTAATTTTTTTAAATGGAGCTCTCCTACCTGCCCCCCAGGAACTCCACTATATTTTACCACGGAGATATCTTCAAAAGCACACTACTCTGTTTCACCATCCCACACTGACAGGGATCCCCAATACACAAGATTTTATCTGACTATTCTGCATTTAATCTCATGCAGTTCTACGTTCAGCGAGAGAACTCTGCTATCCACTACCCCTGCTGTTTTAGTGCATGCTCAGCTCTTTTCAGATAGGTCTCAGGAGGGATGCTGATTGAGAGACTCACATGTCAGCCCTATTTCAATTGTTCCTTTGTATCATTACAGTGCAGTTCTTTGGCCAAAAGGGTACCCAGAGGCAGGATGAAATTGGCATCCAGTTCTTCGAAGAGTTAACTTTCTCACTCTATTTATGCTTCATCTCATTCTCACTGTGACTGAGCTGTCATTCATCTCCTGGAGCCATTTTGGGGCTCATCTTTCTTTGTTCCTCCTCTCTGGTCTGCAGCCCACAACTCTCCAGATCTTTAGCTAGAAATGTGAAAAACTGTGGGATGGCAAAGAATGACCATGGCAAAATATAAGCCAGTATTGTGTGTGCCTGCATGAGGCCCATAGACGCCACTAAACATGAGTTTGTTCCGACTGGAGGAACAAATACATTCATCAAAATATCTCTTGAGGAGACATAAAAAATGACTTTGCTTTTCTGCAAGGCACAGATACTGCCAAACAGAAACAACAGATCTAGAAGTTACATTTGAATGGTTTGAGAAAAGAATGAGAATACAGGCAACCAAAATTTGAAACTAAACCACTCTTAGTAATATGACGTAAGTTGGTTCATCCAAGAAATTCCATGAGTGATGTAGAAATAATTCCATCATGATTTCTACTCATGCCAACATACAGCTGATATTAAGAATTTTGAGTATGGCAAAGATGTTGAGTTGGTTATATTTTAGATTCACCACTGAAAGTCAAGCAGGAAAATTTGAGATGTCCTCATAAAGTGTAAAATCACAACACTCCATTGCAGAAGGACAGAGAAGCATGAGAGGATTCAATCTGTTTAAGCTGTTGCTGGTGTTAAAATAAATCAGATTCATTGTCCAGAGCATCAGTGGGAAGAAAGACTTGAAGAACTAAAGGATGACCCTTCGCACCGGAAAAACGATTTTCATAGCACTGCTCTCCTCTGATACAAGACCACATGATTTAAAGAATTCATAGTGGTCTAGCAACCAAAGTCAGTGCATTCTGCTGTGATAGAAATCAGACGGATGGAGAGCTCGAAGCAGATGCCATTAGAAAAGTTCTCTAACATGACACACAAGAATGCAAGGCCTAGAACATAAGGCCCCTTTTTAGGCCTCGCCTAGGCAGCGCATGTGCTGTCTTTTTGAGACACGCTGTTTCTACAATAGGAACATTAAGCACCGCCCATCTTTTTAATTGGATCCTTTTACTGTCCTTCATAAATGCCTGCTTTTCTTTGGTTAATATGCTAAGTAGTCCCTCCTTTGCTAACCTCCCATGAAGACTGTCCCTGTTACATGTGCTCTTACTCTTCATGTTATTTACAATACTTTAGGAGCACTATTTTTTTTTTGCAGGCCTGTCTCTGCTCGTGTTAAGTGTTGTGTTTTGTTTACTTTGTGTGTTCGCAAACATTTTCAGCGGTGTCAAAGACCGAGATCAAATGTCAGAGGTGTTCCGAGGGCACCTGTTCCATGCACCAAACCCCTCTCGCTTTTTTAGCTTTTTGGGGCTGGTTTTGCATTGCTTGCTCGCTGCCCATAGCTGCCCTTGTCTTCCGAGTGTTCAGCTTCGGTACACTGTGCTGCTCAAAGTTCACTTAATGAACCTGTGCTGTGCCGCCACTCCCCTCTCGCTGTTTGTTGTTTTCGGTGTTGCCATTTAATTAGTTTTATGAAGCACTTTTTTTTTTTTTAACAGTCCCAGAGTGCGTGTAGCCCATGCCTTCCCCCTTGCATTATGGCGTCTGAGGTCTGGACCACCGCCCATTAGCCTCCAAAGTGAGGGTTTATTTAAACTGTGCAGGATCGGGGGCATTTATATCGGTACACAGACGGACTGGGAATTCATAGTTTTGCTACCTAACAGAAGACCGGAATCCTTTTTTGCTGGTAAATTAAGATCCAAACTTGGTTTACTGAAAGGCACTCGCAGGCTTTGCTAAGTTGCAAACCAGACGGCCCAAAAGGAAAACCTAACATGTTAAATGTTTGTTTTCGAGATTTGCTGTGGATTGGACAGCAACCAACTCTGCCCCGAATTGTTGAAGAGTTGTTGTTGGTCTGCCTGGTAAGCGAATAATAAAGCACAGGGAAGTAGGCGGCTGGAAAATGGAACGAAGAGAAGATTCCTTTAAGACGCTGGTACCTTTACTTAGATAAAACTGAGCTAAACTATCTCCTTAATTGATAAGCAGCTCTTCCACCCATTCCAGGGCTTATTTTATTAATGCACAATAGATGTAATGCTTGAGTGTAGCTTCAGCTGGATATAAAAATAACTAATACATGTCTAAGTGTGACCTGATCACCTGAAATTGGGGTGGATCGTAGGGTCAGTCAATGAGGACTCACTGGTTTTCAACACCTCTACTTGTTACAGAGATTTTCCTCATCCTCTTATCTGCCTCTTTACGTTGAGGTGCGCTGTATAACTTGCGTTCACCATACCATTCTCTGCCTAACCACTAACGCTATAATTATTGGACTAGCAAAATAAATTGGGCGTGATGCTGCGCTCCACATTTCTGAAGGCAAGGAGTATTGCTATTAACAATTTTGATGCTACTGTTTATCAACCTCGAAAGGATAAAATGCGGAGTCAGCTTGTCAGGAATAGAACTTCTGACATGCAGAGTACTGGCAGTACTTAAGAGTGTTTAATCCACTCAGCTTTTGCCGGCCTCGAATGTCCTTAGCAGCAGGTCACATGCAGTGAGAGCACAATAGTGGTAATTTTAAAAAAACTCACTCGATACTGAAATGTAGAACTTGATGTGTTTTTCATAATGAACATGCGGAGACTGATCGGAGTGTTATCAAACTGGGTGATATAGTGTAATTGAAGCAACCTGCATGGTATAGTAAATATCAAATTGGTTGATATTTATGCATGCACAATGCTCATCCTGTTCCATGGCTAAAGACTTATAAGGTCCCAAAGGCGAGACCTACTGGCTATGCCAATTTATTTATTTATTTTATAGTTTTATAGAGCGCGAACCAGACCCGTGAGGGTATCAGAGCGCTTTACAGGATTAAGGGTAGTATACAAAGCGTTAGGAAGGGAGGGATCAATTGGGTACAATAGGGGGATACATTATACAAGAGAAGCACGCAGTCTAAAGTCCCAGCTACATGTGGGATAAAAATTAAAACAAGTAGATACATTATACAAGAAGGCACGCAGGATGCTAGAAATGCTTGTTTCTAATCCCTTAGCAAGCACAGCTGCATCTCTGCCTTTACATCTTAAAGAGGCTGAATATGTTAAATTCCAGAACAGTAGGCCATCAGGTTCACTGCTACTCTATGAAATTACTACTACAAAGTAACTGTTTGAGCATTTAAATAAGGCATCACTCATTTTAAAACCAAGATCATCTGGCTTGTGACAAGCTATGTGGTTTTAAGCATATGAGAATTTTTCAATTAAATCATTGTGCCCTCAATACATTTGATGCATGCATACAGAAACCGGAAAGCACAATAGCCATGGTTGTCATGCTGTCACACAATTCCACACCCTAGAAAAACGAATCTGCTAACATCGACAATCAAGATTGAATTCGAACTCCTGCCAGTAGGAGACAAAAAACTTCAGAAAGCAATACTAGCCTATCTAAAAAAGGCTAGCCAGCTATGTGATCTGTTTAAGCCCAAGCTACTGTCCCCGGAATTGAATCTAAAATCCATGGGAGGCAAGCAATTGTTTGGAACAGGACAATAAAGCAATATTCTACTGGAGCTAAGAACTACAAAAATGGTATTAATATAGGGAAAGAAATAAAAGACCTGATAGCTCCAATACAGTCTATTCTTTATGTATGTATTGCATGGTTAAATACCCATGCAAATTCTTGCACACCCGCTTGTCTCGGGACAGTCTGCTGTCAGTTAAAAGTGAGAATTAGGCAAGTAATCTTATTGGAGCCATCAGTTGACATTCAGCACCAAAGAAAAGCTGAAACTGAAGTATTAAAGCAGCATAACTGAGGCCATGCATGGTTAACAAGCATTGGTAAATGCATTAAGTTTTGCCTTCGAGATTAATAATAAGCAGTTTTTGTTGCAACTGTAGCTTACTGAGTAGTTGTACAAAATAAGTTACAGAAAGTCTGTTAAAGTGTTATGACTTGTTTATGTACAAAAAGGCAATATATTGTGCTGTTACTAGTGGTATAGTGCAGGTAAGCAATAGCAAAATTTTGAAAAATGAAAGAGGCAAATAATAAAATCAATTGATGTAATAGCAATATTATGTTTTTAGAGGAGTTCTGTCAACTTTTGGGCCCGGTGCCACTGCACCTCTGCGGCACCATTAAAATCATGTCCCTAGTGCTTACTAGATAAATGCACTTGTGACTGTCTTTTTTAGTAGTAACATTTATCAATAATCTGGGTTTAGTGGGGTGCCTAGAGCTTTTGGCCCCAGTGTCACAACACCCGCTGCACTACTTAAATCATGTCCCTAGTGCCTGCAAGGTAACTGCACTTGTGACTGCTTATTTAGTAGTTAAATATAGCAATATGTGGTATTTAGTGGGGTCCTTAGAACTTTTGGCCCCGGTGCCACTGCAACTGCTGCACCATTCAAATAAAGCCCCTTTCAACTGCTAGGTAACTGCAATTGACTGCCTCTTTAGTAGTCAAATATAGCAATAATGTTTTTAGAGGAGTTCTGACAACTTTTCGGCCTGGTGCCACTGCACCTGCTGCACCATTCAAATCATGACCCTGCTGTCTGCAAGTTAACTGCATTTGTGACTGCCTGTTTGGTAGTAAAATATAGCAAATTTTGGAGTTATGACAACTTTTGGCCCTGGTGCCACTGCACCTGCTGCACCATTCAAATCAATCCACTTTTAACTGCAAGGTAACTTCAATTGTGACTGCCTCCTAAGTAGTCAAATATAGCAATATTAAGTGTTTAGAGGTGTTCTGACAAGTTTTGGGCCTGGTGCTACTGCACCTGCTGGACCACTCAAATCATGACCCTGTTGTCTGCAAGGTAACTGCACTTGTGGTTGCCTGTTTAGGAATAATATATAGCACAATATGGTGTTTAGTGGAGTTATGACATCTTTTGGCCCCGCTGCACCATTTAAATCAACCCCCTTTTAACTGCAAGGTAACTGCAAATGTGACTGTCTGTATAGTAGTAAAAAATAGCATAGCTCTTGCATATTAACTTTATTTTTAACATGCAATGTTTATTACAACATTTAGAATTTGATCATAAAGACCAAATAGATTAAGTTGAAAAAATCAATCCGATAATGCCTACAAAGTGCAAAGAAAGGTACTGAGGCATGAATAGGAAATGCCACAAACGTTCTAAGGCCAAAGCATCTGCTTTATACAACTAAGTAATAAAAAGCAAGCATTCCAGCATACGGTTAGGAGCTGTCTGCCTTTTCCGTGGGAAGAGATTGTATCTTGAGAGTGAATGGGGTTTAAACAGTGTGAACAGCTTTAGTAGAAGTATTGTAAATGCATGCAGGTAGGAGAAGTTAACCAAAAAAAAGGTTCCACACAAAAGCGAATTAACACAGTGCTTCGGGCTTGGGAACTGGTAAGAGTCCCCTTTTAAGATATATTAAATACAAGAGATTGCAGGCGAAACCTAAAAATGGCTGGTATCTACATGTTTCAATTTTTTGCAATCTTTGATTGAAAATACGTATTCAAAGTATTTACATTTTAGGAAAGATTCAACCTACATGGAGGAAACATCTACAAACTTGAAAATCTATAGCCCACTGCAAGAATCCTTCTTTTCATAAATTTTCAAAATTACTTATTGATTTCGGATCTCGAAGTCTTTGTTCTGATACCGATGTGAAAGAAATAAGTTTCTAACTGAGCGGCAAGTTTCCTGTCATAATCAGCAATTAATGCTAACGAAACTAGTAGTGACTATCTCAATATAAATTCTTAGTTTGGGGGTTTGAAACTGGAAGGGTTGAGAGTACAGGAAAGAGTTACCACCAAATAATTGCCCCCTTTTAAGGACTCCCAAGACTTAACTGGTATTAAAAGCAAGATTGTGTTTGCTAATCATATGTCAAGAGCATTCTCATTCTGGTTGGAAAGCTACATCATGCCTCATCAAAGGTCGTCAGATGTCCGAGAGGAGACATCAAACACTGAGAGAACTCAACTAGCTCCCTCAAACTGCTACCATCATCTTCAAGACCTGTTTCAACATCTACAAAGAAGTAGAACGTGGGACACCACCACACCTGCTATGCAAAACTGCAACTACATCATCGTCGCACTAGAGAGCAGGAAATGCAGAAAGGAGAAGGCCTGACATCCGGTGTTCTCTTGTTATGCATTGATGGAGTAGAGCGCCATTCAAGTCGAAATCTGCCATCCCTCCTCCACTTCAGGGAAAAGCTCAAGAATTGCTCTTCAAAGATTGTAGAAAGAGGTAAATAAACACAGCCACTGACATTCCTGCCCAAGCTATGAGAAGAACCCATTCAAAAAGTTACAATAAGGAGTTGCAAATAAAGTAGGAAAAGGGCAGCAGAGTAGCACATAAATGGTGGTTATATTTGATTTTGATTAACATCAAACGGGTAGAAAATGGTTCTGATGAATTTATTTGGTCGAACAATTGTTGCAGAATTATTCTTTTAAGAATGGCTTTTATCAAGTCGACAAAACCGACATGTTGAGAGTCAAATTAACTTGTTTCTTCATGTGCGATTGTCCTTTTGGCTTGGCGGGGGCGTTCCACCGCCTTTGTTCCCCTGTTCTTTTTGAGAGGTTGGCGTCCCCCCACCCCCTTCCCATTTGCTCCTCTACCGCTCACTCCATTTTTGACCATCCCTGTCTTTAATGCCCCTCCCGCTTTCCCCTTTTCCTTCTACTTGCCCTACCCTTCCTCTGTTTTTTCTGACCCACTACACTTTTCCCCTTGAGTCAGAGCCCTCTTCTTCTTTCCTGCTTTTTTTCTTTGTGTGGACTACTGTGTTGCAGTAGACACAGAATGAGCTTATGCAACCCCATTTTAATTTTTTTTCTTCTGTTAATAGATTACTTTTTCCACAAAAACATTGTTTCCCATAGAAAATGTATTTCAGCAGTTCGCCTTTTTCTGCAAAATGAAGTTGTGTCTGTCTTATTTCTCATGCTAACTTTCTCCATTTTGGAAATTGTCAAACTTATGGCCTTACAGAAATGGCAAGCTATCAGACGGCCTGTGAAAAAATTAACCAACTTGTTTATATTTATTAGTTTTTTATTTCTAGGAATTTTTAAAGTGCAAAACACCCTCAAATACAGGGTTTTTTGGTGCTACAAAAGACCATTGTCAAGGACATAAGACACCTAACCAAGAACATAAGCATTAGTGAACAAGTTACTTACGTTCAGTAACGCCTTATCTGGTAAAGACTCTATTTAGCCACATATTCCTTACCTTAGAATAATCCCCAGGTGTCAGACTTTTTCGAGGAGCACCTCTGCGCTTGTAGGTGGTGTCATTCGGTCTGCATCGACCAAGCCGGAAGCAATGTACTTTGTGCCTACATAGGCGCCACTCCAGCGTGCTGACATCAGTTTCTTTTTGTGACAATTCCTCACTAGAAGCACGGAGCCATGAAAGGATGCTTGATGGACCAGCATTCAGACACTAAGGACCTACAAGTATTACCCAATGTAGAAAACTCCATTCACAAAGTAGGGAGGGTCGCTAAGGAATCTGCGGCTAGATAGAGTCTCTGCCAGATAAGGCGTTACCGAAGGTAAGTAACTTGTTCATCTGATAGAGACTTCAAGCTGCAGATTCCTTACCTTAGAATAAATACCCAATCAATACCTCTGGAAGTGGGTCTGCGAACAGATTTAGTCCAGGAAGTCATGGAGGCACGAACAACCAAAATGCCTGTCACAACAGACCTGACTGTCCCGGCAGTAGAGCTTGGTAAACGTATGCAGAGACGTCCATGTTGCTGACTGACAGATGTCTAGGGCAGGATCTCCGTGAGCTAACGCAGTAGTCGCAGCCTTGGCTCAGGTGAAATAAGCATGTAAATCCTCAGGGAGTTGCTTCTTGCCCAGTGCTTAGCATATTTTAATGCAGAGCACAATTCATCTTGAGATGATCCTTTTCTGCACAGCCTTTCCTTTCTTTGCCCTGACAAACTTAACGATGAGCTGGTCGTCCACCAAGAACTCCCTGGTATGATCGATGTAGAATGATAACTCTCTTTTTGGGTCCAGGTGGAGTCTCTCCTCCTCTTTGGAAGGGTGAGGCGGAGCAAAGAAGGTCGAAAGTGTGATGGTCTAGCCCATGTGAAAGGGTGTCACCATTTTCAGTAGGAAACAGGCATGTGTTCTTAGAACCACTTTATCTGGGAAAACGTGTCTAAGGAGGGTGCACAGAGAGTGCCTGCAGGTCACTAACCCTCCTGTCCGATGTGATGACCACTAGAAAGGCTGTTTTGATAGTCAAGAGATACAAAGAGCATCTACACATAGGCTCGAATAGTGAACACATCAAAAAGTCAATCATGTTCAGGTTCTAATGGGGCATGATGAAGGGTTTTGGGGGAAACGTGCTGGAGACCATTGAGAAAATGGGTCACAACAGGTGACTTGAACAGGGAGGGCTGATCCATCAACAGCAAGAAAGCCGATACGGCTGAAAGGTACCCTTTAACTGTGCCCAAAGCAAAGTCTTGCTGGGCTAATGAAAGAACAAGTAACACATCTCTGACAAAGGTGCGAAAAGGGAATCAACATTTTTGGTAGCACACCAAGCCACACATCTGTCCCAAAGGCGGGTGTGTACTGTCTTAATTGAGGGATGCCTCGCTGCCAGAATGACTTCACAGACTTCCGCAGTAAGGTCAAAAACTGTCAACTGCTGCTGCTCAATCTCCAGGCATGAAGGCAGAGCATGCAGAGGTTTGGGTGCAGGACCCTGCCCTGTTGCTGCAACAGGAGATTCTCTCGAAGGGGCAGCCAGATTGGAGGACCGACGCGCAAGCTCAGAGAGTTTGGGATGTCATACTCTCCGTGCCCAATCTAGAGCCATAAGAATGAATTGGGCCCAGTTGTTCCTGATCTTCTTGAGAACTCTTGGCAGGAGTCGTAGTGGCTGAAAGGCGTACAGAAGGCCTCCGCTCCATCAGAGCCAAAATGCATCTCCGAGCAAGAGTTGCCTTGGAAACTCTGTCGCGCAGATGTGCTGACATTGTGCGTTCCTGGTTGGGGTTAATAGATATAACAAGGTTCTCTCCAATTTCCGAAGAGAACTTGCACCATCTAAGGAAGGAGATGCCATTCGTGATCAGATAGGCATGGATGGCTGAGTTCGTCCGCTCTGGCGTTCAGAGAGCTTTCCAGATGTTCAAACACCAGGAATATGTCCTGACGTTTCAGCCATGTCAAGAGACACAAGGCTTCTTGACACAGGGTCCACAACCCCACCCCGCCTCTGTTTGTTGCAATACCACATGCAGGGGTGTTGTCCATGAACCCCTGAACCAGACTTCTCTTGGCTGAAGAAGAAATGCTTTCAATGCCTACGAATCACTGTTGACTCCCACAAATTAATATGGAGCTGAGACTCTGCAGGAGATGAGCGTCCCCTGATCTCCAACTCTCCCAGATGGCCGCCCCAATCCAGGAATGACGCATCTGTCACCACAGTCAGTCTTGGGTGAGGAAAGGAGAGGGGTCTGCCGCTGACCCCATTGCAGTTCGTCAGCCACCACTTCAGGTCTTTTGTAGTTCCCTTCGAAATCTGGACCTGATCAGAGAGATTCCCCTGATGCTGCGTCCACTGGTACTTTAGGCCCCACTGCAGAATTTGCAAATGCCAGCGGGCATGTGTTAACAGCAGGAAGCAATGAGGCCCAGCAGCCTCAGAGTCAGTCTCACCAAAATCCAGGGTATAGGCTAAAACATCTGAATCAAAGCCTGAATATCCTGGACTAGCCTCTGTGGAGGATAGGCCTGAAACTGCACTGTGTCCAGATCGGCTCCGATGAAAATAAGCATCTGAGAGGGAGTCAGGTGTGACTTTGGGACGTTGATAGTAAACCACAGCGAATGCAGGAGGTCTGCCGCAGTATGGAGGTGGAAGACGAATGCCTGGGGTGAGCCCGCCTTTAATAGCTAGTCGTCGAGGTAGGGAAAGACTGGAACCCCTGACCCCCGCTGATGTGCTGAAAACACCGCAATCACCTTTGTGAACACCTGAGGAGCGCTGGTGAAGCCAAAAGGGAGCAAAGCAAATTGAAAGTGCTCATGGCTCATCATGACCCACAGGTAACGCCTGTGGGCAGGCTGGATGTGTATTAAAGCAGGCGTCCTGGAAGTCCAGGGCTACCATCCAGTCTCTGGGATCAAGGGCAGACAGGACTTGAGCCAACGTGAGCATCCTGAATTTGTCTTTCTTCAGGAAGAACTTGAGAGAGTGCAGGTCTAAAATACGGCAGAGGTCTCCGATCTTTTTGGGCACTAGAAAATAGCGGAAATAGCAACCACGACCTGCTTCTGGTGCTGGCACCTTCTCAATGGCTCCTTTGGGCAAAAAACGCCTGCACTATTTTCAAACGGAGAAGCTTGCATTTCCAGGCGGTCCTCAGTCAGCCGTCTGAGGGTGGTGGCATGGGCAACGTGGTTTCCATGAAAGTACCCGTTTTTCCAATGTTATGGACTGCCAGCGGAGCAGGTGGTCGGATCCTACCGTCAACTAGTTGCCTGTGTTGGTGACGGAGCAACTAAAGGGGTTTGGAGGAATTGGCTGTCGGGGTGGCGGCCTGGGTACACCTCAGGTTCTGTCCCCCATCAGGGCTTTTGGAGGCTGCGGCCACGAATGGACTGTGGAGCCTGTTGCCCTTGGTGGCTGGGGGGGGGATGGGGTGGATGCATCTGATTGCCCCTACTATAGCTACGGAAGCGGCGAAAGGCAGAGTGGGGCTAGTGTGGGACCACAGCAGTACCTCTGCTGTCCTTAAAGTGATCCAGCATGAAATCTGCCTTATTGCTGAAGAAGCAGGTTCCATCGAAGAGCATGTCCATAAGGGATGCCTGGATATCCTCCAAAAAGCCAGGCAATCTGAGTGTCACTGACAATGTAATCGTTCTGTCTAGCGAGTTGAACGTATCCCGTCTGCAGCGAATGGTGAACTTTGCTGCGTCCCTGCCATTGGCAATAGCCTGGGTCATGATAGTTCGGGCCTCCTTCGAGACCATGGGCAGCACTTGTGCAACTGAATCCCAAACTGTGTGGATATATCGGCCCAAGAGGCATGCAATGTTCACCGACTGCAGTGCAAGGCTGGCAGATGGGAACACTCACTTGCAAAAGCTATCCAGCCTCTTAGATTCCTTATCCGGTGGTGTGGTAGGGAACATGCCAAGGTTGGCTTTGGAGGTGGGGGCCTGGACAACCAGGCTCTCCAGGGTGGGTTCCTAGGTGAGGATAGCTGGGTCCCCAAGAACGGGCCGTTTGTGAGCAATTGTCCTGTGCACAGGAGACCCTGTGCAGAGCTTGGCCTATGCTTCGAACAGGACATCTGTGATTCCTTTGTTAAAAGGGAGGAGAGGTTCTGTGGGGGCGACTCCCAGCTGAAGCACCTTTGTCAATATGTTCGTCCTGACTGCCACTGAGGGCAGAGTAAGGTCCAGAACCTCAGCTGCCCTCCTCACCACCATGGCAAAGGAAGTCCTTCCCTCTGTAGCCACACTAGAAGGAGAGACTAAGCCAGTGTCTGGGGAGTTGCCCAGAACACTGGCACGCACCAGTTCCTCTTACCAGTTGTCTTTGGGCTCTTCCAAGGAGTTTTGGTAACCATAAGGATCCTCAGATCCACCCCAATCATACCCCTCACAGGGCCTGTCGAAAAATAGAAGGGCCTGGCTCCGACCTGGAAAATCGAGTTCCAACAAGAGTCGATGTTGGGCCACGCCGATCTGGCTTATTACTGGAGTCGGGTAAGATGATGGAGGAGGATGATGGAGGAGGGTGTTGGGGGGAGGGTGTCGGCGCCGAGACCGATGTCACTGAAATGGACACCTGTAACAAAATAACTGGAACTGGCTCTGGGGAAGGTCACAGTCTCGCAATCCAGCATCAGATCCAAGGGCCCCAACTTGTGCCTAGGGCTGACCCGCCTGAGGAAATCCAGTGGGGGCACTCGCCGAACCCATGGGGCTCAAAGAAGTTCCAGAGGGGTCGGTCCACCCAAATCTGAGAAGCATGGCCTCATAAAACTCCCTTAACTGGGCAGGCATCACTCTGGCTCCTAGATATTCAGGGAGGCACTGAGCAGAGCCAGACAATGGCCCAGCGGGGCCTAGAGTGGTGATGTTGTTCCCGTGCCTCTTCTGATGGTTTGAACTGAAGCAGCAAAGCCAAAGAGCGCTTTGACTTCTTAGATTATTTTGGATTTTTTGTGAGCAACGACTTTAAGAGTGATGATGAGTGCTGAGAATGGCTCCGTGAATGGGGCTGGGACCTTCCATGCGACCGAGACCTGACGTGCGTGGAATTGACTGGTGTCGGGCGACCAGGAGCTTCAATGATCGTTCCAGCAGTGCCTTGTGATTCAAGGCATAACAGCCTTCACTAGCCATGGAGTTGTGGCCCGACTCCAGGCACCAGAGGTAAACCAGATGAGGGTATGTCACAGACATTTGTCTGTGACAGTAACTACAGGGTTTAAACCCACAGGTTGTTTAGGGGGCATTCTAGCACCTAGAGACGAAGCTCAAAAATAATTTTGACAAAATGTTGAAAATGTCCAAAAATTGGACAGAGGTATCTCTCTCTGGAGCTGCGCTGATGGCACGGAAAGAAAAGAACTAATGTTAGCACACTGGGGTGGTGCCTATATAGGCACCCTACATGTCACTTCTGACTTGGATGACACCAAGGCTGAGCCGAACAATGCCATCTACTGGGGTGCAGCAGCCAGTGTGAAAGACACCACAAAAGAAGAATTATATTCCATCCTTCTTTATGCTCCTATTTATACTTGAGTCTCTCCACAATGCAATACACTAGCATGTGATTGAGATATCTGGCTTACTTAGGACACCCTTGATATCCCCAATATTGCTCTACACCTAGCCACTGCTGAGCACTGGCTTGGAGGATTAGGAGATTCAAGGAGGTAATTAAACTTCTGGTTGGTTCAGACTACCTAGTTGCAGCCCTATTTGAGCATTTTAGGATGTATGGGTGGAAAGTGCTGGTTGGGGTATAAATGTGCATGCTATTTTGTGAAGCTAAGCATTACAAAGTGGAAATTGTCCAGACTAGTGTTTCTTAGCCTTTTGACTTCTGTGGACCCCCACTTAATCATTACTGGAATCCAGGGACCCCTACTGAATCACTATTGGAATTCGGACTTTCCCCCACGAACTGAGTCATTACTGGAAGCCAGGGAGCCCAGCTTAAGCAGTTTTGATTATTTAAACCTCAAAACAATACACAAATATACAGAAACAAGCAAACAATTCACAAACAAATGTACATAAAAAACGTACATTTTCAATTTAATGGGAAGGTTGGGGCTTTTCTAAATTCAACTAAGGTCACCCATTTTCCACACTAATATTATGTTTGATGCACTTGACTAATCCCATAAATCAACTGAATTTTTAGCCTTTTTTCAAATCCCTTCACACTTACGGAGCGTTTTAAATTTTTCAATGTTACATTTTGCTTCTTCATTTACATACACTTTATTAATCTGTTAATATTATTTAAATTTTTAAGTAGTTGCGGACCCCCTGAGTAGGCGTTGCAGTCCCTGATGGGTCCCTGTATCACAGGTTAAAAACTGCTTGTCCAGAATGAGTAATGAAAACAGGCTTGACAAATCAGAAACGAGCTACTGAACAGTACTCACTTATTAAAATACTAACATGTGCAAGTAGGGGAGAAATTCCGTGATCATTTAGCCTACTCAGCCTTCTCATTTTCTGCATAGAGGGCTTTGATATGGTTGAACCCATGTTTCACTTGAACTTTATTTTCAGTGTTTGAGTGTTTACACCCATGACATTGACACTTCTGAATCCTAAATACTGCTTACTGACTGCCCAAATGTACAGAGTGTGCTTTGCAATGCTCATGTGATTAATTCTGTACTAGATGTGCCCTGGGCTTACATCGAGCACTCCTATTATATTGTCTCAATTCTAAGTAGATGAAGCCTGGAGACTACATTTTGCTAAAGAAAGGGTATGCACTTTCTAGTCAACAGTACACAATTTCCATTGTACAATAACATATCTGAGTTTAGAAGGGATTAGATTCATAGAGTCAGATTTGAAGGCTATCTTCGCTTCTCCATGTTGGACATGCCCTTTCCTTGGTCAAGATGCAGCTGAATGATATGTTCCCCCAATAGGACCATGGAGATTTTAGGTTACAGCATGCCGGGGTCCACATTTTGAGACCAGCAGCAGGGTGGCAACTGCATTCTTTTAAATTAATGAAAGGTCAGTTGATGAACTGCTGCCTAAGGGAGGCACTCAATATACTGATTAAGTGGGAAAGGGTCATGCTATGTATGTGCAACAAGCACTATCTAAATGTGCCGCTGAACAGGAGAATTTGATATAGGTGCCGAAAAAGGTTTTCTAAAGCAGGCCACATCTGAAGAGGAACTCTGAAATTAGATGACAGAGCTCTTTAATGCTTATAACAGTCTGGGTACACATGATTATACCACCCATGCCAAACAACATGATGATGGGATAAAGGCCTTGCCCTGACTAGGGTAAGTAACTAGAAAAATGGTGTCATACTTCTGGCAAATTAGAGAATTGTGAGAAGTATTAGTTCAAAATCAACAGGCCATTAAACATATATTTGAGAAATATTTTAGTTAGTTACAGGTAAAACAGTCTGTATAAAATGAGTACGGGCAAACTTACTTGTGGAGTTTTAAAGCATATACAGTTATCGGTTTTCTCCCTGGATGCATATCACTTTGAGTGCATTACGAAACTAGGGGCTTTTTCCTTCCCTGAAGGTAGTAATCATAGTCTTTCGGTCAGGTAACGTCAGTCTGGAATGCATGTCCTACAGACCTTGGAACAGTTGAGAAAGGAGTTCAAATGGAACAAACTAGATGTGTTCCATAAACGGCCAAACCACGCTAGCTTTGCAGACAGCTCCTGATTATTGGGATTCGCCGAGACGAAATATGCTCTGTGACAGTGAGGAGTATGAACATCCAAACGGATTTGGACAGTGAGGATTCACTATGCATGTCACAGGACATTGAATTTGAGGAGATGTTTCTGCAAGGTGTATTGTAATAGATAATATAATGATAGCATGGGTTGAAACTAATATGTGGAGCTAATAGTATTGTCACGTCTCCCCTTATTTTTGCTTTACCTGTGGAGTCCCAAGCTTATCTAATAAGGGTGAATTTGGTTTGCATGGCTGTGCTCTGTAAAATATTCCTCTGTAGTGGTTGGGAGGGAGAGTAAACCTGGTCAAAAGCATAATGCTGCCAAGAGCACTAAATATCGTTTGCAGACTTCCAGTGGCAATTCTAGCCAGAACTTACATAGATTGAACACACTTCTGAATCTGCTCTTTTTGGGGAGGGGCATAGGAAACCAGGACAGAGCTGGCCATGTTTTTTTTTTTTTAAATCAGGAGATATCAAAGCACTGAAGAATTTAATGCTTATTACATCGCAGCTGAACTTCAACACATGGATCCCTTGTTTGCATGGGTTGCACAGATCTGGCCGGGGATTAGTTTAAAGCTCTAATTTCTCCAAACCCAATTTTAATATTCCTTTTCTTTTCCCTGATATATGTATGCGTTTCCTATAACATGCCACTGCATTAGCTTGAGTATGTCCAAAGCGACCTGGCTGGTTAATCACAAATGTATGTACCAGAACTTCTATTGAGAACAATCATCCATGAATCACTGGAAAGTATTTGTATTTATGACGAAATCCTCATCTGATTTCCAATAAGTTGTAATTTACAACTGGTAAACATAACCCAGAGGCATAACCTTGTACCGGTGCCTGAAAAGTTATTTCTTGGAGTTTCCAGTTCCCCTAATTGACTTCATCAACTTCCCTCTCCGGAACCATATGTCTCACAGATAATTCCGATTTCTGTTTCTATTGTTACACCACACCTTTAAAAATTGCATACAAGTAAATCATACTTTGGCATTCTGTTCAATATCAGTCTTCTTAATGCTGTAGTGCTATACTTATACCTTTACTTTATTTGATTATAATCTCAACCTACATGATAACAAACTCCGGGTTATAGTGTGATCTCTTAACCAGTAATCTAGTGTGTCAAGCCCTCTGAAATGATTTTGCATGGAGATTCATCAGGTCTCCAAACTACATTCATCAGGTCTCCAACCTACATTCATCAGGAACACCTTGTTGAAATCCAGCCCCTCTCCTGTTCAGTTCTGACCAGGCTTTTCAATTTTTAGAATTTCATATTTCATTAAATAATCCTTCCATCAGCACTATTGTATTACATGCCCAGAGTGAATTACTATGTCGTCCGGATGTCCAGCTATTAAACAAAACCCCAATCCAGTAAAAATGTAAATGATATTCAGCTTCCATGATATTTCTGTCTTCAACATTACAAATTTAAGTAAAATACAACTTTCTACTTAAACTTAATAAAGGCATTATAGATGTAGGTTTCTCTATGGGCATATGCCTATTTCCATCCTGTCAAAGCAGCCCGACATTTATTGCACAAGGACTTTTTTAAAAGAAGTATTTCACCTCACTCCCAAAGTCACTCAGAAGAATCTGTACAAGTGATTGTTTTCTCCTAATAAAACCGAACTTTACCGTTGATATATAGTCAACTATATACATTTTGTTTACATCCTTAAAAAAATAAACTCTGCCCTTCCACCCGGAAATTCTTAAATTTTCGCCCGATGTAGAATTACACATTACACAAAGCTTTTCATGCCTCCTGCTTTCCATCATGGTGTTTGCGCTGTTAATGTGAACAGTCTACTATGTTACATGACCTAGAAAGACATAGTTACAATTTCTACACTATCTTCACCTTTCTGTTTGCTTTGCAACTACAATTAGACATGAATATTTCATGTTTCCATGGAATTTTTCTGAAAGTAGATCTGCTTTACGACCTCGCAGATATAGATTTCAACCTCGTGTTGAACATTTTCCAAAGGTCGTGACTTACAAATACATATTTATTTTTGCAAAGTAATAGAGAATAATAAGTGGCCTCGCCAAACTAGGTATATTCAGTGGCAAGCAGACACTTTCTTCTTTTCCTTTAATGGAAGCCAGCACTAGCCTACTTCAAAGCAGAAAACTTAAAAATATGACATCTGCAATGTTCTCTCATTTCCGGCTTTGTTCTTCTTCTTTAGTTTTCTGCATTGTGTTTTTTAAATTTAAAACTGCATTTGCAAAATAATAAATATGAAACTTCCACATTTAAATAATTGCAACCTTGTGTAGTGCTTAACACACGGCGCAAATTAATTAAACAACTAAAAAGCGAAGGCTAAAGATGCTTTCATTAATCATAAGCAGTGGGGATTTTTCGGAGGGGTAGCCTGCTTGCACCATTAGAGAAGGGAGCTAACCATATGCTAATCTATCTCAGGGGCTCAAAAAGGGGCAAGTCAGCAAAAAGTATTAGGCCAGGTTTCCATTGAAAGGTAACACAAACAGTTGTATGTGATAAAGAAAAACAATTTCATGAAATACCATTACTGAGAAACCATTACAGTTAAACTGTTTAATGGAAATATGTAGGATGTATGAAATTTGCCTTTTCAGAGAAACCAATTCCTATAATGTCTGTATTTTTCATTTTTTAAGGTGTAAATGCAATTATTGCAGGTTTTACTTTCAGAGACATTTTTGTCCGAGATATTTATTGCTTTACTTCAGGGACTGTTACCTCGGATTTTTATATTTTACATTGTCAAGCAATTACATTGGATGCTTTCAATTTGCTGCCCCTCATCATCCCTAAACACCATCCATATGTGACCCCCTCGCGACCCTAAACACCATCCATCCTTGCCCCTTAAAAACCCTCACCACGCCTAAACTACACCCATCCGTGACTCCGAAACTCCACGCATTCCTGAACCCTAAAAATCTCTCACCATGCCTACACTACACCCATCCCTCAACCCAAAAACGCCCTTTCTACCCTTAAACACCACCCATTACTGAACCCCTAAGTCCCTGAATTGCATGCCTAAACCCCACCCAGCCCTGAAACTTTGGAACGCCTCATGTCCTTAAATTCCACCCACCTGAGCCCTAAGAAACCCTCACCACCCCCCTAATTGTTACTTACTTATGTGTAGTACTCCTCCTGGAGTATAGGCCGCCAACCAGGACTCTCCAGCCATCTCGGTCTTGGGCTTCTCTTTCAATGTGACTTCAGGTGTAGATCACCTCCTTGAGGCCAGGGGCCAGTAGTTTCTTGGACTTCCTCGTTTCCTTTTCCCTTGAGGGTTCCAGGTCAGGGCTTGCCTGGAAGTGTTTGATGCAGGCTTGCGGAGGGTGTGACCTATCTAGCCCCAGCGTCTTTTCATTAATTATTCATAGGCAGGTGAGTTGGAATGTCTCCTGTCTTTGTTGCTGATAGCGTTTGGCCAGAGGATTTTCCTCAAACATGTGTTGATTAGGGTCTGGACTTTGTTGGTGATGACCACTGTTGTCCTCTAAGTTTCTGCTCCATACAGAAGAACCGATTTTACGTTGGTGTTAAAAAGCATGGTCTTGGTTTCAAGCGTTAGATCCAAGGAGCTCCAGATCTTCTTTAGCTGAATGAAGGCAGTCCTCACTTTACAGATTCTTGCCTTGATGTCACCGTCTGTACGTCGCTGCTTGTCTATGACACTGCCCAGGTAGGTGAAAGCCTCAACATCTTCCAGTGCATCGCTTGCAAGAGTGACAGCAGTTGTGACTGACCGTGTTAGCCTTTAGTATCTTGGTTTTTCCACTGTAGATGTTGATGCTAAGTTGCACTGATGTGCCTGCCACATTGTCGGTCTTCTCTTGCATCTGCAGATGGGTATAGGAGAGTAGAGCCAGGTCATCTGGACAGTCCTGATCATCGAGCTGCATCCAAGGTGTCTACTGATATCTTCTCCTTGCTGTGGATGTCTTCATTACCCAGTTTATGGCCAGCAGGAACAGAAAAGGAGAGAGCAAACAACCCTGGCACACTCTGGTCCTCACTTGGAAGGTTTACATGAGTTATCCTCCATCGACTATCTTAGAGGCCATTCCCTTGTGATAGTTCCTGATGATTCTTATGAGTTTATATGGCACATCGCACTGGCGGAGGTGCTTCTAAAGGGTCTCTCTGTTCACGCTGTTAAATGCCTTCTCATGGTCGATGAAAGTGACATAATGGGGGGCAGGGAGTTCTATTCCATCGACTGCTCAATGATGATGTGTAGTATTGCAATCTGGTCTGTGCTGGATCTATCTTTGCGGTAAGCCAACTTGCTGGTCTTGCAATTGAGCGTCGACTTGTTCCTTCATTCTGTTCAGGATGATTTTGTTGAACACTTTGCCTGGGGGTGATAGAAGAGTTATCCCCCTGTAATTTGCTTAGTTACTCAGGGCACCTTTCTTGGGGATCTTGATGAGATATCCATCCTCCCAGCTTGACAGCATCTTTTCCTCTTCCCAGATCCTTCCAACATAGGGTAGAGCATGTCTATTGATGTTTCAATGTCTGCCTTCGGTGCCTCTGCAGGAATGTTGTTAGGTACTGCTGCCTTTCCATTTCTCAGATGTTTGATGGCTTGCCGTATTTTTTCCTTGGTTGGTCTGCTGCAGTTGACTGGCAGGCTTTTGTTAAACCTGACAAGGACCTAATCGTTACCCATCCCTAACACATAAAAAACCCTTACCACGCCTAAACACCACCCATGGCAGACCCCTTAAAATCCCTTACCGCTCCCAAACCCTACCCATTTTTGAACCATAAAACCTCTCACCACATCTAAACTCCACCCATTCCTGAATGCTAAAAAAGCCTTCACCACCCTTAAACTCTACTCATCACTGGGACTTTAAAACTCCTCACCCCTCCTAAACTTTACCCATTATGATCTCTAAAAACTCAACAATCTACATTTCACCCATCCCTGAACCATAAGAACCCCTCACCACCTCTAAACTTCACTCATCTGTGTACCCTAAACACTGTTCACCACCGCTAAAGTCCAGCCATTCCTGAACGCTAAAAACCCATTTCTACATCTGAACTCTACCCATCGCTGACCCTTAAAAACACTTTATCACCCCTCAACATCACCCATCCCTGAACCCAAAAAAAACCTTGCTATCTCTAAACACAACCAAATTTTAAATGTGCTTTTGGATTTCACCTTAAAATAATTTTCCTTTACAGTCTTTTCTTTAAATCTTTTTGTTTGTATTTCCTTAAAATTGCCTATCCTTAAAATTTGTTTTCCATTATTTGGGTTCCTCAAATATTGTTTCTCAATTTTTGTTTCTCCATTAATTCACAAACATCAAACACAAGCAATCTCGGATGCATTTCCTCCATGGTCTGTTCTCATTTGTAAACTGCAGCTTGAGTCAGTAGCGTACAGTAAACAAGAGTACAGCAACCTTGCAGCATGATATTTAAATAACGTACACAGTATGTATGAAAAACTGCCTTTCTTTGAAAGTTATTACAAAGCAATTGGCTGCTAGATGGAGAGATAGGAAAGGTCCAAATGAGACACTCAACTGTAAAGAGCTTTGTCTAGTTCCAGTCCTCATCCAAGACATTCTCCGTCTCTCAGAGCCTCTGCTACTATCCTAGGTAAAGGCGGCATGGAGCCATATTCAAACCTCGGCATACGACTGCAGGGCAAATACATGCCTCACAGGAGTCCACTAGGCCCAACCTCTGCACATGAGCCCCTCTAGCTAATAACACTTGGGATCTGGTGCTATTGGGGCTGCACAGGTCATGGGAGAAACCATACCGGAGAAAACTCAAAGCAAAACTACCCCTGGAATGCTGGCTGGGAGAACTATTGAAGTGGGAAGTGAGTGTGGGGCTGTTGAAGCTGACCAGCTGGGAATGCTAGAGTAGGACAAAAGGGGTGCTTCAGCTTTCCTAAGAGAAGAACACAGAGTTCGTAACTGCATGGTCAGTGAGCATGTTTCCTCTACCTACCCCAACCCACTTGAAAATGAGGCACAATAGGAGAAAGGGTCTGAATAGGGAAACAGAAGTGTAGGAAATGGGACCACTCAGGGAGAACCCATGCCGTTATGTACACCAGGATGGTATCTGACCGGTAGGTAGCCCTTGTAAGGGCTGGAGCCCAGCAACAAGATCGGCCAGGCCATCCCATTACACAGCTTTCCAGCCTGGCCAAGCATCTATGGAACAAAAGCATCAAGCTAGAGAGTAGCCATAACATAATAAAAACATGTTTTAACTGCCTGGCCCTTGAAACTTAAGGTCTGAAGTCCATCTCCAATAGGAGACAGAAAAATACAGGAAGTTATGCAGGGAAAAGGAGTTTATACATAAAGGGAGGAGGGGTGGTATGCCAATGCTAAACAAAATGTTAACTTTTTTAAGGAAATAAAGTTGTTTGCTTCAATGAGTGGCAATTGTGATGAGGAAATGGAAGATGTTGTAATGTGAATTTGGAATTTAGAAAGTGCATGGATCATGTAAGTCAGCATGAAACAGTCTGTGGCAAAGCCAACAGTAGTCCTGGTTACTACAGGTCACTGACCTACTGTCTTTAGCCATGAACAGAGTTACACAGTCCTTAAAGTTTGTCAAGTTTTTTGGAATAGGATAGTGTTCATCATTACGTATAAAATAGCGCTCGGATGACGTGAAGACCACCCCAAGGTTAGCTGTGGAGCTTATGGGAATGCTTTCGATGTTTTAAACTAAAATAAAGTTCTGTATGTCGACAGAATAGGAAAACAGGCTTGCTGCGAAAGCTGCTGAAATAATTAGCCATTGTTGTATTCTCCTATTGCTGCTTCGTCATGGATCGGAGTTTTCTGAGTGGCTGTTAGGCGGCCTGAACTTGCGGTATGCAAGAAGGATGAAGTTGGTCAAACTGATGTTTAGGGCCGTCTTCTCTGAGTTCAGTGCCGTTATAAAGCCCTGTCTGCAGGTCCGGATTTCCAGTTTGTTCCACTCAGGCTTCAGTTTTAATCTGCATAAGTCCATCAATGCTGAGCAGATGCATACAACATACACCACAGATTCGTCCTGTGCACTGCAAACCCTACATACAGTCTCGTCTGATGGGCGCCGCCAGTGAGCTAAATGTTTCAAGAAGTGCCACTCACCCAGCCTAAGCGCCAGAAATCTCTGTTTTATGTGCAGGGAGTATGTGCAAGCAAGATATGTGGATGTAGAAACCGACTGATAGGAGTTCATTACAGCCCATGCATGCTTGCGTTTGGCTAGAATTGCCATGTCCGACAAATAAGAGCACAATTGGATTTGCTTCCTAATACTTAGTTTGAACGCTGTTTTGCTTGGGTTTAAATGCCACAATTCACTTGCTGACAGTTGCAAAGTACAATTGTTAAGGAACTGACGATGTGACCCACGTGGATTACTGGAGCTAATGTCGGTCCATAACAAGGACTCCAGGGAGCCGACTCTGGCCTGTCTCAGCTTATGGCATAAATTGAGGAAAGCACCCGGAGATAGCGTTTGGTAATTAAGAAGGCCGAGCTCCAGTCGGATCTGGGCTGCAGATGTTGTTTTTGGCAGCTGCAGCACCTTTTTGTAGATCTTGGTCGAATGCTGGTTCAGTGCAGTGCTAAGCTTACCCAAGGAGATTTCAGAGCTGTACGACAAGGTAGGACCTATCTTGGCTCGCATGACTTCTAGCAGTGGGGCTACACTTGGTCCTGTCAGGTTTTTTAAAAAAGTTTGGAGAGACTGACTTGAAGGGCAGTTGCTTTTAAGGCGATTTCTCCGCAGTGCTTGACAAGGATCCCCCTTGCGTCAACATCGACTCCCAGATATTTATAAGTATTTTCTACGGAAATTTTAAGATTGTTGTACGACTAGCCACCGCCTCTGTGGCTTTTCCTGCCAAATATGACCACTTGTGTTTTCTTTAGATTAACCTCCAAGTTAGTCGGTCTGCGCATTTTTGGATAGTCTGGTCCGTCTGCAAAAAGTAGTGTCCTTACGATTTTACTAGGCATTGTTTTGTAGTTTTTATATGTATTCATCTGTGTATATGTACAGATACCCGAGTCTTGAGGGTTCTGTTTTTGTGTCTCAGATACAAAACAACCCACTTCTGTAGATCCGCTCACAGGAGCTTGCAAACCTGGGAAAACCTCCGTGTGTTGGGCAAAGGCATAGTTTTCCAAAAAGCACATTTCAGGGTAGTCCAGCAGAATAAATGAAAAGATCATGGATCCAGCTTGTTTCTGAAATCATAACTTTGGTATGGTGGGTATAGGTTGTCAAGGTGTTCGTCCCTCGCCCTCACACGCAAAAACAAAAATCAAGATTTAGACGCATTCGCAGTGTGTGTCTATGCAAGTCATTTTTTCCCCACTCCTTTCTGGATATGGTTTAATATATGTCAATATCTTTTATACGGTTCACTATGTGAAGGAGGGATCAGTGTCTATGTAACATTAGGTGCAGCCCTGCATTTGGAGAAAGAAATGGGGGAAGAACGTCCTGAGAAATGTAACACTACATATTTTTCTGATTCACCCTTGCCAAGCCTAAACCAGCAAACAAAGCAAATGAAGATGAAATGCTGGGATACTCGCTATAATTTTGCAGCGCTACCTAGGATTCCAAGCACATTTAATATTTCAAAGTAAACATCTCGAATAGCATTTGGTAGTTGTAGAAGTTCAGATGAGTAAACATCGCCAACATAGGGAACACAAATAATGCAAACCCCTGGCTTTAAATTGGGTGTTCAATGAATCTTTATATATATTTAAGAAAGAGGGTCACTGAAAGTGTCATATGGACTTGCACTCGCTTGTCTATTGGAAAGCATCTACATTTTACACACACATACATGATTGATGATGCGACAGGAAGGATTTGGCATGGATTGAGGTCATAAAGTGTCCATAAAAGAAAGGATTAACAGTAACAGGTCAATAAGGAGCTCTTAGTTGAATGAGAGAGACTACCCTCGGAGTGAAGAGACACCAGAAGAACAGAAAAGAACGTCAAGCCAGAGCCACAATGCTGTACTTAACAACGTAACAGTGTTTTTCTTTTCCTAGATCAGTTAACTTTTAGGAATCACCAAGCAGTTTCAAAGGTGACATTGCATCTGTTGCATACTGACCAGGATGCTGGAGTAAAGTTTGATGCTAGCTACAGTGTAATACAATGAAGACAACCTCAATAAAGAGGGACTGTCCAACCGTAATTGTCTTGAACAACATTTTCATAACATCTTCAAATATATACATAGTAAAATTAAACAAAACTGTTTAAAAATACTGTAATATTCCATATAGGTACCCTATATAGGAGCAGGTAACATTGCATCCTTTCACCTATATTCTTCCCTACATTTCATACATAACGATTCTTAGGGACTGACCTTTTACCTAGATACGACACTGCATTCAGAACGCAGGTTTCCCCCTAGTTCGAATCTCATACATTATGCATGAGACTTCTTGGAAGCACAGCAGGACTAACATCTCCTGTACAATATCTCTGTATAAAGTTCAGGCCCGACGTCATCCTTTAGACCGACACAGTAACATAGCAAAGTAGGACCCCTGGGGAGACCTATGGGTAGATATACATCACATCTTGCTTAGAAGGACAGAGGACCAAGACTTCCCGGCTGACAAACTGACCAGAGACGCTGAGGTTCCTGCATGCAGACACTCCAGCTCGCAGTGGTCCAACATCCCTCGCGGGGTGTCCAACTCAAGACCAGGACGAAATCCCATATTCTCTCACTCTCAGGTAATGGGGTTGACTAGATCCTAGAGGGATTCTTGGCATAACACCTACACAGTTGCTAGGTACATTTAGGTGCATCTAGTTAGGAAGGCATTGTAGGAGTACGCACTTTTTATCATGTGTTTTATGTACCTGTATATATTCATGATTTCTGCAAGATGGTAGAACTTTACCATCCCTTTACTTTCGTAGCACTTCTAATCATATATCTCTGCTACTGTCTAATGGTTGTTGCAGCTCATCTATTCTACACTAGAATAACAACTGTTCAATAAATACTTATTGAAAACGCCCAGCCTGTTTATTCTGTGTATCTCTCTGAGACAAACTAAGTGAGCACGAGTGACTGAGCGTAAGGTAGTATATTGTTTCCACGATTCTGAGGGATCAGGGTTGTCATGTTCTGAGGTTGCCAGAATCTATTCTCTCCTTGGTAAGAGGAGATTATAGTGGCACTGTGAGCTAGCTGATACAAGTAGGCTAGCGTTTCCGGTGGGGGTGCACGGAATCAGTCTGCCACCAATCCCACAGTTTATGTTATCCAAACGCGCAGATCCTGTATAGGTTATATAGGAACTACACGACAATACACTATGTATCAACACTATGCACCCAAGATACACTCACTACCTATTGTAAGAGATCATTGTTCTATTCAGTATCAGATGTTCAAAATGTCTAAAGTTCACGATGCTCTTTAAGAAGATCTTAATGCGCATATCCGCAAAAACTGCAACTCCCACTGTAATATTCACCATTACTAACTCATTAAGATCACTATTAAATTATTATAAACAAAGTTGATACAATTTCTTCAACATCTTCATTAAACACATTAAAATATGTGTACATCAGTTTTTACTCTAGCATTTAACAGCAGAAAAGTTGTTAGGGGTTCCTGAAAATTAAAAGTCGAATATCTTGCAACTCCAAGTACTAACGGCATCTGGACAGTGGCTCACAGATGGATCTTAAAGAAAAGAGAGAACCCCCTAAAAGCACAAGGGGAAAGGGCTTAACCAACCACAGATTCCCCTTACAAGGCCTTAAAGAAACTATCTACTTGCATCCAGTCTCCACAATCAACCAAATTTGCTACTACGGGACCTTATGAAAACGCATATACAAAATGCAATCAAAATTTTTAATAAAACAACAATCCATAAAATTATTATGAAGAAACTAAACAGTGTACCTTCATATGCAACATAAATAATACAATTATCAATACATCACATGTACATTTTTCTTGTATCCTACAAGGATGGGTGTACACCACAGGACACAGGTTTACATAGATTCCTATCTGGAAACAACAGAGATATCTGGCCAACCAGCCATATATCTAGGATTCACACGATGACGGCACCCTCGAAACTGGCACGTTCCCCGACGACTGGAAACGCGCAGAAGTCAAACCCCTCCTCAAGAAGCCCTCCGCAGACCCATAGCACCTCAAGAACTACAGGCCCATCTCCCTCCTCTCCTTTGCCGCCAAAGTCACCGAGAAGATCGTCAACATCCAGCTAACAAACTTCATAGAATCCAACAACATCCTCGACACATCTCAATCCGGCTTCCGCACAACCACAGCACCGAGACAGCCCTCATAGCCGCCACGGACGACATCCGCACACTCCTCGACCAAGGCCACACTGCAGCCCTCATTCTACTAGACCTCTCAGCAGTTTTGGACACCGTCCCCCACCGCACACTAGCCGCCAGACTCCACGTTGCCGGCGTACAGGGAACTGCCCTAGACTGGATCCGCTCCTTCCTCACCGGCCGAACTCAAAGAATTAGATTCCCGCCCTTGCTCTCCGAACCCACAGAGATCAGATGCAGAGTATCCCAAGGATCCTCCCTCGGCCCCACGCTCTTCAACATCTACATGGCCCCCCTCGCAACCATCATCAGAGAACACGGACTCAGGATAGTATCCTACACCGATGACACTCAGCTCATCCTCTCCCTCACCAAGGAACCTGACATCACCAGGCACAACTTCCAGAAAGGAATGAAGGACGTCACAACCTGGATGAGCAGCAGCTGCCTGAAGCTCAACTCGGAGAAAACGGAAGTCCTCATCCTCGGATCCACCCCCTCCACGTGGGACGACACCTGGTGGCCCCCGGCCCTCGGCAACCCTCCCCACAGACCACTCCCGCAATCTCGGCATCATACTCGACTCCTCCCTCACCATGTATCCTCCAGACGCTTCAACACCCTCCGCATACTCCGCAAGACCTTCAAATGGATCCCCCCCGAATCTAGGAAGACCGTCACCCACGCGCTCATCACCAGCAGGCTGGACTACGGGAACACCCTCTACGCCGGAATCAACAAATCTCTACTCCACAAACTCCAGACTGTCCAGAACGCCACAGCCAGACTTGTCCTCAGCATCCCATGACCTGACCACATCACCCAGCACCTACGAGACCTCCACTGGATCCTCGTCGAAAAAAGAGTGACCTTCAAGCTGCTCACACACAATCCTACAAAGCCCTCGACAACACCAGACCCCAATACCTCAACGAAAGAATCTCCTTCTACGCTCCCAAGAGAAACCTCCGCTCCGCTGACTAGCCTTGGCAGAAATCCCCTGCATCCACAGAGTTAGAAAGGGAGGCAGATCCTTCTCCTACATCGCGGCCCAGACCTGGAAAGAACTCCCCCTCAGCATCAGACGAAGCCCCACACTGCAAGCATTCAGGAAGAGCCTCAAGACCTGGCTTTTCGGATGACCAAAGCTGCCTGAATCCCCCCTTCCCCCCCAGCGCCTTAAGACCCTCACGGGTGAGTAGTGCGCTCTATAAATCCCTGATTGATTGATTGATATTTAGGAGAAGGCAGTCTTGTCCTCCTTTTGGTTTTTCTTTTATGGTTGAAGATAATCTCTTGAAATATTTGTGATGGAAACAATTTCCAAGTCCTGACAGTTCTGAATGTGATTTGAAATTTCGAAAACTTTGTGTCTGGGGACTATTTTAGGTACAAAAACTATTTCTTTTTAAGAGGCTGAGGTATTGTGTTCCTGTCTACACCCACGATTACATGTGGTTAGTTTTTCTAAAAAGATATTTGTTTGGGAGAAGCAAATTAATATATTTGTCCTGGAGAAGGTTGTATATCCCAATTAAGACCATCGAAACGCATCGATGGATTTTACAAAAACAACCCACAGTGCTTGGACAATTAGAATATGCCATTGAACATATCCAACTATATTCAATGACACACTTAGTGGGAGTGTAATACTTTCTAAAAAACTGATGAGTGTTTTTTAGATATTTTTTCTCCCCTCTTGTTTTTAACTATATGTGATGTATTGCTTTTATTTACATCTCATATATTCTTGATTATCTATATGTACATTTGATGTATTGTTGATTGTATTATTTATATCGCATATGAAGGTACACTGTTTGGTTTCTTCATAATACTTTTATGGGTTGTTGTTTTATTAAATATTTTGATTACATTTTGTATATGTGTTTTTATAAGGTCCTGTGGTAGCAAATGTGGTTGATTGCAGAGACCGGATGCAAGTAGATCGTTTCTTTAAGGTCTTGTAAGGGTAATCTTCTGGTAATCCACAGATGGACCTTGCCAATGGATAGTAAGAAAGAATGTGCACAAAAAGGACCATACACAACCTTCTTCAAGCAACTGATCTAACTTATAAGAAACCCAACTGGATGATGGACCTCTGCACTATCCCGCAAGGTCAAATGACCCCTAAGTGTGACTTAAGGATTCAAAGTCAGCAGCTAGATAACTATTGCTGGTAATGGATCCATACCCTTGCCATTCTATTGAAAGCTAAAGGGTACTGAGAACACCTCAAATATGACCAAACGAACGTTAATGTATGGTGAAGTGTGCTCACCAGGCACACTAATCAATCAGCTCACCTACACTGGCAGGGTAGTTTCTTTTTCAGATATACTCCATTCTCTGGTTTGGGGTAGCGAGGGGTTCCTGGCATTGTGCGGTGGCATTTTTTGGACTCTTTTGAGAGTCTGTGGACTTCTACATAGGCATGCGCACCAGGGGGAATGGCTAGCCCTCTTTCATCAGGTCTTCAAGTTTATTGATGCACCACAGCAAGCTCCACAAAGGTCTAGCCAAGTTGTATGCGTTAGAAGAGCAGGTGTGGGGCTCAAGTTTACATGACCAGTCCATGGCAGTTGGGCAGCAGCAAACTACTAACAGAGGTACATTTTTACAATTTGAAAATCAAAACCACAGGGTGGACCAGGTTTCCTGCTTATGGTGAGGGTCAAAAGTTGCTGGGCAAAAGCAGACTTGACTTGCTCCCAGCGAGCACTGCAGACCATTGAGTCTCGTGCCTCCAAAGGATAACTGGTTTGGGAGAACTGAGTATCCCATCAAACCCTTCCTTGACGGAGAACTACAGGGTAATATGCTGGCTTTGTAGTTTCTGTGGGAAGCATCCATCCTCAACCTTGCATGCAGCACCTAAACAAAAAGATATTCAAAATCAGCGCACAAAAACGTCCCCTTTTACCAGAGGTCACTGGACTTCAATTACAATGGGCCATAGCAGGCATGCCCCTAGATGCATTTACTGCACTCCAAAACTAAAAATATGTTGTCATCTTCGTAGACTTAAAGTAACGGGTCACGAGGGGAATGCCTCCAGACTACGGGGTGGGTATACTCAGTGGCGTCCGGATCGGGGGTGGGGGTGGGGGAAGAGGAAATGGGGGAAGAAAAAAATCACTTTCCTCGGCACGCCATCTCTCCTACATCATCTCTCCTCCGCTCCTCTTCCAGCACCCAGGCTCCCCTAAGCCAATCACAATGCTGCTGTCAGCATGACAGCAGTGTCGTGCGTGGTCTGAGCCCCGTGGTTCGGTGCTCAGAGAGGGACTGACAGCCTGGGCATGTTCTCCACCCAGGCTGTGCATTACAGCCCGGTGTAGAACATGCTAAGTGTGCATGACTGTTTGGCTGACCCAAGACGGCCGGCCAAACCGTCATGCACACTTAAGTGCACATACCATTTCTCCCACTGCTGGCTGTGATGACATCCAAGCCCTGCTCCGCCCAAAACTGGCCCCTGCAAGGAAAAATAAAATTATAATAGCGTGTTATTATCATTTTATTTTTCCTTTTTTACACTGCTAAAAAGCAATGGGGTGACTCTCCTCTGCTTTAGTGGAGGAGCCACCTCTGGGTATACAAGTTTAGAGAGTTCCCTGCCTTAAGGTTCACCAAATCTGTCTCGTGGGAGCACTAAATGTGTGGGGAAGGGGGTCATCAAACCAAGCTACAAAAATTCGGATCATCTGTGGACAAAGGAACAAATGACTTTTTGGACAGTTGGTACATCTAGTTGGGAACTCCCTTCCTCACAATAAGCAATAAATCAAATCTCGCTTATACTGTGGAATGAAGATGTGTGCTTCCAACTTGGAAAGCTACATAAATGCATATTCTAGCAGGCCTCCAGTCAGACGGCCCATCCATAAAATGAAAACTGTAGGCTAGTGAGTGACCAACAACAGATTCCTAAAGTTAAACATATCCGAAGTAGCGTAAGGACTAAAGTACTTGCAGTATCAATAGTGGCCTAAGTGAAGTAACTATCTTTCCTGGAAAAAAAGCACTTGGAAATGTTCGGAAGAGAATTAGGTGCCTGCAAATTCAAAGTCAAAGTGGCCATTTAACATCTTTCCTCCCCAAATGAGAGGTATTTCATATTATTATTATTTCTTTACAGTTTGTCATAGCTTGAAGAGAAGAAAAGACTAGGCTGCTCACCAGATTGGGTAATCAAATGGAGAGGCAAGGTATTTAGTCACTTATACATCGGACACAGGTTCAAGCACCATACTGCAGGTCTACGCCTCGCCCTGGCTTTACATGCCTCAAGTAAAATCACCAGGCAGGATACCCAAGGCAAACAGTACAATGATAACCCTGTAGTAATCAGAGTAAAGAGACGGCTTACTCAACCCACACAGTGCCCCTTACAGAAGAAATCTCAGGACAGATACGGTGTCCAGTATACTCCACAATACAGGGCTAAAGCTAGAAATAAAGGGGTCAAACCTGTAATATCTGACCGCTCTGTGAGTGTCAAACCAATAGCACCTTGAAAAGATTTATTGTACCCAGGGCTGTGTCCTGTGATGGTTTACAATTACAACACTCTTAGCTCTAGCTGACATCCATCTGGATCGAAGAATCCTTTTCAAGACTCTGTGCCTGACTCATAATGCCTACTATGGCTCGGGCCCTGATGCCATTAAAGCAATGTTTCAGCGCTATATCCCGACCAAGCAGCTTAGGTCTGCCAGCAAGAATTTGCTGGTGGTCCCCAGGTTTAAGAAGGTTAGATGGGGAGGCAGAGCCTTCTCCACTGCTGCTGCTAGGCTGTGGAACTCTCTTCCGGATGGTTTATCGGGTCTTGTGTCATACTCTCTTTTCCGCAAGGCTCTGAAAACCTGGCTCTTCACACCGACTTTAGCTTGAGCATCTTATTTGGTTGAACGCTAGTCCTCTGCAGCGCCTTGATGCCCTTGGGCTAAGTTAGCGCTTTATAAATGTAATATTCATTCATTCATTCATCTGATGGGGATGAGCGTCCCCTGCTCCAAAAGCTATTTTGATGCAGATGGAGGGTAAAAGATTATACGAGAGCTTAAAAAGAACCAGGCAAGCATTCGGCTTTTAACTACTGAAAAAACTACCATCTGATGAAACAATTGCCTAAAATCAATGTTTGCTCATTCCCTCCCACGGTGCGTCTAGACAAGTGAGATTATAGGCACTCTTACATTGAAATAGAAACTCTGTATCTCATCTCGTTTCTCAAGCGAGCAAGACTACAAAGTGAAGTCAGGTTGTATAATAAAGTTACAGTTCTGTCAGGGCCCATTTCAACCCAAGCTGTAACAGTGATTACTGCTTCTACAGTGCCAATGTTCTTCACTGCAGGGCACAGACTCTAACCCCGCTGAGCTATGCTGCTTAACAGAAATCCAAATGTTCTGCTGAAAGATGCCCTCAGCACTTGAAATGTACCGGAGACAAATTATTTAACCTCTTGTAGTAAGGAGTTTCCTAGAGCACCTGCAAGTCAGTGATCGAATACAAACAACTGGCGAGGCACAGACATTATTCAACCACTCCCATCTGATTATCGGCAAGTCAGTAGGAGATTGTCACCCCGACTCAAGGGTTTAATCATTGCAAGACATCAGGCACAACCCATGTTAATGGTTTTACACTGAAAATTACGAATAAGTATTACAAGTTAAAGGACTTACAAAGCGGTAATTCTAATACAAGAATGTTACCTTTAAAAAGCAACAAATACATTTTATCTCGTGTAAGCAGGAAGCAAATGCCCATCGAATCGAGAAACAACACCAAATTCAAAGTAATGTTCATGTTACCACTGACTGGCAGCAGAAAAGAAACATTATCACCCCAAGATTTGAAAATAAACTTACATATTGAAAATTCTAATTTTCCTCATATTTTGTTTCTCTCCACAGGGGGTCAACGTATAAATCTCGCCCTAATAAACGAAGCTCCAGGATCTGATTTACAATTTTTTGGATGGTTGAAATGACTTTACCCACAAGCACCACATAATGCATACAGTATCTGCTGCTTCTCTCCACCGGGCCACCGCCAAGCGTTCATCGTACGGGAGCAGTCGTGTCTAAAATCCTAAACCGTGCTGTCTCAGGAGGAGATGTGGCAAAGTAGGCTCTGAGGGTGGCCCTCTCGTGCTGTAAAAGACTGCTGCATCAGCACTCCAGTTCTAAAATGATGATCGTTCTCCACGTAAACATGGCAGATCTAGTCTATGATTCACTGCATAAATCACACCTTGAACTTCATAAATATAACTGTGAGATCAGGGAATGGGCTGATCACAAGAATTCTTCCATTGGCCTATCTGTGAAACTAATATGAATGCAGGATAACAGAGTGAGCCATAGGCACAGCAACCAGGGAGTGATCTGGTCGAAAACAATTCTATAATGAATTCAATCTAGGCATCTTTATTTAATTAAACCCCTTAAACGACTAACGGCCTACTAATTATAGTTGATAACAGTCTGCTTGAGACCACTCTTCTAAGTGCATTGCTTTTTATTTAGATTGTGAATTATAGTGAAGTTCTAGGTCTGCATATTTGAGAGGCTGACTCTTTATAAAGGCATTTAAAACTGTCCACGCCACAAATGATACCATCTGGACCACTGACCTTCAAGCCCTGTACAAACCACCTCTGCAAACAAATGAACTTACATAGAACCACCCTGTATCAGTTAGTCTCCAATACCACCAAAAGATACCAAGTTGTCCAGATAAACCCCTCTGAGCATATCTTCTTGTTCTTTGCAGTTCCCAAGGTTATATTTGTTTAACGGTCATCATCAGTTTTTACAAGGTACTCCTTGGAATATTCCTGACTAGCAAGAATAGCAAGATCTATCAGTGCACAGTCCACACGCAGCAATGACCTGAACCAACCGAAGAAGTGCTGCTCCACAATTTAAGCCTGACTAAAGCTTCAAGACCCACATCACTAAGGAGACGTGCTTAACAAAGTATCAAGTACAGCAATTTCTATCACCTTGCAAATTGAGTATGCATTCCTCTTAGTCACTAGAGCATTCAGAGGCGGTGATAGTTTAGTTCTTATTATGCTAAAAAACAACATTTTATTGACAGTCATTGTCAACACAATATACAGCGCTGGAGTGCATCAAACGAAGTCTCTACAACATTACTTGACCAGTGTACATTAACAACGCCTATTAGCAGACCTTATCTCTTCACTTGAGTTTGGTAACTGTATAATTCAATTTTCCCTTATGTGTACACTTGTTTTTAAATTGCCTTCATGTAGGTAAAGTCTCCCATTCCGCCTCCAGGCCGAGCAAATCACCTTTCTTTACATAAATCTAAGGAACTTATTTTCTCAACAGGTATAACAGGAACCCATTCAACTAGGCCAGACGTGAGTCTTCTGTATCTGTACTGTGTAGTCACTGCTCGTATCTTAGCGGGGAAAGGCGGGCAGCACTTTCTCATGGAGTGAGCAGCCAATAGTGTGGGTGAAGTTGGTTTCAATCGGGATATGTATAGTTGCAATGGGATATTCGACATAGTCCACCATGTGCCTAAGTCTTTCCAATAGGGATGTTCTATACAAGTGGGCAGGCTTCCTATATCAGTTTTATCCAGTCATGTCTGCTATGTTTGGTTAGCACATCTCTACTTTATGGTTTGTCATCATCCTTTGCTACTTGGGAAAAGGACCGGACTAATTTGTCCCACTCCCTTGCGACTGAGAATCTCCGCAGCCCACTGGCCTCTTCTCTGTGCAATGCTATACTGTTGCTTTCTGCAACCCTTACCACTGAGGTTCCAAATTGCATGATATGAGGGCCTTTAAGGAACTTCCAGGACATTGTTGTGGCTCGCTTAGCTAGTACCAACAGGAGGTTCATAAATCTCATCCCTACCTTAACGTCTTGGGGCGAGGTGCCAGACCCATGATATAAACCTCTAAAGTTGTATATTGTCGGCTTACTGCAGTTTTCTAAATGTATCCTTCCACCCTGGACCAGAACTGTGTAACTGTAAAATTAGGGAGGCAATACCACATTATATTGAGAAATCCAGCATGGCAGATGGGGCAGGTCACCGCTCTGTGTGACTGCAGTTTGCTAATAGTGCGAGGGGTCATGTACGCCCTGTGTAATTGATAATACTGAATTTGCTGCAGGCATTCCTAAAGACCTTCTTGGGATAAACTAGGTTCTTGTGTTTCTCTCTAAACAATTTATCTGTGTCTACTTCCTGCCTTTGTTTCAGCTTAACCAGGTGCGATCCACCCAGGTCTAGTAAGGCCTTGAATATCCTTGTGATGGGTCCATGGACTCTGATCATTGTAAACAGCACCTGTAAATGGCCATGTGTTTGCGACTCAGTGTCTGTGACGCCCCACACTGGGATGCATTCTGGCTATCTGAGCCCTATAAATCAAGATTTGTCCCAATGTGTCCAATGGGATCATTGTGCCCCTATCTAAAGTCTCCGACTATATATATATATCACACTTGTTTCCACCTCACTGTCTGTTTACTACTTCACACCCCCAAAATGATAAATCCATACCCAGTGTTGCAGCGGGCACGTAAGGTATTGTGCACTGGGTAAATTGCAGAGTACACCAGTGACCATGCTGTTAGGGGTGGGGGGGGCAGCGGGGAGGTTTCGTCTGTCAAGAATCACCCCTGCAGCCATGATGATTCACTTCTCTATGCACCCATGCCCAGTCATGATGTGCAGCACCCTGCAACCAAAGGGCGAGCAAATCTATTTGGGAAGCAGAATAGCACTGCTCTAAGTCCGTAACACCCACGCCCATGTGGAAAAAAACTCTGAGCCATCCTGCGTTCCAAACTGTAAGTTTGCATGATATTAGACCTGGAGAGGCAACATTATCATTTCGGTTAGGGTTACTCTTCATGCTACTGAGAGTGGAAGAGTTCTCCAAAAATTGACCTGTGATCTAAAAGATCAAATAGCACATACGACTTTACCTTCCAAAGTGTCATCCTCCATGGGATAGATCTTTATTCCCAGGTATTTGAAGGTAGTACTCTCCCATGTAGTGGTGATATCCTCAGTGCCCCCCACCCCACCCCGTGTGGGCCTGTTCTCGCTCTCAATGGAAAAGACTGGTCTTCCCCCCGTTCACCTTCAGTCGGGAAACTCTTCCAAATTGTTGAGCGCAGATAGAAAGAAGGAGTGGAGTGCTCTTACTTCGCACCGCAATTGAAGTTTGAGTCCGGGGGCCACAGCAACTGGCCCACCATCTCCTCTACTGCTGCCCCAGCTCCTTTGAGCAGGATCCTTCAGCACTGCCCAGGCGGCGGACAACTGGGCGGCCACCATCTTCCGCTGCCTCGTGGAGGACTGTCTGCTTCTCTTATTGCCCAGCGGAATCACTGCTTATAAGACCCCTTTGCAACCACTCACCTGATGCAGCCAGCTTCAGTGACACTCGCCTTGTCTTTTAGGTCTCGCTGGTCTCCGTTCCGCAACTACGAACAGTTGCTGGCTGAGCCGACAAAGGAACTCACACTGACACGCCTGCCATGCTGTGCAGCCATGCCACGCCACACTTGTAGAATAATATTTATGCTTAAAACAAATGCTACCATTCATTAGGTCATGGTGTTGGTGAGTACTGTGCCTTGAAAAGCTAGCCACTATAATTTCGGGGTTACAGCATTAGACTGACACAATTATTGATACAGTCAGCATTAACTATAGTCAGAGCTGAGGCAGATAAAGCTAGTATAAATGGATGAGTGCACTGCCCTGAAAAATCTGGGAACGGTCAAAAGGGAAATCTACTAAATAGTGGTTTGTGAAGATTTGTACAAAATATTAAGCTGCAGCACTGCAAATTTCCAAAATAGGAATGAGACCAATAAAAGCATAAAAACCTGCCTTTGATATATTGTATTCTTACCTATGGCTCCGTAGAGAGTTTATCTTGGTAAACTCATAATGATTCAATGTTGCAAACTATCCCTTCGGAGACATAGGGGCTTAGTTAGAATTTGGCGGATGGGATACTTTGCTGCAAATGTGGCGGATGTTCCATCTGCTGTGTTGCAAGTGCATTTTAGCCTAGCTATGGTATTGCGGACGGGATAACCTTCACGTTTTGACAGAGTATTTTGCCTGCCAAACTCTAAATAAGGCCCACATTCTTTAATTCCATTCCTCCACCTATTGATTTCAATCTAGAGTTACAAAGAGTGTTGTATGGGTTGTAAGATTGTCTTCCATGCAGCATTACTACAGGGAAGACTAGGAGAAGTACAGGTCACCTTAGTAAGAAACCAGCTGCATGAAGTTACTGCAAGTAGAGTGATTTGGGGAATTGAATTCACAATACGTTGAATGGAGCTTCTTTAATAGACATACAAGATAGGGTACTCTTAAAGCAGCTAATAACAGCAACTAATTGCAATAAGTCCTTTTGGGCTGGATGTCACAAACTAAAGTGTTACAAAGGTTGAAACAGGAGTCTATGTGTGGTCTAGCTATCACCAAACAGTACTTTGCTAACTAAGAACAATATAATTAGTCCAAAGTAAGGCTTCAGCTTCAAAAGCACCAACTATGCAAAGATAAGGATTTTGTGAATAGAGGTCCTATGGGGTAGAAAGTTTGAGGATGTGAAAGGTCTGAGCAAAATTATCTTCTCATGAGCTTTAACTACTGAGAAGTAGGAACATGTATGGTTTTGAAAGCTACAATACCATGCCATGCTTGTACTTTTTTTTTTTTACCATTTAAGGCATCACAACCTACAAAACCAAACACCACAAACAACCTTTTTGACTTTTTTGACTAAATGTAGCGCAGGATACCTGTATCAAAAACATGCTTTCACACTTCAAACACTTTTATACTTTTCTTGGTGCATAGCCTACCTAGCACAGTAGAGAGCTTAACCGGGAGCCCCAAATCCCATCATGTACCATTCGAACATGCTTAGGTTCGTGTTTAGTCTTTTCGTTTTGGAAGTATTGGAACCAGTTAAATTAACCCTGATGCTTACTAGTGTACTTCTGAGTGGCGCTGTGAATGCTGGGTTCTGCGATGTCGACATTGTGGTACTTGTTGGGAGAACCATGCCCAGAATACACTTGAACAGCATCCAGTGACAGAAAGAACAAAGGTAGTCTGAAACCCGCACCTATGAAACTTTTCTCTTTTGAAAAGTTAAAGGGTGATCTGAATTCAGAGCAGCCTTTCTTCCACTAATAAGCCGTGGGCTTGAATTGCTTTGACTAGGATTTCAAAGTTCAGGTAGGTTATATTTTCAATACTGACTGTGACAGGATTTGACAGTCGTAATATCAGAAGTAAGGTTTTTCTTTGCACCGAGTGATTTATTCAATTATGTAAACGTAATACCTAAGCAAGTGATGAATTCTGAATGCCAACCTGATGCACAATAATCACTTCTCAGGTATGCGCCGCTGATTGATCTGTAATACAGTCTTTCTTTTTTACAGTTCAGAATGTGAAAAACAGCTTCACTTTGCATTTCATTAGTCAGGACAAATATGGATCTGTGATACTCGTCTCATTCAATTGAAAATTGCTGTAATCTAAGTCAATTTGACAGAACATTATTTGAGGCGTCTGCTTCTGAAGATAGCTGCACTTGGGACTCAATTTAAAAACGAGCAATCACATAGCCCACCATCTACTCTACGGGACCTCATAATGGCTTCCATTGAAGAAAGCTGCTTTTTGTGTAGATCTATGGCATAGAATTCAAAAGAAAGAATGAAATTATCTGCATTGCAGTGGTAAATACGTAAGTTGCTGGGTGAAAGAAAGGAAAGACGTGCCACCTTTATTGGATTTTTTTTTGTCTGGGACAAGCTGCCATTATCTTCTCTTCCATTCAAGCCACTTTATGTCCCGTCGCTTACATCTCAATTCCACTGGGGTAGTTTATTCCAAACTCTTAAGGTATGCATTAAGAACACCAACAGTGCTGTCACTGACATACTCCTAGCTGTCCCTGGCCCCTAACCCACCTAAAACAGGTCCTCTCTTAAAGTTCAAAGCACTTTGTCCAGTCTTTGCATCCCCTTTATATGATTGTTGAATAGTTTCCCCTCTTTCTCACCCTGCAGGAACACTGTTCCTTTCTTTTTTCTTCATAATTATTTTCTACTATACAGTGTACCATGAGTCACAGCAGCGGCCCGGCGCAGTCATATGAGGTTGCGCAACTCTCCAGCTACGCTTCACCCAGAAATGCCGCTCCTGAGAAGCTGACACCACTGTGTGTGTTGTGTAGTCTCTCTAAGGAGGAGTGCGAGCACAATGTGCCTAATGTCAAGGAGTTGACCTCCTTTTATTCCAGCCCCTTTCACCTTCTTCACTGGCCTTCTTCTTGTTCCTGCTGTGTTGCTGATGGGCCACAATTTTCTCCTGCCTTCTCCTCAGATTCTCAAAGACTGCTGCTCTTTATTACTTCAGTTTTTTTGGAGTTCTATTCGTTTTACTTCTTTTTATGGATATTCTAGAATGCTGCCAACAGCATGGATTTGATTCATTTAAGATAAGAGTGCGTAGCTCTGGACTGCGTTTGAGGTTTAGTCTCTTAGGTACGCCATTTTTCTGAGCACTGGATGTGTCTTAATTAGTCTAGGAAGTTCTATCCAGCAAAGTATATAGAAACTAGTAAGTATTATTATAGATTATTAATTCTTGTTGTTTCTGGCTGCTAGTAACCTCTACTTCTGATTTAGGTCAGCTTTGATTATCCGTCTATGCGAGGGACCAGGATTATCACCTTCACCTGGCACTAAGCGCCTTGGGCTTGGCACATTCCCTTTCATCTCGTTGGTGCAAACTGTTAATCAGGAGGCATCTGGTCACAAGCATTTAGTAATATGCAAGCACAGGTAGTAGCTTCACATGATGATCTAGCTGGTCAGAACAATCAAGAGCCCAGGAGATACTCTTGCCCAGTTCCTCTGGCGCTTCTGCTTCTTCATTCTCCCCTCTTATTGCTGCAGCTTTTGCTTTCCTAACTCTTGTGGTTATGCTCACACATTTTCCCTTTGCGCCACCGAAGAGTTTCCAAGGAGACCTTCAAATGCTTAGAAAGTTTATAAATCAATGTCAGTTACATTTTCTTAGTCACTCTGAAGCTTTTTCTAATGTACCTACTAAGGCAATTTTTGTCCTGTCACATCTAGGAGTTGATGAATCTATGTGGGCTAATCCCTTACTTGAAGCATATGATCCCACGCAATGTGGTTTTACAGCTTTTTCTGTAACTATGACTCGTATTTTCTTTACAGATTAAATAGGCAAATAAAGTTTTAGCTTATGCAGCCCATTTTAATGAGGGAATGGCTGAACGTCCAAGATGACGAACATGTTTAGATCTGTTCCCAATCCGCGGTCCCATAATCTCACCACATCCACTGCAGCAGGACCTGGAGGGTGCACACGGGGCTCAAGAAAGAGAGGACTGACTTCCTGGGAGCCAATAAGGTCAAGTTAACGCGTAGAGCTGTGCAGTGGGAGGTGCAGAACCCAAGAGGTAGGCCTCACATTGCTGGGACACTTCTGTTATGTTATGTTAATTGTGATTTATAAAGCGCCTAATACCGGCAGGTCTCTAAGCGCTGAGAGAGAGTAGCCATAGCCCACCCCGATGAGTGAATGTTAGCCCCATGCTAGCATCTGTGTTATGTCCAGGCCTCTGTGAAGAGGAAGGTCTTCAGTTTTTTCCTTTAGGTAAGGAGGGCTTTTTTTGACCGGAGCTATCCTGGAAGCTTGTTCCACAGCTGCGGGATCAAGACCGAAAAGGCTTGCCCCCCTTTAGTCGTATTGTTGAACCGTGGGCAGGCAGGCCAGCCAGCCTCCCTCGGATGACCGAAGGGTGCGACCGGGGACGTATCTCCGAGATAGATATTAAACAGAAGCAGCGATAATGCCGACCCTTATGGGACTCCGCAGGTTAGTGTACCTCTATTGGACATGCAGTCGCCCATCTGGATCATTTGAGTCCGGTCTGTCAGGAAGGAGGTGATCCATTGGTGTATCATCCAGCCGATACCTATGTCCCTGATTCGTGCCAGGAGTTGACAGTGGTTAACCGTGTCGAACGCCGCCGGGAGGTCTAGTAGGACCAGGGCACACGGCTTCTTGCTGTCTGCCGTGAGCCTGATTTCGTCCAGCACCGACAGCATCACCAACTCGGTGATGGGGTGGGCTCTGAATCCTGCCTGCCTAGCCTCGAGTAGCTGATGTTCCTCTATAAATATCGATAGGGTTTTGAGGACGTGCTGTTCCATTATTTTAGCCAGGAAAGGAAGTTGGGATATGGGCCTACAGTTCTTCATGTTGGTGGTGTCAGCTCCCACCTTTTTCAGCAGGGGGTTTACTCTGACTTCCTTGAAGTTACTGGGGACCTTCCCTGTTTCCAGCAATAGATTGATCAGGGCGAGGATCTCTCCCTTAATCGCTGGAAGGGCCAACTTGAATATCCTTGGTGGACATGGGTCTGCAGGTGAGCCTGACTTAATTCGGGTCACAATGTGGGACAAGGAGTCGTGGTCTAGCCTTGGAAAAGAGGCAATAGGCTCTTTCATGTCACATTGTGGCTCCTCCAAAGCTAGAGGACTCTGGCTGATGGGGGTGTTACGTATGTCCGTTAGGATGTCCTTTACTTTATCTAGAAAGAAGGTCAGGAACCTGTTGCAGTGTTCCTGGCTGGTGACTGCTTCCTGCCTCTGCTTTAGACTGAGCTCTTTCAGGATTCTAAAGGTTTCTTTTTGTTTGTTATCTGCCTCCATAATCCTGGTCTCACAGAACTCGGCCTTTCTTGTCAGGATGGCTTTTTTTGTATGTGGCTAGCCTAGCCCTGTATTCTTTGAGCGCCTCAGGGTCATAGGACTTGCACCACTGTCTTTCCTGCTGGCGTAGGGTCCATTTCCGTCCCCTTAGTTCCTCCGTGAACCAGGGAGCTCTCTTGCCCTTGTTCTTCACTCTTACTCTACGAGCCGGTGCCACCCTGATGATGGCTACTCTCAGCTGGTTAGTGATGGATTCACTCTTCTCCTCGAGATCCTCCGGCCTAAAACTCCTCGCTGTGTTGCCACGCAGGGCATCCCCTAGGTTAACTGCCTCCATTTTACTCCAGCTACGCACCATTTTCCATTCCAGAGGGGGGTGCATGGGGCGCCTAGCTTGGGGGATCTGGAGGCTGATCAGGTAGCGGTCCGACCAACTACAAGGTTTGATATCCATCAGTTTAGCCTGTGGCTGAGTGGACCAAATGAGGTCCAGGGTATGTCCTTTCTCATGGGAGGGGGTAACCACGAGCGGCTGCAGCCCCAATGTGGACATGGTTTCCTCTAGCTGCCTGGCCTGTGCCTCTCTTGGTAGCTGGTCCCAATGGTAGTTGAAATCCCCCACCACCAGGAGTTGCTGGTACCGTGAGCGTAGGTCGGTGACTATTTCAGTAAGGTGGTCGTTGAACCGAGGGGTCGATCGAGGGGGATGGTACACCACCATTATTGCCAGGCATGATGGCTTGGAGCATACTTTTGCCACCAAGATTTCGGCGCCTTCTAGGTTTTCTCCAGCCAGTTTTTCTATTGCTAGCTGTTTATTATAGAGAAGCGTAGCGCTACCCCCCACACCTTCCTTTCCCATCCTGCCTATTATGCCATAGGGTGTCGTACTATAAGGGTAGTGCTGCTACCATGTCAGGCCCTGAGCCGTCATCAAGCCAGGTTTCTGTGACTGCTAGGATGTCAGGGGATTCTTCTTGAAGGAGGGTGAAGATCTCCAGGCTATGCTTCTGGAGTGAGCTTGTGTTAAGTACTAGTGTCTTTAGATCCTTAATGTTCATAGGACTTGTGTCCTTAGGGATCTGGGGATGTGCGGCCCTCTCCTCTCCTCTCCCCTGTGTAATGAGCAGCTTCTCGGCTAAGAGTATGCCCTCTACCTGTGGCTCCAGGGGGAGATCCCTGCGCTCAAAAGCCCTTAGCTCTTCCGCCGAATATGACTGGATTAGGCCAGGGGTCCTGGCCCCTGGTCCCGTTCGGGCACAGATGGGCTTGCCTTAGGCGCGCCAGCGGCACGCCCGCTGCGCGCGTCTGCTCCAGCGCGCTAATTATGCCATTCCTCGTCCCTCCCCGCCACTTAGCCCTGCAGGCAGCAGCTGACTTCCCCTGTGGCCACTAGACCGCATTAGTACAGCGGAAGTGGTGTGGAATGATGCCCCCGTGAATTAAATCAGGTATGTGCCTCAGTTTCACCACATTGACATCAAATTCAATACATTTAAACACGTTAAAAACACTGTTAGTCACAGGTTTAAAGAGGGATTTAAAAACGATTAGAACAGGTTTGTTGGGAAGTAAATAGGTGCTTGCACCACCTGGAGTAGCTGGATTAGCTTCAGCGCCATATGGATCAAGGTCAGGCACTTGCCTCTTTGTCCAGGATCTCCTTACAACCCGACAGCAGAGTTCACCCTAGTGCAGATTTGGGGATCTCCTTGAAGAGGCAATCCATAGTAAGGCCAGTAACCCAACAGGCAAACTGGTGCCACACTGTAGCCCGCTGCCGCAGTGAACACCCAGCTAGCCCGATCTCTTCTTCCCCCTTGGTGACCTCCAAGCGAAGCGCTTAGACCCAGGAGGCCACTGAAATCGGAGCAGTGCAGGATCCTTGGGGCGTAGCAGGTGAGACATAGAGGATAGATTTAGCAGGGTTGGGACACATTTGCCACCCAGTCGCTTGCACTGAGAGCCAAAAGTTGTTGTGATGGAGTAACAGAGTGCTGTGTCAGACTTGGTGGTAAACCCAGCCCAATACCATCATGGCTGTGTACAGTTGGAGTGGATTAGCAGCACTGGGCCCTGAGACAAACTGGCTCTCAAATCACAATCCCTCTCCTGAACAGATCGCCTTGGCCCCAGCATTTTTAGCCCTTTGTATGAAGTCCCTATAGAGAATCACGCGCATCAGAATATAACTTGAGCTCCATCCCTCCATAGTTTAGTTGAAGGATTATACAAAGCATTCTATGAAAAGCTGGGTGGTCTGAGAAAAAGAGCTCCAGAGTTTACCTGAAGCCAGTACATAGGAGGCTGGTGCAACCTAGAAGGCCCAACTGAGTTGCCGGCAGCCCCTGCAGTCCACCATCTAAAGCTACCATTCTAGAGCCCATGGTTGTTATGAGGTCCAGTGGGATTTATATTACACTTCCTGCTCCTGGCCACCTTTTAAGGTATCATAATTTGTGAGGAATAGTCAACTTAGCTACTGAAACATATCATCGCAGAGAAGCGTCAATAAGACAGAAGTAATAATAACAGCTGTTTGTTCTTCGGCCATCATGCAGTGGTCTTACCATCATTGAGTAGGGTGTATAGCTAGCCAAAAGGTCATCTAATTGACAACTGAATAAGCACAGGTGTGTTCACTGTACAGAGTTTGTGGTATGATAGAGCCATCAATATGCTCACCATTTCGTTTACTCAGAGTGGCCCATTTAATCCCAAAATACATAATCTCAATAAGGAGATGGAGTTCTGCATCGAACCATGATATGGTGTACTCGCTGGTACATCCATAATTTGGTGAAGGCATTTTTCTTATACCAATCACTGCACTGAAGTTTGCGCAATCGACTATCCCGGATTGGCAAGACTGCAGCCAACAGAAAAACTGTGCAGGTCAAAGAGATGTGGCTGGAGAGCTACAACAGTGGGGAAGACTTTCCTGGTGAGCTGTAGTCAAACGCCCATCAAAACGCTAATTTCTGCACTCCCAACAAGCTGGATAAGACTCTGGTTGCCAATAAAGACACAGAAGCTGTTGATGCCTTAAACTTGGTAGAGCAGTACAATGCCTCTAAGGAGCATTGATGCAAATAGCAAACACCATCGCAGATCCCTCAATGGCGGAGTAAGGAGGTGCAGAGAACACTATTTAGCTGCCAGGAACAAGCCTTCACCATCGCAGATACAGTAGGAGCAGAGAGCAGCACTTGCAGTAGCTGCAACCCTATGTGACATGATAAGCACCCATCAAACAAGGAACTAGACAAAACCAGTTATGATGGGGAATCTATAGCAACCACAAGTGGCAGCAGGCTGCCAAGAACTTATTATAGACTTTAACACCAACCACTGAGTTAGGTAGCATACAGATATTCGATTACTAAGAGGTCGTTTAATGGATGTATTGTTCAGTTCAATTCAGCAATGCAGAGTAGAGAGAGGATAGTTCATTGTTTTCTGTAACTAAATCTGTTTTGCCCCACGGTAAGATATGCCCTGCGAAATTAATAACCTTTTGTAGAGTAAACATGCTGGAGTTAGGTAAATTCCCCTTCACAAAATGGTCTTGGCTCCTTCTTAGGGGCTCACCAAGTTCACATAATTACACGTTATTGGCAGTTTGGGCCCAGTCAAGCACTAAGCGATAGCATAAAGCACCCGCTATCACCTCCAAGTAGCAGTGAGTTACTGAGAGGAGTACAATCAATACAGAGTTTCACACTTTATTTCATTAGAATGATGTTCTTACAGGAGCTGTCAGGAAGTTGGTGATTTAGGGTAAGTTTATAATGGATGGGTCTTGGCTGGGGGTACAAAGCACACAGAGCAAGAATAATTAAGTGCCAGAAAACTGTAGGTCATATGGATAACTTACCTGGAGGTACAAACTCCGGGAAATTATATATTTTCTCATGAATGCACATGCTAAATACATGATCTTAACTTGGAATATATAGCAAACTGGTACAGCGAGTAAAAGACATAAAATACATTACTTACCTAGAAGAAAAAAGGCACAGATTGTGTTTCTGCAAGAGACAATCCTATCCAGTACAGAACGTACCAGATTAAAACAAAAATGGAGGGGACAAGTGTTTTCCATTACACTTTCCACATACGCTAGAAGCGCTAAGATCTGGGTACGACCTGGTGTTCCCTATATGACAGATACTATACTCTCAGATCCAAATGAGAGATTAGACTTATAAAGGCCAAACTGAACGGACTCCCAGTCAGGCCGGGACATCTATGTCCAATGTTCAATAGAGTAACAAAATCCAATACTAATTACATGAGTCAATGATAGGTTGGGCATCATGTTACATGTTCGAGGGGAGATTAACGCAGCCTTCGACCACTATAAGGAGGTTTATACAAACATCAGAGACCCCACTCAAAGAGCATATATCATTCACTGCTCAATAGACATAACATTGCCCCATCTAACCGCCGCTTAAATGGATGAGATGGAATCCCCAGTTTCACAACAGGAAATCAGGGGCACCCTATTAGAATTAGCTACTGGGAACACTTAGGACTCAAATGGGCTTCCCACGGAATTTTATTCTACTTATATTACCCTGTTGATCCCTAACTGGCCATATTGTTTGAATCAGCTATTCAGAATGGTCACTTTCCTCCTACAATCGACAAAACTCCCCAAGCCAGGGCGTGAATCTTTAAAAATGGTTTGAGACCTTTTTCAAGCTTAAAAACGAACCTCACTAAAACTCTAGCAAATAGATTCCTTTCCAGCTTACCAGCGTAATATGCTGTCATCAAAACGAGTTCATTCGCTGGAACAGCACATCCTTAAACATACGATTTGTCAGCACACCCAAGAAGGCACTCATCTCAAAGTTCTGCATTTTGGTCCCTCGAGCGTGGTGACGCAGTTGTCATGCAGGTGGTGCTCAGCACGTCTATCCCCTGGTTGGGAGTGCTTCCCGCTTAGCAGGGCATGACCAGGTCCTCCGGGAATCCAAGCTTAAATTCCTGTACTTTAAGGTGTTGCATGATTGGTATTGGTCACCGTGAAAACACAAGTGGGCCCAGCAGCTCCCTCACGACCGCTGCTGGGGATCGGATACTGATCACTGTGACTTGTTTCATACCCTATGGGGTGTCCGTCTCTTGCGACTTACAGGGCGAGTATATGGTCTCAGCTCCATGTTACTGCTCCTCCCCGGTCCCCCCCCTTGCTCTTCTCCACGATATCGCAAACCTACCAGAACATACCTCTCATGAGCACAGGTGGGTTGCTGCCGCCCTCGCCGTGGTGAAGCTCTGCGTCCTTCGGTACTGGCGGCAGCCGGCATTTCCCACAGTTGCGGAATGGTGTGTGGAACTTCCTCACACTGCGGCTCATGAGCAGGTGAAGTACAAACTCAATGACAATCTGGACACCTTTGAGGTGGTCTGGGGTCCTTTCCTCGCTGCTGTTGGACCAGATTCACCCTGAGGTTTTTGGTGACCTCCCTCCTCATAGCCCCCCACACGCTTAGGTTGTTCCCTGCCTTGTTTCTCCAGCAACAGGATGTCACCGCTCCTGTTATTTGTTCCCCCCTCTGTCACCTCGTGGCTGGGGCACCCATCCTGTTTCTCCTGTTCCTCCGGACATACATACCTCATTCTCTTCCCACTCCCAACCCCTTTCCTAGAGCCGGTGGCTAACTGCAACTCTTAACCCTCCCTGGCCGCAGGCTGTAGTGCACGATGGCCTGTCACGCTCGGGGGAGGGCTGGCCCCTTACCCCGGTACCGGGCTGCGGCCCATTCCTCAGCCCCTGTGGGCGTTACCTGTGGGGACCTCAGTTGCACCGGGGATTTGCATGGCTCCAGTGCCCCGCCCGCCCCATGGTCCCCTCCTCCCGCGGATTTTATTTGGCTATCGATGCATCTGGTAGATCCATCCTATCTTTATGCATAAAACGTGATTGCTGTATAGTTTATTTGTGTTCTGGAAAATTCCTAACAAAGAATTGTTAAGAAAAAGAAAAAAGAGGCTCCCGTCACTGGCCATGTTCAGTTTATATTGCCCTAGATTTGGAAAAGGCCTTCGATACCATTAATTGGTATTATGTAAATAAGGAATTTGTCCTTGGGAAACAAATGATACAATGGACCAGGGTACTCTATGCTAGACTCACCAAGCGCCTAAACTGGATGTATTGCATTTGCCTCAAACCAAGTCAGCAGAAGGAAGCAGTAAGCTTGCCCACTGTCCCCCCGTTCTTTTTTTTGGCCATTGAACTGCTTGCTTCTAAAATGCACAAAGCAGGAAAGGAGGGGAGTCCCATTATTGGGTGTCCATGGATGCAATTTCATTAGATGCTGATGATATGCTCCTAAATATTATAGATGGTAGTGCCGACCTGTCCTCAGTCCTGTACATCTTGAGCACCAGAAGCATGTCAGGCTTGGGAGTCAATTGGAACAAATCTTGCATATTTTCACTAGAGCAGGCATAGTCACAACCAGGGGTAAATTTAGGGGTGGGATTATGCTTGGAGCAACACACATTTCAGTACTTGATTATAAACATACACCATTAAAAAATCTGCTTTACTACATAGTAATCTAGGAGCTGCTATTCAATCTTCAAAATCACAAGTGATATTCTGGTCTTCTCTCCCATTATCAGTGTTGGGCTGTATACCAGTGGCAAAGATTGTGGTACTAAAGTGATTACCACTTACTAAGCTTCCATCGATTAGCCCCAGAAAATACTTCACTGAATTGGACACATTACTAGGAGACCTAATATGGGGTTCTCGCAGAAGAAGAGTAGCACTGAAGAAACTAAGAATACTCACTAAAAAAAAGCAGCATAGACGGTCCTGATTTTGAATGTTGCTACTTAGTGTCCGAACTGGAATGGGCGTCTCACTGTTTACCTGAGCACTCTCTAGCTGCAACAGGGTATATACCCTGCCACCTGCAGGAAGGGAGGCTATATCCAAATTTCTTCTCCAGGACCCTGACCTCAAAAGACCATCCTTTATTAGTCCAGACCACGCTGGGTTGTATGAAGCAAAGTATATGCCTAACAGATTGATTAGGGGCACTAAGCGAAAGGCACACATCTCCCCGGTTTTAAAATCTCTAAACTGGCTACCTTACGAAGCTAGAATTCAACTGAAGATTGCCTGCCTATCACACAAAGCCCTCCACTTCAAAACCCCCAACTACCTTGCACAAAAATAGAACTATCCGGAGGGGGTAGACTGTCAAGGAGTGCAAATTCCCTCCTCTTAAAACCACAGATCTTCGCAAAAAGGGAACATGCCAACAAGCCTTCTCTGGCTCTGCTCCAAAAATTTGGAACTCTCTTCCACCTGAAATTTGGAGGCTCTCTTCAAAGGATGCTTTCAAACTGGAAGCAAAAAGATTCCTCATGAACAAGTTCTTACCTTAACATGAGGGACAATTGTTAGCTCTAAGCGCATCGGACATACCATAGCATTTGTTATTATCCCTGTATATGTTTATTATTTTGTTTTGGTTATGATTTCTGTACATGATTATTGTATTTACTCCCCTTAAGTCATTATGCCCCATCGCCTAGCGCACTCTTCGTTTACCTAGGTGCATAAATGATCTGGTAGAGGTTCACCATCTGATTCAATGCCATTAGACTCCCCATTTGACTCATGGTTTGTTTATTGTTTTGGTATTGGTTATATTCCTGTATATGATTATTGTACTTACTCCCCTTATGTCACTTTGCTCCATCGTATAGCCCATTCCCCGTTCACTCAGGTTTACAAAGGATCTGTTATGTGTGCACTATGTGATTCAATGCCTATTAGATTCACCATCTTAGCGCATCGGACATACCATAGCATTTATTATTATCCCTGTATATGTTTATTATTTTGTTTTGGTTATTATTCCTGTACAGGATTAGTGTATTTACTCCCCTTAAGTCATTATGCCCCATCGTCTAGCCCACTCTTCGTTCACCCAGGTGTATAAATGATCTGGTAGGTGTTCACCATCTGATTCAATGCCATTAGACTCCCCATTTGACTCATATTTTGTTTATTGTTTTGGTATTTATTTTTATTCCTGTATATGATTATTGTACTTACTCCCCTTATGTCACTTTGCTCCATCGTATAGCCCATTCCCCGTTCACTCAGGTTTATAAAGGATCTGTTATGTGTGCACTATTTGATTCAATGCCTATTAGATTCACCATATTAGACTCATGTTTTGATTTGTTACCTTCCTTGCCTCAAATTGTAAAGCGCTCTGATAAACTTCGGGATCAAGTTCGCGCTATATAAAACTTTATAAATAAATAAACACATACAGTGGGACCGTATGCACCAGTGATACCCCTTGAAAGATTTTCAATGCAAGAAGTTAGAATCACCACTGGCGCCCTACTACATTGGAAAGACGTCAAAATCTCAGTGGTAGGAGATTTATTTAGAGAAGTTAAACTAGTGAATTTTGAGAGATGAAGGAAGAGTTTGGGCTACATGTTGGACACTTCCTATTGCAGGAAGAATAATCAATGGCACTTAAGAAGCAATAGAACATTATACATGATAAGCTACATACGCGGTGCAGTGAGAGTGGTCCAACCTAAGGAGGCCCACGCATATCTGTGGTCACAATAATCTTACTGTGCTGGATGAATCTGCGCCTGTGAACCCGGAGAGTAAGGGAAAGAAATATACAGAGCACTGCAGAGGAAGCAACCCCCTTGATGATACTGAAACCGCTGAGTCTGACTCCAAATTGACCCAGAGAAACAGAGCACCCACAAAACTGCCACAGCCCTCTCAGAATGATATGAATGTGAGAGAAGAGTTCACACAAGAATAGCATGGAATCCTCCCCTTAAACATCAGAACAAAGGTTACAGTGAGTAGAAAAGTGGGGAAAATGAGATGATTCAATTGGAGGCCTGCAGATGGGCAGTCACCCACTGAGGAGGTGGGTGAATCCCGAGGACTAAAGGAAGATAAAACTTAAATCTCAAATGAGTTTCCTTGAGAAGGGAGTACTGACAACAAAAGCTGAGAAACAACTATGGGAACTCCTTGTATGTACATGCCTGCAGGAAACAGAAGGTGGCATAAACCTGTGCACATTCGCAGCTAATCCCACAAGTTAGCGAGGGAACTCAGCACAAATGAAGCTGGCAAGACGCAGCTGACCGAGTTTAACCCCAGTGTTCGATATAATCACCTGAAAGGTGACAGAAAGATAGAGCACTGATACGATTAACCAGCCACCACTGATTGAGAGTAAACAACTGGGTAAAAAGGTTTGGGGGCCCCACTAGGCAAAGAGGCAATTCCAGAGCATTCCACATAAGGTGACATACTGCAAGATGACATTCAATTTGGGGAGAACAAAAGCCTGGAATGCTCATCCTGGGTCCCGGGGACCCCTATCTCTGACGAATGCCCTAGAAGATAACTCTCAAGGAGGAAAAACATATTCAGAAAATCTGTATAAAAAAGTTATTGGCATAGAAGCCTTGAAAGAGCACTAGAAGCCAAAATAAACACTGTTAATTGATGTGGGAATGTTAGGGGAAGATCTAAGAAGACTGTCATAGAGAGTAAAGCAGACAGAGGTGGCACTGAAAGAACTTCAGCCAAAACTTAGCAGAGCTAAAGCACAGAATATTAGATCCCACTGAACGTGTCCGATTCCTTTAACATAGAGTGGAGGTCAGTAAAGACAGGCCGAATAGAAACAATATCAGGGTGGCCAGGCTACCCGAATGAACAGAAGGTAAGAACATGTTGTATTCTTTAAATATTTGACAGCACCAGAAGTGGTCCAATAGAAATTATCCAAAATCTACGCCTTCGAGAGAGCAAACAGGGTCACAGCCACACAACTTCAGCAAGGAGTGCGGCCTAGACCAAAAATGGCTAAGTTACTTCATTATATGGACAGAGACGTGATCCCGAAGTAAGCCAGATCTGCAGGACTTCTGAAGGTAGACCATGGTAAGGATCCTCCTAGGTTATATAGTTGTGGTCCAGCAGCACAGAACATCATTCCTTGAAGTGAAAAGAAAGCTGTGGGACAGAGAAGTACAATACATGTTATTTTTCTCCACCACTCTGAAAGTAAAGCACACAAACAAAATGTGGTTCTTCTTCACGGACCCGAAGAAGGCATGGAACTGGCTGGAAGGGAACAAGCCGACAGAAAACAATCAGCATCCTCAATATCAGAGATGTAGAAGAAGTAAATGAACCCATATCGGAGACGCCTAAAAGACTCACACTAGAACAATTATGCGCCAATAAGGAAGAGGCAATTGCAGCGGCGATTAATCTGGATGAAGAGAGATCCTTCCAAAAGTTGGTGCAAACATCTTTTGAATCGATGGGACGAGAATCAGATCCTAGCCACAGCTCACTAGATGAAGAGGAGAAACCTCCTGACATCAACCCGACACAAGCAGAAGAAATGTAAAAAAAGATGCATCTTTCTCTTGATTGGGAGACAGAAACTGACGGATGGCTACACAAAATGAGATGTAAGAGTGGAGGCATCAATAAATGGCACCATAAATAATTTGGAAGCCTATGTAACAAGGGGACTGTTAAGATGGTCTAAGGGGTGGGAAGCGACGGACAGCTCTCACTCCTTTTGGCACTCATCCCCATTTGTGGAATTGTCTAGACAAAGTAATAGTTGAAATGGGATGAATGCTGTTGCAGGAATGCCCCAAGTGTGAGTTAAGCTGTGAAGTTATTGCTGTGAGTATTATCCTGCTGCTTTTCAACTGGGCAGATTACACCAGACCAAGTGAAAAGCACGCACTAATAATCCCGTTCCCTTAGTAGGGAAGAGATTTGAGAGACCCAACCTCATATCAGCTTCTATTGATGCTTAACATCAAATCTAAAATCCTAGGCTAAGGCACCACTAACCATATAACACATAGCAAAGCCCAATTTATTCATCCTTATCAAAAGGGGTTTGTCCCAGGATGTAACACTTCAGCGAATATTAGAAGAACATTCCATATACTGGAAATGATGCCCACACACCCAGTGGTGGTATTTACAGATTTAAAAAAGCTTTTGTCTAACTAAGTTGGGGATAGCTAGATGCAGTACTATCAAGCAAGGGCTTTGGTGCAGTCTTTCTAAGATGGCTGTTCCTCCTCTATACAGACTCAGAGGCTAAGAAACAAACAGAAAAAGAAATTTCAGACACCTGTGTAATTAGCAGGGGGGCTACACTAGGGTGCTCGATGTTACCTTTAATATTTGTTATTATGTTAGGAGAACTTACAGAGCGCACATACACCTAAGAGGTTTTTGGCGCTTTGACAATCAGGAGGGAAGAGAGAGCGGGCTCAGGCTAATCAAAAGCTTGCTTAAAAAGCCAAAACTTCCTGAAACTTAGGAAGTCAGGTTCTAGCCTGACCTAGTAAAGGAGAGTTTCATAAAATGGGAGCCAGGGCAGAGAAGCTCCTGCCCCTGCTCTCTGTCGCTTGAACCCAAGGATCATCAACTGGTTGGCAAGAGAGGATCTGAGAACTCAAGTAAGAATATATCTCTTAATTCTGCTTAATTCAAAGGTTGGTGCCTGGCCACGAATGGATTTGTAAATAATACAAGCTGTTTTAAAACAGCTCTTTGTTTGAAGGGGAACCAGTGAAGTTTCATTAAGGTAGGTTAAAAAGAGTTCTTTGTTTGATGGGGAGCTAGTGAAGCTTTATTAAGGCAGGAGAGATAAGCACGTCTATGCAGTTTACGGATTATCCTAGCAGCTCTATTTTGAATGATTTGTAATTAGTCTAAATATGTTGCAGGGAGACCCAAATAAAAGGAGTTTGCATAGTCCAAGCTGGACACAATTACTGCTGCAATAGCTGCTTTCGAAGCCTCGGGTGACAGAAGAGCTGCAACCTTTCTAAAGGATTTGAACTGGCCAAAGCACTTCGCTGTGACAGCCTTGATCTGGGGATCATGGACAGCTGACTGTCTACCATGACACCCAGGCTCTTGGCAGAGGTCTCTGGGACAGGAGGGTCAGAGCTCAAAGAGCCAGTAGGTGTTAGCACAGAGATCCGCCCTGTGATCGAGAATAACCAACTCAGTCTTATCAGCATTTAGCTTCAGGGAGTTTGTGTCCATCCAGTTCCAAATGAACTTCAGGGTAGATTGAAATTCCTGATGGAATTGGGCAGTACCCTCAAGCCGAAAGGTGAGCTGAGACTCATCAAGGAAGTTGTAGAATGTACAACCACAAGTAGCCAGGGATGAGATCAATGGGCAGATGTAAACAATAAACAGCAAAGGAGATAATGCTGAGCTCTAAGGGAGCCCCACAGACGACATGTGTCTTAGAAGAGGAAAACGGGCATAACTACACTTTCTATGTGTGGCCTCTTAGGAAGGAAGATATCCAACTAAGAGCGTAACCTAACAGACTAGTTGCCTTCAGAACAGTCAGCAGAATTGCGTGGTGGACAGTATCAAAGGCTCCCAATAGATCTAGGAGAACTAGCACAGACACATGTCCCAAATTCAACTCCCATCGTAGATCAAGGAAAGAAAACATCACCGCTTTTGTACTATCAGCTGAGCGAAAACCAGCTTGCAACGGATGACGAAAGTTGGATGAATAAAGGAACCTGTTTAGCCCCTAAGCAACAAAACTTTTAAAAATGTTGGCTGCATAGGACATAAGTGAAATAGGGCGATAATGTTTGGTATGTAATGGTATTTTGATTTGTAGAGCACGACTTATCACCCGATAGGGCACCCCGGTGCTGTTTTTAGCAGCTTAGGATCGTCGCCTGGCTTTTTCAGCAAGGGAAGTATTACTGAAGCTTTAAACCTGTCACGGCACTGACAATGCCTTGAGCGGGTGACTTATTCAAAAGGTCTAACACAGGGTTAGCCGCTATGACAGACAGCTTGCATAGTGGTAGGGGGGCAGGGATCGAGTGAGGAGCCAGATTTCACCTTATGCATGACAAAAATAAGAGTCTTGTGCTGGAGCTGGGGAAAACTGAACCAAGGAGCAAAAAACTATGGTGCCACAGTTCACTTTCTCCCCAGGTTGTGAGGCAGAGTAGTGGTCGGAATGTTATCCTTAATTGATTTAGTTTTCTTACTGAAAAAAGTGCTGAGTGCATCGCACAAAATTTGGGAGGGTTCTATCTCCTGGGTTACTCGCTTGGGTCAAGTGTCTTTGTTCAATATCTTAAAAGTTTCCTTTTGTTCATTTGCCGCTAAATTAATGTGATTAGAATAAAAAGAGGATTTGGTGTTGAGGATGAAGCTTTTATACTTCCTTTAACCCTCACTAAAATGTTCTCTTTGTAAAGGGCCAAATCTCTTACGTCACTGCTTTTCAAGTTGGTGTAGCCTGAGCTTTGCCGCTTTCAATTAATCATTTAACCAGGGAGCGCGTTTAGAAAGAGGCTGCATCATTCAAGTACCTTCTGGGACATGTACATCACGGGTGTGCTGCAGCCACTTTAAAAACCCAAAAAAAACCCACAGAAGTCTGTTCAACAGAAGGGTTGGGGAATGGATAGGTTCTGCGGAGGGTATCACCCATTTCCTAGAGATTCTCCCTGCTCCAGTTGCAGAAGGAGCTCAGGCACTCATTTCGCAATGCAGTGCTGGTCCTCAGAAATGCTTCAAATTTAATGAGGTGGACATCTGACCATATACAAAAGAGGACCGAGACCTTCTTGTGAACCTGCAACAGTAATAGATAGTGAAGCAAACTATCCAATAATACCAATTTTAATGGACTATTAATTTACAGACCGCCTGGACCGAAAGCAAATTTCCTTGAAGGTCTAGGAGATTTTTTAGAATCGTGTATGCAGTTTTCTAATTTTACTATTTTAGATGATTTAAACTTTCATTTACAAAACAGCAGTAATAAAGACTCAGAGGAACTTATTGACATTTAAAGAGCTTTAGTCTAACTCGGCTGCTGAATACCACTACGTATGTTGCAGAACATACCCTTTATGGTATTTTCTCAAATAATCTGGACTTAAAGGTCGATGATAACCCCCTACCCATTATATGGTCTGATCATAAAGCTGTCAATTTTAGATTAAAATCTGACCCAGCGAATCCCATCAATAATAAGAATGTCTAAAGCAAGAAAGTTCATGCCTGGAATGGAATTAACAAAGCACACTTGGTAGATAGCTAAGATAATTCCCAGCATCAAATCATGAAAGGTACTGAATTATCGGTTTGTAAATATTCAGAATGGACAAGGTCTGCTGTTACTTAATCAGCACCATGTAAAACTATCGAAAACCATAGAAGTATACCCTCTACTCCTTGGTTTTCTTTGTAGCTTAATGAACGAAAGCAAAAATGCAGAAGGCAAAAGAAAGTGTGGAGAAACACTACTTTATGGAAGAAAAGACCAAATACAATCAGAATATATACAAGATTCTAAAAAACAGATTGTTATCGAGAAATCTAAATATTTCTCAGAAAAAATTTATCTAGCAAAGAATTCCATAAAATAACTTTTAAAACAGTCCAGGTCTTCTCTAGCCTATTATCAAGTCACATAGGCCCTCCATGCCAACTGTTTTGTGACAAGCTAGCCGAATTTAAAAAAATAAAGTGGAGGAAATTCATGGCAAATTAAATCCAAAGGATAGGGCTTCAGAACCGGTCGTGGGGGAAACTAATGCAACTTACTATAAAAATACCTTTTGCAAGTTTCCTCTCTTAACTGAAGAGATAGTAACTTAGCTTATTGGTTAAACAAAGCCCGAGGAGCCATCTGACCCCGGCCCACCAAATATTGTTCATGATATAGCAGTTGTGATTGCTACTCCCCTTACCATGCTATTAAACACGATAATTGACTCCGGTCATTTTCCCATTCAGTTGAAAAAGGCCTTGGATCCTCCCCTAGTTGAAGAAAACATTCTTAGACCCGAAAGAAAAAAAGAGCTATTGCCCTATTTCTCGTTTATCATTTCCACCAAAAATCATTGAGAAGCACATGAATACCGCTCTTTCCAAATTTTTAGAGGAGAATGAAATCCTAGACGCCGTGCATTTTGGATTTAGACTAAATCAAAGCTCGGAGTCAGCTTTGGTAGTGGCCACAGAGGAGTTGAGAACTATTCTAGACAATAAAGGGAAGGCGGCGATGATCCTGTTGGACTTATCGGCAGCCTTTGATACCGTGAACTATTCGCTCATGATGGATCGCTTGGTAGACATAGGTATCAGAGGCGTCACCCTAGAACTGTTTCATTCTTTTCTTTCTGATAGAGAGCAATCAGTCACCCTGGGGGACTTGGTTTCTAAATCCTTTTCATTGCCCTGTGGTGTACCCCAGGGTTCATCGTTGAACCCCACACTTTTTAACATTTACGTGCCCCCCCCGAGAAGACTGATTCGCTCATTTGGTTTCATTCCAGTAGCCTATGCAGATACTACACAAATTGTTGTGTCCATCTCGAATGATGTAGATGAGACTGCATTTCGTTTCAATAACTGTATGGGCGAAATTGAAAAATGGATGAGCAATAACAGCCTTATGCTGAATTCAGATAAAATTGAGGATGAGTGATGTAATATGTGAGGTCATAAGCAGTGCATTGCAGGGGGCGTAAGTTATAGTTAGCTCAGGTAACTAACTACTGAATTTCACTGGTTTTGTACAAGTGAAATCAGGCCCTAACTAGAACAAACCTGTAACCTTTGGTTTTTTTTCAGAGAATTTCTAATGTTTTTAAAATGTATTTCCTAACTGTAACCTGTAACTTTTGACAGCGAGTGTGTGAGATGAGTTTCTCAATGGGTCTGTGAGTAGGTGCAAGAGTTGTTGAGTGGGTCTATCAGTGGGTGTGTCCGGGAGTGGCTGTATAAGTGTCTCACTGGGTGTGTGAGTGGGTGGGTGGGTGCGTGATTGTCTGCGTGGGTGCATAAGTGTCGGAGTGGGTGTGTATGTGTCTGAGTGGGACTGTGAGTGGGTGTCTAAGTGGGTTTTTAGAGTATTTTCTGGATGTCCTTGTACCCATTAAATTTCTGACACTAAAAAGAGGACATTCACTGAACTGGGGCGGCATCTCGCCCCAACCAAACGCACAGCTAAATTACGCCTTTGTGGCGGTCATATAGTTATTCCACATTACTTCATGTAATTATTTTGATCTAAACATTTCAATCACTTTTTCAACTTTCTCCAATGATCTATACATCCACACGTGGAATGGAATGCCAATTTTCTGTTTTCTTATGTTAAAGGTGGGCCATCCGAACCTCTTCCCAAAAACACAAATGACGCAAATTCATCCAAAACAGTGTTTTATTTATGTAAAAACCCAATGCATTTCGGGCCGGAGTTGCCCTTCATCAGGGGTCACTAAAATAACAAACAAAACAATAACTATTATCACTTTAGACCATGATTCAACGTAAAATAACATCACTAATCAGAAATCAATATTTGTTTTATCTTAATCTTCTTTACGAAGTGCTATGCGTGTCTACCCCCATAAAAAAATCACTTCAGCATTAATCTGCAACTTTGAACCTATAAGCCCTGCATTCAACGTGAACTGTTCCCCAAGTATATTTAATTTAACACCCTTTCATACCCACGGGCCAATACTACCATCTGGTTTTATAAGCAGTGATTAAACAGATCATTCCTCATGGCGCTCATACTCTTTTTTCTGATCTACTTAAGGTGCTTTTTCCCTTTTCCTTTCACATACCAGTCTGCTCACACTTTCTGACGCCCTCGCATAACCTTCCTATTATCCTCGCATGAACCCCTTCTTATGTTGTTTATGACCTCGCTCTCTTACTTTCACTCACACACATCACACCACTATATTGTATTATACTGCTCTCTCCCCACTTAACTCACTCCATACATTCCCCGTGTCTTTCAACCACTCCTTCAATTCAACATCCTGTTTAAACGCTGCGAATATTTTACACATTTATTTCCTCTATTCAGCAACTAATACTCCTGTATCACTTCGAACCTTCTGCAACGTTCCATACCTGCCATAAATGTTAAAAACGGCCCATATCATCTCCCGTCCACCAGCATTACAACCATGCAGCAGTGGGAGGACTGTCATCCCTACACAAACATAGGGTATAATTAAATTACATCTGATGAGAGATCGGACACATGGGACCCACTCCAGCGATTACTCTGTGCTGTTCAAAAGTGTATTCAGTAATATACAAATGTTTGTGCAAGGGTCAGAAAACTTGACAAGTTTGGAATCAAGGCCATAATAGTTTTAGAGCAATTTCATCTAAGTGTTCCCAGGAGTTTAGGTCTTGTGACGACCACTGCAAAAAGTTAAGGACAGTGGGAAACGACAGAGATGATAAAATATTTTGTATCACCCTCATTTCTCGGCGCAACCTTTAAACGGATTCTCCGTGTACCAAGCTCCAACGAGCAGCATTGTGCTGTACAGAGAACATTTTTAGGTAGAGTCTAGACAGCACTTGCACTGTCTCTTCGGGACATGTATATACTTTGTTGGCTTGTAGTCTGCCCATTGCTTTTCATTTGTTTATTTCAGTGTCCTTTAAAACTCCTTGCTTCCAAGTGGTTATTCTTTCCTATTTGTCTGTCCTTTCCGTTGTTTTCTCCCTCCCATGGAGCAGGCTCCCATTACTTGTAGTCTTACACTTGTCCCATTTTAGCATCTGTTTCAGGTACTACTTTTTCCTTTTTGCTCCAAGAGCTTTTGGAGCCTGGGGGTATGTTGTTGTCTCCTCCAAATTTGTTGTTGTCCTCCTCCCCTGCATGCCTGCAGAGTTACTTATTTTTAATTATATTCGTAGATCACTTTATCTCCCCATTTCGCTCCCCCACCACCACCTACAGCACATCGCTGTTTGCATTTTATTACATCTTGAATCTCCCCATTTTATTTTTAGGCTTCCTTTCTCACAATCGGCGACACCAACCTCAGCGCTACCAGGTCTGAAAAACTCTTTCCAAGCCCCGCCCCTCACTGATAGAAGTGTCTTAATCTTCCAGATTCCAGTGGAATAAACAGACCAAAGCAGCGGCTCACCGAGCAAAGCTGTTTTTTTTTAAAGCATGTTCAGCTTTGGCGCCCGTCGTTACTGCCATCCTTCCCAGACCTACCGCTCCGTAGCTTTTTGTAAATTAAAGCAGAGCTGCCGTCTTCTGAAAATATGCCCGAACCCCTGTCCCAGGAGAAACTAGTGTACTCATCAATTCTTTATATGACTGTAAAACGTTGGGAAAAGATTTAAAAAGAACAGAAGTCAATGGTGCCCATTAGCAAAATCTGCAAGTTTTTTGTCCCGAAAATGAAAATAATGTTAGCCGTTTAAAATAACCTAAAATGCAGTGCTGACGCACGTATGTGAGCTGAGGACCTGCTGTGGTGATCTCCGTTTACAGACTTCTCTTCTAGTAACAAGCTATGGTTTTTCACCCGCCAACTCCTAGCGCTGAGGAGCGGCTCTCCAGGGACCTCTAGTAATGGCCTGTGGTAGTGCACCTTTGAGCTCCCAGTGCTGGTGCCAGGACACAGGGTGCTCTAGTAACAAGCTCTGGTCCTGCAGCTTGTGCAGACAGCACAACATATAGAAACTTATGCCCAGGTCTATTGTCTTTACTGGAAGGGAGTGTTGCCTAATTAATGGCATATAAGAATTGTAAAAGGAAGAAAAAGAAATGTACACACAGTCCTGACATTTGAATGATTGGTGCCCGCTACTCACTTATTCCGTCTTGAATGAATAAAAGGCTGCGTCAAGCAGAACGATTGATACAGGCATTAGAACACGTTTCACTTTTAACCAATCTTTGGAATCGGTAAATAAAACGTTGTTCAGAGGTGTGTTATTTCTATTCTACCTTGCAACATGAGATTTGTATAGCTCTTCAATCCCTGGCGGTACAGCACCCAGGATAATGTGCTGCATGGATAAACACCGGTAAGGTCCCAAAGGCAAGACCTATTGGCTATGCCAATGCTTGTTATTGTTGTATTTCAAAAGTTCCATACAGGGCAAGTAAAAAGAAGAAGAGAACAGGAAGGACAAGGAACGGGGAAAAGTGAGAGAGAAAGAGTGTGTGTGTAGATTAAAGAAACAAGAAGGAGCAAAGTGAACATAATTGGCACATTATAAAGCAGCACAATTTACAGTTGTTTTCTGCAAATTTGGAGATATTTACTTTTTCAGATACAGGGAAATGATTGTAAGATGTATTTTGGCAAGGTCAGAACAAAGATGCTTGGTTTCTAAAGTCAGCAATATAGCCACTAAGCATCGACTCCTGATTCATAGTGCTCTTTTATAAATTCTTCAGTATTGAAATACAACCTTTTAGCTTGTTACCAAAATTCACTTGAATGTTCTTGTTCCGATTACAAGCATATCAACAGACATTTTCTAAAATGGTTCTCATTTCAACTGAATTCATGCACTGAAATGGAAAATGTTGATATTACATGCAACGCTAGGTGATGTAATATGCTCTTTTTACTGCTGATTGAGAAGAAGCAAGGAAATTATACGAGGAGAGTCACTGACTACAACATTAATTTACGCCATTGTCAACAAATGCAACTTATTCTATATCTGCCGCCCCCAACCACACAAGAAAAATAAGTGAATCATGTCAGATTTGGTGGTTGGAAGGGTTTCAGGCAAAATTAGCTTATTTGTTCGTGTTCTATCAGCCTTTGTTCCTCATAAAACAACACTCAGTTGTATTTTACAGTTTATGGTGCCTTTTCCTTACACTTGGCAAATAAGGTATCTTGTCCAGTTCCTGAATATCCGTCCTACAACTCTTAACCTCCAACACATGAAGATACTTACAGCCCTCATCATCAAATTCCCTTGTACATTTCATGCATTTTGGCAGTAGAATTTGTTAATTAGGGATTGTACATGGGTTATGAGGCACTTCTGCTAACGTGTCGAGCAAGCCACTCCCTCTGTAGACCACCCCTAGTTCATAGCACAATAGTAAAGAGAAAGTCAATACAGTGAACTTCTGAATAGGGAGGAGTGAGGTATGGCTGTACATCTATGAAAGATACCAGAAAAGCGCTACGAACATCCTAGAGTGGGTCAATCTGATCACAGCACTAAACTGTACTCCGAGGATTGTTGATTCTACCAAATCCCTGGGAATTATACTAGACAAAAACCTGAACATGCTATCTCATATTAACACAATGGCAAAAAAGCCCGGTTCCATTTAAGCTACCTCAGAAAACTAAAACCTTTCTTAAATAAGTCAGACCTTAAAACAGCAGTCCAGGCACTAGTAATATCAAGGATTGAGTACGATTGCACAACTCTAGCTGGTCTCCCCAAGATTTCAACAGCCCCACTGAAAGCTTGTCTCAATGCGGCCACAAGACTTATAACTGGCTCCAGAAAATTCGACCACATCACCCCTCATCTGAAAGCGCTTAACTGGCTGCCTTACAAAGCGAGAATACAACTAAAAATGGCATGTATCACTCACAAAGCGATACACTACAAAACACCAGTGTACCTAGCCCAGAAAATCACACTATCAGGAGGATGGCGTGTCTCCCGGAGTCATGGAGATCTATTACTAAAACCGGCCCGATTCCGTAAGAAAAGAACTTATGACTGAGCTTTCTCTGGTGCAGCGCCTAGAATTTGGAACGCTCTTCCCCCTAACATTAGAAAAAGTTCGTCAATCTCTGCATTCAAAAATGAAGCCAAATCTTTTTACATGACTAAATATCTCCATAATCTCAGCAGACTCGCCATTATCATTGATCCTCCAGGATCATACACATGCTACCTCTCATCGAACATTAACCTCTTTGTGGTCTTGTATATATGTATATTAAGCTTTAATGTTTTTCTCAAAATCATTGTACAACTACTGATGACTTGGTAACATAACTGTTTATTGATATGCAAATGTAAAGCGCTCTGATACCCTATATGCAAATGTAAAGCGCTCTGATACCCTACTCAGGGTCATGTTCGGGGAATATAAAACACCAAATAAATAAATAAGGCTGGAGAAGAGTAGGTTGCGGTAATACATAAGAAAGCAGAAGCCATCTAACCTTAAGTGAAGCAGCTTACGTAGAACTGATAGACCTACGGACAATCAATCACTGCTGCATTCTGATTTAGGCAATAGTGTCTGGATAATGTCTGCCTGTACTATGAGGTTGTGACCTGGTAGATGTCCTGTGGATAGCGCTGCCACTTTTCCCCTGAGAGGAGCGGTTTGCTCTGTCGTCACAAAACATTTTGCAGGCAGAGATCCATCTTCCTATTACTTTCTTAGTGAGGATAGCTCATATGAGTTTCTATGGTCTCTTGTCGTATCAGTACAGAAATCTAGGCACCTATGTACATCAAGGAAATGAAGGGTCCGTTCCACAATGGACGATTTACTGGGGAATAAGTAAAGTACAGAGCTGACTCATTTAGATGGAAATTTAAAAGCACCTAAGAATTGTCATCTACGTAACTTTGTTCTGGGCAAACTGCAGGAATCCTTCTTTATAAATGTTCTGCAGATGTCAAGTCTAGGAAGAACACAATCTTCCAAAACAGATTCAGCTCAAACTTCTCAATTGGTTCAAATGGGCCTGACATGAACTGTCTCATCACTGTGTTTAGCTCCCTCAGTTTAGGTGGATGGTGCACTGGCAGTAATTTCCTAAAGAGGCCTTTCACGAGCTATCAGAATAACTTTTTTAAAGCTCCAATGAACTTTTCTACAATGCCATGCTTGTGGCTACACTGGTGTGATTTTTTTGTAATGGAAACCTCAGCAGTTTATGAATAGAATATCCATTTCCATTGAATTGCCGGTTTTGACTGATTTTGGGGTATATAATCCAAAGAAGGTATGAGTGTTAACTGTGATTGAAAAGATGATTTGGAAGCAAAGTATGTTAAACAAATCTCTAGCACTTTAAACAGCAGTCACCTCATTAAATCGGAGACATTTAATCTGTACAGTTGCATAAGGAAGTTTCAAAGTTAATTTACTGCAAAGAGGAATGTGATTGCAAAGTTGCCTGTCCAAAGTTCTTAGACCGTTCCACCTTAGCAGAATTGAGGTAACATCTTGACTATCTAATAATAATTTTTTTTGAGTGCAAATAGGATCCTCTTAAATTTACTGCAAACTGTAATAGATCATTTAGGATGAACAATGCATTTTCTAGAGTGCCTTTTAGGTAAACGATCGCAACATAGGTACTCTAAGGGCCAAAGTGCAGAAGAATAGTATTTCAAAATAAACATTTGCATAAGCATTTCCCTGAGCATGAGATGTTGCCGAACTGGGAGCAAATAGTGTTGCGCATGCTTGTGCCTTCCATCTTCTTTAAGCATGCTCTTAATCAAACTCACATGGGAAGAGACAAATTCTGGCTGTAGGTATCTTCTCCAATCAGGAGGCTTCCAGCAGCAGGAGTGTATATATCATATTTCTTCTTTTTATTTTTTTTCCCCATCTTCATGGATTCATAAGCTTCACTACTAGGTTTAGGGCTACTATGAACAGACTGCAATTTTTGTAAGTGAACTATCAGCAATGTGGAGTACTCAGATTGAAAATTAGTAGCAGCTCACAGTCTAATGAGCAACTTGAATGTGTCCGTGCCCTACTGATGAATATTTGCTTGGCTGAGAGTTCTTTTGCATAACTAACCTCTCAGCACAAATACATGGAGGTCTGAAGCATTTCGCAATTATGTCCTTAATGAAGCTGGCCTAGACAGGTATCAGTAAACACTCTCATGATCGTGTCTCCTCTGAAGACCGCATTTGAGACCAGCTGAAGTAGCCCAATGGAGCTACTGATTAACACTGTCATTTCAAAGCAGTCAGCCTGTGGGACACAACAATCAGCACGCATCAGTCGTGCTTCACTGAACGGGCAGATTTCCTTTTAAGTGCCATTACCACAGAGCTCTAATAGTCACCCGCAGGAAGCCAGCTGAATGGCAGGATCCCGTGGCATACTAAAGTACCTGTGTTAATTTGCTCCTGTGTATGTAGCTGGGTTGCTGCCTCCATAATCACTGTTATTACCGACACCAATTTCCCACCTGAATTTCTTATGCGATGTGTTCAATTTGAATGATTAGCTGTATTTTCAGAATTCTACAGGGTTGAGATCCTTTCTTCCACTGCTGCTCACAGTACAACAAATTACTATCTTTAGATGAAATGCTTGCACACTCTGGTCAATCATTCCTTGAGGTACTTTCAGGACTGGTTATGTTAAAAACTGGAAGTTGATGTTTCACTTGCTGATGCCTGTGTTAATATGTAGACCTATTACCTGGGTTACATGCCCCATTCTTCAGGTTCCAAAGACTCAAAAACACAAACAAGATTCTGTTTTTTCTCTGCCTTCGCTGTAGTAGTCTGGAACGAAGGACCCTTGCAATCAACTCCATCTCCAATTTGAATGTCTACAGGAAGAGCCTATTTCCCAGTTAAAGCTCACAGGGTTGCTAACAATTTGTTTTTCCATTCTTGCATACAATCTTACATACCTCTTTCAGTACCAAGAAACCTATCAAGTGTAAGCGCTCCACAAAACTACGTCAACGTACTATGTTCCTAGCCTCCAGAAACTCGTGGTTAGGTGCAAATACCCATTTCAAACTGGATATAATTACTAGTGCCCCAAACCTCAGATCAGATTCACTCGATCACCAAAGCACTACGCAATCTCATGGTACTTCAGACGAGATCCTCCTCGCACTCAATAGAATGTTCTTGTGAAAACACAGGTCTGTCTCACTACTGGTGTAATCTGGAGGCTTCAAGACACTGTGGCACACAACCAGTTTCAAGCCTCAAGGCACAGTGATAAAATCAGATGAAGGACTTAGAATGCCTCAGAGGCAGAAGGCCTTCTACAGTTTGTAACAAACATCTCTAGATCTTTTGAAACTCAAAACAAGAAGTACTATACAACTTCTAAGGTAACACCAGCGAGAGTAACATCAAAAGTATTAAGATGGAACAACAGGATGAAATGCATACTAGCATGACAAAAAAAAACACACACACACTGTCGATTGTGAAAGATATGGGGACAGATCGGTATTCCCCTCCTGGTCTGCTATGAGGGAAGTGGCCTCTATCTATGTAAATTAACCAAATGCCCTCTGTTTAAATATATATTTCTTTCCACCAAGCTGGCGCATTTGGCTGAATCTAGGATGCTTTCTAATATTGGGATATATGATCAGGCTGTAAGTTTGGTCGGATGCTCATGCCACTGTGCATCTTTAAGGAGCTAACCAGGAATATATATATATATTTTTAAAGTAAGTGGATTTAACACTATTGCAATGAGATATTATTTACATCTGGGTACTGAATATTCATAGGGAATGAGTAAAAGTGATAATTTGCTGAAAAACAACCGGAATATAAAAACTCTGGCAGGTATAGGAAACATCTGCAAAAACAAAAGCATTTTTGGATTCCTTCAAATATCAAATTTAGCATATTTGATTTAAGCGATATTTGGAAAAGAAAACTGCTCCAAGGAATGCAATTTGTGAAACTTAAAGCATTGTGTGGCAGGAATAGCAAACAGTTCTTTTTTGCTGCCCCGGGTAAGCCGAGACATTATTGGCCGCGTGTGGGAAGTTGGTGGCAAGCAATCAGCTTAGGAAACTCTCCGAGGTCAATATTTTGTTATGATGAGGCATGTTCAAGCGTCTTGTTTTTAAAACAAGAAAAAGAAGCACTTGGTGTTCATTCAATTCGTGGATCTGCCTGTTCTAGTGTCTAAAAAGCACGATCACTTTCAGAGCAGTGCAGAACCGTATTTCTGCTCATGGACATACTGTGATCCTTTCTAGTGATCTCTGCTTGCACTGAGGGAGGATAATTATGTAAGGGACCGAGAGGTATGCACTGGAGTGGATACCCCTCGGCACCCCACATAAGTACGTAAGGGCAACGAGGGATATGTGCTGAAGTGGAGTACGGTGCAAACCCATCGGTGCAGTTACATAAGCATGTAAGGGCACCGAGGGGTATCCACTTCAGTGCGTACCCCTCGGTGCCCTTAAATAATTATGTATGGGCACCGAGGGGTATGCACTGCACTGCATACCCCTCGGTGCCCTTACATAGGTATGTATGGGCACCGAGGGGTATGTACTGGAGTGGATAGCCTTTGGTGCCCTTACATACCTATTTAAGGGCACTGAGGGGTATGCACTGCACAATGTGGTGCCCATACTGCCCCGCCACTGAATTTCAATGTAATTCCGAATAATGAAACTCCGTCAAAGTACTCCACCCCTAAAGGAAGCATCAGATTTCATTGTCTCTGTCTGGTTGCCACCTTTGTTTGGTAACAGATAGATAGTTAGCAAATTAGAGCCTCAGCATAAGGCTCAGGGCAACACTGATGACTAATATACCTTTTTTGTTGTTCTGATGTTCATGACAATTAGTGGAAGGCAACTGAGTTTCTTTTCAAATCTCTTCTCTAGATTCTCAATAAACAATTTCGACGCTCTGAGAAGTAAGCGTGGCTGATCTCAAAACACTTGGCAAACCGAAGGTAGCAGTGCTTAATTTGTAAGAGAATGAGTGCCGGTGCCCAAAACTCTGCTCATATACCCGCGGCCAGTGCTCTTAAACATAACCACATCGAACACCAAGGCTGCGTAGTCTTGAATATTCCTTGTGGCTCTTCTATCCACTATCAGAAGCTTGCTGACATTTTATCTCATTTGTGTACGTGCAGATTTTTTCACTTTGGAACGTTTTTTCAGTCTTTCTCTTCCATCTTCTTTCCCCTTGTGTTTTTTCCTCTCTTGCTCCTGGTCACTGTCTGATGCTTTAAATTGCTCCAAAACTTTGTTTAATATGGTTAAAGAGTTGGCTGGATCTAAAATTCAAGCAAAGCCACTCCCACTTAACAAACATCAATGTGATGAACTGGCTAGCTTCTTTGTCCAAAAAGTAGAGAAAATCTATTCGGAAATAGCAAATATGCAAAATAATGCCCCTCTCTCAGCGCAACTTGTCACTCCCTCTCAAATAATATCTACTTCGCTATCAACGGAAAACATCCTCCCTGAACAGAATCTTATACTTAATGCTTCTTCAAATAGTTTGCACTCATGGCCCCTACTAAACCCTGACTCTTTTAACAAACTTCTACATAGTATCAAATCAGGGTCACCCAAGGATCCTTTACCTATCTCTGTGCTCCAACAACTCGAATCTTCATCTTTGTCTGTTATTATGGACCTCTTGAACTTTTCATTACTAGAAGCGTCCGTTCCATCAAATTGGAAGCATGCTATGGTGCTTCCACTTCTTAAGAAGCCAAATGCAGACTCTGCTGTATTTTCCAACTATCGACCCATCTCATTAATACCAGCCTTTGCGAAAATTCTAGAAAAACACGTCCATTCTCAGCTCTCACTTTTTGTTGAAGCTCAAGGTTTTCTCCACCCCTCTCAATCAGGCTTCAGAGCTGGCTTCTCAACTGAAACAACTTTATTGGGGGTCACGGAAAGATTGCGTTACCATCTGGATGCCGGAGATACAGCTGCCCTTATTTTACTCGATCTAAGTGCAGCATTTGACACAGTGTCTCACACCATTCTAACTAATACTTTGAGAACATTAGGTATCTGCGGCCCTGCTCTCAATTGGCTTATTTCTTTTCTGACCAATCGCACTTTCCAAGTCTTCTCCTCAACGGCCAGCTCTGATATCTATTCATTTCCCTATGGTGTACCTCAGGGTTCCATTCTTAGCCCTCTGCTTTTCAACTTATATGTGAGGCCTTTGGCAACTGTAGCGGAAGATGCGGGGTTGTCCCTATTTTCTTATGCGGACGACTCCCAAATCATCTTCTCTCTTTCCGCAGGAAAAGCAGATGGGCTGTCCCCACTCCAATTGGGCTTGAGGAAAATTGCATCATGGATGCAATCTAATTTTCTCAAGCTAAATGGGGAAAAAACTGAGGTGCTAATACTTGGCAAAGACCAGGGTCTATGGGGCCCACAACATTGGCCCTGTGAGATGGGGATTTTGCCTCAACCCTCTTGTCAAGTTCGTAACCTGGGTTTTATTATTGACGACTCACTAACAATGCATCACCAAGCCGTCAAGGTAGCTGCCACTTGTTTTACCATTCTTAAGTGGCTAAAGAAGATCATCTGGATGCTACCAAAGCCCACCCAAAGAACAGTAGTTCAGGCCTTAATCATCTCAAGGTTGGACTACGGTAATGTTCTTTATCTTGGTTCTAATAAGGAGGTGATTCGTAGGCTGCAGGTGGTTCAAAACTCTGCGGCTCGACTTCTTTGCCGGATTCCCAGGGCCGCTACGGTCTCCAGCCATTTACGAGATTTGCATTGGCTCAGGGTGGAAAATCGAATTCGGTTTAAAGCTCTGTGTTATATGTTCAAAACTAAAGCAGGAACCGCACCTCAATACCTATGTGCTCTAACCCACCCATATGTGCCTTCCCGATGCCTACGCTCCTCCACCCAAGGGAGGTTTTCCGTGCCAAGATTCAGGCTGTCTCGGATGGGTGGCAGATCTTTTTCTTATCTTGGGCCCTCACTCTGGAATGCCCTCCCTATAGCCATTCGGAACGAAACAGCCTACGTCCAATTCCGCAAATCTGTGAAGACCTGGCTATTTAACAAGTAATCTTTTGCTGTTAATTTTTATTATCTGGTCTCTCTTTGCCTAGCGCGGGAAACCCTTTTTGGGTAGCTGTAGCGCTCTATAAATTAAATAAATAAATAAATAAATAGATAAATAAATAGGTCCCCAAAAATGAGTGCCCCAAGGGCCCAAAGGCTTTCCAGAGGGGTGACAAGCTCAAAAATGAGGTGCATGGCCTCATAAAATTCATGGAGTTGGGTGAAGTTGCTACGGCTCCAGGAAACTCAGGGAGGTGCACAGCGGACCCAGAGGTAGTGTTGAGGAAATGTTTCTAAATCCATGTTTGAAAAGTTGAAAACGATCACTTAAAAAAACAAAAATACTTCTAAATGCATGTTAATGAAATACACTGTTTTCATTCTGAAGATACTTCATCATATTTTTACACTTTTACTGCAAGTGGTCTTTAAAAAGTAAGATGTTCTTAAAGTTAAGCACTGCAGGACATTCTACTTACTTCCTTTCTTTAACGTCAGTTAACCTTTAAACAAACGCTTGCCTGTTTCCTTAACATACTTTTGATGTTTGTGCTGAGTCGAATAAACAGCAGCCCAGTGGGCCGCATGTAAAGGTCAGGAGGGCCGCATGCAGCCCCCGGGCCGTACTTTGAGTACCACTGTTCTAAGGAAAGGAATCTGTGGCTAGACATCTCTATCAGATATATAATATCAGTGAACTCCTCCCAACCACATTTACTGGAGAAACGACCTATTGCCTAGTGTTTCAGGATGGTCCTGTACAATGTACTACCTCTCATTGAACATATCCAGTACTACACAATGAACTACCTATGCCTCCCTAGCCGAAATCAGGAGTAGTTAGGCTTTTGGAATAAATACAGGTGGGCCTTGGGTCTGAAGTAAACACCTTTGAGAGGGTTTTCCTCAAGAAGAAAGTTCCAAATATTTGCATACAGTGCAGAAATGACATATGGATGCATCACTAATGCTTGGAGGTGCTGCAGTCTTCCATGCTTGGCTGTGTTCTCATATCTACTATGGCTCATCGCCCGAGGAACTGTTGGCTGCAGGAGATGTGGCATGGCCAAGCAGTAGTGGATTTTGACCCCACATATCAAAACCCCTGTAGCATGCTGTCTAAGCTTACCCAATACCACAACCACAAAAAAATAAACCTTACTAATGCAACACATCTCCCCTATCTCCAAGCTGCTAAGAAACAGTCTAGTCCTCAAGCGACCCCTAGGTTGTGGTGTTATTTGTGGAGGATGTGGCACCTAATGTGGTATTGCAGAGCCAAAGGAACATACTTTATTACCAAGAAGGGCCCAAAGGTTTTTTTTTAAAACTAGACCACCAAACACTAGACAATAAGCCAGCATTGAATTGGTGAGAGGCCTTTAGTGATGGGAGGTAATTACTAAAGACAATCGCAAACTAAGACGAAATACCCATTACTGTACCATGTGTTAGTTATTCGATGCCAAAATGTCAACATTTTGTTGCAGTTAGCACAGGAACAACCATTTAGGACGCCACCATATAAAGCACGTAACCAATAAAATATGAAGTGTGCAACAATGCTTCATGAGCTCGTCTCCATCAGCATCAAATGTCTTCACGCTGCATCCCCTTGTTTCTTGAGGATGCTATTTTCTGTTTGATGTTCCGTATTGGCTCCTGTGCCGTACATTTTGAGGGGTTGTTTCTGATTCTCGTCTTTCTCTTCTCTATAGGTGCCTTCCTCCTTCTGAAGGACGGGCACCTTGCTCTTCCTTTGGGACCTACTTCTTCAAAACACTGCATTTATACCTGTAAAATAGAGCTAACACGGTGGCTCCTGGGGAAGGTTGTCTTTTATCAACCCTCGAAATTAAGACAGTTGAAGTGGAGAGCCACAGCGTGATACATATGGAATGATTTATTGTTAAGAATCCGATCCATTCGAAAAGAGTACAAGTAAACTACATCCATATCTGGGATGAGAGAAGACTGATTCTCGTACTATCTTACGTTTGCGCACCTGGAACACCACACAAACAGAATATGTGCCACAGCAAAAATCTCGATCACTAGTGAATCTGTACATGTGTATGTACAACTTAGGCAGGTAATTTTAAAGGTATTGGCTCCATTTGAATACAGAGCAAGACCACTGACTCATTGTCAGTGAAATTGCTCTCCCACCCTCGCAGCTCCACCATTAAGTGAGGCCTGCCCCTGCACTCTCGAGTGTTGGTGATCGAGGCCCTCCTCCACCCGCAGGTTTCCCTGCGCCTCATCCCTGGTGGTCCAGTGGACCTCTGTTTCCTTCCTCTCTCTCTGCTCTTTCACTCGTTTTCACTCGTTTTTCTACCCTTTTTTATCTTTCACCTTTCTGCACTTTTCTGCATCTCTGCTCTTTTGTGCCTTATTTCTGCTCATTTCCCCTTCCTCTCGCTCTGCTTTTTCACTCGTTTTCTACCCTCTTTTAGCTTTCACTTTTCTGCATCTCTGCTCTTTTGTGCCTTATTTCTGCTTATTTTCTTTATCCCTTATTTCCTCCCTTTACCTTTCCCCGCCGCTGCTGCACCCGCGGCCCCTCCCCCCCAGCGCGACCTGCCCAATCCAGCTCCCCTTCCCGCTCCCGCCTCCCAGCTGTCCAGCCCTCCCCGACCCCTACTTAATGGCGGCCGCTGGGGGACAGGCGAGCAAGACCACTGACTCATTGTCAGTGAAATTGCTCTCCCACCCTCGCAGCTCCACCATTAAGTGAGGCCTGCCCCTGCCCTCTCGAGTTTTGGTGATCGAGGCCCTCCTCCACCCGCAAGTTTCCCTGCGCCTCATCCCTGGTGGTCCAGTGGACCTCTGTTTCCTTCCTCTCTCTCTGCTCTTTCACTCGTTTTCACTCGTTTTTCTACCCTTTTTTATCTTTCACCTTTCTGCACTTTTCTGCATCTCTGCTCTTTTGTGCCTTATTTCTGCTCATTTTCCCTTCCTCTTGCTATGCTCTTTCACTCGTTTTCACTCGTTTTTCTACCCTCTTTTAGCTTTCACCTTTCTGCACTTCTCTGCATCTCTGCTCTTTTGTGCCTTATTTCTGCTTATTTTCCCTTTTTTCTTTATCCCTTATTTCCTCCATTTACCTTTCCCCGCCGCTGCTGCTCCCGCGGCCCCTCCCCCCAGCGCGACCGGCCCAATCCAGCTCCCCTCCCCACTCCCGCCTCCCAGCTGTCCAGCCCTCCCCGACCCCTACTTAATGGCGGCCGCTGCGGGGACAGGCGAGCAAGACCACTGACTCATTGTCAGTGAAATTGCTCTCCCACCCTCGCAGCTGCACCATTAAGTGAGGCCTGCCCCTGCACTCTCGAGTGTTGGGGATCGAGGCCCTCCTCCACCCGCAGGTTTCCCTGCGCCTCATCCCTGGTGGTCCAGTAGACCTCTGTTTCCTTCCTCTCTCTCTGCTCTTTCACTCGTTTTCACTCGTTTTTCTACCCTTTTTTTATCTTTCACCTTTCTGCACTTTTCTGCATCTCTGCTCTTTTGTGCCTTATTTCTGCTCATTTTCCCTTCCTCTCGCTCAGCTCTTTCACTCGTTTTTCTACCCTCTTTTAGCTTTCACCTTTCTGCACTTTTCTGCATCTCTGCTCTTTTGTGCCTTATTTCTGCTTATTTTCCCTTTTTTCTTTATCCCTTATTTCCTTCATTTACCTTTCCCCGCCGCTGCTGCCCCCGCGGCCCCTCCCCCCCAGCGCGACCGGCCCAATCCAGCTCCCCTCCCGCCTCTCAGCTGTCCAGCCCTCCCCGGCCCCTACTTAATGGCGGCTGCGGACAGCAGGCACGTCAAAGGCAAGCCTGTATGCGCCAGTCCGCGAACCGACCGCGACCAGCGCCAGGAACCCTGGACCTCCGCCCCGCCAACGCTATGACCCAGCAGCACTCCACGCACTCAACCCAGACCACAACAACAACTGCAAGCTAGCATCACCGGCCGACACCCACGGACCCTTCAGCTGTCACCGCTGCCGGCACACCTGCAGCACCGCCAAGAACACGGATCCAGCACAACCCGCCCACAAGAACACAACCGAACCGAAGACCCTGCAATGCATCCTCCTCAACGTCCGATCCCTCCACAAACACGCCACCGAAATCTGGGACCTCCTCGACAGCACCACCCCAGACGTAGCGTTCTTCACCGAAACCTGGACCAACACCACCTCGGGACCGGACATCGCCATCGCCCAAGGATACAAGATCTCCAGGAAGGACCGTCGCACCCGCCCAGGAGGAGGAATCGCCATCGTCACCAAATCCAGCCTCCGCCTGAGCACACTCCCCGACGAGCCCACAGAACTGATGGAACACCTTCACTTCAAGATACTGGCCAGCCCCACCGCCACCCTCCGAGGAACCCTCATCTACCGACCCCCTGGACCCCGCGGACCCTTCGCCAACTCCATCACGGACATTATCTCCCCGCAGGCCATCGCATCCACCAACTACACCCTGCTGGGAGACCTCAACTTCCACCTCGACAACCAACTGGACCCCAACACCACATCCCTCCTGGACAACCTCCACAACATTGGACTCCGCCAGATCGTGACCGAGCCCACGTACTCAGCAGGACACACCCTCGACCCCCCTCTTCACTACAGGAAACTCCATCACCTTCAGCCACACCACCGAACTCCCATGGACCGACCATCGTTGCGTCCACTTCACCTTCAGAACATCCACCATCCACAGACACCAGCACCTGCTCCCACGAAGAAACTGGACCAAAATCACCGACGACCAGCTCACCTCCTCACTCAACAACTCCACCCCAACCATCGCGGAAAACGACGACCCCAACACCGCAGCCCGAACCCTGCATAGATGGATCTCGGACAGGCCTGGAGGAACACCAAATCCACAGAAGCCCACAACAACTTCAGAGCCGCCACCAACGCCCACCATCAACTCATCAGAGAAACGAGGAAAAAAGCGATTGAAGACAGAATCTCCACCCACGCGCACAACAGCAAGGAACTCTTCAGCATCATCAAGGAGTTCGCCCAACCCACCAGCGAGTCTACCGACATCCCTCCCTCACAAGACCTCTGCGACAAACTCAGCACCTTTTTCCACCACAAAATCAAGAGCATCTACGACAACTTCGACGAAGACAACCAACACACTGAACCCTCACCAACCACCCCCGACACCCGGAAACCAGCGATTGACGAATGGACAGCCCTCACCACCGAAGACACACTGAAGACAATGAAGTCAATCCACTCAGGGGCCCCCACGGATCCCTGCCCCCACCACATCTTCAACAGAGCCGCCGACACCATCGCACCCATGCTCCACCACACCATCAACCGCTCCCTGGCGACCGCCTCGTTCCCCGACGACTGGAAACACGCTGAGGTCAACCCCCTCCTAAAGAAACCCTCAGCGGACCCCACCGACCTCAAAAACTACAGACCCATCTCCCTGCTCCCGTTCCCAACGAAAGTCATCGAGAAAGCCATCAACAGCCAACTCGCCACATTCATTGAAGAACACAACATCCTAGACTCCTCCAAATCCGGCTTCAGAAAAAACACAGTACGGAAACCGCTTTCCTCGCCGCAACAGACGACATCCGCACCCTACTGGACAAAGGAGAAACAGTAGCCCTCATCCTCCTCGACCTATCAGCGGCGTTCGACACAGTCTCCCACCGCACCCTAATACGCAGACTCTACGACGCAGGAATCCAGGACAAGGCCCTCGACTGGATCCGCTCCTTCCTCTCCGGCAGGACGCAGCGGGTCAGACTCCCCCCTTTCCTCTCGGACCCCACACCTACCACCTGCGGAGTCCCCCAGGGCTCCTCCCTCAGCCCGACGCTCTTCAACGTCTACATGGCTCCACTCGCCCCCATCGTCAGAACCAACGGACTCAACATCGTGTCATACGCAGACGACACCCAACTCATCCTCTCCCTATCCAACGAGCCCAACACCGCCAGACGCAACTTTCGAGAAGGCATGGAAGCCGTCTCCAAATGGATGAAAAACAGCTGCCTACAACTAAACACCAACAAAACAGAAGTACTCATCATGGGCCCAAACCCAGACGCCTGGAGCGACACCTGGTGGCCCCCCGCCCTCGGAAACCCGCCAACCCCCACGGACCACGCACGCAACCTGGGAATCATCCTGGACTCCGAGCTCAAAATGGACCGCCAGATCAACTCCGTCTCATCTTCCTGCTTCCACACCCTCCGCCTCCTTCGTAAGACCTTCAAATTGATCCCCCTCGAACACCGAAAGACCGTCACTCACGCCCTGGTCACCAGCAGACTCGACTACGGCAACGCACTCTACGCCGGAATAAACAAAAACCTCACCCGCATTGACACCGGAGGCAGCAGCAGACCTGGAAAAGGATATAGCACCTGAAGAACTCGCTCAGGCGATAGGCGCATTACATACAGGTAAAGTCATGGGGCCCAACGGAATTCCAGTGGAATTTTATAAAAAAGCAGCCTCCCAGCTCATACCACATTTACTTAACATGTACACAGATAGTCTGGGGAGGGGATCCTGCCCAGAGACCAGCGCCTGGCTACAATAGTTGCGATCCATAAACCTGGCAAACCACCCCATGAATGTTTGTCTTATAGACCGATCTCCCTGATAAACGCTGAAACAAAAATCTTAGCTAAAACATTGGCTACGAGATTACAGCCACATCTAGCTACAGTGGTCCACCTAGATCAATCGGGATTTATGCCTAGTCGAAATACGGCACTTAATCTGAGACGGCTGCATAGTGTTATTGCGCGCAGATCCACTATAGAAGAGGATGCAGTTATCCTATCGTTGGATGCGCGAATGGCGTTCGACCTCGTTGAATGGCCCTTCCTGTTTGCGGTCCTCCGCCACTTGGGGTTCGGTCCCAAGTTCTGCGCATGGGTTCAGTTGCTCTATGCAAAACCCTTGGCGCAGGTTGTAGTCAACGGGCATATATCGACGGACTTTCCGTTGGGAAGGGGGACGCGGCAGGGTTGCCCACTATCACCGCTCCTCTTTGCGCTGGTCCTGGAGCCTCTGGCCGCGTGGATAAGGCAAAGTCCGGTAATACGGGGGTTGAAGTGGACAATGGGCTGGGAGGATCGCATATCGCTTTATGCGGATGATATTCTCTTATATCTGGCGTCCCCGGCACGCTCAATTAACTGCCTTTTAGATATCTGTACGGCATATGGACAGGTCTCCGGATATACCATAAATTGGACAAAGTCCATTCTTTACATTCTACACGGCTCCCCACCGCGGCTTCCGCGAGATTGTACGCTTCAGGTGACGGATAGTGGCTTTAAATACCTAGGAGTGTATATAACACACAACAAAGCACAGTTTATTGCACAAAATCTTACACAGCCCCTGATGAGATTTAGAGGCGACGTCAAACATTGGCGAACGCTCCCACTGACGCTGCTGGGAAGGGCAGCACTTTTCAAAATGGTGGCACTCCCCAGATTTCTTTACGCACTACAGAATACACCGTTCCCAGTAGCCCCAGCATATTTTACAGCGATAAATGCGGAAGTGACCAGTCTGCTCTGGGAGGGGAAAACGCCCCGTATAGCAATGCAGAAGCTTACGAGAAGTTGGTACGACGGCGGCATTGCCCTCCCCGATATCAAGGCATATTATTGGGCTTCCCAGCTGGTTGTCATAAACCAATGGCTCCATATAGCCCAGGATGACCCAGCCTACCGAATGGACAGACACCAACTAGACAAGATGGGAATTATGGGTGCACTCTACAATAAGGTCGGGAGAAGCAGCCTCACGGGTCCGACAGCACACACTGACAAGGTCTGGACTGAGGCACAGCGGGCGCTGGGATGGGAGGGTGTCATAACGCAAGCAATGCCACTATGGGACACAAAAAGGCTAGGTACACTACGCAACACTAAAGGGTTCCAACAATGGGACCTGATAGGCATCACAAAGGTTGGGGATCTATGGAAGAAAGGAGAAATGGTTTTATTCACCCACCTACAGGCCACATATGGCCTGGCAAAGACCGAAATATTCCGATACATGCAGATCAGACACGCCCTTAAGTCAGTAATTCCACCGGCAACACGACTTGATGAGTCATCACCGCTAGAAGATAGGCTCCTGACAGAGCACCTTCACAAAAAAGCTATCTCCCAAACCTATCGTAAAATCGTACATAATCGATCAGACCCTACAGAGGCGTTGAAGGCTAGATGGGAACTGGATGTGGGTGCCATAGACGAAGCAGACTGGCGAGAGGCGCTGGCGTCCCCGCGGGAGGCAGCAATATCATCTAGGCTCAGGTTGGTGCAATTAAAAATTTTACACCGCACATACTATACACGGACACTACTACATAAAATAAAACGGACGGTCACACCACTTTGTCTTCGGCACTGTGGAGAATTGGGCACACTATTCCACACCCTATGGCAGTGTCCGGAGATAGCGCTGTATTGGAGAGCGGTGATGCGTACGCTCTCACAGGTGACGAAGGTCACGATACTCCCGGAGCCGAAACACTGCCTTCTTAATTTATGGGAGCCCACAGACTTAAATAATGCAGATCAGGATTGGGTAACATTGGGAGTAACGTTCGCGAAGCGCAATATAGCGCAGCACTGGGGATCTGGGCAGACTCCTACCCTACGTCAATGGTGTAGTAACATGGATGCAGCAATGGTGACGGAAAAGGCTGTATACACTCATCGGGGAGGCCCCAAAAAATGGACAAGGATATGGGGAAAATGGAATGCTTACCGTGGGACTAATTGTGAACCCCCACATGAAGATTCTCTCTCGGATGGGAGTGAATAATCGGGATACAATGTGTACAGTTGGTGAGATATGGTGCAGTTGTTTATTAGATAATGTAACTTGTACAGGTCAGTCTCCGATGTGTGTCTGTAACATTGAAAGCTTAAATAACCCGATGTGTCTATCTATATGCACCGTAAGATTTCAATGTATTAGGTGTTATTGTTTTATTTTAAATATCAATAAAAAGTTTCATAAAAAAAAAAAAACCTCACCCGCAAGCTACAGAACATCCAGAACGCCGCCGCAAGACTGGTCCTCAACCTGCCAAAACACTGCCACATCTCCCTGCACCTGCGCACACTCCACTGGCTCCCCGTCGAGGCGAGAATCACCTTCAAGATGCTCACCCACGCACACAAGGCCCTCCACGGCACCGGACCAGCATACCTGAACCGCCGACTCAAATTCCACGCACCCCAAAGGACCCTACGATCAGCCCAGCTCTCCTACGCCGTGGTCCCCCTCACCAGAAAGACCAGATCGGGAGGCCGCTCCTTCTCCTTCCTCGCCGCCAAAGCATGGAACGCCCTTCCGCTCCACCTCAGACAGACATCGCTCCCCATCTTCGCAAGAAACCTCAAAACCTGGCTCTTCGACAGACCCCCTCCTTGATGGAATGGAACCTGCACCCCCCCACCCTAGCGCCTTGAGACCCTTACGGGTGAGTAGTCGCGCTTTAACAAACCCCTGATTGATTGGTTAAAGGGAGAGGGTAGCATCTGGAAGCCGGAATGCATGTCTGTAAATCATCTTTGACAGGCACCGGATTCATTTGGTTTGTGTATTTCACAATTACATTTAGGCTCGTGGCGTAGCATTCCCACATCAGAGGTTTTTGGTGGAGAAAATGTGGGAAACTAGCTGTTGTTTTACTGGACGAGGAATTAGGTGGGCCATGGCACTGGGTGACACATTCAGGACGCCTTAAAAATGGATCAAAGCATCTCTAGGCTGAAATGCATTAAAATAAGAATAATGTCAGAGGCTGGGCATGTCATCTGGATGCTTCAAGATGCGGCTAAACAAGAAGCCATCACTTCACATGACTCGATGAACAGCGCTGCATCTTAGTGCTGTAGGAAGCATGTCTTCGGGCTGTTGACCTTGCTCTTATGAGTGTTAAGCTCACTACTGAAAATGGCAAGCAACCCACTGCCCGCTCCTTGCCATGGCGGTACTCTGCCTAAAGAAAATTAATCAGGGCAGTGCCGCTCTCGGAAGCCATTATTGTGTGTTAACTAGCAAACTTTTCACATTTTCTTCCCTTAAAGTATCACTCTCTGCAAAGCCCACAGCAGAGCCAAATGAAGGCTAAGGGTACGCAAGACACACACGTTTCTAGAAATAAATGTCTTGGACAAGTAGAGAGATAAATGAACGTTTCCGATTGGGTGGTCGAAAGCAGGCCCGAGCAGTCTTGTCGTTCAGTCTCACACTGGAAGCGCAGGGTAACAAATGGGGGATTAACAGCTAGAGCTTGCCCGGCTGGAGACTGTCTGCCTTTGGAAGTATAAAAGTTCTGCTTTATTTAATAACTGAATTGCTTACTACTTCCATTAAATAAAAATCGCCCCTGTAATAAATAAATGAGAACACCACAGCATAATAGTGCATTATAGATTCCGCATAACCTCTATGCTGGCCTATGGTTTCATATTCTGTCTGTGGACATTTATGCACTTTCCTGCGCAGAGTTATAGAAAATGTATATCCTACATAGTGCTAGATGGCAGTATGCCTGTCCATGCAGATTTCTTATAAGCCCAAGACATGACTTACCCTTGCAGCTGGCTAGCACAATGGTAGGACCCCAATGACAATTCCTGAGGGCAAGGTCCCTATATGCGAAACCTTAGGCACATGTACGAGTGGGGTAATATTGACTGAAAGAGAAGGAGTATGATTTGCTCCAGAGATTTTATTTAAAGGATGGGACTCTGACCCACCCATTACAGGTCCTACAGTGGAAATTGGTCCAAGGCTTATTGAGAGTTGGTCCAGTGCACGTAAGACTGGTTTTGACCATATCCAGAACAGAAGGATTGGAGGGGTTTAACAGCAAGCCAACCCAGTCAGTCCAAGGATGCTAATGAAGGGAGGTGTATATATCCGGATAGCGCTTCCCTTACTTCCCACAAAGACCATCATTACTAGAGGATGACTCTTGAATTCACTGTATATAAGAAGTTACCCAAATTGGAAGAATAGCTCTGATTTTAGGAAGCTACTAACTTCTTGATTTAGTAAAGTGAACAATAAGAAATCCAATGATTCCAGCCTTTTTTACGTACAAATGACCACAGACTGCAAAAGGCAGTGATGCTTGTGTTGTGTACTGAATAAAGGGTCAATATCCTTAGAACAACGAATGTGAGAAAAGTAAAATGGCCTGACAAAAGTAGTTGTTTTAACACTATATAGCAAAATAAAGAATACATGGCTCTTTAGAGTGTTTATGATTTGGCCCTCAAAAAAATCCACAAAAATATAAAAACAAGTATACCCCAAACAAATGCTCAAATATTTGAATACTTTTTGTAATTCACAACCAAAATTATAAAAGTTTTCACATTTTTAATGTTGTTTCCTTATTTGTATGGACGTTATTGATTTTAATTGATTAATTTTAATATTATTTAATTTTGTAAAACAGTCGTGGACCTCCTGAGTAGGCCTCACGTACCCCAGGTTAAGAACCACTGCTGTATAGCGTTGACATTCGCACTGCCATTGTCTTAGAGAAATGAGCTGCAGCAGCTCTGTGTTAGTCTGTCTCTCTGGAGTTCCTTTTTCCATGTTGTTACTTTATCCCACCTGAGTTCTTTTGACTATCAAGGTAGTTGCTCCTTGAAACTCAAAAACTAACGAATCATTTCTCACTTGAACTCAAATAAATGGAAAATCATATATACTGTGTGCAAATGTAGTCTCTGTGTTGATGTTCTTCTGAAGATATAATGCCCATCCTGGTTTTAAATGTTTAAAGTATATGTGGAGGTTTTCATTCCTACGTGGGAGGAGCTTAACAATCATTTGCAATGTAATAGGTCTTGCATTTACGCAAGTTTAAGCTATTGGCATTGTAAATGGCAATGCCTTTTATTTACGTTTTAAAAACCAAAATATAAATAAAAGGCATTGTCATTTACAATGCCAATAGCTCAAACTTGCGTAAATGCAAGACTTATTGCATTGCAAATGCTCTACAGAACCGAAGGCATAAGGTCAGCACGGTGTTCGTGAAGCAAGCGCCGCGCTCACTATTAAAGTTTTTTTTTTTAAATGAAACAGAGTGCAGTGTCCCTGAAGCGGGCGCCGCTCTCAACGTGAAAGTTAATAAATGTTTTAACTGAGCGCGGTGTCCCTAAAGCGGGCGCCGCGCCCAACATGAAAGTTAAAAAAATTAATTGTAACTGAGCACGGTGTCCCTAAAGCGGGCGCCGTAATCAGCATGCAAATGAGAGCGGCATAGCGCTCTATAAAAAAAGCGTCCACCATTGTCCTGTGTGGGCACGCTGCAAATACAAAAAGCAGCCACCATTGTCCCCATCAGTGTCAATAAACAAAATAGTGCTCACCTACTAGATAAAGCAGACCGTGTAACAAGCCAAGTAAAAGGTCAAGTCGTTACTGGAGGTAACTAATGCAGACAAGGCGGTACCAAGGAGGGACTAACAAGCCTATTTACGAATCAGAAGCCAGCATTTACGAAGGACAATGACACAAGCCAATGACAAATATGGGCAGAGAGTGGACAGGGCTTCCAGTGCATACTCCAATACAGCATGCCTTGCAGAGCGAGCGTAATTTACAACAATGTCTCAACCGGATTCAATGAGGAAGGCAAATGCATATGTATGTACACAACATTACAAGGCAGACGCAAAAAAGGGGAGACTCCCGGTCTTCTTTCAAAAGTGCTCATGGCATCATATATTTAAAATCTCAGTTTATACAAGACAGTTATAACAGCACTGTAAGCATAAATTGCGAAGGCAACCCAAGAGGACTTAGTGCACGTTGTGCTCGTGATGCAATAAGTGGCGGCGCAAGTGACAAGTGAAAAACACAGCGGAAGACGCAAGGTGACAAAGTGAAGAAAAAATATATGTACAAGAATCAATGGTTCAGTAGATATTGGTCATTTTAGTAATTTAGACAAGATATTTAATTTTATGAACCAAAGCTGAATGTGCGCCGTAAGTTGCGCTGTAAGATCGGTCGACGGCGTTCCGATCCTATTTAGTCAGGATCATCTTCAGGACCGGGTTGCCAAAAAATTTTTGGGTGCTGTACGGTGACAAGGACAGGCTAACTGGTATGTCCACAGGTTGATTGATGGACCTGTGTGGAAGGTGGTCCCGTGTATACAGTGTGGCTGAGTCCAAACGTTGAGTGTGGGATCGACCGGTGTGAGAGAGAGGAAATCACAGATCCGGTGTGGAGTCAAAGCGCATCTACTGAGTTGAATCGTTAAACATGGTATCCTCCGCAACACAGCTGGAGGAAGTAAGCAGCAGGGTCGGGTGCCCGATCCAATGCGCTGGGCCCGGAGAAGGTACCTTGAGGGGAAAGGGTATAGCTCGCAGGGTCGGGAGCCCGAAACCCTAAACTGGTCCCGGAGAGGGTTCCTTGAAAGAGGAGGAATCAGATCCGTGAATGAATCACGATGCCGCAGAGACGCTGTAATTAGGTCCTGGCCGCCACGCTCGTGTGCGGTCTCGGCCGATCAATCCGTTGGGGATGAGAGCAAGTTGAAGGTACCTTCTCCGGGCCCAGCGCATTGGATCGGGCACCCGACCCTGCTGCTTACTTCCTCCAGCTGTATTGCGGAGGATACCATGTTTAACGATTCAACTCAGTAGATGCGCTTTGACTCCACACCGGATCTGTGATTTCCTCTCTCTCACACCGGTCGATCCCACACTCAACGTTTGGACTCAGCCACACTGTATACACGGGACCACCTTCCACACAGGTCCATCAATCAACCTGTGGACATACCAGTTAGCCTGTCCTTGTCACCGTACAGCACCCAAAAAAATGTTGGCAACCCGGTCCTGAAGATGATCCTGACTAAATAGGATCGAAACGCCGTCGACCGATCTTACAGCGCAACTTACGGCGCACATTCAGCTTTGGTTCATAAAATTAAATATCTTGTCTAAATTACTAAGATGACCAATATCTACTGAACCATTGATTCTTGTACATATATTTTTTCTTCACTTTGTCACCTTGCGTCTTCCGCTGTTTTTTTCACTTGTCACTTGCGCCGCCACTTATTGCATCACGAGCACAACGTGCACCAAGTCCTCATGGGTTGCCTTCGCAATTTATGCTTACAGTGCTGTTATAACTGTCTTGTATAAACTGAGATTTTAAATATATGATGCCATGAGCACTTTTGAAAGAAGACCGGGAGTCTCCCCTTTTTTGCGTCTGCCTTGTAATGTTGTGTACATACATATGCATTTGCCTTCCTCATTGAATCCGGTTGAGACATTGTTGTAAATTACGCTTAGTTACCCAGATCTCAACCTGGTCTATGGGTCATACTCCTGTTGCTTTTTACCACCTTGCAGAGCGAGCAGCGCATGCTTACTGCCACTAGGCTCGACCTAAAAATGCGACTGCAACGTTGTGTAAAATACAGTGGAAGGCAGCAAATGGAATGCAGGTGCCCTGGAAGTCACAATTCCTTCCTGGGGGGACGAGGATATAAGAATGCCTTCAGTTTCTGGTGAGCCTCTCATATGCACACCGCAGGAACTGACAGCCACGTGTGAGCTGCCTTCGTCCCACCTCAGCATCACAGATTCAGTCAAGCCTCCAAGCAAAGAACATGTCGAATTTGTGTCAATAACAATTTTATGAAAGATGATAATTTATGTAGCAAGCACCACAAGGTGAATTTTCCACAAGCTGTGGTGCATATAGGGTGTTCTTGTATGATAAAAGGCTGAGCTGGCTGCCGGTTTAAAACTTGTGATCTTCTTGTTCTCTGTGTGGCATCTCAATTTACAGATCTACGGGCTCGGTTTTGGCAGGTGACATAACCATAGCTAAGGCGGCGGATGTCCTGCAGGGGAGAATTCGAGGCCTAGGTCGAAGTGAAATCTCAGCTTACTGTACTGTATTAGTATTCATATAGGGCTTTGCACATTCCTGGCGAGAATTTAAGCGCTTTCTCCATTATTCCGGAACTAGCTACTTCGAAACTATTGTTTATTTATTGCTTCACAGCCCTGACAAGGTCACAGTGTGCTCCGATTTTCATTGGATTCATGGTCTCCTTTCATGTTCAAGAGCAATAGAGTGTTGGTTGTAGTTTGATCTTTATAAGAAAGGTTGGGTGAAGTGCATGGGGCATGGAGGCTGGTCAGAACTGTTGGTAGTCTGGGCTGAAGTGATGCATGGGGCTTGACAGTACCAACGCATGGGTGTTGCAGACAGGAGCGGCTCCTCCGCTAAGGTGGAGGAGCGTCGCCCCACTGCTCTCAGAGCCGTAGAAAAATGAAAAATAAAATGATAACGTTATCACTTTATTTTTCATGGCTACAGGGCTAGGTTAGGGCGGGGCAGAGGTGAGGTCACAGGGGGAGAAGAGGTGGGCACACTCTAAGTGCGCATGACAGTTTGGCCGGACGTCTAGGGCCAGCCAAACACTCATGTGCACTTTGCATGTTCCCCACCAGGCGGTAATACACAGCCTGGTAGGGAACATGCACAGGCTCATAGTCCTCGTCTGAGCGCTGAACCACGGCGCTCAGCAGCAGCGTCGTGATTGGCTTAGGGGAGCATGTGTGCTTCCTGCTTCCAGACTCATAATCAGAAAGAGAAGAGGAGCCACAACGGTGGAGAGTGGGCAGAAGAGGTAAGTGGTTTAAAAAAATATAGATTTTTGTTGTTTTCAACCCCCCTGCTGCACCACCCCCATTCCCTACCGGCCACCACTGGTTGCAGAGATGTGTAAGAATAGACGCAGCCACACAGGCAGGTAATTACCCTCTTTGTATAGAGTTTGGTATGCATAAAGGCTACCACTAGGGTTTTCTGTGTAGTCCATAGATTTGAACCCAATATTGGGCCACACACGATGTGTAAACGATAATCCTGGAGAAGAGCTCCCCTCTGAGGCAGCCTCAATCTAAAAGTTAAGCCAAGTGCATCCCTTTTCCAAATGGATTTCTTCTATACTGCCAGTGCTTAATCTGAGCCGGCACTTAATTGTCAACACGGGCACTTATGACAGTCTCCCACATGGTGGCTTTTTTTTGTCTAATTAAGGGATGAGCACAACAACAGTTATTTATTCATTCAATATAGATTAAAATGGCTAACACCTTCCACCCAAGCCTTTCTTATAGCTTGGGTACCTGGAATTGTCTGATTTGTCACTCCTGTAGGAGTGTGACAGTTCGTAGTTGTGTTGGTACTGTCATTGGCAGACCTGGCACGAGTAATGGGTGCTAGGAGCTGCAGTGGACTACTGTTGAGGGCCCGGAACTTTTTTTTTTCTTTTTAATTAAGTACTGTATACTGCCTGTCCATAGGGATGCTTGTCATTCTCCTCGACAGCCCTCATTAAGACTGGATGTGTAGTAAATACATTGAGAGACAACCTTCATGGCAGTGATTTATATCTGAAAGCTTAACACAGCACCCTGGATGCAAAGCACACAGTCCATCTCTGAGCCTGGTGTAAATATTCATCTTGAAACATCGCTTCTCAGAGTTCCATGTCCCATACAAAGGCTACAATGCGCCTAGATATTGCCTTATTGGCGGGACGCCCTGGTCCCCCTCTCCATGTCAAGTGGCCACTCATCTCATAGTAAGAATACAACAATATGACGGGTGTGCGGTCAAAGTTTAATTTAAAAATCTCTCTTACTCATGCAGGGATACAATTCTTAACATTCAATAGGTCCTCACTTTGAAATTTGATTTCTGATACGCAAAAACACAATACTTTGTAGAAGGGTCCCTTCAAGAGATCCTAAAGAGGTGTGCGTGCACACTATAGAACCATCTGACAGACAAATTACTTTTCCATCCATCTGTGGGAAGGGTGACTGACTATCTGCGGATAAGACTGGCCTGATTTTTAGAGGTATAAGACTTCTGCACAGAAAATAATATTGAGTCACTGCAGTGTGTCACCAAGTCTAAAACGGAAAATTAACCCAAGTATAGAAGCAGACGCATTTTTATTTCAAATGACTAATAGAAGTCAATCACATAAAGATCATTTCCCCTTCAAGGATGAGGAGCTTGAATCACGCCAACAGTATCATACAAACACTCACTAATATGATGAAGACTAATTAGCATCCATGAATCATTTGCTGCATTCTAATCTTCGTTAATGCAGGGTATGGTTCAACATGTGAGGGCTGTGCCGGTGCTGGCAGCGCGCTCACGCGTGCCATCTGTTCCTCACATGAATAACCATGTGGAGGGAATGGAATCACATCTGAGCTGACTGGTCACTTGGACTCTTCACTGCATCAAAGAGCAGTGCTGATGACGGCTAAAGCCAACTAGGAAGCTATCAGACCACGTGCCAATGCAAAATCAGAACCGGCCTAGCCCCAGAAGGCAAAATGAACATACAGCAGTTTCACAGCCGGGTTGGGTGCCTCAGTGGACTACTTCATGCACTTCAGAGATCTATGTAAACCCCTTGGTCACTAGTTCGAATCCCACTGGTCCTACGAGGTTGGTAAAATAAGTTATATTAAGCTGAATAACACAAAACATCTATTATTTAGCGCCAGGAAGCCCAAAAGTATGTTTCACATATACACGTTAACAACCTGTTCAGTGAGGACTGTATCATATAATGGATAAAGTACCCCCTGTTGTACATTATAAGGATATTGCACGTCATGGAACACTGATGTGATTTGCAATTTACTTACAAGGTTCGGCATGGGGTACTTTATTCTTTATAATATATGGCGACAACATCACCCTTCCCATATACCATTTAAATCCTTGGTGACTTGTGCTTTACATGAAAGGAATAGTGAGAGTGCAGACGTGAAGAAGAAACTGCGGAACCTTGTGCAAAATAGTTATTTGTTGCACGCAGATATTTGCTTACTGTAAATTAGATTAAAACAATGAGGAGGCTAAGAATGTGTGTTAAAAATGTTGGTGTTCTGTTTTTCCTGCTAAGTGTGTGCAAAAAAATAAACACATTGCCATACATATTTAATTTCTCAACACACACACACACACAGTTGGCCCTGGCCCCAGGAATCAATTGTAATAAGTTACTACAGTTGAGTAGCTATGTACTTTCATTACAGGTGAGTAGAAAAGTCACAAGCCACTTGTAATAAAGAAATCAGAGACTTTTTTTATACAGGGATTACAGGATCCAAAGTATTACATGGTAACTATTGGGTTGCCAATATAAAGAGTGCAAATTCAAGGAATCCTACTGTTCTGCCACTGGAGTGACGATTACAAAGATGGCCAAACATTCTCCTTCAAGACTTTGCAGTACCTAATTGACCACGTTGCCTGGGTGCACCTTCATTTTTTGGAAGTTTGGTGTGGAATGAACATTACGACACATTTTACTTCTAGTCAGTGGCCCATACTACTTCTCTCCCTATTGCCACTTCCCAGCACTAAAGTTTTTGCACACGATTGTTTCAAAACAGTACATAACTCACAGCACCATCTGAGAACTCTCAAATCTCGCGCACATTCTCTCCCCTTACATCTAAACTATTGTGGGTGTCAGCTACTCTCCTCGCATTCACTTCACGCCTCAACGATCGCTCTTTCTGTCGAATAAAGCTTTTTTGTGGATAAAACCTATTAATCAAGCGGCGATTGTTTCGCTCTATTTCTAGTGTGCGGATCACAGGCAGAACAGTTCAACAGCATCCTTCGCTCACTGCTGCCAACTAGAGCGTGCCAACACCGAACGAGGGAAGCAGCGGATATCAGATGAGACACTACTTCGGCTAACATACTTTAGTGTAATAAGTTTCTGTCCGATTGCCAAACAAAGCTAATATATTCCAGTGGGTGTAAATGCAGCAATTATTTAACATAATAATGTGGATTCCTCTGGCATGCATAACACATAAAGATGTTCCAGAACATTCTCTCGCTCGACCGAGCTTGATGGCGCCATTCATAACTTCATTGTTTGAGCACGTCCATAAATACAGAAAGGTTACAGAAAAGTTTTGCAGCCGCCAACAGAGAAGAATGTTTAACAGTGTAATTAAAATGTCACCGTGTGAATTAAAACGTCATCTGTAAGAGATGCTTATATTTTAAGAGAAGCCGCTGAGGTAAAATGCTTCATGTATGACTGACAGCACCGGAGTGAAAATATGTCAACTGTGCCTAGAGCTTAAGTATGGCGACTAAGGCACCGGTGGAATCCAAAAGAGGTTTGTTAAAGAACGGAGCTACATACGGATTCCTTAGGTTCATGACGTACTGTCAAAGAAGTTTTATCATTTTGAAAAACACTATCTTGGGAACTGAAAGACATGGAGAGGTCGGCTACTAGCCATTATGGTTTCTTCTGGGCATCTTGCACATATTTGACCGGAGTTTTAATTAAATTGCATCTGTCACAGTGTCCGATTCTTTTTTTGAGCTGCACATCTTCATCCTCATATGGCAAATAAGTTAGAATTCTCTTTTGATAAGGCACATGGCCAGGTTGTAAATAATTTGGTATTGTGGTAAATTGACAAAGATAATTTGACTTTAAAGATGGACTAGGGCTAATATAAATTATACCAAAAAAAAAAAAAAAGTGGGCATGTTGGGCTCTCCAGAGTTACCAAACAGGAGAAATAGTTTTTTAGCTGGTGCCACAGTAAATTACCAGATCTCTTTGCAGTTTTCCTAGTCTTAAATCTCAGTAGAAGCAGGCGTTAGTCAATATGGAAAAATATTTTCCAAAATAGAGGAAAAACAATAATAGTCAAAGATTTACTAAAATATCAAATTATAAAAACAGTGGGCATGTTGAACTCTCCAGAGTTACCAAAGAGGAGAACTAGTTTGTTAGCTGGTGCTTCTGTGCAAATACCAGGTCTCTTTGCAGTATTTCTAGTCTTAAATCTCAGGAGGTGTAGGAGCAGGCGTTTACGAATATGGAAACATATTTTCTACACAGAGAGAAAAAATAAAATATTAGTTAAGGTGCACAAGCCCAACCTTAGTTTGGAGAGTACGCTGCTGCTCTGAGGGTATGCACTAAAATCTGAAATTTTCATAGCAGTTACGTCTGTAGATCAGTGTTTTATGTGAATTTCAAGGAAGTAGTTACTCCAAGGAAATTGCAGACTTAAAAATATGACTTTTATTGTTACTATTTTTTGACAGCTGAGTCCGAAATTAGAACTTGGACAGCTTGGTTCTAATCTCAGATTTAGCACCTGAAAAATACTGCAATTTGGGGGCCTGTCACTCATGTGCCTGAAAAGGTAACTGTGCCTAAATCTCAGAATCGTTAGAAATAAGCGCTGATAAATACTCGCCTTCTGGAAGTTAATGAGCTAATTTTAGAACATGATTTTGATTTATTTTTTATTATGGCGACCTGGTCACAAGAGGACTCGTCACCTGAAATGTCGCTAGCCACCCCCTCTGGATGGATATAAGGTGAGATAAGCTGATTGTTACGACAGATGAGGTATGGTGGTAGCCTGTATCTTTAAAAAACACTTTAAAATTGCTCCCTACTCTTTACCAGTAAATAAAGAAGCTGAGCCTCTAGCATGGACTGTAAAGGTCACTCCTCCCCTCTCCTTTAAATGCATTCTTATGTACAGACCATCCGGCCCTCTACCTACGTTTCCCTAGATCCATGGTGACTTGTCTTTTAAATACAGGCCAGTTATTGATTCTGGGAGATTTTAATGTATATGTCAATGACTTGTCTAACACCAGCGCCCCATAAGCTTGAATTGACTTTCTCAGAAATAAATTTAGAACTACTTTCATATAGCAAGACATACAATTGTCTTGATTTTTGCTCTCCTTCATTTATTTAAACCAGCAACACAGTATTTTTTGCCCAGGGCGGATGACAGACTAATTTTGTTCTATATCTGTTTTAAGTTCTGTCCTCCTCTCTACAAACTAAGTCATCAGTTTTTCACAGTCCTTGGTCTGACGAAATTTAGAAAATTCTGTTCGGTTTTATCCACCCTAGACCGCAAAGACCATTCTGACATAGTAAACTAACTGATGAAGTCTTTAGGCATTCGTTCCATTAAAAAAACTTTAGACCCAGGCACCAAACTCATTCGATCCTTGGTAGACTGAAGTACTTAAAACAGCCAAACTGGTTTGCAAAAAACTAGAAAGACAATGGAGAAAAGATTACAACCTATCAGAACGAATGGCGTGTGAATAAAAGAACGAAGCATTGCATCAAGGGCGTGCCACGTTCAGAAGCACATTCTTAACTCAAAGAATTCCATCCGAGAAGTGTTCATTCTTTAAAGAAACATAGCCTCTCCATCAACAGATGCCTCCTACATTGAACCAGGAACACTGTAATAACCTATCTGATGTTTTTCACATATAAAAAAAACCCAATAAAAATAGTCAGTCTTACTGGAGCATTTGTCCAGACACATATCTACTTTTGGCACAGATACTCCTTGTTATTTGGAATTAGCTACCAGCGATCTGGTTACAGAGAAATTGGTCTTACTCATCTGTGCTTCCCCTCTTTTTTCCTGCTCTAAGCAGCCTTTGAAGAGAGTCACTATTACTATTGCTTAATATTATTTAGGATGAAGAAGTGGTTGCTCTAAACAATTTGACGTTAATATTTGGTGAATGTGTGTAGGGAAGCTCACATTGCTGTATGGCAGATATCCAGAACTGGTACTTCGCGAGCAAACGCAGTGATCGCAGCTTTAGCTCTGGTGAAATGAGCTTGCAAGCCTTCCTGAGGTTGCTTCTTGGCCAATGCATAGCAGATTTTGATGCACAGCACAACCCAGCCACAGCTTCTGCATCGCTCGACCTTTCTTCACACCAACATACACCACGAAAAGTTGGTCATCCATCCGGATAGCCTGTGTGCGGTCAAGGTAGAACGACAACGCTGGACTGTTTGTACCCCAAAGCGGCCTAATAGCCTTTTATCCCTCCAATGTCAATAAAATGATTACAATGTTGTGCTGCAGTACCATATATTTAACAGCACTAAAAAGTTAGCTATTTTAGAAAAAAATACTTTTTTATTAACTATGTTTGAGATTTGCATTACAGAACCCTCACCTTTCTCAAGAAAAATCGTACATTTACGAAGGCTAAAGGACAACGCATCCAACAATCCACGAGACTGGTAACCCCAACAACCTCTCTACTGAAGACAAAACATCTTCTAATGCATTATTGTTTTTTTTTAGAAATTTAGTATCTGACTTAAGACTGCCAGAAGCTTCCCCTTCTTACATAAAAGCTCTTTTTGGGTCCACACGGTGGAGTCGCCCTTCTTCTTTACAGAGATGTGGAGGAGCATAGAAGGTAGTTAGGATGATGGATTGTCCTACATGGAATGGTGTGACTACTTTCGGCAGAAAGGAGGCCTTTGCATGAAGCACTACTTTGTCAGTGTCGATAGAGAGATACAGCGACTTGCAGCTCACTTAATCTACGAGCGGATGCAATTGCCACCAGGAAGGCTGTTTTGAGTGCAAGGAGCCTGTGTGGACAGATGTCTAGAGGCTTAAACGGAGCACACATCAAAAATGTCAGAACAAAATTAAGATCCCACTGAGGCATAACTAATAGTGAAGGGGGGAAAAGGTGGACGAGACCTTTCAAAAACCTAAATACAATAGAGGATTTAAAAAAGGAGGATTGATCAGGCAGCCGCAAGAAGGCAGATAGAGCAGAAAGAAATCCCTTAATGGTAGCCAGTGCAGAGCCCTGCTTGGTAAGGGAAAGAGTAAAAAGCAAAACTTCAGAAATAGGGGCAGAAAAGGGATCAATGGACTTTTTTGCACACCATGCCACAATTTTTTTTCCAACGGCAGGCATATACTTTCTTGGTAGAGTGACGCCTGGCTGCTAGAATCACATTACAGACTTCGGGAGGGTCGAAAGCTGTCAACTGCCGCCTCTCAATCTCTACGCAAGAAGGCGGAGGGTGGATAGGTTTGGGTGGAGAACCCTCTCCTGCTGCTGCGAGAGAAGAACCTCCCGAATGGGTAGCCTAGTCGGCGGATCGATGGACATGCTCAGTAGCTTGGGATACCAGGCTCTCCATGCCCAGTCCAGAGCCACAAGGATGGCTTGGGCCCGGACGTTCCTGATCTTCTCGAGTACTCTGGGCAGGAGTGGTATGGGCGGAAAGGCTTACAGTAAGCCTGAGCTCCACTTGAGATGAAAAGCGAGAGCTACCTTGGAAACTCCAGGACGCAAAACTGCTGACATTGCGCGTTCTCGACGGAGGCAAACAGATCTAATCAAGGCTCTCCCCACTGTTGAAAGAGACCTTGCGCCACCTCTGGATGGAGAAGCCATTTGTGATCCACTAGGCATCAATGGCTGTGTTCGTCCGCCCTACGGTTGAGCGAACATGACAGATGCTAAACCACCAGAGAAATGCCCTGCACGTCCAGCCATGTCTAGAGATGCAGGGCCACTTGACAAAGGGTCCACGACCCAACACGTCCTGTTTGTACCACATGGCTGTGATGTTGTCTGTGAACACCTGCACTAGCCTTCCCTTGAAGGAGGGTAGAAAGGCTTCCAATGCCTGTCGGATTGCGCTGCGCTCCAGCTTGTTAATGTGGAGTCTGGATTCTGCCGGAGACCAGAGTCCTCTAATCTCCACCTCTCCCAGATGGCCGTCCCATCCCAGGAGTGACACATCTGGTGCTAATGTCAGACTTGTTTGTTGAAGGGAGAGGTGTCTGCCTCTTACCCAATTGCGGTTGGTTAGCCATCACTCAGATCTTTTGCAGTTACCCCTGAGATCTGGACAAAGTCGGAGAGATACCCCTGATGCTGCACCCACTGGAACTTCAGGTCCCATAGCCTGCATATGTCATCTGGCATGTGTCACCAGCAGGATACAGGAGGCCATGAAGCACAGCAGTCTCAGAGTCAATCTCACAGAGACCCAGGACAGAGGCTAGGTATCACAGCCCGAATATCCTGGACTCACCGCTTGGGAAAATAAGCTCGAAACTGCACTGTGTCCAGATGAAAGGGAGCATCTGAGAGGGAGTCAGGTGTGACTTCAGCACTTTGATAGTGATCACCAGCGATTGCAGAAGGCTGGCCGTAGTCTGGAGGAGGGAAACGACCGTCTGGGACAAGCCTGCCTTCAACAGCCAGTTGTCCAGATAGGGGAAGACTGGCACCCCTGATCTCCGTAGATGAGCTGCAACCACGGCCATCACCTTGGTGAACACCGAGGGGCACTGGTAAGGCCAAAGGGGAGCACAATGAACTGAGAATGCTTGTGGCCTACCGTAAACAGCAGATAGCGCCAGTGGGCAGGCAGGACGGAATATGAAAATAGGCATCCTGCAAGTCCAACGCTACCATCCAGTCTCCTGGGTCCAGGCTAGCCAAGACCTGAACTAGCGTGAGCATCCTGAATTTCTCCTTTTTTAGAAAGAAGTTGAGGGCTCAGAGGTTTAAGATAGGATGAAGGCCCTTGTCCTTTTTGCGGACCAGAAAGTAGCGGGAATAGCAACCACAGCCTACTTCTGGCCCCAGAACCTTCTCTATGGCTCCCTTGGCCAAGAGAGCCATGACTTCCTCGCAGAGCAAGGACAAATGATTCTCCGTCAGCCAGTCGCGAGATGGTTGCATGGGAGGAGGGGTAGTATCAAAGGGGAAGGAGGAGCTGACTACCTGACCCTTGAGATTTGTGGGTACTGCACCCTCGTCCATGCAGAGGCTGGGGAGCATGCGCGGCTCTGTAGCTGGCAGGGTATTGGTGCGGTTGGAAGTTCCTTTCGTAGCCACAAAAGACGTGAAAGGCAGAATGGGGGTGACGTGGGGCAGCCGAGAGGCCCAAGGACTTGGCTATAGCCTGTGATTCCTTAGAGTGTTCCAGCGGCGAGTCTGCCTCGTCTCCGAAGAGACAGGTGTTATCGAAGGGCATGTCCATAAGGGAAGCTTGAACATCCCCTGAAAAGCCACTCGTCCTCAACCAGGCATGGCACCTCAGGGCCACCGTAGAACTAACCGCCCTGCCCATTGAGTTGGTCATGTCCAAACCACAAAGAATTGTGAACTTTACTGCGTCCCTCCCATCGGCACCAGCCTGAGAGAGTATGGCCGGGCCTTCTCTCTGACCTGTAACCCACAGAGTGTGTAATGGCCCAAAAGGTATGTGGTATTCACAGACCGCAATGCTAGGAAGAGAACATTTTCTTCCACAAAGAGTCCAGCTTTTTGGATTTGCTGTACTGGGAGAGGTAGGGAATGCGCCCTGGGAAGTCGAGTCTTGGACCACCAAGTTCTTCGAGGTAGGGTGTTGGGTGAGTTAGTTTGGGTCCCCTGGCACGGGGCAATGGCGGCGGTGATGGTCCTATTCACAGGAGCCCCAGTGTTTGATTTAGACCAGGTCCCCAACAGGACGTCAATGAGCACATCATTTAACAAGAGTAGTGGTTCCGATGAGGAGACTCCTGGTAGCAGCACCTCTGTCAAGATGTGGTCTTGACTGCCACCTAGGGCAACTGTAGGTCAAGGACCTCAGCTGCCCTTCACACCAGCATTGCGTATGAGGCTCCTCCTCCATAGCCACGGTAGGGGGAGAAAGCATACCAGTATGTGGCGAAGTATTCATTCCACTGGCTTCACCCAGTTCCTCACTCCAGTCCATATTAGAGTCTTCTATGTATGGCTGGTATTCTTCAGTGTCCAGTGACTCCCCTCATTCCTCCCCGAGTCCAAGCCCATGGGAATAGGGCTCAGGCTCCGATCTAGGAAGCATGTCTCCTGTCGGCATCGGACTCCACGCCAGGCGACGCCCATCTGGCTCCATGTCGGAGTCAGGAATCACAATGGGGACGGCGCTGATGATGGGCGCCAGGAGCGTTGGCATCGGTACTGGTGCCAGGGAAGGCCGAGAAGGTACGACCAGTGTTGGTCCGGATCCAGAAATGAATCCCTGGGGTCCCGCTGGAGCGGAACCAGATGGGGCTCCATCAAACTCCACGGGGCCCGAAGGTCCGTGGACGGGTCATCCAAAAATGAGACATATAGCCTCATATAACTCTTTGAGTTGGGCAGGGGTTACTCTGGCTCCCGGAAAGTCGGGGAGGTGAGGAGTCGACCCAGGCGTAGGTGCCGAAGAACAATGCCTCGAGTGCCGATGATCACTCATCCCGTCCGCCGGTGGACAAGGAGAAGTCAAAGAGCACTTCGACTTCTTGCTCTTTTTCATGTGCCTCTTACCTGAGTGTCCCGAGGACTTTAAAAGGGACAAAGAGGGCTTAGGCTCAGCGAATGATCACGGGACCTTCCCCTCGACTGGGACCTCAATTTACGCGGAGTCACGTGCCGTGCCACTAGCAGCTTCAGGGACCGCTCCCTCAAAGCTGTCGGAGTCATGGCCTGGCAATCGGGCATGATTTGGTGTTGTGGTCATGCTCCAGGCTCCATAGGCAGATGAGGTGCGGGTCCATTACCGACATCAGCCGGGGCAGGCGTCGCAAGGCTTAAAACCAGTCTTAAGAGATGACATCTCGAAACACACGGAGGTAATACCTCAAAAACAGTCGGCTAAACGTTGAAAAACTTCTGCTCCTGATTACGATTTTGGTGGATGGGATACTCTGTCACAAACGTGACAGATATCCTGTCCGCCGTATTACAATTTCCATAGGATATTATGGAATTATAATTTGGTGGACTGGATATCAGTCACGTTTGTGACGGATTAACCCTGTTCGCCAAGATCGTAATCAGGTCATATGTCAAAAACGACTTGGGGTAGCTCTTCTCTGGATCAGCGCTGGCTGGCATGGAAAGAAAAAGACTGACGCCAGGACGCCTGGGTGGTGCCTATATAGGTGCTGCAGACGTCACTTCCGGTGCGGACAACACCACCTACCGGCGCGCAGGGTTACTGCTCACAAAAAATCTTTCAGATCCAATTTAATGTCTGGGGAAATTCAAAGGTAAGCAATCTGCGGCTAGAAGTCTCTATAAGATATATTGGGTTTGCCAATGCTTGTTTATGTAGAAAGGGGACAGAGAAAGAGTGAGGGAAAAAGGGAGCGGGAGCACCTAGTTCAGAAACATCTAAAATGGGGAAAGACATAAAGAAGCAGGGGAAAAAAGGAGGAACAAAAGGTATGCCAACAAGATCTAGTAGGAGAAACCTGCGATAATATTGATAGTCATTAATATCTCTGACAGGAGATGAAAATTTCTTCTAACAAAGAAATGCGATTGTATTCAACTGAAAGCTGATATATTTTCAGAAAACTTGCATTAGAAAATGATTTGCCTCTAAATTGAATGAAAATTCCAGGCTTGCACTGTTTCATTGTTTAAGAGAAATGTTGAAAAGGCAAATAAAAAACACAGCCAATTCTAACAGTCCAAGCTCGAAAAGTTGAATATTATTGCAAAGGATTTCATTATATGTTTGTGGAGCGCTGGAATGTGTCTAGGAATATAAACTTGATGAGAGCAGGATCTGGCCACTTTTGCAAATGTGAGTGTAATACCCAAGTCATTCAAACAACCGGATTTGCATATTCCTGACTGTACATGCAAGGGTGGGAAGTGATCCTAGGTCGTCTGGCACGAATTGAAGCATTTAGATTTCCTTCTTACTGAATCTAAGGTCGTTCGTTTAGCTACAATTCAGTTTGATGACCAAATTCAGCAGATAGGGAAATAGGAATATAGAAAATTACAATTTACTCTTTTCTCTTCACGCAGTGAATAACAAATGTAGAATTACTTGTAGTAAATGCAAAGAAGGAACCAATGTACAGTGAAGAAATTCGGCTATGGTGAAGTCAAATCATTTGTAGGGCACTACATGAAGCACAAAGATGACTGGCTGTCATTGTTGTGTGCAAAAGATGGGACCTAAGTTGGAATCAGTTGTTATGGCATGCCATAATAGAGGCAGTAGTGTGAAAACACTGCCCAGATTTCTCAATTAATATGAACTTGTCTTAGATTTAACAACAGGGTCAATTGTCAAAACACAAATAAATGTGAAGTGGACCTCAGGACTGCACTGTTAAGACACTGAATATTCACACATGAGCGAAATGCCCCATACAGGTACATTGAAATTAATACTGTTCAAAGTCTTCCATTGGAATGTAATACATAGAGAAAAGAGATCCAACGAAAAGTCTAAAGTACTTGAGGTGCCAGATAGGGTTACGTGCGATTCACAATGAATGAAAGAGTAGAACCTTCTGCACATATTCTGTCAACTAGTGCACTGCTCATTAACGTTATACATTTTGTTTTCTTAAAAATGTAGAACCTAAATTAAGATATCTTAGTCTTTGCAGCGCTGTGAAAATATCTCTAAGTTTTTTCCCCTGGGGTACTTCTCAGCCCAACTGCCTTAACAGATGTGAATTTGGTAAATGATCCATATTTCTTGCCAAGTCAAAGGGATTGTTTGTATGTGGAGGCGGATTGTTCATCAGTCATGTCAACAGAAGCCCAGTGGCGGCTCCTCCACTAAGGCAGAGGAGCGTCGCCCCACTGCTGAAAAGGAAAAATAAAATGATAATAACATATTGTTATTATCATTTTATTTTCCCTACTGCAGTAAGTGGCGGGGCGGGGCTGGCCCTAGCAGGGGAGGACTGCTGTGCACTCCCTAGGTGTGCATTAACTGTTTGGCCGGCCCTCTTGGGTCGACCAAACAGTTCATGCGCACTTCACATGTTCCTACCAGGCTGCATTACACAGCCTGGTCAGGAACATGCACAGGCTGGATCGGCGCTCAGACCAACGTTGTGATTGGCTCAAGGGAGCCTGTCTGCCCTGGTGCTTCCTGCTGCTGGCCAGGACAGGAAGAGGAAGAGAATGAGGATGGAGGACGGAGGAGAGGCGCCGGCCGGCCGTTAAGGGTAAGTCCTTTTTTTACATTTAACCCTCCCCCACCCTCTCCCCCCCTGCCCCTCCAACCCCGTCTGGTAGCAGCTGCTGCTGCAGGAGCCTGACCCTTCACCTTCCTCTACTTGCTCTCACCCTATGCCTGGAATTGGGCTGGTGGCATTACATGCCAATGTGTTCTAGACAGGTCATGATAGTCGAGTGTTCTCTCCTTCCATCTGAATTATCTTTTTTGTTATTTAGACTGTAGACTTAGGTTGAAAAAACACAAAAGGATTTGGTGATTGAGGGGAGAAGGCAAATTGCTGAATAGTGCCTTTGGAGGTTTAAGAACTGCACCAATCTAGCAGTCTGATGCTATCATAAAGATGCTAGTAATGGGACGGTGAAGTAAATTGACTGCAAGGTTTTTCCCACTGGGAGAGTCCAGAACAGCACAACAGGACTCCCAGAGCTTTGCAGGAAGGGGAAGACCTTCTCCAGACTCAATAGTAGTTCTTCTGAACCATTAAGGTCAAGCTTTAGACCCCGAGTCAATGCTTTTTAGTTTTGTGCCAGGGAATAGGTAATTTGGTTTGGAATGTTATTGGATCATGCAATGCTTTTGTTACTCTTTGGACCAATGCAACTCTTGCATCTTGGGATGTAAGTACCAAAATCTAAACGCTCAAATTCCAACTGCTAGGTGGGGCCTCATCTTGATTCAGCCTACAAGCACACAAAGATGCACAAGTTACTAACTTGTGTAACGATATATCTGTAAGAGACAGTAGTTAGTGACAGATTCCTTACCTTAGAATATCCCCAGGCGTCAGGCTGGATCCGGAAAGTTTTTTGCGTAGCAGTACCCTTGCGCGTCGGTAGGCGGCATCGTGCGGCTCCGCGTCCGTCGTCGGCGTCGTGATCGCCGGGATGACGTCGCGGGCAGTACTTAGGCGCCGCCCTTGCGCGCTGACGTCAGTTCTGTACACGACTTTCCGCGCCAGGAACGCAGAGCCATGCAAGAAGCTGACATAGGTGTCTGAAAAATACTAGGGCCCTGAAAGGGATGTCTTTAACCCTAGAAATCAGTTCGCAGAACGGGGAGGATGGGTGGGGCGGTAGGAATCTGTCACTAACTACTGTCTCTTACAGATATATCGTTACACAAGTTAGTAACTTGTGCATCTGAAAGAGACACGTTAGTGACAGATTCCTTACCTTAGAATAGATACCCCAGCAATACCAACCCCGGTGGTGGGTCTGCGAACAAAGATCAGACAAGGAAGTCCTGGAGGACAGAACGGCCAAAGAAGCCGTCCCTCCGGACCTGACTGTCAAGGCAGTAATGCTTTGTAAACGTGTGCAGCGAGGCCCACGTAGCTGCCTGACATATAACCGGCAGCGGAACACCGCGGCCCAAGGCCGTGGTAGCAGCCGTTGCCCTGGTGGAATGGGCACGCAGCCCAACAGGAGGCTCCTTCTTAGCCAAAGAATAGCAGGTCTTGATGCACAAGGTAACCCAGCGGGAGATGGTCCTCTTGTGCACCGCCCGACCTTTTTGGCGCCCACGTAGCCAACAAAGAGCTGGTCATCCACCCGGAAGTGTTTTGTGCGGTCAATATAGAAGGAGAGCGCACGTTTTGGGTCCAGACGGTGGAGCCTCTCTTCCTCTCTGGAAGGATGCGGAGGCGGAAAGAAGGTGGGCAAAGTGATGGTCTGCCCAATGTGGAAAGCAGTAACCACCTTTGGCAAGAAGGACGGACGCGTCCGAAGAACAACCTTGTCTGGATGAACAGACAGAAAGGGAGGTTTGCAAGATAGAGCCTGGAGCTCACTCACCCGCCGAGCGGAGGTGATGGCCACCAGAAAGGCTGTCTTCAGAGTCAGAAGACGAAGAGGACAGTTATGTAGAGGCTCAAAGGGAGCGCACATTAAAAAGGTAAGAACCAAGTTCAAGTCCCACTGAGGCATCACAAACGGAACAGGAGGGAAGAGGTGTGTAATGCCTTTTAAGAACCTGTTAACAACAGGGGACTTGAAAAGGGAGGGCTGATCAGGGAGCCTGAGAAAGGCCGAGATAGCACAAAGATAACCCTTGATGGTACCCAGGGCAGAACCCTGTTGGGCCAGAGAGAGAAGGAACAGAAGGACCTCAGAAAGAGGGGCAGAAAGGGGATTCACAGCCTTTGCTGTGCACCATGCCACAAATTTGTTCCACCTGCAGGCGTATACCACCTTAGTGGAGGGACGCCTGGCTGCCAGAATCACATCACAAACTTCGGGAGGCAAGTCGAAAGGAATCAACTGCCGCCGCTCAATCTCCACGCAAGCAGGTGTAGACTGGACAGGTTCGGGTGGAGGACCGTCCCCTGCTGCTGCGACAGAAGATCCTCCCGAAGAGGCAGACGGATCGGGGGATCTACGCTCATATTGAGTAGCTCGGGATACCAAACTCTTCGAGCCCAGTCCGGAGCCACAAGAATGACTTGGGCCCGGTCGTGCCGAATCTTCTTCAACACGCTGGGTAGAAGTGGTATAGGCGGAAAGGCGTACAACAGACCGCAACTCCACTTGTGACGAAAAGCGTCGCCGAGCGAGTGCCGCCTTGGAAATTCCAACGCGCAGAACTGATGACATTGCGCGTTCTCTTCGGTGGCGAATAGATCTAACCAAGGCTCTCCCCACTGTAGAAAGAGTCCTTGCGCCACTTCCGAGTGAAGACGCCATTCGTGATCCATCATGCACCTGCGGCTGAGTTCGTCCGCCCTGGCGTTCAGGGAACCTGCCAGGTGTTGAACCATCAGGAACATGCCCTGATGTTCCAGCCATGTCCAGAGGCGCAGAGCCTCCTGACAAAGGGTCCACGACCCCACCCCGCCTTATTTGTTGCAGTACCACATGGCGGTGGTGTTGTCTGTGAACACCTGCACTACCTTCCCTTTGACAGAGGGAAGGAATGCCTTGAGTGCAAGTCGGATCGCCCGGAGCTCCAGAAGGTTGATATGGAGCCGGGACTCCGCCGGAGACCAGAGGCCTCTGATCTCCGCCTCTCCCATGTGACCGCCCCATCCCAGAAGGGACGCGTCCGTCACAACTGTGTGCTCTGGCTGGGGAAGGGAGAGGGATCTGCCCATGACCCATTGCCGGTTCGAGAGCCACCACTGCAACTGTTTTGCAGTCCCCTCCGAGATCTGGACGTGATCGGACAGGTTGCCCTGGTGCTGCGCCCACTGGAACTTCAGGTCCCACTGCAGAGCCCGCATATGCCATCTGGCATGATTGACCAGCAGGATGCAGGAGGCCATGAGGCCCAGCAGCCTCAGGGTCATCCGTACCGAAACCCAGGATAAAGGCTGAAAGATCGGAATCATAGCCTGAATATCCCGGACTCGCCGTTCGGGAGGATAGGCCCGAAACTGCGTCGTGTCCAGAACTGCTCCGATGAAAAGGAGCTGTGGAGAAGGAATCAGATGCGACTTCGGCACATTGATGGAGAACCCCAGCGAGTGCAGGAGTTCGGCCGTAGTCTGGAGGTGGGAGACGACTGCCTGGGACGAGCCCGCCTTCAGCAGCCAGTCGTCGAGGTAGGGGAAGACTGAAACCCCTGCCCGGCGCAGATGAGCTGCGACCACCGCCAACACTTTCGTGAACACCCGAGGGGCACTGGTAAGGCCAAAGGGGAGCACGGTGAACTGAAAATGCTCGGGGCCTACCGTGAACCGAAGGTAACGCCGGTGGGCCGGCAGGACGGGGATGTGGAAATATGCGTCCTGCAAGTCCAACGCTACCAACCAGTCTCCAGGGTCGAGGGCAGTCAAGACCTGAGCTAGGGTGAGCATCTTGAACTTCTCCTTCCGGAGGAAGCGATTGACGTTCCGGAGGTCCAAGATAGGACGCATGTCCTCCTTGTCCTTTTTGGGCAACAGAAAGTAGTGGGAGTAGCAACCACGCCCTACTTCTGGGGTCGGAACACGCTCGATGGCCCTCTTGGTCAAGAGGGCCGTGACTTCCTTCTGTAGAAGAACCAAGTGATCCCCTGACATGCGGTGGAATTGAGGTGGCATGGCTGGGGGGTGGTCTCGAAGGGGAGGGAGTAGCCCCTTCGGACAATGTCCAAGACCCACCTGTCCGAGGTGATGGTACGCCAGTGGGGAAGGTGATGGCGGACCCTGCCCCCTACTGGCGTGCTGTGCACCTGAAAGGAGGGACTAGGAGGGCTTGGAGGCCGCGGACGGGTTGGAGGTGGTGGCCTGACCCGCACGCTGGTTGCCCGATCCGCCACGGCGGAATCCACGTCCTCGGCCACGCGAAGACGCCTGCTGCGCGGGCCGGTGGCTGGGCTGCTGACGTGAAGGGGCGCCCCTACTGTGGCCACGATAGGGGCGAAAAGCAGAAGTCAGCGGAGGGCGTGTAGCAGAAAGGCCCAGGGACTTGGCAGTAGCCCGTGAGTCCTTAAAGCGCTCCAACGCATGGTCTGCTTTGGACCCAAAAAGACCGACTCCATCAAAGGGCATGTCCATGAGAGTATTCTGGACATCCCCTGAAAAACCAGTGGTTCTCAGCCAGGCGTGGCGTCTGAGCGCCACCGTCGTTGCAATAGACCTGCCCAGCGAGTCGGCGGTGTCAAGGCCACAACGTATTGTGTATTTAGCCGCATCCCTTCCTTCCGCAATGGCGCGGGAAAGCAGTGTCTGGACCTCCTCAGGACACTGGGGCAAAACATCCGCCACCGAATCCCACAGGGAGTGGGTATATCGGCCCAAAAGACAAGCGGTGTTAACGGACCGCAAGCCAGCACTGGAGGAAGAAAAACCCTTCTTCCCAAATTGATCCAGGCGTTTGGATTCCCTATCCGGAGGAGCGGTAGGGAAGGCGGTTTGGGAAGCGGAGGCTTGGACAACCAAGCTCTCAGGAGTGGGGTGAACAGAGAGAAACAGGGGTCGCCCGGAGCTGGGCGATGGCGTCGTGACACGTTCCTATCCACAGGAGCCCCTGTGTTGGGCTTGGACCAGGCGCCCAAAAGAACGTCAGTGAGGGCGTCGTTAAACGGCAGCACAGTCTCCGCAGAGGAGGCCGCCGGCTGAAGCACCTCTGTCAAGATGTTATGCTTGACCGTCAAAGTAGGGAGTTGGAGATGTAAGGCCCCAGCCGCCCTACGCAACACCGTAGCAAAATTGGCTCCCTCCTCCGTAGCCACGGGAGGAGACAGCATGCCAGTGTCAGGGGAAGTATCCAGACCACTGGCCTCCCTAGACCCTCTGTCCAGTCCTCATCGTACTGACACTGCCGTGCCAGAGGGTCATCAGACCCCTCCCAGTCCTCCTGGTCCTCCTCTGGTTCAAAATAAGGAGGAGGAGGGACATTTGGGACCCAAGGCCCCATCGGCGCCGGAACGGGCGTCGAGCGACGTCGTTCCGGGTCCATGTCCGGAGCCGGAAGGAACTGGGGACGACGCCGCCCGGAGCCCAGGGCGGCGTCGAGAACGGCACCGGAGACATCGGCGCCGGCGGAGGTGTCGTTAGGTCGACCGGCGTCGATGGGGGTTGTGGAGCCGGGATCGAGGCCGGGGCCGAAGCCGGGATCGAGGCTGGAGGCACGGGCGACGCCGGGGCCGGAGCCGTCGGCGACGCCGGAGCAACCCCATCCGGGCCCGCGGGGCCCGAAGGCGCACCGGAGGGGCCTGGAGGCCCGAAGAGGCGGGCCATGGCCGACAGGAATTCCTGCACTTTGGCCGGATCCGCCCCCGAACCCGGGAAGGGCGGGTATGGCGGGGGCGACTCCACAGGCATGTCCGGGGCCGCGGGGGCGGGGACGGTGCCGGGAGGGGCCTCAGCCGAGTCGCGAGACCGGCGAGGCGAAGTCCTAGAGCGATGATGCTTTTTGGACTTCTTGTGTTTCGACTTACCGGACGAAGAAGACTTCGACGCCGACGACCGGTGTGGACTCCGCGATCGACCCCTGGACCTCTCACGCGACCGGGGCTTCCGCGGAGCCGAATGCCGGGCCTCCAGGAGCTTTCGAGACCGCTCTCGCAAAGCTTTCGGGTTGAGGGCCTGGCAGTCGGTACAAGACTCCGTGTCGTGGCCTCGGCCGAGGCAGAAGAGACACTCCCAATGCGGGTCGGTGACGGACATCATCCGAGCACAGGCGCCGCAACGTTTGAAACCGGACATCCCTACAACACCTTGAGAGAGAAAAACAGTGAAAAAATTCCACCAAAAGTATGGTCAAAAAATGACCAGGGCACTGCTCTTCCCGGATCTGCGCTTGCTGGCGCGGAAAAGAAGAACTGACGTCAGCGCGCAGGGGCGGCGCCTAAGTACTGCCCGCGACGTCATCCCGGCGATCACGACGACGGACGCGGAGCCGCACGACGCCGCCTACCGACGCGCAAGGGTACTGCTACGCAAAAAACTTTCCGGATCCAGCCTGACGCCTGGGGATATTCTAAGGTAAGGAATCTGTCACTAACGTGTCTCTTTCAGATATGCTGGTGTTGCTATATGGTTCCAGTGGCTGTGTAGTAGCAAAGACAAAAGCAGCACATGAGATTCCAGTGAAGATCTGGACCTAGATGAAAACTGGAAGACGATTAGGAAGGAATCAGAGATACAGCAGAATGTAATACACACAGTAAGCTCCGAGGATGCATCCAAATTAACCTCTCAATCTAGTCTGTCCAAGTTGGGTCACAACCTCAAGAAACACTGATAATCTTGTGGAAAACAAACTCACAAAATGCATCTAAAAATGAGGTGCTGTGGCTTTTATTTAACACAGACTAGTCTAAGTCTCTTCTGGCACCTCCCACAGAGGCAAAGCCCTCACAGTCATCTAACATAGATGCTGTTGAGGCCATAAGGACATCAAGTGCTGGCCCAATCAAAATTTTACTTCCTAAACAAACAGCACTTCATCACTTAGAAGAATTTTCAGTACTTTCCAATCTCACCTGATTTTAATAATTTTTATCTGAATGAACAATGTTGTTAAAGTAAATGTGCCACCACAATATTGCTGAATGGAAGTCTTGTGACTGCTACCGACAAGCATTAGCAAAACTAATAGGTCTCAACTTTTATGAATGACCTGAAAGGTAACGGCTAGAATTTTCTTATATCGTTTGATTTACGGTTCCAAGATGGCCGATGACCATTTTGGAACAGCAAATTAAAAAATAAAATTTGTGCGAGATTCCCCGCAAACTAAAGAAGGGAGTAGCATGGTAAAACTATGCAAATGCTGACCCCCTGCACACACAATAATACATTTAAAAAAAATATATATATGTATATATATATATCTCAAAACAGAGGAGCCGGGGTGAATATGGATGAGTGGGTATGCGAACGGACCAATGGTAGTGGTGACCACTTTGGATACCACCTGCTAAGGTGCCACACTTCCCAAATAAATACTTAACTCACATATGTGATAAAGAGTTGGTTAAGAAGGCAATGTCATGCCACGTTTAAAAGGGCAGTGTAAGGGATTTGGTTACTGGTTGATGGAAGTGAAACCCTACTCAAGCAGGAACTACAATCCGGTCAGGGTGAGGCACACACAAACCCAAAATTAACCTGTGCTCAACCTTCTGGTAGCCTGGCACAGAGCAGTCAAGCTTAACTTAGAGGCAATCTGTAAAGTATTTATGCAGCATGTCAAACAGTTATAAACAGAAAATACAACATAAGAAAAATCCCACAGCAATTTAGAAAAATAAAGTACATTTAAATAAATAAATCAAGACCAAAATGACCAAAATCCAATCAGTAGAACCGGGGATATGCAATTTTCAAGGTATCAGTGAATATAGTGCCAAAAAGAACAAACTGTCAACTGTGGATATCTGGTCGGGCTAGAACGGGGATAAGGCACAAGTTCAGACCAACCACAATGGAGCACAGGCCAGCAATAGGGACCCACCTAGGCCCGAATGAACAAGAGTACCTTAAATCCTTGCTGCGAACAGTCACGGAGTCCCGCGTCATGGATGTGTTGCGCAGCCGAGGTGATGCAAAGTCCTGGTCATAGATGTGTTGCACAGCGTCAGTTCAGAGGAGCTGGGAGGCTGCGATGTGATGTCTTCCTTCTAGGATGTGTTGTGCACCGGCTGGTTTTGAAGAACCTCCAAGGCTTGCGATACGGAGTCCTGCACTGTAATCAAGAACGCTATTGACGAGAGGCTTGCGATGCAAAGGCCTCCATTGGGATGTGTTGCGCAGCGGTGGTTGTGATGGGGCTGCGATGCGAAGTCCTTGTGTCGGGAAAGTCCACACAGCAGAGGCTATGCGTCAGTTCTGCTCGGGGTTGCACTGAGCAGCAGAGGAGATGCGTCTGTTCTCCTGGATCCACAGATGGGCTGGCAAAGCACCTTCAGGCCCACTTCCAAGTGTCCAGGAATGGGTTGTCACTACTTGGCATGCTAGGACTCATAGATCGCAAAGTTCTGGGGCTGGGTTCAAGGTTGTTGGAGCCTTCTGTCCTTGATGCTGTAGTCAGGAGGCCAGCCAACTAGCCCTTGGAGTCACTTTGGGGTCCTGGATTCAACAGATGCACGTCCAATCCTTCTCACCCATGCAAGAGGGCAGCAATGGTTAAGACAAGAAAATGCCAACTTTTAAAAATGGCATTTTCAGAATAATGACCAAAAATCAGACTTTACCATTAAAAAGGGCTTTTAATTACAATTATTTAGACACCAAACTCGACCTGTCTACCTGCTACCAATTGGAAGTTACAGATTATTAGGCCTTGTTTTACTACCAGGACATGTAAAAAATAAAAACACATGTCCAACTTTTTAAATACACTGCACCCTGCCCTCTTGGCTGTTCAGAGCCTTCCCTAAGGCTGACATATGTATTAAAAAGGAAGGTTTGGGTCTGGCAAAAGGTTTATTTTGCCAGGTCAAAATGGCAGTTTAAAACTACACACACAGGCCGCAATGGCAGGTCCGAGACATGTTTAAAGGCTACTTAAGTGGGTGGTACAATCAGTGCTGCAGGCCACTAGTGCCATTTAATTTACAGGCCCTGGGTACTTACAGGTAAATTAAATGTGCCAATTGGGCACAAGCCAATTGTACCATGTTTTAAGGAGAGAGTACAAGCACTTAAGCACATGTTAGCAGTGGTAAAGAGCAGAGTCCTGAAGCCAGCAAAAACGAAGTCAGCAAAAGAGAAGGGTTAAAGGCAAAAAAGTTTGGGGAGAACAACGCCAAGGATGCTAAGTGTAACTGACAGCAGCATGTAGTTAACAGACTGCAACTATTCAACCTATACTTTTATTATTATATCAAGTAATGCCATTTCATGGTGGCTTTCAAATCATGTTATGTCACACAGTGGCTTCAAATCATGTTATGTTACACCATCTCACTGTGGCTTTCAAGGCTTGTGTTATGGTGGCTATCAAGTATTTGGTATGTTATGTCATCGAACATATTGTCATTTCAGTTTTCAAAGCATGTCATGTCACTTTGGTACACTTTAGTATTGTGACTTCGTAGCGCTGTATGCTTTATAATTGTTTCACAACATCACCCAGGAAAATGCCATTTAAATATAACTGTTGCACTCCCTTTCTCAAATAATTTACTTTATAATTAACCACTACATAATTTGAAAACAAGACGGTGGATGGAATGTATATTGAATTTAGACAGAGCAATGTAATGCTAATAGATGACACGATTCATACTTCTTTTTCCATATTGGTCTAAAATGAAAAAAGTATATATATAGGAAGTGGCAAAAATGAGTTGTCTCAGACTAAAATACAATTTCAAAAGTTATCTAACTTTATACACATTTTGCAAATACAAACATGACCTGTGCTTAGTTTGCATTTTCTTCTCAAGTTAAAAGCCAAGATAATGAAGAAGACCCCTGTCTACATGCCCTTTTGGGCAAGAACAGTGGCGTAACATAGACCCCCGCAGCCTCCGCGATGCGGTGGGCCCCCGAGCTGCAGGGGACCCCCCTCAGCACAGTACCCTGGCTTGAGAGCTCCTGAATGAGTCCAGAAGGGGCCCCTTAATGTACCTTGTAGGGGGGCCCTCAAGATTAGTTACGCCACTGGGCAAAAACAGAGCATTCCTTTGTTAATGACTGAAGGAGCTCTCAGTGTAATCAAAGAGCACCACCGCAATCATTTAGTTCCCATGACAAACCGTAGTTTCCTGCCACACGTCCCCAGTGCAGTGACTACCACTGAACTGACTACCAGTGAACAGGATGCAGCTCCAATACTAGTGCAGTATATATATACCTGAAGGATAAATATCAGAAGATACCACCAAACACGGGGACCAGTGCCCCATCTTAAAGGCCTCACAACCTCTCAGTTATATTAATGGAATTAGACCCCTGTTTCTTGGGCTTTCACACACAGCTCGGGTTTAAGGGGTGGTTTATTTTTTAGCAACACTCTGCAGGCTCTATAACACTACTCTAGTCGTATCCAGGGTGCAACAATTCCTGCAACAGAGTCTGTCAGAGGATTCATGGAGGGGGCAGGGGAGCAACTCAGGAGCTTGAAGGAGAGGACGGCGCAAGTCAAAGAGGGCGAGGGTGGGTGTTTAAGGGGAAGAGAAGATCAAAAGGTAGAGCGTCCCAATGAGTGCTGGAAGAAAAAGAAAAAAGGAGTTCATTAATAGCGAGCAGTGAAAGGATACAAGTCATCCAGTAAAAAAGATTGTAAAGAACCTATGTTCCAGGGAAGGGAGAAACGCAAGTCAAGCGCTGGCAAATTCCATAGGTCTCACCTTTGGGACCTACTGGCTTTGCCAATGGTTTTAGCCATGCTGGATAGCATCCCTGATACTGTGCAGCATGGCTAATAAACAGGGGAAAAACCTATACTGTGGACTGCTTAATTTTGTAGGCACAGTATATGCACATGTACCAAATGAAGCTAACTGTTTTTTTTTGTTTGTTTACCCATCCCAATCGTATTGGTTTAAAAAAACAGACTGGGGGGAAGAACATGGGTGGGGAAAGAACATAGGGTGGGGAAAGAACATAGGTCGGGGAAATAACGTTGGTGAGGGAAGCAACATGAAAGGTGGAATCACGGAGGGCGGGGAAGCAAAAGGAGGGGTGGGGAAGCAAAAGGAGGGGTGGGGAAGCAAAAGGAGGGGCGGGGAAGCAACACTGAGGGTGGGCATAACAACACAGAGTGCTGGGATGGAAGCAAATTGAGACAGAGCAACGTGGAAGGGGGAAGCCAATGAACAAGAGGGTGTGCAATGTGGAGATAAAATGAACAGAACAGCGGCTTGATGAGCATAGCTGTATAAAAGTGAAAGTATACATAAGAGCGGATCGAAGGACAAAGTTGAGGAAAATTACATTTTTATACTGTTATAAAACAAAATGTGCTGGAAAAAGTGGGAAAACACAGGGAACGGGGGAAACACATGCACTCTCACGGATATATTTTAGGAAACAAAAAGTTCTAGAAAAGCAGACACTTGCGGATGGATAAAAGAAGCCAATCCAAGAGATGGTAAACAGGCTATGCTCGACAGGAGAGATAAAGTCTAGATGGACTGCCTAAAACAACAAAAAATTGAATCGAAAGCAAGAAAATATAAGTGACAAAACAAAAACCCAATGGAAAGCAATAGGTGGAACTGCTTTCAAGGTCTGCTATCGACATGAGCCCATTAAGTCGTTTGCAACTACATAGCAGAATTGTCTGGCAGACCTCAACCTAAAAAGGAAGGAAACTCATTGAATAGGAAGGAAGCAAATGAGACTGGTGAGAAAGCCAGCCAATGGAAATCAGTGGACTGGCTCAAAGTCCACTTTAAGTATTGTGACTGTCCACAATAGGTCTTTGTCAATGACAACTGAAAGCTGTCTAGGCAAAATCTAAAAATTGGGCAAGGCTAACTGTAAAAAAGGGATTGTTCTCTCGTTTGGACTGTCAAGACCTAAACAGGGGCGTAACGCATTCCCATGCGGTGCAGAGGGGTCCAACCCTTACGGAAGCCCCCTATCAATCTGAGGTCTATGAATATATGTGAGATATGGGAATGTCAGAGGCCCTTCAGCCCATTCTGCAGAGAGGTGCAATAATTGTGCGTTACACCACTGGGCCTGATGTAGGTGGGAGATCTGATTTACCACCATCTTACTAGTCTTACTACTGACTTAAGGATTTAAAAAAATCATCACACCCATGAGCACAATTACCAGATAAGCAACTACAAAATGCTTATCAGAAATGCAAACACGCTGTTAATGGTACAGAACAGACCCAACTAGTGACCCAAGGTCTGTTTATGTAAATTGATTCCCACCAATAAGTGACAGAAAAATTGTAGCAATTTTAGATTCATCAATGACCCATCTGACAGAAGACGACATGGAAATGTTATGGAAATGTTGTGACCACGAGTCAACAGCTAAAGGATACACTGAACGCGAAACCTATGCGAATAATAAAACAAGGACATACAAGAAAAACATCATTAACTTATGATATGTATGCAGGAAAAACAGTGCCTAGTTAGGAGATGCTGAATTGATACTAGATTAAACAAGGGTTGTAAAACTATGGCATGCACTGACAGAATTTAAGGTTTCATGTGGAAATATGTTCTCCTTCACACTGCTTTTGCTTGGATAAAGTACAGGTCATTTCATTTGTGCCCAGTCACGTGTTGTGCTTTAGGGTGCTAAAACATGAGAAAGCATGCAAACGTATTGACTGCTATTAAAAGAAGATACCTTATCAGACGGTATTGGGGTGTTAACACCAAATGTAGCCCTCCCTTCTGATTTCTGAATAGGTGGATTAACAGTCCACCTCACCTCACACATTTAGGCTCATTTGCTTTAAAGCCAACCCTGCAGGAGAAGGCTGGTGCGTCCCCTTGGAGTTCCAATCATCAAGAGAGTTACTACTTCACAAAGTGATGCAACAACACACTTGCCTTCTCAAAGAGTGACCCAGTTAGTCAGTGCAGCTGAGACCCTGCCTGCTGCTTCATTAGGCAGCAAGGATCCCAGGATAAAAAGACAGGCTGGCATGCCAACTGGCGCCCATTATAATAGCAAGCAAAACAGTTTTTTTCTCAATAGAAGCATTCTGATGCACGAGTGAAAAAACACGTAACCAAAGCAAAAAAAAATATACACTGCCGACACTGCAGTTGCTAAGCACACATTCTAGAAAGGAGAAGATTTGCATTGCCGAATAGAATATTCAGCACACAGTGAAAGGGCAGCAAACTGTACGTGGAGTAGGCTGGAGTATCTGTGTGCATTATTATTAAATTACAGCAGTGTAATGTTAAACATCCTATTTGATAAAAGATTAATTCAGCACTGCAATTCATAATATGCTGTCCTTTTCTCTTGCTGTATGCTCTTCAGTGCACTTTACAAACCCTTTACAGTAAGTAAGTAGTGACAACTGCCTGCGGTCGCACAGAGACAAAAACAGAAGTAATCCATGGGATAACCATGGTGCCTTTGGGTGCGGTGATAACAGAACCAATTTCCCTCGCCTTGAAACCCAATTACAAAAAAATGGTAAAATGGTAATAATTGCAAACAAAACACAATGTCTACCGTTCGAGGTGTCAATTTTAACAAGTAAAAAGAATATCAGAACTGCTAACAAAACGTTACAAATAACTATCTTTTCAACAGGGGGAGCCCTGTGATCCAGGCTGCTGCACATGCATATGAGGCTTGAGGACATCTCCCAAAAATCTTTGAGGCCCGATGGAGACCCCACCGCCACCAGCCTATCTAGCAAGGCCATGATAAAACTCAGTGGTTACCCTATCCATAGATAGCAGAGATCATGTGAGGGGCTGGGGCGGACAGTGGCATCTGATGGCCACCATCTCTGCTGCCACCACCAAGTTATAATTGGAGGGGGGGGGGGGGGTGGGAGAAGGAATGGCAACACTAGTATTGGAGGATGGCTAGGCTACGCTCTTGTTATGCAGAGGTTAGCTTTCCCTGGACACGAAAACATAAACTAAGATTGAAGTTTGATCTAGGTCTCTATATGCCTAGAGGAGGCATTACGGCCCTTGGCTTCAGGGGTCAACGGAAAGAAAAAGCTTCTCTAAAAATCATTGAAAGATCCTCCCTATTTTAGGCACCTCACCTGGGACTTATGGCACTGTTGTCTTTTACTAATTCCCACTACAAGGTAACAAGACCTCAGGCATATTTTCGCCCCTATTGTACACAAACCTATCTTTCAAATAAACGACATGTCAAAATTATCCTGTGCTTCAAAGGAAGTTTCATCTCATATTAAACGGCCTTCTCAGTGACTTTCAACTGGGTTTCAGACCCCTCATGGACACAGAGTCAACACTGCTCAATATCAGGGAAGACTTACTCAATACCCAGGTCCAAGCATACTCTGTAGCTTGACTATATTAGACCACTCTGCCCCATTCTGACATCATCAACCACAAGGTGATTCTTGACACGCCTATCTCATGCAGTCGGCAGCAGTGTTATAGTGCTATTTTAATATAGCTGCTTCCTCGGTATTTATTAACTGTACAATTAATTAAAATCATTACAGTAAAAACAATCAGCGTATAAAAACTAGAACAGTGATACTAAAAACTTCAATTTTTGTTAGATAAAATTTAGCGCCCCTCCCCAATGCCCACACGATTGGCCTTCACCAGAGTTTGTGGTCTGTGGCGTTGCGCGCCTTCATGGGTTCCCCTTTGAACCTAGGAGAATAAGCTACGTTCCAGGGTGATGAACTAGACGCCCTGGCGCTCCAATTGACCATCTTGGAATAGCGCTGTCTTAAATGGTGTGCTGGAGGTGTTTAGAGCAGCGGAGCTTTTTGGAAAGCCGGTCAGCTTTTCCGCCAAATTTGCAGTACCCTTCACCAGAGTTTTATTGCTTTCATTAGCAACTTTTAGGGCGATCCTGATTTGATGGATGAATTTTGCCAATCTTGCTTGAGTCGTCGTGTTGGTAGTAGATAGGCACAAGGCTGACGCTTCGCTACAGGACTTTATTCCATTGGTGATACAAATCGGCGCAGGAGTCGCCAGCGTTCGTTATTAATTTTGGGGGAACAGCATAGAAGGTGCAACCAGGATTCCCTCGTATAGGGGCACAGTCTGCAGTTTATGGATTCCCCCGTACGGGCCCATGCGGGGTTAAAATCAGCAATTCCTAATAGGGTTAGTCTCATGTAAAGGATTTTGCTTCGGGCCTGTGGAGTGAGAGCCTCGCTTAGGTAAGGTTGTACCTTGCCTGCCGTGTAGGAATTAGTCAGCGGATCTAAATGGGCGCTTGAACGGAGAGATTTGAGATCAAAATCAAAGGAGGTTTCTCGTACTTGTTTGTTTATGGATCTTTTCCAAGCGTTCAGGGGGATATCCAGCCGCGTTATGCTTTCTTCCTTGATCTTCAATGTTTTAAACGCTTTTCCTAGGCTGGTATGCCAGGCCGTACCTGACCCCTCAAAGATTGATCTCAGATGATATTTTAGAGAATTGACCGGTGCCCTTAGTATCCTTAAGTATAGCTTTATGATCTCCCCCTGGCATATCAGGTCTGGCCTCGCTAAGCCTAGCTCAGTCTTAGCCTTGCTTTCCTAGCTGACCTCGGAATGTGCAGCACTGATTTGTATGCCTTAACTTGGGCTGAATTGAGGAAAGCATCCTGTAACCCGGGGAAGGCCAGGTGACCGTAGCTAATAGCTGGTAAAAGGTTCGCTTTCAGGTTAGTTAATATATAGCTGCTTCCTATTTATTTAGTTTTTTGTAAAGCACTGCAAAAAAAACTTGCAATAGTATCAGAATGCCATGAATCAGCTACAAAAAGGCTGAAAATGGAACATGTCCTGGATAACAACCAAACATCTTTTGGAGTTGTATTATCAACTGAAGAAATCCATCAACCATGAAGGCTGATAGAACATTGGTGAAGAGTCTGCAGAATGAAGGGGTGAAAAGAGGTTTTAGGCATCCGAGTGATAGGCCTGAGGAAAACAGAAGAATAAAAGCGGGCCAGTGAAGAAGGGATTGTTTGAAGTCTGCTACTTGAAATGGGCTTTTAGCAATCCCCTGAATTTGACAAAGTCAAATTTCATGTGTAGAGACAGAGGTCGAGAGCTCCCCAGGCATCCTCCTTGTACATGAAAGGTCATTCTGCTAAATGTCTTGTAACAGTCATACAGATAGACATTAAGTTAAGACCGGGAAGACATGAGATAACAGGCAGGAAGATAAGGGACAAAGAACTTTGATATGGAATTCAGGGCTTGGCCATGTAAAACTTTGTGGACGAGGCAGATTAATTAGAACTTTCCTCTTTTCTTCATAGGGAGCCCATGGATGGCCGTCAGTGTAGGCATAACGTCATGATATTGGTTCAGGTCACATATGAGTCGAGCAGGAACGTTCTGGACTCCTTGGTGTTTGTATATTGATTTGTTAGGGACCCTAGTGACGAGGTTATTGTAATAGTGAAGTAAGAAACATTTGGTAAAGAGTTGGGAACTGTTTCTCTTCCACTAAACACTAGAGAGTTTTTTTCCCAAAACATTTAAACAACATTGTTAGAAAAAAAGAAAATGCAGATCAAAGAATAGCTTGTTTGTCTCTCTGCCTCGGTAACTGCTACTTCACTATATAAGGTGCCCCCCAGACAGAACCAGCCGGACAGCGAGCAGCTTCCCCCTCATACATCTGTAGAGTTCTTGCTGCACACAATAGTGAGTACAGCCCGCTTGCCCACAAGCCCCATGCCTCCACATCCAGTCAATTAGGTGCTGCTGGAGGTCCAGGTGGTTTTTAGCGATAAGAGTTCACTGATGCAATTCAGCGCCCACGTGACATGGGGCAGGATGGAGTTGTAGAGGGGGAACTTTGGAAGTCTTCAAGTTAGAACTACACCCCATACCGCTGCATGCCAGATTAGCGATGATGCAGCTCCTTGCACACCATGGGAGACATCCGCCCCTGAGCTGCACTGCATGGCCACTGCAACCTACCATTGGTAGCACTGTGCTACCGGCTACTGCCTCCTAGTCATTATATAAAGATATTCATAACACTAGCCAAGTACAGTAACAAAACTGGCCCATGACCCACAAAACTGATCCACTCACAGCCACATAACCACTCCAACCACACTCACACACACTAACCAATGAGTCTGGCCCATCTGGCACTGCCAGATTAGTCTACTGGCCAGTCCGACGACTGTAGCAACAGCCTCTGCTGTGCCTACGCCACTTAAAGACACATCCAGAAGCAGGATTAAAACTTGTGGCTGGGGTGGTGCAAACTGCGGTTTATTACTTAGTTAAATAAATGCATTTTTGGATTCATAGTTTCCTAATGTTACCAACTGATCTATATTCATTGCCACACTTCTCAACTGATTAGTAAACATTATCAAACGATCATGTAGCAGATATGCAGGGTTCATATTTTCCTTACAATGAAACTTCCCGATTAATATAAACTTCGGGGGGTGGGGGGGGGGTGTTACAACCCCTTAATAAATGTATTTTCTGATAAATAGTTGAGTACAGGTGCTTTCAGACGGGTATTGTTAGAGGTCAGTCGGATTTCACACAAGAATGCACACACTCTTTCTCTCTCTGGTCTAAAAGTCCTCAAAATATTGGTTATTTTACAATATTTTGTATTTTTTCTCTTAGTACTGCTACCAATCCGCATTCCACCCCTTTTCCATTGTCGCTTAGGCCTCTCTCATGCACCCTGCTTGACATAATAAGTATTGAAACATTATATGCCAGCCTGATTGTCGAAAAATCTGAAGCTCCACCCACCCCCATATTTTACTGACCAAGCTGGGCCCCTACTTAGTTTGCAAATCTAATCAAACGATTCATTAGCCCTCGGCTCACTGAAGAGGGGGATACATGCCATTTTATTACAATCTTTTGCTAAAATAGCAGTTTGTTAACAACAATCTGCATGCGTGCTGCGAGAGCCTCCAAAAGCAACCCTGATTGCAAATAAACGTCGAGCTCCCAATATGCTTCATTTGCTATACTGCTTAATAGTGGACGCTGGATACTTCCAACGTACCATGTTAGGAGAGAAGTATCGCTATTAAGGCGAAGATAGAGGAAAACATGATATCCATTGGTGCATGCTCTCCGCAATACCCAAAAACATTAAATATGACGTGTGTTAAAAAAAATGAACACAGCACAGGCATCCGCTTCCCTCACACACTAAGCTCTATGAGCAGGCCCATCACAGTCAGAAACAATTCAAGCACCCCTAAAACACCATCAAGAGGTATAACATGGGCAGCAGCACTGTAAGTTCGAACCTCACCCATAGGCCATAATTACACTTTACCCATAATCTCTAATGGGCCTGATAACACGAGATACTAGGTTCACCGGGATTACAAGTAATGCCTAAACGCCACAGGCCTTCACAGTTTCCCCTGGAAATAATGGCTGCTCAAGGCAGCCGAAAACTCTGGGTGAAAATGCTGGCATGAATGAGGAATAACCAGGGGGAGGGAGGATTAAAAGTGATACATCCTATTCCCCTGGTTAGCTCCTTTTCTTAGTAGACCCTCAGGTTCAACTCGTAATGATGCGGTTCCCTTAGCCCAAGGGTTTACCATACTGGACATTAATAGGAACTACGGGAGCCAGAATTACCAGTGCCATCACTGGGATGTAGTAATGAGGTCCAGAGTATGTAAAGCAAAGGCAGCAGAAGTATGATTTTTCCTCACACACAGAGTGGTTACATCACAACAGGTAAAGCACAGTCAGCTGCAAGTCCACGTCCTGAGGCCATTCTGCCACTGGTGTGTGTGCCACCGGGGTGTGCCGGAGAGATGATGGCAAACGAGACTGTTACAAGAGCCACTTGCACCCAACAGTGTATGCAAGTCGATGGGCCTCGGCATGGGCTGATGCCTGTAGCTTTGCCATCTACCACACACAGCTCCTCTGTCATCTGACAGTGCACATCTGCAGACTTTCAGACCCTCAGACTTTTCTTACAGGCCCACAGAGTCTCAATAGATGGCTATAAGGATTCTGTTAGCCAGCACTCAGCCTTAGCAGGGTGCTAAGACAGCTCTCAGCAGGCAGTGGATCCTCAACTAGAGCACATCGACCCTCTCTTTTGTTTCTCAGACCCAGTTTGCCGCCGTTCACTCTGTCAAAACCTCTCAATTGGCCTGCAGAACAATATTCAACCCTCTGCTAGGCCTTAGAAAACTACAATGACCCCTGAGACACACAATTGGTCTTTAGACCCTGATCACCACCCGTAACCCCTCAGCCCCACCGTGTCAGCCACAGAAACCTTGAGATCTCATCTACTAGTTCCTGAAGCATCACTGCTGACACTCAAAGAGGCCTGACCAGCTTCACTGCCACTCATTGGCCCTATGAGTCTTCAGATCTCTTCAATGGATTCTCTAAGACCTAAGAGACTCCATGACACCTCTTTCCTGTGCCTTAAGGAATCTTAGTTCTTAAAACTCCTCACTTGGTTCCAAGGGTCAATTGGGTGCCCTCTGCTACCGTCCAGAGGCAAAATGCCATCATATAGAGCTCCTGCTTTCTTGACTGGCTCTCACAGCCTACCAACCAACTCTAAAGAGGAATTTAGCGACCCTTCAGATTCTCTTTTCTGAACTTTATCCACTCTCAAAGACCCTCTTCTAGCACTCACACCCCCCATTTTATGCCGTACCGGCATGGTACGAGTCCTAACAACATACATTGAGGGGCCTAATTGGCATATGTCATCTGCCGAAACTTCACAGAAAACAGAATCATAGGAAGCGATGTTACACCCTAACATAACCAAGATTTTAACATAAGGGATTTAACAATCTGTTAATGTATGTATTTACTAAGTTACATGGGAAAGAATACGTTTACACAACACATACTGTTGTTCCTTACATGCTTTTACTGTTACGTTTTAGCATTGACAGCCTACATGAATTTTCTAATAAAGCTCAGTGCTTAAATCTGACAAGTTTCAGTTCCCAGCATGCTCACATCGGACATTCAAGGCTGCAAAGTCAATGAAATGAGGGAAAGGTTATATTGCCAAATAATAATTACATAAAACATGCTCTATATAATGCAAAATTATTACAGTTAATTAGCATTTGTGTTGCGCACATACTGCTATTAGTAAGGCATGGCAGCACATTTCGGTAGTATGTGGTATAACTTTCCAAATGTTTCCAAGACGGAGTCAATCTCTCCATCATAACGTTCCAGCAGGTATTTTTCAGTTTAATCAAAAAGCACTCACCAAGCCATTTCTCACCTCAGCGGGGTTAGAATACAGTGATGAAAGCCTTAGTAGCCGCAGGTGCTTCAGGGCTGTCACTAGGGGGAGCAGCCAGGGTTTTTAACTCTAGGTTCTGTTCTTTTAGGGCCCCTATCGTGCTTTTTTGATATATCAATTATGAGGGAGGTAGTGTGAGCCTCCACTAGGCCTGCCTGCAAGTATACCCCAGGACATTGGTCGTATTTTGCACAGGTACTCATGCTACCAGGGGTGGGGGTTGGGGGGGCGTCTTACTTGTGTCCCAGTCCCACAAAAGTACTTACAGGTCTGGGTCGTGTTCAGACATTAGTGAGCTCTATCTACCTCTCCCACCTGGCCCGTTCTTGCAGGAGGGTTAAGGTGCGTCAGAAAGCTCCTTATGGGTAGGGTGACCAGATCTTGAGAACCAAAAACCGGGCCATTTTGGAAAAATAGAAGAAGGACTACAATTTCCCATCCACGGGGTAGGGCAGAATGACAGCTCTCGTTAACATAGGAACACAGAAGATGCCTTAAGAAAATAAATAAAATGTAATTTCTACAACCAACGTCAAACCTATTAATTAAATTGCTTACTTATAACAGCTGCTAACTAGCACAGCTTTAGAACACCCAAAAAAGTGTCTCTCACTGTTTTCAGTTGACCCCCTCTTAAAACCGGGACATGAGCCAAAATTGCTGAAATCTGCCGGGACAGCTGGTGAAAAACTGGGATTGTCCGGGCGAATCCGGGATGTCTGGTCACCCTACTTGTGGGCCAAGTTGAAAATGATCATACATCACTAACCCAGAGAGCAATAGCCCTGGCACAGCAACAACAAGCATTTGCAATAGGTCTCGCATTTACGTGCGTTTGAGCTATTGACATTGTAAACAACAATGCTTTTTATTTTTGTTTTCATTTTTAAAACAAATAAAAGGCATTGTCATTTACAATGCCAATAGCTTAAACTTACGTAAATATGAGACCTATTGCATTGCAAATGCTTGTTTAAGAGTAGGCAGTGGTCCGTGTGACCAATGCCTGCTCTTAAAAAATATTTTCGCATACATTCACAAAGGGGAAGGGGTCCACTGGGGACCCCTTCCCATTTGCCAGTGGCTTACCACCTACTCCAAGTAGGTGGTAAAGTGTGAGTGTTTTGTGGCCGCAAAACAATCTAACATTGAAGTGCAAGTCGCTATTAGGAAGGGACGCCCCTTGGCACGCCCCTTCCTAATAGCGAGTTGCAAACCCTATTTTGCGGGTCGGTGATAGGTTACCGACTCTCAAAATAGGGTTTGTACATGGGGCAGACCTATTTTGCGGTCGCAAACGGGCCGATTTCCCGTTTGTGACCGCAAAAAAAGGTCGTACATTTGGCCCCTAGTCCCTAACCCACCTCCTGTGAGTGAGGCTTGTCTGCTCACCCACAGTTGCCGAAGGAGAGCCAAGGTATTGTATTGTATTGTAATTGCATTTATTCCGATTAGTTCTTGCTTATATCTTTCTACGGTATTGATGTGTGTGGGAAGTTTAGGAATATTTAGTTAAAATAAATATATAAAACTGAAATGACTCCTGAAGTTCAGCTGAGCTGATTAAAGAGGGAAGAATCGGAACGGAGTACAGACATACGTCTAGGGGCTACAATAAATATTTTGCTTTCATATCTGCAGTAATTTGATTTCAGTATTTTCACTCAACAGGCCTACTGAATATGGGTTGGGACCACCATCAAGCAGAGTATCCTTTTACAACCCCAAACTAGCCGACTTCATTTTAAAGCAGTTAAATTAATAAATCAGTTGTCGTTCAATGCACTATTGTGCAGAACATGTTTTAAGCGGACGTTCATAGGATTCAAAAGGTTTTGTAAAAGAGTAGCCAAACGCAGTGTTAAACACGCAGATAAGCCCTGTGGATAGAAGTCGAACTTATTTCATCTATGCCTCACAGCATTGATGAGAAGGCAGCTGAATGTGTGTACGTTTGCTTTGTTCGCCCTAAGTTGGCACGGTATGCCCAGACGTGGGTCCCTTGCTCATTTTGCCACTGGATTTAAGCTAGCCTGGCTGATGAGGGGTGTTACCCCGAAACCGGTCCCAGGAGGCTTGTTTCCGGTCCAGGGAAGACCTGGCCTGGCAGTTCGGGCTGGACTGTTCCCACAAGGAACAGGGTCAAGACTGTCTTGCATATAGCTGTGTCTGAACTGGGGTGGTGAAGTGAGCTAAAGAACGATGATGGATTCAACCCAGTTCTGTGACTGGGGGTGAGTCTCTGAAAAGTTTCAGTGCTCCGTCCATCATCTCCTTGGCTTTGCATGTACTGACGACCCCAGTAGGTAAATCATGCACTAGCAGAATGACCGTGAGGAAGGAACCAAATCTAGCAAGCTCATGGACACTTTAGCAGAGAATCTCCTCCATGACAGTCAGTCAGGTTTTAGACCTTCTCTTAGCACTGAGACTGCTCTTCTTGAGGCTCTTCTTGAGGTTTCGGAGACCATCAAATCTCAGGTGGATAAAGGGGGTAGTGCGGTGTTGATACTGCTGGACTTGTCCGCGGCCTTTGACACCGTGCCCCATGACCGGCTTTTGTGCAGGTTAGCCGAGTGCGGCATTGGAGGCGCGGTGTACAATTGGTTTGCCTCTTTTCTGTCTGAGCGGCAGCAGGAAATCTGGTCCCCGCCCTTTACAGCTGCTATTCCCTCAATGCAAGTGAGTGTCCCGCAGGGCGCTATTTTAAGCCCTACGCTTTTTAACATCTATATGGCCCCACTTGCATGTCTGGCTGAGTCACACGGAGCGAAGATTATTTCTTACGCTGATGATACTCAATTACTGTTCACGTGTGACAAAGGGGCGAATTTTCATGGAATGGAGATAAATAGATGCTTAACGGAGGTTTTTTCCTGGTTGCAACTTAATCAACTTAAGTGTAACCCTGAAAAGTCAGAAATTATGTTTTTTGGATGTCCCCCATGCGTCGACTGGAGCTCATGGTGGCCGTGCGACATGTCTCCTCCGGCTGCTCCAGTCGACACAGTAAAAAACTTGGGAGTTAAGTTGGACACTAATCTATCAATGAAGTCCCATATCCAAACTGTTGCTGGTACCTGTATCGGGCTGATTAGAATGGCAAAAAACTTCCTTCCTCTACTCCCGGTCGAATCCCGGAAGATCGTAGTGCAAGCCTTAATTACATCCAGGTTGGATTATGTAAATATCTTGTATCTGGGGCTCCCTGAATATTTGCTCAATCGGCTGCAGGTTGTTCAGAATGCCGCAGCCAGAGCTATCCTTATGGTTAGCCCCAGAACGCGCATGTCGCCTCACCTGAAAGCACTACACTGGCTCCCGGTGAGAAAGAGGATTCAGTTTAAGGCTTTGGTGTTTGCCTATCGTGCTTTCTACGATACGGGTGCGGTCTATCTGAGAAGTAGGATCCAGCACTATCAGCCTCAACGTGTCTTAAGGTCCTCGGGACAATCCCTGATGGTGATTTTCAAATTCACTCGTTCTCGGATTGGAGGTCGTTCCTTCCAGGTTCAAGCGGCCTGCCTATGGAACAACCTGCCCCTTCATCTTAGACTGACTCAGGACTGGCTGTCCTTTAGAAGACTACTTAAAACATGGCTGTTCCAACAATAATACGATGGTAGGTAGGTGGGGGTTCTGTCTGGTGGTTTTTGGAGATTAGCGCCGGGACATTCTTTGTGAGTAGCCGTGCGCTTTATAAATCCCTTATTTCATTTCATTTCAATCTGAGCTTTATGTGGAGGCAAAACGGGTGGGAATGTGGCAATGGACATTAATGCTTAACTAAGGAAACCGCACCTTTTAATTTATTTATGTGGCTATTAAGAACTCATTAGTTCAGACTTGCTAAGCACTACTTCACGTATCTGACGTTTCAGAGTCATGGCACTACAGAACGACAACTGGGGGTAATGTGAATTGAGGAGAATGCAAGGTATGATGGATGCTCGGACGTTCCAGAGGTGCTACAAACTGACTTGGGCTCTCTGTCGAATTCAGTTTATGCACATTACGAACTTAACAGTCATTGTGCATATATCAGTGTAAACGTGACTGCAGACTCTCACATAGGATTATTAAGATAAGGACTTCCAGTCTCTATGAAAGGGCAGAAGGTTAGGAATTTTCATACTTGGCAGTGGTGAACAGAAGCAGAACATTCAGAGCTGTGCATAAGGTCGTGGTATTGACCTAATATGTGTGTGGACTCATCACCCAATGGGAGGACAGCAACAAATTGCGAATTAGACTGGCTTTCACCTGCTGCCCCGCCCATAGAACCTTCAAGTTGAGTTGCATAGAATTAACGTGAACCTTCGGCAGAGCAGAATCTGGGATTCATGAAGCAAAAGTGAGAATGCAGTTCAGTGTTCACAAGGACTCAACGATAACAGTATACCGGTCAGGCAGAGTTAACGGTAGAAGCGAGCAACCTTGGATAAGGCTGCATTTTTCCATAAAACGGAGTAAGGTTTCACAAGAAGGCCATGCTCAGAGTAGAATGCAAGGGTTTTTTGTTATTTAAATCAGCAAATGCTGGAGGGTTTGAATAATGTGGGACGGGGTGGGTTGGGACGTTCAAAAGGGGATATTTTATTATGTGATGGACGCCAAGCAGCTAGACATTCATTTGGAAAGCGTTTAGCAAATGGAAGGAAACCGTGTTGGAGCAGAGTTAGGACACACTAGGCCAATGTTTCCCAAACTGTGGGCCCACCCGATTTTTGGTGGGTCACGAAAGTTACAGCAATAAATAAAGATGCATTTAAATCCCGTATTTATCTTTTCACATTTGCTGCGCTTCAAAGACAGCGGTCAAATGTCAGGCTATGTCGTCTGATAAATTGTTGCTTTTTATTAACATGGGGAATGTGGTTTACAAACTCATCTCATTTTGCCGTCGGTCACAAAATGGTCTTTACTTTTCTTTCTCAAACTTGCTGGGGTACAGGTGTTTACAAGGAAAAGTAGTAGCATGTCATTTTTGTAAAAACAAAAGGTAATGTCTGCAAGTGAAATATATGAATTCAGCAGTTAGGAAAGCAAAAGCACAGCCCATTTTTGGGGGTAACGTAAGTGTGACAAACAAATTAAGACACTTTAATTGGTGAATCACAAATGATAAATATTTCCTGAAACCCGGTGTCCACACATTATCACTTGTGCACAATGTAGTTTTATCAGTAAGGTAAGGTATGCGCACATTTAGTGGCCTTCTCAAGCAGGCTCTGCGTGAACACCTCACTGCTAGCACAACTAGGGTGACCAACCGTCCGTAAATTTCACGGACAGTCCGTAATTTTCACCCTCTGTCCGTTGTCCGTGAAAACATCTTTAACGGACGCCATTTGTCCGTAATTCTGCTGATTTTGGCTGAGAGCCAATCGTTTTGTCGCTTTCACTCTTCAATGATTGCCCAAGACGTTGTGTGGAGAACCTAGGATTGGCTTGAAAGCCTTCAGCCAATCCTAGAGCTCCAGGCTCCACTGCAGGACTGTTTTCATTGGCACCGATGCTTCAGGGCCAATGAGAACAGCTTTAGGGCACCAGCCTTACATTACTTTAGTACGTGCAGAAGCACGCTTTCGGTTTTGTGTTTGTAGGGTCCGACTCCTGCATTTTTGGAAGAGTGACGTCGTTTCCCAGGCCTGCAGACTCTCTCAGCCCCAGTTTCTGGACCACAGAGTCAGCCATGGACTTCGTTACCCTTTGCAAAGAACTTCTCAAACGGTCGGTAAATTTAATAAATGTGCTTTTTACCGTTCTTTTACGTGTGTGTGCGTTTATTTCCAGTTCATCGAAGTGTGTCAGCGTTTTCACAGTTTCCCCTAGTGTACTCGTTCCTAGGCTCTCTCTAGCTTTCTCTCGCCCTTTTCCCCTTCAAACTACGCCTCACTCTTTAGATACGAGGAATGATTGTTAACGAGGTGAGGGGATACTGGGCCGAAGTTAATGACTTCAGTCACTGTCTTCCCCAATTACAAGGAGTCATGAGTTATTGGGTCCAAAATCGGGGAAATCATGCTTGATATGGAATTACCAAGTTCAATTTTACATGTGTGTCCCGATTGGAGGCCTTGTCCCTGCACATTCAACAGAAACACATTTGTTTTTACTGCCTGCATTTCTGCACCCAGTAAAGCTGGAATCTGGAGAACAATATCCCATCTAACATGAAATGGGCCCCTTAGTCTTCCTGAGAGCAGGAGCAAAATATCATATCAATATCACAGCGTGGTATTCTGTACATGATGTTTATGATTCAAGAAACCTCATCAATGGTTTCGTCTCTAAAGGTGAAGATGTTCAGCCTAGCTGTGAATAAATGATGCTTGCTCATCCTGCCTCGGTTTGCCCTTCATCAGCTATTGAGCGGATGATAGTTTGTCTGGATTTAAAAACAATATATGAAAAAACCTGTTCCGGTGGGAACCACTTGGCTCTAGTAGAATTCCCTGCCACTTGGATGTGGTTGGGCGAAAATATTTGATGCCGTTTTGCAGATCTGTAACTGAAGGAGTCTCAACTGACTTTCTTACCTGTTCTGTCACTTTTTCACATCTTTCACTTGTCTTCCACCTCTCTTATAACCCCTTGTCTGTCTCTTTCGCAGCAGTCTTATATCAGGTCCATACCTCTCACCTTTCCTCCTTCCTGCCTCTCCTCCAGCTGTTTTTACTAACCTGTGTCTTCTTATCACCAGCTTCTCTTTTTCTTTCTCTCTCACTATAAACGACATAACCGGTCTCTCACTTTATCACCACACTCTCAATTGTGTCCCTTCTTTCATCTGTACTTTCTCACCTGTCTACCACCCCACCCTTTCAGCAGTCTTTATAACCTCTCTTTATCGCACCTCTCTCACATCTGTCTCTCCTCTCTTCCTGTCTCTCTTTGTCATCTGCCTCTATGTAGATCACAACTCTCATCCCATATCGCCAATTTTCCTCTCTCTCTCTAAATCTTGGCTCTCTGTCACCTGTCTATGTGCATATCACCTACCGCGGTCACCTGCCTCATTCTTTTTCACACGTCTATATTTCACTTATACCTGTCGCCCTTCTCTTGTGTATTTAATCCCTCTCTCTATCACACCCCATCTTTCAGTCTCTCGCCTGTCTCTCTTTAGTGTCCTCTTCATGCTCTTCCTTCCTTATTTTCCCTCATAGTTTTTCTCTTTTACCCTTTTCTCCCCCCTCTGCTGCACTTCTTATTTCTTGCTCCCTTCACGCGCTCAGGGGGTGGAGGAGTGACAGAGACTAACTTTTACTAGGGTTGGTTCCACTTTCAGAAATAAATAATTGTTTTGCAAGTCTGTAGCTTAGCTTACAACCTGCTACTGGTTAGAACTTTCATGACTTTACTTTCAAATGATGTAGGTGAGAGGTACAGAAAGTAAACAAGGCTCATTAGAGCTTTGTATCATTGTTTCTGACACCACCCTTACTCCGCTGAGACCAGGGGGTCACCGTTGCACCCATAAATGATGCCCATGGCAAAATCTTGAAAGTTCAAGAACACTTCTGCAGGATATTCTATGTCAAGGGATTTGCGCTCCAAGTTTCCAAGTACTGTGGGTGGGAGTGCTGCTCTCATGGCTATTTCCTTCAACAACATCACAGTTTTATCATTTAGGGCCCGATGCAAGTCAAATAAGGTTGTGTTTCTGGTTGAGAACTGTGGGCAAAGACAGAACTCTCTGGGGGGTGGCTACCCACAGAAAAACAAGCATTGGCCTTTGGGACCTTATAAGTGTTTAGCCATGCAACAGTTAATGTTGTTGCAGTAAGGATATTGTGCTGCATAACTAAATACTTATAAGGTCCCAAAGGCGAGACCTATTGGCTGTAAACTAAACAATAAATATCACCAGGTTTCAATAATATGCTTGCTATCAGACCTGCAGCTTCATAACACCACGAAAACCAAGGATTATTTACCACCTCAATAGTGACCGTTTACACAATGAACAAATTATGACAGAAACATGCTGTGAACTAAACATCTAGCCTGCAGAAAACAAAGACTTCCTGTCCATCTCATTCCTTGAACCAAAACAGAATTACAAGCTTCAACTCTCCTTAATGATGCAATCACTGTACAACACTTCTGCCCTATGCTCATGTAGGGAACTACAGACATCAGCTCCTGTGCAATAAAATGCCGTCACATTCTAAACCTTTATAACGCTTAAAGCTGTGAAGAAAGAGTGCAGATGCTAAGACTGCATTTGAAGGTTATCTGAAGTGTATAAATTGACAAGAAGGGGTTCTGCCTGACTATGATTCTGTACTGAGGGCACTGCAAATGAGGACACGAGCAGGCTGATCAGACAGAGAGGCAAAGCAAATAACTGATTAACGAGGGCAGTGGACTAAAGGGGGCTGACTGGGCAATGCGAGCAGACGACTGCGGAGGCAGGCGGTGGGTATCACTGGTGGTATTCTCTTATTTATATAGCGTGCTTCTTTTCACAGTCGGTATATAAGTCGTAATATATACATACATATGGTGGGGAGAAGGGGGGTTGATGATGAGAAAGGTCGTCGGAGATAGAAAAAAATGAAGAGTCAGGTTACTGGATAACTTAGTGTCAGCTAGGCATCTCGTCAGGGGTAATAAGCGCTATATAAATACAATTACAATACAATGTTTCTGGGGCTTGGATATCATTCAGAACGTTTTGATAGCTGTAGTCTTTAAACACTTCAAACTAACAAGACGGAAAATATTTATTTGCAAAAGGAAAGTCGGGGATTAGGAACGTGTTGTCCATACGAGATGGTGTGATATGGAATCCCTAAGGGGTAGTACGGTGGACAGTGCAAACACTGAATTGCAGCGACACAGCGAACACTAGAAATGCAGACCATTGGAGGGGAGCAGAGTGTCAGCGATTAAAGTCCCATGGCGCACTACAGGGGCACCTTCTCTGAAATGAACAAGTTACGCCTGCCTCTCCACCAACTCTGCGAGTTCTGCCTCCTGCCCGTGCAAGTGACATATAGGGGCTTGGGGTCCAGAACCGTACATTTACCTTCCCATGTTACATCGTACATGTCTGAAACCTTCGCCATCTTTCCAAGGTTTGCCAAAGCGCAGTGCGTGATGACGAATGAACGTACGAATGCATTGACGCGCCCAGGGTCTGTTCAGTTGCATGTAGTAATAGTAGTTCGAACGGGACAGCAGTGTTAGCGGCGTGACCGGAGTCACCGCACGTCTGCGGACTAGAACTGAGACTTTGCCTGCACCAGACGCTTTTTTAACACGTAGACTGACACTCATCCGTTAATGTAATTGTCATTAGTGGAAAACCAAGCGGCGACGATCTGCAGTCTACTGTCTGCAGCGCTCACTCAAACCGCGCACAATAGGCACATCCCCCGAATCCAGAACAAGCCCGCGAGTGGTGCGCGCGCGCCACAGCGAGCGATCTGTTTTCAATTATCGCGCCAGTGTCTGGGCACGATAATTGAAAACAGATGTCGCTGCTGCGGGTAACCGCAAGCAATAGGCCGTGGGCGGAGCAAAGGCGGGACATGCACCCGCCTTTGCCCAATTGCGTGCTGTCTTTCATAGAAAGACGCACGCAAAGCCCAATAGCCTGTGAGGAAAGCGAGGAAAACAAAACCACACACACGAGCGTGTGGTGAGCTTTCTGAAGCCCCCTTACTAAAAGTCTCGCAGAGCAACGAATGCGTGCTGCTCTAGGCTCGACCTAATGACAGTCCCACAGAACTTCTGATGAATACTTATTCTCCGTTCTCTACTATCTGATCTCATCAAGTGCAGAGATGTGGAGACCAGAGTAAAGTAGAGCCAGACAACAGTTCTTAAGAATGGAGAGTCTTTTGAGCTTGCACAAACGAGACACTTCAGGGCTGTGTGGTCGGGATTCATGCCCTTTTGGTGCCCTGCCTGTAATATACCATTGCGGGACCTCCTTCGTAGTGTCTGTAGAACGTACCTTTGTCCCGAATTTTTGTCCTGAATTTTGACCTTCCGTCCTGAATTTTTGTCCTGAATTTTGACCCTTTGTCCTGAATTTTTACACTTACCGTCCTGAATTTACAACCCTGCCAGTTGGTCACCCTAAGCACAACAAACGTCTGCACGCGTCAGCCAGCATGGGCAGTAAGGGCCTCTGCTGTCAATCATCCAGCGAGGGGCACCAGGGCCCGCAGAGGAGACAAACCACTGGCAGCCACACAGGTTATACTGTGCGAGGGGGGCCCAGGCTGGCCTCCGCACAGCACTGCCTTAGAGCTGCCAAGGGACAGGGTAAACGGAGTACAATATGCATTATCACTCTGTTCTGCGATTAAAACGCACTTTGCAACCCTCGCTGCAGCCCCCCTCCTGCTCAGTGTGACCATGTAACCACTGCGCACTGCCCCCGTCTCCAGCCCCAGCCCCTCCACTCCGTGCCCGAGGAAATGCCCAAGAGCTCTCGCCATGTAACCCCTGCGCCCATTTCCAGCCCCGCCACCCCGTGCCCAAGGAAATGCCCATGAGCTCTCGCCATGTAACCCCTGCGCCGTCTCCAGCCCCGCCACCCCGTGCCCGAGGCGATGACCAGGGACCCCATCTGGCTCAATATGAACAAGTAACCACTGCCCGTCTCCAGCCCAGGGCCCCCCAGTAGCACAGACCGGCAGGAGCGGCGACGGGCAGCAAGACCAGAAGAAGGGCGGCAGGATGCGATGCATGGAGCCGGCAGGGCAGGCGGGTGCGGCACCGTCTGTGCCGGGAGCCCAGCGGTGACTTCACATCTTGGCATCCCCCGAGCTCCTCACCGCCGGGACACGTGAGACAGACGCACAGAGGAGGCACTCTAGGAGCGCACACCGACCCCATCCCTTGCGCAGGGCAGGATCGAAGGATGGGGTGGGGCGCCCTGCAGGCCATGTACCTGGACAGAGCCACCGGCTGCCAGGACGGTACAGGGATTAAAGGGCCGTTTCCAACATAAAAGGTCCACAGGGAGATGACGTGATGCCACGCACTGGAAGGGACAAGCATGACAAAAGCAGACGAGGCCACGCGAGGCAGGAAATCCCGAACTCAGTGCGCGCAAGTAGAACAGGAAGTCTCTGCACACCCCATAGTGGACAGCGCGCCCTAAGGCCGCACAAGCGTCCCCCGCGACTTATAGCATACATGGGACAGCTAAAGCAGATGTAGGAGGTTTAAGACTACTGTCCGCCTTTCAAGCTGTTCAGCTTGCGACTGACAAAACATAGTGCCTACCGACTTATGAAGGAGACCATGTAACGCCGCAAGTAAAAGATCCAGTCCGGATGGGCCGTCCTAGAAGGAGACAGGGCGGTAACAAGGAGGGACTAAGAAGCCTCCTTTTCAATCGGAAGCCAGCGTTTAGCATAAAGGATGACGCCAGCCAATCAGAATGATGGGCGCGGCTTAAACTCCTCTTCGGAAATCTCCTCGATAACAATAAGCCTCGCAGAGCGAGCAGCGCATGCGCGCTGCAACGCAGGTCTGCGAAACCTAAAAAGGTGGATCACAGCATGTTCTTTATTCCCATGGTCTTTATTGTGTTACTCTCCTTAACCCTCTGTATGGCAACGAGGCACCTGGACGTGATAGGGATGGGGACTGTGGGCCCTAGAGTTTGAAGACTACAGCCTAACGGCCTGATTTCCTGTCTTTTGCCTTGGGCAGTCAATGGCCAGCAAAGCCTCAGTTGCCATGCAAACACAAGTCCCTGCAACCTGAATTCTCAACTCAGCTACACACATACAACTGAAGCAAACACACAGCCCCCAGTGCAGTAATTACAGAATAGAAAAAGTAGACCTAAAACAGCCCAGACCAGCTGCCTTTGCCAATGTTTGGTACTTTCTGGCTTGGCTAATCATAGCAATAGTATAATAAAAAGTAGGCGCATGCAGCAAATGACAGGAAATTTAAAATCTCCATGCTCGGCTGAAGGGCACTTCCATTTGGTTTCCAAGCATGCAACATTGCACACAGGTATTAGCACGCGGTTAGGCGACTGACCCTCAACAAAAAAGGAAAGCAATTGCTCTCGCATTCTTGAAGCATAAATAATCTTTGACTTAAAAGCCGGACAGCATATTCTGATAATTTGCCCCAAACATGCATACACTTACAACAAACTGTGACTCTGAATACAAAATTCTTAACTGCGGCCATGCAGCGTCGGTTAACTGACTAAAAATTAGCCTTGGGGGGAGAGGATTCATAGTGCAGCGTCAGAAGGTCAATGACTACGTGATGTGAAACTCTCAGCTCCGCCTGAGAAGACTAGGAAAGGCTTCTGCCGCTTTCGGTGAGCACACGGCTGTGTTATCAGGAGGAGACAGTGGCGTAACAAAGGCCCCTGCAGCGGGTGGGGGGGGCGGGCACGGGGGGGAGCGCGCCAGCGGGTCCCCTCAACACAGTACCCTAGCGTGACAGCTCCTGACTGAGTCGGGGTGTAGTTTGCAGGGGCCCCCCTCAGATTTCGTTACGCTAGTGGGGGGAGAGGGGTTGATTCAGGCTCTTTGAGATTGTCCAGCTTTCCTATGTTCCACAGCACAATATTATTAGTGCTATGAACGAATTTCGAGTCTGTGCAAGGTGCTGAGTTGAGCGTCCTGGGCCTTAAAATCACACCAAAGCGATTACTTAAATGGTCTACTAGAGTCGGCTACCCACTGCCCCCTAACAATGCCCACTAGCGAAAGCTGCACCCAGTAGCTCCCACTGCTATCTAATGTGTTCTCAGACCTGCCGATCTGTAAAATATGTTTATGGGGTCTACAGAGCAGTGCTTTAAATGGGGAAAAATAAGTGCAGGTACTCATTAAAATGAACTAGAGGTGTAGTGAGTGGGCGGGGCTAGGGGCAGGGCTAAGGCCAAGACATGATGATACTTAACAACTTCGATAATAGTTGCAGCACATACCAAAACACATGGGAAATGTATTTATATAAACAAAGCAGGCTAACTCATCACACAAAATGAAAGACAAATGCGATAATATGTTACCATTTCCTTTTTTGCAATAGTTGCACCTTCTTAATGCCATACTGTTAATTGCTGCTGTTTGGCACAATTCTATATACTTTTGAGCTCGTGAGTAGGAAGAAACTGAAAATACCCCCACTTCGAACCAAAGCTCTTATGGCACCAAGCAAATGAAGCAACTCATCATGACCCTCCCCAGAAGATATCTCTTGTCTCTTCTATCGATCTATCATTCATCCTTTCATCCTACCATTTACCTGCTGATGTCCACCATTTAACCTTTACATTCTGTCGTCTAGTCAGTCTTTCATCCATCATTCAGTTTTTCACCATTCCGTCTGTCCACCCTTCCATATTCAAACCTATCCATCTCCAAACCTATCCATCCATCCATCCTTTCACTCATCCATCTCTTTATCCACTACTTCACTCATCCATCAATCCTTTCGCTCATTTATCCATCAACCCTTTCACTCCATTCCATCCACCCTTTCACTCAATCCCTCCTTTCACTCATCCATCATCCACCCTTTCACCCATCCTCCCTCCCTTTCATTCAGCTATCCAATCTTTCACTTATCCACATATCATCTGCCCTTTTATCCAATCATGCACCCTCTTTCACTCACCCATCCATCCACCCTTTCACTCACTCACCTACCCACCAACACTCAATTTCACGTTATTTATTAACCTTTGTCGCGGAGCAGAAATGTACACACAAAGTGCCACCCATTTTAATTAAAATTCCTCCTGAGTGTGTCTTGATTCTCTCCCTCTTTCTCTTCCTTTTTTTCTTACAAAAACAAGCAAACAAATGTAGACAAACATAAGCAGACACACACAAGACTCGAGTATGATAAAAGCCTTTTTATAATCTTCACCTACCATGGCTTTTTTAATTGCCACTGTTAGGGGACTGCCACGATTCCTGTGTTTGCACAAATGCACACGATAGTGTGAATGTGATTGACAGTACAGGGCCTGAATGGACCCTGCTCTGTCAAACACAGCGTGATGGTGAGCACCCGGACATTATTCAAATGAGCCCTGCTGAATAGCTCAGCTGGGGCTCAGATCGGGGCTACAGAAGCGGCGCTGTGGCTGCCAGAGACACGTTCCACTCGTGGTAACTGACACTCGCAGCCAATGAGCCTACCCTTTCATGAGTACCGGTACTCTGCTCTGCAGTGGAGAAGTCAGAGTGATAAATCTAAGAAGTGCCGGTACTCAGTACCGGTGAGTACCGGCCCATTTAAAGCACTGCTACAGAGGGAGTGGTGGTATAAGCCTATCTTTTCAAGTCGTGGAGGGGCCTTGAAGGGGACCGGGCCAAGGAAAGGAGCAGGGCTTACGAACCAGCACAGCCTTAACAGACAGTGCTATCCTTGCCCTAAAAAACCCTAACAAAGGATTCTCCCCTCATGTCATCGGCAGGTTGCGATACCTCTGTTGGACGCCCACTCTGTGCATTGCTTTCCAGCTCACCTTGTCTTTCACCATATGCATCTGCTCTTTCCCACGTGAAGAGAGCTGAGATCTGGTGAAACACAGCGGTATCTTGTGAGTTGGCGGATGTGATTCTCACACTCCCTACTAGTACCAGTTTATCCCACTGCCAAACACTGACCACTCCTCATAGTATCCACTACAGTATGCATCTTATTATGCCCATCAGTGGCATATCCTCACGCTGTTCACCTGAACATTTAGTGCCAGCCTCTCATTCTGACCAGTAGTGCTCTCTCCACACACCTGCCACCAGTACCTGAACCTTGCACTGCCAACCAATGAAGCCATTTCATACTTTCCAGTAGTGCCGCCTCCCACAGTCCCAATCAAGGTGTGCTTCTAACAATGCCTTGACGATGTCTCTAGACCTCTCTGTCCCCATTGCTACATGCTGACCCGTGTGAGCCTCCTGGACTTTCTACTCCTGGAGTCCCCAGTACGCGGTGCCGTGGGCCCCCTGTGTTGCAGCTCTCCGCCTGCAGGGTTGCTGGGCTGGTGCATCACGGCGCTATGTGGGTTCCCCGCCCCTCCAGCCATATCACATGCTGTCTCGTGCCTGTGCTTTTGGACTGCCGTTGCATGTTAGAATCTGTGGTGTACCCCCCCTTCAACTATTAAATACCAGGCTCTGTTCTGATCTAAGCTACACCTGAATACATACTTTCGCTTCGGCTGCCTAGCTCACCCTACTTGTTTTGTGGTCCCGACGTCTAGCTGTCCACGACCAGGCGTTACCCTCGCAATCAGTTAACCTCATCATGAGGCGCACCAAGTCTGTTCGCTCATCCTTCCGGCAGGCCTGTTTGTCCACACAGCACAGCCAATCTGGTGGTTCTTCTATGCACACACTGGATGACTGTAGTTCACCTACAAACTTAGCTCCTTCACTGGACAAACTTGATCTGATTTTTCATGAAATACGTGATTTCAGGTCTGCCATTGGACACTGCATTGACTCCCCATCAACAGACCTTGGCATACTGCGCGAAGAGCACTGTAAACTGTCGGACAAACTACACACAACAGAGAATATGCTGCCAGACATGGTCCCCCAGCAGAAGGCCCATTACGCAGCCATTACTGAGCTTCAGAAACAATTCAAGGCACTACATGAGAGCAGAATACGCCAAAGGCCGAGCGCGTCATAATAACGTGTGTATAGTGGGGATGCCAGAGGGCACGGAGGGCCCTAATCCGACTTGGTTCATCGAACAATGGTTTAAAAAAACAATAGCCCCCCAAGGCCTCTCCCCACTGTTTACTCTGGAGCACGCACACAGGGTGCCGTCCTGCCGTCCTCCACTGGAAGCACTGCCTCGCCCTACGGTGCCATGTTTACTTAATTACAGAGATCGCGGCCACCCACGCCGTAGAGCTACGGAGGCGGCTCTTATTATTGTGGACAATTCCACTGTGTCTATTTTTCCAGACTACACATGGAAAGTGCAAAGAGGTCGTGCATCTTTCCAAACAGTCAAACGGCAGCTATGCTTAGAGGGACTTACTTATGCCTAAGTGTTCCCGGCCCACTTTAAGATCATGAACGAGGAGTGTTCATTTTTTCTGTACACCTGAGGCTACTTGGGACTGGTTAGATCGCCAATACCCGAACATGCGTCGCCCACCTCCAGTGGAGCGCAAACGGGGGAGAGAACGTGGGTTGTCCCGCCGTTGTGGATGAGGTCGTCGGTCAATCCTGAATGCAGCACCTTCTCCTCAACAGGCCCTGGAGGTCAGAGCGGCAGTACTGGTGACTATGTCAACAATGGACTCACATCACTGACGACCCTCCTCAAGCTCCTCAGCTAGTGTGAACTCAGACTCCAATGCGAGTGTAGCTCTGTTCTCTACTGTGACGCAGCAGACTGCAGACACTTTGATTTAAGTTTCAAGAGGGAATATGCAGCCTTGTAACTACTGTTGACATACCTCCTTTTTTTTGCACCCGGAACTTTGCCAGGTATGCAGACTACATCCAGAGCCCTTGCGAACCCATAGTGGCGGGCCGAAACCGGAGGTCTTAGCTCCTTTGGAGCTGCGGTAGCCCTTGCCTCACCGGAGTGCGATAAAAGAATAACAGGACGCAGCTGTGTATTGCCAACCATTAGCAGGCTCTTACTCTAATCAATTTCCACATGTATTGTCATAGCCCCGCCACTATTCGATAGTATCCTGGGCCAATCCCGGCATCGCTTACTTACTCTGCTACCGCATATCGTTTGTCGGATATAAAGAGTTTAAAAATATAGAGCAAGATCTCCATTTCATAGGTCATATACAGCAGTGATTAGTGGCTTTCCTGAAGAAGGCGCTCCTGTACCGAAACACGCGTTGAAGATACTGAAAGAATTACACTAATTAGCCACAGCAAGATTTCATTGTTGCTAATACGACTGTACCAACGTTCAATTTATGTACTTTTTAGACTTCATTTGCACTGTACATATAGTTTTTTGGTCATATTGGATCAAGTCAGCTGTTTTTGTGTGTATGTGTGGTTTGAATGTTGATGCGAATGCAAGATGAAGGAAAGGTTACAGGCGATTTGCCCAATGCCCATTGTATGTATAATATGTCACTGTTTTTTATATTTATAATATATGAAAAAATTATGAAATATACTGAAAAAAGTATATAAGAATAAAATAAAAGAACATCAACTTTGAATGTATTCCCCCTCATCCTACTTCTTTCTGTTCACACAACAATTTATGCCTGCTTTATCATTGTGTAGTCCGCATACACTGTTAGTACATTTTCAAGAGTAGCCCTAGGTTTTTATACATTAATATCTACTGTGTACTACAGTTTGTTCTTTGTTCCTGCCACACAATGCGCCTCCTTCTCAGACGTAAGCTCTTCCTCCACTCCCAACCTCCTACAGTCCATTCACCTACCCCCCCTTGCACACATTTAATTGTTATCTGCTATTTGCAGTATTCCCCAGATACTGCTTCCGTTTAGGATTCCTGGCACTCCAAAGTGAGACGCAAGTCCCTAAATCCCCCCCTATATAGGTGGGGCTGCATAAATGCTACGCTTGGTCCTCCTCCAATTGATCCACTGTATTATCTAGCTCTGTTGTTTCATTTGTTGATTTTGGTTTGGTCGAGCAACTGTTCTTTGCTGGACCAAGAATCGGGGAATTGTTTCCTTTGCTACCAGATATGTCCACACATTTCACTAATATTGCATTCTATAGGAAGTGACCACATAGTCAAGCGTGGTAGCACTGCATCAATATGTCATTGACCTCACAACATTATAAAATACTGACCTGGAATGTCAGAAGGTTGGGTTCCCTTCATAAAAAACATAAGGTCCTGGCACAACTTCACCGCCGAAAAGCGATTATAGTGTACCTACAGGAGACTCACCTCTCAGCCCCAGATGCGCTTAAGCTACACAAAAAATGGAGGGGACATTTATTCGCAACAACATACTCGGGGTTCGCCCAAGGGGCAGCCATCTGGCTAAAGGCTGAGGTCCCATTTGCGGCACAGGTCCCTTCCCCATACACACATGGCGCATGCAACCAACACTACTGGAGGACACAGTCTTTAGGGACCCTTTGGGTACTGCCATCGACACTTACTTGGCTAAGAATGAGGGCCTAGCTTTCACACCCTTAGTAGAATGGAAGGGATTTTAGGTGGTGGTCAGGGGAGTCTCAATAGCCACCGCAACGGGAGTCCGACACTCAGTTCTTCGTGACCTCAAGTGCATAGAGTCACAATTAGGTATCCTCGAGTAGGCTACAGTACATGGTCATACCCACTTACCAGAGCTACAGAACACTAGAATGAATACAACATGTGGAGACTTTAGAACAACTGCAGCTTATTGATTACACAGCTTACTTACAAAGACTGCAATCGGAGGGACATAGGGCGGGAACGCTCCAAGCACGCATGATCCAACCACAACTTCCCCCCACGCTAATCCTATCCATCACCTCACCAACAGGGACACATTGCACTACGCAATTGGACATTAATGACATGTTTTGTTCCTATTATGCAACTCTATATGCAGCTAGTCCTACACCCCCCCAACCAGCAGTGAGGGATATATTTCTGGATGTCTTGCAACTCCCACAAGCACCTGTAGCGGCTTGGGATTCATTAGCGCCTCCAATAACACCAGAAGGACTGCGCAGTGCAACTAAGGGGATGGCGTGTAATAAAATGCCAGGCATAGATGGACTTCCCAACCAATTTTACTTGCCTTTTGCTACATGCCTTGCTCCTAGTTTAGAGAAGCTTTAAACGGCATCACTGGATGGTGGCTCTCTCCCCCTCAAAGACTAGTCAGGCTCTTGTCTGCTTAAGCCCGGCCAAGCTCCGGAGGATCTCTCATCCTACAGACCGCTCTCTCTATTAACTACAGAATACAAAATCCTCAGCAAAGTCCTGTCCCAGAGACTGCTCCCCCTACTCCCAGACCTGATACATATTGATCAATGCGGGTTTGTTCCACGTAGGAGCACCTCCCTCAACATTAAACGCCTGTACCAAGTTATGGAAATGGCACGCAGCACCTTCCCTAGTGCTGGCTGTCTCTCCCTAGACCTACAAGAGGCATTTGATTCTCTAGATTGGAATTACTTGTTCTCGGTGCTGTGGAAAATTTAACATTCCTTCCGCCTTCAACAACTGGGTTAAGGTCCTCTACACCAACCCGACAGCCCGTGCTAAAACGGGCACACATATATCCACGCAATACCCTATCTCATGTGGCACACGTCAGGGATGCCTGTTGTCACCTTTACTATTTGTACTCGCGATGAAACCCCTGGCACAGAGGATTCGGCAGGAAGCGGCAGGCTGGGATATAACATGCGGACTCCAATCCCATGCCGCTTGATTATACGCGGGCGACATGATTATATACACTAAAGACCTGGGAGGGGACCTTGCACCTATTTCCATCACACTCCAACAGTTCGAAGACATATTTGGCCAGCAAATTAATTATGCCAAATCGCATGCATTTTCCTTTCAAAATGCGATGATCCAGGATCGATCTCTTAAGGCACGCAAACGATACAGGTAGCTCACCACATATTTAGGCACTTAGGCATCCAGGTCTATAGATCCCACATCGATCTTCTTGAGGGAAACCTACTTAAGGCTATCTCTGCGCTCAGAGCCCAAGTGAAATTCAGAGTCACTCTACCTCTTTCAGTAACAAGCTCCTTGGCCATTGCTAAAATGGTGATGCTCCCCAAACTTTTATACTATTTTGTTAATTTAACCCATAATCATTACACAGTCAGTCTTTAAAACGTTGTACTCTTTAGTGATAGACCTATTATGGGGCTTCGGCCACCGCCAGATAGTCTCGCTAAGTTACAGCTACCAACAGCAAATGGTGGACTAGGTGCCCCTGACTTTCGCTCTTATTGCCTCGCGACCCAACTAGAGTGGATATCATATTGGGTATCGGGATTAAACTTGCAAGAAATAGGGTACACTCTTTCTAAATTGTGCACTGGGAGACTATACTCCCTAATGTTACCCAATTGGAAACTACCTCCTCCGAATAGGTTGCCTCTTCTCCTTCATTATGCTATTGCATATTGGAATACTGCTCTTTGTATCACACACACACAACTCCTTGCGCACCAAACATTCCTTTATGCAGCCTATCCACCCCAGCAGGAGCCCTCACTGCCAAAAAACTAACACCTTGGGACGCGGTGGGTGTCACTACCATCAGTGACCTCTATGACAATGGGCAATTACTTTCACACCGGGATTTTATACACTCACATGAACTCCCTGGGGCTCAGTTTCCTACACATGCCATCATCCTACGTTATTTATGTCAGCACTGGTCACCTACGGGGGCTGAACCTGCCACTCATGCACTGGTACAAGAAACCTATAAAATGGGCACAGGCAGACATTTAAATGGCTTTACAAAGGTCTACCCTCCTACCTGTTTGTAGCTCTGACATTGCGGGATCATTGGGAAAGAGACTTGGCTCGTCCACTTCACTATAAGGAATGGCAATTCCTTCTGGAATACCTTAGTATGATACCACACAACACACCATTCAAGTTTATTCAGTTCATGCTGTTACACAGAACATATCTAACACCCTCCAAATTACACATTTCTTTCCCCCACAGTGGTATGGAATTGCCCTAGATGTCGAACTGATGACACTGACCTTCTACACATGATGTGGGCGTGCCCCATGTTGTCATCATATCGGGAGGTGATACAAGATACACTCAGAGATCTTACTGAAAACACACCCTAGGAAACAATGGAACATTGCATACTGAGTTTCTATCCCAGACCTAAGATATCTACAGTAGATTCATGCTTTATTGACTTGGCAGTTCTTTTGGCCAAACAACAGATAACACATCATTGGAAGTCCCCAATCCCGCCAACTATACTGTGCTGGTGCAAGGAGGTCAGTCAAGGGGGTTCCGCTGAAAGTTCAGCATTACGCAGGGAGGAATACTGAGGGCTACGCAAGCAGCCTATAGCTCTGCTGTGGAATGCATTACTAGAACGATTCAAGGCACCATTTTCCATCTTTACCTCCCTATTTCTCGTCACTTCACATCTAATTTACATAATAGTCGCTTTAAGCATTTTAATTCCTAATTTCTAAAAGTGCCTTTAATTATTCACCTTTTCTACTGCAAAACCCTTATTAAAATCCTTTTTTTCTCCGGTTTGCGCTTCTGTTGCTCTGGTTTTCTCCTACTATGCACTTTCCCCTCTTCCATCTGTTACAAGTGCTGCTACGTTTGTCCTCCTTTTGCTCCCCAGTACTTTAAGCATCCCTTCTGCCACTACCTCGATTGGATGACTCCACATTTTTTGTTCTATCATCTGCTTCTTATGTTTTGTCTTCATGTCTTTTAGCTTTAGCTCTTTTCTGTCCCTATTTCATTGTACTGTTGTTTTTCTCATACTGTGCAGCACTTCAGAAAAAGCACTACAACTTACACTGATTAATAAGGAAAAATGACCCACTCTAGGAATCTGTGTTTAACATCAAGGTCATGGGTTCTAATCCCGGTGGGACCATTATGTCTTTCATCCTTTCGAGGTTGAGAAAATGAGTAACGTTGGGTTGGCTAAAAACATGTTATTCAGCGCTAAGAAGTCTAAAGGGTGAATGTGCGCTTTAAAAATACAATACTGAGGGCGTGGCCAAGATGGAGGCTTGGTAGGACGCGAGTTACTGCTCCTCCGGCCCCATCACTCTACTAGCGTTGTAATTGCCCCATTCCCCGCACAGCAACGAGCGGGAAACGGCACGGCATCTGCTACTGCTCACTCCGGTGTACCGGTGAGCCGGAATCCAGGCTGCCTAAGCTCTCGGGCAGGACTCCGCAGCGGACGGCGTTGGGGCTCCCGCGGCCGGGACGGAGGCCTTGGGAGCGCTGTCTAGCAGACCTTTACCCCAGCACTGCAGCGCGAGTCCGGCGGGCGCCGGCGCGTCCGCATCGCCTCGGCAGCTGTCAGCACCGCAGGCGGGGGGTCCCGGAGGCGGGGGCCTTCCGCCGCGAAGAGCAAGACGACGGGATTAGAGCGGGGCCCGACCGGAGACCGCCAATTTGTGGTGCACGGAGCAGCGGCACTACTAGTCCCCCTCATCTCGGCGGCGATCGGCCCCACCCAGTGATACAACCAGAGGGGAACGAGCCCGGCAGGGGACCGCCGCAGACACGGCTACACCGGGCCCCTGCGGCCCAGGGACCCGACAAAGGTGGAGAGTAGGCCCTGGGACGGCCATCTTGACTCGTGCAGCCCGCAGCGCGTCCCACGGGGAAGGAATTGACCGCCTTGGCTGCCACACCACCTCGTCGCGCATCCATATCCAACAGCGACCGGCGCCTTGAGGACACCCGGTAAGTGGCGCGCTTCCACCGGCGTTTGGCCCTTCGGCCTATACAGCATCCACGCAGCACCTTCCTAAGCAACCCCGGGGCTGCTAGCCTTGCTAGACACTTACGCGGCAGATCATCGCTGCCCTATTGCCCGGGAGCGGCGGCTGGCTGAGCGGCCTGGAGGCCTCTTAGGTGACTGGTCTCTCATCCTGACTGGCGGCGGGCGGCCAGGCGCCTTGAAAGACGGCGGGGGAGCCCCTGGGGCGGACACTCCTGGTGGCCGTGCAGAGACTTCCTATAGGGTGCACTAAACTAGACGGCTTCACGCTCCCATCGCGCCACACTAACTAGGGGTTGAACACGGGCCGGGGCGGACGTTGGCTGGCACCACCAAGACAACTGCAGCATTCGCCTGGAACAACCAGAGGCACGGCACTCCTGCAGACTGGCCCTGACCGCGCCGGATTGGCCGCAATACTGCGGCAGTAGCCCCATACCTGACTCATCGTCCTGGGGGCCAAGAAACCCCCACATCTAGTGGATGTGGTCCGGTGGGGTCCACGCTCCTGACTAGCTGCTGCACCGGCCTCCCCCGCTGCGTTTGCGGGACCGGGCGACACAGCGGCTGGGCTCCACCATCCCCCCGGGCACTGCGGGCCCGGACTGCCTGACCCGGAACGGGGGCTCACCGATACACTGCACTACGGCCTCCTACTGGACCTTCTAGCCTTGACGGGCTCTCCACGGTTGGCGCCCTCTGGGCTTCCGCTTCGATCCGGAGCGTGGGCATAGCCTTATAGCAGGAGCAGTTGTACGACTCCAGCCTTGCGCTTAACCCTCTGCCTGTCTCCCTACCTCATCGGGGGCAAGGATGGCCTCGGCCCGAGCCCGGAGAGAGAAGTCCTTCAAAGAAATCTTGCTCCAACAACCCGGGGTTCCGAGACGTCCCAAGGAGCGTCCAAAGACCTAAGGCACACAGAACCCAGTGACGAGGCGGACGGTCCGGCTACAAAAGCTTTCATGCGGGAACTGTTTTCTGCCATAAAGGAGGACATCTTGGAACTGAAGGGGCAACTCGCGTCGGATCTCAAGGACGTACGCCGCGACGTCGACGAGGTGGGGGAAAGAGTAGCTGTATTGGAAGAACATGACCTAGCGAGAGAAGAGGATCTTCACCAACTGCAACAAGAGGTCCTCCGTCTGCAGGACCAAACTCTGGACCTCCAGGCACACTCGGAGGACCTGGAAAATCGATCCAGACGGAATAACATCCGCATCCGTGCGGTGCCCTGGAAGGCGGAAGGAGAAGACTTGAGAGGCTACGCCCTGTCCCTCTTCCAGCAAATCCTGGGTGACGACTGTCCGCAACAGATTCGGATGGATCGCGTCCACCGTGTGGGCCTCCCCAGAGGCGGAAAGGCCCCCCCGCCCGATGTGCTGGTCTGTGTACATAACTTCCAGCTGAAAGAACAAATCCTACGTCTGGCGAGAGTGGCCCAGCCGATCCAATTCAGAGGACATACGCCGGTCCTCTTTCAAGACCTGGCAGCGTCCACCCTAGCTAAACGGAGAGAATTCCGCTGCGTTACGTCTCATCTTCGGGACAAGGGGATTCCGTACTCATGGGGCCATCCATTTCGAATTATTTTCAAGCACCAAGGGAAGTTGAAACAGATACGCTCTCTCTCTGAAGCTATGGACCTCCTGGGAATCTCTGCTGATACGCATTTGACGCCAAGGAACAGTCCCTCAAAGCCCGACCAGAAAACACTCCCCCGCTGGCAAACGGTTGGCAAGCCTCTGACCTCCACCAGGCCCGGCCCGGAAGAGATAGCGAAGGAGCGCGACGCAGTCCTCTCCACACTCTCGCAGTCCCAGGACCACCCACGCACGCCGTGAGCCACCCTCACTTATACCACGGGAATGGGAGTACAGTTGCAGAGCCGGGGAGCCCTGGAGTTGTCCACCCCTTCAGACTTCCCGGACTTCCCCTTGCGGCTCGCCAGCTTCCTGATACCGAGTCCGAAACTCTCTATCGAGGCTCCATTCCCTCCGGAGATTTTCCACCAGACAAACTTTAGTCTCTTGCTTCTTCTCCTTGTCCCAAGCCTTAGTCACACGACGTCTGGTCTTCTTGTTGGCCACCATATGCTCATACTCCTCTGGGACTGTGCCCCCGTGGGCCGTAAAGTTGTGTATTGTTCATGTTGGGGTTCTTTCTTCTCTTTCGCTCTCCTTTCTTGCTTTCATGTTTTTTTTTTTTCTTTTTGGGACTTACCGTCTTAAGTATAGCACCTGTTGCTCCTCCGCCCGCGCCCTCGCCTGCCCCGGACCGCTTCCTCTACAGCGCTCCTTATGTCCCCCTGCACAGCAATTATGCACTTACCCGTTGCCTATGCCTAGAGCCCTGAAAATTGTTAGCCTAAATGTCCGTGGCCTAAATCACCCTGCGAAGCGCACTGCGATTCTCTCACTCCTCGAGCAGTCGGAGGGTGATATTTGTATGCTCCAGGAGACCCATTTACTTGCTAAAGACACTCCACGTATGCGTTCCCGCCGCTTTCCGCGCCAATTTTGGTCCTCTGGAGCGGCAAAAAAGAATGGGGTGGCCATTTTATTGGGGGCTAAATTTGAGGGCAAAGTTTTGTCTACCTTCTATGAGTCTAAGGGGAGGGTTTTGGCTCTTAGGATTCAATGGGGCTCGACAGTCTTCTCCTTATTCAACATATACGCTCCCAATTCACAACAAGAAGCATTCCTTCGCAGACACTTGACGGAAGGGTTGGCGTCACCGGACTCAGCGCTAGTAGTAGCTGGGGACTTTAACCTGGTGATGGATAACGACTGGGACAGATCAGGGCAGCGCTACACGCAGATAGGAGTCCTCTCTCCCGAGGGGAAACATTGGTTAGCGGAAAATGGCCTCCATGATATCTGGCGCCTGCGACACGCCGACAGGCGCGACTACACGCACTACTCGGCAGCACACAAAACCTATGCGCGATTAGACATGCTACTGGTTTCCGATACACTCCTCCCCAGGGTTCAAGACACGTCAATAGCGGTACGCTCCCTTTCGGATCATGCACATGTATCCCTCTCCCTACGGCCCGAGGGAATTGGTTATACACCTGCCCGTTGGCGGCTCCGGGTGGGTCTCTTACACTCCCCCGAGGTGGTCAACGAGGTGCGCTCCAAAATTAAGGAGTATATATCTTTTAACGATATCGGCGAATCCTCACTTGCCGTGGTTTGGGACGCACTTAAAGCGGTCCTGCGCGGGACATTCATGGCCATCTCCTCGGCTGAGACACGTAGACGGAAGGAGGCCCGCCTAGCTCTTGAGGAGGAAGTGACAGAACTAGAGGCGATACACAAACGCACCGGGGCACCTCGGGTGTGGCGCGCGATGGAGAAGAAACGAACCCTCCTTAAACGCCTCGATTTAGATAGGGCCGACTACGCCCTAATCCGCCTACGGCATAAGTTCTACTTGGGAGGGACAAGTGCGGGAAGGTGCTGGCGCAGAAATTACGTGCGCAAGCGGTGGCGGGTGCCATCTCATTACTCAAAAGCGCTAGCGGAGAGGAGCTCCACTTAGATTCCCAGATCGTCGAAGAATTTCGCGATTTTTATCACACCCTTTATAGCCCTGATCATCAGAATATACCTGACGCCCGGGATTACCTGACGGCGAGCCGATTCACCCGCCTTCCGCAGGCAGAAGCGGATCCTCTCGAGAATCCTATTCGACTGGAGGAAGTTATTTCCGCCATTGCTAAATTGAAGTTAGACAAATCACCCGGCCCTGACGGGTACCCGGCTCTTTTTTACAAAACGTTCTGTCACGAACTGGCCCCCCGCCTCACTCGCCTATTCAACTCCTTTCAGGATAGTGGGGCAATGACAGATTCAATGGGTGAGGCAGCGATCTCTGTGCTCCTGAAACCTAATAAGGATCCGAGCCAATGCAGCTCTTACCGCCCGATCTCGCTGCTCAACATAGACGCGAAATTGTTTACTGGCATACTGGCTGCGCGGTTGAATCCCCTTATGGCTGGCCTTATCGACCCGGACCAAGCAGGATTCATCCCCACGAGGCAAGGCAGCGATAACACCAAGCGCCTTCTGCACCTCATTGACAGTGTTCATCGCTCTCAGGTCGGCGCAGTACTCTTCTCAGTCGACGCGGAGAAGGCGTTCGACAGGGTGTGCTGGCCATTCCTGTTTGACGTCCTCCGTAGCTTCGGTTTCGGCCCCGCTTTATCACTTGGATACAGTGCATATATCAGTCCCCTCGGGCGTTCGTGCGGGCTAATGGGGTCTCCTCAGCTTCCTTTAAGATTGGGCGGGGCACCAGGCAGGGGTGCCCCCTCTCGCCCCTTTTATTCGCCCTCTACCTGGAACCCCTGGCACAGAACATCCGAGACCATCCCGATATTCAAGGCCTCAAGTTCGGGGGGAGTACCATAAGGTAAGTCTATATGCCGATGATATCATCCTTTACCTCGCGCAGCCACTTGCGTCACTTCCGGCACTAATGGACGAACTCGAGGCCTTTGGCCGAATTTCGGGCTTTAAAGTGAACCCCACCAAATCCCAGGTACTTAACCTGTCCCTACCACAGGCACAGCTAGAGGCACTCCAACGATCTCTCCCTTTACACTGGTCACATGACCCTGTCCCATATCTGGGCATCCTTTTGACCCCCTCGATTCCACGTACGCTGGAAGTGAACTACACGGCCCTAGTGGCACAGACGCGGAAAACTCTAGACGGTTGGGCTAAACACACACTCTCGTGGTTCGGCCGCATTGCAGCGGTCAAAATGACGCTCTTGCCGCGTATTTTGTACCTATTCCAGACCCTTCCATTAACCCCGCCGCCTGGTACGGTGCGGACACTTCAACTCGCTTTAAATAACTTCATATGGGGCAAGAAGGCGGCGCGCCTTTCCCTAGCGCAACTCTCACGCTCCAGAGACGACGGAGGGGTAAGGTTACCTCTCATTCATAGATATTTACAGGCTGCACTGTTGCGCTATGTCTTGGAATGGAATCGCCCTCTGTCGGAGAAACACTGGACCTTCATGGACCAAGCGGTAGCTGGCGCAAATGTCTGGCGGGAGATTTGGCTTCCCCGTCGCCTCCGCGCTTGGGGCCTTTACTCCTCCCCGGTCACTGCAGCCACCATGAAAGTGTGGGATACAGTAGCAACTGCGAAAGGCCTCACAACCTTTCCCTCTCCTATGACGCCCCTGGTGGATAACCCAGATTTTCCTCCGGGTTTGAAGTCCGCGGTCGCGCGGAGGTGGAGAGAGGCGGGCTTTAAGAGACTAGGACACCTTTTTGATCCTCAAGGCATCATTCCGTTTAGCCGGATACGCTCCGACCTTGACCTCCCCCACGCCGATGAATACTATTATTTACAACTACGACACTGGGCTACATCTATGGCGTGCCTCTCACAGGCCTCACGTAGGCTTACTCCTTTCGAACAATGGGTAGCAAAGAAAGAGGATGATAAACACCTCATAACTGACCTCTATATGCTCCTTACTCCAGGTCAGAAGGGGGTTCGCACTCGTGGACAGCTTCGGTGGGAGTCAGAGTTGGGCAGGGCTCTCACAGATAAGGAATGGGACAGCATACACTATAGAGCGCACCACACAGCATATAATACAGCGGGGACGGAGTCGGCATTTAAGGTCGCGACCTATTGGTATCTCACCCCGGCCCGGATTCATCAGTGGAATAAAAACCACACGGAGGAGTGTTGGCGGGGTTGTGGGATGACGGGCTCACTAGCGCACCTTCTCTGGCACTGCCCGCGACTAGAGCGATACTGGGACTCGGTTCTCAATGATATTGATGCGGCTTTTGACACGGAGATACCTCGCTTCCCAGCGTACACCCTCTTGGGACTCCCCAACCCTCTTACCTTTCCCCTGCGGTCGCTTCGCGGCAGGCAAATGGCATTGGCTCTCCTCGCGGCGCGTCAGGCGATCCTACTACACTGGGGCACTACAACGGTGCCTGAACACCCTACATGGTTACATCGGTTGTGGATGACACTGGCAATGGAACGGCTCTCCCTAATTCAAACACAGAAGGGCGAGAAATACACTGAACTCTGGGCCCCATTCATAGCTTTACTATCGAGGGATCTCCGCGAGGTCACCTGCCCCAAACTCCTGCAGGTCCTGCGCTTGATACCCTCCCCATCAGCTGCACACACCGCTGCCATAGCGTAAAAGGGAACGGCTGGGTCAATGGAGCGCGGCTCCCCTATAGCACATGTCACCCGAATACGGAGTCCCCCATTAATTTCTCCTTTCTTTTGGCTTCTTGGTATGGGAGGGATGGGCGGGTGGGAGGGGCTTCCTTTTTCTCTATATGGTTTTTTTCCACTTTTAGTTGACTCTTGCCACGGGCCACTCTGGTGTCGAAGTTACAGGCCACACATTGGCTGTTGCACTGACTATTTGATGTCTACCTCCGAGAGGTTGGCCCGACTGCAGCGCCTCCGGTTCGCCCTTGATAGCACTGTTGGTAGCCGCCGGCCCACGTGGTTGTAGGCAGAAGGCTGTGTATAACTTCTGAGTCACCTTTCAAATGTTTAATAAAACAGATTTGTTCCATAAAAATACAATACTTTATAACTTTTCCCGATATAAAATCGACCTGGGATGAATTCTATTGACTGTTCCCTTTCCTTCCTTTCTATAGTTATGACCTTGTATTTCACCCTCTGCATGGCTTATTGTCTTTGAGTTTTGCTTACTCTGTCGCATGCCTGTCTGCCTTAATCTCTGCTATATTTCTGCAAACTAGCCACACTTCTCCTCATAGATCACAAATTCTACTTCTGAGCAAACAAATCATTGCAATCCAACGTCTTTGAGCCTATCTACACAACAGATTTTCAATTTGCATGAATTCACACAAACGTTCATGCCTAATTCCTATTAATCTTATTCAGTAGTTCATAATCTTTTGACTTATGTGGACCCCACTTGGTCACAACTGGAAGTCGGGGATCCCCAAGCCAGTTCTACGATTTGTACTGCAACAAACAAGTTACTTACCTTCGGTAACGATATATCTGTAAGAGACATAGATTAGTTATAGAGTCCTTACCTTTGAATTACCCCCAGGAGTCAGACTGGATCCGGAGAATTTTTTCGTCAGCAGTACCCCTGCGCGTCGATAGGTGGCGTCGGCTCCGCGTTCGTCGTTGTCGCCGGGATGACGTTGCGGTAGCAACTTAGACGCCGCCCGTCAGTTCTTTTACACAACATTCCACACCAGAAGCACAGAGCCATGAAAGACACTGACCGCTGGTGCACAAATCTAGGGCCCTGATTCCCTGACCCTAGAAGTCAGTTCGCAGAACGGGGAGGATGGGTGGGGCGGTAAGGAATCTATAACTAATCTATGTCTCTTACAGATATATCGTTACCGAAGGTAAGTAACTTGTTCATCTGAAAGAGACAATTAGTTATAGATTCCTTACCTTTGAATAGATACCCCAGCAATACCAACCCCGGAGGTGGTTCTGCGAACCAAGTTCACACCAGAAAGTCCTGGAGTACAGAATGGCCAAAGAAGCCGTCTCTCCGGACTTGGCTGTCCAGGCAGTAGTGTTTTGTGAACGTGTGCAGAGATGCCCACGTAGCTGCATGACAGGTGTCATTGAGGGGAACTCCCCGTCCCACAGCAGTGGTAGCTGCCATCGCCCTGGTGGAATAGGCGCGCAGTCCCACTGGAGGCTCCTTCTTTGCCAAAGAGTAGCAATCTTTGATGCACAAAACGACCCACCTGGAGATGGTCCGTTTGTGCACGGCCTGACCTTTTTTGGTGCCCACGTAGCCAACAAAGAGCTGGTCATCCACCCGGAATTGCTTGGTGCGATCCAAATAAAAGAAAAGCGCACGTTTTGGATCCAGACGGTGGAGCCTCTACTCCTCCTTCGAAGGATGCGGAGGCGGAACAAAGGTGGGCAAAGTGATTGTTTGACCACTGTGGAAAAAATAAACCACTTTGGGAACAAAAGAGGGTCGAGTGCAAAGGACAACCTTGTCCGGATGAACTGCCAGAAAAGGAGGTTTCGAGGAAAGAGCCTGGAGCTCACTCACTCTGCGAGCAGAAGTGATGGCAACCAGAAAGGCAGTTTTTAAAGTGAGAAGTCTGAGAGGACAGTTATGTAGCAGCTCAAAGGGAGCGCACATAAGAAAAGTATCATGATCCCCAAGATGGCCGACGGGTAAGGAGCTCCAGCCGGGAGCTCCCCGGTAAGGGATTGCCTTTTGGCATTCTTCCCTGGGAAAAAACCCCCGATCGGACCACCTCCACCCCCGAAGATCCGTAGAATACTTTACCACGATTTCCAGGGCTGATCCGCGGCTTTCGCTGCTTGAGATTATGCTGGCTTCAGCAGCTAGTGAGAAGCTTGGAAAGACTGCCGCCAGGGGAGCCCAAGCATCATGGCTGAAGCTCGGTTCAGCTGCTCAGGCAGCTGACAGGAGATTGGCTGGGATCACCCTTCCAGTGCTGTTCACGGCCGTCACCTACCTTCCGGGCATTGGCCATGGTTGCTCAGTTTCACGCTACGACTTCCTCTTTTCTACGCCTCCTGTGGCTGCTGCTTTTTCTCCCGAGTCGCTTGCCTCAGTTAAAGCAGTGAGTGCTCTACGCGACGCTGCCGCCTTTGTGTTCCCCGAGTGATTCCTGACGACCCGGGAGAGAGCGGTGAGTTCCTTGTTGTTCGCCCTCTCGCTTCCAGTGATTGAGATTGACTTCCTCCCCGATTGGTGCTTGGGGTTTGATTATAGGAATTTCCTCCATTTTGTGCTGGAGGTCGATGGGCCTGCGACCAGAGCCCTCCATCTTGGTGGCGTGGATCGGATTCCTAGCTCTCCGCTTGAGGCCGGTCTTTGCCATTGTTTCGCCGGCCTGACTCCCGCCTCGCGACGATCCCCCCTCAACGAGATGACTACGCCTAGCGACGTCGATGATCCGTCTGAGTCAGTCACTTCGCCCCCCTCCTCTGGCCCTCTCCACAACCAGGGTGCTCCAGTGCGGTGAGCGAGGCCGGCCCCGGGTGCCGTGGATTCCATGTCCCTGACCGGTCTAATTGGGTTTGCTGACTTTGCCTTTGGAGGCAATCCTGATGTTTAACTGTCTTCATTGCCAGTTTGCCTGACTTATCCGTTGTCCAGCTACGGGCTCAATTCCCCTCCCCACCACCTTATATGTTCTTCTCTGACTTGCTCTTGTGTTTTTCTTTGCTCCCTGGTAACCTATGCAACTTGTGTATCTGGATTTTTTACTCAACTTCTATGTAAAGCGCTCTGATACCTCCGGGTCTAGCTAGCGCTATATAAAACTCTATAAATAAATAAATAAATAAAATAAGAACCAAGTTCAAATCCCACTGAGGCATTACGAAGCGAACAGGAGGAAAAAGATGAGTAATGCCCGTAAGAAAACGATTTACAACAGGGGACTTGAAAAGAGAAGGTTGATCAGGAAGCCTAAGAAAGGCTGAAATGGCTGAGAGGTAGCCCTTAAGAGTGCCCGGAGCAGAGCCCTGCTGGGCCAAAGAAAGGAGGAACAAGAGAACCTCAGAAAGAGGGGCAGAAAGGGGGTCCACAGCCTTTGCTGCGCACCATGCCACAAATTTGTTCCATCTGCAGGCGTATACCGTTTTAGTGGAGGGACGCCTGGCTGCCATGATAACGTCACAGACTTCGGGAGGAAGGTCGAAGGCTGTCAACTGGCGCCGTTCAATCTCCACACAAGGAGGTGGAGGCTGGACAGGTTCGGTGGAGGACCGTCCCCTGCTGCTGCGACAGAAGATCCTCCCGAAGAGGCAGTCTGAGCAGAGGATCGATGGCCATGTGTAACAGCTCGGGATACCAGACTCTTCGTGCCCAATCCGGAGCCACAAGAATGACTTGGGCCCGGTCGCGCTTGATCTTCTTCAGCACTCTGGGCAAAAGTGGTATAGGCAGAAAGGATTATAGAAGACCGCAAATCCACTCGCAACAAAAAGCGTCGCCTTGCGACTGCCGCATTCAAAATTCCAACTTGCAGAATTGCTGACATTGCGCGTTCTCTTCGGTGGCGAATAGATCTAACCAAGGCTCTCCCCACTGCCGAAAGAGACCTCGCACCAGCTCCGAGTGAAGACGCCATTCGTGATCCATCATGCACCTGCGGCTGAGTTCGTCCGCCCTGGCGTTCAGTGAGCCTGCCAGGTGTTGAACCACCAGGGATATGCCCTGATGTTCCAGCCATGTCCAGAGACGGAGAGCCTCTTGACATAGGGTCCACGACCCCACCCCGCCCTGTTTGTTGCAGTACCACATGGCGGTGGTGTTGTCCGTGAACACCTGCACTACTCTTCCCCGGACAGAGGGAAGGAATGCTTTTAGTGAAAGATGGATCGCCCGGAGCTCCAGAAGGTTGATGTGGAGCCCAGACTCCGCCGGAGACCAGAGGCCTCTGATCTCCGCCTCTCCCATGTGGCAGCCCCACCCCAGAAGTGATGCATCCGTCACCACTGTGAACTCCGGTTGGGGAAGGGAGAGGGATCTGCCGTTGACCCAATCCTGGTTCGTTAGCCACCACTGCAATTGTCGTGCAGTGCCCTCCGAGATCTGAACACAATCGGACAGATTTCCCTGATGCTGTGCCCACTGGAACTTCAGGTCCCACTGCAGAGCCCGCATACGCCACCTGGCATGATGCACCAGCAGGATGCAGGAGGCCATGAGGCCCAGCAGCCTCAGGGTCATTCTGACCGAAACACAGGATAGAGGCTGAAAGATCAGAATCATAGCTGGAATATCCCGGACTCGCTGCTCGGGAGGATAAGCCCAAAACTGCGTTGTGTCCAGAACCGCTCAGATGAAAAGGAGCTTCTGAGAGGGAGACAGGTGTGACTTCGGCACGTTGATAGTGAACCCCAGCGAATGCAGGAGGTCCGCTGTAGTCTGGAGGTGGGAGACGACCGCCTGGGGGGAGCCCGCCTTCAACAGCCAGTCGTTGAGATAGGGGAAGACTGGAACCCCTGATTTGCACAGATTAGCTGCGACCACCGCCATCACTTTCGTGAACACCCGAGGGGCGCTTGTAAGGCCAAAGGGGAGCACGGTAAACTGAAAGTGCTCGTGGCCTACCGTGAACCGCAGGTAACGCCGGCAGGACGGGAATGTGAAAGTAAGCGTCCTGCAAGTCCAATGCTACCATCCAGTCTCCAGGGTTGAGGGCAGACAGGACCTGAGCTAGCGTCAACATTTTGAACTTCTCCTTCCGGAGGAAGCGGTTGACGTTCCTGAGATCCAAGATAGGACACAGGCCTTTGTCCTTCTTGGGCACCAGAAAGTAGTGGGAATAGCAACCACGACATACTTCTGGGGCAGGAACTCACTCGATGGCTCCCTTGGCCAAGAGAGCCGTAACTTCCTGTTGGAGAAGGGCCAGATGATCCTCTGACATTCGATGGAACTGAGGTGGCATGGCTGGGGGGTGTAGTCTCGAAGGGGAGGGAGTAGCCCCTTCAGACTATCTGCAAAACCCACCTGTCCGACGTGATGGTGCGCCAGTGGGGGAGGTGATGGCGGATCCTGCCTCCCACTGGCAATCGGTGGCCCTGAAAAGTCGGACTAGGAGGGTTTGGAGGCTGCTGCAGAGGGGGCACTGGTGGACTGACCCGCTCGCTAGCCCCAAGACCCACGACGGTGGGTCCCACGTCCCCGGCTGCGCAGGGGCTGAACAGCTTGCGCCGGCCTGTGGCTCTGGGTGGAACGTGGCGGGGCACCCCTTCCGTAGCCACGAAAGGGGCGAAAAGCAGACTGCGCAGGACGGGTGGTAGAGAGGCCCAAGGACTTGGCCGTAGCCCGAGAGTCCTTGAAGCACTCTAGCGCGTTGTCTGCTTTGTTGCCGAAGAGGTGACGGCCATCAAAGGGCATGTCCATCAGGGTAGCCTGGACATCCCCGGAAAAGTCAGTCGACCTCAGCCAGGCGTAGCGTCGAAGGGCTACCGACGTGGAAATCGTCCTACCTAGCGAGTCGGCGGTGTCCAGCCCACATCGTATGGTAAACTTGGCTGCGTCTCTCCCCTCGGCGACTGCACAGGAGAGCATGGCCCGGGCCTCCTCCGGGCGCTGGGGCAGCACCTGCGCTACCGTATCCCACACAGAGTGGGTGTAACGGCCCAACAGACATGCAGTGTTTACCGACCACAGTCCCAAGCTGGAGGAAGAAAACATCTTCTTCCCAAGATGGTCCAGCTTCTTGGATTCCCTATCAGGTGAAGCGTTAGGGAATGCGCCTTTGGACGTCGAGGCTTGGACCGCCAAGCTCTCAGGGGTGGGGTGTTGGGAGAGGAAAGTGGGGTCGCCCGGAGCCAAGCGGTGGGCAATCATCCTATCCACAGGAGCCCCTGTGTTGGACCTGGACCAGGTACCCAAAAGGATGTCAGTTAGGGCTTCATTAAACGGCAGCAGGGGCTTCGAAGAGCTCGCTGCCGGTAGAAGCACCTCTGTCAGGAGGTTAGTCCTGACCGCCACCATAGGTAGCTCGAGGTTGAGAGCCTCGGCCACCCTACGTAACACCACTGCGTAAGAAGCTCCCTCCTCCGTAGCCACGGTAGAAGGAGACAACATGCCAAGATCTGGGGAGGTATCCAGACCACTAGCATCCCCCAACTCCTCTCTCCAGTCCGGATCATACTCCTACTGGTCAGTTAAAGGGTCTCCAGACCCCTCCCAGGCCTCCTCTGGTTGCCAATCTGGCCAGAAAGAACCAGGGTGGAACAGGGGTACAAAAGTACCCGTCGGCGCCGGATCCGGCATCGGTCTGACTCCGCGTCCACATCGGGGTGGAGGCCGGGTTGGCGCCGGATGGGGACACAACCAACGTCTGCTGCAGGCGTGGTGCCGGTGGAGGTGTTACGAGGTCGACCGGCGCCGATCCAGGCCTGGATCCAAGGGGACCCTGCGGTGCCGAGGCCGAAGCCACAGGCGTCGAAGGCCCAGGGCCCCCAGCCGAGTCCGCGGGGCCTGAAGGCGTGCCAGCGGAGTCGGGCTGCCCAAAGATGGCATGCATCGCTTCATAAAAACTTCGAAGCTGGGCAGGGGTCGCTCCGGGTCCCGGAAAGGGAGGGGAACTCGGAGCCGACCCTTTGGGCTCCGTACGCGGAGCCGCGGGAGGGGCACCACCCGCATCCCTCGTCGCGTCGGCCAACGGACGGGCAGAAATCGAAGAGCGACGATGCTTCTTCAACTTCTTCTTGTGCTTCGACTTACCTGAGGAGTGCGAAGACTTCGAAGACGTATGGTGGTGGTGGCTCCGCGACCAGTCCCTCGACCTCCCGCGCGACCTGGACCTCGAACGGAGCGGACTGCCGGGCCTCGAGAAGCTTTCGGGACCGCTCCCACAAAGACTTCGGATTTATGGTCCAGCAGTCGGAACACGACTTGGGGTTGTGGTCGCGTTCCAGGCACCACAGGCACACGTGGTGCGGATCCATCACCAACATCAGTTTTCGGCAGGAACCGCAAGCCTTGAAACCAGGGATCCCTAACGTGCACCAGGAGTCGAAAGACTCAAAAATGGTGTCGACAAAAGTCAACAAAAAAGTCCGCTCTCTCCGGATCTGCGCTGGCTGGCGCGGAAAAAGTAAGAACTGACGTCAGCGCGCGAGGGCGGCATCTAAGTAGCTACTGCGACGTCATCCCGGCGACCACGACGGCAACGACGAATGCGGTGCCGACCGACGCCACCTTTCGACCCGCAGGGTACTGCTGACGAAAAAATTCTCCGGATCCAGCCTGACGCCTGGGGGAAATTCAAAGGTAAGGAATCTATAACTAATTGTCTCTTTTAGATACCAATGCACAAAAAATCTACAAACACGCACACGCTATACAAACTCAGCACATTTACTTTGCTCTGCATGTTTGAATATGAGAGCGACTACACACTGGTCGGAATACCAGGTCGTATTTGCAAATCAATAAATATGATTTGAAATCAGAGCTCTCAGCAGAAGTGGTGGGACAAGAGTAGTAACAGGACTAGCACCAGTCTCGGATAGGCACAGGGCAGATCTCGTGCTTAATATGGACAAAACAGGAGACCATGCAGGGTGCTTGTGTCATAAGGTGATAAAGACAGACTGCATCAAACTGGAAGACTAGGAGGTTATTATGTCATGCTTCCCACTAGGAAAGGGAACTGTGCCTCTTGAAGTAGCTCAGATATGCTAAAAAGGACAGGCATGGCCCCTTTCCAATTCAAGAACTGTAGGTGCTCGGAGTCTGTAAGTGCCTGCCCATGTAAAGCAGTTGATGGGAGACTGTAAATCCTAGAACGGCCTTTTGGGCAATCTAACGGTTCTTACATGCATAGATCACTGAGCGCTTCTAACACTGATGCTGAGTTTGCACATATGTATGACCGTCTAGAAAACCAGAGGCAATTCAAAATTATTTTTAGTCAGAAACTGAGAGCTAGTTCGGAGCACGTTTTAATGTGAACCAGGACTGTGCACTTTCAGACATGCTCCTTCCTGAACTTGCAACCAGCTTCTATTTTTTTTTTTTTAAATGCTTATCATTATTTTTTTTTCTAACATATTTACTGATTGTATTAAAATATACATCAAATACACTGAGGAGGCAAAAAAAAGACTTCAATTAGGCATTATTGTTACTTGATGAAATTCTTATCCTTAGAGTAGGAAACGTCTTTATATAATTATTTAGCTCAAATTGCTCATGATTATTGACAAAAATAATGTTTAGTGGTCATATGGGTCCGCGGACCCCCTGATTAGAAGCCACAGACCACACGTTAAGAACCACGGGATCTAATCTCTGCCTACAGGTTAGGTCGCCCCCACGCTGCTGCCGCCTGCTCACCCTGGTCTCCTGCTGCTGTCCCCTGCTGCCAGCTGACTTGGCCTGCCCGCTTGCTGCCTCTGCCTGCCCCCGGTCCCAGCCGCTGCTGAGCCGGTCACCTTCGCCGCACTCTTCCCGCCGCTGCCTCCCTGCGGCCCCGCCCCCGACAGCCCATTCGCCGCCCCGCTCCCGCCACCCAGCTGCTCCTCCCTCCCATCAACACTCTTATGCAGACCGCAAAGCGACCGCGCAGCGGACGCGCCTAAGGCAAGCCCGTCTGCGCCCGTCCGCGCCTGGACCGCGCCCAGCGCCAGAACCCCCGGCCCCCGCGACCGCCACAACACCCGTCTCCACTACGCCACCGGAACCCTCCACGCACTCAACACCGGACGATCAAGCACCTGCTACCTGGCCGCCCCGAAACGCACCCACGGACCCTTCACCTGCCGGAACTGCAGCTACACCAGCATCCAGCCCGCCAACCCACCCGCCAATCAATCCAACCACCTTCGCTGCATCCTCCTAAACACCCGCTCCGCCAGGAAACCCGCCGTCGAACTCTGGGACCTACTCGACACCCACACCCCTGACGTCGCCTTCCTGACCGAGACTAGGCTGAACTCCTCCTCAGCACCCGACATCGCCATAGCCATCCCGGAAGGCTACAAGATCATCCGCAAGGACCGCACTAACGGAATAGGAGGAGGAATCGCCATCATCCACAAGAACACCCTCAACATCTCGACTAACGACGCTGACACCCTCTGCACCGCCAAACACCTGCACTTCCAGATCCACACCGACCCCAACACCACCCTCAGAGGAACACTCGTCTACAGACCCCCCGGTCCCCGACCACAGTTCTGCAACTCCATCGCCTACCTCGTCAGCACGCACGCCCTCGCCTCCACGGACTACATCCTCCTCGGGGACCTGAACTTCCACCTCGAGAACAACAACGACCCCAACTCCTCCGCCCTGATCGACAACCTCGCCAACCTCGGACTCAGACAGCTTGTCACGACGCCCACCCACTCCGCCGGCCACACGCTGGACCCCATCTTCTCAGCAAGCACCCACGTCTGCTTCAACCACACCACCGAACTCCACTGGACCGACCACTGCTGCATCCACTTCACCTTTCGGAAACCCGTTACACCCCACCGCACCCAACAGATGCCACGCCGCTGCTGGAGCAAAGTCACCGATAACCAGCTAACCACCACCCTCGCCCAAAGCCCACCCGCAGACCCGACCGACCCGGACGCAGCAGCCCACAACCTCAGAAATGGATCAAAAACTGCGCCAACGCCCTCGCCCCAATCAAGAAACCCTCCACCAGCCACACCAGGAAGAAAGCGAGCTGGTTCTCCCAAAACCTCCAGGCATCCAAGAAAACCTGCCGTAAGTTAGAGAAGAACTGGACCCGCGAACGAACCCTGGAAAGCTACGCAGCTCACAAGGACGCCACCCACAACCACCACCACCTCATCAGATCCGCCAAGAGAGCCTCCTTCAAAGACCGCCTAGACAACAACGCACACAACAGCAAAGAGCTCTTCAACATCGTGAAAGAACTCTCCAACCCCAACTCCAGCGCCAACGACATCCCACCCTCGCAAGAACTGTGCGACTCACTGGCCACCTTCTTCCACCGCAAGATCACGGACATCCACGACAGCTTCAACACCGCGACCGCCCCGGCAACCACCGAAACACCCACGACCACCACTCGCACCAACCGCCTGACCTCCTGGACCAACATAGACAACAATGACACCATCAAGATCATGAATTCCGTACACTCCGGATCCCCGACAGATCCATGCCCACACCACATCTTCAACAGGGCCAGCACCGTCATCGCACCCCACCTCCGGAAGGCCATCAACAGCTCCCTCGAGACAGCGACCTTCCCAGAGGACTGGAAGCACCCCGAGATCAACGCCCTACTGAAGAAACCCACGGCTGACCCCAAGGACCTCAAAAACTTCCGACCTATCTCCCTGCTCCCGTTCCCGGCGAAGGTCATCGAGAAGGCCGTCAACATACAACTAACCAGGTTCCTCGAGGAAAACAGCATTCTGGACTCGTCCCAGTCCGGATTTCGCAGCAACCACAGCACCGAGACAGCCCTCCTAGCCGCCACCGACGACATCAGAACCATGCTAGACAACGGTGAAACCGCGGCCCTCATCTTCCTGGACCTGTCGGCCGCCTTCGACACGGTCTGCCACCACACCCTACGCGCACGCCTCCATGACGCAGGGATTCAAGAGAAGGCCCTGGACTGGACCACCTCCTTCCTCTCCGGTAGAACACAGAGCATCCGCCTTCCTCCCTTCCGCTCCAAAGCCACCGAGATCATCTGCGGCGTACCCCAGGGCTCATCCCTCAGCCCCACGCTGTTCAACGTCTACATGGCCCCGCTCGCCCGCATCGCCCGACTGCACAACCTCAACATCATCTCCTACGCCGACGACACCCAGCTGATCCTCTCCCTCACCAGAGACCCTCACACAGCCAAAACCAACCTCCACGAGGGAATGACGGCCGTCGCCGACTGGATGAGAAACAGCCGGCTGAAGCTGAACTCAGACAAAACGGAGGTCCTCATCCTCGGGTCCACCCCCTCGGCTTGGGACGACTCTTGGTGGCCCTCCGCGCTAGGAACGGCCCCCACACCCACCGACCACGCACGCAACCTAGGGGTCATCCTCGATTCCACCCTCTCCATGACGAAGCAGGTCAACGCCGTCTCCTCCTCCTGCTTCAACACCCTCCGTATGCTTCGCAGGATCTACAAGTGGATCCCCACCGAAACCAGAAGGACGGTCACCCAGGCTCTCGTCAGCAGCAGACTGGATTACGGAAACGCCCTCTACGCCGGAGCCTCGGCGAAACTCCTCAAACGGCTCCAACGCATCCAGAACGCTTCAGCACGTCTGATCCTCGACATCCCGCGCCGCAGCCACATCACACCCCGCCTGAAAGACCTGCACTGGCTCCCCGTCAACAAGAGGATAACCTTCAAGCTCCTCACCCACGCACACAAAGCACTCCACAACACCGGACCAGCGTACCTCAACTGCCGCCTCAACTTCTACACCCCCACCCGCCAGCTCCGCCGACCACGCCCTCGCCACCGTCCCCCGCATCCGAAGAGCAACCACCGGCGTCAGATCCTTCTCCCACCTCGCCGCCAAGACATGGAACACCCTCCCCCTCCACCTACGGCAGACACAGGACCTACTGACCTTCAGGAGACTCCTCAAGACCTGGCTATTCGAACAGTAGCAGCTCCCCCCCCCTCCCCTCAGCGCCTTGAAACCCTCACGGCTAAGTAGCGCGCTTTACAAATATAATGATTGATTGACTGATTGAATCTACTACAAAAAACCTGGAGGAAGTGAATGGAACAATTTCATGATAATGCATGAATATTCGCAATAACCAACAACAACTACTGGATTAATCACTGACACTGGGTACCGGACTAGAATGCTAACTGCCGTTAAGCGCTGTAGCGCCTCATCAGGGATAGTAAGTGCAATATTAATGCAATTACGATACGTTGCAATGTGTTAATAACACAGGTTTCATTCCATCATCCATATCTCTACAGACACCGTAATACTGATAACTTGTTTAACTAATAGCACTTCATACTGCATTCAGCAGTCTAGCAGGTGTCCATATTGCCAAGTTTAGTGGTACTCAGTTTACCTGCACTGGAAGTATGAAACGCTGAGCTGGCCTGGCTGGGGTTCACACACGTGACTCTGAGATGTCAGCGGCTTGAGTCACCTTGACAGACAAGGTTACTCGACCAAGACTCACTGACTAGCTGCAGAGAACAAAGTAACCTGCATCATTTTTACTGAAACAAAGTCTGCTCAAGTTATTACATTTCTGGGTCTTTGTGAAATGTCTGCACCACCCCAAATTCGAAAGGTGGTGGGGCACGCAGGACAATTACTTGAACACAACTAATTCACACCTCTCAACCATATCGCACTTAGAAACAACCAGTGCTCAGACAATTCAGTCTTGCATTGCGCCTGGAAAATGGCTGCAAACTACAAAATTCGGAGAACTGCGGCTGCACATATAGAAGAATAGCATTTGCAAATATGCTTTGAAACCTGTCGGTACTCCCCCCAGGCACACTCAAGCCATCGATGCAATTACAAAGTCTAGGTAAGACGATTCTGTGTCGATTCAGTATTCACCACTGGTAATAAGTGAAGCATGGGTCACTAGGTTTGATCATGCTGCTTAATAATAACATGCAAATGAGGCTCTTTCATCTGCTGCTGTAAAGTTATTTCCCTAGAAGAGAGGGCTCAGCAAAACCACGTATGGAATGCAGGTGTACAAATGATGAATGCTCTCTTGCTACAACCAGAATTCAGCAATTGAAAACTGCACAGAACGATCCCCGCAAGCTTTTCAAGAAAAATAAACTGACATTCAATCACTTTTCAGGTAGAACAGGAAAACAATTTCATTTAACTGAATTCTATCGCGCCCGGCAATGTTCCCGCTCACAGCATAAAAAGATCCACATGGGGTTTGAAAACAGCAAATAATTACTGGGGCCCATCAATTGGTCAAGAAGGGCTAACTTGGTGCAGTCTATGTTCTGTTCGGGCACAGATGCTGCAAGGATGGAAGTCCTCGAGTCTCTATGCATATGTTACATCCCCACCTTTGTTTTATTTTCTCTCAGTAAGATCCCCTATATGTTTCATTTTGTGCTTCTTACGCACACAACTGGTGGTACCTGAGATTGGGGAACTCTCCATTGGTCACCTCCCCCTGTAGAATCAAGGGGTGGTCCCTTGGACACATTTGTCAAGGTCCTGTAATGGTGGCAATAATTATAATACTCTCGTTTGCTGTAGCTGCATCCCGAGGCAGAGGTGCAACTTCGAGAGGTGCTCACACTTTGAACAATTTGGACGAAGCCATTGTCAGAACCTGGGTCAAAATGGCTAGTCAGGGCTCCCTTCACTCTTATAGTATGTTGCATAATGCGGGGAAACGTTTTCTGGCAAGAAGCAGTCAATGGTGTATTTTTAAACACATAGGGTCAATTATGTTAGTGTCAATTTATTATAGGGGTGGGGGGGTGTTTAAAGGGTTCTCCCACATAGCAACTGCTACATTTTAATACACACTGTGCTAGTACACCGAGTAGATTGTGGAATTTCGGGTTTGATTTCAGAAACAATCAGTGGCAAAAAAATGCATCCCAAAATGCACAGGACCAGTTACATTAGTCTCAACCTATTAAGACACTCACAAGATAATAAGGCAGTCCTCCCTAAAGGAAGTTTTGCAAAACTGGTGGCCAATGGTGCAGCTTAAGCACATTTTAGCCATTGTCCTGTTCATAGAACATTTCCCAATAACAATATGTTTATGTTATTTGCAGGAAACAGATTATTACAGCTGACAACTCCCTTAATGTCCGGTTGAAGGATGCCTCATGCCCAGACGCTATAACACAGAATGTTGAACGTATATTCAGTGGTACTACGTGGTAGCCCTGAGCCCCAGCTGCCATCATGTATTCATGGTTTTGATATGCTTGGCTAGTAACAGTTTGAAACGCAACTCTCGTTTGGAAAGATTTTGGTGGTAACAACAGTACAGGGAGCGCAAAAACTGTGCTTTAAGTGCGAGTATCAGTGGTGCCTCTACACCCATCACACAAACTAGATGTATCCAGGGCTATCCTGTTCGGGGATTTGCTAAACCTGGCACTTTCTTTTCTACTGCTGGTTTTGGAGTTCATCAATACAGTGGCAGGATCACAAATTAAACCTAGTTCAAAAGTCTTTCTTTCTTTCTCTCTTACGTTCACACACATTGACTCCCAGCTACACTCTGAGCAGTCTTTGGGAGGCTGTTGAGGGACTCCAGCTGAATCAAGGGGTCAAGCGAGGAGTGCCATTTATGGTCAAAGGGAGTGTGATGTCACATACACTTTGGTATTTTACTCATTTGATGTCCATGACAGCATTGAGCATGCATCTCATACATGACTATTAGTAGCAGGAGAGCATTAAATAGTAATGCTTTCTGGAAATATATAGCAACAGTGCATGGAGGACAAAAGCTGCAAATTAAGTCTGTGGAATTTTTACATGTTTTACAGACGGCATGGTGCATACATTTAATTGAAATCCTGGTGTGGCGCAAAAGGATCATAAAATATGTCTTCTTGGGGTAATACTCAACAGAAGCATAAAATGTACTTCTAGACCAATGGAAGACTTTATTCTAAGAGAAGAGATTGGTGCTATATCAGAAGGATTTGGATAAACAGGAGTAATGCACACTGTTCCTACTGCAAACATAACCATCTCCCTTCCACCCCATAACTACTGTAAAAAGGCATAAAATGAATAACCTTTATGGCCTCTGTTTTCCAAGAATCGCAGGTCTTCCTCAAAAACTCCCTCTTCAGCACTGGGCACACACTGAAATTCTACTATGAGGAGGAGGATGAGGCTCATGAGAGGTCAGACTTTTGATATTGAGGGGCAGTTTCTTGCCATAACAGGGCACTCTCTAAACTAGCTTACCTTTTCTTTGATTATCTTTGATAGTAAACAACGAGTTAACAAAGCACTGTCACCATCTGATTTTTCCCACTGTCACCCAACAACCTTCTTTCCTATCCTTATCCGTACTGCCACCACATTTCTCCTTTTCTTCATCCCCTACCTATTGTCAGATGCCTATGGTTGGTACCTATAAAGCACTGCTGCCTGTCTTAAGATATCAATGTCTTGGGCAACACACACTTCATTCGCAAGGCTCCTTTTTCATTATCTCTGCCTTGTGTCCTTCCTTTCTCTCTCCTTGCCCATATTAATTTGCTCCCACTCCATCTGTGCTTTGAGATGACCTTATGATGGCTTAAAAAGCTACGCAAAGAAGCAAAAAAAACAGACACCAACTGAAGTCCCTTTGCACTAAAATTCTAAGTTAATAGATTCGTCACTTGCAAACACTAATGTGTTTCTCTCTCGCTCCCTTTTTGCTTCTCTCTACGATCTTATAATTTCCCTGGGTCTTTGTCACTTTCTCTGGGTTGCTCTTTATAGGATTCTTTCAGTGTATCCTTTTCTCGCTCTTTGGGCCTTTTGCCCCATGCCTCTCTCTCTCTCTCTCTCTCTCAAGTACCCTGTGTTGGTTTGTGCACCACAGCAGGACAACTAGAGTCATTCAGGGGACTTTGAAGATGAATATGCAAGCTCTACTGGCCTTCTCTTTATAATCCTTCACCAAACAGTTCCCAACTCTCTGCCACAAAGTGGATCAGCCTCTTGTCCTAAACCAACTTCCCCTCTTCCTTTTTCGAGTCCCTCTTCTGATTACCATCCTGTAATCACTTAGCACCTCGTCTTCCCTTATCCATCGGGCTTCTCATTCTTCCTTCTTCAGATCGATCACACAGCGTTTCCTCATCCTTCTCCACTTAGCTATGCTCATCTCTTCGCTATCACACCCTTCCCCTGTCAACACTTCCCCATCTACCATTACAGTCCATTGTACTCGTTTCCCATCTGACATTCCTCTATTATCCTTCACCACCATCTACTTTTCCCCCCAGTCTTGCACCACACCACCCTGCTGGGCCTGTCACAAAAAAACCTTTGGGAAGGGGATCTCTCAGGTGAGCTGCAAGTGGTGTTTGCACCGAGCACACGTTGAACAATGTCAGAACATGGTTTGCCCAGCCAAAGGAGATGCTTGTTGACTATGTCTCCTATCAGCAGTTCTTTCACAGCTAAATGTCTAGTTGGCTGGTGGGGCCCAGGGGTCATGACACTTGTCAGTGGGCTAGCTACCCTTTGGGAATGCTGCTCCATATGCATTTCATTTAAAATGTTTTAAATCAGTCAGGGGGGCACACATTTTAATGTAGTGATGAACTGGACCTTCCACATGAAGTAACCTGCTAAAATGTTTAACAGTGAACATTGTGGGTGATTCACAGATGAAGTCAAGAGGTACTTGTATGGAATAAAATCAAAGATAGTATGATTGTCTGTGGTACATTACCCCAACTCCATCCTCCAAACATAAAATGTTACTTCAAAGGTAGCAGCAGCAATGCAACCTACCCATAAGACACACTGAATGGCACAGCATACGCTGCATATAGTCATCATTTTTCTGACAGACAAGGTATGTCATTGGCAACAGCAATACATACTTACCTCGCATACAGAACAAGTATAGCGTGGGCAACAGAAGCAAAGCCTGGGGGCTCCCTGGCCCCAAGGGCGTATTTAGGCTCCTGTGAGGGGCATGATTTTGCTAGGGGGCATCCTGGCATCGAAGGTACTACAACTTGAACATATTTTTGGAAGTGGCCTAATTTTGGTCTCTCCAACTCCCATGAGCTAATCCAAATCTCTGAACACTGGAACAGTGAAATTTAGAGACATAAATAATTGTAGAACCTTTCAAAACTGGGCAAAAAAGTGAGTGCTGCTTTCCCTCTGGAGTTCTACTCCTTGGTAGATGTAGGAGGAGAAGCTCCATTTTCTATGATTGCAGCTTTTAATAAATGCTTAGCTCATTGAACGAAAAGCAGAGTATTTATGTTTTCCATGAAACCTCCTTTAAGCTAAACCATGACTACTTATCCAAGATTGCCTAGGGAGTCGAGTCGAAGAGGTTTTTTTGGGGGGGAGGGGGCAGGAACACCAAGATCATCAAAGCAGGTTTTAAAGTTTTAAGAAAAAAAAGAGCCTAAAAAAGTCAAGCTCTGTGGAAAAACAACAGATCACAGTGGACCGGGACCTAAGCGTAATTTCAGGCGGACAGCGATGGAGTGCAGGTCAGAAACACCAAACAGGTCGTCCCAGTCAAACGTTTTATTTTCAGACTTAGTCTATGTTGTAATCAAAGTCTGGTAGCCGAGTGTAGTTTATTATGATTTATTCAGATTTATTTGCAGGTGTGTACATCCATAGGGAACAGCCCCACCAGGAGCAGCCTGCCTGCTGCTCAGCCCATACTCCAACTGTCACACCTCACCTCCCAGGCACCCCAAACATTACAATCATCATCACCACACTAACATTCCACAGAGAACACTCACACCGGCTGAGCAACCAGGACCCAAGGTAACAGGGGAGAAGAATGAATACATAAGCAAGATATTACATATCCTCCCCCTTTAGAGAACATTAAAGTTTAAAATACTAGGTGGAATAAACTATTCACATGTATAAGCAAGTAAAGAGAAATGAGTTCAATATCCCATTATCGTCGCCAAAAATGTTGTAATCAAAGTCTGGTAGCTGAGTGTAGTTTATGATGATTTATTCAGATTTAGTTGCAGGTTGGTACATCCATAGGGAACAGCCCCACCAGGAGCAGCCTGCCTGCTGCTCAGCCCTTACTCCAACTGTCACACCTCACCTCTCAGGATTCCCAAACATTCCAATAATCACCACACCAACATTCCACACAGAACACTCACACTGGCTGAGCAGCCAGGACCCAAGGTAACAGGGGAGAAGAATCAATACATAAGCAAGATATAATAGTCTACAACTGCTGGAAAGCTTCTTCTGGTCAGTCCTGCAGCCTCTAGCTTCTTGAGGAAGGCTTCTGGCCACCAGGACTCTGTCCAGCCAGGTCTCCTGTTGGGTCTAGTTATCTTTAGTCAGCTGCGTCCTCTTGGAGTCAGGAGTCCTTGTCCTTGAAGAAGGTAAGCGGGAGGCAAATCACTAGAACCTTGGACAGCAATTCGAGTCCTTGGGTGCCAGCAGGATTCAGAGGTACTTGAGTATTTCTTCAACAGGAGCCAGAAGCCAGGATTCTTCTTCCAGGAGGGCCTTTGTCTTCAGATGGATCCTACCAGGTTCAGTAATGTTCTGAGGAGGTGGTGGTGGTGGATGAGCGAGAATTATCATGTGCACTAGCAAGTACCATTGAGTTTCAACAATAAACATCTGTTATTCAGCACCAAGATACCCTTCTGGGTGAACGTGCGCTTTACAAATACATGTTATGCTAGGTTAAGTGACTAGAGGAATTCTACCACCCAATTCTAACAATTTTCTCCAAGTCCCTCAAGCACTTTTAGCAGCACTTTCTCTTTGCTCAACTGTAGAACTACCCACTGCAACTCCTACTTACACATTCTACACATGCTACGTAAGGTCTTCAAATGGCTACCACAGAACACCAGGCGGTCCGTCACCCCAGCATACATCACAAGCAGGCTCGACTAAAGCAACGCACTCTACGCCGGAATGTCCACGCAACTCCTACAAAGACTCCAGACCATCTAGAACGCCACTGCAAGACTCATACTGGACCTACCACACCGCACCGAACCTCAAGGAACTCCTCTGGCTCCCCATTCACAAACACAGCCAATTCAAACTACTCACTCACACATAGAAAGCCCTACATAACTTTGGGCCAACATACCTTAACAACCTCATACACTTTCACCAACTAACCAGACATCTACGCTCTACCTCACTCTCACTCACATACACTACCTGAATCCACAAAAACAAATCCGGAGGTTGCTCCTTATCCTACATTGCACCCAATACATGGATTGACCTCCCCCAGCACACCAGGGCCTCCCTCCTCACTTATTGAGTTTTGCAAAAAGCTGAAGACCTGGCTCTTTGAATAACTCTGAAGGGATCATTCGCCCCCTCACCTGCTCTAGCACCTGGATACCCTCACGGATGATTAGAGTGTTCTACAACTCTACCTACCATAACATAACCCATGAGCCCCTGGTTTAAGATGACAAGCCCAGTTGCCAACTGGTAGACCTGTCTTCAGCTTCTTAGTCAATCCTGTACCTGACAGAGTCAACACTCGTTTTCCCCCCTACTGCGTCTGGAGTGTAATTGTCTTGGAAGGTCCTGGGATGAATAAAAGAAGCCATATTTGGCATCTCCAAGTCAAAAGAGATGGCGCTGAAGCTGCCCTTTGTTCTGCCAACTGTTTCTAACCACTCCCAGATAGATGATTCTTGGTAAGTGGTCATCAGTTAACATCCATTGGCCTTTCCTGGGCCCAGAGGCAAGCCATTGTCCTCTGAGCCAAAGTGATTACCTTTCCCAGCCAAAGATGTGTTTTCCAGCTCTGGAATTGCCATAGGTGGCAGAACTGGTTTTCCATCATACTGTGAGTGGTGCGAGCTGGCAGAACAGGTTTTAAGCCAGTTGTGGCTCAGGCAGCCTAAAGTACATTTTTACAAAGTTACTTTTCTGCTTACATAATACAGATTTGATTTCAGCATTATGTCAGAATTTAAAAACTAAGAATGTGAACTTTGAAACATTTTTCTAGCCCTTTCCTAGTGGAGCCCTTTCGTGACCCTCGAGAGACTCTTACATAACCATTTCCTCTCTCCCCTGCTATTCACTTTTCTCCCTTTCTTCCCTAAGCGGAAGTGGAAAATAAAGATTTTAATCCTTCCTAGGCCTATTAGGGAGCGGTAAGGCCAGGTCTACAGAGTGAAATAGCTTTTGGGTTTTATTTCACAATAAGGGTACACTAACTTCAATATGTAGTGTGCCCTCTTTTTATACATTAGAGCAAGGCAAAATTTAGGGGTGAATTATGAATATATCAAAATAGGCTTTCTCTAAAGGGCACAGGCCTTCTTCTCAGTCATGTGTCACTGCAGTGCATTTAAACTGCATCCTGGCCAGAGCCCATTGGTGCTCCTGGCAAAAATATATTTTTGTTTTTATGTGGGTGATGTAAATAACACTGCAGCCCACATGACATTTAACCTTCCATGCCATAGGTGCACTTAAGGTACCATTTACAAGAGACCTATACAGCATTTAAATAGGCTAGGTGGAGAGTTCCAATGTACAGCACATGTTTTAGAGGGGAAGGTAAAAGCACTTTACTATGGTGCAGCAGTGGTAAAGTGCACAGAGTCCTCAATCCAGCAAAAATAGGGGCCAGAAAACGGTGCAAAATCTGGGATGACACTGCAGAAAAAGGCAACTTTGGTACATCAACTTTCTCATAACCCATCTTAATTAGCACTCATGTACTCATAGTTAAATGCTCCTCATACGCCATGCCAATGAGTTGATCCTTGCTCTGTGCAGACTGGGCTGTCCACTAACAGGAGAAAAAAAGCACGAATATTCGTAATTAACTGATTTACTAACTATTGTGACAATAGCACATTAGCATCTAACAAGGCCTAATCAAAAATACTAACTGTGTACTGTTTAAAGACCAGGAAAATAGCTTCAAAATAAAGGAAAGGCAGGAACCAGTATAATGTTTCCATCACTATGAAATCGGATTCCCAGGTTACCAGTTCAACAAAATGGATCATGGCTAATTCAGACAATTCTCCTAAGGGAGTTCTTCCTTCATGTTTAAGCGGTTCTTGAAGCCCGTTAAACAACGTTGTAAGGGGTTCATTTTCATGTTGGCTGGTCCAGCAGGCTTAATAGAAGTGAAAAAATACATATTACTCATTTAAGAATCTTTGGTGCCAGTGCTATCCTCATCATTTGCAATCAAAAGCAATAAAATGCTTCATCCCTGGCAAACTGATCCATCTCTGAAAACTCACATAACTGTTGATATCACCAGTAGGGACAGCATTCATTCCTATTAGTGCTACAGCCTTTCTTACCAGACGATCTGCTTAGGCATACAGTACCAGTGCCAGGTGATAAGCCAGTGATGTAGCACATTTCCTCACTTTGTAAACTAAATGTATTTAACTAAAAAGTGTAATTTAATGCTGAATAACACACGTATAATAAATGCAAAATTGCAGTAGATAATCATATTTAGGTCTTAAGACACACACAAAACTTAATGTAATGTATTTGCCTTAAATTAGTCTAACAACTAATGCCATGTTAAATGTCGACTTTACATGTTTTGGACAAGAGGCCTGTTTTCGCATTTAAACTGCTGTTTTGCACAAGATGTTTTTCTCTTCCCTACTGCAGATGTTGTAATCTTCGAGAAGCCTTCTGTGAGCTAGTGAATAGGCATTTGTTATGTAATAGACAACTGATAGTGAGGTTCTCACCGAGAGGAGAGAAGATGGCAGGAAACGCAACTAGTGGGAAGAACTGTCTGAACCACGAGATTTGATCAAATGTAACAATTCAAGGATTCGATTCTGATCCATTGTGATGGAGTGAGAAACTAGGGAGTTTACCTCTTCCCAGAGTTTCCTGGAAACGGACTGGTTGGTAGGAACTGGGAAAATGCAAGTTTTTATGCCACCGTTGTTTTAGTAGAATTATATTAGTCTGTGTTCCTTAGATTAGTTAGGAGGAAGACCCCGTAGAGCTCTTCCCGTGGAGCTTGCTTTTTTTCAGAGCTTTGCTTTCTCACTCAGAGACTAGCTACAGAGAGCTTGTTACCAAAATTTGAAAACAGACCTTAGGGATATCCGCTGACTTTGAGCGGAGAACACTTTCCAGCTTTTGCTAAATTTTGATGCTTGAAAGCTAAGTCTTCATGCTATGCATTTTTATTCTCTCATCAGAGCCCTTCATTTGGGTTTCTCAAAATGACATCTCACCTTGCTTATTGAAGAAATGGCCTTTTATGCCAGAAATCCCATTAATTTAGATTAGGTATTCCTACATGGAAAACACTTGCTGCATTTTCGCTATATTACTTGTAATTCTGACTAATGTGGTATTTAACCTTGTCTTGAAATATCGACTAATGGATTATTTGACTCTATAACCACAATGACTAAATTAAAAATGTACAAATGAATAAATTGACTTGAATTAAGTGGTTAATAAAATCTTTTCACTCACATCAACTTTTCTTAATGATTTTTGTGAAGCCCCAATTGGACTTTACTGCTCATGGTGTTTGATGTAAATGATTGTTCCTTATCATCTCTACTGTCAACTCACAATGGTCTACACAATCAACAGTGGGGGATATTTAATGATTATACCCGATGTTTAAGATACAAGAATCCCCACTCCTGCACCAGTCTAAAGATTCACTGTAGTTGCACTCAATAACCAAGTTTCAGACTCCTTGCATGGAAGTCAAGTTTGCTTTGTTTTCTTGTTGCTGCTCTAAATTGCTGGTGAGTTGTCTGACTTAGCAACTATGTGCTTGTCCTGGATCTAGGGAAAATGTCTGAAATATTTCTTGACCAACTATGTTTCAGAAGATTAATGTGCATCTCCCGCACAGATCATTGAAGAAATGTGTGACCTGCTGATGTGGATAGAAGAGTATGTGTTACAGCTAGTTAACAGGTTCCACCTCTCAAGGTAAGATGGAGCCGAGCAGTAGCTGGGACTTCAGGACAACTAGGCCCTGAACTGCGAGGTTTGGTGGAGGAACATGGCGGCCGCCGTTTGAACGGTCGCAGGAGTACCTCCTCAGGCTCCGAATGGCGGTGGGATCCTGAATCTCGGATGACCTCCCGTAACCACCCAATATCGCTGGATGCATTCTGAAACCCGGATTGTTGTTAAATTTGATTTATATTTTCTCCTTTTCTGTGACCGCGGCTTCTAACTCCCCTGCAATTGTTATGCGGGGGGTGTTTTTGGTTCTCGCACAGTCAGGCAGCAGTTGTGGCGGTTAACGTACTAGTTCCTCCAGCTCCTCCAGGCTGTGTTCGTGTCGGCGTCGGCGTCAGCTACGGAGAGCGTTGATCAGCAGGATGCGATTCAGGTTGGAGGTGGGGGGTTGCAGCAAGTGAGCGGAGACGAACTGAGCTTTTTTCTCTGTTGTTATGTTGTATGGGAGCACGAGCAAGAGTGAGATCGCAAAGCTTGAAAATTACTCACTCCTTCACCTCGGAGCAGGTAGGCGAGGTCGGCTTTCGGGGTAGTGGTTCAGTTGGTGCATTACCCGATTGTGCCGACAGTGCCGATAGTGCTTTACTAGTCGGTGAGCCTTTGCCAATTGTGGTTAGGTTGGAAGGTGAGCCCCTGTGTTTCAACTGTCAAGAGGATACGTGGATTTCTGAGAAGGGTGATATTTTTAGTGGGGTTTCCCCGGATTGTATGGAGAGAAGGGCTGCATTACAAGAGGGACCATCTCCCCCCAAAGCAACAAGATACTCACTGCGGGCAAGGGCGGCCTATTTGGCAGCCAATAATTTAATAACTCACCCAATCTTACCACAACGAGTATCCCCCCAGTCGCAGAAGTCAAAATTTCGGAAAAACGGACGAAAAAGGCAGGGGGACGGGTCTACCTATAATTCCAGGAAACCTAAATCCCTAAGAGGCAAGGGAAAACTCGGGATAAGAAAGCGGCCAGTACTAAGCTAAAAATTACACCATCGTTGAAAACCTTTTATCATGTTATGTCCCTTTCTTCAGCAAAAATACCGCCCCCGTCTGCTTCTTTTTCTGGAGTAGGGGGGGCTTCTGAAGTCTTGTCCGGGTCTAGTTCTGAGCTCCTCCCTGTCTCCTCCAAGGTCTTGGTGATGTCCACTGTACTCCTGTCTAATCAGCTTGAACATAGTGAACTTCAGGATAAAATTACCCCGCAGAACGGTGTTGAGCTAGTCAAACCTGCAGATAGAACTATCAATTTGGAGCTGGAGGTATCTCCGGCCATAACTCTTTCTAATAGATATTCTGCGCTAGGTCAACAAGAGGAGCCTGATTTAAACCTTGTTCCAGACCGGGGGGGGGGGAGCAGGGAAAGGTGCAGGTTAGGCAAGAAAATCCTGAGAAGGTTGGGGTGGAGTATGTGGAGGAGTCGTCTAAGGGGTGGACGGAAGATCTTCGTGGTCCTGTTGATCTGGATGGTAAAAATATACCCTCCTCCCCTCTGACAACTCAGACAATGTCTTTATCGAACTCTCAACCTCACTCTCTGGCAGACGTCCTCTTGGCTTTGAAAGAGGAGATCACAAGTCGATTCACTGTCTCAGAGGCAAATCAAGCTGAGTTGGCAAATAGATTTTTAGTCTCTGAAGCAAATCAGGTGGCTATACGATCTTCATGTGAAATACTCGCTAAGAAGTTGGAGGAGGTTACTGCAAGAACTGAGGCAATTGAAGAGGAAATCCCCAGGATGAAGGGAGTAATTGAGTCCACGGCTTCCCAGATGGAGGAATTGGTCATTGAAAACAAGGAGCTCAAGGATAATTTAGAAAGATTGGAAAACCATTCGAGGAAAAATAATTTGAAATTCTTAAATATTCCAGAAGCAATGGAGGGAGAGGACATAAAGGGGTTTATGATCTCATTATTGAAAGGCACAGTTCTCAAAAGTTTCCCTAATGTGGATTTAACCCATGGAATTCAGAGGGTGCATAGGGACCCCTTTAAAAGGAACATGGGCAGACAGAAACCCCGGAAAATTCTTGTTAATTTTTTATCATACTCAATCAAAGAACAGATCCTCTCTGCAGCGCTTAAAGAAGGGGTTTTGTCTTCTCCTCTCACTGACCTATCTCCCTTTTCATTTTCTATAAGATCTGATATTTCTCACATAACGGCTGAAAGACAGTGGGAACTGGGTAAAAAAATGGCAGAATTAAATAGCTTAGGGGCAAAGGCCCAATTAAGGTTCCCAGCTACTTTGCGTGTTATGTGGAACAACCACATGCACATAATTCGGTCGACAAAGGAAGCTGATGTACTTATAGCAAGTATTCAGTTGGAGAAGCAGGGAGGGTTATAGGGTTATAGGGTGGGGAAGTGGAGGTCATTTTGAGAACTCGGTTTCCTACCGCTAATTCTTTGTAGTCACTATGTAATGTATATAGCCTTGAGGGGGGTTGTCCCGAATAGGCGATTGCCTATTGGAAGGTAGGGTTCCTCAGGGTAGTAGGGGATTGGGGGGGCACGGGGGTTTAGGGTGGGTTGGGAGGGAGGTGGGGGGAGGAGCACAGGGTGAGGCACTGGGTTGGGGTAAAAAAGGTAAAAAATATTCCTCATCTCATATGTTCAGTAAGGTTGACTTTGTTCTTCTTGGTTTAATCAGAGAACTCCCTCAAAATCTTGGTATAAGGTATTCAAGCTGCGGAAGAGTAAAATGAATTGGGGTCGTAATATTCAATTCATTTCCTGGAACTTGAATGGCCTGAGATGTCCGAGGAGGCAAAGACTAATTTTTAAATATTTAGAGTTGTCACCAGCCCAGGTGTGCTTGTTGCAGAAAACTCATTTAAATAAATTGGGAGTCGAAAATAATCTTTTCTAAAATCCCTTGGATACAATGTTGTTGTTATTCTCAGCAACTATCAAATTTTCGTGGAGTGGCAATTCTGGTTAAGAAAGGTATTAATAGTAGGATAAAATCAGTTCAGACAGATCAAACAGGTAGATGGATAATAGCCCAGTTAGATTTTGAGGGGAAGAGATTACCTGCTCTTCTTTTTATGGCCCTAATACGGACGACCCATCCTATCTTGCCAGGCTACAGGACAATTTAATAATGGCAACCCCCCCTTATAATAGGAGGGGATTTTAATGTCCGCCTGGACCCAGTAAAGGATCGATCTAATTTGAGTCATGCTAAAGGGTTTACGCAGTCTCGGAGGGTCATGAAAAATTTGCTTTTCAATATTAATTTGGTAGATTTATGGAGAGCTAAGATGGTGAGTGCGGACGGTTTCACATTTTATTCTAAAAAATATCATCATTCCTCTAGAATTGATTTCGTTCTGATTAATCGAGAGATTACAGATAATGTTGTTAGTATATCTGTACTTCCGAGTCATCTCTCGGACCATGCTCCTCTTTTATTTTCATATCTCACAAGTAACATCTCCTTACAGTCAAGGTGGACTCTGGATAGGGTAATGTTATTGGATTTAGGTATTATACAGGCAATTAAAAAGTCTTCCCTGGAATTTTTTTCCTTTAATATAGGCTCTACTACAATAGAGTATGTGTGGGAGGCTTACAAAGCAAATTTGAGAGGGGCTCTACGTAGTCTAATAAGCTCCAAGAATAGGAGTAGAACCTTAGAATTACAAGCCCTGGAGGGTAGTATCTCTGCTTTAGAAGAAGTAAGGAGTCATACCCCTCAGGAGAGTCCAGGAAAATTGGCACAGATAGAGAAGAGACTTGAGGAGGTAAGGCAGGACTTAAGGATCCTTCTAGACTTGAAATGCAAAGCTCAGTGGCAAGTTCGTAATATGGAAATTTTTGAGTATGGGGAAAGAGCAGGGGCCTTATTGGCCTGGAAGGCAAGGATAGATCGGGCAAAAAACACTATTAATGAACTTATTATTGATGGTGTTGGTACTATATCCAGCAAGCCCGTGGAAATGCAGAATTGCCTTTTGTCCCTTTTTTCGAACTTGTACAAGGAGGATATTGATCCCTCACAGGATGATATAAGCCTGTGGTTAAGAGACAAGTTCTTACCTGTTTTAACAGAATCGGCCAGAGATCTCTTAGATTCACCTTTATCTATGGAAGAGATTAGGGTTCAAATAAAAAGGGCAAAAAATAAGAAGGCGGCGGGCCTTGATGCCCTTCCTAACGAAGTTTACAAACTCTTACTTGATGAACTCCTCCCAATACTCCACACTGTATATAATTCAGTCTATAGCTCTGCTGGGGTGATCCCCTGCTCCTGGAAGGAGGCCACGATTGTTTTAATATTGAAGCCAGGTAAGGATCCCATGATGGCTGACTCTTACCGTCCAATCTCCCTGCTAAATGCTGATTATAAGATTTTTATGAGCATTTTGGCAGGGAGATTAGCAAAGTTGGCACCAAGCTTGATTAATATTGATCAGAAAGGCTTTATGGTCGGGAGAACCCTTCAGGAACAAACAAAATTACTTATTGGCAATATCGATCTTGCTGAAATAAGGGGGACCCTTTGGCAGTAGTGGCCTTAGATGCCGCTAAGGCTTTCGATCGTGTGTGTTGGAAATATCTTTGGGAGTTGTTGGAGGTTATGGGTATGGGTCCAATCTTTGTGCAGACTTTAAAGAATTGTTATTCAGGAGCTTCAGCTAAGATCTTGTTAAATGGTTCTTTGACTCCAAGTTTTGTAATCCAGAGAGGGACAAGACAGGGGTGTCCTTTATCTCCCCTTTTATTCAATATCTATATTGAGCCCCTCGCTCAGGCGATTAGGCTGGATAACATCATAAGCCCTTTTAAATCGCAAAATTATCAGTGCAAAATCACCTTATATGCGGACGATATAATAATCTATACTGGGAACCCCGATATTTCTATTCCGCGGCTTGAAATCTTGTTGAGGGAGTTTGGTTCAATTTCAGGATATCTTGCTAACTCAGCAAAAACTGAGGTTATGTGCTGGAACACAGTGTATAATCAAGGTTCTATGAGTAGAGAATTTAGGGATAAAGATTGTTAAGGATTTGAATGCAATCCCCCAGATAAATTTGATGAAAATCGAAAAAGATATTGACTATCTCTTTGCCAGGTGGAAAAACCTCCCTTTGACGATCTATGGGAGGGTCAATCTGGTAAAGATGTCAGTACTACCTAAATTAACTTTTCTTTTTAGTGCGATACCCCTCACTTTTTCTCAGAAAAATATTAGTAAGATTCAGGGTAAAATTGGTAGTTTTGTATGGGGACAAAAAAGTGCAAGGTTATCTTGGAAAAAACTAAGAAGGAAGCCTTTAAAAGGTGGTTTAGCATTGCCTGATATTAATTGGTATTTACTGGTTTTTCAATTTAAGGGTGTAAGGATGCTGTTGTCTATTCCCGAGGAAACCAAGTGGGGTAGGTTATTGGGCGAACTGGCCTTAGTAGAGGGAGGCAGTGGACAAAGGGGGTTCCTTTATAAATTTGGGACACCTAGATTTTTCAAGCGGGTACGTCTTAAGGTCTTAAAAGCTGCTTTGACGACCTGGTATAAACTAAGACGTATCTGGGGTATTGGTTATTTTTCTGCCTTTGCACCTATTTGGGATTCTCCGGGGACCCCCCTCTGCTTGGGCGATAGTTTGGCGATTCCGATTAGAAGAGCTGGTTTGGAGAAGTGGTTTGATCTGGTGGATTCAGATGGGGTTCTCCCTTGGGAGATATTTCAAGATAAGATCGGTCCCTCATTCTCTAGGTTTAAGTACCTCCAGTTAAGATCATGGTATGAGGCGGAAGCCCGAGAAGCAGAAGGGAACTGGGAACTCGAGCAGTTATTTCAAGACCCACGCCCAAGGAAGAAAGAAATATCGTTGTGGTATTTAAGCCTTTTGGAAGCAGAGGATCACGAGATCCCCTCTCAGCTATCGGTGTGGAATTCCTCCCCACTTGCTCGGGATACTGTAAACGCTTTTGAACTCTCTTTTAAGTTATTGTATAAATACATCAAGCCTGCCAGGTTAAAGAAAAACCACTTTTTTGTCTTAAACAGGCTTTACTATACCCCGGCCAAAATAGCCAGATTTTCACCTGTTCCCATCCCAGTATGCCCGAGGTGTTTTCTCAGCAAGGCAGATGACATTCATATGTTTTTTGACTGCGCAAATTTAGGTTTATTTTGGAGAAATGTGGGGGTCACCTTGACAGCTGTTTTCCGAATACAAATTGAGATCGATCTCCATCTGGTGGTTTTTGGTGTAAACAACTACGTAAAAGAGAGACTCCCTCAGATCCACATTGGTTTATTACTCTACCTTGTGATTTTGGCTAGGAGGGAGATTTGTATAAGATGGAAAGATTCCTCCCCTCCCAATAGAGAAAGCTGGTTAAAAGCGGCATTCCGCATGGCCTGTTTAGAGCAAGAAGGGACATCCGGAATTGATAACATTTGGTCTCCTCTCCTAAGTTGGGGTCGGCTCCTCCACTTGACAACTTGATAACTTGATATGATATACGGCGTGTCCAATGATTACACCAATCCTCAGAAACGAGAGGAAGGCCGTGGGGCATCAGATAAAAAGCAGTAAGTCGAGGGGCGCCCAGTAATTCACAGGGCGACTTGTTAAAACTGCTTAAGTCTTTGGTGAGATGAGGACAAAAAAAAAAAAAAAGGTAAGATGGAGCCATTGCTTCCTGAGACCTAAGATGGATGAGAGAGACTCTGATGTAACAGCAAGTCAAGAGGATTTTGTTGAACTGATTTTGAGAATCAAGCAGGCTTTGTTATTTATAACTGAATAACTACAGGTCAGGGTTGGCTTGTGTGGGGCTGGGAAAGTTAAAAGGTGTGTACCGCAGAATAGGATCGTATAGAGTTCTGGCTCAATAGCCCAGCCTTACAAGTGTGGTTTGGTAAATGCACTTAAGTACTACAACAAACAAGCTTTCTAATATGCCCTGTAAACGGAGGTTTGCTGCCCAAGGGGAGAGACAAATTCTAGAGGAGATTGCAGGAAAAATGTGAAAGCAAATGGCGCAATTAAACTTTTCATTACAGCACAAAGGCCTTGGTGCCATTCACACCAATATTTCTCATAGAAGAGCATTCAAATTACAACGCTCTATAGCAATTGTCATACATAGGGCTCAGTGATGCTCCAGTAAAACTCAGAGACATGCTTTATGTCATGGTGTGATTTTTTTACTGGGTATGCTGCCCCAAAGCCTCTATAAATAAAGGAATTCAAAAATTATTCAAACATTATAGGAAGTGCCTTACGTACGCAAACACCATGGCTGTTACTAATTGGCTCACTGTAGCATCACTGGCACTTTCCTATAGTAGCAGGAGGACCAGGCACAATGAATTTCTCTTCTGATGCTCAATGTGCGTAACTGATGTTCTGCGTCTCAAGGGTACATCACACTCCAGCAAGTCCTCAAATAGAAAGAATCTAGTAACTCCTTCTCAAAATAAAGCATAATAAAAATGAGTCAACCATGGCATGACCCATGTATTTTATTCTATGCCTTGACTCATGATTAAAAACGTTATAACATGTTTAGACCAGTTTGCTGCGAACGGCCCACATGTTTCATTGCCAAACAAAACTTACAGGCAAATTCATCATGCCATGTCGACCAAATGTCACCCAACTGTGCACCGTACCATATGACCACCAGGCGAACGCCTACCAGTGAGCCATAGGAGAAGCATTGGGACGGAAATTGTGGTCGCCGCCGGTGCTGCAGGACCTTGAAAACAGTGGCTGTTTTGTAAGCTTCTAATTTGCTGCTGTTGAACTGCTTGTATTTTGATTAGGTATTCCAATCTAGTAGTTGTTTTTTTTTTTTACATTTCCATCTTTATTTATCCATATTTATTTGTTCTCATCTTATTCGTATATATATACCTACATTTACTTTCTGGTAGAAGAAAAAACGGAGTTGCAGCTATGTTTTTTTCACATTTATAAACCTACACTAACTCCACCATATCATCATAATTCAACTTTATTAGGCTGTCAATCCTGCCATAAAAGCATAGTTCATGAAACATACAATAAACACAATTCTGTTAAAAAAAATCCTCTAAAATATGATTAAAATAAATAACAATACAGTATACTTTTGAGGGGAATAAATGCTATCCTCAACCATGAACAGAGAGCGCTCATACTTAGTCACTATTCTTTATATGCAAACTGCTAAACCGTACTTCTTCCTACTGACTAAAGAACTTTTAATAAAGTTAATCTTCCTGCTGACTAAAGAACTTTTAATAAAGTTTATCACAGCATAATGGATTTGGGGGTATCTAACTTTTGAAGGAAAATGAGAGCTGTCTTATAGTGTCTAATATTAGCAGCTCGAAATACTGGGACCAAGAAGCACTTCCTGTGCGAGGAATACAAAGTGCAAAACAACATTAAGTGCAAGGTGCTTTGCGTCACAGTCACAGGGAAGATTGTTAAACCAGGTTCCCTGCATAGGAAAGGCTACAAGAAAATGAGTGTAATTAAAACGCAGCATAGTGAGATACAATATCTACCTCATATTTTGTGTAAAAGACATATAAAACTCCAGACCTACTGAAGATTTAATAGATAAATAATTGAAAGCTGTTTGTAATCAATAAAAATCCCACTAACACTTTCACATTTGCACTTGCCTAGCGTGTAGGCCTGGGCGGGAGATTCCACTCCACTCGCAGAGTTTTTCCCACTCCGCGCAGCATGCGGAGTTCCACGCAGAGTGGAGTTTTTTTCTCGCTCACGCTCACCAACGTTAAGTTGCCGACGCGAGTGAGGAAAATCTTACTCTAGACCAGCTCCCGGTGAGGTTTCTCAACTTGGGCAGTCAGGGATGGGTGCTACCGCCCACGTTGATGAACCTTCCAGTCGCGCTGAGGAAGCTGCCACTCGAGTAGAACATCTACTCGAGCAGCAGAAAGAAGCAGCGCCTTCTTGCGCTGCACATGGTGCCGTTTACGCTGATTTTACAGCACGGGACAAACACCCGGTGCTAAAAATCAGTGCGAGCGGCGCAACGTAATGCCCTCCGCCACTTGCGAAACTCCGCGTAGCGAGGCAGTGTTTTCTAGTCACTTGGCGGAGTTTCGCGTCGCAGAACTCCGCCCAGACCTACATAGTGTGCCAAGTAGCCATATACAATAACAAAACAATCACCTGAAAACAGTATGAATGTAGAAACAGCACATGAACATATCTGCAGCTATTTCATTGAGAAAGGTAATCACTTTTTTTTGTGAGGGTGGGTTCACAGACTTCAAATACCTTTGCTGCTGTTTGCAGTCAGGGTAATGTGAAAATAAAGTAACAGGATGATTTCATCCCTAGAGGGGTGACTTTGATGGTGAAAGAACGGAAATCTATTTTAACAGTAACTTGAGGTGCCGTTAAACTTAAATAAATATATTGTTTGATCACCCATATGAAGACTTCTAATATTACAATCCACCAAATGCATAAATAACCCACAAAGGAGCACCTAAAAGAAGCAAGGCCAATTGTATAAACTACATTAAGGGTTGGGTGGGTGTTGGGGGAGTGTGGAGGGGGAAAGATGGAGGGACGGAAATAGGCATCCTATTCTTCTGATCTGAACTAAATTAAATGAAGGTGCAGTTTACTACCATGCTACGCAACTGGTAAGTGGTTAGCTTTTTTGAGCCATTTCCTTTTTGCAACAGCAAACATAAAAGGTTGTATTTTGTCTACAGCAGACAATATAAAAAACAGCATCATCAGTTTGTGTGATCTGGCCCCTATTTTCTGGGTAGGTCATACGCATGCACTTCACTCCTCCACCACTGTGAAGAATTAGGCCATTATTTGCCTAGTCTTTGTCCTTCCAAAAGCCGAATCTGGTAGGGCATATTAATTGTTTGAAAACTTTAAGTAGACAAAAAGAATATAGAAAGGCAGAGCAATCTTTCAAAGTGGAAACACAGATTGGGACTTCTAAAACAAAGTTAGCTAGGAAGCAACGCAGCACTGTACATAACAGTGGAGACGAGAACTATTAAGCATCATGCACATAACTGGGAAAGGGTTAACAAATCAAGGCCATCTGCATAAACAGAGTGCGAATGATCCCCTCGTTGTTGAGCCTAGGAAGTTTATGGAGGCAGGTTGTTCCCTATTGCTGGTGAAGAAGGTGCTCCTTAAAGAGATGCATTTTCATCTCTTTATCCATCATGCAGGGGTGATAGGGCGAACATGATCAATGAATCAATGTTGTTCCCAATGCAAGGTGTAGCTTCAGAACAGTTGTTTAGGTTTTTTTTCTTGTTTGGGGAATTCTTAATTTCAAGATAGACTATGGTGTTTGATTTTACGCCTTGCAAGCAGGGTACAATTGAGTTTAATTCTCCTCTATAGATTATTGGTTTCTTAGTCAGGCAGAGTGGGTTAGCTGTTACTGCCTTCCAGAAGATGCAGCACGTCTAGAAAAAGAGGTCGTCATGGAAGGACCTTCAGCGCTGCTCCACAAAGGTGGGTGTAATGTGGTCATACTTCTTTAGTGTTTTGATAAGGTGACCAGCGGCATGTCGGACTCTCTTACATAGGATACAGAGAAGTTGGATACTCTTGCAAGTAGGGTGTTGTTGGCATACAGATCAGAAAGGGCTAGGGCTGGATGGTGGTTCTTCAGTCTAAGTCAGACAGGCAGGGTTTAAATCTCTGTGGGATGGGGATTTCGTACGTGTTTTTTTTAAATTAAATTGGATGTATTTATGAGGTTTGAAGAAAACCGCACTAATAATCCAAAAAGTGTGCATAAGAGGATCATTGATAAAGTGATTTCAGTACTATTTCAGTTGAAAAGGCACTGTACAACTCCAAAAATGAACAGAGGTCACGCAAGCCCGGGGGGTACCACCCGAGTCATCTCATTCTGTAAAAATACAGCATTATTGTACCAAGACCATGTACCTCTGGTGGAAGATGCTACCAAAATTTTATGTCACTCATTCCTGCCTTTTGGAAAGTCCTGGTTGTCTTCTTTCTTAGGCCTTTTGTTTATACCAAACTTTTGACAAAGCATAATTCCACTGAAATACATTGTTATTTCAGTGGCATAACTCTTCCTGTTTGGGAACAAACGCAGAACTCTTGGTGAGCCCTTCCTTAATGAGCATGATTGTCATAGGAGAAATTAATGGCGCTCAATAGCTGGAGAAATCTGACTTAAAAAAATTATGCCAGTAGTGTCTCGGCTATAAAGAGGACAACCCAGGACACACTCCCTGGATTCTAGCACCTTAGGCGGGATGTCCCTCCCGTAGCCCTGCGCATTGTGAACATAACTTGGGGAGCAGCCTCGACCAGTCGTGGACATTCCTGAAAGACCTTAAAGGAGCAGACCAGTCTTGAATTAGCCCGAGTAAGTCACCGGCCAGTCCACTCCTAGGGTTACAGAAAAGTGCATGTACGGATAACAGAGGCATGTACGGATAACAGAGCAGCTGAAAAGACGAAAAAGGCTATGGGGATGTGTTGATGAAGAAAGTGAAATGCAACAAAAGTAAAGAAACTAAAATGAACTGCTGATAGGCAAGTAGTGGTTAATTGAGAACAGGCATGTGGCATCCTACCACCACAAGTACAACCTCCAACTGACATCGCACTGTATTCTAATGCCGACATTCTAGAACCCTAGGTCATATATCCCAGATACCACATCTCCCCTTCTTACATATAAATATTAATGGCTTACAATAGATAAAATAATGAAGATACAGGTACAAGTAAAATGGTAAGATTGTACACAATGATTACAAAACTCTATGCATGTAATAACTCATCCCCCTACCCACTACAAGAACTAGTAACTTGCCCAATAAATTATTCAATAAATAAACACACACCAGTAATAGATCATATACATTAATGCAGAATTCCTAATAATACACAACTCAGTAACTATACATAAAATGATGGCAATTCCTGTAATCTTATAAGTTTTAACCCATCACAAATTAATTGAATGTTTTGGCCAGCACTACAGCTCTTCCAGCATGAGTAGCTTCTCTGTCACCACTCATTCCAGTAAGACTTACCTCTGGAACAGGATTACTTCCATCTTCTCTGTTTGGTACCATATTGAAATCAGGCATTCCCAAATCAGTAACCAACCTATCCTCATTTTCGTCCACATCCACTTATTAGACTGAGAACAGTTCACACGCAAAGTTTTGTTGCGCTGCCAGTTCAAGACTTGTTACATCTCGACATTCTACAAAAATGCCAAACTTTTCTGTCACTCAGTAATGCAGATTTTGCTTAAAATTCCACAACTTGAAGAGGTTCTGAAAACTTGCTGCAACCCTCCCCAGTTCTGCAGTCTAATTTAACTCTTACCCAATCACCTGGCACCAGGTATACATCCTTCACTCCATGCTTCCTATTGTAATATTACTTATACAATTTCTGCATCTTTTGTAAATTCCTTTTCACAACAGAGGGAGACCATTTACTGCACAACTTTATACTCCTCCAAGCTATATTATCCTTTGTAAAGGGTTCCCTCCCACTTACAATCCTAAAGGGACTGTATCCTGTCATAGTGGGTGTTATTCTGTACGCACATACTGTCTTGACTAACTCTCCCTCCCAATCAGGACCTGCATTTACGGCTGGCTGCACACTTCCGATTAACACCCTGTTGAAGCGCTCTACAACTCTGTTGCCTGCGGGATGATAAACTGGTGTGCGCTTTCCTTTAACACCATCTATTGTCAATCATTTTACAAACATTTTTGCTGTAAACTGAGGCCCATTGTCACTTAGAATGGCCTTGGGTATGCTGGAGTAATAGTCAATGTCCATAATCACATGTTTGGATACCCTCCAACTGTCCAAAATTGGTCCTAGAATATTAGATCCTCCAACAGATTTTCTGGACACCTCTGATCACCCAGCGAAGGGCAGAACACTGATTTCGCCTTAAATGAAGTGGCACAATTTCTTACACATTTTTTAGCCTTCACATCAACACCACGCCACCATTATGAAGATTTTACCTTTTTCTTAAGTTTAACTATGCCTAGGTGACCTTTGTGGTTTATTTCCAAAATCTTTTGCCTTAACCTTTTAGGAGGTAACACCCTGTCACCTCTAAGAATGTGACCGGTATCACTAAGGGACAACTCATCCCTGATTTCCCATAAAAACAAATTGCATGAAGAATGCAAGAAGTTATCTGTCCAGCCACTGGTAATCAATCGCCTTACCATTCTTAACACTTTGTCTTCTTCATAACATGCCTCCCATTCTAATCTAATATTGCCAAATTGCTTTATCTAATTATGGCCACACTATATTCATCCCAATTATTATTGGTGTATTAACACATGGGTAAAGGTGAAGAGCTCAAATAATCAGATACTTTATTTTTCCTCCCAGGTAAGTATTTCACATCATATACAAAATCCAGCAACCTAAGCGTCATTCTCTCAATGTGCGGTGTAGTTCTGACCATCCCATTGGATGTAAGGACTTTTACAAGTGGTTTATGATCGAAGCGTAATCTGAATCTAGACTCAACAAATATTGACTGAATTTTTCCATGGCCCACACTGCAGCCAACATCTCCTTCTGAATTACTGAGTAATTCTCCTCTGCATGGGACAATAAGCAAGTGCTTTATTCCCCCACATCTGAAATTTGGGTTAAAACAGCTCCAAGGCCCTTGCCACTGGCACCTTTTGTCAGCACACTACAACCACCAACCCCAAACCCTTTCAGTGGAACAGCTTTTAAATATGTCCTTCCTAAATCCTTTAAAATCTGCTTGCAGCTCATCACTCCACCTGAATTTCTGCCTTGCTTTCAACAATTGCCTCAATCCATGCGTCTTCATGGCAAAAGTTTGCACAAACTTAGAAAAGTATTCCACTAGGCCAAGGAAGGACCTAACTTCATACTTAGAAGTCGGAGCTGGAGCATTGCTAGCTGCCTTAATGATGGTCTTCTTGGTTGAAATGCCATCACTCCCTACCTCATTCTTTAGATACGTCACAGACCGTAACGCAAATCTGCATTTACTTAATTCTGCTGTAAGTCCCTTGTCTGACAATTTCCCCAAAACCAGCTTTAATCTGTCATTGTGTTCCTGCCTGTCACGACCCATCACCAATATGTCATTTTGAAAGTATGTCACCCCCTGCATCAGGCGCTAAACACTGCAGCTGCCGATGCAAGATCGAATGGCATGAGTATGAACCTGTAACAACCGATGTTGAACTTCTACTAGACAGATGCAGCTGAATTTGGTGGTAGGCTGAGGTTAAGTGTATTATTGTAGAAAACCACTTGACTCCCATTACACTGTGATAGTAATTCATCAATCCTCGGAAGGGGAAACTTGTCTACAACAATGGTATTTAAATCCCTAAGATCAATGCATAATCTTAAGTGGCCATTAGGTTTCCGAGCCACACTATGGGAGCCAACCATTCAGCACACTCCACTGGTTCTATTACACCCTTGCTCTCCAGAGCATCTAGCTCTTCCATTACACTTTTCTTAACCTCCATAGGTATGTTCCTGACATTGTCACTTACAGGCACAGCTCCCTCCTTTAGCACAATTTTGTGGAGTAATCCACTTAATTGACCCACTTTGCCTGAAAACACAGCAAAAATCGTTTCACTAGTTCTTCTTCCCTAGACCACGGGTTACTGCTGTTAGGATCGAGGGTGAAGCCCAAGGACCCCATATCAATCCATCCCAGTACTGAGGGACCCTTTTCAGCCACATACAACTTCCCTTGGGATTCTCTTCCTCCAAATTGAAACATGACTTTTTTGTACCCCACCACTGGAATCTTCTCACCCATCAACATAACAGGGTGTACATCAGTGGGATCCAACTAATCCCCCCATACTCGCGTAAATCTTTCTTTCCACATCGAGCATTGCACAATGTTGTATGGTGACCCAGAGTCTGACACTATCTGTATGTCAACCCCTCCAATGGTCATAGCACACATGGGCTTCTTCCTTGTCACTTCATTCACATTCAGTACTGCATCTTCAATACTTAAAATGCCTTCATCGCTCATTGACCCATTCTCTCCATCCTGTTCTTCATCATCATTTTCCAAAACACACTTTACAGAACATGCTTTACTTTTTTTCTTTCTGCATACTTTGGCAAAATGGCCACCAATCCCACAAAATGAAAGATTGGACTTGATGGAAGGACAGTTTTTGTCTCTAGCCATACGTCCTTGTTCCCGCATCTAAAGCATACTGGATGCTTGTCATTCACCTCAGTTTTGCTCTTTTCATTTTGTTTCCATCCAAAGCTTTTTCCGCCACACTTTTCATTCCTATTCCCATTTTCTCGAACGATGGATACTTTACACACTGGCTCTACTTCTCCCCCACTCTTGAGTGCAACCTTAGCACACCTTTTGGACATTTCAACCTTTTTTACTAAAGCAATGACTTCATTGAGTGCCGCATCGCCACACACCCACAATTACTCTTGGATACCTGTGTTACTAGAATGCATGGCAATTTGGTCTCCTATTAGGTCGTCATGCAAGGCACCAAATTTGCACAATATAGCTAATTCTTTTAGTGCTACTACATTATCCTCTACAGATTTAGATTTTGCCTGTTTCCGTCGAAAAAAGTAGATCTGTCTATGGTCGCACACACCACAGACTGATAATGAGAATCTAGATCTTCAAGGGCTTCCTTAAACATATCTGAGCCTGCATCTCACCTTGGTTTTTTCTCCATCTGGCTATAAAACATAATTCCTCTGGACCAAGATTATGCAGATGAATGTTCTTTTTCCTAGTAGATGTAAACTCTTCGTCACTCTCCTCTTCAATAGCCGATATATAACAAAATAATCTTCCCAATCTAGCCATTTCATCTGAGGTTCTCCCGCCCATGGAAGAAATGGCACCTGTGGGGTAAGGCCTATATTTCACTCACTCATGTTCACTTCTCTAAGTATTTTCTAGCACACTGTATATAAATATGTGTATGAATGCGCAATAGCTAAGGTGTGCGCATCACCGACACGCACCACTGCTAAATATATTGGTGTACTTATCAATGACACACACCACTGTTAGGTGTGAAAAAATGGAAATTCCACTGAATGTTCCAAAATTCAGCATTCACTAGGTTAAATTACTCTGTTTAACAATAATGATGCTTAAAGCGACTCAAATGGTGTGCACATCACCGACATGCACCATTGCCCATTATGTTGATATGTGCATCGCTGCCCAAAAGTTGCACTACTACTATGTTGTTATGCACCACTGCCAATTATGAGTGTGCACATCACCGTTGTTGTATAATAAGCACCTCTACCAATTATGTTGGTGCACGTATTACCGCTGTTGCATAACGCTGTGACTTATGTATGTGTGTGCATCCACACCAATTACCAGCAATGCTGACCGCTCTTACTTAAGTTGGCGGCTCGTGGATATGTTACATGAACACTTCCCCAGATATTGGTGTGCACATCACCGACATGCACCACTCTCAATTATGTTGGTGTGCGTATCACCGACACGCACCGCTGCCAATTACTTTGTTTCTGTTTTATTTTTTGAAGCATCTCTTGCTAAATCTGTTGGTGTGCATATCACCGACACGAACCAATTACCAGCGATGCTGTCTGCACTTAACTAAGATTGTGTTACGCTGGCATCGTGTTGCATCACCTTCCCATGCAGCGATATAGCTTGACTTTCCAATTGCCCATGTCACAAGCTCTTTCCCCACAATGCGCGCATGCACTGCCTTACCGTGTCAGGGTCACAAGATTGGGCTCGAGCTGCCGCTAGCTCTAACGACCTCCCAAAACCTCTACAACCTCCTACGACCTCAGGAATCACCGCTACCAGCACACCACGGCACAGGGTCGGATTGGGATCACAACTGGGCCCGGGCACTCCCAAAAAAGTGGCCCCCATTCTTGGATCACGCCCATTCACGAAACAACATTTGGCTAGTCTGATCGGGCTCATTTTTAGAGAAATGTTTCATAAATTATGTATTTTAAAGCTCATAGAGCCAAAAACATTGGTGAAAACTAGAAGCACTACATTTTGGCGGGGCGGGCGAAGTGAAATAAGTGGCTCAAAGGCCACAACTCCTGATATGGCTATGTTTGCCACCCTGGCTGTTTTTTAACCAGCATTACCAGTATTTTAATGCCCTTGCCAGTACGAAAATGAAGAAAAACACCTAAAGCTGGTATTTTCTCCCCTGATCGAAATGTGCTTTAAGTTTGAACGGTAAACGTAAGGTGAAAGCAGATTAAAATGTGGTCTAAAGTTTCTTTAATGATCCGTGACTGATAGTTAAAACTAAACAAAGGAAGAAAAGCCATGTTAAGAAGGAATACAGACTTTTTTATTATTGAATAAAGAATCCTCTCTCATTATTAAGTTCCAGCCTTTGCAGATTCTTAAAAAATGAGCAAAGAGAAGGTTATGTTTTTTTAATTGTAGTTTTATATAGCGTAAACTCGGCCAAAGGGCGCAATTATATGAGCACCAGTTCCATTACAGAAGATCACATTTATTTTCATTTTAGGCCTTGTGCAATTAAGTCATTTGCCCAGAATCACATGATGTTGAGGAGATGCTGGGACTCAAACCTATTTCCATAGTTCTACATTCGGCAGCTCTGACCCTAACATTACATTATCTAAATTTTCCGTTCTTGGAAAGGTGCTTCACAGCGAGGTTTATGCAAACATACACCCCCAGCCCCCCAACCACCAAGGCCTGAAAGACACTGTAGCCGAGGTGCCAACGACAGGCCCTCAGCAAGGCCATTCACTTACTCACCCCAGCCCAGCCAACTGTAGCCTCAGGGTGATGGCCTGGCAGGGGAGGGGTGAAGAAAAGCACAGTGCTGCTACTGCTCCAGGGGAGCCGAGGTGATAATGGCCCACAGCAGGGGAGTGGGACATTGCTTCTGGGCGTCTGCGCCGGCCCCACGGGAGGCCAAGATAAAGTCTGCAGCGGACAGAACAATATTGGCCTAGCGACGCTGCTGAAAGCAATCCCCTCAGAGCCTCTTTGCTTATGATGCTGCCCCCCCCCCCTTACAGTGGCGTGGTGGGGAAGACAATAAGGCTCTGTGGGCCGGTTGACAAAAACCGGCCCACTGGTGACCCTTAGGCACCGCCCATCGGCCAATGACCAACTGCCCGCCTTCCCAATCCGATGCCGCCACGGCACCAGCCGCAGGCTAGTAGTCCTCAGGATTCGTGGTCAGCTCCACCAAAACAGCGACTGCACATCTAGGCCTGTTCTCCCAAATGTTTTGCACTGTGGAGACACGTAGAGGCCAGTGGCGGTGCGTCCATTAGGGCGCTGGGGCGTTGCCCCACAAGCCGCCCACGCCCGCAGCTCCCGACATTAAGATAATGCATGTCAGAGTCAGGTGAGTCAGCATGACGCCGGACCGCCCACCCCCTTCAGAGTCTGAAGGGGGTGGGCGGTCCGGCGTCATGCTGACTGACATGCATTGTCAGGCCAGGGGGTGGCGCGGAGCGCACAGCAGCCAGCAGCACAAGTGCACATGACTGGTGAAGGTCGGCGAATTTTTCCGCCGTGCCCAGTCATGCGCACTAGTGTTGTGTCTGGCTGGTGGCTGCGCATTAGGAGAGCAAGGGTTGAGCAAAGGCTCAAACCTCGGTCTCCTAATGGGCAGGCGGGCGGCGAGTAACCCTGCTCTAAGCCAATCCTGGCGCTGCTGGAGCAGCGCCAGTATTGGCTGAGAAGGGTTGCCAGTGCCACTCCAGTCAGTGACGCGATAAAGTTGAAGGCGCCAACGCGGCGGGAGTCGGACCCCGGCCCAGGAACAGAGGCGGCGCGGACCCGGTAAGTTGTTTGCTTTATTTTAATCATTATCTTCCCCGCGCGATCCCCCCCACGATTGCGAGTCGCGACTGTGATTTACTGTTTGCCTGGATTTGATTTTGCACTTTCTGTTGTAGTTGTATTTTCCTTCTCATTCCATTTCGCGCTGTTCCCTGCATCGCTGTTCTCCCGCCGTTCTTTTTCCTGCTGTTTCCCCCTGCTTCCTGCCTGCCCCGCCGTTCATGCCTCTTGCCCTGACCGTCTTGTTGTTTAGCCTGACTGTTGCCCGTTATGAATTGCCATGGGCAGGGCCTCACCCATGTCAGCAAACAGCAAAGCGGTTGCGTGACAGCTGACCTTGCCCAACCCTGCCAGCATCTGCCTATCAGCAAATCTAACACACGGGCCAGCGGGGAGCTGCTGAGAGATCTCCAGAGACCTTAGTGGAAGCTAAGGCACCCCACGCTCCCGTACTCTTCTCTGTGGCATTCGCCAGTAAGGGCACAGAGTTCAAGGCGCACTGCCCGAGGTGCGGGTCATCAGAGTCCCAACGGCTCATTGATCAAACCGCTGACGTGAAAACGGAGGCCTCAGTGCGCACTTACTGTTCTTACTACGTACAGGTATCCATTTGCGTTTTTGTTGAGATAGATCAGAAGGCGGAGTGTCTGCTGCCGAGACCACAGTGTAACCTTCGGTCACAGGTTCACATCCTCACAGGATAGACTTCACCTTAAGCAGCCGATAAAATAACGCCCTATTATGTAATAAAGCATATGACTTGTGATGCCAAACGCCAGTTCAGTTTGTTGCGCCTGTTAAATAACCGAAGGATGGTGTGTGACAACACAGCCATGCGTGCCTCTCCTTCCAGAAGGATGGGGACCACACGACACAGGGGTACTTTTCAGATCGGCGAGGGTGTCTGTGGCACAGAAGATGCCGTGTTATTTAGTGGGAGGAATGTTTCTGCTCTGATGTGGCGGAATGCGAGGCAGGGTAACCCATTCATTATATACTGTGTGTAGTGGCAACACTGCAGACGCAGCTTCGAGTAGGTATCAAATCCTTAACAAGAACCAGCACCAAACCCAGGGCAACGACTAGCCGAGACGAGGATCCAAACCCCAGTCTTGTGGGTGGCCCACACACATATCCAGCAGGTGCATTAACCCTACCCACTGACCTGTCCCGCTTGAAGTACAGGATTTGCAGAACCATGCACAGAGACATCGGTTTGTGTTTCACGGATGCATGGAGAGGCTCTTGTGACTTCATTTCTTATTTCCTGCAAGCAGCACGAGATTGTCCTCAGACTCTGCGTGCCTTCCTGGAGTCAGTACTTACACCGAAGCCCCTTGGAGCGAGGTTATTACAAATGTGAGGGCAGCCGTCTCTTCAGAGGCCAGGAATTGCAACTGGCTACTGACTTTCAGAGCAGTGTGCAAAGTCCTATGCCAACCTGCATGTGGCAGCGGTTGGACATTGAGTGAACAGGCTTCTAGCATCTGCCTGAACCCACCTCAAAGAATTACCCCAGAGAAGGCATATGTTTTGCATCCCGTCATTGCTAGAGTTCTTATGAAAGTGGAGAAATCACCTGTTTTTAACGGAGTGCTGACTTGTGTGTGGCTGAGCGTGTATGTAGGTGCATGTATGTGAATGTGTGTGTGTGTGTGCGTGTGTATGCATTGTGTCTGTTCTTTGAGTTTGGTGGTTTGTGGCCATTAATCTACTGTGCCGTGTGTGGTCTTTATTTTGTCATGTGCTAATAGGTCGTTTAATTATGGTTTTGTGAGAAAGTCACCAGCACACCAGAGGTGGATAGAAAACTGAGGTTTAATGTCATCTGTGTGAGCTTTCACAGCGCCTTAAACGCAACCCGAGTTCTTGACAGGCAAGGGGTGGAAATCCTAGAATCATCGACGAAAATGTAAAGCTGCCCCATTGCGCTTCTTTTGTGCAGAGCGGTAGAAGGTGGTGTCAATGTTGTTAGAGTCTGCAACGGCAACCGTCTCATTGTATGGACAACGAGTACTGCCTTATTTAACCTTTCCTTCAGCGGGGACAGTCAGTGTTCGGTGGCAGGAGAGGCACCAAAACACAATCCCTTGTAGATAAACTTGAACTGGTTACTGCCCAGAACGTTCCTCCTGGCCTCTCGTCGCTTGTGTTTTTTCAGTTGTATATTTGATTTCTCAGAATTACTGTAACTTTATTTATTTAAAGTTTGAAACTCTTGAAAGGAAGTTTCCATCCTTCCTGTGTGCAATAAGGAATCTGCTCTGATTAATAATAAATGCCGATTTTTACAGATATTTACTTGTTTGCTCTTTGTATCACTTTGAATGTGAATGCATCGTGAACGCACCCTTTTCAGTATCTGCAGCTGCTTCCCTTTCCACCCTCCTTATAGAGAAATATGGCCATTTACGTTCTCGAAGTGATACTTGATCGGAAATCAATAAGGACTTTCTTTTCATTTGCCGGCCATCTATTAATACCCATGCTTCCGCTTATCACTTTTTGTAAAAAATGCTCATGGAATTGTGCAGTTAATTACATTCGACTTGTGCTGTGCTGCACGTGTTGAACTGGTGTTTGCATTATGTAGGTTACAATTATAACAGTAAGCACAGCTGCGCTTCACCATAGAACACATGTGCAGTGAGACACCAGTTAGCTGTTGGTACATGTATACACAAATTCCCGTACTGCTTGCACCATATTGCTTATGGGAGGATATTTGTATGTTCATGCAGGGTGCATCTATTTGGACCTGGGGTTTCCAAGAGGCGCCGTTAGCCCTGGATGGGAGAGGTTGGATGGAAAACATGTCCTGTGCACTTTGTGTATTAGAGTCAGCCTCCCTCTTTTTATTGTGCAGTGCTTGGTGATTAGCGGTGCAATTTGAACAGTGTGTATGTAGCAAAATTCAAAATGTTCTTGTGCTGAGAAACAGTATATTGGGTGGGTCGCAGTATTAGATTGTTGCAGTAATCTAGTTTACTATTAGCAAGCAGTGTGTTAATCAGAACATTAGCAGTGTGGACGGGTAATGCGCTTGGGGTTATTTTTACTGTTAAGTAGCTGTAATCAACTCATGGTAGCTGTGAATGCTCTGAAGAACTGTAGTCACAAACTAGGATTAAATAGGGTCCTTAAGTTCCAGGCAGAGGAGGAAGAAAGAAGAACATCATTGGGATCACCATCATGTAAAGGGTAAAAAAAGACAGGTCCAGGACAGAACCATGGGGCTCACTAACAGGTAGGAGGGCAGCAGGTGGCAAGTGGAGGAGCAGCAGAAGGCCAAGAAAGATCAATCGGTGAGATAGGAGATCCACTCTTTGGCTTTACCATCAAACAAGGTGAGATCTGCAAGTAAGGTTGGGTGGCCAGCCTATCAGTGTCTAAGATGTGCTGAGATGAGGAACTTGTAGATAAGCCTGTGAGTGCAGTTTAGGCCCAGCACTGATTGCTTTATTAACCTTCCTGCTTCCTCAAATTTGCTTAAAAATGCACCGTTTGTCCACTCTTTTTTCAAAATTTTCTTGGGGGAAGAACCCCCCCAAACTCCCCGTAGGTTGTTCGAGCAAGCTCGCTACGCTCGCTGGCCGCAGTGCAGTACGACAGTAATGTTACGCCCACCACTTTCAAATGTTACCAGCTGCCACTGGTGAGTATGTATACATAGCTGCTTGCTGTTTGTTTATTACTTTATTTGTGAATGCGAGGCAGATGTATTACATGGTGTTCACAAGCTGCTTTAACTTATCTGAGGAAGGGGGTTGCAGGCTGGGGAGTTTGTTGGGGTTTTTCTGCACAACTTAGCTCCCACATGCCCATTGGTACTTTAAGTACATCAATGGTGGCTGTAGGTCTTCCTTTCCGCATTTTAAGCCGACTTAAAACTCATCCCTCACTTTTACGCCCCACCACTTTGAAATGTCACCAGCCACCACTGGTAGAGGCACTGTGAGGCTCAAGAAAGTCTGATCCCACGATCGTCGCCAAATTGTAGTAACAACAAGACACTGCTGACAGGTAAATAATGGTTTAATGGAGAACAGGCATGTTGCATCCTAAAGCCACAAGTACAACCTCCAACTGACATCGCACTGTATTCCAATCCCCACATTCTAGAACCCTAGGTCAGATATCCTAGATACCACAAAAATGAGGCTGCAATTAGACTTAGCAAAACTATCATTCTGTTGTGTCACGAATTGGGAAACACTGGGTGACTTTCAATCGCCCACACGCAGTTGGGGAAGGGAGGCTATGTTTAACGTACTGTATATTTTATGCAGATCCCAAAAGTACTAATAAAATGGTAAACCATCGCGAGTCTTGCACTCCACACGAACTGCACCAGAAGTGCAGCTGTTGTGGATAAAAGGGACAGTGTTTGCTAAACAAAATAAAAAAAACAAAGCAAAACATATGTGGCGCGCGCGAGAAATCAATCAAGTTGTCAAGAAACTGAAAGTACAGCATATAAAGTACAAAACACAGCAAAACCATTTCCAGTCAGAAAGTGAAAGACCATTTCCTCTCAGCAATACTAAAATTAGAGCGAATTATCTGCAAGCCTGACCATCGCAGGGCACCGCAGATATCATCTGACTGAAACTAAAGACGGAAAAAACTGGACAAAAATGATAATCAGCAAGCCAGAAAGCTGTCCTCCAACAATGTTTACTGCTGACCCTTTGGAAGAGAAACAAGAGATGCACAGAGGAACCAATATGTGAAAATGACAACTACTACGAAAACATCTGTTTTACACTTCACTGCTTGGCACACACTGTGCGATGGGACGGAGAAAAGAATAAAACACCTGTGCCGTCAGCCCAGAAGCAGGTGCAGAACGAGGACATTTCCCAGAAACAAAAATAGCAGTACAATGTTAACTCTGCGCTGTTCTTGTCCCTTTTTTTCAGTGCAAATTAATACTTTGATCAAAGCTTTTGTGGAACATATTGGCTCTTGCATTTTAACAGCACCCACCAGCATATGTGAGTCATCCTGTAAACTCGCTTTACTTTCTCAAGCGTTTATAGCAAAACTGAAATAAAATAAATGCCATTTAAAAACGGGCAATGAATAACGAGGTGCAAATTGATTTAGAAGGTGCGAAAGATCATGCATGCCAATAATACTAGGTACAGATAAAAAGAAGGTAATGAGGCATTTTCATTTTAAGGTCTAGTATCTCAAGTTTAAAAAGAAAACATAATAAAATACAAATATCTATACATATATAGAAAGGCTTTCGATCAGCCGACTTCATCTCCTTTGTCCGTTCCCAGTCATTCACAGTTTGCTTCGTCCATCGCAGTAATATGTTAATAGTCAGTCACTTTTGCCACAGGCTCTCTTCCTATAATTGGGGGTTTTTGCATATCTGCTTAAAATGTAGTCCACTTCAGTGAAATGGATGATGGGCCAATGACCCTTTTCCTTTCATGTATTTTCCAATTCACTTTTGTGATGGGTCATTTTTCCTACTTTTGTATGCAAACATAGGCCTGCCAACTTCAGACTGTCATTTTTTTACTTTTTACTACTTGATATTACTCTTACACTTGTAATACCAATTACATAGGTTTGCAAAATGCAAATAAAAACAGTGCAGGCGTGCCAAGGCCAGACCCATTAGCTATGCCCTTGCTTGCTTAAACAAGAGCCAACACCAGTATTTAAGCCCACTTAAGAGCGGTCCAAATCTTGGCAGCTGCATAAAGCAAGGGATAAACCCACTTGGAGGAATCATATAACGTGAGGTGAGAAGAAGTGGGGCCTCTTTGTTCCACAGTCAGCAGTCTGGAACGTCAAACTATAACTCTTCCCTAACAATTAGGTACTTATTTTCTCTAATGTCATCCAGTACACACATGTAAAATATACAGCTACCACCATATGCTCAGTGTGCATGTGATTAGATGGTTCAGGGGGCATAACATAATTAGGAGTGCTGGTCTGCAGGCTGGCATTGTTTTTGCTGGCCTTTAGGTATCAGACGCAATTCAATTATGGCATTGGTCACGACTACACGGTCTAAAGAGCTTATGTATTATTTTAGAATGGGTCTCTCCTAAACCATACAAGAGGCTAGGAGTGGTTATTCATGAAGATGTTTCTCTAAAAGGCAGGCTATCAAAAGTTCCCAACTTACTATATACAAGATATTTACTTGTGTATATGAAAATCCATCCACACCAAACAACCTTCCACCCTTATCCGACATATTTTACGTCAACAGAAGTCAACATTCACTGGAAGTCTAGTACTAATTGGAAAACAAAACAGGTTTAATTATTTTTTCCATATCCAAGTAGAAACCAATGATAGCAGCAGTAATGTTACTTACCCAATCGCATACAGTAATATAAACAGGCGTTTTAAGTGAGAATTAAGAGAGACCATTACTAATTGAGATCACTGACTAATCCTTGACGTGGACTAATAATAAATAGGCGGTAAAGCGAGTGGTGGCCGTGTCAGTGTGAACAGAATTGTAAAACTTAGGGGGATAAAAGAAAAAAGGAAATGGGGAACAAGTTAATAGTCTAGAGTAGACCAAAACTCATTAAAAGGCCGAGGCGCAAAGATATCCCAGAACTTAGTCTCTTCAAGGCAAACCCTACCAAACTATTTTTTCAGGACATGGCCACACTAGCTAAAGGGTGGCTGTTTGTTCCTGAGCTTCGTGTCACTGGAATATCTTCTGTATACTATCTAAAAGTAGTAAGGCGCGGGAGGGGTGAGAAAACCTCTTTCACACTACTGCTCGTCCTAGAGGTCTGCATCCTTTTTTGCAAGGATGATCATCTCCTTAGAAGCCTTTTCTCACATACCATTGAGTGTGCAAGATGAAGGCGCCCGTTTCCACAAAAGACAGAGCGGTGAATGGACGGTAGTCAAAGCTATCCAAACACAGATGATTAAGGTGACTGGGGGAAGTGATGCACCCCTAAGCAGGACTGCATTGGCATATGCCAGGACTGCAATCTGGAGTGAGGCAAGGCCAAGGAGAGGTGTGGGGGGAGAATTCCGATCTCCTTCTATTCCTTCCTATTGTTAAAGGTGAAAGCCACTGATTTATCCCAGGCGTCAGACTGAATCCAGAAACTTTTTGCGAGCAGTTCCCCTGCGCACCAGTAGGTGGTGTTGTTCGGCTCCACGTGGCGCCATTGGCATCGTCCATGCCAGAAATGACGTTCGCGGTGCCCATGTAGTCACCACCCAGGAACGCTGACGTCAATTACTTTTTGCGACTTTCCACGTTTCCAGGGCCCTGAAAGGGGATAGCCCTGTCCCTAGAAATCCGGTCGCAGAGCAGGAAGGATGGGTGGGCAGGTAAGGAATCTGCGGCTAGATAGATTCTCTACCAGATAAGGCATTACTGAAAAGTAGCTTGTTCATCTGATACAGACTTACAGCTGCAGATTCCTTACCTTAGAATAAATACCCAAGCGATACCTCACTGGAGGTGGGTCTGCGGACCAATTTCACATGAGGAAGTCCTACAGGACCTAACGGGCAAAGTGCCCATCCCTACGGACCTGACTGTCCAGACAGTAGTGTTTGGTAAACATGTGCAGGGAGCCCACATTGTTGCCTGACAGATGTCCAGGACCAGAACTCTGCGAGCTAACACAGCAGTGGCAGCTTTCGCTCTGGTGGCATGAGCATACAAACCCTCAGGGGGTTACTACTTAGCCAATGCGTAGCAGATTTTTATACAGAGTACGATCCATCGTGAGATGGTGCTCTTCTGTACAGGCCGTCCTTTCTTCGTTCCAACATACCCCACGGAGAGTTGGTCATCCACCCGGAACACTTGTGTGTGTTCAAGGTAGAACAACAACGCTCTCTTTGGGTCCAGATGGTTAAGTCGATCCTCTTTTTTGGAGGGATGAGGTAGAGCGTAAAATGTAGGCAGAGTGATGGTTTGGCTTACGTGCAATGGAGTGACCACTTTCAGAAGAAAGGAAGCTCTTGTAAGAAGCACCAGTTTGTCTGGGTAGGTGTTAAGATAAGGAGGCTTGGATGACAAGGCCTGAAGCTCCCTTGTGGGCAGTTGTTACAGCCACGAGAAAGGACGTCTTGATGGTAAGGAGCCTGAGAGGACAATTGTGCAGAGGCTCAAAGGAAACGCACATTAGGAAAGTGAGGACGACATTGATGTCCTTCTGGAGCATAACGAGAGGAGTGGGAAGAAACATATGTTGGAAACCTTTCAAAAACTTATGTACAAAAGGGGCTTGGAAAAGAGAAGGTTGGTTAGGCAACCGAAGAAAAGCAGAGATTGCAGAAAGATATCCCTTAACAGTGGCCTGAGCAGAGCCCTGCTGGACAAGGGAAAGAACAAACAGGAGAACCTGACAAAGGAGGGCAGAAAGGGGATCAATGTGTCTTTCTGTACACCATGCCACCTATTTTGCCCAACGGCAGGTGTAAACTGTCTTGGTAGAGGGCTGCCTGGCTGCCAAGATAATGTTACAGAATTCGGGAGGAAGGTCGAAGGCTGTCAACTGTCGCCGCTCAATCACCACGCAAGATGGCGGAGTGTTGACACGTTCAGGTGGAAAACCCTCCCCTGCTGCTGTGACAGAAGATCCTCCCGAATGGGCAGCCTGATCGGAGGACCGACCGCCATGCTCAACAGCTCGGGATACCAGACTCTCTGTGCCCAATCCAGAGCCACAAGGATGACTTGGGCCTGGTTATTCCTGATTTCTTCAGAACTCTGGGCAGGAGTGGTATGGCGGAAAGGCGTACAGGAGGCCTGAGCTCCACTTGAGACAAAAAGTGTCTCCAACTGAGAGCCGCCTTGGAAACTTCAGGACGCAGAACTGCTGACATTGCGCATTCTCATCGGTGGCAAACAGATCTAACCAGGACCCTCCCCACTGCTGAAAGAGACCTTGCACCCTCTTCGGATAGATACGCCATCCGTGATTTGCTAGGCATTTTTGGCTGAGTTCGTCCACTCTGGCGTTCTGAGACCCCACCAGGGATATGTTCTGCTGTTCCGGCCATGCCCAGAGATGCAGGGCCTCCTGACAAAGAGTTCATGACCCCACCCCACCCTGCTTATTGCAGTATCACACAGCGGTTGTGTTGTTAGTGAACACTTGCACTAGCCTTTCCTTGACAGAGAGAAGAAAGGCTTTCAATGCCAATTGGATCAATGCCTGAGCAGGAGTGAGCATCTTGAACTTCTCCTTCTTGAGGAAGAAATTGAGAGACCGCAGGATGAGGATAGGATGAAGGTCTCCATCCTTCTTGGGCACTAGTAGCAGAAATAGCAACCACGACCTACTACTGGTCTTGGCATTCTCTTTATGGCTTTTTTGGCCAAAAGAGCCGTGCTTCCTGGAGGTGAAGGGAGAGGTGATCCTCCGCCAGCCTGACGCAAGTAGGTGGCATAGAGGGAGTGGTAGTCTCGAGGGGGAGCGAGTAGCCCCCTTGGACAATCTGCAAAACCCACCTGTCCAATGTTATGGACTGCCAGCGGGGCAGGCAATGGCGAATCCTGCTGCCCACTGGGTGCCCATGATGGTAAACAGGCAGACTAGGAGGGTTTGGAGGATACAGCTGCTGAGGTGCTGCGTCAACTGCCATGCAGAAGCTGGAAAGCGTGTGCGCCGCTGTGAATGGGCGGGTAAGGACACAGGGGCACGCCCCTTCTGTGGCCACGAAAAGAACGGAAGGCAGATTGAGGGTGACGAGGGGCCAAAGAAAGGCCCAAGAATCTGGCAGTAGCACTGCTGTCTTTAAAGCACTCCAGCGCCGAATCAGCCTTGTCTCCTAAGAGACGGGAGTCATCAAAGGGCATGTCCATGACTGATGACTGAACATCAACCAGAAAAGCCAGTAATCCTCAACCAGGTGTGGCGTTACAAGGCCACTATTGATGAAACTGCTCTGCCTAGTGAGTAAGTGGTGTCTAGTCCACAGCAAATGGTGAACTTAGCTGCATCCCTCCTGTCAGAAACAGCTTGAGAGAGCACAGCCCTGGCCTCTTCCGGAACGGTTGGCAGCACCCGCGCAACTGTATCCAACAGGGCGTAAGAATCAAGGCACACAGTGTTCACAGACCGCAGTGCCAGGCTGGAGGAAGAAAACATCTTCATCCCCAAATTGTCCATCCTCTTGGATTCCCTGTCTGGGGGCGCAGTAGGGAATGCGTCTGAACTTACATAGGATGTTGAGGCTTGGACCACCAAGCTCTCGGGGGTAGGGTGAGGAAGTTTGGGTCCCCTGGGGCGGTGGCAGCAGGCAATCGTCCTATTCACAGGAGCCCCTGTGTTTGGCTTGGACTAGGTGCCAAGTAGGATGTCCGTGAGGGCTGCGTTGAATGGGAGAAGCAGTTGAGGGGGGCCACTTCCAGTTGCGGCACCTCTGTCAAGACATTCGTCTTCACTGGCACTGAGGATAGACTAAGGTCAAGGACCTCAGCCGACCTCCACACCACCATGGCGAATAACACTCCCTCCTCCGTAACTACAGTAGGGCAAGAAACCATTCCAGTATCTGGAGAAGTGTCCAGTCCACTGGCTTCACCCAGATCCTCACATCAGTCTGTATTTTCTTCTTTATAAGGTTGGTATTCATCAGGCTACATCAACCCCTTCCACTCTTTCCCGAGTCCTAGCCCATAAGACTAGGGCTCAGGCACCAGGCTGGATGGCATGCCTGCAGTCGGTGGCAGGCGCAGCCCCTCTGTGTCAGAGTGGGGGATGGCGGCGCATGGACCGCGACCTCGGGCCAGCAAAGGTTGAGATGATACAACCTGTGCCGGTCCGGATCCATCTGTGGATCCCTGGGGCCCTACTGTCATCGGGCCGGAGCTGCCGGCGTGAATCCAGAATGGGCGTCTCCCGAACCCACATGGGCCCGAAAGCATGCTGGCAGGAACAGGCCGCCGAAATATGAGGTGCATGGCCTCACAGAAATCTCTGAGTTTGGTGAGGGTTGCTCTAGCTCCCGGAAACCCAGGGAGGCGTGGAGCCGACCCAGGCGCTGGCTGAACTGCAGAGGCGGCGATTAGGAGTGGCGACACTACCTCGTTTCGTCAGTCGACGGCTGAGTCGAAGTTAAAGCACGCTACGACTTCTTCTTTTTGTAAGACTTCGACTTACCCAAATGGCTCGACGACTTGGAGTGCAGTGACGACCTCCGGCTCCACAACCGCTCCCGGGACCTTCCTCTCAACCAGGACCTTGATCGTTGCGGTGTCACACATCGATCTGCCAGAAGCTTGAGGAAGCACTCCCTCAGGGCCTTCAGGTGCATGGCGTGGCAGGCCTTTAGGTCGTGGTCCCACTCGAGGCAACAGAGGCAAACAAGATGCGGGTCCGTCTACAACATCTGTCTGTGACACGCACCGCAGAGCTTGAAGTCGACCTTCTTAGATAACATTTCTGCCACACCAGGAGGTAAGACCTCAAAACGACTTTGACAGAACATCGAAAAAATCTAGTCAAAATAAACTAAGAGGTAGCTCTTCCCGGATCTGCGCTGGATGGCGCGGAAAGAAAAGAACTAATGTCAGCGTGCCTGGGTGGCAACTATATAGGCACCGCAAACTTCATTTCCGGAGCGGAAGACGCCACGCAGAGACGAACGACACCACCTACTGCCATGCAGAGGTACTGCTCACGAAAAATGTCTGGAACCAGTCTGACGCTTGGGGATAATTCTAAGGTAAGGAATCTGCGGCTAAAAGTCTCTATCAGATCCACTTTGCAGTTGGTCAGCTTTAGATGCAGTGGAGGGATTCACAGAAAAGGAGGGCTAAGTGGGAGTGTTGGTCACCACATGACGGAAGTGTGTGACAGTTTAACAGACCTAAGAAAGACACAGAAAGATCAGTGACACTATCAACAAAGTCTCTGCAAATAGTGCCAGGAATGAGACGCCTGGGGAAAACTGCTTCCTTCCCCAGCCCCAAACCAGGAGGAAGTGGTGACAAAAACAAATGTAACCCTATAGATGACTTTTCGAAAGGGGAAAGGACTCTGATGAACTCCATGGATTGATTGCACAAATGTCGCACTCAGATCTCTAAATTCTTCACCTTATCTCTTACAATTTTCTTGTATCCTCATCATCATTAACTCTCATCTGCATTTGATACTATTTATCACCTTATCCTCCTCAGTAAACGTGCCACCGATGATATCAGGGGGTCGCTCTTGAATGTTTTTACCTCCTATTTACGGAACCGCTCATTCTCAGAATATTGATGCTCGGGTAAATCTACATCTACTCCAATCACTGTGAGCGTACCTCAAGTATCCTTTCTTCTGCCTGTGCTAGTCTCAATTTATTTGTACTCTCCAAGTTCTATGAACTTTGCCTTCAGCTTATGTTTTTCTCTTTTCTTCCAGCATTGTCAAAAATACTTGAGAAACTGGTCAATGCGCCCAACTATCCAGATACCTTGACGTCAATCAGTTGCTGCATCCGTCACAATTGGGCTTTTGTCCTGGATTTAGCCCTAAATCCATGCTGGTAGAAGTCTCTAATGCTATCAGATTGGCCATGTACAAAGGGAAGAATGCTTACTTGTTATTTAAACTCTCTGTGGCATTTGACACGATATCCCATCCTATCTTGATGCAACGCTTTAGTGACATCGGGATAGGTGGGATGTGTTGGCTTGGTTGGGTTCTTTCTTAATGAGCAGATGTCAGTAATTTGGGGTTCCCCATGGTTCTGCCTTGAGTCTGACACTGCTAAATGTGTATATGTCCCCCTTGGAGCTCGACACTGTTTAATGTCTATATGTCCCTCTTGGAAACCATGGTGGAATCTTTTGAGATGCAGGTAATCTCTTACGCTGACAGCACACTGATCCTTTTAAATTGGGACGGGAACATCTCTACTGCCCAAAATAGATCTGAAGCGTTTCTGTCAGTGGTGTTCCAGTGGATGTGCTGGAGTAATCTGAAGTGCAACACGAGCAAAACTGGAGTGCTGGTCTTTGGATCACCCCCCCCCCCCCCTCCCGGATGGTGGGGTCCAGCCTAGCTCTGCTCCTTCTCCCCTGACTCCATCTATAGTGGTTGAGAATCTTGGAGTGAAGTTTGATAATGGCCTGTCCTTCAAACACCAGGTAGAGGGTGTAGTTGGGACTTGCTTCAGCCTCCTTTGGTTCCTAAGGGAATTCCTATTTCTGCTCCTGGCTTTGTGTCTCAGAAGATGGTAGTCCATGCCCTTATAACATCTCAGTTGGACTACGCCAATGCACTATACTGGGGTCTCCCTCTGTACCAACTTAAAAGGCTCCAGTTGGTGCAGAATACTGCAGCTCTATACAGACACATCTTAAGGAGCTGCATTGGTTGCCTATTCGGGAGAGAGTGAAGTTCAAGGGTTGCATTTTAGCCCACAAAGCTTACTATGGCCAAAGTCACAGCTATCTCACTAATAGACTCTCACTATCGTCGAGCTAGAACTTTACGCTCTGCTGATGCATTGCTAGTGGTGGTGCCTAAGACAAGCTGGAAGAGATGGGAAGGCTCTTCCTTGTCTGAAATGGCTGCTACAGGCTGGAATTCTGTTCCCAGATATCTTCAGTCCACTAAGGATGTGCATTCTTTCAAGCGCGGTTTAAATACCCGGCTATTTACCTCCGCCTTCTAATTTGTTCCTTTTGTAGTGATTAGTGGTTGTAGTACATGCGGCGTCGGGACAGTAGCCATGCGCTTTGCAAATACCATTGATTAGGTTTTCACTTACCAACTATAAAGCACAAAGTTGTGCCTTAAATCTATCAACCACGGTATGGCCATGCACTCCCTCGTGGGAAACCCACCTAAAACTGATGGCCTTCACCAAGTTTCCTGTATTAAGACCTCCCCTCCCCTGCCCTCCCCTCACCCTCCACCCAGAGTTGTTCCCAGTACTGCTGTTGGAACCCTTGGAGCGCTCTGTAGCACCTGAATGACATTGGAGTCCTTTATCTTTAATACAGCTGCACAATATCAGATCTTCTACATAAAAGAGCTCTTTCCAAATTCCTTGTGAGACCACCAAAAATCCCATAATTGCACTTCTGAATTGCAAGCTGGACAGCTCCAACAACCTGCTCCTGGTCTTCCTAAATATGCCTTTACACCCACTGATAAAGTTGCTAACTTTGTCACCAGGGTACTTTTCACTCTCTTACGCCATGGAACAACTTCCTCCTACCCATTTAACACTGGTTGGTGTTCAGGCAGCAGCAGAGCTCCTCCCCTACCATGGCTTTCCCCCGCTCGCAGCAGCCCTCTTATGCTACACCCCAACTAGATCTGTGAGATCTGCTGAATTTTGCTAACATTCCCCTAAACATCCATCCACTCAATCGTTATGTAGACTTTATGCTGCGTTTTTATTGCTGATGGACACTTTACCGCCTGCACTGCAGCGCCTAAGTAAACAGCACTGCAGTTGTAGGTGGCGAAATGTCCTTGGGCCGCGGGGAGTTTGAGAGGGTGGGGGGTTGGCAGGGGCTGGTGATTGGGGGCGCAGTTGGGAGACCCCTCATAAAAATAAAAAAATGTCAATCATTGCAGGGCTAACACTGACAATGAGCATGTCGGTGTTAGGCCTGCGGTGAAATGTCCTCAAATCCACTCAATCCTGCTTTCACAGATCCTATTTACTTGGTCCTCTGCTGGAACAGCCATTGTTTTTCTTACCCTACCCATCTACTAGACTGTCTTTAGGAGCTACCTCATACATCAGGAGCCCCTCCAGCCCACCCTGAGGGCACACTGACCAACCTAACCTGCTTTCTCATAGCCTGGATAACTAACTATGTATGTATGTAAATTGGAAATGCTTGCATTTCTTTGCTGTCTCCTTCCTCCCACACAGCGGCATTCAATTTCCACCTATAGTCTATGTTAACTGCCATGAAAGATTATTGTCCTATATATCCGCTTTGCTCTTTTGTACAGCATTTTGTGTTCAAAATGCTTCAGCTGCCATAAAATCACGCATACATGCACACATACAGACATGCTACATTATGATTCCTGCTTTATCTTCCTACATGTGTCTTCAATTAGTGAATTGTTCCTAATGCACGTGTATTAAATGTTACAACTGTAGTCTTTACAATGGGGTGGTTAAAGGAGCTTCTAAAATACCCTTTTGCACTTGTGTACATGTACACAGCAATAACTCTTTCTCCTACGTACCCTGTGAGCTCAGAACCTGGCTGATCTCACCTCTAATTATAGACTTGGACAGTTTACTATATCTAATTGTATTCCCAAGGCTCTGATTATTGACAGGGTACAAATGTGGATATATTATAATCTCGACACAGCAAGAATATTTAAAATGACACCTTCTAAAGTCAGTTTCACATGTTTATGTATTCATATGTTGTATGCTTCAGGGACGTGGTGATCACACTGCGGGGGAGCCCTCACTGGAGATTGGTTGGGCAGAGACGTTTTGTGGGCAATTGCCCAGGGCCCCCTGGGAAAGTGAACCTTCTATCTGACCTTTGCCTGTTCTATTTTTCTATCTAAACCTCTCGACCCGCTTCTACCTGTGACATTGTCCATGCTGTGTCATCTTAAGGAGTTTGGGGTTCCCAGCCATGAAATATTTCACCTGTTTTTGCATGATCCTGTTAAAGAATAACAATTTAACATTGTTTGACATCATTCAGGCTTGAATGAGCAGAAATGTGTAATCAAATTCGAAGATGAGGGTGGGTAGCGTGCCTTGGGAGAATGGAGATAAAAATGACAGTAAACAAAAGGTGCCCTGCTGGATGTAGCTTTCAAATGGGAGACCCGTAAAAAAGCTAACGCTTTATGGCCTCAATTCTAAAGAAGGCTCAAACTGTGGACATATTTATGGAGATAGGTTTGCCAACAGCATATTAGCAATCAGGAATTTGAGTGCACGTTTAACAGGCATAATGAAAAACAACAAGATGATGGACGGAGTGCTGACACTTTTCAACCAGTCACAGATCTGGGTTGAATCCATCGTTCTTTTGCTTATTGGTCCCAGCCATATACAAATCAGCCTTGACCCTGCTGCTCATGGGAACATTCTAGCCGAACTGCCAAGCCAGGTCCCTCCTAGACCGGAAACAAGCATCCTGGGACCGGTTTTGGTTTTGTTCCATCTACTGATGAGGAATATAACAACATTACACTAAACAAAGAGATAAATCACGCTATATTAAGGCTCACGTTTTATTACGCTTATCCCAAAAAAGCAGCAGGTATTAATGCCGCCTCAGATTCACCTTCTTTTGGTTTATAAAGAAGGCAACACTAATTCTATTTCATACAAACAACAAGCATTTCCAATGCAATCGGTCTCGCCTTTGGGACCTTATATGTATTTAGCTATGCAGCACATTAGCCTGGGTGCTGAAACATCTTTTGTTCTTTAACATGGAGGGAAAGTAAGCACCAAACTGCGTGACACGCCAGGTATGGGAACACATGGAGAGAAATATTGCCTTTCAGTGGGAAATGGTATAGTCCAAAGCTCTGTTTTTAATATAAAATCAGGACCTTCGGTGGTCATTTCACTGAAAATACAAGATTTGAAAAAAATATTATTGTCTACGGGTGCTCGTGGAAGACAATTTCTATGGACTGGAATCTAGAGAATGCTAAAGTGATTCTGGTATTTTACTGACCTCTGCTGGTCGTTTTCTATCAAGAAAGTTAAATAGAGGCAGTTGCCAGAAAAATAAAAAAAGAAAGTCCCTCAGCAGAAAGCAATTCTGGTATTTTACTGACCTCTGCTGGTCGTTTTCTATCAGGACAGTTAAATAGAGGCAGTTGAACAGAAAACAAAGTCCCTAATCGGAAGCAGACAAGTCAAGTCCTAGGGCTGGTCCCCAGAGCCACAAAGTACATACACATATAAGTATATAATAAGTATATACTAAAGTATATAAAAGAGGTCTCGAATGCTCGACCTAAAAAGGACTGTAACATAAGGCAGCATTTCAATTTAGCCCAAAACACACAACAATAAAAAAGGTTATGATATTTGGCTGTGACCACGAAGGAGCCCTAATGGCATCTGCCAAATATCACAACCTTCATTTTCTACTTTATTTCCAAAGATGATATGTATTTGGGAGGCACACAAAATATTGGAGAGGGCAGCACAAGCAGAAAATGACAAGCCAACGCAGGATTTGCCTTGGAAAATGTAACCATCCTCAAAAGTACCACAAGACAAGCACAGACCTTGCCTTTGACAGCAAAGTGAATATATGCACAGTTCTGTATTGAAGCAAGGAAGAAGGTTTTTGAAAAGTTATTGTCCTGGACACAGATTACAGCAGGTGCCCTGGGGGTGAAAAAGGAATTTGTGTCCGTTTCTTGGCCTCCTAGGGCACTTTATTATATAGACAGAGCTGCAGATGTTTCTACGAGCCCTTATACAATACAGATCCGGTCAGCACACGTTTTGTGCTGATGCGATCACAAGGGGCTTTTCTTCCTTTGTATGGGCAAGGGGGGCCAGCCCCCATCCAACTGAGAAAAACATTGTCTCTGCACCTGCGCCATATTAGAAAGGCAAAGAGACCGTATCAGGAAGTGTGCTCATTGTGCACCACATAGAGGTGGTGCACACGTGCAGGATGTGCCCTCTGAGAACTCCCATTAAAAGAGGGTCATAGGGACCCCCCAAGGATTCCTTCTGTAGGTGTGTGCATTCACTCTCTGCACCTGCCTGGGGCGGGATCTTTGTCCACATCTGCACTGCAGGCCGTGTTGCTGCCTGCACAGTGAAAGGCAGACTAGCTGCTTCCAACTTTCACTCATGCGAGTTATTGCCTGCCCAAGGAACAGTGCATTCAGTGTATTAGGGTGCATTTGGTCTGCCTCTGCCTGGCACACCCAGCTACAGAGGCGCAGCAGCACAGAGCAAGGTAGTGCATCCTATTTGTGAAACGGACCCTAGCGGGGTTGCTTTCATCACGGAGCCGAAATGTTATCAACTTTTAGACACAGCAAATATGTTCTATTAACGTCGAGAAGGCGGAATGTCATCAAGTCAATATTTTGTGAAAAACAAGATGACATTATTATGACAATACGTGCTTTTTATGTTTTACATGTCCTGGTGGCGAAATACTCAAATTTGATTTTCACTACTGCAAGGCCTACCTCTTCCGTAGGATAACATTGGAGTAACCTTATTACATTTAATAAGCTGTAACTTCCAAATGGGAACTGGAAACCAGTTCATGTTTGGTGTCTTTGGAATTGTAATGAAAAACCCTCTCTTATGGTGAGGTCGAAGTCGGATTTTAAATTACAATTTTGAAAAAACTCCTTTTAGAAAGTTGTCATTTTCCTGCTTAGCCATCTAGTGTCTGCAGTCTGTCTCTGGGTCACATGATTGGGTGTAGCTGACAGTTGGGCTTTGTGTATTCCTCTTAGCCACACACAATAAAGAGCTGAGGTGTGCCTGGGAGGGCCATCACTGGCAGGATGGGAGAGCGAAGCTGGGCATAGCCCTACTTACACTTGAATAGGCTGAGTAGGCCAGGGTAGAGGAGGCAGAAAACATGTGAACTTCAAAGGGAAACCTCTAGTACCTTTTCCCACTTCAAAGGAGGCACTTGCTATGAATATTGGACCTCAGACACCAACTCTGCTGGACTTCTGCCCGGAAGGTCTGCTACCTGCTGTGCTGACCGGCTGCCCACTTGCCAGGGTGAGAAGGACTGGGCCTGCATCTGTTGAACCCAGGACCCCAGACTGAATCCAAGGCTAGTTGGCTGGCCTCCTGATTACAGACTCAGGTACAGAAGGCTCCAACAGCCTTGAACCCAGAACCTGAACTCCACCATCTGTGAGTCCTACTGTGCCAAGTGGAGCCACCCCAGTCCTGGATCCCTGGAAGTGGGTCTGAAGGTGCGGTGCCAGCCCATTTCGGGATCCAGCAGAACCCACGCATCTCCTCCGCAGCACGGGACAGCCCAGAGCAGAACCGACGCATTGCCTCTGCTGCAAGGATTCCCTCAGTGCAAGGACTCAGCATCGAACTCGTAGCACGCATCGTAACTGCCGCTGTGCAAAGCTTCCCTGATGCAGGCCCTCGCATTGGAAATCTCTCGTCAATGGCAGCCTCAACGACGGCGCAGGTCCTTGCATCAAAGCTCCTCAGAATCAATGTATCGCCTTGACTGCGTGAGGCATCCTTGATACCAGATTCCTTATCTCAAGGACTCATCAACAGGATCTCCGACAATGATGCAGGACCTCGCATCACAGTGACTTGGAACCAACGTATCGCCTCGGATGCACAACACCAGACTTTGCAACACTCCACAACAAGGATTTAGGTACTCATGTTCAGCAGGCCTAACTGGGTCCCTGCATCATACCCATGCTCCATTGTGGTCGGCCTGAACTTGTGACTTTATCCTGGTCCAGCGCGACCCGATATCCACAGTTGGCGCTTTGTGCTTTTTGGTGTTATTTATACTGTAAACTTTAAACCTGTAAATATCCGGTTCTTCTGATTGGATTTTTGTCATTCGGGTCTTGATTTATTTATTAAAATGTATTCTATTGTTCTAAATTGGTGTGGGATTTCTCTTGTGTGGTGTTTTTCATTTAATTACTGTTTGAAGTTCTGCATAAATACTTTAAACATTGCCTCTAAGTTAAGCCTGACTGCTCTGTGTCAATCTACCAGAGGGTTGAGCACCGGTTAATTTAGGGTTTGCTTGTGCCTCACTCTGACAAGGATTGTGGTTCCTGCTTGGGTAAGGTTTCACTCCACTCAACATGCAATCAATTTCTTACAAGAGGTAAGTATCTATGTTCATGCCTTAAGTATGCAACCAAATAATATTTTAATTTCCCATGCACAATGAGAAACCCAGGCTGAAGAAGGTGGCAGGTATGATGACGACCCAGAGAAGATAAGGGTAAAACAAAGTGCAGCACAGCATAATTGAAAGCAGGTTCTTTTGAGACGCTCCATCAGATATTTATAAATACTGGGTACTGCCACACTGGACAGGCTACACAGGAGGAAATGCAACCTGCAAGGTAAGATTGTAAAGTCCACTGGTCCACTCTGAAATTAGTGGCAATCAGACGGTTTCTTAACTCAGGAGGTTAAGAAACATCATACTGGATGATGAACGTCACAAAGCAAAGACGGCCTCATGGCAATTGGCCATCACTGCCAGACTTGTATGCAATTTCAGTATTTTTACAGGATATACTAGATGCCGGCCATCAATGGAAGATGATTAGAAGGCAGTCCGCAAACTGCCTTAAGTGTCAGGCACAAAATGGGAATTTCTTCAATGCTGCCTGGGTGATTCAAAGAAACTGGCTTAAAGTTACACATATGCGCAGGCAGCTAGCTATACTTAGGTGGCAAGTTGAATTTTCCTCCAAATTTGCAATTCTTGGTATTATGTAGGAGTACTGGGGCTATCCATGAGATGTTCATTCTCTTACGGGTTTAGGATTCTTACATAATCAACACAATATTGCTAAGTATAGGACAGGAAGCGCCTACAAGAATGGCGTAGAGGGATGGAAAGTGCTTTTTGTCTGATGAACTGATTTACAAAGTAAGGATTTGTCTGTGTAAACATGCCAACATTGAGGGTCCATGATAGGAGTCCACTTACATTTCTGCATGACTGGTATGTGGGTGATTTGCGTTGATGTTTCTACTCTAATGCCTTTACCTCTAACTTATTGATTATGTTTGAGGAGGAGCCATCACGAAAACTATGTATACGTTGAATGTCCATCATTGTCTGAGGCATTGTTATACACACACTAAATGTGTTAATAAAGAAGAAAAATAAATGTGGAAGGGCCACTCACATCAGTCATCATGATGGGTCAGATCTAATATTTAATCTGGAGGATCTATGACAACCCAGGTCCTTTAAGTGGACCCCCCCCCCTACAACACCAGTTGCACTTTCAAGACCACGCAAAGAGTTAGTCAAGGAAGGTCTGTAACCACCGTCCAGTGGTGTGCCCATAACCCTCCCTTGAATGTAAAGAGATCCTCACAAGAGAGACCAATTCAAAGATGTTGCCTTTCATTAAAAAGTTCTCAACAAACACTACATACTGATCAAGGCAAGTTGATGCACAGGTCCTGAACTCTTACTAACAATTTTGAAATGGCTGAGATAGCCAAAGTAGAGGGATCCAGTGAATAACACAGACATTTTGACATGATGGGGCCAGTAAGTCTTCTGCATGCTAGGCAATGCCAACTGAGCCATCTCAAGGGAGAACCTCTTCGCACTGTACCCTAAGAGGGGGAGATTTTTCTTTCTCTGGAGTTCTACAAAACCCCGGTACAGACTGCTTGACCAGCTCCTACTATCCATTCAAGACTGAGAACAGGTCTTGGTGTTAAGCCAAACAGGAGGCAGAGCAGAAAGGGAGAGTAGTGCACTCTGCCTTGCAGCTCAAGGTTCTCAGAAATAACTTTTGAGTGAAAAAGAAGGAACAACCTGTAACCTAGCAATAAATTAAAAGGAATTAAATGTTTGAGAAGGTCTGGGTGGTATACAGGCATTTCAAAATGGATGGAATTCATCTCCTGTGGGACATCCTTCAGAAGGGCGACTTAACGGCGCTAGCGTACCTGAAGAATCCATACCAAGCGGTCCCCCCTTTCAAAGGCACAAGTGTTTCCTGCAATTTGTCAGATGCACAAATGGGAGTTTGCTGCACTGCCATTCAGCCTGTCATTAGCCTGGTGGTTTTTCATAAAAAATCCATAGCTGGCAACTGTGAGAGCCCAGGAGACCTGAATAGTTTTCCTGAATGACAATATTTTCATGTGCCAGGATAGAGACCACCAGCAATACAAGTGACAACTGCACAGCAACTTAGACTTTGTAATAAATTGAGTAAACTGGATGTTATCTTTAAGCAGATGACAGAGTACCTGAAAGATTCAGTGGCAGTAACTTTAAGTCTCCCAGAAGACGAAATTGTGTCAATCAAAAATGTACTCTGATGGATTGTAAGGAGAGCAAGGTTTTCCCTCTGCCAGTTAGCAAGGGTAGAGTGGTTGTTGGCCCTGATGATTTTAGCCATCTTTATGGGACTGGCCCAGCACAGACTGCTTATATGCTTGAACATTATTAATCTCAGGATGAGTCGTATCTATGCAGATTACTGGTCCTCTCATAGGAGGCAATGACAGTCACCTGGTAGTCAACTAGATGCACTTGATGGTGAATCGCTGAATGTAAAATTCTCTGCGGGAGTGCTGACAGTTGCAAAGTGTGTGCCACCTTGCTTTTGCAGGTAAAATATGGCCATGTATTCCATCCGCACCAGTACTACTATGGGACACTCCTCAGAGCATCTGTGCTTTGAATAAATCTACGATCATCATCATCATCACCTTGCTCTGAATGTCTAGGAGAAAAGTCTTGAGGGCTAGGTGTATGGCTAAGAGCTCCAGATGGTACAGGAAATAGATGCCTTTTCCCCTATGGGGAGAGAGGGGGAGCTGGGTTTTGGGCTGAAGGTGTGTGTGTATGAGATGTTTGGTGGGGTTGAGGTGAGCTGGTTGGTGGACTTGAAGGGCACAATGGCCTTAGTAGTGTCTGTTTCGTTCTTTATCTTTTCCAATATATCATCAACCTTCAGACAGAAGAGGTGCACTCCATCAAAGGGCAGGTTGATGAGATGTTGTTGGACCTCTGGCTTCAAGCCAGAAATACGCAGCCAAGAGTGGTGGCAGAGTATTAATGGGGTGTGTATCCCTCTGGTAACTGTGTCAGCTAAGTCTAACGCACAGCCTATGGTGGTGTTAGATATGACTTTTACCTCCCCAACAAGGTCTTCTCCACTCTTCCGATATTGGTCAGGAAGATACAGTAGCAACGCTTCCATTTCTTCCCGCTGATTCCTGCCGTAACGAAAAAGGAGGCAATCGGAATAGGCAATGATCCAGTGTATGGCAGCACCAACTGTCACCCTTTTGCCGTCCACATCAAGCATTTACTCTCTTTAGCAGGACAGGGAGCATCACCTGTGTTTTGAGCTGCTGCTCTCTTGAGGGCTGTAGAAACCACCAGGGAGTCTGGGGGGACATGGTCTTTGAAATAGAAAGGATCAGATGGTGCAGGTTAAAAGTTTTTCTATATCCTGGGTGTTACCATTTTGGATTTCACGGGCTCCCTGAACATTTCTGGGGTAGACTTCACCATACCTTTCAACATAGGGAGAAACTAGAGGGAGCACTTGCTTCTGGCAAGAGTTCCCACCAAGGAGTCGTCGTCCTCTGGGGTAGCATGCATGTCTACCTTGTGGTAGACAGCTTCGTATTGGTTGACACAATGGTATGATGTGTATCGTCCGGTGGGGAAGCACTAACAGCGTTGTGGTCAGCTGCTATAGAGGAGTGTCCGGTTGTGGAGTGTCCTCAAGGGTGGGTCTACGCTTTTTGTGCAAAATCTTTCCGGTGGCAGAGATCTTGCCCATGTGGGGATGAAAGAATCCCTGCTTGTCATCGAGCTCCTGTAGGAGTTTCTCGAGGATGGGCATCTATTTGGACACGCCTGTGGATGGTCCCAGAACCCACACTGATTTTGGCTTCAATGCAGGTCTCGTCTTCAACACCTCGGCACAGATGTATGACCTCTCATTTGAAGGTCGATGAAAGTCAAGGCTTTTAGCGGACTCCCTTCTTGGCTCTGATGCCTTGCCCAGGTGGCCTTGATGCCCGCCTGCTTATGTGTTTTGGAAGTCTGGGTGGACATCTAGTATCGACCATACCCCCTGAAGATGTCCTGCATCTCGGATGACGAGCAGCACATTTTGTTGTGGCTCCAGTGCCTGTCTCTCCGCTGCCTAAGTGTATTCTTATTCCTGACAGCTGAGAAAGAGTTGTAGTTGGCATCGTCGTGCTCTTGGGAGAGGGATAAATTACAGACTGCGTGGACGTCAGACAAGAGATACTTCGAGTGGCAGTAAAGGCATCTCTTGAAGGGCATCCATTCCATCACCCTCTACGCCTCTTTATTTACCGGAGCCAATAAGGAATGCGTGGGCCCAAAGGTGAAGGGCGCCCCAGGTCCTGGTCTTCGGTGACTATGTCTAGAATGGGTTGAGTGAAGAAGAGGGAAAAAAAACTGACCACATTTTGAGCAGGACTCTTCTCTGCAACAAGAAGTAAAGCACCGGGTCCTGAGACCCCGATGTCTAATGCGTCGAGACCGGGATCAACGTCGATACACGTTCGAACTCGATAGTGGAAAAACAATCTTACAATGGAGTCAGTACCCATGAGCGTTCACTACAAGAGGAGTAGTCACCAATACCTTGCGACTCGACAGACTTCTTCAACTAAACAAAAGTTGCAATGGTCCAAGCCCAACACTAAATGGCAAGACTATGTAGAGACAGTGCATATACAACCACATATGCTACAAACATTGGGCTCTGAAAAGCCATATTTCAAGGTGATTCCTAGAAAGTAGATCATGGATAGATCTTAGATCAAGGGGAATACTAATCCAGTTTTTTGCAGCTCAGTAGGAAAAATCCTTTCTACCCATCAAGTCTTCTTTATGGCGAGGATCTTAAGCAAGTGAGCTGAGGATCAGCGAAGAGTCGTATCAGGTTGAAAATGGAAATTAAGGAGGGATAGCAAGAGAGCAGAACTTTCTTTCAAATCTTGAGTCTCTTGAACAAGACAGACCTGTTGATGGGCATCCAATGTAGCTAACTAAGAGGATAAGAAACAGGGGCTCTGCATAGATGTTTAAGGAGTACTTGGGCAACTACATTTTGGAGAAGTTGCAGACGATGGACTTGACAAAAGAATGTTAGAAATGGGGTTTCTCGTTGGCTAGAGTATGCACCTAAGCCAGGCAGGACCCACCATTCTAGTCAGGGTGAGAGAGTTACACACCCAAGATAACCCCTGCTCACACCCTTGGTGGCTTGGCAGAGCAGTCAGGCTTATCCCAGAGGCAATGTGTAAAGCGTTTGCGCAACACCCAACACATCAGTGATACAATAAATACACCACAAAAGAGACTTCAAACCGGATTATATATAAATATGGCATATGTTGAATATAACACATAGACCACAATAACATACAACATAAATCACTTTGCCAACTAGGCAATTGTCATAACAGTGCAGATAGTGCAATAAAGTAAATTCTTGTATGTTGCACACCTCACAGAAACACCCTACACCAGGGGTCTTCAAACTGTGGGGCGCGACCCCCAGGGGGGCCGTGGAGCGATGCAAAGGGGGTCGCGCCTTCCCAGTCACACTTCTGCCGAGGCCCAAGGGCTTCAGCCCCCCCTCTTCCCCCGTCCTGCGTCTCAGCCCGGGCTGCTGCAGTGCAACTCGAGCTGCTGGGGGCTCAGCTGGGCAGTGTCTGGAGTCTTATCTCCGGCACGCCTGAGTTTTTCACAGGTCTTTAAAGACCATTTGCATGTTTACATGCCTTTGTAAACTGGTTACAGAGGCTTAGTTTTTTTCCTGGTTCCAGTACCCCCTGGGCCCCCACTCTGCCTATTCCTTACATTGTATTTTAAATTTACTGCCATAGTGTGAGAATGCATTTCATGAAAAGGAATATAAAGTAGGGTTGCCAAAAGAAAAATGCCTGCCGTGTTTTGTTTAAAGAGCCTGCAAAGACCTCCTCTTGACACTAAATAGACTTATAAATAAAAAAGTATGTATGCATTCGTTATGTGACTTTTCTGTCTTTGTTCTCTTTAATTATCAGTCATGGATCATTGAGGCAGCCCTAGAACACAATTAAAAGTGCTTTCTATTTATATTTGCTGTTCGAAGTATGCACAGATAAGTGCTTAAAATACAGCTTTAGGTGACTGCTTATTTTTGTACCGACTGGGCCATCAAAATAATCTGCTGGCAACCCTAACCATAGGACTGGAAGTTTGTTGCAGGATCAGCACATTATTTATTTCCTCGATCCCCGATTAATGCCATAATAGCAATAGTTTAACTTAGATCTTAAACCCTACGCCGCCGTCCATAACATGCTGAGTTACTTCAAGTGTCTGGGAATGCACTCTGCATTCAGACAACTCACTCGTCATTCTCGCCCTTCACTTTCACGCTCACCCTGCATTCACAGCGATCACAATGCACTCACACCATTCACCCGCTCAACCTGCACTCAGTGATCCCTCTGCACTCACAATGCACTTGCGCTGTTCATCCTATACCTCACCCTGCAGCCACACGAGTACACTACTCATCCTGCACTCATGTGACACTTCACTCACCTGTCCCCCTCACTGCTCAATATGCAACTCACTCAAACAAGCCCATCAGTAATCATACACTCATTCGTCCCATTCTGAACTTGCATCCGCACCTAAATTCATAAGCCACCTCACTCACCCTGCAGTCACTCCTCTTACCCTACTCTTACACTGTTGCATCGCTCACCGTGCACTCACATGGGCACTCTTGTCACCCACACAGTGCAGAGGGTTAACGTTCCTGCTACAAAGAATATGTACCATGCAGATCACAGAAATGAGCGTGAGTAAACTATGAGTAGCGCTATAAAAAATGAAATGTTTGTCAGAAAGGTGCTATAGAGAGATGAGGTGAATTGTTGGTGAGTGGCAGTGAAGGAATTCATGGAGAAGGAGGAAACGGGGTGGGGCACCAAAAAGACTGTTGCACCGTGTGCGACCAGTGTTAGGACCAGCCCTGGCTGGGAGTGTTAAAGGTGAAGTGAGAGGTTGAATGGGGAGAGTTCAGAAGTTGTAAAAGGGGTGAAATAAAATGGCCTGCAAAGTGAGAGAGGGATCCGGGGTTAGGAGAGGACAGAGGGATGGAAGGGAGGGGATGAGAGGAAAGCTGCATGGGTAAACTGCTTAACTCTGCACAAAACCGCCAGGGTTTTAAGGACCCCTGCTTCTCCCGGCCAGGGCCAAGTGAGCTTCTAATGTGGCAGCACGTATTCCTGCGGAGTGGAAGGCCCTTCACAAAGGTTGACTAGAAATCTTTCTGATGTTAATTGCTGTATTTTGGTTATACACTGGTACTGATGGGGTGAAATCTTTCCTCAGTGTTACTGTGTACGCAGCATCACATAACATCATTTACCTTTTCTTCCCACACAATTTAGTCAAGCCTGTCACGTAATTTGGTCCTCACCTGCCTCATAATTCCAGTAGCCCTGCCTACAGGTTTAGAAATTTTTGTCAGGAGGGGGTCCTTACGCCTCAAAATGTTGACAGGGGGGTCTCGGCATCCAAAAGTTTGAAGACCTCTGCCCTACACCATCACTGTACACATTATGCAGGTCCTAAATTATACTCGTTATCCAGTCATTACAAGGACTAAAACAACATAAATCATAACATCAAAATGCAGGTGAATGTAATAAATCACATGAACCATCATGTGTCACCAGGTAACACCCTCAGTACTTGCTAACACCATAACCACAGAAGTAACAATAACCTCACACAGGCCGGAACCCCAGCATGCAGATTTACGGTAATCCTAGTGAGTCTGGCTGCAATAAAACAGATGGCTTGCTGATGTAACGCGTAAGCCGCAGGAGCACCTGCACGCCTACCACCATGAATATGGTAATGTAGGAAGTTTTCCTAATATGAAGCAAGTGTCCAATCGGGGGCCTACATCGAGGACTCCCCTCGTAATGACACCTTTAAGGAATAAACAGCCCCCAAGGTGTGTGTGTGTCCCATCAAGCACATCCACAGGAGAATTCGGGAAAACTAATTGCAGGGCAAATGCGGGGAGACCTCGTCTCGTCCTCCCCAAGCTTACTTCACCCCTGCAGCTGCCTGGGAACGTGCGGCGCAGCTGCTGAACACACACTGCACCCCCCTTTTAGGTAGGACTTTAGGGCAAGGGGCATCTGCTTGTAGGAATGCGACAACCTCGCTCCCAAAACCGTAACCCAACCGCCTGCAGTCGCATTGTGCACCGCAGGACTCAGTCACTTTCAGACTTAAGTCGGTCCGCGGGGCATGGGGACCCTCCTGGCGTCTAGGCGAGGCAGCACAGCGATTCCTTTCTCAGAGCTGCGGGAGTTGGTCCCTGGCGATCGGTCTCCCTACGTGGTTGGATGGTCAGTCGCGGCGCTGCAGCTGTGCCTCTTGTTAACACTGCGACGAGCGGGGCCGCACAAGGCCCTCCTCGGTGCTTGTGGGAAGGGTACTCCATCCAGACGGCACACCAGGGCTCTGACCAGCGCAATCGGTGGCCCTAAGGAGCGTCCAACACACTCTGGTCCTGTAAATAACAACAGCACATGGAGGAACGTACAGCGCTCCCCACATATTCTTTACACAGCAGGGAGCAGACAGTCATGGCATCCAGTTGCAATACACGGCAGCCGGCGGATCAGGCAGAAGGCCCAGCGCTGCCCACTTCAAAGAAGCGCCCACCACACACCAGGGTTGGAGTAAGGGGAAAATTCTATCAACTGCCCAATGAAGAACTCAGCACACTGAGCTAAGGGCAGCATCAAAGGAAACAAAGCGATCACCAGGTGCTAAGTTGTCAAAAACACAGGGCAGGAAACCAAGCCCTGGGAGATCACTGGGGGTCCAAAACAGGTGGGTAGGCAGCAGTCCGGCACACAAGGTCCTTTGTAGGCAAAGAGGCAGTCCTTCCAGCAGGTCAGCACAGCAAAGCACAGTCCAAGTGGAGGTTTTCCTGGCAGCACAGCAATTCCTCCTGGCAATGTGCAATTCCTCCTGGCAATGTGCAGTCTGTAGAGCCAGCAGTGTCTGGTTACAAGTCCACGCAGTGCCTAAAATCATGGGGTCAGAGCCCCTGAACTTTATTCTGGAGGTAACTTCAAACAACTTTAGAAGTGCACAATACCGCCATTCAATCCCCAGTCCTGGCTCCAGACACACTACAGGGGGGGCGGAGACAGCATTGTGAAAGGCAGGCATAGCCCTATTCAGGTGCAGATGACAACACCTCCCACCACTCTAGCCCAGGAAGACTCATCAGGATATGTGGGGCACACCTCACCTCCCTCTGTGACTGTCTAGAGTGAATGTACAAACAGGCCCCTGTCAGTCTAAACCAGATGTTGACTGGAGCCAGGCTACAAAGCGTCATAAGCACACAGAGATGCCCACTTCTAAAAGTGGCATTTCCAAAATAGTAATAAAAATCAGGTTTCACCAATAAGCAGGATTTATTACCACTATTCCAAACATGGCAACGCTATCCCTTCCAGATTAGAAATTACCACTGAAACACATTTCAGGGAATTCCCAATGCAAACCTATGAGAGAAGCAGCCTCACAGCAGTGAGAAACCAAATAGGCTGTTTGTCACTACAAGGACATGCCACACAAGAAAGGCACATGTCCTACCTTTTACCCACACAGCACCCTGTCCATAGGGCTACCAAGGGCCTACCTTAGGGGTGACCTAAATGTAGTAAAAGGGGTGGCAAGCACTTTAAATGCCAAGTCACTGTGGCAGTAAACTGCGCATGCAGGCCCCTGCAGTGGCAGAGGTCTGAGACAGGTTTGAAAGGCTACATCTGTGGGTGGCATAAGCAGTGCTGCAGGCCTACTAGTAGCATTTAATTTACAGGCCCTGGGTATATGGGATACCACTGTACAAGGGACTTAAAGGTAAATTAAATATGCCAAACAGGTGTAGACCAATCTTACCAAAATGACATGAGAGAGCACAAACACTTTAGCACTGATCAGCAGTGGTAAGGTGCGCCCAGAGTCATAAAACCAACAAAAACAGGTCAGAAAAAATACAGGAAGAAGGCAAAAAGTTTTGGGGTAACCCTTCAAAAAGGGCCAGGTCCAACAGTTACCATAATCAACGCTGAAAACCAACTATGGCTTGATGAGTCAAGAAGCAGAATTTGGAAGAATAAAAGAGTCAAATCTTTTTTAACAGTTTGAAATGATAAAACCGTTGGAAATATATGATTCCAAGATAATATTCCTATCAATCACAAAGGCTACATGGGTAGGACAATCACCAAGATTAGAATACCCCCAGAGGGTGCTAATCGCACTTCTGATCAGAACCTCCGTTTTGAGAGAGTTTAGTTTCAGTTAGGTCTTCTTCATCATCTGTGTTAAATCAGATAAACTGTCCCTACATTTTCTTTTGCAGGCTTCTTGGTCTCCATCAAGTTGCAGAAAATAACTTTGTTGTCAGCATAGAAGATGTAGGAGAAACCATGATGTCTGATAAGCCTCGCTAAAGGTGCACCATAAAGGATAAAAAGAATGGGACTGAGTTCTCATCCCTAAGGTATCTTGCATCACATGGTTTTCAGAGAGTATTGATAAGGACCTAAACATTCCACTTACTACCTATTTAGCAGGAACAAAGATATCCAACCGAACATCTTTCCTTCGACACTGGCCTCCTGCAGGCTGGATAGGAGAACTGTGTGGAACACCATGCCAAAGGCTGGCTGGAGGTCCACTAGAATTAAGGTAGCGCATCCTTCTTGGTCTAGTGTCATGCGTAATTCGTTTTTGACTGCAACTAAGGTTACTTCTGTGCGAGGCAAAGGGCAAAACCCTGCTTGGGCCTATTCTGGAAGGGGGTTAGCTTTGACAAAAGTTGGACAGTTGCTAGTTAACTTCTATTTCAGCCACCTTTGTTACATTCAGCCATAAGGCTATAAATGCTAGCTTTTCGATGTTGAGACATCTGCTGAAAGGGCAGGTCATACAATGGCAACCACTTGATTGAAATCCTCCATAGCAGGACCTTGATGAGGCAGAAATAACACACTGAATGTGCTACAATACCATACCAATCACACTTGTTCCAGACATACACACACAAATGGAAAAACGATTTGGTGCATTGCTTAGAACAGCAAAGCATCACATTTCCTGACTTTGACCACAAGGACCACACTGCAAGCACACACACCCACACCACCCAAGTACCCACATTCACCTTTATAAAGCACATTTCTGCACCAGGCAGAAAGACAATAGACAAGGTGTGCACTAAAAGGCCACACAAGCAACAAGTATTAATGACAATCCAAAAAGCAGTGGATGTGCAATAGGAAATGAGTCTGCAGCAGGTTAGTGGTTAGTCCAGTATTATTGGTTATTGTTGACTTCTGGGATTACTCCTGTGGGCTACTGGAAACCATTCCATGCACTCACTCCAGTTTCTTAGAGGTGAATTAAATTATTAAGGGTTTTTGGGATCATTAGTGGGAGAGGAGTGGTGGGGGGTGAATGTGAGTTCGTTCACATAGTTGGTGCGATTAATAGATGAAGAGAGTATGTATTGTTAGTTTGCAGAGGTGTGACTTTCAAAGAAAGGAGGAGATATTGTTATCTTGTAAATGAGTTGTGGCCAATTTGCAGAAATACAACAACCGAAATATGAAAGGACAGAGTAAGTTTGGGTCACAAAGAGAAGGCATGCAGAAGATGGAAGGCAGGAAAAGGGCCACTTAAAAGAACAAGCATTTGCAATGCAATAGGTCTCGCATTTACGCGAGTTTGAGCTATTGACATTGCAAATAACAATGCCTTTTATTTTTGTTTTCGTTTTCAAAATGTAAATAAAAGGCATTGTCATTTAGAATGCCAATAGCTTAAACTCCCGTAACTGCGAGACCTATTGCATTGAAAATACTTGTTCTCTCCAGGACATAAACCAATTATTCTTAACTGGTTGCTCCATGAGCACATTAGACAACCCCCACTGGACACGTTTTCTTTCATTGGTTGGCCCATCTAAAAAAATCCTGTTGCACATTTAATATCCCTATTCCACCCGCATCCGCGGCACAATCTTGTCTCACATTTCTTTTTCTTATGACCTGTCGAGCCCCCCGCCCCCCCTGCCCGGAAGCTGTATGTGGATTGCCCCCGTCTGTGCCAGGCACCCGCCACAAGGGCCCCAAATCCGCGCGCTGGGGGCAGAGACTCTTCAGATACATATCTGAGCTAAGCCCCCGAGGGAACAAAATGCCTATCACCTCTGTAATCCCATCAACGCTGCCCGGCCTAGAGTGTTACTCCAGGAGCTGGGCCTGGGGCAGGCGGGCTTCATCCTGTGTCCATCCGCATCCCCTCCCCATGCCACCGCCATCTGCACAACAAGGGGAAGAAAGGAAACCGCCCGGCCCTCAAAGCCAATGGAAGAGGAAACGCACTTTTATGGAAGTCAACCGGAAAAGCCCAGCACTGGCCACAAATTAGAGCTTGAGAGAGGAAGTGGTGTTTGGTCGGAGCAGGAGTGTCGGCGGGTGTGTGGATTGGCGTTAGTGGGTGTGTGCGGAGGCCGTGCATGTGTGAGGTTGTGATATTAAGCTGTGTGAAGGGCGTGTGTGCGTAAGATGTGTTGCACAACGTGGTTTAGGTTTGAGAGATGTGTGTGTGTTATGTAAAGGATGCCCTTGACTAGTGTGAAGTGTGTGTGTGATCGTGTGTGTATGTTAGATATATATGAAGACAGACTACAGTTTAAGCGTCTGCATATGTTTGAGGTAAATGTAGAAGGTATGCGTGTGGGCGTGCGCATGAGAGATGCGCGTCAGAAAGGGGTGTATGTTTTAGGTGGGTAAGTGTGAAGGGTGTGTATGGGGATTTCTGAGGGGCTTTATGTGTATGTGTTTTATGCAAGTTGTGTAGAAGAGATGAGTATGTTAGGGTGTGATAGGTATGTGTGTATGATGTATAATGTGTGTGAGACAAGGGTGCATGAGAGAGCAGTGTGTATGTGGCACGTGTGTGAAGTGCCTGTGAGAGGTGTATGTGTGAGAGTAAAGAATGTTTGTATCGGTAATGCGAGAGACGTGTATGTGTGGATGGAGGGCGTGTTTAGCCTAGCCCAACAAGGCATTTGTTTAAAAATACATATCCTAGCTGATTTTGCAAATAATAGTGACAAGATCCAAGTCATTTAAAAAGTAAAATTGTAGGGGGAAAGACAGAACAGATGCAAGAATAACTGGAACACAGCTCTTTGTAAACAACCAACTGTTGGGCTTTGCCACATGAGTCGCACCAAGTGCCTCGTGCCATCAATGACAGGCAGCAGTTTCAACGGCTTGTGGCCCTGGGGCCCATGCGTCAGTGTTGAAGAACCTACAAGGACGGGTTGGGCTACAAGGACCCGCCATAGAGTGGACTCAGATTTCCCTCCTCAACTGGGACCACAGTATGATCTTAAACAAGCATGACAGGAGCGCCGCCGTGACGCAGCTCGCCGCAGATGGGAATTTATAGGTGGGAAAGATATTTAGCGATTTTACCATGTTACAGTCGGACAAAACAAAAGAGCGCTGGGCAACATGGGAATCCCACCTCCAGGAAAAACCGACTGACAAAAAAAAAAGCGGCTGCGCAGACCATTCTGAAAACCCCTGACTTTTTCTATTTATAAACCATGTGATCGTGAACAAGACAAGGAGTTATGTGTGTGGAGGGGCGGATGAAGGAGCTGGCCGGGTGTAAGGGAGAGAGGCGAATGTAAAAATAAAAAAATAAACGGAGCGCAGTGTCCCTAAAGCGGGCGCTGCACTCCGAAATAAAGTTAAAATAAACAAATAAACGGAGCGAGATGCAACTTTAGTGGTGTATGTAAACAAGCTGTCAACACGTTGAACCAGTCCCTATAGCATAGCATAAACCAGTGGGGAAAAAAGTGCCTACCCAGTAATTAAAGGACACTGGATAACGCCGCCAGTAAAAGATCCAGTCCGGGTGGGCGGGGCCAAAAGGAGACAGGGCGGCAACAAGGAGGGACTAAAAAGCCTCACTGACAATGGAAAGCTAGGGTTTAGCATGCCCGATGACGACAGCCAATAGGAAAAAGGGGCAGAGCCTAGACTCCACTTCTGAAATTGACTTGTTTACAAGAGGCCTCGCAGAGCGAGCGCATGCGCACTGCAACGCTAGGCGAGACCTAAAAAGGAGCGTCAGCAATTTGAGGTTTTTATTGCAGGTCAGTTTTTCATGTCAGATTTTAGGTACAGGATTTTAGGTACAGAGGATACTTTTGAGACAGCATACAGTTTGAGGCCGCAAGATGTAGGGAAAAAAACATTCTTTGCATGAAAAGATTGTGCTATATTAGGTGCTGGGCTACTGCTAGAACACCTATCTAGCCAAATCAGTTGACCAGCTGAAGGACAGGAAGCGAAAAGTAATGGCTGGATGCATATGCAGAGAAATATCATGAGCTTTAGGCTGCACTCAAAGGAAGTTGTAACCTCAAAGTCATAGCAATGTGAGAAAATAAATGGGCAAATTATGTACATGTTGAAGAAAAAGATTCTGCAAATGCTGCACAGGATGTCTTCTGATCTTCAGCCTCAAGTTTGACTCACATAACTAATTACCAAGCAGAGTGGGATACATTTGATGCCCCTGGTTTGTATTTGCACAAGATGGGGGGACGAGGACAGCTTTCCAGACAGTGGAAGTATATTGCCTGCATTCCAGTTGCTGGAGGGTCGAGTTGCAGACACTGGGTTGAGAAGGATGGTGAAAGGGCTCCTTGTGCAAGGACTTTGTAAGCAAAAGGCTGCAGATTAGAATTCCTAAAGCATCCCTCTTTGATAGATGGCAGGAGTAAGGGGCGGTACTGCAGATTCTGTTGTGCAGGTTGAAGGGAATCAAGTCGTTTATCTTTCTTGATCACACTTTTAGTGCAGAAACCTCACACCTCTTTGTGCCTCAATTGTGGGTGCTTCAGGGCAGTGAGCAGCATCACTACAAAAAGGCTGTGTCTGGAGTGCGGCCTGGAAAGCACATTTGAAAAGAAGACCACACCAAACCAGTCCTGAAGAATGAGACATTGGATGGATTTGCATCTAAGTCAGGTCGAAATTCAGTTTATATATTATAGGCAGATTGTTTAACGTACAATGGGACAGAGGAATTTGGAGAAAAAGAATTATTTGCTATGCTATTTTTCTACCAATCAAGGAGAAAGCATCTGGGCTGCACATTGCACTAGTATGAGTACTGTGAGTAGCAGTGCTCTAATGACTGTACCAGAGGCCCTCTCCACTATGCAAAAAGAACAAGTAAATTACCTTAGATTATCTGGTAGAGTTAATATCTAGCTTCTGATTCCTTACCTTTGAATTTCCCAGGTGTCAGACTGGATCCGGAAACTTTTGCGTGAGCAGTACCCCTGCCCGCCGTCGGGTGGCTCCACGTTGCATTGGCGGCGCCAAATATAACGTCATGGTCACCCATACTTGCGCCTCCCAGGTGCGCGGATGGCAGTTTCTTTTCACGACTCTCCATGCCAGGAGCGCAGAGCCATGAATTGACCAGTGTGTGTCCAAACTAGGGCCCTGAAAAGGGAATCAACCCTAGCTCTAAAAATGTATCCACAGAGCGGTAAGGCATGGGTGAGTCTGTAAGGAATCTGCAGCTAGATATTGTCTCTACCAGATAAAGTGTTACAGAAGGTAAGTAACTTGCTCATCTGATAGAGACTTCTAGCTGCAGATTCCTTACCTTTGAATAGATACCCAAACCATACCATCCTGGCGGTGGGCTTAGTACAAATCACTACACTAAAAAGTCCTGCAGGCCCGAACGGGTGAAATGCCATCCCTGCGGACCTGACTGTCCAGGCAGCAGTGCTTGGCAAACGTGTACAGAGACGCCCACATTGCTGCCTGGCAGATACCCAGGACCGGAACACCGCGAGCTAACAGCGTGTTCACAGCTTTTCCCCTGATGGAGTGGGCCCATAAGCCCTCAGGAAGCTGCTTATTAGCCAGAGTGTAGCAGATCTTAATACAGGGAACAACCCAGCACGAAATGGTTAGTTTCTCAACTGCCCGACCTTTTTTAGCTCCCACATATCTCATGAAGAGTAGGTTGTCCGCCTGGTACTCTTTTGTGCGGTCAAGGTAGAATGACAACGCTCTTTTTGGGTCCAACCGATGGAGTCGCTCCTCTTCCTTAGATGGATGTGGAGGAGAATAAAAGGTGGGTAGCGTGGCTGACTGACTCAGATGGAATGGGGTCACCACTTTAGGTAGGAAAGAGGCTTTGGTGCGAAGCACCTCCTTATCCAGAAACATCATAATATAGGGAGGCTTGGATGATAAAACCTGCAGCTCATTCATCCTCCGGGCAGATGATATTGCCACTAGAAATGCTATCTTGATGGCAAGCAAACGGAGGGGACAATTATGCAGCGGTTCAATTGGAGCTCAAACGAGGTAAGTGAGAACTATGTTCAGGTCCCACTGAGGAATAATGAAGGGCATAGGGGGAAACAAATGTACAAGCCCTTTCAGAAATCTACAAACAATAGGGGACTTAAACAAAGAGGGCTGGTCAGGTAGCTGCAGGAAAGCGGACAGGGCAGAAAGATAACCCTTGAGAGTGCCCAGAGAAGAGCACTGCTGGGCAAGGGTAAGAAAGATGAGAAGAATATCAGAAAGAGAGGCAGAAAGAGGGTCAACAGACTTTTCTGTTCAATATTTTACACATTTTTGCCAATGGCAGGCGTATACCATTTTGGTGGCGGGCCGCCTGGCTGCCAAAATAACTTTACAGACTTCGGGCGGAAGGTCAAAAACGGTCAACTGACACTGCTCAATCTCCACCCAAGGAGGCCTAGAGTTGACAGGTTCGGGTGGAGGAGCGTACTCTGCTGCTGCGATAAAAGATCCTCCCGAAGGGGCAGCCTGATCGGATGATCGATGCTCATTCAAAGAAGCTCAGGATACCACACCCTCCGTGCCCAGTCCTGAGCCACACGAGAGACTTGGGCATTGTCGTTCCTGGTCTTCTTGAGAACTCTTAGCAGGAGTGGTATTGGCGGGAAGGCGTACAGGAGGTCTGAGTTTTACTTGTGACAAAGGGTCCACGACCCCAACCCGCCCTGCTTATTGCAGTACCACATGGCGATGGTGGTGTCCATGAACAACTGCACTAACTTACCCTTGACAGAGGGAAGAAATGCTTTTAATACTAGTCGGATCGCCCTGAGATCCAACAAGTTGATGTGAAGTCCGGATTTCGCCGGAGACCAGAGTCCTCTGATCTCCACCTCTCCCAGGAGTGACGCATCTGTCAATACTGTGTGATTTGGATGGGGAAGAGAGAGGGGTCTGCCTCTGACCCAATCGTGGTTCAATAGTCACCAGTGCAGGTCCTTTGCAGTTCTCGCCGAGATCTGTACCATGTCGGAGAGATTCCCCTGATGCTGCGCCCACTGGAATTCAGGTCCCACTGCAGAGCCAGCATAAGCCATCTGCCATTATTTACCAACAGGATACAGGAGGCCATGAGGCCCAGCAGCCTCAGAGTCATTCTCACCATATTCCTGGATAGAGGCTGAAACATCAGTAACTTAACCTGAATATCCTGGACTCGCTGCTCGGGAGGATAAGCCCCAAACTGCAGTGTGTCCAGAACAGCTCCGATGAAAGAGAGCATCTGAGAAGGAGTCAGGTGTGACTTCGACACATTTATAGTGAACCCCAGCGAATGCAGGAGGTCCTCCGAAGTCTGGAGGTGAGAGATGACAGACCAGGGTGAAGACGCTTTCAACAGCCGGTCGTCAAGGTAGGGGATGACTGAAACACCGAACCTGCATAGATGAGCTGCGACCACTGTCATCACCTTGGTGAACATCTGAGGGGCGCTGATAAGGCCAAAGGGTAGCACAGTGAACTGAAAGTACTTGTGGCCTAAACGCCTGTGGGCAGGCAGGATGGGGATGTGACAATATGCATCCTGCAAGCCGGCGCCACCAGCCAGTCTCCTTGGTCTAAAGCAGACCAAGACCTGAGCCAATGTGAGCATCTTGAATTTCTCCTTTTTGTGGAAGAGATTGAAGGTCCAGAGGTGTAGAATAGGACGCAGACCTTTGTTTGTTTTGGGTATCAGAAAGTAGCTGGAATAACAACCACTGTCTACTTCTGAAATCGGAACCCTTTCTATGGCCCCCTTGACAAGGAGAGCTGTAACTTCCTCTCAGAGCAAGGAAAGATGATCCTTCGCTAGCCGTTCTTGTTTGGCAGTAAAGGAGGAGGGAAAGATTGGAAAGTATGGGAGTAACCATTGCGAATAATTTGCAAGACCCATTTTTCTCATGTTCTAGAATGTCAGTAGAGGAGATGATGTTGGATTCTCCCTCCATCCGGACACCCATGGTCTTGGATAACCAAACTAGGAGGACTTTAAGCTTGCAACTGCCGGGGGGCTGGTGGCGGACAAGTTCTGGCTACCATTCCCACGAGGTCAGAATGCACTGCATCCACGTCCTTGCACAACTTGGGAAGTCCATGCAGAACGGTGGCTGGGGTATGGCTGAGGCAGTTAAAAGCCTCTTCCATAGCCACGAAAGGGGCTAAAGGGGATAAAGGCAGACACGGGTGAGGCGTGACTGAGAAGCCCAAGGACCTGGCTGTAGCCCACGAGTCCCATCAAAGGGCATGTCCATGAGGTTGGCCTGGACATCCCCCGAAAAGCCAGATGTTCTCAGCCAGGCATGGTGCCGTAAGGCCACTGTCGATGAAACTGCCCTGCCCAGCGAGTCAGTTGTATCCATACCACACCTAATGGTGAACTTTGCTGCATCCCTCCCATCTCTCACTGCTTGGGAGCGAATGGCCTGGGCCTCCGAGATCTGTGGCTGCACTCGCACAATCGTTTCTCATGAGGTACCAGAAATGGCCCAAGAGGCTTGCGGTGTTCACTGACTGCAATGCTAGGCTGGCGGAAGAAAACATCTTTTGCCCCAGTGCGTCCAGCCTTTTGGATTCCCTGTCCAGGGAAGTGGATGGGGACCGTGCAATGGGATGATGTGGCTTGGACCACCAAGCTCTCAGGGGTAGGATGTTGGCTGAGGAAACCTGGATCATCCGGGGCATAGCGATGGCGTGCTATTGTCCTGCTCACAGGAGCCCCTGTGCTAGGCTTGGACCACGTGCCTAGAAGGACATCCGTCAGTGCATCATTAAAGGGCAAAAGAGGTTCAGATGAAGAAACCCCATGCTGAAACACTTTGGTCAAGAGATTAGTCTTGATCTGCACCAAGGACCTCTGCTGCCCTCTTTACCACCATAGCATAAGAAGCTCCCTCCTCCGTAGCCACAGTAGGTGAAGAAAGCATACCAGTATCTGGAGATGTGTCCAGGCCACTGGCCTCTGCAAGCTTTACATACCAGTTCAATTCTTCACTAGGAGTGCCCAACTGGTGTTCTATAGGGTTCAGTGACCCCTCCCACTCCTCTCCTATGCCTGAAACCTCCTCAAAATGTTCAGGCAATGACTTAGAGCCCCTGTGCTTCACCTGTGCCGCATTTGGCGTTGATTGACTCCGAGTCGTCAGAAATCAGAATGGGTCTGGCACCGGCAACGCCAGGAGCATCGACTTCGGGGCAGGTGTGGGGGAAGGTCACGTTGGCACCACCAGCGCTGATCCAGGTCCAGAATCGGATCCATGAGACCCCATCGGCGCCGAGGCCGGAGCCATCGGTGTGGACCCTGATGGGGCCTCTATTGACCCTGGGGGCCAGAAGGCGCACAGAAGGGGTCGGCCCGCTCAAATACTCGCACATGGCCTCGTAAACTCTTATTTGAGCGGGGGTCACTCTGGTTCCCAGAAACGGGAGGGGGGGTGCGGAGTTAGGACCCGGCAACGGCTCTGCAGAACCATGCCTGGAATATCGATGATCCCCACTCGTCTCGTCAATGGATGGCAGACGAGGTGAAGTCGTAGTCCGTTTGGACTTCTTCTTCTTGTGCCTCTTCCCCAAGTGTCTCGAGGACCTCGAGTGTGGAGAACAGGACTCTTGGGGCGGTCCCGCGACCTTCTCCTCCTTGATCGGGACCGGGACCTCCGAGGAGTCATGCTTGATGGACTAGACTGCCGGGCCGCAAGCAGCTTCAGGGACTGCTCCCTCAAAGCCTTTGGTGCCCTGGCCTGGCAGTTCGAGCATTACTTCGAGTCGTGGTCACGCTCAAAACACCATAAGCATACGAGGTGAGGGGTGGTAACTGACATGGTGCGGTGGCAGACACCACACGGCTTAAAAACTACCGTTCTAGAGATCATCCACATCAAACCGTTTTAAAAAATCTGTCAAAAAGAGAGAGAGAGGGGTAGCTCTTCTGTGGATCAGCGTTAACTGGTGCAGAAAGAAAAGAACTGATGTCCGCGCACCTGGGTGGCGCCTTTATAGGTGACCTCGATGTATTATCCTGTGCCAACGCCACCACGCGAAGCCACTCGATGGTGCGCAGGGGTACTGCTCACGTAAAAGCATCCGGATCCAGTCTGACGCCTGGGAAATTAAAAAATAATTAATCTGCAGCTAGAAGTCTCTATCAGATCACTATATTGTAGCCACCCTTGCACTGAAGTTAATGTGAATTGCAGAAATCTACCATCTGCAGCATTTAAAGTTCTTAATATATTACTGACCAAAACAACCAATAGTGAGAAGCACATTGAAAAAACAGCGCACATACGGTCTCTTTCCTACTATTACTAGGATCTGGGCTAAAATAATTACGTAAAACCACTCTCTAAGAAATGAGGAAGGCACTTCAGGTCTATGACTGTTTCTGTCTTGCTCATTGCTGGAATGAGGAAGTTAACAAGAAATTGCTAATTGCTGGAACGAGGAAGTTAATAAGAAATATCCAGAGGAAAGTAAAAACTAATCCTGAATGTTACTGAATCCAATGAGTCTTGTTCATAGATTGTGGGTTTCCACTTCTTAATACAAATAAGTAAGCAAACAAGGTAAATACAGCTGACAATAGGAAGAGGTAAGACCACAGAAAATAGTACTCCTAGATAGACTGCCTAGATGCACTGACCAGATGGCGTTATCAGCTAGTACTGAAGGCACATCTCTACAAGTGGAATGGAAGGAGGATTTGATAGGAAATATCCTCTCTACTCTCAATTGTTATTTCTTTGATATCAGAGGATTTGGGAAAGTTTAAGTGTACAGAAGTGGTACCTTACTTCTGTTGAATTTTGGGGTTCCAAGGATAACGAAATTGATGCCCAGTGACTGTTGCATTATGGAATGTTTTCTGGGGAACCACTGCAAGATGTGAAGTCTTTTAGTGCCAACACAATACTGAGAAAGCACACAACCTGAAAGAACTGTCCTTCAGAAGTACAAAATTCTGTCCAATTGTCATATGATTATTTGACATCTTATACTTTGAACTAAATTGCCTCTAGACGATTATAAATATCAAGGTGCAAGTAAGATGTTCTAACAAACTAATGCCTTATCTAGTTATCACTCTATAAATATTAACAGAGATGTACAGCTATTAAATGCACAACTCTATTTTACCATAAATGAACGTTTGCGGTCCTGTTGGAAAAACAGAAGGTTTAAGTTAAAGAAAGAAGACGATATAGGATTGTAACGGTTAGCTATCCTAATTCCTGCGTTGGTTTTTATTTGGAAACATTTGCTTGAAATGAAACTTTTGCCCCTCAGTCTACATTTGTGAACTCCTCATCAACATATGACTAGCTTTACGTTAGAAAGCCTAATTGCGACAAAAAAATTATGACTAAAATGTGGAAAACAAGGCATCGGTCAAAGGTTGGACAAATAAATAACGTCATTAGCGTACGTATGAAGCAGTCTTGCATTTTTGAAAAGTCATGTTTTATCCTTTTCTGTCATTAAAGATGAAGGTAATAATAAATTACATATTTATTTGTTTATTCATTGTCATCTTTTTTGGTTTGTGAGATGGTCGATTGGGTATTGCTATCATCTCCGTTGCTTGCTAGGAAATCTGGATATTTTCTTTATTAATAATAACCTGATACCTTTATTTAAAATTAAATCTATCTTGTTTGCAAGATAGAATCCTCTACTGTCCAGTTTATGCCGTTTGTAAAGTTTATGTAATCCAATGTTAGGCAATGCAAATAAAAATCATTAAAATATCAAAATAATGAATGAGGCATGGCCAAATCTGGTGCACGAACAAATTATATTTATCTTAGGTCACAAAAATAATTTGGTTCCAGTGAGGTCAGGAGAATGTTCAAAGTTTCTTAATGGCTTCGACAATTTATTATCTCAAAAGCACCCCATATTTGCAGACAACTGTAGGATGTATAGCAAACTGTCATTTGCAGATTTTCTTTTCATACATGTTCCAGATCTATTTTACTGAGTTTTCCGATTTAATTTCATTGTCATTCTAAAGTATCTTTAACATTTGTAAGTACTACCAAGCGTGCTGTGTTTTTCTATATTTTAAGAATAAAAAAGAATAAAAACAGGCTGTATTTACATCACAATATAGAAAACATGTAAACAGATATAACCTGACAAAAAAAGTAGCTAAAAGAAAAACATTCCAGAAACTAATGTAGCGATTGTTTCTACAGGGACTAAGACTCGGTGGCACAAATGCTTTACTACTGATTTAAATGGTTGTGCAACATGTAACACTTATGACTTAAACATTTATCTAAGAGGATTAATAATTTTAAAATACATCAAAATAACATAAAATACAGTACCTTTCTTGCATTCTGGATGTCAAAAAATGGTTTATTTCGAACACTGAAGGGTTCCTGTGTTTTGTCGATGAGTCCAGTTTTCATTTTTTCATGCCTTGGCATTATAAGTTCCTTTTCAATGCATGACAATCGTACATTAAAATCACATTCTCCAACCGGTTGTCCCTGCATGGTAAAATACAATTTAGCACATGAACCCCCATAAAACTGTGAAATAAAATTAAGACTAATGCACTCACTTTTCAAAAAATGCATATATATGCAAGTGTTTTTTTCCAGAATTTAAAACTTTAAAATGCTTGACGGGGAGGAAAGATGTTAACTTTCAAGCTGCATTTTTAGTCTTAAAATGTATACATTGTGGACACTAGCAAAGGAAAAGATAATCCATAGCTTCATCTCAGACAAAAGTTGATTGTATGTGATGGAGGATAGACGTTATCTTTCATTTATCTCTATGAATTCACCTTGAGAAAAATGATTTGTGACATTAATTTACAAAAATGACAAAGTGTGCTAGGTGACCAAGTTTAAGAAAAAATGCACAAATGAAGTTTGATTTAGATACTGCGTCGTAAAAGCATGAAGAATGTTAGACGTAGGTTTCTGATGACACTTAACCGGTAACAAGCTAATGTAAAGTTTAATAAATATAATGATATATGTTTTTTTATGCATAGATGAACGTAGTAAACAAACGATAACATAAAAATTTCTACATAAGAATAAAACTGTGTTAGAAAAAAGGCTAATAACACAAGAATGTGTCGTGAGCACTGACATTGATGAGAAAAATAGATGCTATAACAATTTGTGCTATATAAAGGTTTATTTTAAATGTGCTTTTCAAATCCTGAATGATGTATTAACCTATAACATGCAAAGAGACTTGCAAATTATATGCAAAATAATAATTTCAGGGATACCTTATACTTACATGATGTAATTGCAAATCATTAATCTGCCTAATTGAAGAACTAATGCATTGTATTCAATAATGTGGGATTCATATTTTAGCACAAATTCATTGTGCACAAGCTGTGTTTCATGAAGGCCTCAAAACTTGCTTTTCTTTCCTAGTATGAACTGAATAGACTGAAGCCTATGGGAACCTTTCGTAAAGTTTCTACTTGTGCTTGAACACTCAATAATTCCTTTCACGTTTGTAGCTCACTTGACTTGCAAGAAAACTGTTACACCCTGCAGCACATGCATGGGAGAGGACTGACAAAGGATGAGAACATGAACTCCCTATTTCCTAAATGGCACAACAAATCATATGACAAAGTACAGTGGTCCTAAGGAAAATGCAAAGTAATGGATTGCTTAATTCTTCCGGATTTATATACTTTACTACATCATCTCATCCCACTGAAACTGACCAATGGGACAGAGTGGTCTGACAAATTTGGCTATCTCAAGGTGTGTAAACCAGAAATCGATGGAGTATAATTGCCCAAACTCTGAACAGGGGCGGTTCCTATGATATTCATCTCCCCTCTACCCATCTTGCGGTACATAGACTCACGATTTAGACTCCCAGAAACAACCCGAACTGTGATGAAATACTGTGTTTGCTGCCGGCTGGTATGCTTGCGTAGTGGAATCTTTCTGGCTGGAAGGTTTCCAACAGACATCTGTGGCACTGACGCTGCAGTAAGGGCAGAGGCAGACAATCCTGTCCATGAACTGGAACTGGTCATTCGGTGATTAACTGAACTTTCATCAATAGGGTTTGTATGAGAGATAATTGATTTCCTGTAAACTCACTTCCTTTTGATAAAATCTTCCACGGCTGAGGAAGATAGCTCCCTTCAGATTCAAATTCATAAGTTGTTAATGCTTATAAAATCTGTTCAAATTCTTAAATTTAGATTTGTATGCTAATCATTTGAAATTTGATAAAATACAATTTGAGATAAAAAATACTCCGCTGATTCTGTTTAATTATTTTTTGTGGCCAATTAATCTGCTTTAAAAATTAACTGACCTAGAGGTAGAATTACCTGGGGAATTCCATCAGTAATAAATGAATGTTAACAATTATCTTATTCTAGGTCCTCATATGATAATTGTCCATTCCCTAAGAATCGTAGTCCCTTTCAGCACAGAACAAGATCCATTGGAGGACCTAAGAGATTTAGTATGGGAGCTGAGGTTATTTTGAGGTTAAGAGTAACAAGATCAAGTTAAATAATTTACAAGGCCCAACACGTTTATGCTACAACATTTGGGAAAATGTACAACAATTATCACCATTAGCCGCTGAACTCATAAAGAAGATGACATTATAACAATTTTTGGGAGGAAATGCCAGAGCCTGTGAGCTGTGATTCAAACTTTCAGCCGAAAGAATCTTCGTTGTACCTAAAGAGAGTTTACTTTGACAAGTCCACTAAAGTCTTCCATGTTTACCTTGTGGGTTGTAGGTGAGATCCAGTTGACTACTTTAAAAGAGCATGCTATTTTTATTGTACTTGTACTGTTTAAATTCATGACATATTAGTATAAGTTAAGGTTGGGGTGGGGTGGGGCGTAATACTGGCTGCAACACAAAATTAAAAAATGATGTGAAGTTCACAAGTTAAGGTACTAACTTAACCTTATGTCTTACCTAGGCTATTGTATGTGAAACTTAAAACTGAAATGTAGACGAGAGATTAAGTGAGTGTGGTTAGATTGTAAGGGTTTGTATGATTCTAACAGTTAGGTTCGTGAACAGAATTATTTGAGTTGTGTGTAGACATTCACAACCATTCTTTCCATTTGTATTTGGCTTATAGAGTCAACAGAGGGTGTGTGTGTGCCTTGCCCATGTAGAACCTCACTAGTTATGTAACCCCTTCACAGAGTCTTATTATAAACGGATATAACCTGTCATGGTCGGGAAACTTGATATTCTACGTAGCACCAACTTGTAGTGTAAGCAGAGTGTGGGATTTGTCTTTATTACCCATTAGGTTCCACATCTCGCCTCTGGCTTTCTGTAGATGTATAACATGGACTGTGTCTCTAAATAGGTGCTTACCTCAACAAGGGTCATATAATACCTTACTATATATTTGCAAACATTATATTCCACACAGCACTCACTTATAGCGTCAGCGGAGCACGGGCTTTGTACATGTTAGGCCCCATATAGGTACAGTGGCCCTTGTTAGATGCTCCATCTAGGTATACAGGGACACATTTCGATTTTGGGGGACAGGGTACTCCATCGCAAAGACGATGGAGCATCCAGTCCGCCAAACATATATATATATTTGTAAAATCTTTTTATTACATTTTGCCAAAAAGAAGTCACTGTCTTATAACAGGGAAGACATGAATGAAATAGAGTTCAGCAGCGGAAAGAATCATATAACTGTATTCCAGCATCATCTGTGAGCATACATAAAATTATTCCCTATCGCTACTCCTACAATGGCTGTCAAATATAACAAAACAGTGAAAAAACGATTTCAGTCCCTGGAGTGGCATCTGTCTAACTAATGTATAGCCTCTACAAAGTTTATGACCCCTAAGGGTAAGTGCATAAGGGAGTGCGACATAGGTTTAATCAGCATCTTGTGAGTGGGCACCTATAACTACTGACTGTGCTTTCCTATGCAATGGTAAAAGGGATGAGTTTCATCCACATCCAATTATTAGCAGATGAATACAGACCTGCTCATTATCATACAATGGTCATAGGGTTAATCTTTTGCTTGTATTGCTAGCACTATCAAACCCCATTGGGTAATACTGGTGCCGCCAAGTCTGCCACAGGACAGATCTCGTAGGACTGTTATTTCTGCTCTAGCCCGTTTCTGGACATCTGCCAGAAATTGCTTCATATCTAGTGGTTGCTTAGCCTTCTAAGCCATAGCAAAGGCCAGTTTAGCCAGAACCAGGTGTAAACCCAGGAACCTGGGAGCTTGTTTTTCAGTTTTTGTTCTATGAATTTGTCTAAGAGGCACAACTATATGTTTTGTGGTATTGATTTATTGAGCACTTCCTATTGAATCTCTAGCACCTGAGCCCAGATTTGCACGATCAGTGGGCAAGCCCACAACATATGCATATAACTGTCCAAAACTTTTTGATCTGCTTGCCTCAATGAAAGACAGGCAGATGGTAAGCTTTCTGTCAGCGTAGCCCCCGTTGGCGCCATCGATGGAAAGATTACTCTGACGACTCGACGAGTAGGTGACATCTGAGTAAATCCATCACATCCCCCACTCTATTTAAAATGGGCGGTGTGATGGTTTTTTTTGTGTGCCACATCCTGATGGTGAGGGACTGAAAAAAACAATAATGACGCACAACACCTTAGAAGAAAAACCCCAGGTAGTGAGGGTCATTAGTTTTTGTTTTTCAGAAATAACTCCCACTCTGGTAGTTTGTTTATGGAAAACAGAAAAAGTTATAAGTCTGATGAATAACCATCAAAACCGATAGAGGCCATTCACCAAACTTTTAGCACCTTGATGGGGAACCGCTGGTGCGACGTTCCCTTTTAAGGTACATAGATGAGCGTTAGGCTGGTGGTCATCTCTAAATTTGATTAATGTTGTGCCGTTGGGATTGCGGATTTAATGCCCTCCACCGTCGTGATTGATGCTTATAAGTCCGTCACTCTTCAAATCAGGCCCATAATGAATCATTAGTCAAAGAGTAGCTAATAAAAAATCTTTGTGAACATCATTTTCCATGTAGTGACAAAAGGAGAGCCACTTTCACCCACCCCGGGTTCCACTGTATGTGAAAATTGAGTTTTATCTTTCTTTGTAAATACATTGTGATCTGTTACAGCGATGGCACTCTAGAATTAAAGTTTGAATGTCTTTTCCTGGTAGATAACATGAAACTGATACATACATAACCCATGCATGCGCAATGGTAAATTACATTTTGGTTCTAACTTAAAAATGCACCTAACTTACACAGGCACCAAACTGCAATTCTACCAAATATACATCAACGCTGGTGCTCTTCTGTACAGATCTTTTTTATGCACAAAATTTCCAAGTCTACATTCTGGAAGGTGTATTTAAAAAGCATGGTGTGTATTGATCACAAGGGGACAAAGTATAAAATGCTCAAACAATGTTTTGCCTCTAGAGTATAGTCCTGAAGTCAGACTATCTTTAATTTCAGGGTTGCACTTCTAATTACCTCTAAAGGTAACTCACCACAAGAACAGTGAACTTCCTGTTCATTCAGGATTATATGAGTTCACCAAACTGCCTGATCAGAGTGTAAGTCCACCAGGAATTATTCGCTTCTGATCACTCAGTCAGTCAGTTTGTGGAACTTTACTGTGGGTGAGTCTTACTACATGAGTCTCACTCACGGAAAAGTCACTGCAATTGGACTGGACATGTTTACTACCAGTGTCTGCCTTTTAGGATAAGGCCGCTGGTGTGCAGCTAGGGTAAGAGGCATTGGACTGGTTACATATGAATATGTGTGGACACGCATGTGTGCACATGAGAGGGTTGAACGTGTTAGACTACCGTCATGCGCGGCCTGGCAATTGCACACAGGTAGCCTGGCGCAGAAGGGACTCGGCCAGGATCGGTGCTGACCTAGAATAGGCGTTATAATATTAGTGGGCATAGTGGGTAGTGCTTTCATTGTAATATACATTTAGATGCAGTTTCACTCCACTTAGGCCTACACAGTCCAGCAAGGTGTCAAAATGGGGTAAAACATGCACGCAGAGTTTGAATATGCAGTTTCCAATAACCCACATATACATCTTATGGGACATCAAGAAATGTTGTATTTCTCTGACTCAGCTTAATCAAATTCCAGGCCTTTGTCCCACCAGCTGGGCCAAGTTAATTATTCTGCTCCCCAGCAGAGAGAACAAAGGCTTCACCCACACAAAAGGAGCAATTATCTGCTGTGATATCTCTAAAATAACCCCGGGCTGGGCCATGGCAAGGGGAAGTCAGTGCAGAATAGACTATTTATTTATTATGGGGAGCAGTCATGCTTGGCGCCCCCTCCCCCCACTCCAGGCTGCCCCCCAGGGGCCTCCATCTACCTGGAGGCAGGCACAAAGGAAATGTTGAGGTCCAACACGAGGACAGAAGAGGAGAGAGAGTAAGCTGGGTGCCCCTCCCGACCCTCGTGCCGGTGTGTGGGTATAGCAAGGGCACCCAGGAGAGAAGTTCCTGCAGCTGTGGCTGCAGCCGGTTCTGCGCAGTGCACTAAATGAGGGGAGTGCATGCAGGAGCCAGCAGGGGCCAGAGGGGCTCCCCGCTGCCGCCCCCAACAACAAATAAGGCAACTTGGTGGGATTGGGACTTTGGCAAGTAAAAACAAAGAGAAAAACATAGGAAAAACATGTGGCACGAGGGCACAGCACACAGCGAGTAGGCCCACTACTAAAGTATTCACTGCTCTTGGAGAGAAGAACACCATAATGCCCTGCAAGGCTTTATTTTCGTCAAGCTTTGTTCCTGGTGGTGCCCCAAGGAGGGGCTGGTGCATCACCAACGAATTCTAAAAGTGTTGTGGGGGACTCTAAGAAGTGCAGCATCACCAGTCCTCCCTCGCAGTATATTACAAACTGACCCTACGTTTCTGGGGACAGAGATGTTATGATCTCCCCTAGCCAGGTAACGCTTGTTTCAAAGCACTCCCAGAGCTGGATCTTTTGCTTTCGGGGATCCCTAGTGGTTGGTCATGTGGCATGAAACAGAGAAAGAAAGATTCTAACACATGTCATAGTTGCATTGAATGAAAATGCTTTATTGCTAATTTTATTGATGAACAATGCTTATGATTATAATGGATGCATTACAATATTATTATTGAGTCAAGTGGTTTTAATGATGAAACCTAAAAGGTGACTTCTGTGGTTACGGCCTGACAAAATCAGTAGATCTGCCTTGTTTAAAATGGCACCCTCTCATATTGTGATGTTGCATCTGGTATAGGTGGGGAGTTTGTGATTACAGGGTTCAGAACTGGGTGAAATGTGCTGTAAGGGTGTCATCAAAGGTATTTCCATCTACCTGATGTATATATTTGTAATTTAATGCATAATATTTAGTAGATAGAGAGAGCGAGAGAGAGAGAGAGAGAGAGAGAGAGAGAGAGAGAGAGAGAGAGAGAATGTGTGTGTGTGTGTGTGTGTGAGAGAGAAAGAAATTTACTTTTTCTTGATATAAAAAAGGCACTGACTGGACAATAATTTATTGAGTGTTGTTGCGTTCCAGCAAATGGAGATTACTAGTCCACACCCACCTCCCCCGAGCAGGCCTTGGACTGCTCTACTTCGCTACCCTGAGAGAGTCAACTGCTACTTGGTTCCCTGTCAGGAGAGCATTTCGGACCTATTATTTGCGTAGGACTCACATCCATCACAACTAAAATGGCATATCTTATATGCAGATTATAATACAGGGGTCTCCAACCTTTTCTGTAATAAGAGCTATACTTATGTTCAGTGAAAATCACCACAGGCTACTATTATTATCAGAGTTGGTTTAGTGACCACATAAGACAAGATTACATTAGTGGTCACCATATGTAAGATTACCAGCAGTAATCACCTCGGTGCATAATGCACGATTGCCAAAAGTAATGTAAGAAACCCTTAGTCAGTGTAAAATGCCTCTGCATGGGCAATATATCAAAGCCATAGTGCCAATGCCCCTAGCACCAATATACTTATATCAGTAGTATGTTTTCCCCACCACTGCATGATTAATCAACTTTAATATATTTTGAGAATTCAACCATTTTTCTCCAAACAACAGCTTATGAATTCTGAAAATATACACTTTTGTTTTGAATACACTGCTTTCAATTTAGTTTTTTATTCATTCAACTAAGCAAACGTTTCTAATTTAGTAGGCAGGGCTGCACACAGGAGAGCCACTTCCAGGTACGTGGACAGCTACCAGAAGCTCACAAACTACTCGTTGGAGGAACCTGGTGTAAAATATAACTTACAAATAACATTCTTGAACATGTACAAAGTAAGTAAGCATGTACTGTGTGGCTGTGGGTATGCAAGTCGTATCTGGTGATAATAAAATCGTGTAAGCATGAGGAGGTGCAGAGTTCTTATAAGAGTGTCCAGATTTTGTTGAGAATAAGCAGAGTCTAGTTGAGTGTCTGTAGATTAAGCCTAGGAGTGTGTCAATGACGGATGAGATTAGTACAGAGGAAGACTGAATGTAGGCAGAGTATGGCTAAGGATGTGCAAAGTGTGGGGGAGGGCATGAAGGAAGTGTTGTGCCTGAAAGTAGGTATGATAGCCTCCGATGTCGGTGTACAGAGACTAGCTGAGGGTGGGCAGAGCTATTAGAATTGCAAGGTATGTGCTGCGTGAGAGCAGTGTGTGCTTTGGCTAAGCAGAAACTTTGTTGAAGTGAATACAAATGATGCAAAGGATAGCTGAAGGAGTGCACCGTAAGATTGAGTATGTTAAGAGAGAGAGAGAGAGTGTGTGTGTGTGTGTGTGTGTGTACGTACACACACACACACATATATATATATATATATATATATACACACACACACACACGTGCATATATACATACACACAGAGTAATTATGGCTCAGGGTGAGCAAGACATTCGTCACAAACAGTGTCATAGTCAGTGTTCCTATTGCAGTATTATAGTACAGGAAACTCCTTCATGATGTGGGGCTTGTACAACTAAAGGCGTCCATGGTCTCACCCTACCAAAGCACTAATAACATTGCATTTCTCAAAATATGCCACTGAGGAGAGTTTTGCATTCATATTATTCCACAGTATATATACATTAATACTTATGAGAGACCTGTGCTGGTGAAGCCCAAGATAATATTAGAAATTAAAGGCACTAAAATATCGATCTGAACTGTCTCTGTGAGTTTTTCACTCTCACTCCACAGCAAATGGAGAAGGAATTATAGCCACCACTAATGTCGTGCAATTACTCACATGCAACACGAGACGTCTATTTCCAATCAACACATGAAAGACCCACTAGCAAAACCTGTAACTAAAGTTGCCCTACTGAGATTAATCACCTCCATCCCACCTCGGACCTAGAAAGCTGAAACAATACAAACATGCTTACTGAATGGGGTGGTCAATAGATAGAGTTATGACCCACAAGTGTATGGAGGCCTACCAAAAAATCCTAAAACATGAGACTATTCAATGTGAGAAATACACTGACCATTAAATAACCAAAAGCCACTCAAACGGGACACGCACCAGTGTGTGCCACGTTACACTGTCTCCGATATAGGCCTGGAGTCAGGGGCTACTATGTAATTGCTGAATCCAGTACTGGGAACTAATTAGTAATCAAAAGACCAGATTTCTAATAATGGCATTACCATTTGACCAAAGCATATGATCGGAGATAGATCCTTTAAAGCTGACAATATAAGGTTAACTTTTCAACCCTCGTTACGGGCAGGAGTGCCCATGTAAATCTTTGTAGTTCATTGGTGCGCAGTTTGTGCATTTTGTCTCTCTGCTTGAGGGGGGGAAAGATAGACCACAAAAAATGTGTTATTTTGAAAGCAAAATGAAATTTGTGGTCTACAACTAGGACAAATTAGGATCGATATACCCGGAACATTTTATAAAAAAATGAATGAGCTGTAGAAAAGCAAATGGAACGTAAGTGTAGAACATGATTTCGTTTTTAGAATTAAACATACAAACATCCACAGTGGGGGTCAGTCATTAAAACGAATCCCTAAATTTATACCAAAAATGCAGAACTAACTTTACTCTGAGTATTACATAGTAGAATAACAACATAATTCGAGAGAAAAGCTACACTATGGAAGAATGCCAACGAGAACATATAGTTGTTTTTTGAGGAGCTAATAATGTTCAGATAGCTTCACGGTGCAGCTGTTACAAAGAAAAGACAAGAGGGAAGCAAAACATGTAGATACAACATGTGAAACTAAAGGAAACAATGCATGTGCGTGACGCATGAGGTACAGCAACAAATCATGCACTCTTCCTAATAGCCAAGGTGCAGAGGGATGGAAATGAAAACATTTCCCTGTGAATGAGAAATATATCATCATTTTGATAGCTCCTCGTGATTGTAAAAGCAAAATCCATATATCCAGCATTGCATAGGTTTAGGAACACACTGCAATTGTTGTTTGCAATATTCGTGGATTAAAGCATCTTTCATTAAGAATATGTAATGGCGCATGTGGCAACGAATAACATTTCAAAAAGGAGAAAACAAACACTACACCTAAATTAATGCCCACTTGAGAAAACATCAGGTACAACATGAAGCCTTAATTGCAGCAATAATTAAACTTTGAAAGAATCAATAGTTGCATTATAGCAACAGAATAAAAAATGTGAGCAATAAATAATCCCAGCCCGTAGAGATGTGCGCTGCCCAAAACATGCTCGACAACTAAAAGGCAGTGCTAGGTATTCCTTCTGTACTGTTCCCGGAAACCCATGCACTAAAACAGATATTAACTGAGTATTGTATTGTATTGTAATTGCATTTATATAGCGCTTACTACCCCTGACGAGGCGTCGAAGTGCTTTTTCGGCGAGTAGCACGCTACTCCGGGACCCATAGAGGATTAGTGTTGAATTAGTATAGTGAAATATGAAAGTAATTTAAGTGGTGGATAGGTTAGTCAGTTATTTGGATTCGGAAGGATAGCAGAAGGATAGAAGAGGAAAAAAGGTTTGTATTTATATAGCGCTTGTTACCCCTGATGGGGTGTTGAAGCGCTTTTTTTGGCGAGTAGCACGCTACTCCGGAAACCCATAAAGGATTAGTGGTGAATTAGCATGGTGAAATATGAAAGTAATTTGAGTGGTGGATATTAGTCAGTTATTTGAAGTGAGAAGGATAGCGGAGGGATAGAAGGGGAAGAAAGGTTTGCATTCATATAGCACCTGTTACCTCTGATGGGTGTTAAAGCGCTTTTCTGGCGAGTAGCACGCTACTCCGGAACCCATAAAGGATTAGTGTTGAAAATTATTATAGTGAAATATGAAGTAATTTGAGTGGTGGATATGTTATTCAGTTATTTGGATAGAGAAGGGTAGGCGGCGGGATAGAAGAGGAAAAGAGGTTTGTATTTATATAGCGCTTGCTACCCCTGATGGGGTTTTGAAGCGCTTTTTTGGCGAGTCGCACGCTACTCTGGAACCCATAAGGATTAGTGTTGAATTAGTATAGTGAAATATGAAAGTATTTTGAGTGGTGGATATGTTAGTCAGTTATTTGGATTGAGAAGGGTTGTGGAGGGGTAGAAAAGGGAAAAAGGTTTGCATTTATATAGCGCTTGTAACCCTGATGGGGTGTTGAAGCGCTTTATTGGCGAGTAGCACGCTACTCTGGAACCCATAAAGGATTAGTGGTGAATTAGTATAGTGAAATATGAAATTTGAGAAGTGAACATGTTAGTCTGTTATTTTGATTGAAAAGGATAGTGGAGGGATAGAAGAGTGAAGGATTTATTTATTTTATTTTTTGGGAGGTTATAGGAGGAGGCTTTTGGATGAGTAAGGGGAAGAGTCAGAGGGAAGAGTTTAGAAAGGTTTGTTTTGGGGGATCGGTATAGTAAAAGAGGTGTCAGATGATGCAAGGAGGGGTCGAGTAGGGGAGAGTCTAGAAAGGGTTATTTTGGGGGTCATAGTAGTGGTATGGGGTTTGGGATAAATGAGAGAGTGGATGTAGAGGATATATTGATAGATGTATAGGGTGAGGAATAGGGTAGTGCATTGGAAAGAGTAGTAGAAAGCACTTTGAGATGAGTCAGAAAGTTGGGCTAGAAGATATATTGAGAGAAGTATAGGTTGAGAAATAGGGTAGTGCATTGGAAATGCTAAATTAGAAGAAAGTAATAAATATATAGATCCATAAGTACATTGAAAGTATATAGATGCATAAAGGAGGTAAGTATATGTAGATTAAAGATATTGATAGAGGTACAGGATGAGAAATAGGGTAGTGCATTGGATATGCTTTTTCAGGAGAAAAGTAACAAACACATAGATCCAAGTACATGGAAGGTACATAGATGCACAATGGAAGCAAGTACATGTAGACCAAAGATGCATCAGATAAACTCGGGTTTTCAAGTGTTATTGTACTTTTTTTTTTTTTTAACAACATAATTATTCTACATGTTTATACAAAGCAATACACAAAGATAGGTACATATCTATAGTGAAAATAAATGCTTATATACAGAGGGATATGCTGTAAATTTCTGTTTGCGTATGGTGCTTATGTGGGGAAGAGCCAATTCTTGAGTAGTTTTCTGAAGATAAGGTGGCTGCCATCGATCTTATGTTGGGGGGTAAAGAGTTCCATAGTTTGGCTGCTTGAACAGAAAAGGATGTGCCACCCATGGTTTTTTTCTTGTATCTTGGGATTTTGAGGCGAGGTGCCCCTTTAGAGCGGAGGTTCCTTTGTTGGATGTGTTTGGTGATTTTATTCCTGATGAAGAGTGGTCCCATTCCATGTTTTGCTTTGTGGGTGATACAAAGCAGCTTGAACGTGGATCTTCTGGCAACCGGTAACCAATGCAGGGCTTTCAAGGCAGGTGAGATGTAGTCTCGCGGTTTGATATGCAAGAGTAGTCTAGCAGCCGAGTTCTGAATCCGTTGTAGTCTTTTCATGGTCGTTAAAGGTGATCCGTGGTAGAGGCTATTGGCGTAATCGAGTTTGGACAGAACAAAGGAGATGGTAGCTTGGACCTTGTGTGGAAATCCCAAATGAGGGAAAATTTGTTGCAGCGTTTTTATAGTGACAAAGCTTGATCTTGCTAGTTTGTCCACTTGGGCATTCATCGATAGCTTGGAGTCCATGGTCATTCCGAGGTTTCTTACTTCCTTCGATACTTTAGGCGGTGATCCCAGTTCATCAGGCCAGGCGGCAATCGGGTCATAATGTTTCCAATCGCCACACGTGAGTATTTCCGTTTTGGAGGCATTCAATTTGAGATGGCTCCAAGTCATCCACTGACCCACGGCTCTGAGACAACTGAAAATTGGGGATTTTTCAACGTCTTTGGGGCATTCCAGTTGAAGGAGTATTTGCGTGTCGTCTGCATAGTTATAGCACGTGAGGTTAAATTGATTGATCAGTAACGGTAATGACTTCATGTAGATGTTTAAAAGCATGGGCGAGATGATAGACCCTTGAGGGACCCCTGCTTTTGTGGAGTATGGTTTGGACGAGAAAGGTGGGGTATGGATGACATTAGTTCTGTTTCGAAGGTAGGACGCGATCCAGTCTAGAGCAGTTCCCTCTATGCCGGCTTCATAGAGTCTTTGTTTCAGAGTGTCATGGTCAACTGTGTCAAAGGCAGCTGAGAGGTCCAAGAGGGGTAGCGCAGCAACCCCGTTGTGGTCTACTGTATTCTTCAGGTCATCCCAGATGGCAAGGAGGGCAGATTCAGTGCCTCTTCCCAGACAGAATTCTGTTTGGAAGTCTGAAAGTATGTCATTCTCTTCAATGAATTGTGACATCTGGGCGAACGCTGCTCTTTCTATCAGTTTGCCCAGGAAAGGTCCATTTGTAATGGGTCTGTAGTTGTCAGGGTTCAGCGGGTCCAAGTTTGTTTTCTTCAGTAAAGGGCGTATGTGTGACTTTTTGAGTTCTTCTGGAAATATTCCGGTAGTTAAGGAATCGTTGATGATTCTTCTTACTGGAGTGGCAGCAGAGGTTGTTGAAAGAATTGTCTTGAAAGTTTGTGGTGGACACGGGTCAGAAGGGCTGCCGGCAGGCCTGCTTGCTTTGACCAGGTCCATAAATTCATCGTGTGAGATGTGTTGGAAGGAACGGAGAGGCTGGGTTAGAGTATTCTTGGTTTGTTGTTTTGTACAAGGGTAAGTGCTGGTGCTTTGTTTCTGTTTTAAGTATGAGTCCAATGTGTCAGCTTTGTCCGTGTAATGATTTGCCAGTTTGTCTGTGAAATCTTGAGTAACAGGATGAGTTTCTTCTAGGCAATTTGGTTTGCGAAATTCATTGAGTATTTTATAGAATTCTTTATTTGCACATTTAGCATTTTGAATTCTGTCTGAATAGTACCTTTTCTTAGCTTTTTTGATAGCTGACTTGTATAATCTGTGAATTGTCTGTAGGTGAAGTTTGTCTTGTTTGGCGTTTGTTTTGAGCCAGGTACGTTGCAGCTTTCTAATTTGTTGTTTTATTTCTTTTATCTCTATGTTTCTCCAAGGCGCTTTTTTTCTTTTGTTCTGTTGTGTGGTTTTGAGTGGTATCAGGATGTCAAAAGCTTCCTGTAGCCACTCATATAGTTTTTGAACAGAATTTATTGTTTCCAGATTTGTACTGGATGTTAGTTGTGTTTCTAAGTGTTCCAAATTGAGTTTGTTCCACGGCCGATAGGTGGATGGATGTAAGGTAGTTTTAGGTGAGTCGCTTAGTGTTGTTTTATATTGGAAAGCAAGCAAGTGGTGGTCTGACCATGTGACTGGAGTTATAGTTTGAAAGGTAACTAGTTCAGTATTAGCAAAAATGACATCTAGGATATGTCCAACGATGTGTGTGGGTTTGTGGACAATCTGATGCAGGTTCAGTGCGTCTAGGCCAGTGATTATTGTTTTTGGATGGGTCATATTGGATTTGTCAAACCAAATGTTGAGGTCACCCAGGACGCATAGGTTGGAGCGTATTGTTATCAGGTTTGTGTCTAGAAGTGCGTCTGGGAATGTCACCTTGCTAGGTGGAGGTCTGTAAAGGAGCAGGAAGTTACAGGAGGAAGACGGTGTAGGAATGCATCTGGTGAGAAGAGCCACACAATTCTTTATGGTGATGTCGTCAACTTTAGTGATATGTAATGTTTGCCTGAACACAACAGCTAGACCACCTCCTTTTTTGCCTATACGTTTTTGGGTGATCGTTTGATAGCCTAGAGGAATGGCTTCATGCAGGACTGGAACCATATCATCTCCCAACCATGATTCAGTTACGAATAGTATGTCTGGTTTTGCATCGGTGAGAAGGTCGTAGATGTGATGTTTGTTTTTAGAGAGGGATCAAGCATTTATTAGTAGATAGTTTAGAGAATGGGCTTTGGTGATAGTGAGACTTTGTTTTGTAGAAGAGTGATCAGTATTGTGTGGGTTTGTAGCAGGTGTGTTTTTAGTGCTGGTATTAGCTGTATTAGGATATCAATTGTGTAGCTGTTCTGTATCATGTTCCTCATCCAGCATGCTAAGAAGGCATTTTGATGGGTCTGCGAGTGTATGTGGTGGAGACGGTGTTTGAGAGTGAGTTGGTGTGCTGTGTTGTTTTCGTGGTGTAACACTGTTGTGCAGTAGACATGGGGAAGCGAAGTTGTGAGGTGTGGCATGTTGCTTATATTGTTTGCATGTGTTTAGGGAAGAAGGTGTATGAGTCAGGGGTGGTGTGCAGCATGTGGGTCATGTAGTAAGGTTCTAAATTGTCCAATGGATGGGAGGCGTTTGGAAGAGAGTTGCTGTGTTGCTGTATCTGTGTTAGGTGTGGTGGAAGAGAGAAAGCTTGGCATTGGAGTTTGTTCCTTTGTGTGGTTTGAAAGGTGGGTGTATGTTTGTATTTTGTGATGGTAAGTATTATGAGATGTTGCGCTTTCAAGTTCTTATTGTGCTGGTGTGTGTGATATGTTTTGTTTTTGAGGAGTAGTGAAAAGGGGTGCTGGTGTATTTGTTTCATGCGATGGATTTGTTTGTATAGTATTGTTTGTGAGAGGAGGTTGTAAGGTAGAGGGGGTGGTGATGTGTTTATGAGTAGAGTGTATGTTGTGTGTAGGAGGTAATGAAGAAGAGGTAAGGGTGTTTGTCTTAGCCTGGTTTGTTGCAAGAGTTAAAAAGTGTGGTGCCGTGCAGTGTATGTGTTGTGCGTTAGTGTTATTATGGTAGAAAGAAGAGCAGGCTGTTGGTTGGACAAATGAAGGAAGGCTGAGTGTATGTTTGTTAGTGATAAAAAGTGGTCTGTTAGGAGTAATTAGAGCAGGGCATGTCTGTCTGGGTGGGATGTAGTTATGTATGGTGTTGAATGGCGTTGTGTTAGTGATAAGTGGATTGGTTAGTGGTATAGGATAGAGTTGTGCACTGTTTGTAGGTGATGGTGGAAATGTGTGGTAGTTGGGATAGAAGTTTGTATAGATGTGGTTTGGTTGGTTTTGTATATGCTGGTACATTGATTTGTGCATAGGGTTGTGTGTGGTGTACATTTGGTGCGAGTGTGTTACTATGTTTGTGGATGTGGATGGTGTGAGCTGGATATTACTGAATGGGAAAATGGGCAGCATTTCTGGCCCTGGTCCCGACCAGTCTCGAACAGGCTCAAACAGGCAACTGCCCTTGTCCTCTCCATCCTTAACCTCGACGCCCGGGCTGAGACGCCCTAAGCCTTGGCCTTTTATAGCCCTATTAATCAGGTGACCCCTTCAGCCAATGGGAACCCTAGCCCTAACACTATCCAATCACAATGCTAGCCCTAAAATCTAGAACCAATAGGAGACCAGGACCTTACAGCCAATCTTAGCCCTAGTCCAAGCACCCAATCAGTTTCAAATACCCTGATCTCTACGTCCCATATAGGCCCTAGCCCTACCAGTAGTCCCAACCCAAGTCCAAGCAACCAATGACACAGGAAGCCCTAGTCCTTACTTCCAATAGAAAGCCTAACCCTACTCTTAGTCCCACACCTAGTCCAGCAACCAATCACACCAAAACACCTAAAGAAACTACTAATCTTAAATAGCGTTATATTCCACAATTAAGCAAGCTCATACATCTTGAAAAAGAGTCCATCACAATGTTCGTGAATAAAGCCTCGGTAGTATGCTGTGGCCAAACAGTAAGATGTTTTACTCTAGTTTACAACCTTTTGGTAAATTTTTCACAGGAATCTCCTTGACGCGTAGGTCCCTTTTTAGGTCTCGCCTACTGACAGCGCAAGCACCATCCTCTAAGAGGGCTAATGTTTACTATAAAGGGCTTGGAGTCACCCCATCGCTTACTATTCGTTGGCATCACTGTTGCTCTTCTTTCTGCCTCCTAATTGGCCAGCACGTGCCAGGCGTCACTTTCTTTTCTGTCTGTGGAGCATGGACCAAGCACAGATTGATTCATTTAATTAGTGTCCGTCTGCTGCTCGAGCTTTGAGGTACTATTTCTTCTTCCGCTCCCATCCCTTTTGTCCGTGGTCCTCCTTCCCCATCACCCACCCATTCTCTGTGTTGCTTTTTACCCTCTCATCCCAACATGTCAGAGAGTTGTCATAGAGCTCCCCAATTTTCAACTCTGAAATATATTTGGTTTAAACCTCCGACACTTTGTTCTGTTACCCTCTTCTCACAACAAGGTGATTGTTACTATCATTCTCTATCATGATCGAGTACTGAGCATTTCTGCTACTCCTGTTTGGACAAGGCCTTTTACATTTATAGCTCCACAACACTGTTGTCACCTGGCTCCATCTCCTTATTATCTAACTGGCAAGATATATGCTGCTCCCTTGCCCACTAGCCACTCGCAGTTTAAACCACATTTATTTGAAAACAAACCATTTCTCACAGAAGAGGTGTACATACTAACAAGCTCCTTGATTGGATCAAATGCATCAGATGCTTACATAGATCGTAGGTCGAGATAATTGATAACATTGGACTATAATTGCATTTATATAGCACAAGGCTTTGGAGCACTGGCAACTTTCCATTTCACACAATGCCATTCCACTCCACACCCGCAACACAATGCTACTCCACTCCACACAATGCCACTCCACACAATTCCACTCCACTCCAAACAATTCCGTGCCAGACAACTCCACTACCCGTCACACAATTCCACTCCATGCTACTTCCCTCAATTCTATACCACTCCTCTCAATTTTACTCCACACAATTCTACTCCACTCAACACAATTCCAGGCCACACAATTTCATTCCACATCACACTACCATGCAATGCCACACAATTCCACTCCACAACACACAATTCAAGGCCACACAATTCCACTCTACTAAATTCCTTGCCTTTCTACTAAGTTCCACTCTACGCAACACAATTCCACTTCAGACTACTCAATGCCACTCCACGCCACTCAGCACTACAAATTGCCACTCCACACCACACAATGCCACTCCACTGAATTCAAACAAAGCCAAAAGCTTTGCAAATGCTTGTTTGTTCCCTGCTTGCGTGCTGTCACCTGTCCATCTCCTGCGGGCGGTATCCCTTTATTTTCCCCATCTTTGTTCCTTTGCATGGCACGTGCCATTTTAGAACTGTTAATGTTTTTGCCTCTGTGACCCACTAGCTCAAAATCTTTTGTGTAAAGAAAAGCAGTCTTGCCTTAGTACTGAATGTTACCTTGTGCAGATGCCCAGGAGGGTTTTTATTCTCAACCCCAAGAAATATAGAAGGGATGAAATACACCAGCCCTATATTATAAGGATACTGAAAGTCACAGAGGAGTTCCGTGACTATATAGAGTAACGAGGCCAAAGGCAGAGTTCCTTCAAAAGGTCATGGAGCTCTGAGGTGACTTGCAATATCCTTATAATGTATGGCAGGGGGGTACTTTATTCCTTATAATATACGGTCATACCATAACCCTTCCAGCAAACCACTTAAATATTTGGTGTGGTGCTTTCGTAAGAAAGTGATAGGGTGTTAGTAAACATGAAGAATAAAATTAAAATATCTAGTTCAAAATCAAACACACCGAAAAGCAGTTAGATATTTGTTGCAAAAAGATATTAGAATCAGTTTAATGCAAGTTAGATTTAAAATAAAAGATTTAAAATTCATGTAAATTTCTTTTGCACAATTATGAGAAATTACATGAAATGCATAACGGCATTTATTTAGTGCTCTATTTTAGCATGCAATGATGTGAGGATGTATTTCTTACAAAAAATAAAGAAACAATGGTACAAGAGGTAAAGGGTAGGTGAAAAATGTGTGACGCACCACATCTTGGCTAGGTTGAAAAATACATTTAAAAGGCAGGCAGGTAGTTCAGCAGTGAATCGTTTAATTTTTATTTCTACGGTTAATCAAAAACCATTACAAATATATAGCAAAACTCTCAGACAAGAGCAAACTCAGGTCCTTCAATACAAAAAAATAAAAACAGCTTAATTACAAATATACTGTATTTTAACTATCAGATTTATACAAAACTACCCATACAAATCATGTAAATAGACATTTCAGCATGCTATCCTGTTCAATTAGGTTCTCTGATAAGCTTTCGGTCTAAAAAAAAATGTAATGAAATGCTAATGCCCTATAATTTGGTTTAGGCAATTTAATCGGAGACCCATTCATCTCCTGAATACACACAAAATATGTGATTTAATTTTCTGATTCCCAACTAGCACCTTCAGTCAACACTTGGAATTGGAATGATATTCCACCCATCTAGATCATAATTCTAAAGTGCCTAACAACCGCAACCTGAAAGACATATAACTATATCTTAATTTGAGAGGCAATGGTTCACTCAGATATCTCTGAAGAACTAACCCATTAAAAGTAAATCCCACATTTTCAGGTTTCGCCTACAGACAACTTTTGGCTGTCTGTTGTAAAAGATCTATTGTGTACAAGACCAAAACTTAGAGAGGGTTTTGGTGACTTTCTTGTCCAGAGAATTTGCTTGGATCTATTTCTATTGTTTTTCTTCCTCTTCTTATGTTTTTCATCCCATTGGGCTTATATAGCTTCCTTTTGATTGGATAACAAGTATCCTCCCGCTGCGTATATTCATGGAACTGCATTTTTTCTTAGCACTCTAGAAGAGTGCATGTTTTCTTGCTCTCTCCACATGTGCTGCTTTCCTCTAAAATCCCCGCCTCCTGCGCTCTTTGCAACATTAAGTATGCTTTTATGCCAGTTTTGACTGCACAGCAGACTTTATCGGTTGATTTTCTTTTATCTACTGCATTCCACATGTTGCATGAAAGTCCTGGCACCCAACTGCAGCATTTAAGGCACTGGAGGAGAGGCAGACTGATGCACTCACCCAGCCTACGTTTGAGACACAAGAGCGACTGGAAGGTGTCACTCGCCTTGAGGCCCATAAGTCCTTGCCCCTAAGCTGCTGATGCAGAAAACCAAATGGCTGGAACATTTTTCCAGTTCCTAGTCAAAGAAAATGACAAGCATTTTTTTTTAATTCGGACACTTCCCCAGTGAGATTTTATGTTCTTTTAAATACCTGTATCTAGGCCTCTGTGTTATTTTTAGGCTCGATCACATGCAACATGCTTTTTAAATTCTTTTTAGAATTTCCTGCGTGAAATAAAAAAACCATACAGTTTATAGAGATTTAAAATATTAAATTCAATGTTTAGTTTCGAGATACGTTAAGATATGTGTTTGCTTTTTCTATTGTAGTATAGATTCTTTTACTTTTTAAACAGTGATTTACAATCAAGCATTTGCAAAGCTAATAGCTTAGTGCCTGCATTATATAAACAAGACCTGTCGTCTTTGCCAATGCGCGTTTAAATTTATAAAATTCTTGCTTTTTTTCAAACGTTTTTATTTGTCAACCCTACTTATTCAGTAAGAATACACATATATACGAACACACCAAAGATTAAAGTTAACTTTCTTTCTCGCAGATCATTTCAGTCTGCATCAAACCTTTCTGCTGACCCCTCTCATTAACATAATTCCTCTTTCTCTCTAGCTGCCCTGCCTTCATGTACTTCAGCATTGTTGTGCACTTCCTCAACTGATGGGTCACAAAGTAAACTATCAAAGTACTAATTCTCAGGTGCGTATTCAAAACCGGGTGGGCCCACTTAAGAAGTAAGAGGAGGGACCCCTCCACCCAGATATCCATTAAAAAATATAGGAGCTGGGGCTGAAAGATTTCTTAAACTAAATGGACCCAGTGCAGGGCAAAGATGACCGGTGGCCTCTATAACATCAGAAGGGGAGAGGATGTGGTCTGACAGCTAGATTGCCGACTTTGGAGCTGGGAAACCAAGGTTCGAGCCTCGGGGTCGCGTCCACATCCTGTGATTCTGGACAAATCACTTAATCTCCCCGTGCCTACCAAAAAATGTAATGTGTCCTTGTGTAAGGTAACCGGTGCTCATGTAAAGCGCTCCAATACCTTCGGGCCAAGTTCGCGCTATATAAATCTGCACAAAAAAAAAGCCAGGGGATGCAGTGCCCTGCGCGTACGACCCTTGCTGATTCCTAAACATTTTTGTGCACCCAAGTCCACCAAGGACTAGAGTATGCCAAAAGAAATAATAATAATAATACATCTGCGGCTTAGTTGCATACATTTTGATCTATAGAGCGGTGATCTGCAGATATTTTCACCACGAGATAGAACATAGTAGAATGAAATATCTGCCTGTCTAGCAGATTGTCTACTTAGCATTAGAGGAACAAACATGAGTGTTTTCAGGAGAACATTCATTGCTGTGCTTTGGAAAGGCTGTGAAACCCCGCAATGTCCTAACTTTGTGATTATTCACAATCATTTTTTTATGGTTTCCACCCCATTGACACAAGGGAATGTAGTCCCAAAAACGATGGAGCAAGTGTGTAAATGATGTGGAAGTTTTCACAACACCCCCATTTTTAGAGGTTAGCAGAAGGGATTTCTCAACAGCGAAAAATAATTTCAAATAGATAAAAAATAGAAATGTTTTCAAAGTGCCAATACACGTTTCTACAACCACTTAGTCATGCAGATGGCCCACCCTGTGGTTATTCCTGAACAGAGGAAGCAATTCTTGAGATTTATGATAAGCTTAGATTTCGAAGAATAGTTCTGTGGATTTCTGAGAGTGCCCAGAAAGTCAGAAATGCATGCAAATTGCAGGAGGAAGTGTAGGATGCATAGATGTCGACTTTCTAACTTTTCTTTGTGAATGGACCCCCAAGTGATCAGTCACAGATATAGTGTGTGGAATGTTCTTGCTCTGACAGTTTTCCCTAAAGATCTATGCACCACAAATGCATGACTGTGCTTGGTTGCACTAAGTGTTAGTGGCCACCATCAGACAATTCTCCCACTGCATGTCTCTCTTTCAATGAAACTGCAGAACTGAGGTGGTCCGGGGTCTTATTCTAATGGACAAATATCATAACCTAGTATGCTATAGGTTTTTTCATGTAAACCATTGCAGCTACTTAGCACGGACAGTCTGCTCCATTTGTTCTTCGGTCTATGGATTTTTCAGTTAAATAAATGGCTCCCAACGTAAAGACACAAAAACATGATCCTTAAAAATGTTACAACAATAATTTGCAGGTCCATGCTTCTTATCAGGAACCACCAGGGTTCAAGATTAGATTTTGTTGCTAATAACAAGCTTTGGAGCCGCAAAGGAAGATGTTGGACATATTGATACAAGGAGAGAACCATCAAATATTATAGGTTAAGGCATTTTTAACAAGCACCCAAACTAAACGTTAACGTTAAGATTTATGACAAGAAGTGTTCCCAGACAGAAGGGAGGCTAGACACGTTTGCAGATCTGCACGACAGTCAAACACATAGATATGCTCTAAATTGCTTCGGTCAGCCTTTTCTGACAACATTCGGATTTCAAGGCCTACCTATAGGATGGCAGAGTTCTCTCCACGTTAGAAAACATTTCATTTTCAGCAGGGTTTCCTCACGATGGATTAAAAACGTGTAACTGACTCAAATGCAAATCAAACCAATACCTTTGACTAAGCACAATAAATGCGTTGACCTACAGGCGTATCATGTCGAATGGGAGCAAATCATTCATCAATAAGAAGGGCTTGTATCTCACTGCTATTTCTACTCGATTTGACGCCAGGCAGGAAATCTGTATGCAGGGAAAGGCATTTCATAATCACGAGATTGTTTAAGCAAAAGGGGGAATTCTGTGAAACTGGTCATTAGCAGGTTAGGTCCAAGTCACGAGTTGGGGTATTTACATCAGAATTCAACTTCCATAATAGGTGTACTTATTTCTTGTCACTGGCGTGCACGAGAAGGACACAGGACGCCTTGCAAATACCCACCTCAGCATGATAGGCATAGAGTTTGCACTTTTCTCGTGGAACTATGGTTTGGCATCTTGTGCTTCGATTTTTAATTTGTTACAACCAAAGATTACTGGAGTAACCACTCACTGTAACACGACAGACTCCAAGCTGACAGGCTCAGGTAGGAGAACAGACTTTAAAACACCATCTGATTAAATCTTCAATTTAAATTATGCCTCTGACTGAGGATATACAATAGTAATAATCGATAGGCAGCTCTATCAATTATGCTATGGTAATAGGACTTTCAACACCATTATGGCACAGGGTGTATAGAGTGTATATTAAGTGATATATTAACGCAGCTACTGAGTAGCAGGCAAGTTTTAAGAGTTTTACAACATTTAACAAAGTGCGCACTTGACAACGTTGTGACAGAACAGTTTGCCACAATTTTAGTGCCTGCATACGAAAGGCTGTATTGGCCATACTGCCTTTGTTGATTCTGGAATCAGAAGCGACAAGGGCCTGGACACCGACAAATATTCTTGGGATCTAGGTCGGAGTTAAGAGATTCAGATACCAGAAGACAGTACTGGATTAGAGCTACAATGAGGACATCAGTATCAGGGATATTAAACTTTGTGATTGTTTATCACCTGGCGGCCAGGTCTCTTATGGCACGAGAGAGAGCTGGTTCAACCTGCAGTGTGTGAGAGTTCATCAGAGGTGTCCTGGGATGTGGATAAATAATGACTTTCCGTTTGGAACTACCAGACGCTTTCTAGTAAGTAAGGGTGTGAAATTTAAAACCAAGAATACTGTATAAAAGTGACTCCCAAGACCCAAAAAATGAAACGGACCAAATCAGAGGCATTCATTGAAATAGGTACTCTGTGTTATAATCACTTCTCTTTGAGCTTTACTGGGATACTTTGCTATTCACTCAAGTCCCAGTCAAAGGTTGGATAGTGGATTTGAAAAATATGTCAATGTTTAGTTGCCAAGATTTACATAGTGATGATATATCTGTATCAAGTTCATGACATGATAGTTAACATCAAATCCAAATTTCAGTAACAGGATTTGCTCTTCTGGACAGAAGTACAAACAAATGCTAGATGCACTATTTGCAGCCAGAACAAAACCCAGTAGTTGGACCCTGTTCATTTCACAGATTTTGTCTTTTTTTTGGGTGGGGGGAGCGGTCCTTGGTTGATTCTGTATACATTCATTTTGACGAACTAGAGCCTTACAACCGTGTCTGAGTGAGGGCAAGAGATACTCACGTGGGCAGAGCTAGGGGCTTAGGCAAAACGATGTCATCCTCCCTAGCCCCCATGCTTAAAGCTTGCCACGGAAGTGATGGCATCGTGTGCAGCTGAGTAGTAGTGCAGTTGTTCCCACCCCTTCCCCAATTCCCTGCAACAATCCTGGTGGCACCCATGACCCCTACCCCAAGAGGCTGAAAGAAATTCTACTGAGGGACAATTTACAACGTTTGCCCACATTACCTTCTCTCCCTCCCTGGTTCCATGGGATATTCGAATTACAAACCAAATGTTAAGGATACGAGAGAAGGATATAAAACTTAAATATCGGAGAGAAAACACCCAAAGTCAAACGTTTGCCTAGTTTGAGATTAAGACAAGGCTGAGAAAGAATGCTAGGCTCCGATATTGCAATTTGGGAAGAGTTTATTTTGCACTATATGCTATTCCTCTCCATATACTTTTTAGTTGACCTTTTTAGACCATCAAAGGAAGAAGTGCCTTAAATTACATTGCACGAGTCCAATCTCCTTCCTGACTGCAAGGTGCAATTTCCTTTGGACAATACTAAAACAGGCCATTATGCAGTGGACATGTCTACACCAGGCAGCAGGTCAAAGAGGATCGAATATGTGAAGTTCGAACAGAAGGAAGAAACGTCTGGCTCTGTTTGCTTATTCCATGAGAGTTTACAGTAGGTGATTCCTTCTCTTCACTGACTAGAGTTCATGAAATCATCGTGCACAGCCAAGGAAAGGATTATGACAACGACAGAGCTTACGAGTTTACCCTGACCTACAGAAACTGCCGTGAGGAAGAGGCCACTTCACTTTTAATAATATCTTTTTTGGTACAAAGAACTATAATGGTGTGAACATTTTGTATTCTGATAATGAGCCTTTCGTGAGTAAAAGTCCTCCCTACTTCAGAATTTAATAATTTACTTTCTTATTTTAAAAAGCCGATGAGAAATCTAAACAATACCAGCATGCTAAGGCTATACTGTACTTTGTAACTACAAAAAATACACATAGACGGAGCATTTTTCAGCACTCGTTACAGCATTTCATTAAAATGCTTCTACGTCTTTAATACACCTTAGTTTTTAAGGCATGATTGGTGGGCAGTTCGGTGCTTTCAGAACGCAGGCACACACTACTGCAAATTAGAACACGCTACTAATGTACAGCAGAGAGCTGTTTTTACTTTTATGTGTTTTACACCAATTAAGCTATTAGAGTATTACCAGGTCCCAATATTACAAGCACTGAAAGCTGGGACTGTTTACAGGTAGTCTTTTCACAAAATGACTTTGAATCCATGATGCCTACAATTACAAATATTCAACAGGATTCAGCTGTACACCCAATTCCAACCTGTCCCTTTCAAGCTTGGCAACCTTTAATTTGTTACATCGACTTTATCTAAGTACTTGTTATCTTTTTGTGCTAAAGGTAGACTTGCTAAATAGGCTTAAATATCCTGCACGGAAAACAGGCTAATGTACTTAAATATATACTGAATGTTATATTACTACATGGACTGCAATCTAAAAGCATGCTCAGATATAATGAATGAATGAATGAACACCTGAATGTAATCCTGCACTACTACTGTTGAATGCTCAGAGCCAATTATTCACCATACAGAGCTACACATAAAGAATAGCTCTGCATAACAAACGGGTCCCCTGCTGAAATATATTAACCACGACAGGACCCATGGTAGGATGGAAATATGAATGACACAAGATAGCAGCTTCATTTGGTTTGTGCTTTTAAAACAACCACTGTCTACTTACTCCAAGGAACTGTCAAGGCTACACAAAAGGCTCGACATATAAGCAGGCAACAAAACAATGACCCCATACGTACCACTGAAATAAAGACAGGTGCACAAAAACCCTCCCACGACAACAGTGGCTTCAAAATGGCAGCCACTCAACAGCTTAAAACTTGTATGTACGATCTGCACATTGATCCAGTTGTTTCTTGTGGGAAATGATATTTGAAAATGATTCAATACAGGAAGACTTTAGTCTGACTTTTTTTTATTACACCAAAAATACCGCATGCTGCCCTTTCTTGAAATGACTGGAGTTTTAGAATCCATTTTTTAGGTCTCGAAGTCCTACTATGGATAATACTAATACTTACAGTGGGCTTAAGATAATTGCTTACCACTGGTTGGCTTCCTTGTCAATCTCATTTGCTTCCTTCATTTGTGATAGCTTTCCTTCCGCTTCATGTGTTTGTCCCTTCTCTGGAGAATAGCAGCTTTACACCCCTTTTAATAAGATAGAGTGCATCTTCTAATCACTACATTCAGGGAACTACTTTTTTCTCTTTATTACTGCTCTCCATGAGAGTGTACATGTTTTCCCTCTCTCCCTCACGTTCAGCTTCCTCCCTCAAATCTCTGGCTTTTTCACTGTCCATGTTGCTGCTGCCTTGTGCCAAGCTGGTTGGTCTGTTGCTTTCCCACTTCTACTCATCCAGATTTTCATTTTATTTTTTAAACCACCCCACCAAAGCTCCTCTGGGGCTCCTCTACCAGCTGCTGCTGTGCCACTCCTTTCTTAAACAATGTGGTTTGGCACATTTGTTTTTACATATTTCTAATTTATCGCTCCAAGACAGGCACACCCACCTTGGAATGGTAAAAGAAAAGAGAAAAAATAAAATGGCTGCCACATCTTTGTGTGTGGTATCGCTGGGACAGCCGTAGCATCACGACGCCTATGTATGCATGTGTGATGACGCACATATACGTGTGCATCATGATGCTTTCTTTTAAAATTTTGCTGGAGCTTTTTTTATTTAGGTTTTCCTAATGTTGAACATCATCGGCAAAATGCACTGGCAAAGCCAAGAGGTCTGAATTGGCAAATAAATGCGGACATATGCACAGTAGCCTTTTAGTGGAATAAACAAGCATTGGCAAAGCCAATATGTTTCACAGCTTTCCACACATTACAGGCAGAGGTGTCCATAAATAAATGAAACAATATGTAACTATACCACACAGAGATCTGAAAAGAGAGATTAGGTATCCTGGGGAATAAATGGGGAGGAAGTGCACTAGCCAGGCAGCAGTTTATTTTAAAACATGAAAATGCAGCAATAGAGAGTGCTTACTTAGCGCAGAGTGAAAATGTATCAAGTACAGGGTTAAGCTTTTGGAACTTGGACTTCATCTTAATTATACACTCAGGAGAGTAAGGTGGCAGGCTGAATTAGTTGCTGGCTGATCAGAAGCAAGCTGTGAAGGATCCCCCCCACGCCATTTTGGGGACTGTGTGTAACTCTGAAGGGATAGCTCTGCTACCCCAAAACATGGGCACACATCATTTTTGAATTACTATGGCATATGTTATTTACAGCACTTCAAAGCAGCAGGTTTGTGGACAACGGACAAACAGTAAAAGTGAGAAGACGACGAGCATGTGCATGAGGAGATCAAGAAGTGGTCAGAGGCATAGCTACCAGTGATGCAGCTGGTGTTGTGGCTCCAGTGCCCAGCCTGCAGTGCACCAGCTGCAGCTATATTAGAGGCAGCCATATCACAATTTTTCAAACACAAAGTCTGACTGGGGTCTTGCTTTGGGTTTATTCTTTAGGAAGGTTGGAAAGGGGAGGTGTACAAAAGGAGTAAACGATAAGGGGGGAATGCAGAAGAGAAAAGGGATGAAAGAAAATGAGACTGTGAAGGAGAGGAAGAAAGGAAAACAAAATGGAAAAAGGAAAAAAAAAGGAGCCAGACATAAGGAGGAAGGAGATAATAGGAAGAGACAAAAGTGCGGAAGAGAAAGACAAAAGAAGGAAATGAGAGGAATGGAGATGGGGAGAAGAGACGGAAAGACAGGTTAAATGGGGAACTTTGAGACCCGTAAGTAGGAGTGCAACTGTCACAACTGCTGCAGGTGCAGTGATACCGAGGACCAAGAGGGTGGCTGGCAACATATACATTTAACCCCATTTAACTTTTATCATTGGCTCTCCCCATTACCAACATATATATTATGCATTGTCCTTGCTCCGGACACCTCCTCCCAATGAAACATTTTCCAGTTGGGCACCTGCTGATGTCACTTACAAAAAGGAAGTTAAAAGCATTGCCTCAAATAAGCTACTCCCAAATGGTATATTTTTACACAATGGCTGGTCAAGCAAGCTTTTATCACCATGCTTAAGAAGTTCAAATCTGGCTCCATTATGGAGGCAACTGTTATGCAGAACTGGTAATTTTCTGTTGCACTCCTGCTTATTATTTGTAAAAATATTTACCCACAAAAAAATTGGTGTTCATAGTCTACTTCAAAAATAGGTATCTACCTCCTTGAATGAGAGGGTACCCTTTCAGAACAAACATTCCAGTAGCATCCATCCAGTGGTCATTAACAAGAGATGCAGCATAGTGTTTATGTGTGTCTACAAACGGGTCCTTGAGACTATGAATGCGTGGGTGGATACATTAAGAGATATCAATTGTAGGAACATAGTGTCTTAATATCTGAAAACACTCACCTGCCAAATTTGTTTCCTAGCTGATGCTGCTCATTTTTAGCAAAAGGACTTTGATCTAATTAGTAGGAACTGCTAATGACATTAAAACTGTACTCACTATTAAAATCAAATGCAGAATCCTGTGTATCTATGGGTGGGTGGTAGAGGTTGAGCATGAAGCTGGTTGGGAAGTGTCTGACCGGTCAAGTCATTTGATTCTTGTCACACGTTTATGGCCTTAAATTAGTTTTTTAATGCACAACAGTTGTGAGACTACCATATTTACTGTGTCTGCATCAGCTTTCAGAAGCTGGTGCTTTTGCATCTGCTGGAACTTCAGTTCGTATCAAAATAAACTACTACATTTTACACCAATTTAAAACACTTTTTATCATGAGTATGCAGGGAAAAAGACTCTACCTCTGGCGGAAACACTAGCATCGGGTCAAGCATTGTGTTTTGGCAACTGTAGGTGGAAAAATAATGGGTAGTTACATCAATACATAGCACAGGAAGGGGTAAGGGGTGCTATTATCTCAAATGTGGACAGGAAATCCTCCACTGCTCACTTTTTTTTTTTTTTTGGTTCCCTGTTTATGCTTTCCTAAGCACAAACACAGCATGGCTGAGGTAGAGTATGCCAACTCGCATCCAAGTTGGGGTCTGGATCTCTTAGGTCACCTAACTGCCTCGTGATGACTCATCTCGTAACTCGAAGAGGCTGTGACCTGGTTGTCCCGAGGTCATTACTATGCGCCAGTGCTACTGCCATGCCCAACTTATCAAATCTAGAATACGCGACTGTTAGCCAGCACACAAAGATAGTAAGCAAAAGACAGTGTACAAGCACTACCAAATGCCTGTGCACATGTACCACCACCCTACCCACAACCTATTTTTTTTTTACTCATACCAGCGTACTGCACAGTGGTGACTAGAATGTAAAGTTGCATGCCGACAGTGCCAGCAGCGAAGCAGCACGCCAGGCAGAATGCATGCACATTAGTTTAGAGACCCCCTGGAATAGTTTTGAAGTGCCGCTTAATACCAAAGGGTTGCCCCAGTCATCTAGTATTGCAAAACAAGGCCCTTCCACAAACTTTTAGTAATGTATCTTAAGCCTAAGCCACAGTCCTGTTTACGTAACCCATGCTATTCACATGCCAAGGCATTTTAAAGTAATTCTGCCAATTAGTAGGAATCCTGCCCTGCAGCCCGAGCCACCACCTATTCCAGTATTAAGACTCTCACAATCAGCTCTGACAGAATTGAGGAAGAAACTTAATCCTGACAGATGCCCGGGCAAAAGCAAACCTTTTATAACGACGAAGAAGAAATCAGGGAAACAAAGTAATTGCAATATGCATTTTTAAACGCAATGGTTGTGTGATTAATTTAGGGGAATCCTTGGTTTTAGATGTAAGGAGTGGAGTGTCACCGGGTGTGGGCTAGTAAACAGTCAGAAAGAAGGAAATACAGTATTTCAAAATGCAAGGACAAGCATGGGTACCACCGGAGAATGAAAGGCCCTCGCTTTGGCCCAACCTGCACCTTTTTCTGCTTTTGCATCACTAGACCCTTTTGGACAGAGTATAGGTGTGAATATGACACATTTTATCAGCTTAAAGGAGAATAGGCGGTCTATTATCATACCCACATTCCTGACCATCTCCAAGAGTGTTGACAAAGGACCTAAATTAGATGACCAAATGGTTGGTAGGTTACCAGAGTCTACAAAGCCCAGAATAGGATCCCCATAGTATTACATTAGGCTTAACCCATTATCCGTAAGGCATAGCTAAGTTTGATCATGGTGCTCCCTAACTGTCTCATTGTTTCCCTCATCCCTCTAAAGACTAAACAGGGTGGGTCTCATCTCCCCAGCGTTGACAATGGAGATCACATTTCCCACTCACTTGGACCAGAGTCAAAATGCAAATGTTGTATGGCAGAGCTAACAGGACTATGCTTTTAGGTACGGTATGTCCTGTCTGATGGAAAACACTCTAGTCTGATCTGTTGGCCTCTGATTATGAAGAACAAAAATTAAACCCATGTTAGTGCTGCTCGATTTATTCCAATACAGGGGCTTCAGCAAGCCTGTATCCTGAGGTCAACTGGGCTGAAAGCTGCTGGCGGATCTAAATCCCAGCAGTTAGCCACCCCCTGACAGCCAAACCTAGCAGTATCTCTCTCACACCGATTGCAGGAGTCTCAACACTTTTCTAGTGGTGAACACTTGACTGGCAGACCATCAGTGGCCTCTGACATTTAGGTACTCCTGAAGAAGGTCCATTACTATGCTTTCTAGCGTTTTACCTTCAAAAGGAAGTCTAAAGTAGGTAGGTTGGAGAAATTGGCAGTCAGGTTTTTGAATAAGCATGACTTGCTTCAAAGAATCTGTGACAAACCTCCAGGCCTTTAATGCATATTGAAAGTCTCTGGCAACAGTTCACTAATGTATCTTAACAAAGATGACATGCACCTATCGCCAGAGATGATGAGGCTTTCACAAAGTTACTTCTATGAATGGCGTTACATTAGTAATTGTGACAAACAAGTCAAAAATCTTAATCTTGCACTAGGTGATGCTCCACCACCTTATTTACTCCTGGTTCTTACTCGAGCACAGATTTCTTTCAAGACATTTGTTGTTAAAAAAGTACACCCAACTAATGATTTATTTTGTAAATACCGTACTCCTTCAGAGATGCACTGCAAGAGTTTGCTACACAATGCAAGTGCTGGATTCGTAAAAATAATAGAAGGGCTACAGTCACATCTTTTGGTACAGTCAATCCATGGTAATTATTGGTCAGATACTTTCCAAATAATAAAACTCACAAATGATGGACATGCAGAAAAGTTTGTAAATCCTTCACAACACTTACTCAGGGGCATAAAGAATTCCTACTAAGAGTCATTTTGAGGCTCTGGATATCCTTTCGAAACTACAAGAACATGATCTGTGCCAAGATTTCACTGCACTTGCCACCCTGAAACAGTCTCTAATATGTCAAAGTAGAAAGCTCGATAGTTATGTGGACACACAGACTGGATTCAATGGCATCTATTTCAAGTTTCTATTTACATATTTAAGATGTTTTGTCTAGCTGCTTACCCTGCAACTCTCAGGTATGAGAACATAGCCCTTCGTCTCCCTCGTCCCTTTTCAGAAACTTTGGAAACAGCCAGGATAGTTCTAATGGCGGTTTGTAATCTTGAGAAAGACCCTGGCAAGGTTGAAACGCATCAGCTTTGTTTTTTGTATAACTATGTATCCTGAATTAAATAATAAAAACAAATTAACTGTCCTGGGTGCAGGCGTGCATTCTGATGAGCGATTTGTTATCAAAATATACGCATATAACCACCTCTCATTTACCAAATTACTGTTTGACTAAAACTTAGTACATGAAACATGCCACTCCTCTACTAAATTTGCAAGCTCTGCATCCATTTATCTAGTTGCAACCTGGAACCTGCTTCTAGAATGCTTTCAGATCCTGCCTGCCTTCGATGTGTCAGGATGCCTGACCACAAAATCTACTTGTTACTTCCCTTTGTATTAACCCCATGGTTTGCTCTGCAGCTTTGTCACAATTCATGTACCCTCAAATCAAATGCTAGTAACAAAAGGACGGCTGGTGAATACAATTTTCACTACAACTGATGGGGTTCAAAGAAACGGATGGATCTGTATGCCTAATGGAATCCTACAAAGCATATGAGGCCAGGTCAATGAGTACTATATGCAGAGCACCATACACCCATCACACTCCCAACTCTTTATATCTGACACATTAACCTTTCAGTTACACATTACACTCTCCACTTACAATACATCCTCATCACCCCGAATCAAACTACAGTCTGTGTTGGAAGCTTTGGAATCCACTAGAAAATCATTCTCCGACCACCAAAAAGTGCTTAGATGCACTACTATAGGCGAACTGAGCACTATACAAATGCCAAATAAAAATAAAAGGTTGCTGGTCTGTGTACGAACTAGTAGTCATGCTTATGATTTTGCACAAACTCCCTAAGCACATACGGTAGTTAAACCTGTTTTTTGTGCTTCTCTTTGGTAAGTATTCGCTGTGCTACCTTCTTTTGCTATGTACTTGGGGTAGCCATATCTTTGGCTGCATGATAGCATAGCACAGATTTTTTTATTTGACCGTTTATTGTTTTTTTGGGTTGTTAGCAAGTCGTTCAAACAACAAGACATGTTACAGTTACACAGTTCTTACAGCTCCTCAGAAGCAGAGTGCTGTGGAGTACAACCAATTAGACTCAATAGAGAAGAGAGTGCCCAAAGGAATTGGCCATACATCAGCGTGCAAGTGTTTGTCAGATTGAACACAACCATATAGGAGATAAGATTCGATGCAAACATAGTAGCCCACTAAGAGGGCCAACAACATATGCATCAAGAAATAGACAACCAATTCCAATTTTGAGTAAAACAACAGATAAAGAAACCCAAACCCATTGTGATTAATCAGGAGTATAGATGATTAAACTAGGCAAAGTACTGTTCAAGATCCTGAAACACAGTGGACAGAGGAGGCCATACGCCTCACGGGTGTCATGTGGTTAAGTGAGTCCTGGTCTTCTGTCGTCTCTGCCCCACCTTCTAAATGGGTTGACTGGGGCATCAGCGGCATGTTGTGTGTCAGTCTGAAGATCGGTCAGGATAGCGTCCCAGTTGGTTGCTATTGGAAATTTGTGTAGCCCCAGGTATCCTCCCTATGCAGGGCGAAACTCTCCCCCTGGGCCCATGTGATTAGGGATTGCGCCCAGACTGCAAGAGCTGGGTGCTCATGCGATTTCCATTGCCGAGTAATGGGACGTTTGGCTGTCAGTAATCCTAGGTCAAGGAAGCAGGAGGTGACCCTTTGTTTCTTGTCCCTATGGTAAAGACCTAGGAGGCATGATTTCCACATGTGTAATGCAGGGCGCCCTGTGCAGGTGGATACGTGTAGCGTGACATTCTGCCAGTATCGGTGAAGGGACAGACAGGCCCATAGCATATGGAGTAAATCTGTGTTAACCAGATAACGGGGGCAGGCAGCATCAGTGCGGTGGAAATAGCGGTTTATTTTTAGCAGGGGTAAGGTAGGCTCTGTGTATAATGTCAAATTGAATAAGTCGGAAGCGAGCGTTGCGTGGAATTTGGACTGGGCTTTCTAATAAGGTGGCCCATTCTTTGTCCATGCAGGGGCTAGCCAGGCCCTCCTCCCAGCAGCGGCGCAGGGTGGTGAGCTGTAATGCAGTGTGGGTTCGCAGCGAGTCTGCAAACTAATTTATCAAGTGTCTGCCTTGTCCCATCAGATGAAGATTCTGTATAGTGAGGTGGGTCAGGTGTTCTTGTGCCATGTCGCCCCATTAGTTCCCTAGCTTTGGGATCGGGGAGTTATATAAAAGTAAGTGGTTAGGGAGCAAACCATTGTCCTCCATCAAGGATTCATGGGAGGAGGATTCCATCTTGGTAGAGGTCTCCTAGGGTGTTAAGGCCTACCTTATGCCAAGCGGTCAGTTTGAGCGACGCAGTGATGCCAAGTTCTCTGGGTGTACCGAGCAGGGCCATTGCTGGAGCAAAAGGAATCCACGATCTTGTGAGATAAAGACAGCAGCAATACGCCACCCCCAGAAGTAAGGGGTCAGACGTTGTTGCCCTGGTACAAGGGTGAAACAAATGAAGGGTGTTGAGTAAGTTCCAGGCGGGCAGCGTTGTGGCAGTATCAGCAAGCTACAAGCCCGCTAGACATTTAGCCACCCATTGGAGTTGGGATACTAGGTAGTAATGTTTGAGGTTCGGTACAGCAAGCCCACCCTGGTCTGTGGGTAAGTAAAGTTTCGAGAGTGCCTGCAGTGAGATTTGTTCCAAATGAATTCCCTCATTAGTTTCTGGAAGGAACTAAAAAAGGGTGTTTGGATGTAGAGTATGGCAAAATAATATAAAAGGCGGGCGGACAACCATCTTATATACACCCCCACCACAGACAGCGGCTGTGTTCGCCAGAAGGTTATCTGAGTCCTTAGGAATGTGGCAGCTCGTGTGAGATTATCGTCAAATAGTAATACATCCGGACACCTAGGTACCGGAATGTAATGGGTTGCAAAGTTATTGGAGGCCCATTTAAATTAAAGTCTGGGTTCGGTAGTGCGGGTGTAAAGGGGAACAGGCAAGAGTTGGTCCAGTTGAATATCAGGCCAGATAGTCGGCAAAGTGATTGAGCTTTAGGGCGATCATGTTGGGGATCGAGTGCACATCTCTAAGGTATAGGAGCAGGTCGTCAGCATAAAGAGAGACAGAGTGAATTCCGTCAGCCAGGGGGATACTCCACTCACCACTCTGCTCCTGAAGGGCAAATGCCAGTGGCTCTATCGCCAGGGAAAAGAGCAGTGGGGAGAGCGAGCAGCCCTGACAGGTGCCTCTGCGTATCAGAACCGGCTCCGAGATGAGGAGCAGTTTAACCAATTGAATAAAGGGATTACTGATACCATAACGCCGTAGCGTTTCTAACGGAAAAGCCCACTCCAGAGAGTCAAAGGCCCTCTCTAGGTCCAGCACCAGGCATCCCACCTGGGGTCACCGATACAGAGCATACTTCAGGATGCGAAAGAAGTGTGTAGGTTAAGAGTGGTGTTGCGGGCCGGGACAAACCCGTCCTGACAAAACACTGAAGGGCCAAAGCATACCACTAAGGGACTCACTACCAGTGACTAGTTAATTCCAAAGGACCCAGTCACAGGAGTTTCTTGGCCCCTTGGAATTAGAAGGTCAGAGCAAACTCTGCGGACCTGTCTTGTTACCCCCACAGCCTTCGGCTTTTCAAAGGACCTGAAAATTCACATGGAAAATAAGGGTGGAATGCAAATTACTGGGTGAATAAGACCCAGAATTAGCGATTCACCTGGTAATTCCTCATTTCTCTGTGGAACCCTAAGACTTTCTCAGAATACCTGTTTACTCCGTACCACTAGAGTTAAAGGTACCATTGGTACCATTAGTTACAGGGGTGCAGACTTAAAAAACAGTTGGAGGATGGGGGCACTTATAATAGGGCTCTAAGACAGTACAACACAAGAGTAATGCACCCATTGTGACACAATAAAGCACAGTTTACAAATGCACCGAGGTAAACTATTAAAAAAATTCCAATATCTGTATCAAAATGAAAGCCACTTTTACTGAAAACTTAAAAGGCAAACAGATATTGCAAAATGCTGTGACAGATTCCTCTATACTTTCGAGTTAACATTTTCATTTATTCCCATTTACAAAGTTTTAAGCAAGTTGACTACGGCATTAATGAAACAATAATTTTGATAAGTACATATTATATCTCAAATGAAAGACCTCTTAGCATGCCGAGAAAAAGGGGATTTGCAGACTGTCAACAACTCAAGGCATGTTTATACATAACAGCTGAACATATCTGACGTTATCAGATCTGTAATTTTTCTCAAATTAGGCTTGTGCAATTCAATGGATTTAAATTATCTCTTACAATGTGTTGGAACAAAATACCAAAGAGCTATCAAGACAGCGCTGGAACTGTGATTTGACACTTTAGCCATGCTATTAAACTTTGGCTGCATGTTAAAAGCTGCGAGCAACACCAAGTCTATTCCTGTTTCCTAAATGAATCCTTACATTACTTGCATAATTAATAGCATACAAAACACACCCACGCATGATTTGCATGGATAACAATGCACCTTCATCTACTGACCTCTAGCACAACATATGCCACTACTGTCTTCTAGCAAGTTTAATGAATCTTGGAACAAGTGTAGCCCAGAAATTAGCCTGTGGCGACATTACTAACACAAAGCACACACAGCTGACATCTGCAATTCCACACAGGAACGCCAACGCCTCCCTTTTCAGAAGTTGAAAAAATTAGTTTTAGACTGCTTGCGTTTCATATAATGTGTTTCTTTCTCCAGGACACAAGTATCATTGCAATATCAAGGTTCAAGCGAAGGAAAGAAAACTGGGGGGAGAGCGACTATCTAATACCTGTTGCCAGGAAAGGAAAAAATGAATTACACTACATGGCTTAGATCATTGCCTATACTAAGCCCCTCCTCCAAGGTTTTTGCCAAAATGAAAGTAGTTTAATTGCTGTAATGGACTGTTTCAGCAGCTTTTATACCTCGGACCCATAAAGGAACGCCTCCAACCCATAATGCAGCAGCAATAATGTTGTAAGTTAAGCAAGCCTTAAAATGACAGTAGGGGTCATGGCACTGCGCAGTTGGGGACATCAGCGGAGGCTCCTCCGCTATGCCGGAGGAGCATCGCCCCCCTCTATCAGCCTCAAAACTTTAAAAATAAAACGATAATAAAAGTGTTTATCGTTTTATTATTCTTACACTAGCGAATCTTGGGGACGGGGTCGTCATGGAGGGGGAGTGGTGAGCAGGGGCACTGTCGTCACTGCGCATGACGATTTGGCCGGCCGTCTCAGGCCTGCCAAATAGTCATGCGCAGTGAAGCTCTCTCCAACCCCAGCTGCATTGCTGGGTTGGAAAGAGAAAGCACAGGCTCCAAGTCTCCCTGTGAGCGCAAATCCTCGGCGCTCAGGCCAATCCTTTTTTTTTTTTCAAATATATTTTTATTGGCATTTTGTAGAAACCGATCAGTTGAATACAATCAGGAGAAAAAGAAGAAACATAAAGCAAGAAAGAGAAGGGAGAAACAATATAATACATCCACTATCATCGTCTGTAATCGGGGGCGCGAGCTCCACCCATACAAACTCATCTCACCAATGATATAGAGAGTTGTGCAACAGCAATCCATCCTATACATGTCTGTTCATAATCGGAACTTGCCATTGTTAGTATATAAAGCCGAACTAATAATAAATGAAAGAAAAGGAAAACAAAACAGAAACCAACAATGAACAACTGGTGCAGAGGAATGGCATGAACACGTCCATATGTTAATAGCTAGCGGGGTTGAGGACAGTCCCAACCCGCAAAGAAAGGAGAACTGGGCTGATGTAGGGGGGGCCCCCCCTCGCCATTACTCTCCTATCTCAATAGCCTTGGCCATGTTGGGGTGAGGTTTAGGTCTACCTATTCCCTCACCAGCTATTGACCCTCAGCAGCCCCCAATGGCCCCGGCCCGATCACGGGGGTCTCACTATCTGCTTGTGACAAGCGATCCGTCTCTCCCTCATCACTGCCCGACCCCGCCGGCCTCTCCCACTCAGCTACCACTTCCCTCCATTGCTGGGCCATTGGGAACTTCCTCATCCCTCTAGCCTCCTCCCACACCAGTACCCTGCCCTCCGATCGCGCCCACGCTATGACATCTCTGTTCCAAGCCGAGATCAGTGGACCCCTCGCAGGCTTCCACTCCATTGCGATCCTGCGCTTAGCTAAGCACAGCGCCAGATCAATCAATCGATTCCCGACCTTGCGTTTAGGCGGTCTGGGGAATAGACCTAGCAGGCACGTCTGAATCGTGAAGGCCAACTCCCTACCAAGCACGTCTTTGATCTTAACCAACACCGCCTCCCAATAGAGGTGTAACCACCGGCAATCCCAAGTCATATGGACAAAGTCGGCATTTGGATGCGTACACCTGGGGCATGTTCGCACCTCCCCTCCGAATGTCAGGTTGAGCCGATGTGGTGTCGTATAGGTCATGTGCGTATAGTTAAATTGTATATAGTTCAGACGGGTGTTCCGGGAGACTTTCCCAGAATATCCCAGGACTTTGTGCCACTCCGAATCAGTAAGGACCCTGCAACCCATCGTATCCCATCGTGCCCGTAACCTATCCAGCAGGCCGGTGGAGGCCTCCACTAGAGCGGCATAGAGCCACTTCACGAGGTGCCCCACTGTACCAAGAGTGAGTAGCGTGTGAAGGACAGGGTGAGCATCGGGCTCTTCCCTTCCAAGGCCCCATAGTTGCGTAAACGTGCGCGTTAGCACTTCATAGCACAGGAATTGGCCAGGGGGGAGACCGCTATCCTCCATCAAGTCCGCAAAAGGGATCAGAGCTTTATCGAGATAGCAATCCCCAACCGTCTCCAGTCCAGCACCCGACCAACTGGCCAGTTGGGCATCCGTGAATACAGATTATGGGGCCCCATGCGGTAGAGCCACCAAGGGAATCAAGGGAGTACCGCAGAGGGTGTTGCTTGCCACTACAGCACCGTCTCCACGTCTGGAAGGCCGTGCACTGCAAAAGAGAACAGGAGGGGATGGACGTAGCTGGCAATAGAAGTTTTGCCATCACTAGTCCTTGGCTAGATCCCGGATCTGTCAGGCACGTTCCCTCCTCATTCACTCCCTCCACCCATTGCGCTAACCATTGCAGTTGGGCGGCCAACATATAGAATTCGAAATTTGGCACCCCAAGACCGCCTTCCGACACAGGGCGCTGTAGGATTTGCAGGGATACTCGCTGGCGTCCATCGTCCCAAACCAATCGCCGCAGGAGAGCGTGCAGAGGTCTAAACCAACTTCTCGGCATCAGAACCGGGAGATTTACAAAAAAGTAGAGCAGCCGAGGCAACATAACCATTTTGGACAGCGTAATCCGGGCCATAGTGGGCAGTTGCAGCGAGTTCCAAAAATGAACACAAGAGCGAAGGGAACGCAATGCCTTGTCCAAATTCCCGTCCTTAAGATCATCCAGGTCGTGGAAAATTTGTATGCCCAAATACTTCGCCCAGAGGGTGTCCGGCGGTAGTGCCTCCGGCCTGGGTAACGGCCCGGCTATTGGGAACAAATAAGTCTTGGATTTATTAACCTTAAGGCCTGAGAGGACAGCAAAATCGCCCAGAATCTGCGCGGCTCGGCAGCCCCCCAACTGCCTCCTTGAGATACAGCAACAAGTCATCAGCGTACAGGGAAATATGGTGGCAACGCCCGCCCACAGTCAATCCTATCCCGCTCCCCCCCCAGACGAAACCGCTCCACCAGCGGCTCCACGGCCAAAGCAAACAAGAGCGCGGAAAGAGGACAGCCCTGTCAAGAGCCAAGAGAGATCTTGTAAGGCCTAGATATGGCCTGCCCTGTCTTGACCCTCGCAGTGGGGGAGGCATAAAGAAGCTGTACCCACCGCACCCAGTCATCACCCAAGCCCATGCGACGCATCACCTCAAATAGGAACTCCCAGCTCACCGTGTCGAGCGCTTTCTCTAAATCGACCGATAAGACCGCCGCGTGCTGTAAAGCCGGAGCATCCGCGTGGTAGAGCACAGAATAGAGCCGACGGAGGTTATAAGGGGTGTTACGAGTGGAATATACCCGTTTTGATCTGGGTGGATCAGAGACTTCATGTGTGGGAGCAGCCTACCCGCCAATACCTTACTCAGGATCTTAAAGACTAAGTTCAGCATGGAAAGCGGTCAGTAGTCTCTTACTCCTGCATCAGGTTCTTTGGACTTGGGAGCAGGATTACCAGTGCTGTCTGGGTGGATTCAGGCAGGCCCCCCCCGCCCTCGTACGCTTCCACATACAGTGAAACCAAATGTGGCGCCAAAACATCTACAAACCGCTGGTAGAATTCGGTTGGGAGGCCATCGGGCCCAGGCGTCTTACCGTGTGCCAATGCCGCTCTGACTTCCTGTGACGTGACCGGACTTCCTAGTTCATCCTGGTCGTCTGCCTCAAGTGTGCGGAGTTGCAGGGCAGCCAAGAAGGTACGTACAGCTGACAAAGGGGCCGCTGCCTCATATAGCCCCTCATAGTATTGCAAGAAAGTGTCATTAATGACATCAGGGTCATGCACTGTTCCCCCCGTGTCTAATCCAAGCCGCATGATGAGCGCGCCCCCATCTCAGGTTTAATTAAACGTGCTAACATTCGGCCCGCCCTCCCTTCCTCCTTTTGCACCCTATCCAGATAGTCCTTATAGTTATAACACCGTATCCTCCCCAGCGCTTCCTGGTACCGCGCCCTTGCTTCATGTAAGGACGGCAAGGCCGCGTCATCCATACCCTGCAAATTATCCAGTCGATGGATAGTCCCCTACAAGTCTAGTAGTTCGCGCCTAATCTCCCTATGCGCCCCGTAACGCCTGAGCCATGCAATGGCCCCGCACCACAACCTTGAACGCCTCCCACTCTACCTGCGGAGACGAGGCAGTGTTGGCATTGACAAGGAAGTAGTTGTCAACTAATGCTTCCAGGGAGGACCGGAAAGGGACATCATCAAGTAAGAGCGGATTCAGTTTCCAGGTAGGAATCGGGGCGCCGACCCAGCGGCAGGTGGAGCATGAGTAAGGCGCTAAGGCCAATCCTGACGCTGCTTTCAGCATCATGAAAGCAGCGTCAGGATTGGCCACAGGGGATTCTGGGAACCTGTGCGAGTGACGACGGAGCAGAAGAGCAGAGATGCGGCGAAGCAGCAGGTACGTTTTTTTTTGGTCTCCTTTGTTTCTGCTCTGTCCCACCCCCACCTCGCCACACTCGCAGGACACAAGCCGCTACTGATCTGCACTGCAAGTGATCATGTAGCTCTCGCAGACATATGGTGGAAGCTACTAAGATGGGATGCTACTAGCTTGGATGTTATACTAAAGAGTGACCTATATCTTGACTTTAGAGCAGCAATGTAGAAGTGGTAGTGTAATGGTAGAAGAATGCACCATACATGTGTCCTGGCAACCCTCCTCTTTAATCTGTATGTGGGAGATTTTGATTAGGAGTTCAACTAGGATGATGCCTCCTCCCCCCAACCCTCCACCCCCGTCCCCTAAAAACGGCACTAAAGCCTTTTCAGCATGTTACTATGTTATCTCACCCGGTGGGGCTGCAACGTGTGCTTGATGTATTGGCTACTCATGCTTTTCCCAATGCCCTGGAAAATAATTTGTCAAAAACTCTCTGACATTCAGAACCCCAGTGTTTAGGAGGAAATTATGTAGTAATGGTAAACAGGGTACACACTAACACTTATATTTGGGTATCGTATTCGAAAATAAACTATCAGGGATTCAGGAAAGAAGCGTTAAGAGAAACCGCTGTTAAAATAGCCAGCCGTTCAATGGTCAGATTTTTCAAATCTTATGGCTCCTACACGATTCTACCTCTTTGTAAAGTCTATAATGGCAAGACTGTGCATCTAGCTACTTTTGATACTGCGTCTGGTTCACCTCAATGGGGGACCTGATAGATCATTTCAATTACTTTTTTAGTGGAGGAGGGTGATGAAGGTTTGTAAATGGACCACATGGGAGACCCTGTATCTCTAGCATCGTCTGACCTTCAATGAGGCAAGGGCACTAGGCCGGTTACTGATCTGGTTCTTTAAAGTACAATACACTTCAGTCTCTACTTCATGAAGGGATTTGGCCCAAGCCTCCACTAGCAACATAGAATTTTGGGAATACTCTATGCTGTGGCTTGATACACTTCAATTAAGAGAAGAATTTGTTGTGACCCCGATACAAACCTGCAGTATTTTGAAATCAAAAGCAATAAGATTATTGTTGATTATGTCACTAGGGCAGATTACCTTTGGTGACACAGAAACTAAAATTGAATCCGCTTTTAGGGCATGATTGGAAAACACAAGAGTTTTTCATACACATTTGGGTACTTAATACCCTTTTAGGCTAAGAGAAAATGGCATACTTTCCACATGGAAATACTGATTGTAGGATCTGTGGCAGGTGTCCAGAGACAATACAGCAAGTTCTAATTGAGTCTATTGCGCTTGCTAGTAGTAGAGCCATAACAATCTATCCTTCTTTACCTATAACTGATAAGTGCTCCAAAATAAAATTGTCATCTCTGATGAATGTGAGAGAACAGATCGTCATACAGATAATGGTACATTTTTTAAAAGATTCCTTCTATAAAGTTCTGAGGACTGTACAAAAATTGCATTTTGATTTCCATATGATTCTGAATGAGTTTATATGTTTTAAACTAATGTCGTTTTAAAACAGAATTTGAACAAATGTATACCAATATGAGGTTTAGTGTAAATCTTCCTTTTTCAAGGGTAAATACCAGGAAACATATTCAATGGGGTTACAGCAAAATAAGAAGCCAGTATTGCCACTAACATTGCATCGGTAATTTGCCCACATTTTCAGGATTTTTGTTAATCCTGTAGTTCAATAGCTGGTGAAGCTGTGATGCTGATGAAGAGAGGAGAGTTTAAGAGGAGAATTATTAATAGCACACAGATGGTTAGACCATCTGGCCAACAGATGCAAGTAGGAACAGGTCTATGGAATGAATGTGGACATTGGCAGCTGGACCATCTTACAAGTTGGCATCATTTTTATTTATTTAGTTAGCAATTTGCAGAGTTGGCTTATCACAAAAAGGGCCAGCATTTGTAGTCTTAAGGCATTTTAGAGCTGAGGACCCATTACTAGATTTACTTGACCAATGTGCATCTTGCAGTTTAACTGATCTAAGTGATATGGATGCCTTCCTCAACTTTAGGCACCAGCCGTAGAGCTTGTGGTTTGCTTACTTGTGGAGGTAATCGTGACATGTCTTCAGCATGGATAGAAAAGTGTGCAGTGTTTTGAGTTTTATTCTCTGAGTAATTCAGAGCCAATCCAGCTCTTTCTGAGCAGGGATGGTGTGGTTTAAATTCTTAAATGAAAGCAAAATCTTGCCACTTTGTTTGTAATTCGTTGGAACTCCTGGATTTCCCTCTTCGGGACCACAAAGAGATGATGTCTCACTAATGCTGTACAGACAGCTCTAGGGAAGCCTATACAAAGGCTTCTTTGTAAGAGGGGACAAATAATTATTATCAGAAGTTAATGGGTGGTATTTCGTAAGTTAGTGCTAAGCATTTTATGTGGCCATTGATCTGGCAAACCCATAGCCCCTCTAAATAGAACTGTACTCCAAGGTATTTGACTTGCTGTGTGGGTGAGAGTCTCAAATCATCTAGCCATGGGCAAGGTAAAGTGATTGTGGTGGGTACACCACTTACCATTACTTCAGTCTTGATATGCTCAAATATAAGCAGCTCTCTTTCATGCAACAAACAGTATTTGCGTCTCGGTACTGTGATTTTAAGCTTCTGGTCAGTTGATTGGTATTGCAATCCATTCAGATATGGAGATGGGTATTGTCTAAATACATTTAGAATTGAAGGTGATGCAGTGAGATTAAGTACACCAAACTTCAGGCCAATGTTGAAGAACAGCAGCAACAGTGAAGAGCCCTTAGGATTTCAATAGGACCATGATTATTAAACAAAGGAGTAGTCATGTTATTTTTTTAACCTGTCTTCTATACTGCACGTTCACCGTAGGTTTGCAGGTGCTTGGGGCAGATATAGAACGAGATAGAAAGGAGGAACTGAAAGCCCCAATAAGCTTGTCTAAACAACCAGCTTTTAAAGTTTAAAAAAAATTAAATTAAATTCACAATGCGGGCTTAACCAGGCGTAACGCTTCAAAGCAAGCAGAACAACGCTTGCCTTAACCACGCATATGCCTTAACCACGTGCTTAATGGCTACAGGAGAACATGGTAGCCGACTGAGGAAGCCTGGTCGGGAGCTCCCGAACTCTCTAGGCAGCTCAATAAGGAAAACTCGAACGCGCCTTTAATGTAAAATATATAGAGAAAACGTAGCTCTACTTAAAAAGTACTCCAAGGACTTCAAGAATATAGTTTTTGAAAATAAAAACACACCGTGGGTCTCGGGGTGGAGGGCGGGGCTCTCATGCTCGAAACTCAAGGGCCAGCGGAACGGCATCGGGAACGCTGGAAGAAATTAGCAGACTATCGCAGCCCCCCTGGTACTGTGTAGGCAGAAGCGGCAGCGGGTCTCTGATGGAGTCAGAGAGCCGCTGCTAGGCTCTACTTCCTGGGCACACCGGGAAGCTCTAACTACGGTCCAGATTCCGGCTCGCTCTTGCTAAACTTCAATAGCAGGCTGCAGGAGAACGCACTGAGGCTGGATAGTGAGCGTATGACTCCGGTAAGTGCCAGGGGTGGGGGCAAAAAGAAAGTACAGTTCCCGCAGCAACAGAGGCAGGAGAGAAAAAAGGAAACAAAAACACACACCCTCATAGGCGCAGGCTCAGGAGTATAACCAGAAACAAGGGGGCAAGTTATTGTCTGAGGAACAGAAGCTTGGAAGCTGACATTGCTACTGCTACTTCGCGGAAAAGCCCAGTTTTGGTGCCTATATTTCATAAACAGAGAGGGAAACAGGGCACAGTAACTCAGACCCTGGAGTTACTTCTTCTTTTTCATCACGAGGCAGGCCTTTAGGAACTAAGATAAAAGTTACTCCCTCCTTATGTTCCTTTTTAAAGTTCAAGTTAAGCAGATTCCCCAGGTCTTCTCACAAGAGACTTGCAGAAAGGGGGCGCACTCAAAGCAAAAGTAGACCCAACAATGTCGATTAATGGGGATAAACGGACAGGGGTGAAGTCACAGCAACAGATTTCAAATGCTGGCAGTAGAAGAACCAGATGCTCAAGTACCTCTCCAGGGGCAGGAAATACAAGTAGAGTTGCGAGTTGATGTGCAGGAAGAGGTGCAATATGCCCAGGACCAAGCAGAGCATGCAAGTGTGGAAAGACTAATCGAGTCTCTAATTTCGGAAATGAGGATGAATTTTGCAACATCAGAGAAACCAAGGGAAAATACAGGGGACGTGTGAGGCCCTAGAGGCAAAAATCAATACACTGATGGAGCGAGTATCCGTAGTAGATGCCTCCTTAGACGAACTGGGTAGAGAAGTACAGGCGAGCCACGAAGAGATACAATCTCTGAAAATAAATGAAAAAGACCTTAGGGACAAAATCGAGACACTAGAAAATAATGCAAGGAGGAACAACCTTAGGATCTTGAATGTTCCAGAGGGGGTGGAAGTGGAGAACGTTAAGAGCTTTGTGGTTGACTTTCTGAAAGAATTTATCCCCTGGTTGGAGCTGACAATTCTGAAAGAAGATATACAGAGGGTGCATCGTGACCCCTTTATAAAAGGAAGGATAAGAAAGAACCCACGAAGAATCCTAATTAACTTTAAAAGCTAAGTTTGAAAGAGAACATCTTAAATAAAGCAATTAAGGTTGGCACCAACACTAAAGGAGAATGATCTTTTCGAATCCGTTCAGACATCTCAAAGGCCACGCAGGACAGGCAGTGGGAACTAGGGCAACATATTCAAGAGCTAAGGTCCCTGGGGGGGCGACAGCCCAGATACGGTTTCCAGCTTCCCTATAAATCATGTTGAAAAACCAAATGCACAACATAAGAGACCCCAAAGAGATGGAGACTTTGAAAGAACAGATCAAAATGCAACAAAATAAATAGAAGTTAATAAGCCTAGAGAACAGGGATCTCAAAAGTGGCGATCTTGTTTCGCCTCAAGAAGGAAAGGAGGGTTCTCCAGGGGAGGGAGGCATGGGCTCACAGGATCTTATTTTGATATATTCACACAGTGTGTGAGAACATATGGGTAAAAAAATAAACAAAGAATTGTCCACATTTGTGGAAATTGAGAAGATCAGACCAGGGAAGACACAGGGGACTATCAGGGTCAATACAAACAAATTTGATGTCGGTTAACATTTTAACATGGAATGTGAATGGCATTAGAGTCAGAAGTAGGAAGGCAGAAGATCATGGAATATTTAAGAACAGTGGATAGTGAAATCATAATCCTTCAAGAAACACACTTATTAAAGGCGGAATGAGGGAAGATAACGAATTAACAAAGTTGGGTGGATACTTATTTCTGCACTAACCAGGCCCTCTGTGTTAAGGGGGGTGGCTATTTTATTTAAGAAGTCAGTTAAAGTGTCAGTAGAAGAGGTGACCACTGATTAGAAGTAATAGTAATAGACTTTATTGTATATGATTAATTAAAACCATTACAAAAATGCACTGTAAAATTCATGTTTAAAAAGAGAGGTATTAATCAACAAGTTACTTACCTTCGGTAACGATATATCTGTGAGAGACATAGATTAGTTATGGATTCCTCACCTTAGAATTACCCCCAGGCGTCAGACTGGATCCGGAGAATCTTTTCCTCAGCAGTACCTCTGCGCGTCGATAGGTGGCGTGGGTCGACTCCGCGTTCGTCGATGGCGCCGTGGTCGCCGGAATGACGTCGTGGCATCTACTTAGACGTCGCCCTCGCGCACTGACGTCAGTTCTTTTCACCACATTACACGCCAGAAGCGCAGAGCCATGCAAGACACTGACCACTGGTGCACGAAAACTAGGGCCTTGAAAAGGAGTCTCTCACCCTAGAAAATCGGTTCGCAGAACGGGGAGGACGGGTGGGGTGGTGAGGAATACATAACTAATCTATGTCTCCTACAGATATATCGTTACCGAAGGTAAGTAACTTGTTCATCTGAAAGAGACAATTAGTTATGGATTCCTCACATTAGAATAGATACCCCAGCAATACAAACCCCTGTGGTGGTTCTGCGAACCAAGTTCACACCAGAAAGTCCCGGAGAACTGAACGGCCGAAGAAGCCGTCCCTCCGGACTTGGCTGTCCAGGCAGTAGTGTTTGGTAAACGTGTGCAGTGCAGCCCACGTAGCTGCCTGGCAGATGTCAAGAAGGGGGACTCCACGTCCCAAAGCAGTAGTGGCAGCCGTTGCCCTGGTGGAATGGGCACGCAACCCCACTGGAGGTTCCTTTTTCGCTAAGGAATAGCAGATTTTGATGCAAAAAACGACCCATCGGGAGATGGTTCGTTTTTGCACGGCCCGACCTTTATTGGCGCCCACATAACCAACAAAGAGTTGGTCATCCACCCGGAATTGTTTTGTACGTTCCAGATAGAATGAAAGCGCACGTTTTGGATCCAGACGGTGGAGCCTCTCTTCCTCTTTAGAAGGATTCGGAGGTGAAAAGAAGGTGGGCAAAGTGATGGTCTGTCCTATATGGAAAGAGGTAACCACTTTGGGAAGGAAAGAAGGCCTAGTGCGGAGGACAACCTTGTCCGGATGAACAGCAAGGAAAGGAGGCTTAGAAGAAAGGGCCTGTAGTGCACTCACCCTGCGAGCAGAGGTAATGGAAACCAGAAAGGCAGTTTTAAGGTTTAAGAGTCTGAGAGGACAGTTATATTGCGGCTCGAAGAGAGCACACATAAGATAAGTAACAACCAGGTTCAAGTCACACTGGGGCATCACGAAAGGAGTTGGAGGAAACAAGTCAGTAATGCCCTTAAGGAAGCGATTTACAATGGGGTCTTGAAAAGAGAAGGCTGGTCAGGCAGCCGAAGGAAGGCCGAAATGGTCGAAAGATAGCCTTTGAGAGTGCCCAGAGCAGAGCCCTGCTGGGCCAAAGAAAGAAGGAAGAGGAGAACCTCTGAAAGGGGGCAGAAAGGGGATCCACAGCCTTTGCTGCGCACCACGCCACAAATTTGTTCCATCTACAGGCGTATACCGTTTTGGTGGAGGGACGCCTGGCTGCCAAGATAACATTACAGACTTCGGTAGGAAGGTCGAAAGCTGTCAACTGTCGCCGCTCAATCTCCACGCAAGGAGGTGGAGGCTGGATAGGTTCGGGTGGATGACCGTCCCCTGCTGCTGCGACAGAAGATCCTCCCGAATAGGCAGTCTGATCGGAGGATCGATGGCCATGTGTAATAGCTCGGGAAACCAGACTCTTCGTGCCCAATCCAGAGCCACAAGAATGACTTGGGCCCGGTCGCGCCTGATCTTCTTCAGCACTCTGGGCAGAAGTGGTATAGGCGGAAAGGCGTATAGAAGACCGCAACTCCACTCGCGACGAAAAGCGTCTCCGAGCGAGTGCCGCCTTGGAAATTCCAACGCCAGAAATGCTGAGACTGCGTGTTCTCTTTGGTGGCGAATAGATCTAACCAAGGCTCTACCCACTGCTGAAATAGACTTTGCAACACCTTCGAGTAAAGATGCCATTCGTGATCCATCATGCACCTGCGGCTGAGTTCGTCCGCACTGGCGTTCAGAGAACCTGCCAGGTGTTGAACCACCAGAGATATGCTCTGATGTTCCAGCCATGGTCGTGGAGCCTCCTGACATAGGGTCCACGACCCCACCCGCCTTGTTTGTTGCAATACCACATGGCGGTGGTGTTGTCCATGAACACCTGCACTGCGCTTCCCCCGACAGAGGGAAGAAATGCCTTTAGTGCAAGACGAATCACCCGAAGCTCCAGAGGGTTGATATGGAGCCCGGACTTCGCCGCAGACCAGAAGACTCTGATCTCCGCCTCTCCCATGTGGCCGCCCCACCCCAGCAGTGATGCATCTGTCACCACTGTCAACTCCGGTTGGGGAAGGGAGAGGGATCTGCCGTTGACCCAATCCCGGTTCGTGAGCTACCACTGCAATTGATGTGCAGTGCCCTCCGAGATCTGGACGCAATCGGAAAGATTCCCCTGATGTTGTGCGCACTGGAACTTCAGGTCCCACTGCAGAGCCCGCATATGCCACCTGGCATAGTCCACCAGCAGGATGCAGGAGGCCATGAGGCCCAGCAGCCTCAGGGTCATTCTGACCCAAACCCGGGATATAGGCTGAAAGATCGGAATCATAGCCCGAATATCCCGGACTCGCTGCTCGGGAGGATAAGCCCGAAACTGCGCTGTGTCCAGAACCGCTCCCATGAAAAGGAGCTTCTGAGAGGGGATCAGGTGTGACTTCGGCACATTGATGGTGAACCCCAGCAAATGCAGGAGGTCAGCCGTAGTCTGGAGGTGGGAGATGACAGCCTGGGGCAAGCCTGCCTTCAACAGCCAGTCGTCGAGATAGGGGAAGACTGGAAACCCTGATCTGCGCAGATGAGCTGCGACCACCGCCATCACTTTCGTGAACACCCGAGGGGCACTGGTAAGGCCGAAGGGGAGCATGGTAAACTGAAAGTGCTCGTGGCCTACCGTGAACCGTAGGTAACGCCGATGGGCCGGCAGGACGGGGATGTGAAAATAAGCATCCTGCAAGTCCAACGCTACCATCCAGTCTCCAGGGTCGAGCGCAGACAGGACCTGAGACAATGTCAACATCTCGAACTTCTCCTTCCGGAGGAAGCGGTTGACGTCCCGAAGATCCAAGATAGGACGCAGGCCTTTGTCCTTCTTGGGCACCAGAAAGTAGTGGGAATAACAACCACGATCTACTTCAGGGGCAAGAACTCGCTCGATGGCTCCCTTGGCCAAGAGAGCCGTAACTTCCTGTAGGAAAAGGGCCAAGTGATCCTCCGACATGCGATGGGTCTGAGGTGGCATGGATGGAGGGGTAGTCTTGAAGGGGAGGGAGTAGCCCCTTCGAACTATCTGCAAAACCCACCTGTCCGACGTGATGTTGAGCCAGTGGGGGAGGTGATGGCGAATCCTGCCGCCCACTGGCAAAAGGTGGCCCTGAAAGGTCGGACTAGGAGGGCTTGGAGGCTGCTGCAGAGTGGGCGCTGGTGGACTGGCCCGCCCGCTGGCACCCCAGACCCACGGTGGTGGGTCCCACGTCCCCGGCCGCGCGAAGGCTGAACATCTTGCGCAGGCCTGTGGCCCTAGCCGGAACGTGGTGGGGCACCCCTTCCGTAGCCACGAAAGGGGCGAAAGGCAGACTGCCTTGGGAGGGAGGTGAAAGCGAATCCTAAGGATCTGGCCGTAGCCCTAGAATCCTTAAAGAGATTGAGCGCGACGGCCAACAAAGGGCATTTCCAAAAGCGTTGCTTGGACATACCCCGTAAAGCCAGTGGACCTCAACCAGGCGTAGCATCTCAGTGCTACTGACGTGGAAATAGTCCTGCCCAGTGAGTCGGCGGTGTACAGCCCACACCGGATGGTGAACTTCGCTGCGTCCCGCCCTTCGGCAACAGCACGGGAGAGCACGGCCCGGGCCTCCTCCGGGCATGTGGCAGCACCTGCGCAACCGTGTCCCACACCGAGTGGGAGTAGCGGCCCAATAGACATGCGGTGTTCACCGACCGCAGTCCCAAGCTGGAGGAAGAAAACATCTTCTTCCCAAGGTGGTCCAGCTTCTTGGATTCCCTATCAGCTGGTGTGTTAGGGAATGCCCCTCTGGACGTGGAAGCTTGGACTATCAAGCTCTCAGGGGTAGGATGGGAAGAGAGGAAAATGGGGTCGCCCGGGGCCGGGTGGTGGCGTCGGGCAATCATCCTGTCCACAGGAGCCCCTGTGTTGGGCTTGGACCAATTGCCCAAAAGGATGTCTGTAAGGGCCTCATTGAACGGCAGCAAGGGCTCCGAAGAGGCCGCTGCCGGTTGAAGCACCTCTGTCAGGAGGTTAGTCCTGACCGCCCCCGTAGGAAGCTTGAGGTTTAAGGCCTCGGACTCTATACTCAAAACCACTGCGTAAGATGCACCCCCCTCCGTAGCCACAGTAGGGGGAAGATAGGATGCCAAGGTCTGGGGAGGTGTCCAGACCACTGGCATCACCCAACTCCTTTCTCCAGTCCGGTTCCTCCAACTGGTCTGCAAGAGGGTCTACAGACCCCTCCCAGTCCTCCTCACCCTCTCCTGGCAGCCACTCAGGGCGGTAGGAAACCTCAGGGGAGAACAGGGGTACAAAAGTACTGGTCGGCGTCGACATCGGACAACGTCGGTCCAGCTCCGTGTCCTCATCGAGGGGGAGGCCGTGGCAGATGCCGGCAGGGGACATAACCGGCGTTGGAGGCGGTGTTGTCACTGGATTCGGCACCGGAGGAGGTGTCACGAGGTCGACCGGCGCCGAAGCCGCCGACATCGTAGGCCTAGAGCCCCCAACCGAGTCACCGGGCCCCAGGGCGCACCGGCAGAGTCGGGCTGCCCAGAGATGGAATGTAAGACTTCGTAAAAAGGTACGAAGCTGGGCAGGGGTCTCTCCGGCTCCCGGGAAGGGAGGGAAGGCCGGAGTCGACCCAACGGGCTCTGCGGGCGGAGCCGGACGACTACCTTCCGCTTCCTGTGCCGCGTCGGCCGATGGAAGGGGAGAACGCGAAGAGCGATGATGCTTCTTCGCCTTCTTCTTGTGCTTCGACTTACCCGAAGACTTTGATGACGAGTGGTGGCTCCGCGACCGGTCCCGCGACCTCCCTCTCGACCGGGACCTCGAACGGCGCGGAGTAGACTGCCGGGCCTCGAGAAACTTTCGGGACCGCTCCCGCAAAGACTTCGGGTTCATGGCCCAGCAGTCGGAGCACGACTTCGGGTCGTGGTCGCGCTTCAGGCACCAAAGGCACACGAGGTGCGGGTCCGTGACCGACATCAGTTTGCGACAGGAGCCGGACATCCCTCCGTGCACCAGGTGTCGATCAACTCAAAAAAGGTGTCGACAAAAGTCACAAAAACGGAGTCAAAAAAGTACCGCTCTCTCCAGATCTGCGCTTGGCTGGCGTGGAAAAAGAAAGAACTGACGTCAGCGCGCGAGGGCGGCATCTAAGTAGATACCGCGACGTCATTCCAGCGACCACGACGCCAACGACGAACGTGGAGTCGACCGACGCCACCTATCGACGCGCATAGGTACTGCTGAGGAAAAAATTCTCCAGATCCAGTCTGACGCCTGGGGGTCATTCTAAGGTGAGGAATCCATAACTAATTGTCTCTTTCAGAAAAGACCAAAGGCTTGAGTAATGTCCACATTAATAAGTTTGCAAGTGTTAACAATTTAGGCGAGCCTTGGCTGCTGCGTCCAGTGAAATGGGGTTGACCTTGATTGAATTTGTTGCCTTCGCCTTGGTGGATTCAATTGTTGGGGTATCTGAGTAATATAAAACAATAAAAGTCTCGGAACTGTGCAGCAGCGGGCTCAGTCAGTTTCATTTTTGTTTGTTCATCTGTAGTGCTGGAACCTGTTCCTAAGGACCTCCTGCAGCTGAGCAGGGTATCTTCAGTTATGGAAGTTGCGGCTGCTTGTGATGGCAATAATAGCTATTAACAAGACTGATGGTGTGCGGCACTTTCCAGCTTGAGTTCTGCTTATGTCAGAAATGTAACTAGTTTCCCGTTTAGCTGCCGGTCCTTGGGATTAAAACATGAAATCACAGCCTTTCTCCTGTTGCGAATCCCACGGAGATTAAATTGCGCTTTGGGTAAGTGTGCCCTTTCCTCCTTTAGGTTAGTGCAAGAGCAGATTAAGTGTGCCATGTTCTCGATGCCATTGCTGCATAATCGGCAAGTGTTCGCATATTGCCCCCTCAACCATGGTGGGAGGTGTAGGATTGCTGGCAGTGTTCCGAACTGGTATTTTAAGAATTTTTCTTTTGTCTTCCTAGACAGAGGTCTTCAAACTTTTTGATGCCGAGACCCCCCTGTCAAAACATTTTAGACATAAGGACCCCCTCCTGACAAAAACTTCTGGAACCTGGTACAAACATCCTCGACAACCATAAAAGTCCCCAATTCCCATCATTTCTATGGTGGGGAAACAATATTAAACAGTATTTAGCAAACCAAAAGTTTGTGGGTGACTGTGAATTGGTATCAGAGGCTTACTACACAGTTCAAACAAAAAGTCTCCAAAAAGAACTACCCAAAAATTCACAATGATACTTTTTCACAAATAAAACATATTTTGGCAAAACGTATTTGGATTTTAACACCTTTCTGAACTAAAGTGATGAGTGTGCTTGTTTTTCTCCAGAGAGACGGTCAATCTGTGTTTGCACCTTATAAATACCAGTTTAACACCCAAATATAGCAATAAGCAACAAAACGGTGACCAGTCCAGCTTTGCAAATAGCCCTTACTGTGCAGCAACACGTGTCACTGCTTTTTAGTAACTAGTGAACTGGTTGAGCTGTAAACACATTTTTTTGTTACAATCAGCAGCTTATGTGGCAGATGATTGACTATGTGGCAAATCTATAATTATGTGACAATCACTGCGGTTGCACAATCGCATAATCCCAGTAGCCCTGGGTATAATGGCTGTAATGCATGGGCTGCAACTTTAGTGCAAGGCATCCGAGGAGAACCATACTATATTTCATGGGATGCTGGTGGCTTGGCTTTTACAGCTGCTTGGAACTGGAGGTTGCTGAACATCATTCATCATCACTGAAACATACCATTTACAGTCATTAATGATGAACTGTAAGGTCCAAGTAGGATGCTTTCTTTAATTCCAGGGGGAGGAAGTGGTCCCTTAAGCTTCTTTCACACTGTTTTTATAAAAAGGTTTTATTTTTAACATTATGAAAACAGACTCTTCTATTTTAGCATACACTGACTCCTGGTTATATTAGTTTGCAGCTGTTGTTGATTTCAGTCATGTTTGGGGGCGGCTGGAGGGCCTTGAGAGTGTGAGCGCTTCGGTGGGTCAAAGGTTTGGCTAAAAACAAAATATTCTGTACGTTTTTTAGGTCCTTCACCATCAGGTAGCTACATATAAATTAAGGGTCAGCTTAAATGAAAAATAAATTTTAAAAAGTGCTACTCAGTGAGCAATGCAATATAGTACATTATTAAACCTCTAGTAGTTAATCCACCTTAATAAACGGTCTGTGTGTAACTAGAGAGCCACAGAATTCAATCTTGGTTGGTGCACTGGAGAATAGTGATTTGTGTATTTTTAGTGCTACTAGGTCACAGCCTGTGACAGAAAGCACTGTGAATATGTAAATCATTATTATACTAGTATTACACACAGTATAAGATAAAGTGCTACAAAAAGTGCAAACTGTTTTACTATGAAATGGTGCTTCCAAAATATAGATTTTAGTAATACCCAGACCATACGCAATGCAATTTTTGTACATAACTGTCCCTTCAACACCTCCTATGGGATAGAAAGCGCTATGTAAATACAATTACAATTAAAAGCATGCACTTCAGAGCTCAGTTGTCCATTCAGAAACACCTTTTCTAGTAAGGTCTTTCAGTACATTGATACTTTCTGTGAAAATGTATTTGAAAATGAAACTGAAGTACCCCAACATTTTAACTTATTGTCAGCTCCCATAAAATACATCAGGGCTACTGATCTGCTGATAAAAAGTCAGCTACAGGAAAGTCAGAATAGGAATTCGCAATGTGCCTGCCAGGTAAGTGACAGTTTACAGAAGTAATCTGTAATGCATATTACCAGGTGTTTGGGCACTTCTCTCGGTATAAAACACTCCTATTCTTCCAACACATTTCACCACAATTTCTTTTCCAGCCTGCCTGCCCTACCACGGCTTTCCTTTTAGGTCCAGCCTCGACAGCGCTTGCGGTGTCTGCAAGACCTGTTGTATCTTCTTCTATTGGCTCTGGCACACCCACCGATTGCCATTGGTTGTTATATGTGGCATTCAGAAATGCTGGGTTGTTATAGGTGCATTTCTGTAAATGTCCCTCCTTTGTGTGCTTTGCTCTCTTTCTGGAGATTTCAGTCAGAGAACATTTTTGTTGGCCATCACACTGTACAGCTGTGATGGCCCCTCCCTCCTGTATGGGCATTGCAGCCTTATACACAGGTTGGTTCCCTCCCACCTCACTGCTCCCAGCTGCACGTCTTCCTAAGTGCTTCTCCTTCACAGAGCTTGTTTTGGTTAGCCTACCTTGTTTCTCTGTGAAGCCTCTTGCCATATTATAAGATTGTACCATAGCGTGAAAGGGTCCTTATTTACAAGGCAGCGTTAAGCCACGGTTAGTGGCTTAACGCTGCCTTGTAAATAAGGCCACGTTTAGTGGCTTAACGCTGCCTTGTAAATAAGGCGCAGCCCCTATCGCCACCACAACATCGATAAAAGTGACGTTGTGGTGGCGATAGGGGCTTGTACATATGCCCCACAGTTTACCACATGTTCGGAGGATATACAGCAGCAAAGACATAAAAAAATTACATTTACAATTTCCCAACCAATTTTGCATGTAGGAACCAGGAAAGGAAATGTTCATGACGCAGCCTCTGGAGAGAAAAGAGAAAACTCATGCATTTTCACACTTTCCACGAGAGTGCATTAACACCCGCACTTTAAAGGAAGTACACAACGCCTAATCCTTGCACTTTCTGTTCGGACGAAAAGCAAGCATCTGCACTTTCTTCACATGAAATCTTTTCAAACAGCAAATACAAAACAGCGTCGCACTCACACAAGATAAAAAATCACCCCAAAAAGAGATATGTATTGTCTCTGTCAGTTGTTATTACAGAGATGGCTACATCTGGCAATACATCAGCAAGACAGTGCTTGATTTGTGAAAGAATGAGTAGTGGTGCCCGAAGCCCTGCTCAGAAGCCGACGACAGGTGCAATTAAACGTTTGCGCACCGAATACCTGCAACTACAGACACTCCCTGCCCCTTTTTTCCAGACCGCACTTGCGGGTTCGTGTTTTCTGTTTGTGACTGCTTGCCGGTTTTTCCCTCTGTCTTCCCAATCTATGTGTTTTTCCTTTCTTACTTGTAAATATCTGATACAGAAAAATAAGTGCTGGTCTCCAAAAATAAGTGCCTATTTTCCCCACCGGCTCAAATTAAACACTGACGCTAAACAAGTTTGGCTCTCAGGAATCAATGGCCAACTTAGAGTCACAGTCCGTTGTCTCGTATTTGTTGTGTTTAGGACACTGGGCCAGCGCTTAATTTGTAATAAACATAAGAATAGCGGCCCACATTTTTTCTTAGCAGCCCACAGCTAGCGCTCTACTGAATGCTGTGCTTACTGATCACCAAGGATCCTAGTCTTGATTCCACCCGTTTTTTTTTCCCACCACCCTTCTTTCCGTGTCTCTTTAACTCACTTTTGCTGGTTGTTTTTCACGCTTATTTTCTCCATTTGACACCGCTTTCTATTGTCCTCCCCTTTCTCTTTTTCTTTCTCCGGGTCAGAACCTGATGGAAAACAGTCTCCAAATATTAATGCATGTGGCCACCATGGGCAATCAGTGTGGGATTGGGATCATAATTAGGCCGGGGCACTTCCAAAAAAAGTGGACCACATTCCAGAAACGTTAATTTTTTTGTACTTGGCCACTGGCAGAACAAGCATTTGCAATGCAATAGGTCGCGCAATTGAGAGATTTTGACCTATTGGCATTGTAAATGACAATGCCATTTATTTATGTGTTTACAAAACACCTGTAATAATAAAAGGCATTGTCATTTACAATACCAATAGGTCAACGTTTCTAAAATGCAAGACCTATTGCATTGCAAATGCTTGTTTTTCTTGCTCCTTACTGGCCTTCAAGACCTCCTCTGGGATAGTAAGCACTATGTAAATATATTTACAATTAGAAGCACGCACTTCACAGCTCATCACAAAACTTCCAGTGATTGGATCAATGAAAGCCAGTACCGGCTCCCAATCATTCTTTACAGCTGCAAATTGCCCTTTACATTTTCAGATTAACTGGTAGCACATCTTTCCGTTCCATTCAGACAAGCAGGCATCCTGGACAGAAAACTTGTTTAGCTGTCTGATCAGCTCTGGTTTCACAAGTGAACACTCCCAGAATGGCATTACAGCTTTGAAAACTTTAATTTCGTAATGAACTGTAAGGGGACGTTTGGTTTTTTCAAGAGTCTAGGCAGAAGTGAGGCCCGGGAATGCGCGACCCCCTTCCCATGACTCCACGGCCCCCATGGGGGTCGGGCCCCACAGATTGAAGACCTCTGTCCTAGAGTATCACAGGCTAAAGTAGGTCAGTGTGCCGGATGAATTGTATCCATTGATTGTCATCCAGGCATGGCTTCTTCGAGCAAAGGCAGCTTTGTCTTCCACTAGGGAGAGTTTCCTTATCGCCTTTTTGACTGCTTGCTTGAAGACTGTGTGGGTAGATTGAGTTTCCCAGAGGTCGGAGAGACCGGTGGTAGCCAAGGAATCCTTTAAAAATTGTCTGGCCGGCGATGTTGCTCTGAGCTGAAGCTCTTGCCAAAGCTGGTGATTCAATGTATTCGGGGGTGCGTTCCTGATTTTATGCCAGCAGATTATATAAGACCCTTGCCTTGCCAGAAGTTGTTTGGTTAGACCGAACTCTAACCGGATCTGCGTTGGAGAAGCATAGGTTAGGATATTAAACAAGACTCTGTAGGCCCTGGCCACGGTGGTATCCAGGATTTTTGAGTCCCTTCCCCTCAGGGCTTCACTGCCGTAGGTGATGCTAGGTAGGATTTTGGCTTGTTCTACCCGGAGGGGAGAAAAGATAGGGCCTGTTAGTTTTGATTTTAACTGCCTTAGTGTTGTTGCTATAGCCATCCCCTTTCTTCCGATCGTCTCAAGTTGACTGGCAAATTGTCCGCCTTCTTCGATGATTACCTCTAGGTATTTGTAATTGGGGGTATTCGCGATTGGCATTTTTTTGCAGGTACCAGGTATAGTTGCGTCGTTTACCATTTTTTATTGTCAAGGTTTTTGTTTTCTCATGATTCACTTCTAGGGAGTTTTCCACTGTGTACTCTTGCATTTTGTTGAGAAGGCGTTGCATGCCCACTTGGGTGTGGCTTGCCAGATCACATCATCGGCATATAAAATGCTGGAAATGGTTTTGCCGCACAGTCGGGGGCATGCGCATTGCATGAGCTTAGAGTTGATGTCATGTCTGCCATATAGAGGTTAAACAGGGTTGGGGAAGCACACATCCCTGTTTAAGCCCCTTGGTGGTTGGGATGCGCTTTGAAAGATGTGTGCCATTGCCTAGTTTGACCTCCACCCATCTGTCGGTGTGGAGATGTATTAGCAGGTTCAGAAGTGCTGACGGGATACCCCAGTGTGTCAGTTTCCTCCACAATCTTGTTCGGTCTACATTGTCGAAAAGTTGCCTTGAAGTCAATGAAACAAAAATGGAGCACCTGTATTGTTGATTTTGCCATGTTAATAAGTAGTGGCATGGTTAGTATGTTGGTTGATGTACCTGTGTCTTTGCAAAAACCAGTTTGGTTTAAGGGGATTATTTCCTTCTCCTTGGCAGAGTCCTGGATATCTGTCTGTCAGTAAGGTGCTGGCGAAGTACTTTGCCTGAATATCCAGCAGCGTAATCAAGAGATAATTATTCGGGGAAGATTTATCGCCAGACTTATGGATCGGGGAGATTATACTACCCTTCCAGGAGGCTGGTAGGTGTCGAGCTGTCTGACTCTTCGGAGGATAGGGTCTAGGGTGCCTGACCAAAACTCTGGGTCTTGCTTAAAGAGAGTTTGTGGGATCCCATTTGGCCCCAGTACCCCTTCTCTTCTTCCTTTTGAGATTTGGTTCTTGGTAGTTGTTGTGCGGATTTGCTTGTCCACTTCCTCCAGGTTCCCTCCGGTTTGAGTAAAGTGTGTCGGTTGAAGGTCCGGGATAGTATTTAACTGGGTCGCTTGCTGGTTGAAGTGGGCTTCCAAAAACACTGTCCAGGACTCCTCTGTGATGTGTGATGATACCCCTCCATGTGCTGCGTGCAGATCTTTGTTAATGGTGGCCCAGAAGCGCGTGTTATTTGCTTTGGAGTTGTAGAAAAGTTTTGCTCAGAATGCTTTTTCATTGGAACTGTTAATGTCCCACTTAAGTTTTTTGATTTTGCTTCTCTGTTGGCGTAATGATAAATTGAGTTTCTGGTCTCCAGGATAGTGCCTCAGTGATCTGAGCAGTTTGTTTATCGATTTGTTTAGTAATTTCAATTCATTCCGCTGTGCACTAGGGGCCCACTCCTCATCCCTAGGCTCATGGGGTGGCTTGTATCTGGCAATAGATGAAAAGGAACTTGAGAGTTTGACACTGAAAGTTTCCCATTTGCTAACTGGGTTGTCTGTAAGGTTGATTTGGTTCTGAAGCAGAGTCTTTGCAGCCCGGAGAACCTCCCCGGAGTTTACCAGTGACGACTTGATTCGTTTTAAATTTATTGTATGGCATGCATGAGTGCCCCCTGGATTGAGTGTTGGCATAGGTGAGATTGTTAGGAGCAATACTTCCTGGGGTCGATGATCGCTATCCCCATTGTCTCCTAAGCGGAATCCTGCTACGTGGTGGAAGAGCGGGAGGGAGACTAGGGCGTAGTCTAAAGTTAAAATTACGGTTTCCGAGTAAAATGAAGCAGCTGGTGTTATTAAATCTTCCATTCAGTGCCCTTAGGTTGATGTGCTCCAAGTCTTCCAGTAGCCTCCTACCCATCTTGCACGGTCTGCCATGCTAACTTCTTGTTTGGGCTGGTATGTTCCAGTGAAGAGACTGAGCTAGTACATCCTCGTTTTCTGATGAACCTAGAATTTTTATAATTTGATCCCCAGACAAAATAAGGTTGGGAGTGTTCTGCGAGCTTTTGATTGTCAGCAGGTGGTCCACTAGATGCCTAGATTCCTGTTTTTTCTGCTTTCGGTTTATATAGGTGTTGAAAATTAGCACCTCCTCCTTGAAGCCTTTAAGGTTTAGGACTAGCTTAATAGAGTTTAACGATGTTAGGGGGGAGGGAATTTCCCTTGCAGTGTCGATTTTCGTTATTGAGACGTAAGTTGCTAGACCACCTGATAAGTGCCTGTATTGTGATTTCCTAAGTGCTGGTGTGTGGAAGCAAATGAACCCTTGTAGTTGGAATGGGTCTGTCGTCCATGTTTCCTGCAATAGGACAATATCAAATGAGTTGAGGTATGACTTAAACTCAGGATCGGCTACCTTGCTTTTCAGCCCATTGATGTTCCATGAGCATAGGCTCAGGGTTGATTTATCCTGTTGTGGCTGCCTTTTATATTGGGTGATTTGTCATTGGGCATCCAGGTTTGTATTGATGGTTCTAAAGATCTGCTGGGTCTCAGGTACATGGGAGGATACTGTTTTTGGCCAATTTGGAATGGTTGCCAGCAGTTGAAGGATATTTCCTCTATTCAGATTATCGCAGTTCCCTTTCGATTTAAACTCCGAGATAAAGAGTAGAATACTGGACTCTATTGGCTGCCATGCGGGGCTTCCTCTGGGTGGATATTCCCCCATGTCTAACCGGCCGGAAGGCCAGAGGTGCAGCAGAGTAATCCTGTTATCAAGTTGGGGCCCTGTGCTTGCTGATCGGCAGTCGCCAGTGGAGCCTTCTATGCCGGGTTCTGTTATCATTAATTCTTTTTGATATTGCGAGGGGTTGGGGCCCGAAATTGCTGCTGTCTTTATGGTTATGCTAGGGGGCATTGCCTGTGCCGATGTTGGGGCTATGTTAGCCCCGGCGTTTTCTCTTGTGACTTCCCTAGAGGTTGGTAAGTACGCGGGCCAGGTTTTGAGACTGCCACTGTCGTTATGACTGTGTTGGGGGTTTGCCTGTGGTGGGGCTGTGTTAGACCTTGCTTTGTCACTTATGGGTTCCCAGCAACTCACCAGATGTTTTTTTGGAACTCTCTCCTGGTTGGATGCCTGTGTTGATGATGGCACCCTTGCTTCTGACGTAGATAAGCCAGGGGAGTAGTTGCAATGCTGCTGGGGCTGCTTGGAGTCTGTATTTTTAGAAGCTGATGTGTAGATTGACCCTCCCTGTGCTGCCGTAGCAGGCTTGCAGGATGCTATTTCTGCTTGGTCAGCCTCCCGACTTGTAGCGCCAAGCGTGTCAATTGGCTGGTGGGTTGTTTTGAGTTGTATTGCAGTCTGGGTCTGTTGTTTAGAGCCAAAGAGGGAGTGTGCTGCTGCATGGTTTAACTTGGCTGTTTTGTTGCGGCCCTTCCCCCAAAGTTGTTGTCTTTGTTTGGTGTTTTGTGCTGAGGCAATTTTACATTGTGATGGTATTGGCACGGTGTCGTGGTCTCCCCCTAGGGGACTCCCGCTTGTTGAAGGGTTTAGGCTTTTGGCGGCGGCTTGCATTGCAGTTGACTTCTTAGATGCTGCTTTTTCCAGTTTAGCGCTGATTTTGTCGTCTTTTGATTCTTTGTGTATGCCCTCGAGGAAGGTGGACAGCATGGAGGGCAGTGAGGATAGTTTGTCGACAATAGGTCCGCAACTACAGATCAAGTCAGCCTCCTGTTGGGCCCGGCTGATAAGTGAATTTAAGTTCCCCAGTTTTTCGTCAATCTCTCCTACGAAGAGGGCCATGGTGTTGAGTAGTGTCAGCTGCAGGTCTTGAAGGGCTTCAACTGTTCTTTGCATGGTGTTTAGTAAGGTGTCCCAGGTGTTTGTTGTCCGGCTTGGCGAAACAAGGGTATGGGGTGAGGCCCTGTGGCTTGGTTGCACTTCGCTGTTCACAGCATTGCGGACTTGGCCTTGTTTTGTGTTGTTGCTATGTGGACTAGGGGCTGAGCTTTGTGGGGAGTCCAGATAACAGGATGCAACCAGGTCAACTCACTCCTTTGATCCTAAGTATGAGAGTGCTTCATGGTTGCTCCCCGGAGCCTCCAGGGCAGCGTTCCCGACTCCGTCAAGGCTTCGGTGTGCTCATTTATTTGCCAAGTTTGACAGCAGTTGTGAGGGCTGATCGAGGACATACTTTTGGGGAAGAGTTCAGAATGGCAGGGTTGTGTATTGTTCATCAGGAGTGCCGTTTTTTTCCCCTCCTCCTTTCCAGGTACTTTTTGATCGGTGAGGTGAGCTTCAGGATGTACACCAGGACTATGTGTATTGAGTCCAGAATGATGATGTATAAGGGCTTGAGCTATTTCGCAGTTCTGGTTAATGCTTGCTTGTGTGGGTGGGTGAGCGGGTGTGCCCAACCCGTGGGCTAGTTGCCTGGAGGGTGGGTTAAGGGCAGCTTGGGTGGATGAGTCGTTCTTTTCTTTTGTTACCCTCCTTGGCTGTACAGCTTTGCTAGTTTTGGCTGGGTCGGCTTGCTCCTCTGTTGTTTGTGGGGCGAGCGTAGATTGCCCAAGGGATGCTGATTGGGGAAGTAGTTGGGCAACAGGTTGGATGGTTAGATGGGTGGGAGAAAAGGGCTCCTAAAGGCCTTGAATTTCACCGCTTGGGGAGAATATGGAGGAGCCTGCATCCTTAAGGAAAAAGAATTTGGAGTAGATTTTTGGTTGGAAGAGGTGTGGAGTAGGTCTCCACCCGTGGGTGTTCTTACTGTCGGGGCTCCCCGGTGTCTCTGCCGGAGGACCCTGTGACCCTGAACCTGGAGAGGTTACATACACTAGGTCCTCTAAATGGGTCGCCTGGTCGAGTTTTGTTTACCTTGTCTTCTTTTTGTGTTTGGGCCCCGCGGTAGAGGAGGGGGTAGATCCCTGTTCCTTCCTGACCTCATAGCGTTGGTTCCCTGTGTCCTCCTGTGGACTTAAGTCTTATGCCAAATTTGTTGGAGCACCCTGAGGCTGACCGAGTGGGCCTGCAGGCTAGGTTGGTACTGGGTGGTTGATGCACGCTGGGGGATCTGTGTGGTTGGGGGCTTCGTTCTTGGCACCCTTCTGCTAGAGTTGGTAGCTCCTTTGGCAGCGTTGTTGGCCGGGCCAGCCAGGCGGAGTATGAGTCCGGGGACGGAGGGGTGGATGGGTAGAGCTGGGTGCTGGGGGGAGGTGGGGCGCTGGAGTGGCGAGGTTGACGGACGTGAAAGGTGAGATTGGGGCAGCTGACCCCCAAGAAGCTGCCCGGCTCTCAACCCCCGCTCACCCCCACTCGCCGGAGTTCACTGGCGCTCCCCAGGCCCCCGCCCTCTGTTGCCGTCGCTGCTTCCACCGTAGGTGCGCTGTTTCCACGTGGGGCTCCTCGCCGCACCACCTCACTGATGCTGCTCTGAGTTGCTGCCGGTTGAACGGGGGATGAAGCACGATGACGGGAGCAGAAACCTCAAGGTGAGCGTCTGAAGGAAGAGGGGAGGCTGAAGAGAGGTTTTAACATGGGTGCAAGCGGAGCTCACCGCAGGAGCCAACAAGCCGCACCCGGCGCTAGCCGGGCAACCTCCGTGGGTCTCCTGGGACTCTCACTTAGCGGCAGCTGAGTGCAGCTGTCGCACTCGGCTCACACTCTGGCCCTCCTTCCCCTCCCTGTATCCCCTTGCTGCCGGTGTCTCAGACAGGCAGCCCAGAACAGTTTTCCTCCCGCACTGCAGTGATTGCAGCACTGTCTTAATCGGCGTCACACGGTGCCACGCGGTATGCTGGGGGACTGAGTCCCACCCCAGCCAGCTGCCAGGAGAAAGTTTGCGGTGTCAGAGTCACGAACCACCGCCAAGCTCCGCACCGCTGCCAATCACTGCCAGCCACCGGTCACCAGCCGCCTACCTCTCAGATGGACCAGGTCGGGGCTGGTCTAGTCGAACGCAGCCGGACAGGACAGCCGAGACGCAGTAGCGGCAATGATTCTCCGGCTCTGGCACCAGCTCGAGCTCCGCCCTCAACATAGCGTAAACTCAGCTGAAGTGTCTGATCCTAAGGAGACATGGATCTCCATGAAAGTCCAAATGATAGGGAAAACATATGTTATGGCAGGGTATTACAGCTCAAACTTAGATGACCCTTCCCACTGCAGTCTTTATATAGCCATCTTCTAGATACCACAGCCCCTATAATCCTGGGTGGAGATTTTAATATGCTAACAGATCCTAAGGAAGGTAAGCTACCCATTAGGAAATTATCTAATCTACCCAAAATGAGGTTGTGGTTGAAACGTTATATCGAAGAACTGGGGTTGGTGGATGTCTGGAAAGTCAAAGGGGTGAGAGAGCATAAGTTTACTTTTAGAAATAAAAATACAGGCATGCCTCAAGGATAGAATTGTTCTTAGTAGATAATGGAGTAAGTAAAAAGGTTAGAAAGGTGGAACATCTACTGGCACACTCGTCAGACCATTCGGCAGTCCAAATGGAATTAATAAAAGACAAGGCACACACCACCTCAACATGAACATTGGACCGAACTGTGCTCTTAGACCAGCAGGTAGTGGCAAAACTCAAGGTGGAAACTAAAGAATATTTCTCTCTAAATAAATCTGGAACCCCTATTCAGAGTACCTCGGATGCATATAAGGCTGTTATTAGGGGAAGGCTGATCAGTTTAGCAGCTTTTAAAAACAAAAATACTAGGAATAAAATAAGCCAATCAGAAAGTGGACTACACCAGTTAGGCAAGGTAGCAGAACAAATTAATAACCCTCAGGAGTTAAGTAAAATAGAAAAGGAAATAAAAGAGAAAAGGGAAGAATTTGCCAACATTATAGAGCTCATAGTTTGAAATAAATGGGAGGTGAGCAAACTTTCACAGTATAAATATGGAGAATGATGTGGCAAACTATTAGCTTGGAAACTTAAAACAGAACAAAACAGAAATAAGATTCCATCTACTCAGTTAGAGGGCCAGATAAACCCCAGCACAGAAGACTCAGAGATTGAGAAAGCCTTCACTAAGTTTTTTCAGGATCTGTATTCAGAGGACACAATGGCCTCAGAAGATCAAATTAATTGCTATCTTGAGAAGATTTAGTAGTTTCAACTTTGTTGCAAGAGCAAAGAGATTAGTTAAACTCAGAGATAACAATTGAGGAGGTGACAAGTGTGATAGGTAAGTTAAAAAAAGAGAAAGCAGCTGGCCCAGACTCATTACCTAACAAGATCTATATGTCTTTAAAGGAGGCGGTGGCCCCCTCTTGACAGAATTATTGAACGATGCCTTCTCAGAAGGGCAAGACTTACCAAAGCCATGGGACGAAGTAACTATCTGCATAATGTTGAAACCGGGGAAGGACTTGAAATGCTGTGAGTCTTATAGGCCCATTTCGTTATTAAATAGTGAACAAAATATACACTCAGATATTGGCTAGGAGTTTGGGAAAGGTGATAGGTCAGCTGATACATCGAGATCAAAAAGGTTTTATCAGGGGAGGCAAATATAGAAGATGACACACGAGTTGTTTGGGGCAGTAGATTTGGCCATCCAAAAGGGGATCCCCCTGTCAGGGCTTGGTTTTGATGCAGCAAAGGCTTTCGACAGGGTTAGCTGGACTTTCCTGCATAGAGTTATTAAGCAGTATGAATTAGGACAGCAGTTTTTGGATGCAGTAAAATCTCTGTACAAGAATCCAACTGCTAAGATACTGGTTAATGGCAATGTTACAGAGAAGATAGTCATTAAAAGGGCACATGTCAAGGTTGCCCACTCTCCCCACTGCTTTTTAACCTTTATATTGAACAATTAGCTGGTGTAATAAGAGCCAACCAAAATATTACCCCTTTTGAGTACCAGGGCTGGGAGAAAAAAGTTGCCCTACACGCAGACGACTTAATGGTTTTCACAAATAATTTACTAATCTCGTACTCAATAATATCATATGTGTTGGACCAGTTTGGAAAAATCTTAGGTTATCAGGTCAACAAAAAACAGAAATTATGGAGAGGAACTCCCAAAGTAATAATCCTTTAGTAAAAGAGAGGATAAGATATTTAGGCTTCATGGTATTAAAGGACATTGATGCAATAGCTCACCTGAATTTTAATAAAATAGTATCTGAGACTAGGAAGTTATTAAAAGTATGGGTAGGTCTCCCGCTCTCACTCATGGGGCGATCTAACATTTTAAAGATGTAAATATTGCCCAAATTCACGTATATTTTTAACACAATACCATTAGAATTCAAGCGCGAATAGTTCAGAAAACTGCAAGGAGAATTGAGCAGTGTCATTTGGGCCTCAAAATGGATAAGAATAGCGTGGAAAAAGCTTCGAAGGAAAAAAGAGCAGGGAGGGATAGCTAGCCCGGACTTTTATCAGTATTGCAGAGCATTTCAATTCAAGAACGTAATATCATTACTTAAGGAACATCTAGCCTATGGCCCACACTTTCCTGTTATGACGCGGATAGAGGGCAGCTTTTTCCTCTATAAGTTAGGGCATCCAAAGTACTTTAAAAAAGTGAAAATGAAGATGTTATTATCGGCTTGTAAACTTTGGTACCAAAACAGAAGAACCTTAAAAATACCATACTATAGTGACCACGCCACAATATGGGTCACCCCAGGAACACCAGAATACCTGAAAGACAATCTCTCAATTCCCTTGATGGAGGAGGGCATAACAAAATGGGGTCAGCTTATTGTGGAGAACACCTTAGTAGGTTGGGAGCATTTGTCAATAATTACCAATGGTAAATTATCTAAATGTAAATACTACTAATTGGCAAGGTGGGCTAAGGTCTTGGGGAAGGATGGGTCAGGAAACAATTTACTTAAAGGAAAACTACAATGAAGCCTAGTACAAAAGAAGGAAGTTTCAAGATGGTATTGGATGTTGACACTTGCCGGGGAAGAGGATTTCACTTTGCCTACAGAGGTCTGAGGGGGAAGGATCTGCTGACGCTGGATGTAGAAGATTTATGGCAAGTATCGATGTCTACTTTGTGGTATACTATTAAATCAGCACCTCTCAGAAAAAAAATGTATTCACAGTACACAGAGCGTATTCGATGCCGAAAAAGCTGACGAAGATAAGTAATCAAGAGGTGAAGAGCTGCCCCAAATGTGGAGAAGAAAAGGCAAACAATATCCATATGTTTCAGCAGTGTCCCCAACTCCAGAAGTACTGGCAAGACGTGGGTAAGGTCCTCGTGGAAGTGTTGGGTCAAGAGGTTGAGGTAAGCATAGAATTAGTCATGTTTGGTGTTGTAAGTGATGATGGAATAAGGGCTAATTTAAGTAAAACACAAACATTTGATATTCGTATTAATACTGCTGGCTAGATGAGAGATCTGCATTAAAGGGATAACCCCTAGCTCTCCAACACAATGGGAGTGGCTAGCTTCGGTCCAAAAGGTTAATAAATTGGATCGTAGTAGAGTATAAAGCAGGAGGTCTGGATTCTGGGATATATGGGAACAGAAATATAATCCTGGGGTCTAGATGATTATAAGGGTTTATGATGTCCAATGATTATGCATCACAGCAATAACCCATAAGCAAGGAAACGGATCTGGTGGCTTCAGATGTAGACTTCTCCTTAAACTATTGGGACAAGAAGATGGGGGACCCACTGGATTGATGGATCTCCTCTATCCTCCTCTGGTCACGGAGGAGTTCCAAGTTGGTACAGAGAGAATTTGGGGCTCCTGAAGTCTTTTAAGTTGTTTATTGCACAAATGAGGACAAAAAAAACCAAATTTTTTTTTTTTTAAATGCCTTAACTACGCATATGCGTTGTTAAGGCAGTCAGCGCTCTAGATGCACAGCGGATGGGCGGGGAGAGGAACAGGAAGGATCGGAACAGGAAGGACATGGCTTGGTGAGTAGGGCTGGGGCTGAGGTCCGGGTAGTTTTAGGGCTGGGGGTCGAGGTTTAGGCCTGGGGGGCAGTATTCAGGGCTGGGGGCCAGTTTTAGGGCTCAGGGTAGTTGCTGGGGTGGGTTTTAGGGCTCAAGGTAGGGGGTTGGGGTGTGATCTTTACCACGCATATACCTTTACCAATCATGCCTTTACAACGAAATCCGTGGTAAAGGCATGCATTGTTAAGACGCATTGTTAAGGCATGCATGGTTTAGGGAGTCGTTGTTCCGTCATACAACCCCAAGACGTAAATGTGTTGATAAGGAGTTCCAAAGAGATGGTGCTTGTACAATCCACCTGTACCCCTGCAGTTGCTGTCATTGTTAATCCAATCATTAAAGTTGCTGAGTATCAATAGTGCCAATTTTGACCTGTGATTTGATAAGAAGGACCACCATAGATAGAAAAGATATTCAGGCGATCTCAGTTCATTTAACCTGCCCACCAACAGAATTTCATTATTAGCTTTACCATATACCGCAAGTCATGGCACACCTTCACAAATTCCCCCAAAATAGTATCAACTGGTATGAGGCCTATCTGAGAATCGTGGTAAATGTACTTCGCTTCCACATGCTCTTGAAGCTAACTGGAGATGTTCCCCTTTGGGAGCTTACTTGTGAAGTGAAAGTTTGAGATAGGCAGGTACTTTACCAATCCCTTTGGGTATTCAGCTGGATGTTCTGGGGTGGAGTTATAATAGTGTGTTTTGTTGCCTTGTGGTTGGGAGGCCTTATTGGAGAAAAGGATGATTAAGCTTTGCGATTTCAGGAGTTAAGAGCCCTTGATGGTATTCTGCGCGTGGTTGGACTGTTGAATTTGAGCCCTGATTCCTTACACTGCCATGAGAAAATATGGAGGACTCAGTATCCTGAAAGACTAAATCAATACCTGTTTCCTAGCATATCTTATCTCTGCATTACGAGAGAAAGGAAGTTATATAATTGATTTATCCCCAGGCAATGGACTGCCACTGACAGACTCCCCAATGCCAGGGACACTGAAGAAGAAAAAAACGCAAAGGAAGTCATATATGAACCTAACGTAAATACTCGTAAATTAACTTTACCAATATTTAAAAATGTATCAGCAGCAAGTGCAGAGCAAATAAGGCATAGTGTTTTTTTTAATCTAAATCTGAATTGTGATGCACGTTAAGATTTTATTAGGATCAAAACAAGCCAAGACACTTTACTTGTGTGATAAATATGCACAGAAACTAAATTTACAAAAGTTATTGTTTAACATTAAAACTACACAAGTGATGCAAACGTAACAGACATTTCAAGAAGATTACAACAGAAAATGTGTTCTCTGTGTGCGGCAGTAACCTACTATTCCATGTTTTACTCATATATTTGTGACAGCGTCCTTCAAAATGCACCGCTAGACACACACTACAACCCTACAATTCTCCTGCTGAGCGGACTTGGCATATTTGCTACACTTGTCCTTTATGTACTACTCTGATATTCACAAACACTGTGACTTCAGTGATATAACACTGATGGCAGCATCCCACTCGGAAAATTGTTCCAGCACCACTGCCCTTTGGATTTTCATTCCTGGTTTTTGGTCTATAGCTCAAGAGGCACATCATCAGTGAGCATCTCTGCTGATCACATAAACTCTATTTTCACTTTAATCTGTTTCCAAGTTCAAAGCCAGGAAAAAGCTACAGATATTAGAAGTACCTCCCAAAAGGTGGAAACGCCTATTCAACCATTATTACTGTGACAGAAGCTTACTGCCTTTTGCTGGCAGTCATTCCTGAGGGTGGGCAACATCAGCCACAGCATCCACTGAGGAACATTTACCAGCAATAAGAGCAAGACGATTTTCTAGCGCCGACTCTTTGGTGGGAGAAAGTGGCATCCAGGCACTGACCCTGTCAATTCAGAATTAACTGATACACCAGATTCTCACAACCATGCTCCATGCTATGTAAGAAGACAGGGGGCACAGAAAGATGCACCCTACATAAGTTTATATTCATTTAAATACAGAATAAGTCTTCATTATTATCCTGATTCAGGATTTGACAACTTGTCAACTTTATTGTGCTTTTACTGGCCTTCGTTATAATTAGGGCTCCCAGTTTTATGTTGTTTTTTTTTTTTTTTTAACATTTCCGACTGTATTTATCCATATTTATTTTGCCCATCATTTTGGTATTTATTCATATTTATTTTGTATTTTGAGAATAAATGGAGTCATAAAAATTGTATATTTCCACATTTAACTGATAAACATGCCCTCATACGTTGATGCCTGACGCATTTTGGCAATTTAAACAAATATAAGAAAACACTACATCCATATGTAAATATTTGCATTATATACAAATATAGGTTAACACAGTGGTTCCCAAACTGTGCGCCACAGCACCCCGGTGCGCCACCAAAACCAGCCAGGGGCGCCACGGTCACATTTGCTGAGAAGAATCCATTAGGAATTCCGTCGGCTGCTGGTATGTAGGCCGGGTGCACTGCACCTGGCGCCCACTAGGTGGTGCACTTGCTGACTCTGAGAGGGAGGGAGGAAGGAAGTAAGCAAGAGTTGGGAAGCACAGCGAGCTGAGAGCGTGACATTATCGCCTGGTAAAATGTCCTCCTTAATTTTGTTTCACCCGACTTGTCTTATTTACATTATGGCATGCTCACATATTACACTGCATGTTCTTTTATTCACTTTGAAAATGTTAGCTGGATAATTACAGAACATACATCTCTCACTTGCATGTGAAAGCCTAACTGCCCACGAGCCCTGATTGGAGGCGGCGCAACAGCTTGTCTTAGTTCACGAGGAGAGCAGTGCATGGGTCGGGTAGTGCGAGCACTGAGCAGCTGGAAACGGGTTTTATAGGATTAATATGCTGAACAAAGGAATCGCCTCAGCTGTTCTACCTTAACCCGTAAACCTGCGACCAAACAGACTGCGTGCGTGCCCTCTGTCGTTATGTTCGAACCTTATTTCTCATGTTGTGTTTCATGGACAGAGACAAAGTGTTGTCTCTAAACGTGCACACATTTCCTCCTAAAAGGCTTTCTTCGTTATCAAAACATGAAAAGTAAACACATAGTAGAGCAACATGACCCCTCCCCTTTCTTCTGTTTGCCAAATATATTTATTTTGTACTAGCACCAGAATTCCGCTTTTTGTCAACTTTGATTATCTGGAGAGAAGAGGGAAATAACGCGAGTCGAAGCGGGTAGAGAGCAAATGGTATACAGGTGATTATGATGGAGGAATATGCTGAAGTGATAATGTGAACACTCTTAGCCGACTTCCAGTTCCAGACATTTTGGTTTCCCATGCAGCTTCATGATACGCCAAACCATCTACTTACACCTCTACAAGTTCCTTCTAAAAGGTAGCTAGTGGCAAAAATTAGCTGAGCCCAGACATGAGAATGTTTCATTTTGTTTTCCTGAGTTTCACCTTTTCGGCTCACTAAATAGAGACACTATTGTATACTCCAAGCCTACTGCGGGAAAGGCAGAAATAACGAGTCGCATACATTAATTACTGCACAGCTGTGAAATACATGCATAAGTGCTCGTCCAATCCAGCTTGTTTCTTTCCATTTTGGGACTCGTAGTCCTGAATTTATAGTCTCAAACAAAACTACAAGCACCATAATGCAAAGAAAAGCCTGTGTTGGAAAAATGACTTGTGCATGGATCTGGGAAACTCAAGAGCTCCGTTAGTGCTGGGATCCATTCCCCACTGGCTGCTGCAACTCGGCTCAACATCCTATGATTCTTGGCAAATCACTTAATCTCCATGTGCCTACAAAAAAAAATGTATGTGTCTTTGTGCAATGTAACTGAAGCTCGTGTAAAGCGCTCCAATACCTTTGGGTCGATTTTTGCGCTCTATAAAACTGCCCCAAAAAAAGTTACAGCCCATGCACGTTTTCATTTTGACTGCCATTCTAAGGTTGATTAAATTGGTTCCACTGTGTAGTAGTAAGTAAACCATTGTTAATGAGTGCCAAAAACCAATGCCTTTAATTATGTGATAGATAAATGGTTGAGTGTATATTTGTTTACATACATACACTGATGGCAAGCCCCTAGCACCTGTTCACAGATAGGACACAACTTGGACAAAATAAATTTTGCCTTGTCAATGCTGTGAGGAATTTCTGGCTGGGGGCTGTAGAGGGAAAGAGAGCATCCAATCCACCTGCAAGGTTACATCTCCACACAGGAAGCACTTCCTGAATGTATTTGCCCTGCATGTGTCCGAATATTGGCATTCAGCTCCTGGACACAGCCAGGATGATTTACCCCGGTTGGCCTGAAACTTGGCTTTGGCACAAAAATTATAGCTGGAATCGGAATCCTCACAGTTCCCACTGGAGGACTGTTCACTAAGGATCAAGAGCGAAGCCATCACCACTTTCACTGTATTGTTTTTTAAAACAAAAAATAGTTTCAAAAATTCTATCTGCAGACCCCAGTGCTGAAGAGTATGGTTTCTGACTTAACCAATTAAAGTTTTTTATTAAACAACTGTTATATTTTTATTTTGTTACATCTATGATTATAATACCTTCATCGGCTTCATCCCAATTATTTTCAGGGAGAAAAATGGAGGTACTCCCGAGGCAGGGTTTAAATCCCCCTTACTTCCTCCTACCCGCCAAAAAAGAAACATAAAGGGGAGCCGTAGCCAATGGCCAATAGGCCAAGGGAGCCGCGGGTCAGAAAAGTTTGGGAACCACTGGGTTAACATATGACTGTATTTAAGTGAATCTCATCCTAGTTTTCAACTCCCCATGTTGTCTAGCTGCTCAGCTGTTGGCCTGGAATTCAAACGGAAAATTGGGAGCCTTAGTTATAATTTCATTATAAGTGCTGTGGATAAAATATGTGAAGCAACAGTTAAAATCACTGCTAACTATAATATAAAAGCCTGGGAGGGTAGATCTCATTTAAAATATACCAGTATTGCAGAGAGCAAAAACTCGTTCGCTAAGAGTGTTATCGGACCGTACATTTTTCTTTCTCTGACGTATTAGAATAACTGCAGAAATTACAAGGAGGTGTAATGGTAATGTACACACACATTCCGGAAAAAGCCCAATTTTCACTCTACTCAAACCCATTCAAGCTGGAAAATATATGCAGAATGTTTCTCGCAAGGTTACTCTTTGCATAGTTTTTCGCTGTACAATGACATTATGCAGGAAAAGCAAAGTAATTGTTTTCTGCAAAGTTTAACTTATTATTAAGTATTTTGTTAGTAATTATGCAGATCTACGTGCAATATAAACTGCTGCAAAACTCATGATATTTACAATAAAACGATAAAGTGTAAACATTTTCAACCTTCACGAAGTTGCAAGGATTTTCTTAGAGCTTTGAAAAAGTTGCAAAAACGTTGTACACCCATGCAGAAGATATGGAAATTTAGTCAAGGCACTCAGACAACTCAATTCATCGGCCTTGCACACAAGGTTTGTAAATGGGCACAGAGGATTCTTCTAAAAGAAGGGTTAGTAGGTCCACTGAGGATTTAGAAAGCCGTTTTTATGTGAAAGGTTGTCATTGTTGGGACAGAGCTGCAAGTGATATAGCTGCATGCCCACAGAATTTTAATGTACGACACCCTAGGTCAGTGGTCTTCAAACTTTTTGATGTCGAGACCCCCTTGTCAAACCTTTTTAGGCATAAGGACCCCTTCTGACAAAATTTTCTAGAAACTGGTTCTCCTCATCATCAACATCTATCGACAACCATAAATGCCCCTGTTAGATCTGGCATCTTTTGGTATGTTTCCCCTGTTTTTTTCCTTTCTGACCTCCTAGTTTTGACTCTGTTTTTGCTGGTTCAGTGTCTCTGCGCACTTTCTCACTTCTGTTCAGTGTTAAAGTGCAAGTGTTCCTATTGTAAATTGTATTATGGATTGGTGTTTCCATGGTTGGCATGTTTGACTTACTAGTAAGTCCCTAGTAAAGTGCACTGAGGGTGCCAGGGCCTGTAAATCAAATGCTGCTGGTGGGCCTGCAGTACTGATTGTGCCACTCACCCATGCAGCCCTGAAAAGGGTTATCCGACCTGCCAATGCAGTGTCTGCGCGGTTTGTAACTGCTATGTCGACCTGGCAAGTGCACCCACTTGCCAGGCCCTAATCTTCACTTTTCTTACATGTAAGTCACCCCTAAGGTAGGCCCAAGGTACCCCTGTGGGTAGGGTGCTGTGTATATTAAAGGTAGGACATGTCCTGGTGTGTATTTTCTTGCTTAGCCATCCTGTGTGCCTCTGCTGGGTTTGTGGATTGACTGTCTGGCTTTGGAGTGACAGGGGCTGGGGATGTGCATTTTCATCAGACAGCCACTGGGGGGGGGTCAAGGTGTGTCCTGCCTTTCCTGGATGAGTCAGGGCTGGGCAGAATAGACCTGGGCTGTATTTATAGTAGTGGGAGGAGATTTTCTTGCACCTGAATGGGCCTGGTCTGCCTTGGACAATGCTGTCTCCACCTCCTGCCAGGAAGCTGGGCCAGAGAGGATGGAACTGGTTTGGGCTGGGCACAGGCACTCTCTGCCCAAAAGCACAAAGAGAAACTGAGTATAAATATTGGGGTCCAGACCCCAGAACTTTAGAACTCGCTGGAATCAAGGAACCTGCCAAGAAGAAGAGCTGGAAGAACAGCCAAGAGGAGTACTGCAACTTTGCTGTCTTGTTGCTTTGGCCTGCAGTTGCTTTCTGCCTTGGGCAGTGAAAGGACTGGACTGAACTTTCTTTACTTGTTGCTGAGTATCTCCAAGGGCTTGAAGTAGAAGTTGCCTCCTGTTCTGAAGTCTCAGGGACCGCAAAGACTTCACTGACCTCTGAGAGTACCGCCTCTGGAACCGTGGTTTCAGTTGCCACAGAGGGGAAAGCAACCGACTCCGTCACTGACTCCGCAGCTGGCTCCGTGTCCTGAAGGCACCGCAGAGGGCACCGCTGCATCTCGCACCACAACCCCGGTCTCACTGACGACGGCCACCGAGCTGCTGCTTGAACCGTGACCTGTGGGCACCGCACTCCCCCACCGCCTCGTTTCACTTCGCCGCCCTGGTCACACCGACGCCGTCGCTGACCGACAACCGTGACCGCACCGTGGCTTGGGGGCACTGCTCGTAAGTCTTGCGACACACTGCCCCGTCCCACACCGCAGTCCGGACCGACCGATGCCAGCTCCCGCAAAGTGCATATTTTTAAGTACTGTATGTTGGATTTTTATCGTTTTGGTCTTGTTTTGAATGTATAAAGTATTGGATATTTTTCTAAACTGGTGTGGTGTCCTTTTGTAGTGTTTTCACTGTATTACTGTTGGTTATGTGCAAATCCTTTACACACCACAGGATGTGGTCCGTCGGCTAGACTGCCGACTTTGGTGCTAGAAACCAGGGTTCGAGCCTCGGGGTCGCGTCCACATCCTGTGATTCTGGGCAAATCACTTAATCTCCCCGTGCCTGAATGTGTAATGTAAATACGGTGCTCATGTAAAGTGCTCCAATACCTTCAGGTCGAGTTGCGCTATATAAATATGCTAAAAAAATAAAAAAAAAAAAATAAGCCTGACTGCTCGTGCTAAGCTACCAAGGGGTGAGCAGGGGTTATTTCAGTAGTGTATCCCTCTTACCCTGACTAGAAGGAAGGGCCCCTACTGGACGAAGGTGCAAACCATTGCCAACTAGAGACCCCCATTTCTAACAGCCCCCAATTACCACAGCAAATAATTTTACGGTGGGAAATTATATTAAACAGTGTTTAGCAAACCAAAGGTCAGTGAGCGTGGGAGTGTAGCCAAAGGTGTAGCTAAAAACAAAGGGCCTCATTTATGAGGAATCGGCATAGGGCAGCGCTGCAAGTCTTCTTGCGGCGCTGCCCTATGCCCAATGTGAGAGCAGGAATGCACCGTATTTATGAAATACGGTGCATTCTAGTCCTTTACCTTCACATATTGCTGCCTAGCACCAACGTAGGCAGGATTGTTTTTGTACGGGAAGAGGCACCTTCCTTCACCAAAACAATCCTGAGGGCGTTTTCTATTTCTATGTGAGCTGCAATATGTAGCACACATGGAAAGAGGAAAAAACGAGGAGAAATGAAAACATTTCTCCTCGTTACGCCTCCCACTGGAGAGGCGTCAGATTTTGGAGCTGCCCCAGGTTTACGTGATTTTGTAAATATGGGGCAGCATCAAAATCCATGGGCTTTGCCTGGGAACCCCACGCAAAGCCCATGGAACACCTCCTTGACGCAGAGTAAGGCAACGCAGTGACTTGCGCTGCTATGTCTTACTCCATATCTATGAGGCAATGCAAAGCCATGCAGGGTGACTTTGCACTGCCTCATAGGTATGGTTGAGATGCTTGCGCCACAAAAAAGTGATGCTCTGGCGATGCACGCCTCTCATAAATAAGCCCAAAATATTCTATACGTTTTTTAGGTCTTTCACCTTTAGGTATCTACATATAAAATAATGGGCAGCGTAAATGAAAAATAAATAAAAAAAGTTATTACTCAGTGGGAAATGCACTGTAGTACATTATGAAACCTCTATTAGTTAATGCACTGCAGAGGTCTGTGTGTAACCAGAGAACCACATAATTAAATCTTGATTGGTGCAGTGGAGAATAGTGATGTGTATTTTTAGTGCTACGAAGTCACAGCCTGTGACGGAAAGCACTGTGAATATGTAAGTCAATTTTTATATTTGCATTACACACAGGGTAAGATAGAATGCTGCAAAATGTGCGAATAGTTTTACAATAAAATGGCGCTTTTGAAATGTAGGTTTTAATAATACCAGAGCGTATGTATTGCAGTTTTCTTTTTTACATAACTGTCCCTTCAACACCTCTTTAGGGGCACTAAGGGCTGTGTAAATACAGTTAAAATTAAAAGCAAGAACTTCTCAGCCCAGTTGTTAACTCTTTGCACTTTTATTCAAAAAAACACATCTTTGTCTTCACAAAGAGCCAGAACTGCTCCCAAGCATCCTTTACACTTGCAGATTAACAGATAAGGCACATTTGCCTTTCATTCAGGGAAGCAGCTGATAACGATCTTAATTAGCCAACCCAGGACAGCTGTCTTTTTGCAGGGACAAGTGAAGCTGGGGAATCTGTGACCCCCTTCCTAGGACTCCACGACCCCCCTGGGGGTCGCGCCCCACAGTTTGAAGACCTCTGCCCTAGGTTGACATTTCAAAAATAACTCGGGGTCTTAAGCTGCACATTTCTTGCTATTTTTCTGGATTTAAGGCTCTATTTTTGTTAAAATCACCATGTCTGTAACATTTATCACTTATGAATTCTTGATATGGACCAGGAATTAACTCCATCAAACCGTATTGCTTGCATTTTTACAACAAAGAACATCTTCTGTATTTAAACAAAGGGGGCATGGATCATGAAGTAGAATCTCAAAGTGCAAACACTTGACCAATTGTCTGTGAGAAGGTTTAAAAGTTCTACCATTTTAGAAGGGGATCTTCCCTGCTCTCTAAAAGCGTGTCTTTGAAGTAGTATTGTATTGTATTGTAATGTAATTGCATTTATATAGCACTTACTACCCCTGACGAGGCGTCGAAGCGCTTTTTCGGCGAGTAGCACGCTACTCCGGGACCCATAGAGGTGGCAGGAAACATCTAAATTAGCTCAAGAGCTACATTATTAGCTACTCTTAGTTTTAACTGGCATATTGGGAACCGTGCTTTCCAAAAACTCGTGCTTCGTCATCAGGAGGATTAGAAAGCTGGCCATGTCATTCCCTCATAGCTAAAATCAGAGCTTAGAGACCGCTCACCTGAGGGAAAAAGTTCAGTGGTCCCTCTTGAGAAATCTTTAGCTGTTCAGGAATAATCTTGTCATAGCATTGCCCAGAAGACTTACTGTCCCACTATTACTCCCCTTCTCTTTTACCACAACATACTGGATTTCCACCTGCCTCACTCTCTTAAAAGTAAGTGCACAATTTTATTTTTTCTCAAATGGCAGCTAGTAATAAGAGGAAACAAGTACTGGAATAAGCAATCAAGCTTTACTCTTCGGGTGCTAAGGATATGCGGAACACACCCTTAGCACACTGTTCAGGTGCTCAGGACATGTCCAGCATGATACAGCACCCACCCGCGGAGGGAGTGCAGGCGCTTCCCCGCAAAATGCCTTCATGGGGGGATGGCAGCAGAAAGCACTTCTGCTGCCACCCTCTACACCTCCCCTTGCGATTTCAGCACGCACACGGTGTGCAGACGTCATCAAGGTGTCGAGGACGCGCTGGAAAAAACAAGTTACTTACCTGTACACTGTGGTTCTCCAGTATTGATATCTTTTATAGATTCACATGCTTGAATCTTCCCCGTCGTCATGGTGGGAGTCCCATGGTAACATATGAAATAGCAGTAATACATTACCATAGACCTCCATGGAACAGAAAACTCACTTAAGTAACTTTTCAGCCTCATTTTAGAACATCCAAACTTCAGCCAATCACAGCTGGGACCTTAGAGTTCCCTTTCCCCACAGAGCCACCATACCTCAGATTTCGAGCACAAGTGTAAAGGTATATAAACTCTGAGGTAATTGGTGAGCCTAATCGGGGAGAAGGTAGGGTCGCATGTGAATCTATAAAAGATATTAATACTGGAGAACCACAGTGTACAGGTAAGTAACTTGTTTTTTTCTCCAGTATTGAATCTTTTATAGATTTACATGCTTGAATCCGACTAGTAAGCAGTAAAAAACATAAAAGAAAAGAAATGGTGGCGAGAGGCGAACCATTCCACCGTAACGTAAACTTGTAGCATCAGAAAACCAAGAGAATAATAAGCATACAAATGTACACAGTTTATAGATAACATAGCAATCTAAAAGCCGCCTACCTTAAGCAAAGAGGCGTCGGAGTGTAGCTTGCTCAACAGCGATATCTGCCTTTTTCCAACCATCAAGGCAGTAATGCTTTGTGAATGTGTGAGTGCTCGCCCACGTTGCCGCACTGCAAATGTCCGGATGAGATGCTCCCGCAAACAGGTCTGAGGTAGTCGCCACTTTCCTGGTAGAGTGTGTTAGTGCTTTCGCAAGAAGAGGACGACCAGCTTTTTCATGACAGAAGGAAATCGTGGAGGTGACCCAACAAGCAATGCTAGCCCTTGTCAAGGCCTGTCCTTTCCTGGGTGCCGAGAAAGAGATCATTAGCTGAGAGGATTTACGGAATGACTTTTCAGATAAAACTTTAAGCATCGTTTGATGTCCAGAGAATGCAACGCCCTTTCCGCTGCTGAGGATGGATTAGAAAAGAACATTGGTAAAAAATTCGGCTCATTGAGGTGGTAAGTTGAAGGCACCTTAGGTATAAAAGAAGGGTTAGTGCATAGGATAACCCTGTCCGGCAAAAACTACAGATACGGTTCCTTTATGGTGAGAGCTTGGATTTCACCGATACGTCCGGCTGACGTAATGGCCAAGAGAAAAGCCACTTTCCAGGAGAGGAACTTTAATTCGCATTTGTGTATTGGCTCAAAGGGAGGACGCATCAGTTGAGGTAGAACGGTGTTTAATTACCACAAAACTGTAGGAGGCTTAACAGGCGGGAAAACTCTAAAAAGCCCCTTCTTAAATTCTTTGACGAGTCGGTTAGACGACAGAGAAGTTTAATCTTAACGCCTTCTATACCTAGAGATTGCCTAAGGCTTTGACTGTATCCGTGTCCTTCTTGATAGATTATAACTCCTCATCAATGTGCTTCCCAAATAAGCACTCCCCATCAAAAGGCATATCTAAAAGCTTGGCCTGGACCTCAGGACGAAAGGTGGTTGCCTTTAACCATCCCTGGCGACGTAGGACTGCCGCTCCTGCCATCTGTCGAAATGCAGTGGATGAAACGTCCAACAGCTATACAATCATATAGAAAACACTCAGTCTGTTTGGTTGGCATTGGTAAATCAAAACTTTTAGAAACCCGCTCCAGAAGATCATACAAATCCCCCGATATCTGCCTGGAGGGGAATCCGCAGCAGGAGGGTTAGGAGATGGTGGCATAGGGGCTATGTAGTCATCCCATTCATCATGGGCATCTGTGTCTGTTTCTCACCTTCTTCCGTCTGAGCATTCTGAGTGTCCTCCGTGATGACTGTAGGAGGAGGAAGGGGTCCTCTCCCTTGTGGATTTGGGAGTACTTTGCCCCGGAAGAATAGTGGGTACCTCTTGAGGAGGTAAAGGCCTCTGAGGAGCATTTGCGTCCAGAATAATTGTTAAGCATGTGACGGAGATCAGACACCAGAGACATTGGAACGTTCATTGATGGTTCCCTGAACTCATGACGCTCCTCCTCTCTGTCATCATAAGGATAGCGTTCCTGGAAGGAATCTTGCCTCTGCATGACAGATGTGCCTCTTTCCTCAAATAAAAATTCCCCTGCCAGATAAGAAGATGGATCATTGCCTTCAATGTCCTCATCATCAGAATCTTGGCACTTGACCCTTAACTGTGATGGACTGTATGCAGGGCCAAACATACCTTCAACCTCTAACTCTTGAAAGTCCAGAAGGCGAGCAGGAGGTAAAGGAGATATCTTTGAGTAATCCAGAATTTGCCTGTGCTGAAGGAGTCTGATTTTTCCCTCGTCTGTGGTACCGTCGACGGTGTGTGGATGGCTTTCGTCTGCGAGGATGTCGTTGCTGGAACTGTCGACAAACCGCTAGCCGACAGTGAAATTCTCGTCGACGGTGAAGCTCCAGTCGCCGTTGCTGCCGTCGACGTCTTAACCGTCGTAGTTGTCGACGACGAAGCTGTCGACGGTGCAGGAACCTCTGTTTTTCTTGAGGAGAGTGAAATCTTCGACGACGGTCGAGAAGATTGGTCTGTGAGAGGAGTCAGAGAGGCAGACGCAGGAACTGAAGAGGGTTTTGAAGCCTCGGACTGAGGTTTCCTGTGGTGTTTAGGCTCAGGTTTGTCCTGGGATTTAGATCTCTTAGAGTCCCATGATGTGAAGAGGGACTGGCATCCTTTCTTTTCTTTGAGGAAGAATGGGCCTTTTCCTCAGGTTCAGACTCCGAATCTGAAGCAGCCTTTTTCTTCTGCAGCCAGAGTAACAGCCTACCCTCCCTATCTTTGAGAGTTTTAGCAGAAAAACTGCAGCAATATTTGCATTACCTGGGTTTGTGGTCAGGATAGAGGCAATACAGACACTGTTTGGGGGTCTTCAGAGAATAGCCTACACTTCCCACAGGTCTTACAGGGTCTAAACAGCCCTTTTTTAGGCTCTGGCATCTCAAAAGCAGGAAGGTCAAAAGTATAAAGTCCAAGAAATACCTTGGGAGCAGCTAAAGCTGAGACTGGAGGTCATAAGTTGAGAAGAAAATACTGTAACGGAGCAGAGCTCAGGGAAACTCCCTATCACACAACGTGCGGTAAGAAATCTGAGGTATGGCCACTTGGGAAAGGGCAGCTCTCATCAAATGGGCATTTTTTTTTTTTTTTTTGCTCGAACCCTCCCTGGGATGAGATTGGCCGTATTTTGGCTTTTCTGCCCCTCCCCCCCCCAGTGAGGGTTAACAGACTTGACACCGGGGAGAAAAGTTTCTGTATTGGGGGGAGCTGCCCTTGGGGTAAGAGCTGGTTACATTCTGGGTTGCCCGTTATTTGTCTTCGCTTTGTGTCCTCACTGGGTGTTGATCAGCCTTTTCTTATTTCCTCCTATCCCTCCGAGCAGGCTTCATTGTGGTTTATAATGCTAACGGTTTTATTTCTGATCATGTGCATTTGTGACCTTAATGTTTTTTTCTTTTAATTGTAATGCAAAGCTTTTATGTTATGTCAAGAAAACATATTGAGCGCACATACAGCTAAGTGTTTCTTGACTCTTTGACAACCAGGAGGGAAAGGAGAGGGGGCTCAGGCTAATCATAAGCTTCCTTAAACAGCCAGGCCTTCAAAAGGTTCCTGAACCTCAGGAACTTAGGTTCCAGCCTGATCGAGGAAGGGAAAGAGTTCCATAAGATGGGGGGCAGTACAGAGAAGCTACTGCCTCCTGCTCTTTGATGCTTCAACCGAAGGATCCTCAACAAGCTGACGACCCATCAGGTTGTCAGATTGCTTTTTGAATCTGCCTCTGAACATGGCTCTGAGACTAACCCTATCTGAGGCAGAGAACCAAGTGCAAGATTAAGGCTGCAAATTTTCTGTGCTAGAGGAATCATCGGATGATGAATACACTATTAGCACTGATGAAGTGCCTCATTTAGAAGAAGATACTGATATGCCTGTAGTGCAGCATGAGCGAGCTGCATTGCAGCCAGGGGCTGGCATGTTTCCTATTGGAAGTGATGAATCATGGTTTGCCCCTACCATGGTGCACCCTGTTTTGCCTGACTTTAGTGGTGTTGCAGATTGTACAGTTAATACAGAGAACTTTTTGCCTAAAAATGTATTCCATCTATTTATTGATAATGTGTTTTGGATGATAATGTTGAGCAGTCCAATTTGTATGCAGAACAGTATTTAAGAAGCAACACACTTAGGACCCACTCTAGATCTACTCAGTGGACTCCTACGTATCATGATGAAATGAAGCAGTTCTTGAACTTTTTTGATGGGATTACTAAAGAGGCCATCATTGTTTTTATACTTGTCTACTAGTCACTTGATGGCAACTGCTATTTTTCCAGCAACCATGAATCGAGATATTGAAATAGGTATTTGCTTCTGTAGTGGATGCTGCATTTTGTGTATAATGTTACAGTGTTACCATGAGATCACCCTGTTTGTGACCATCTCTTCAAGATTTGGCCTATCCTTGACCATTTAGTTGCAACCATTTCTCAGAGATCTATATTCCAGGTCCAGATAGATCTTTGGGCAAGTTTCTAATCCCATTCAAGAGCAGGAGAGCATGTTATGGTAGTAAGCTGTATTTGTATGAAAGTGCCACTGGATATGAATTTAATTTCAGGGAATACACCGGTAGGAAGTCTTCAACTGACCCTTCCTGGCTGTCCTTACAGTTTTGGAGTCAGTGGACAAATTGTGTGTGATGTTGCCAGTGCACCTTTTCACAAAGGTCACCATTTATATGTGGACAATTTATACACAGGTGTGCAATTATTGAAAGAATTGCTCAGAGTGGGCACTGTGGCATGTGGCACAATCCACTCTAACAGTAAAGGTTACCCTAAAGAGATTGTGTGTAAGAAACTTCAGAGGGGACAGACTAGTGCCTTGCCTAATGAACTACGTGTATTGAAATTTTTAGACAGAAGACGTCCACATGCTCACAATTATTCATAATGAAACTACTGCGCCTGTGACTGTTTGGGGTCAGGAAGCAGAAGTGTGCAAAGCACTGTGTATTCTAGACTACAACAAGCACATGGGAGGTGTAGATAGAGTAGATCAAAGGTTGGAGACTTACAATGCTGCTTGAAAGAAGTCTTATATCTGGCTGTTCTTATAGTTGGCTGTTCATCTATTTCATTTAGCATCCTTCAATGCTTATGTTGTTTTTAAAGATAATTCTCCAAATTCAAAGATGAGTTTTGTGTATTTTCAACAGCCTGTAATAAGCAGTCTTGTTTCAGTAGAGCAAGCAAGTGGTTGAGGTTGTGGCTAGATTAAAAGATCGCCACTTTAATGAATACATTCCTCCAACACCCAAAAAAGACTTTCCCGTTGGAGGTCTAAAGTCTATGATCGAATACGAGTACGAAAGGACAGATGCATGTACTGCCCGAGTGTCCTTCTAATCCTGGCCTATGTTTGCCCACATGTTTTAAACTGTACCAGTCGTAACTCAAGTATTGGGAGCAACTATGAGTAAAAGGTTACTGACTATGGTCTGCGTAGCTATATATTTTCAGTTAAGACACTAGGTTGCCAATAACAGTTACACATGTAGTGCATGAAATCGTAGGTGGCTTTTCATTTTCTAACACTAGGTGGGTTATTTTAAATTTGGGGAAAGTAAAAACCTAAAAATAATGTGCTCTTTTTAGTTGGATGTTTTATGCTTTTTCTGTATGTGCTTTGTGTGCGAGTAATCTGTTCATTCTGGGAGTGTTTTAGAAATCAAAGTGGTGTGGAGCTTCCTGGGGATGTCTAAGAGGCGTCTGGCTTGCGGTGTGTGTGGACTGGCATTCAGCTCATGGTGTGTGTGGACTAGCGTTTGGCTGGTAGTGTGAATGGACTGGTGTTTGGAGGGTGATTTGTGGACTGGAGTCTGGCTGGCAGTTCACTGGCGGTGTGTGTAATGGTGGTTGATTGACATTGTGTGTAATGACGACTGGCTGGCTGGCAGTATGTGTGCAATAGCAACACAAAAAGATGATGGACAGAATGCTGAACACCCCCAGTCACAGATCTGGGTTAAACTCATCGTTTTTTTGCTCACCGTGCCACCCAGTATGGACCCAGTCATATGCAAATCAGTCTTAACCCTGCTCCCCATGGGAACAGTCCAGCCCGAACTGCCAAGCCAGGTCTATATGTGTGCAATGGCAGTTGATAGACAGTGTGTGTAGTGGTGGCTGGCTGGCAGTGTGTGTAGTGACTTGCTGCTTGTCACTATACACAAACACTGCCAGCCAAACGCCAGTCCACACACACCGCCAGCCAAATACCAGCTCACACACTTCGCCAGCCGCCAGGTGGTGTGAATGTTGTGCTAGTCCTGTGGGCGTATGAAAGTGAGGAGCCCTCGAATGGCGCCGTTTGTTGATGTGAGTGTTGTAATGTGCTAGGCCCATGACTGGCAGTGAGAATGGTTTTCTGTGCGTCACGCACGATAGGTGCGTTAATGGCCTGTAAAGCAGTTGGTGCCTTGTCATGGCTTTACCGCACACAAGCTGTCATTGGTTCAGTATTCTGAAATTTCAATTATCTTATTAACAGCGATTTCTGCATCTTCATTTCGTAAAATCTTTTGGCAATAAAATGTACATTTTGAACTTTTCAGTTACCCTTGTGTCAAATCCAACCACTATGTATGTGTACTTGAGTATTAAATCGGTGTGCAGTAATAGTTGTCATTTCTGACTTTCACTGCTAGTGTTACATTGTCTCTAGGGAAAACCTACCAACCCCAAGTATTTTTGTAAGTTTACACACAAAGGGACTCCAGGGTGGAGTGCCTCAAGTGGATCCCACATGATTTTATTACTGAAGCCCTTGCAAACCTCAAACATTGACTAAAAACACACATTTTCTTCATATTTCTGTGAATGAAAGTAGGGGAATCTGCGGACAACCACAAAATTCCTCCCACCCAACATTCCCACATTTCTCCCAATTAGAATGGTAGCTGCGTATTTTGGGCCCGAGCTCAGCGGCCACCCAGGAGACGGGAACAGTTAATATGGGGGTCAATGGGAATCCTCACAAGGGGACTACCATTGACTTTGGTTTCATCCATTCCTGTTGCGGGCACTAGGCCCAGCCACACAACTGGAGAAGCGTTTTTATCTGTACAAGAAGAGAAACACTTGGTGGTCAGAATTTTGTGTATTTTGCATGTTCTTAAAGTTTACATCACAGAAATACAAGGACAATGCATGATTGTAGGCAAAGTTTGAAGGGCATTGTGGGTAAGACAAGTTTGTGGGATCCATACAAGGCACACCACCCTGGACTCCCCTGGGTATCTAGTTTTCAGAAATGTCTGGGTTTGGCAGGTTTCCCTGGGTGGCCGCCGATCCCGGGTCCAAAAATCACAGCTACTCCCATTGTCAAATCAGGTCATTTTTGTGACAGGAAAAGTTGATGGCTCCAAATTGTGTTTTGTGTCGTTTCCTGGCGCAGGTGCTGGGCCCACCCACACAAGTGAGGTACCATTTTTATTGGGAGACTTTGGGGAACTCTGGGTGGTAGGAAATGTATGACTCCCTGCAGATTCCAGAAGTTTTCCTCACAGAAATGTGTGTTTTTAGCCACAATTTGAGGTTTGCAAGGGGTCCTCAGTAAGAAAACCAGTGGAGAGCCACTCAAGTCGCCCACCCTGGACTTCCCCAGGTGTCTAGTTTTAAAAAATGTGCAGGTTTGTTAGGCTTCCCTTTAAGGCCCAAAATCCACAGCTACCCACACTGCTAAAGAAGGGTCATTTTTCAGTGGAAAAATGTTGCGTTTTGGGCCTTTTCCTTTCATGGGCACTAGGCCAATCCACACAAGAGAGGTACCATTTTTATCGGAAGAGTTGAGGGAATGCTGAGTGGTAGAAATTTGTGGCTCTCTGCAGACTCTAGACATCTGCCTCACAGAAATGTGAGGAAAATGTGTTTCTAGCCAAAATTCGAGGTTCGCAAGGGATTCTGGGTAAGAAAACCTGGGGAGAGTTAAGCAAGTCAACCTAACCCTCGGCCCAAAATATACAGCTATCCACATTTAAAAAAAGGTGTTCGCTTTCATTGTAAAACGTTTGTTTTTACCAACTGGATTTCTCTGCACTTGTTCCTTTTAAATGTAAGCCAGTGTGTAAGAAAGAAGACATTTTGAAAAATGCCCTCAGAATCACATGCTAGAATGGATACTCAGAAATCCAGTGATGTACAAATAACCACTGCTCCTAAACTCATTATCTGGTGTACATTTTTGGAAATACAGATGTTTCCTTCATACCCATTTTTCACTCTTTATAATTTTACTTATGAATTGCTGTTTAGTTGATACACAATGAAAAAGCATTGTAAGGTGCAGCTCAATTATTGGCTCTGGGCATCTCAGGCTCTTAGACAACCAGCAAATCCTGCATATCCCAGAGACTAGAAAGGTCTACTGGATGGAACGGTGTATTGCTTTGTAAATTGTCCATCGTACCAAGAAGTTACAGATAAAAACATCACAAGAAGCTGTTTTTTCCTACTCATTTTCAATTTTGTTTTATTTTAACAGTTCCTTTCCTTGGGCAAACCTTGAGGGGTCCACACAAATGATCCCTTACTGAGTACAAAATTGTGTCTACTTTCAGAAATGTATAGCTTTCCGGGATCACTCAGGGGTTTCACACCAGTTTCCACCACAAACAGGAAGGATGCAAGCACAAAAATGAGGGGGAAATGGGCTACTTTTTTTGAAAAATGGCAAAGCTGTGGTAAAAATAATGTTTTTTTATTCAACTCTGCACGTTCCTGAAAGCTGGGGAGATGGTGACGTTAGCACAGCAAACCTTTCGATGATGCCATTTTTAAGTAAAAAAACAGACACTATTTTTCTAGAGCACTTTTTAAAATATTTTCCGCAAAAGAAAAAAATCAAAATGTAGCTATAATTTGGCTATTTTCTCGGCCCCTTCCAGGTGAATCCACAAACCGGGGAACCTTAAGAATTCTCAGGATGTTGGGGGAAAAAGGACGCAAATTTGGCGCGGATACCTTATATGGAAAAAAGTTATGGAGGCCTAAACACAAACTACCCCAAAAAGCCAAAACAGGTTTCAGCATTCTAGGTGGAAAAGGCTTGGCAGCCATGGGGTTAATGTTAATAAGAGTTGAGACATTCGACAAGTCCTTGGGTACTAAGTATCTCCCCTAAAAGGGAAGTCATTGCTTCAGACTAAACTGCCTCTATAGAGGTCTCTCGCCAACATTGGTGATAAGGAAGATACTTCATGGCAGGATGATCTGGCAAGTATCTTATTAAATCAACTGCGCATCCGAACAGCAGTCTCCCAGCTGCACCACCAGGTAATGACTCAACGCCATAAGTGGCATATGAAAAGAGAAAAAAACACAAAATAATGAAAAAGAAAACTTCACAAGCTACCAGGCACCTGAACGGCCAACCAGACCGGAGACTAGAAAACATGTAACAACAGTTAAGCATCTCTACTAGCAGTGAGTCATTACAGCACTCTTTAGACTGAAATACGGAAAACGTGCATTGCTGTATATGGCAGTACGCAGAGGAGAAACAAAGCAAAAGGAAGAATATAAATAGACAGAACAAAAACAAAGTCACTTATGATAGGCAGGAACAAACCAAAAATAAATAAAACATGTCAAGAAAAAAATTCAAATCACAGCCTGAGAAAAAGGACAAAAGAAAAAACGTCAAGTGTCTGAGACAGCAAAATGAAACAGAACGGACCATCAACTAGTGACACAACCAAATAATTAAGTGAGGTAGAGTCAGTGTTTAATTTGAGCCAGTGGAAACCAGTGGGGCCCACCCATACTCATTTACAGGGCCTCTAACTTACTTTTTTCATCGGACATTTACCAAGAGCAAGAAAGAGGGGAAAAAAGGGGGAAAGAAGGAAAAAGAGAAAGACTACAAAAAAGTCACAAAGGTAGAAAGGAGGAATTGACAAAAGTGAGCTAAAGTGGCAGGGAGTGTCTGGTAGTGGATTAAAGAGGCATGACTGATTCAAAACTATGCAAAATCGGTATTCGGCATGCCGACCTTTAATAGCACCGTCTTTGGGCATCGTCACATGACTTCTTTTAAAAATTAAGCACCGAGTAAAACAGACACCTCTGTGAGGGGATTCAATAAAACTACCTTACTCCACTTTCAATGATCCACATACCAATCGACATTAGGGCCACGCTGTGTACTGTGGCTGTGCAGATTGCAAAAATATATGGAGGTGACAGGTAACTAAAGAAATGAAGAATGTTATACTTGTTAATTAACGACACAGATTTATTTATTTATTTTAAAGGTTTTATATAGCGCTGGCTAGACCCGGAGGTATCAGAGCGCTTTACATGAGTATCAGACCATAGTTGCAGGTTACATTGTTACAAAGGTTACACAGTTATTCGAGCTTGGCAAACATAGTTACATGTAAGGTCGAGACTATAAAAAGGACATATACGTAAGGGAAAAAGCAGGCAAGGGGAGAGATTCAGGGGAGGGGGGTAGGAGCAGGGGAAATAGACAGAGAAAGGTGAGAGACAGCATGGAAAGAGGAGGGGGAGGGTGACGGGGACACTAACCGGTAGACGAGTCAAAGCTGCGTCCAACGTCCAGTAAGCTGTGATCCCAGGGGAAGTGGTATCATTTCCCCATCTCTGTTGCGAGAGGTTCCCTATACGCAGTGGACTCTCTCAGAGGGGTCTCTGAGACTCCAAGGCCTACATACTGGATCCTTCCCCAAAAAGGGGAGAGGGAGTGCTTTGGCAAGGGGTGCCATCCCATACCTCTACTGTGGGTGGCTCCCTTGGCGCTGTGGACTCTCTCAACGGGTTCGTTGAGACTCCAGAGTATAAATATTGGATCTTTCCCCAACAAGGGGAGAAGGAGTGCTTAGTCAAAAGGGCACAAAAGGACAGGGGCTAGGTGGTGTAGCAGGCAAGGGGAGAGATTCAGGTGAGAGGGGATAGGAGTAAAGGAAGTAGACAAAGAAAGAAAGAGTACTAAATGAGAACGGACAGCATCGGTTAGGGGGACAGACTGTTTTCTATCTGTGGCCATGAATTTGCCCCATCTCTAAGGTAAAAACCTAGCAAAGGCCATTCCAGAAGCTTTGCCATCCAGGACATGAAGTACACAGTTTGTAATTCGAATGATTTTTCACAATTCACAGAAGTTCTCTTGAGCATCTCTTGAGGTTGCCGGCCCTCCGGCGCCTTGGACTCCTCAAATTGCAATAAGCGCTGCTTAGGGTCTTTGCGTATCATTCACTGTGGCCGTACTCTTCACTCCCATACAGTCAACAGTGCACTGGATCCACGAGTGTTACTCCCACTGTGAGGCCCCTCCAAGCAGTTATTGCAATAGTTAATGATAGTTGAGGTAGCTCTATTGTCGAATGCAAGATGGCATGGGTGTTAGTACAGATAAACAACAGGCTTTGAGGGGTGTAGTGCCTTTTAAGTTCTGCCCAGACTCTCCAGTGGTGTCGCTGTCTCCCAATGGACACGCAGCCTTCACCACTCTTTCTTCCCTGCTAGCATATACCTGACCCGAGATCTCAAATTTGTTAAGCAAGGCTGGAATCCGGACTTCCCATTGCCACAGGTGCCACCCCTCTCGACCCGCGGCGTCCCAGGTATGCCGCCGGGGGGTCGCAGCCAGACAGAGACGCGCTAATCTGGGAGGTCGGGTGCGCTCCACGCCCGCCTCAGCCTCAATGGTGTGTCTCGGGCAGGCTGTGTATATTCAACGCAGCGTCATCGGCCACAGAAGTGCCATTTCCGTTGCAGGCACTCACCGGAGTTAAAGAGGGGGCAGTTCCAGGTCTCGCTGCTCCTCCGACATTGCCTCCCAGGAGCCCGCTCCTGACTATGCGGCCCCCACTCTGATATCCGTTGAGGCAAGACCGCTCCACTCCAGGCGCCATTTTGTAGTGCGATCGCCGGGTGAGTTTTCGGCCGATTACTCAGCAATGATGCAGTTTGGGGGATCGGCGCCCACGGCAGCAGACGCTCCAGATGCTCCCATGCCGGGAGCGCGTTCTTTCTGTTGGATTTGGTGCGGTAAAGCACCGCGCTCGGTTGTTGTGCGCGGGGCTTCCATGGAGCTTCAGCTCCGAGCAGCCATTACGGATGCCTATGAAAGTACTGCAAAAAAGAGAGCAAGAAATGCCAGGTATGACCCCATAGGCAGACTACAATGCTCTAATAAAAGCACCGAATGGGAACTTTCAACCATAGACAAATCGAACTGGGAAAGATTCAGATTTAGAAATACAGAGCAATGGCACCCAAAAAGGCTCGACCGATACAATGCACATATCCTGCCCCGTATTTCGAAATCTAAGGTCAGATTAATTATGGCTGCCACTCACTGAAATTACTGAGATGCATTTTGAGTCAACCAAAAGTTAGGAATACCAGCCATTTAACATGACATTAAAGGACATTATTAGCACCTCCAGGGCAAGGAGTTGGCTGTTTTTTTTTTTAACTTTGTTTTAATTTACCTTTATTATTTTCAGAACATATATGCCATACAATTTCCATATCAGTTCAATTAAAACTGTCCCATTGTGCATTGTCAAATAAATACGGTCGTATAGCAATCCATTATAAGCACCAAAAAGTTCAAACTATATCACACTATACTCATCCACCCCTGCACCTCCACGCACCCCTTACGTCACAGCTGTATTCCACAATTTTTGCCCATGTTAAATATGCATTTCCCAGCCAGTATGGTGAACTTCTTTTGTATTCCTAATCCAACCCCAACTGATGTGATTACAGCCTTCATCCATAAGAAATCAATGTTAGATTCTGGTTTAATCTAAAAAATCTCTCTATATCACACCAAACATGCTGCCCTTTCCTATAACCTTTTCCCATAGTACAGTTCACCCCAGCTCAATTCCCACAAATTCCAACTCATCTCAGTTAACCCCTTTACTATTCCTCTGCCTCCCTATACCAGACAACAGATGCTCATAGAGGTCTCCCATCCTGAGAGACTTTTGAGTAGCCTAATCATCTCAGCCCATGTCATGAGGTCTTCTGCTAATTTTTTGTCCAGTCGTGTGTCTAATTCATCAGTAGTTACTCAGCTGTGGCCCATTCCACAATACCTTGCGTTCATCTATCTACTTCTGTCGGCCTCACACTTAGGCACTGTATAGCTATAATTCTCTTCATAAAGACCACTCCCAGGAAATGAAATTTTCTGGCCATTTTCTCTTTTTAGGCAGCAGACCCATCGAGCAACGTCGAATCGTAGCCTGTACCTCACGGCCTGTGCAATGTGTAAGCTAAGTCCTTACATCAGACTAGAAACCCTTCACCTCTTGACATGTCTAAGTAAGGTGTATGAAGTTCACCCCCTCCATTTGGCAAACCGGGTAACTGGAAGAACGCCCCAGTTAAATTCTACTAAGTATAGTAGGGGTCAGATAAGTCATGTGCACCTAATTAAATTGAATAAGTTTAAAACAGGCATTACTGGACACCTGTCTGAAAGGAGTTAGCGGTTATACTAGCAAGAAGTATAGAGGAGAAGTTCAGCCACCATATTCAAGAAACCGTCACGTCAAACCTGCGAAGAAACCTATGATTATCAACTGCAACACTATAAAAGCACAAAAGTGCAACAAAAAGTAAAGAATGAAAGCCAAGGCAGAAGAGTAACAACACATCCATGTCCTCTATAGATATGTGGCAACTGTAGGGGGTACCATCAATACAAAGATGAATGCACTCACTTGATAAACTCAGTTTCAAGTTTAAGTTTATTTGATTTAGTTCTCGACTGAGAACAACAAATATTTAAAGCTTAAAATTACATTTGAGTAATAAAATTGTCATTCTAATACAAAGTAAAAAATGTTTTAAAACATTTATACATATTAATACACACAAATTCATTAGGCGGTGCCATACAGAGAGAAATCAGGTTCTGAACAGAGTTAATTTTACATTTTGTTCTGATTGGTTTTAAAAATCTCTTTCTAGCTTCTACGACAGTCACGTTTGGGCAAACACGTGTTCTAAATCTTGCACCCCGCCTTTACATAGATCACAGAGATTAGACGCTTTTTCTTTTGGATACCACTTAAAAATAAATGATTTCAAAGGCAGTATCCCAAGACGGAGTAATATAATACTTCGCCTGACTCCGTGATTTAAGTTAAAAAAGATATACTGTTGCGTTTTCTTAAATACAATAGTTTCCGCATATTGTTTGTACAATGATAGTTCGGAGCAATGTTGGATATCAAGATCCATGCTTAACCTTGGTGTTAAATGTTTTAAAAAAAGTTTCAGATGTGCTGGTGACCATGATTTCAGCATGTCAAGAGTAACATTTGATAATTTAAAAGCAATAGATACATTCCTATAGAATACATAATTCAGCGATTCTTGCTCAAATGTCTGTTTTTAGCCAGAATCGTAGGGTTCCTCGATCTGCATGAACAAGATTACATGCCCATCTTATTATGTTAGTAATCCCTCTTGCAAAAGAGCTGACTAATGATAATTCGAGGCGAAGAGCTTGTACCGGCACAGCTTGTGACGTCTTGGTCAGTTTTCGGAGGGCTTTCCCTTCTTTCAGGTCAAGTTGTTGCGATTGCTTTATTGGAATATATTCTATTGCATATGATAGTACCGATGGAATCTTTGAACTATATACTTGTAGAAGAGAAGAAAAGTGTCTTTGACCAGTGGAGGAGTAAAGTCGTTGGAGAGCCCCTAGGTGGACATCAGCTTTACGGCCCATGTTTTGCAAGTGGGGCAGATTTTGCAGAGATTGTGAAAAGATTCTCCCGAGATATGTATATTTGTTTACAATTTCCAGCGGTTTTCCCCCTAAAGACCACTTGTATTTAACATAATGCTTCCTTCCTGTAAACGGGACGATTTTTGTTTTAGTAACATTAGGTATTAAATAATTTTCTTCTGTATATTTAGTGAGTGCCTGCAGGTTCCTTTGCAGACCAAATGGAGTAAGATCTAAGATTACTACGTCGTCTGCGTACATCATAGTGTGGATTTTATAAGAAGCAATTTTAGGTGGAAAATTATTAACCTGATTGAGTCTTTCCGGCAAGTCACTAAGGTATAGAGAGAACAGTATGGGAGCTAGGAGGCACCCTTGTCGCAGGCCGTTAGGTGTAGGTATTGGGCTGTTGAGACCATTCGTCCTCCCCATGTGGACTTGACACCATGTCCCTGGGTACAGTGATATTATTAAAAGGAGGAGGTTATCTGGAATTCCCATTTTTGGAGTTTTTTCCATAGCATAGCTCTGTCTACCCTGTCAAATGCAGTCGTAAAGTCGACGAAGACTGTGTACACTACCTGTGACTTGTTGATGACATATTTTTCCATTATTGTTTGTAGTACTGCTATATTGTCTGTAACCGAGTGGTTTGTTCTAAACCCGGCTTGATTTACCGGAATGGAACCAGTTGAAAAAGCCCACTCTTTGAGATGGTCTAAAACAGCTGCCGCAAATATCTTCCCAGTTGTATCTAGGAGAACCATCTGCCGATAATTGCAGGGCAGCAGCCTGGAGCCCTTCTTGTGGATTGGAATTACAATGCTCCCCTTCCAGGACTTTGGGATTTCTTGATAAACTCTTTCACCTATGTGGAAAAAGAAAACATTTAGCATTCATGTCCATCAAAGAGGACTGTACTCATATTTTTTGTTATTCAATGAGTCCAAAATACTATTGTACTTGGATCGTCTATGTTGGCTCTCTAAGATTTTGATGTCCTTTTCTAAATTATTAGCGGCTTGTTCATATGTGACCTAATATTGATTGAAGAGCCTCTGATAGGTGCTTTAAGGGCCTTCCATCGTTACGGAGGCAATATGCCTTGCTTCACACTGGCAGTTGGTGATTTCTGTGCATATTTTCTGGTTATTTTCTTGCCATTTCAGGATTTGTCATTCAAGCTCCATAGTTTATGTTCCTTGATAAGTTCCATGAGAATAATAAGGTTATTCATGAATGATCCGAAACATGTCTTGGTTCAACCGATATTTCATCCATGGAGTTCGGATTATTACACAAAATCATTATGAAGTCCATTATTGAATATGAAAGATGTAGAGGAGAGAAGAAGGTATGGTCAAAGGAATATGGGTGTTGTAATCTCCATGTATCTTTTAGGTTGTATTTAATAGAGAGGTTCTTCATACTTTCAGGGGAGCTAGGTGAACTATATTGGCACATAGAGGAGCTACAGAAAGTGCAATCAATTGGTAAATTAAAGTCACCCCTAGCAGTAGTGGTGCATCTTCTAGAATAGATTGCATTTTCTTCGATAAGTTAGACCAAAATTGTGAGTTATCACCATTCGGGGCACAAATATTTATAATGAAGACATTTTTTCCGCCTTTGTTTTTGAGATTATCCATCTTCCTTCATCATTTATTAGATTACAAACTACAGTAATATTGGTTCTCTTAGCTATTAGAGTGGTGACACCAATTATTTTCCCATTGGCAGGGGAGCAAGCTATTTCTCCAATCCAGCCTCTTCTAAAGGTTAGTGCTTTCTACATTCCAATTTTACATTCCTCTAGTAACATTACATCCCCTTTTAGTATAAATGTGATTTCTGTTATTTTGCAAATTTTTACTGGATGGTTCATAACCTTTGTGTTGAAAAAAAGTATATTTAATCTATTTATAGTTTTACACAGTAAGGCTTGTGATGCAGTCTCAGCACATTAAAAGCGGGTAGTAAGTGTACGGCTTGCTCATATTGCACAAGAGGTTGACAGACCCGGCGTGACTTTGAATGACCGGAGACGATTTTCTGAGACATATTAGCTCCAAAGGAAACAAGAAAGGTGAGAGAAGAGGAGAGTACCAAGGAGAAAACAAAAGTAACACAGTACTGTTCAATAGCATTTTGGTACAATACCAAAACAAACCCCGACAGCTCCTAACCTCCCCCCTCCCTTTTTCACAAAAGTGAGGAATTCGTAGTTGAATTAAGCAACTGCAAAGTCATCTTCAACCTAAGATTAGCATTCTAACCAGCTTAAAAGGATTATATTATGCTGGTAGTAAAGAAACAAATTATCTAAGATTCACCTTAAGCATTCAAGCTGTTAATCTATAAAGCACCATCTAAATGATCGGGTCAGGGAATAGATGTGAGAATGCAAATAAGCATTTAACGGTGTGATTTACTAAGTGTTGGATACGTACGTTTAATCTTTAGGTTTTCATTGCACTGGGCATTGAGCACGTAGGTGGTAATATGTAAAGTTTACAAAATTCTGGTGACTGTGTGCACTTACTGATGCGGAATGTGGTAAGCGATTTGTAAGTTGTATGCAGTATAAAGGCATGGGCTGCATAGTATCTAAACGTTGAGCGTGTGCACGCTATGTATTGTTGTGAGAAGTTGAGAAAGTACAACCGAGGTTGAATAATAGCACTGTTATGTAAAGTAAGGCTAGCACCTTTAGATGTGATTTTAGCCTATTTCAGAAAGGTTAGTCATTGGTGGGTTCTTCAGAGTTGTAGTGCCCACTTCTGCTTCATCCAGTTCCTCAAGAAATCAGTTTAGATACTTATGATCTTGGAAGATGCTTATATATCAACAGAGTGAAACTTTAAATTTTGATGGACCTGCAAAGGAAAAGATACGCTTTCTGGTCTTTAGTCTTGCTGCTAAAAAGCCTTTTCCTATTTCAACAGTATTTTAAGAGTAGTCTTGCAAAATATAGATTTTCTGGCCTTTCCAAATTATGTGGTTATTCTTCATCATGTAGTCAAAAATTCCCTCAGCAGTCTGGTACCTAAGTGACTTGCAGACTATTGGCCTGGGATTTACCTTATTCAGAGTTGGAAAGGTGGGGACTCTGTTAGCTATTTCCAGTTCAAAGTCTTTTTTTTAAGTTTACTCCATTCATTTTGCAGATCCACTTTCCAGTAAGTTAATGCAGGACTTAAGTTCTGGTATATCTGATCCTTCCGGGGTGCCAAAACCTCTTATGCTGCCTCTTCTATTGCAGACTCCCAGGTCTGATACTTCTTTCTGGAGTGAGTAGGTCTTGAGCATGATGGATGATAGCTCGTTTTTGTATGAAAATTCCAAGTCCTTAGGCTTGCTGATACGATTTTCGTCTTCAGAAATGCTACTGCTTATCTGTTTCATATCATTCCTTATTGCGGATAGTTCTGTTTGTATGAAGTCAGTGTTTGATTAAGTTGATTTTGGTAAGTCATGCACTTCCTCTAGTTTTTTTAAATATTACATACATTATAGTATTAACGTCACATTTATTTTTGATAGGAGAGTCCGCGATGGGTGGTTTCGTTTTGCTGCGCTTTAATCTGATTTGAAACACTTTCTCTGCCATTATGAAAAGATTGTTGGCCTAAAGGGCTGGGTTAGTCTTATTATTTTTTTACATATTTGCCTAGAGACCTGCAATAGTTGGGGTGGGTCCCAAGATAGGCCTTGCTTTGCTTCACACTTATAAATGCATATAAGTACCTTACTAGCCTTGACACTTGCTCTTGTCTTCGTTTTCTTGTGAACAGAGAGAGTGTGTTCCAGACAGAACACAGACTAGATTTGTAAATCTGAAGTGAGCAGGACTTTACTACAACATAGCAAATGTCCCAGATACCTGTTTGTTAAGTGCCACACAAAGTTATTGTGTGATGTCTCGGGAACGAGTATCTGGTGAGTGGCTTGCTCAATACTTGTCTATTCTTGGGGTATGTCTACATCCTATGCCTGTAGTTGAGGTGCAGATTGGAGGCAATGAGGGCTTTCAGGAAAAATGCTCCAACTTCACAAAGAGGGTGTTATTGAATTCAATGGCTGACCTTGATAGCTTGTTGCACTGCAACCCTATGCATCTCATGCAGAGTGGTCATTTAGAACAAAGCCGCTGCACTTGAAATAATGTTTGCATACCCCATCTACTCTGTCTTGTGATTAGCATCATTCTGAACTTTTAATCAGGATTAGAAAAGCTCAGTAGATTAAGGTGAGGTAAGCTATATGTTGGGTGAGAAAACTTCCACGCTCTGCATTATATATGAGTGCTGCTTACTTTAGCAGTGGATTAGGCTGAGCAGGTTGTGCATGCCACCATTTTGAACGTGTGCACGCTTACCAATTAAAAGCTTTCACATCCTTTATTGTCGGGTTTCTCCAGGAATAAACATAAATTATAGTCGCTCTGGTTTTCCAAAGCTCATAACTTCTTTAAGTTGTCTGTTTAGTCGCATGTCTGCTGCAAACGTTTGACAAATGATTGCCGCAGGAATGGCGCTGCCAAGTTAAGTTAACATCATCCTTCTGGACCACAATTTCTAAAGACGTTTATCTGTCTGAACTAAAAATTTCCATCAATGCTTTGTCATCACCACATGCATTACAATGGTGTAATACTGCAGTCCAGGGATGAAGATTTCAAGCATTAATCGAGACTGGAACATTGGATAACTGCATGCCATAAGTGCTAACTAAACCCAAGGTAAAATCTGAGCCCCGCAGACTTACATCTACCCACCTTTTCCAGCCCAATGCACATGCAAGACCGTTTCATAGCCACAATGTCAACAGAAAATCACTCAACAACCATGATTTTCGATGATGCTGAATGGGAATTTGGGGTTTTACTGAGCTCTATAACAGCAGAAAGTCTCCGCCTTGTAGAAATTTGAAGCTGTTGAAGGGTCCCATTGGAGAAAACCATGGTTAATCATGATACTCTACAGCTTATTTGAGGGAATAGGAAATTTAGAGCGCTAAAAAAAAAAATCACTAAACTCATGGATGGCACCATTCACCCTGGGGCAATACTGCTTTCACCAGTTCCATCATTGCTACTACAATAGCAAAGTGGAAGTCGAACAAAAAAAGACTTGAACAAATTACATAGACTGGAAAATGTAACTGGCCTAATACGGAGCGGTTCCGTCATGAGCCACGGTGGGCGTGTGCTCATGGCGGAACCACTCCGTCATGGCACCCACCCATGGGGGAAGCGCTGGCGCTCCCCCCATGGGCAGCCCATCTGCACCCCCAAGCAGGGATCGCAGCGGAAGTGTTTCCGCTGCCGCCCCCGACGATCCTGGGACGTCAGCGCGCACAGCGCGCGCCGACGTCATCAGGAAGCGCTGGACGCCTGGAAACCATTTGTTTCCAGGCGTCCAGGCGAGCAAGGGGTGAGTTTTTGTGCTCCGGTGGGGCCATATCCTCACGCATTGAGGCATCGGGGGAGAGGAAACAGTGTTTCCTCTCCCCTGATGTCTCAAAGCAGGGCATTCCTGCTGCACGATCGCGCACAGCGTTGCGATCGTGTAGCAGGAATGCCCCCACTAGATACCAGGGATTTTTTTTGTGCAAAGGAAGCGACCCCTTGGGCAAGGGTCGCTTCCTTAGGGGGCTATATTATTTTAAGACTTTTCTGCCTCCCCTGAGGACAGATCGCCCGAATATTTTGGCGTTTCTGGCCCCAGGGGGGGCAGAAAAGCCCACTAGAGCCAGGGATATTTAAAAAAATAAAATGAAAGCGACCCCTTGGGCAAGGGTCACTTCCAGGGGGCATATTTTTTTAAAATGTGTATTCTGCCCCCCCCTGAGGGCAGATCGGCTGGTTTATTTGGCCTTTCTGCCCCCAGGGGGGTTAGAATACCCCACTAGACACCAAGGAGTTCTTTATTTATTTAAAGGAAGCGAGCTCTTGGGCAAGGGTCGCTTCCTTAGGGCCACATTATTTTTAAGACTTTTCTGCCCCCCCTGGGGACAGATCGCCTGCGTTTTTTTGCGTTTCTGGCCCCAGGGGGGGCAGAAAAGCCCACTAGAGCCAGGGATATTTTAAAAAATAAAATGGAAGCGACCCCTTGGGCAAGGGTCGCTTCCAGGGGCCCGTTTATTTGGCCTTTCTGCCCCGGGGGGGGGGCAGAATACCCCACTAGACACCAGGGAGTTCTTTAAAATTTAAATGGAAGCGACCCCCTTGGGCAAGGGTCGCTTCCGGGGGGGGGGGCATTTTGTTTTTTATATGTGTATTCTGCCCCCCCAGAACCCCACTAGACACCAGGGACTAATTTTAAAATTAAAATGGAAGCAACCCCTTGGGCAAGGGTCGCTTCCAAGGGGCATATTTTTTTATATGTGTATTCTGCCCCCCCTGGGGGCAGATCTGCCCGTTTGTTTGGCTTTTCTGCCCCCGGGGGGGGAGGGGGGCAGAAAACCCCACTAGGCACCAGGGATTCTGTTTTGTGTGTAATGGAAGCAACATGGTTGCTTCCAAGGGGGTAAAATTTGCTTAATGTTTTTTCTGCCCCTCCTGGGGACAGATCTGCCCCCTTTTTTTGCCTTTCTGCTCTAGACGGGAGGGGGAGGCAGAAAACCCTACTAGGCACCAGGGATTTATTTATTTTGCAAGGGAGGCACATTTCTGTCTGCTGTTTTCTGCCCCACCTGGGGGACAGATCGGCCTGGCAGACAACCTCACCTGATCCCTTGGGCAAGATCACCCCCCATTTTTCTCAGTCCTATTTGAAGCCCCATCTGGCAGATTGACTATTTGGGTAGTGACATAGCGTTTTATAATGTTAACTGTTTTATTTCTTGTGAATTGCAATTGTAATGCTTTATTTCTCCCTTTTTGTTCTAGTTCAAGGCTTTTGCTCTTTAGACTGTTCCAGGTTGCGGTTTCGTTACTGGTGGTTCTGCTGTTTGTGTAGTTGCATGTGTTTGGTAAGAGACTTTTTTTTGCACAATGTAAATGAGTTTCATTTCTCTGCATGAATGTGTTTTTTGCAAATGGTGTGATAATAGCAGTATGTTTGGCTTCTGTTTTTTGAGTGTCAAAAACTTTTTTGCATTTGTGCTTGATGTGTATTTTGTTGTCTTGTGAGTAATTGGTTTTGTTTTTTTCTTTCTAGTGGGATATCGTTGGTTTTTGCTGTCTCTCTGCAGAGTAGGTGCTGGTGAGTGTAGCTGTCTCTTGCAAGTGAATCGTATAGTTTTTGAGTATATAGATCTTTGTGATAAAGGTACACATTTTTTTACTTACTTATTTTGCACAGTGTTGGTTGTTGTTGACTTGTTTGTGCAGTCTCCTTTCTTAGTAAGGATAATGGCTAGCCGCAGGATTACCGCTCAGCAGGTTGTTGGTATGCTTTTCGAGTCTTCCTCTGACCATGGTTCAGAGACTGACTCTGCATCTGAGGCAGAGGAGGGTGGGGAAGATTCAGGCAGTGAGTTTTCTCTCCACATGGAATCATCAGATGATGAAGCTACTCTCAGTGCAGATGAAGCTACTCTTAGTGCAGATGAAGCTACTCTTAGTGCGGATGAAGTGCCTGTTTTAGAGGAGGACATTGAGGTGCCGATAGTGCAGCAAGAGGCATCTTGGCTGCAGCCTGGGGCTGCAAGGCTTCCAGTTGGAAGTGATGACCTCTGGGTTGCCCCAGGCATGGTGCAGTCAGCATTGCCAGACTTTACTGGTGTTCCAGGGTGTAGAGTGAATACAGAAATTTTTTTGCTGATAAATTTTATTCAGTTGTTTATGGACGATGTATTTTTGGCAGAGATTGTTGAGCAGACTAATTTGTATGCCGAACAGTTTTTGAGGGACAACAGTGCCAGCCTTAAGCCCCACTCTAGAGCTACCCGGTGGACTCCCACAAATCTGGAAGAGATGAAGAAGTTCTTGGGTTTAACTTTTTGATGGGCTTGCTAAGGAAGCCATCAATGTCTTCATATTGGTCTACTAGTCCCTTGATGGCAACGGCTATATTTCCGGCAGTCATGAGTCGTGATAGGTATTTGCTTCTGCTTCGGATGCTGCATTTTGTCGATAATGGTTTAGCGTTGCCACGAGATCACCCTGAGTGTGACCGTCTTTTTAAGATTCGGCCTGTCATTGATCACTTTGTAGATCAATTTTCTGAGATCTATGCTCCAGGGAAAGAAATAGCAGTGGATGAGTCTTTGGTCTTGTTCAAGGGCCGCTTGGTTTTTAGGCAATACATTCCTAGTAAGAGGGCACGCAATGGAATTAAGCTGTATACGCTCTGTGACAGTAGGACTGGATATGTCTCTAATTTCAGGATGTACACCGGTAAGGAATCCAGGATTAATCCCCCTGGTTCTCCGTCCACTATTGGAGTGACTGAGAAAATTGTGTGGGAACTTGGTAGAGGACTTTTTAACAAAGGTCACCATTTATATGTAGATAACTTCTACACTGGTGTGCGGTTGTTCAGGGAATTGGCCAAAGTGGACACTGTTGCTTGTGGCACAATCCGCTCTAATCGTAAAGGTTTCCCAAAAGAACTAGTTTGTCAAAAGCTTGTGCGGGGACAGTGCGTTGCGTTGCGAGGAACTTCTAGCTGTGAAGTTTTCAGACAGGAGAGATGTCTACATGCTGACTACCATCCATGATGAAAGCACTTCACCTGTGACAGTTTGGGGTCAGGTTGCTGAAGTGCGCAAACCTGTGTGCATTTTAGACTATAATAGGCACATGGGTGGTGTTGATAGAGTATATCAGAGGTTGGAACCTTACACTGCTCTTCGTAAGGCTTACATTTGGTATAAGAAGTTGGCTATCCATCTTTTCCACTTGGCAACCTTTAATGGTTTTGTTGTATTCAAGGATTCTTGTCCTGAGTCAAAGATGACTTTTGCTAAGTTTTAGGAGTCTGTAATAGGCAGCCTTGTTCTGGTGGAACAGGCAAGTGTTCCTAGAGTTGGAGTGGTGGAGGATGTGGCTAGAATGAAAGATCGCCACTTTCCTGATCACATTCCTCCCACACCCTCAAAAGACTTTCCCAGTAGGAGATGTAGAGTCTGTTGGCGAAGAGGTACGCGGAAGGAGACTCTTATGTACTGCCCTGAGTGTCCTTCTAACCCTGGGCTGTGTGTGCCTGCTTGTTTTAGAATGTACCACATGCAAAAGAATTTTTGGGAGCATCCATGAGTGGTAAAGTGAACTGCCTGGGCTCTATTGTTTTATATTTTTTGTTCAGTTTCAAGGTTGGCATTTGTGCAATGTATTTAGTTTCAGATTTCGTGTTAGTAGATTTGTATCTATTTGCAATTTGTTTGTGTTTTCTCTTTTGTATAAAAAAATCCTAAATGTGATGGCGGTGTGTGTAGGCTGGCACTTGGCTGGTGGTGTGCGTGGACTGGCGCTTGGCTGGCAGTGTGTTTGGACTGGCGCTTGGCTGGCGGTGTGCGTGGACTGGCGCTTGGCTGGCGGTGTGCGTGGACTGGCGCTTGGCTGGCGGTGTGCGTGGACTGGCGCTTGGCTGGCGGTGTGCGTGGACTGGTGCTTGGCTGGCGGTGTGCGTGGACTGGCGCTTAGCTGGCGGTGTGCGTGGACTGACGCTTGGCTGGCGGTGTGCGTGGACTGGCGCTTGGCTGGCGGTGTGCCTGGCCTGGCGCTTGGCTGGCGGTGTGCCTGTACTGGCGCTTGGCTGGCGGTGTGCCTGGACTGGCGCTTGGCTGGCGGTGTGCCTTGACTGGCGCTTGGCTGGCGGTGTGCCTGGACTGGCGCCTGGCTGGCGGTGTGCGTGGACTGGCGCCTGGCTGGCGGTGTGCGTGGACTGGCGCTCGGCTGGCGGTGTACGTGGACTGGCGCTTGGCTGGCGGTGTGTGGGTAGTGACTTGCTGCTGGTCACTACACACTGCTAGCCAAACGCCACTCCACGCAATCCGTGAGCTGGTGTGGTTGCTTTGTCAGGAATGTGGGCGTGTGAAAGTGATGGGCCCTTGAATGGCGCTGTCTGCTGGTGTGAGTGTTGTAATGTACTGGGCCCGCAGCTGGCGGTGTGAATGGTTTTGTATGTGTCACACGTATGAAAGGTGTATGTATGAATGCCCTGTAAAGAGGTTGGTGCCTTGTCGTGGCTTTACAGCTCACGAGCTGTGAGTCAATGGTCCAGTTTCTCGTCCTTTCAATTATTAACAGTCATTTCATTTTTGTGAAATCTCTGGTTAATAGAACTGTATATACTGAACCATCACTCACCCTCATGCCAAATCCAACCAGTATGTCTGTGTGCTTGAGGAAAAGGTGGTTGTGCAGAAATATTTGTCTTTTCTGTCTTTCTCAAGCAGGGTGTACCTTGTCCATTTTTGTGAATGTTGTAATGTGTTGGTTTCGTGCCTGGTGGTGTGAATGGTCTTGTGTATATCACGTATGAAAGGTGTGTGAATGGCCTGTAAAGCGGGTGGGGCCTTGACGTGGCTTTACAGCTCACGAGCTGCGAGTCACTGGTTCAGTTTTTTCTCCTTTCAATTATAGACAGTGCATTTCATTTTTGTGAAATCTCTTGTTAATAAAATTTTATATACTGAACCATCACTCGCCCTCGTGCCAAATCCAACCAGTATGTGTGTGTGCTTGAGGAATAGATGGCTGTGCAGTAATCTTTGTCTTTTTTGTCTCTCTGCCAAGGTGTACATTCCATCTAACAATAACCTACCAACTGTAGATATTGTCGTAAACTAAACACCCATGGGAGTACATGGTGATGTCTCTCTTGTGGATCACAACAAGTTATCTTACCCACAATGTCCTGCAAACCTCAAAATGTGTCTGTCACATTTTCCTTGCATTATTGTGCCAAAATTTTCACGCTGCAGAAAGAAACAACAAATGTCCTACCCCGCGCCTTTCTCCAAGTATCCCAATAGAAATGGTACCTCACTCGCGTGGGTGGGTCAAGGACCCGCGACAGGCAAGGGCCCAAAACCTAGTGAGGCGATATCAAAATTACCTATCACAAACCAACCTGGTTTTCAAAGGGTGTCCCATGAGTTTTTAGCCCCGTGCTCGGCGGCCAGCTAGGGAAACCTACCAAACCCACACATTTCTGAAAACTAGACACCCGGGGATTCCAGGGAGGTATGGCTTGCGTGGATCCCCCAACGTTTTCTTACCCAGAATCCCCTGCAAACCTCAATTTTAGCTGAAAAAAAATCACTTTTTCCACACATTTTTGTGTGGGAAAGTTGTGGCATCAGCGGGCTGACACAAATTTCCTACCACCCAGCGTTCCCCAGGTCTCCCGATAAAAATGGTGCCTCACTCGTGTGGGAGGCCCAAGTACCCGCGACAGGCAAGGGCCCAAAACGTATTGAGGCGACATCAAAATTGCCTATCACAAAACGACCTGGTTTTGACAGGGGGGTCCACCTGGGTTTTTGGCCCCGTGCTCGGTGGCCAGCTAGGGAAACCTACCAAACCCACACATTTCTGAAAACTAGACACCGGGGGATTCCAGGGAGGTATGGTTAGCGTGGATCCCCCAACGTTTTCTTACCCAGAATCCCCTGCAAACCTCAAATTTAGCTGAAAAATGCACTTTTTTCAACAAATTTTTGTGTGGGAAAGTTGTGGCATCACCGGGCTGACACAAATTTCCTACCACCCAGCGTTCCCCCAGGTCTCCTGATAAAAATGGTGCCTCACTCGTGTGGGAGGCCCAAGTACCCGCGACAGGCAAGGGCCCAAAACATTTTGTGATAGGCAATTTTGATGTCGCCTCAAGCCATACCTCCCTGGCATCCCCCGGGTGACTAGTTTTCAAAAATGTATAGGTTTACTAGGTTTCCCTAGGTGCCTGCAGAGCTAGGGTTCAAAAACTACAGCTAGGCACTTTGCAAAACAAGGGTAATTTTTCACTGTGAAAATGTGGTGTGTCCACCTTGCGTTTTGGGCCGTTTCCTATCGCTGGCACTAGGCCTACCCACACAAGTGAGGTGCCATTTTTCTCGGAAGACTTTGGGGAACGCAGGGTGGGTGAAATTTTGTGGATCCACACAGATTTCAGAACTTTCCACCACAGAAAAGTGAGGAAAATGTGTTTTTTTGGACAATTTTTTAGGCTTGCAAGGGATTCTGGGTAACAGAACCTGGTGAGAGCCAGTCAAGTCACCCCATCCTGGATTCCCCTGGGTGTCTAGTTTTCAAAAATGTATAGGTTTGCTAAGTTTCCCTAGGTGCCGGCAGAGCTAGGGTTCAAAAACTACAGCTAGGCACTTTGCAAAACAAAGGTCATTTTTCACAGTGAAAATGTGGTGTGTCCACCTTGCGTTTTGGGCCGTTTCCTGTTGCGGGCACTAGGCCTACCCACACAAGTGAGGTACCATTTTTCTCGGAAGACTTTGGGGAACGCGGGGTGGGTGGAATTTTGTGGATCCGTGCAGATTTCAGAACTTTCCACCACAGAAATGTGAGGAAAATGTGTTTTTTTTGATAATTGTTTAGGTTTCCAAGGGATTCTGGGTAACAGAACCTGGTGAGAGCCAATCAAGTCACCCCATCCTGGATTCCCCTGGGTGTCTAGTTTTCAAAAATGTATAGGTTTGCTAGGTTTACAGAGGTGCCGGCAGACCTAGGGTTCAAAAACTACAACTAGGCACTTTGCAAAAAAATGGTCATTTTTCACTGAAAATGTGGTGTATCCACCTTGCGTTTTGGGCCGTTTCCTGTCGCTGGCACTAAGCCTACCCACACAAGTGAGGTACCATTTTTCTCGGAAGACTTTGGGGAACACGGGGTGGGTGGAATTTTGTGGATCCACGCAGATTCCAGAACTTTCCACCACAGAAATGTGAGGAAAATGTGGTTTTTTTTTTTACAATTATTTAGGTTTGCAAGGGATTCTGGGTAACAGAACCTGGTGAGAGCCAGTCAAGTCACCCCATCCTGGATTCCCCTGGGTGTCTAGTTTTCAAAAATGTATAGGTTTGCTAGGTTTCCCTAGGTGCCGGCAGAGCTAGGGTTCAAAAACTACAGCTAGGCACTTTGTAAAAAAAGGGTCATTTTTCACTGTGAAAATGTGGTGTGTCCACCTTGCGTTTTGGGCCGTTTCCTGTTGCGGGCACTAGGCCTACCCACACAAGTGAGGTACCATTTCTCTCGGAAGACTTTGGGGAACGCGGGGTGGGTGGAATTTTGTGGATCCGTGCAGATTCCAGAACTTTCCACCACAGAAATGTGAGGAAAATGTGTTTTTTTGACAATTTGTTAGGTTTGCAAGGGATTCTGGGTAACAGAACCTGGTGAGAGCTAGTCAAGTCACCCCATCCTGGATTTCCCTGGGTGTCTAGGTTTCAAAAATGTATAAGGGTTGCTAGGTTTCCCTAGGTGCCGGCAGAGCTAGGGTTCAAAAACTACAGCTAGGCACTTTGCAAAAAAGGGTCATTTTTCACTGAAAATGTGGTGTGTCCACCTTGCGTTTTGGGCCGTTTCCTGTCGCTGGCACTAAGCCTACCCACACAAGTGAGGTACCATTTTTCTCAGAAGACTTTGCGGGACACGGGGTGGGTGGAATTTTGTGGATCCACGCAGATTCCAGAACTTTCCACCACAGAAATGTGAGGAAAATGTGTTTTTTTGACAATTGTTTAGGTTTGCAAGGGATTCTGGGTAACAGAACCTGGTGAAAGCTAGTCAAGTCACCCCATCCTGGAGTCCCCTGGGTGTCTAGGTTTCAAAAATGTATAAGGGTTGCTAGGTTTCCCTAGGTGCCGGCAGAGCTAGGGTTAAAAAACTGCAGCTAGGCACTTTGCAAAAAAAGGGCCATTTTTCACTGTGAAAATGTGGTGTGTCCACCTTGTGCTTTGGGCCGTTTCCTGTCGTGGGCAGAAGGCCTACCCACACAAGTGAGGTACCATTTTTATTGGTAGACTTAGGGTAACAGAATTGTAGAGCAACTGTTATTACCTATTGACTTTCGATGCATTTCTGCCTTCCAAATTAAAGACAATGTGTAAAAAAGAAGTCATTTTGAAAAATGACCTATAATTCTCATGCTAGTATGGGTACTCCCAATTTCGGAAATGTGCAAATATCTAGTGTTTCTAAACTCTATATTTTGTTCCCATTTCAGAAATACATAGGTGTCTTTCATACCGATTTTTCCATTTATACATTTTCCCAAAATAATTGCTATATACCCGGTACATAATAAAAAACCATTGCAAGACGCTGCACAGTTATTGGCTCTGGGTTCGTCGGGTTCTTGGTGAACCTACAAGTCCTATATATCCCCACAACCAGAAAGGTCCAGCGAATGTAACTTTATATTGCTTTCAAACAGCTGTCATAATTAGAAGAAGTTACAGGTGAAAAAGTTGACACAAATGGCTGTTTTTTTCAACTAATTTTAAATTTTTCCTATATTTAACTGTTAGTTTCTATGAAGAAACTTTGAAGGATCTACACAAATGACCCCTTGCTGAATTCAGAATTTTGTCTACTTTTCTAAAATGTATAGCTTTCCAGGATCCATTATTGCTTTCATACCCATTTCTACCATTAACTGGAAGGAGGTTGCAAGCACAAAAAATAGCAAAAATAGGCTATGTCCCAGAAAAATGCCAAAAATGTGTAAAAGATTTTGGTTTTCTGACAAAAGTCTGCTTGTCCCTGAAAGCTGGGAAGATGGTGATTTCAGCACCACAACCCCTTTTTTGATACCATTTGCAGGGAAAAAACCAGACGCTTTCATCTGGAGCCCTTTTTTCCCATTTTTCCAAAAAAACACAAAATTTAGCTGTATTTTGGCTAATTTCTGGGTCCCCTCCAGGGGACTCCACAAACCCTGGGTACCTTTAGAATCCCCATGATGTTGGAAAAAAAAGGACACAAATTTGGCGTGGATACCTTATGTGGTCAAAAAGTTACAGGGGCCTAAGCGCGAACTACCCCAAATAGCCAAAAAAAGGCTTAGCACAGGGGGGGAAAAGGCCTAGCAGCGAAGGCGTTAAGGGAGGCAAATACCCTCTAGTGAGCACACTGTGGTAAGGTCAGCAGAGCAATAACAGAGGAAAAATGAGGGAATAAAACACACTACAGGGTCTGCAGGGAGCTTTATTTGGGTGTCCCTGGGCCAGGATTAAAAAACAGGAACACTGCAGGAAAAATTAACCCTGCTTACTCATGTCACTAGGATGGGTCAACATGTTTCTGCCTATAACCCTCAGAAGGGATGTTAAGGCATGATGAGGACCTATAGTGATATTGCTGCTGCTATATTAGTGCTCAAGAACAGAAAATGTACTACAAAATACAGAATACAAAACTGTCCAGTGCTCCCAATCAGATCCAAATGGTGAGAGGATCCACTGGCGGTCACCTGTAAGGATCCACTGGTGGTCACCTGTAAGGAAACATGTGTAAGTCTATTAAAGCCACTCAAGGCGTAAGGTTCAAGGCATTTTCTACCCTACAAACCATTTATAGGAAAGAATCAAAGGAAAAGAGATCAGAAACGAGGAAAAAGAAGACTCGAGGTATTCTAAAAAGACACAATATGTTGTGAAGGTAAAGCACGTAGTCACCTCTGGTGTGGGATTGTTGAAAACACAGCAAAGGCTATTGCATGTAGTGGTTACTCAAGCTGGGAGTCAGATGTCATTGGAGAGCTCTCAAAACCACCTTACGGTCACATGTAGCGGTTACTAAAGCAGGGCAGGTATATGCATGCAAAATATGAAGTCAGGTATGGGAAACTCACAACAGCAGCTCAGAGACTGATTATAGCCAGATTTTGTCAGACATATAGGGTAAATTTACTTTGGTTTGATGCAATAACAACATTGGAGGGGCATCATAGTCTACTTGTACGCTGCACAATTGTTCTAATAAAATAAAACAAGCGGTGCAGACAAATATCAGTAAGTTGAAACAGGGACCGCTCGTTTAAAAATTATTGGTATGTTGGTATTTAAAAACATAGGTGCCATGATTCTGAGCAGACCCCAGCCGAAGCGGATGACTTAGAACACTAAATACTATCCCGTCATCCGACAGGGAGGCCCCGCTCTTGAATGCACAATTAGGATTAAAAAAAACACAAATAAGGCTAGGACCATGTGGAAGTGATATCAACCACATTGTCATGAAAGGGGGCTCAGGCTCTGTCTCAGTCTCACCTCCTACAGCCGCCTTTTCTGGCTGCTAGTAATGCCTGGTCGGGGGCAGCAAACACACCCGTAAGAGCCATTAAGAAAGGTGCTCTGACGCACCGTAATCAAAGACCAGCTGGGAGTCCAATGCACAGTGTCACGTGCACATGGAGCTGCTGAGACTCGTAGTCCAGCCTCTCCCAATGCATAAACTGAAACTTGCGAGTGTGCGCTTGTATCAATAAAGGGCCGCTAATAATTTCATACCACTGAGCCCACCTGGAAGAAAATAAAACATAAGAAATATGTAAGCGTGTGAAGGAAGTTGGAGATGTATCCACAGGTGTATTACTGTGTGAAATACACTGTTGATGACTGAATGCCTAGTATGTAGGAACGGCATTGGCATGGGAGCCAAGGGACAGATTATTTCTTCACTTACACTGTAAGGTTCAGAATGTCAATGCGGGTACCCATGGGACAGTGACTGACCCCATATACTATCCGCAAGGTTATTTCCACCACAGTCCATTTATAATGACTGGATAACAAGTATGTAAAGCATAAGGAGCCAGAGCATAGGGATGAACAGACTATTCCCTTTAGTGGTCTGTAAGGTTCAGAACACACATTTTTGTTCCTTGATAAAAAAAGAATTGTGAGATGCTTGTGACTAGTAGTGGAATGTGGGACTTACCGAACACTGTCCAGTGTAGATCCTCAGCTTGGAGTCCCTTTCCCAGAAAGTGATTGGTCAGTTTGGCAGCTTGCCTTCTGTATCTAATCACGCTTTAATGCTCAGTAATGCGAGTTTTTATCTTGCATGTCATCAAGCCGAAGTATCGCAGTTCACAGGGGCACAAATTCAGGTCCATCAATCGATCACTATTGCAATTAGTGTGCTGTCTCTGTTCCCAGGGCTTATCTGTCCCAATATCAATCTGGGTAGAGTGTGTCGTCTGTGCACATACACCACAGGAACCACAGGGAAAATGACCTTGTACAAGTGGTAACCCCCAGAGTGTATTAGATCTGGTGGCATTGGTGATTTTCGGCCTTGTGTGTACAAATCTGCCCTTCAGATTCTGACTGCGTTTGAAGGCAAACAGCGGACGTGGGATAGATTTAGCCCATTTATTCAGGATGCACCGGTTCTTACAGATGGATTTTTTAATAATCCCTGAAAAGCTGCAAAATGTGTTCAGCACATCAGCCTCCCAATGGGTGGTTTAGGTGGCCTGATGTGCATCACAGTTGTTGTTCCGAGCTCTTTGGCTGATTTGCGTATAAGTGACCAAGCCAATACAGTAAGTTTGATCTTACCTGGCTCGAGAAGGCTGGGTGCAAAGTTGTGCTGGCTGTCCTTGGTGCTGAAGCAGGAGCAACAGGAGAGCTGGTTTTACCACTTACTCACTTTGACAGGCGGTGCAGCCTTTGAAGCTCACCGCCTAGATGAGCCACTTCACTAGCCATTCTGTCAGAGAGGGAGGTGTGACCTCCTTCCCGTCCAGGCCATTGTTTCTGACTTCTGGGAGAGTTCACACCTCCTGGCAGGGGGTCAGATTCCTGTCTTGGAGGTAGCAGCCACGGACTGGCAGACAGAGCACAGGAAAAGCTAGGGCAACCAGGTGGGCAACCTCTATGGTAGCCACCTGGGTGCATGCCACATCGTCCTCGACATGAGATTCGAGTCAGGGGTGATGAGGCACATTGTTTGACAACAAATATGACATATTTAGGAGATACCATAATGGAGCTGCCAACCTCAGGTTTGCCCAGGTGCCAGCCTATGTTATCCTATGGACCCTCTATCACTTATAGTAGCCTTTAATTGTAAAGGCTACTATAGGGACATATATGCTTGCACTTACGTGTCCACGCCTCTAATATAATGCACCCTGCCTCCTGGGCTCAGGAGACCTTCCTTAGGGGGAATGGCATATATTAAAAGCAGTGCATTGACTTGGCCACACATGGTGAGGGCAAAGTCGAGTTCGAACAGCTTGCACTGTACCTGCGCCTGTCAGTAGTTTACTTGGGTCACTCAGGGTGATACAAACAGTGCTTCAGGCCCTGGAGACCCCTTTAACACCCATGCCTTGTGTACCACTGGTACCATACACTAGGGACTTATAAAGGGGTTAAAGTCCTTTGCCAATTGGGGTTCCTAATACACACATCAGTTTTAGGAAAAGAGCACTGGCACTGGGGCCTGGTTAGCAGGCTTCAGTGCACTGTCAGAGTTGAAAACCAGCACCTAGTAGTCCAAATGGGGCAAAAAGTGGAAGGCATCTGCAACAAGGCCTGGTTTATAACACAATTATATTCTTATGTATGTAGAAAATGAACTTGACCACCATAAGCAGTTGTTCTCCAAAATCTCAAAAACAGGGCTTACATGGAGCAAAAAAAATATACATTGAATTTGAAAATAATGTAATTCTTTTTCTATCTATGCTTAGAAGATGGAATCTCACCAAACACATGCAAAGTATGAAATATACATTAAGTGGCAGTTCCAAAGACAGCCACAGAAGCTAGAAGTTTCAGAGCTAGTAAATTACTGTGGTAGATTTTGCGACAGTCACCAAACCACTACCAACCCTTACAAAAGCAAAGCCACGTGGATTGTGACAAAAGTACATCAGAGGGTGTTAAACAGTACATGCAACTAACTCCAAGTGCATACGACTTTGACATAATATGCCCCACCCTCAATCACTGAACAGTAGACAACGCCCAGTTGGCTTGGAAGCAATTCTCAATTAATGAGAACATCCCAAACAGAACGTTCAAGGAAACAGCTGCTTTGAGCTATGAAAATTAGTGGATGATGAAGACCACTGTTTAGCAAAATACCACCACAAATGGGACCGCTCATGAAGCCAAGATCTTGTCAACTGCAGCTGGAGTAACCTACTATGTGGCAAGAAACGAAACATCAGCAGCAACCGGAAAGACCTCGCACTTACCCCCCTGGTAACTTGGATTACTAGGTAGCTTAAACAATGGAAGAGCATTTCTCAATAATTTTAGAAAGGAAAGGATATTATGTTGCACACTAATCACAGCATGCATGAAAAATATTAATAAAGTTGAGGTGTCTACCATTTTAGAACATACTCGATATCCAGCATTCCATGTGCCCAGGCATATGTGTGTGCCCCATCAGGGACATTGTCATTCTGCACTATCCTGCCTCTCCAGCAGTTCCCATCACACATTATGTGCTCGGTAAAAACAAAAAAGAAGAAGTTCGAAGTAGATGGACATTGTAATGGCCAATAAAAACCAGCACACAAGATCGTTTGTCCCTTGGTGGTCGTCATTTTTTACTTAACATGACAAGGTCAGAAGAAAACAGCATTCATTATTCAAAATAACAACTGTTCCTAAATTCTCTTAATTTATGTATGTTTTTGATTTAAACATCATGTTGGTAGTTTTCCTTAGCACCAGAATTTACTCCCTTACGTTTAGCTTGCTCATTTTAACCCTGATTGTACCAAAGACACCTGAACTTTTTTTTAGCCACGGACAACGCAGCAGACGCCTCATTGCCCATTTTAATTGCATCCTCGAAAAGCATGTTTTTCAATAAAGTTGACACCACATGAGAACTTCAAAATATCTTTGATAAACAGAACTGCATATGTTTGAAGTATGTTTCCAAACCAAAGTCTTCCAACTGTGTACTGATATTAGCTTGTTTTTTCTATACCACTTTATTGGTGTTTCCGTTTTTCGAAGCTTTTCCAAATAAAATATGTTGCTGTCACACACTATAAATGGTACTAAATTTTTCCATCAATAAACATGAAAGGGTAACAACCCTGACAGAACTGAAACTCACTAACTACACAACAAACCAGATGGGAGCAGCAATCCCTTAACTCGCTGTGCCATCTTGCTGACACTGGTGCCAGCTTTCTAGAACGGTCCTTCAAGGAGCTACTCAGCCCTGAACTAAGTGCAATGGTTTACAGGTCTGCTATTGCTCACTATTGATTGAGCACACTCCTGTATTAGGTAAGGACGAATTAGTGTACAAAGGACAGGTCATTTATTCTGGAATGGCTAGCAGAATGACCAGTCCGGAGAGGGCACGTGGCTGCTCTGAAGTAGCAAGTTCGTCCTGGTAAAAACATTTAGCTTCGAATTTGAAACAATTATGAAGCAAAACAAATGTCAAGCAGGACCACTCCGGAGGCTGTTTCCAAACAAGGCTCTAGAAAACTATATGAAGTTGAAGGACCGCCACTGAACGCTGCTTGATGGTTAAGGCAAGGCGGGCGTAAAGCCTGTGGTTTCGCCTGGTAAAATTATTTACATGACTTTATGGAGCTTGAAATAATCCTATGGGCCAAATCTAAGGCTGTATGAGAAAGGACTTTAATTGATTTCACTGACTTTCCAGAAGATTTTTACAGCCTTCAAAGAGTTCAGAGCTATACCAGACAGACTCTATCTGACAACATACCTTCTTCAGACAGGTTCTCTTGGTTGACGCTGTTCCCCCACAGCCTCTAAATATGTATCTTTGGTCCAGGCAAAGAATTCAGACAAAATACTATTCCAAGTTTGCTTTCTTCCAGGAATTCTTAGGTCTAGTCCAGTGACTTTAATAATTTTGGATGAAGGTGCTGTGAAGATTCACTCACCTGGAAGCATGTCCACAGTCTTCCAAAAAATGTTGCCTAGCAGGCAATAAAAATGTGGCCATAGAGTGAAGTAGCCGGGCTGCTTTTATTTTTATTTATTTTTTTTATTTCACTGGTGCTTAGGGATAAAGAAATACAATAAGCTTTTGCATCGATTTCTACATCAAGCCTTGAGAGCACTTAAGTTCCAGTGAACACTGCTTTCGTTATTGAACTGTACAAAAATAAAAAATGTAAAAACTTTATCTGGTGAAATACAGAAGGTATTAGAACTCATCATGTTAAGTCAAGTTCTGGCAGATACCTTTCTATAAGGCTAAAGACTGAAAACAGGTCAGAAAAAGATACTTTTTAAACCGCAATTTATTTGAGAACAATATAAATGTTAATATAGTATTAAGAACGAAAGGTGGTATCCGAGACATGTAGAAGCAGTTAAAATACTTAAATAGAAAACATACAGTACCAAAGGCAAACGTTCAACAACACCAGCATTTTATAGCAAAACAGAAAACGTATAGCGTATGGTGTACAATAGGAAGGAAATATGCTGAGTGAATGTGGATCGGCCCTCATCTGTTCTCAAACTGCACACTGGTATGCCTGTTAAGAACCACACTAATTGCTAGAATCAAGTAACATGTCCAGGCATTAAAAGGATCCCTTAAAGAGTATAACCACGAAAAGCAAAAGACAATCTAAATTGGGATATCTACAGATTTCAGGCACTAGACTACCATGCAGAAGTGAACAACCAGTGCCTCTTCCAGCAGAAGAGTAAAGTGCATTGTGGTATTGTCAGAAAATTATGGTGACAAGGCATATGACGGGAGGACCCCATAATTCAGAAAGGCACAAAGAGTTACAAGCACAAATTCTCGTCCAGATGTCACAGGCGGTTAATTAAATGTAAGGACTCCAAAAAGATGTTACTGTCAATATCATCAAATATTCATGATACAGCCAGAAGTAGTGGTGTGAGTGCAGCAAGAGATCATTATCTAGGCCGCACTCTACCGCTGTACTATGCTCGAGATTCAATTTAACTGTAGTTGAAAGGGCGTGGTTAGAGCAACTCCTCTTTTCTAGCTTGTTTTGAGAAAGCTGGGATGACCCAACCAATAACATAAGTGGTTTAATACACGTTCTGGCAGCATTAGGAGACAAAGGCCCGCCATCTTAAGACCGGACAATCTCCTTACAGAACGCGAACTGTACAATTTACACATAAATAACAAGATAATGGTGTGTCGGTTTTCAGTGGTTACATTTTATGATTTTTGTGGTTTTGGGTGATGGACTTAATCAACAGCATGATAACTATTTGCTTTCTGAAACAAATGCAAATACTAAAGTCATACACGCATTAGTGCATGAAGGACGCACAAGGGCGCAGCTAGGCTCAACGGAATGCGTTCATAGTAAGTAAAAACACCTGGACAACTACTTTATTCAAATATAGATGCGTCTTGCTTTAAAAGATATGAATATATGGAAACCCGGCGCCAACATATAGGTAACAACCTGTTCCGCAGAGCATCTGCGTTAAAAGCTAAGCCGTAGTTGCTAAGAAGTTATTATTAAACATTCCCTAATGTTTCCACGTCCTGTGTCTTACTCAAAGCACTTGCAAATGCAATTACTCATCAGTTCATGGCCTAATGTGTCCTCGTTGTGTTTCTCTGATAAGGATGGAGACGCATGAGTGAATTAGAACCAGCATGCAGCGTGACCTTGGTATCCGCGTTGAATGTGTAAATGTGGTTCGGGATGTGTATCAAGGCGTGAGTGCATGCCACAGGGATTTAAGACACATTTCTGCAATGCAAGCAGGACGTGGGGTGGCGATGCGGGGGAATGTACATCTTGGAACCTGCTTACACGAGATAAACATTAATCAGTTTAAAAAACATTTGAAACTTCATGTCCAACACAAACGTAAGGCAGATTTTTTCTTCTTCAAATTAACTCTCAGCGTGCTACTGCAAAACGTTCGGTTTGATGCATTAAGTGCAATTGTGCTGCTGGGACACAGGCACCGTTTTTACTGCCTCCAATATAGACTTCCATCGCCTGAGAACATGAAAAAGGAAGACAGCTTCTCTGGGTTTTCAGTTTGTCAGATTATATTCATCTCTGCTTTCCTCTGCAGCCTGTAGTAGACAACGGATGGTACCCAGAGTCAGAGATTAGAAAGCTTCCCGGGCCTTTTACAAAGCTTCCAATAGCCGTTTCAGAATTTTTTACGTCTGGCCTACAGACCCGCTGTAGATGTTCATTTTGAAAGACCTATTGTGTTCAATACCAATACTGTAGGCTATGGGGTGAGCCCACTGCTTATCATTCGTCGGCTTTCCTGTTCATCTAATTTGCGTGCTTCTTATTAAATGGGTTTCCTTCCTCTTTTTGAGCTTTTCGTTCCCCAGGAGCCTAGCTTTTTTAGCATTCTTTGGCCTGTATGGCTTTTAGCCTTCCTTCCACTTTTAAATTCAAGGAACTATTTTTTTTCTTTTGCATTGGAGTAGTTGGTTTTTACTGCTCTCTTCCCATGTACTGATTCCCTCTTCACACCCCGGCTTCACTCCTCGTTCTCAGAGTTGTTCTTCCACATTCTAGCTTGTCCATTGTTTCCCCGCACTTCCCAAATGGCTTTTTTTTAAAATGTATTCTGTTAAATAAGAAGCCCCCTCAGATCCTCCCTGCTCACCCCCGATTATCAGAAGCACTGACTTGCTACGTCCTCCACCTCTGCATTGCCCAACCGCGTCAAATGTTTTTACATTCTTTCCGTTTTTTTTTTTTACCTTTTTAAAGCAGGCACAACAATTGCAACTTGCTACTAGGCGGCTCCCCTCTAAAAATGCACTTTTGCTAACATTTTATTTATTTATTTATTTTATTTACAGCTCCAAGATAGGTGTCCACCCATCCTGAAACAGGAAATTAAATAACAGGAAAATAAATATAAAAATAACCCATACCCAATGATCTATGTGTGTGTGGCAGAAAGCGTGTGGGTACATAACTCATTATCTCGTTACATTGGGCGCAAAACTAAACAAATGGCCGCTGCGTCATGATCTATGTGCATGCATGCGGGGCGATGTATGCGTGCGCATACGTCATGACACTGGGGCCGCTGTAGCATCATGACGCATATGTGGTGAAATGTGTGCTTGTATGTCATCACACTGTTTTTTGTCTCAGAATATCAGCAAAAGTATTGGCAAAGCCAAAAGACGAGACCTATTAGCTTTGCAAGAACTTGTTTTTTTCCAGTATGTTAACAACTGTATAAAAAACAGCACATTTTTCATAGTTGGCTCACATTTTTGGTAGGTTCAGTGAAGGCGCTACTGCATCAGGGCGTACTATGGATGGAGAGTGTCTGACCCAGCAAAAACAGAAATACCTGCTCCACCCCCATATCGGAGTTAGGTGCCGAAAAATATGAAAACAGTCTCCAATGCAAGGAGGGGATGGATATTACACATTTATTTCGATATTTATAAAAGGAGCAGGTGCGCACTTTATAAAAGGTAATACATTTTACTACGGGTTCCTAAGTCCGAGTCCTTATATCAGTGTCAAAATCCTAATTGTGTCATGCATCACCCCTGTATATAGCAAACATACCAAAAAGCCATAAAGTATTGGTGGATCAGCATTTCTTTCACAATGCGTGTTTTATTATATGTCAGGTAAATGATGGTATTTCCAAAGAATGCATGCTCATTAAAGCAGGAAGTAAAAGAGCCACTTCATCAGGACAGTCGCACAAAAAGGAGATCTAGTCAAACAAGCATTCGCAAAGCCAATAAGTCTCGCCTATGGAAGAGCTACTGGCTTTGGCAATGTCTCTTAGCCATATTGCACAGAAGTCTGGCTGCTGTTCAGCATGGCTAAACGTTAGTGGAGAGGGGTGGAATAGACTGGAGTAGTTTGGAAGGGGGTTGATTGGGGTACAGTGGATTGGGATAAATTGGGGTAGACTGGGGTAGTGTGGCGGGTATATTGGGGAAGAGTGGGGTGGATTCGAGTGGAGTGGGGTAGATTAGGCTGGAGTAGGGTGGAGTGGGGTAGATTGGGTGGATTAGAGTAGAGTAGACTGGAATGAAGTGATGTACACTGGGGTAGATTGGAGTGGGGTAGATTGGAGTGAGGTAGACTGGAGTGAGGTAGACTGGAGTGGGTGGGGTACTCTGGAGTGGAGTGTGGTAGAGCGGGGTAGAGTGAGGTGGGGTAGAGTGAGGTAGATTGGAGTGGAGCAGATTGGAGTGGAGTACATTGGAGTGGGGTAGATTGGGGTGGGGTGGGGTAAATTGGAGTGGGTTAGATCAGACTGGAGTGGGGTAGATCTGAGTGGAGTCTGGTAGAATGGGGTGGGGTAGTTTGATATCAATGAATGTTTGGCTGCTTGGAGTGGGGGAGATTGGGTAGATTACAGCAGGATAGATTGGAATGGAGTGGGGTAGATTGGAGTGGGGAAGATTTGAATGGGACAGACTGGAGTAGGGTAGTTTGAAGTGGGATAGATTGGAGTGACGTAGATTGGAGTGGGGTAGAGTGGTGTGGGTAGTTTGGAATGGGGTAGATTGGCAAGGGGTATACTGGAATGGAGTGTGGTAAATTGGGGAAGAGTGGAGTGGGATAGATTGAGTGGGGTAGATTGAGTGGAGTGGGGTAAAGTGGGGTGGGGAGGGTGGGGGAGAGTGGGGTAGAGTGGAATAGATTGGGGTAGAAAGGAGTGGGGTAGAAAGGGGTAGGTTAGATTGTAGTGGAGTGGTGTAGATTTGAGTGGAGTGTGGTAGACTGGAGTGGGGTAGACTGGACTGGAGAGGGGTAGATTGGAGTGGGATTGATTATTGGTTTGTAGTTGGATAGACTGGAGTGGGATTGATTGGATTGTAGTTGGATAGATTGGAGTGGAGATTGGGGTGGATTGGGGTAGACTGGTGTGGGGTACACTGAGGTAGATTTGTAGAGTGGAGTGGGATAGATTAAAGTGGAATGGAGATCGGAGTGGAGTGGGGTAAGCTGGAATGGAGTGGTGTAGTTTGGACTGGGGTAGATTGAGGTGGAGTGGAGTGGGGTAGATTGGAGTGGGTTGGATTGGGACAGAGAGGGGTAAATTGGAGTGGGGTAGATATGAGTGGAGTGGGGTAGAGTGGAGTAGATTAGTGTGGCGTGCTGTAGATTGGGGTAGAGTGTGGTAGAATAGAGTGGAGTGGAGTGGTGTGCGGTTAACTGGGTTAAACTGAGGTGAGTAGAGATGAGTGGAGTGGGATAGATTGGAGAGGAGTGGAATAGATTGAAGTGGAGTGGGGAAGATTAGGGTGGTGTGGAGTGGGGTAGATTGTAGTGGAGTGGGGTAGACTGTAGTGGTGTGGAGTGGGGTAGATTGGATCGTAGTGGACTGGGGTGGGTAGATTAGAGTGGAGTGGGGTAGATTAGAGAGGAGTGGGGTAGACTGGAATGGGGTGGGGTAGAGTGGAGTGTGGTAGACTGGAGTGGGGTAGACTGGACTGGAGAGGGGTAGATTGTAGTGGGATTGATTATTGGTTTGTAGTTGGATAGACGAGTGGGATTGATTGGATTGTAGTTGGATAGATTGGAGTGGAGATTGGGGTGGATTGGGGTAGACTGGTGTGGGGTAGACTGAGGTAGATTTGTAGAGTGGAGTGGGATAGATTAAAGTGGAGTGGAGATCGGAGTGGAGTGGGGTAAGCTGAAATGGAGTGGTGTAGTTTGGACTGGGGTAGATGGAGGTGGAGTGGGGTAGATTGGAGTGGGTTGGATTGGGGCAGAGAGGGGTAAATTGGAGTGGGGTAGATTGGAGTGGAGTGGGGTAGAGTTGAGTAGATTAGTGTGGCGTGCTGTAGATTGGGGTAGAGTGTGGTAGAATAGAGTGGAGTGGTGTGGGGTTAACTGGGTTAAACTGAGGTGAGTAGAGATGAGTGGAGTGGGATAGATTGGAGAGGAGTGGAGTGGAATAGATTGAAGTGGAGTGGGGTAAATTAGGGTGGTGTGGAGTGGGGTAGATTGTAGTGGAGTGGGATAGACTGTAGTGGTGTGGGGTAGATTGGATCGTGGTGGGTTGGGTAGATTAGAGTGGAGTTGGGTAGATTAGAGAGGAGTGGGGTAGACTGGAATGGGGTGGGATAGAGTGGAGTGGGGTAGATGGAGTGGGGTAGATGGAGAGGAGAGGGGTAGATGGAGTGGAGTCTGATAGATTGGAGTCCATTGGAGTAGATTGTATTGAAGTGGGGTAGATTAGAGTATATTGGGGTAGACTGGAGTGGGATAGATTGGGGTAGACCGGGGTGGAGTGGAGTAGACTGGGGTAAACTGGAGTGGGGTAAGTGGTGTGGAGTGGAGGGTCGTAGAGGGGAGGGGTGTAGAGTGGCGTGTTGTATTGTGGAGTGAGTGGCACAGAGTGGAGTGGCGTGGCGTTGAGTGTCGTGTCATACATGTTGTAGATTGGAGTGCTGTAGAATGGAGTGGCGGGGAGTGGAAGGGGGTAGAGTGTTGTAGAGTGGCATATTGTGGAGTATGCCTGGTGTGGTAGTGCACTGCCATCACAGAACACATTTTTAATTGAAATTACCATTACACTTGCATCGACATACAGTTTTACTGCACACAAACGATAATATGTGGAAATGTCATCACCCAGTGTATTGATGTGCTCTGATAGTATTCAAATATTTGTTTCCACCACACTTCAGAATTTCCCGAAAAATGTGCTTCATTTGTATTTTCCTAATTTTGATATATTCTAAATCATCAGCGCAGTTCATTTTTGTTGTGTGCTAGAAAATAAATAACCTACACCCTCTCATCTCACATGGGTACCCAGCAGGATTATCACATCAATTCTCTCACTTTGAAGTAAACACCAAGCTCCCTAAAAGACAGAGCCTGACATTTGGCATCTGTCTTTAAATGCACAGCAAATGTGACAAGATAAGAACAAGATTTGAAGGCCTGTTTACAGAAAGTGAGCACTCGGAAGGATACAGTAACAAGCATTTATGCGAGTTTGAGCTATTGGCATTGTAAATGACAATGCCTTTTATTTATGTTTTGGTTTTTAAAACATAAATAAAAGTCATTGTGATTTACAATGCTAATTGCTTACTCTTGCAAATGAAAGACTATTGCATTGCAAATGCTTGTTTTTGTTAGCAGTTTGGATTTGAGCTGTTTACTTGTGCTTGCTACGTACTGTGTCTTGATGGGGATTGGCTGCACCAATAAATAAAGCTACTTTTAGGTATTACGTTTGTTACAATGAGAAGCCGGGGCAGGCGCTGCTATAGATGACGGTAAAAGGAGCTATGAAGAGCTGCTTGTTCGTGTGACATGTATTTAATATGCAATTGTGGTTTCACAACGCACCTTAGAAAGGTAAACTGCAGCGCTCTCTATGTTACATGCACTTAACTTTCAACAGTACCTCATGCAACTGTTACACTGTGCTTGGAGGGACATGGGATCGGACTGACAGAGATGATGCTCTTAACTCAAGTATAAGTGTTGAACCCTGTGGCAGTAGCGGCTGGTGGCAGGGAAAAGTGGTGGGGCAGCGCAGGAGGTGGGGGGGTGGGGGGACGGGACGGATGACAACAATAGTAATAGCACAAAATAAAACAAACACAAAAGAACTTACCAGCCGCCCGCCGCATCGCTGCTCTTCTGCTCCTATGGCTCCACTGCAGCACAGTCTGAGGCACGCAGACTCCCCTACGGCCAAGCCAGACACTGCTCTCATGCTGCTGGCAGCATGAGAAAAGCACCGGGACTGGCCTGAGCGGCCTAGATTTGCATTTACAAAAGGTAAAACATGTCGCTGGTAGAAACAAGCTTTAGTTATTGCCAAAATCTGCGAAGTGCAGGAAAGTTCAGTGTGTAAAAGTACCCCTAAATTATTAACTTCACATGGGTTGAGGTAGTACTCACAGATATTGGCTGAAGTACAGTATACCAGAAGTTCACTTTACTCTTTCTTGGGAACATTTCAGACCTAGGCCCTCATTAGGAGTTGCCTTCTAGATTTCGTTATGCGTGATAACTCCTGTTACTGCACATACTGGAGTTATGAGTGTTCCGGCTAGCACCACTCCTCCACAATTATCCCCAGGTGAATTTAGACAGGTCAAGCATGCAAAATCCGAATACTATTATCCAAAAACCCCTAACTTTTGAACATGCTCTCCAACTGGTAAGTTCAGACCACCTCAGTGTCCGATTTTAACGGGTGCGATCTGATTATCACATCCGATAATGGGCTACTCGTAACGAGGTTCTTAAAGAGACCACTGATGTTCACCCACCACTGGAACATCATAATACCCAGTGCATAAAGAAGATGAGCAGTTAAATACTGAACAGGAGGGGGAAGTGCGCAGATCCTTGCAGCAATTCGTATAGGACTAATTCAGTAGCTCTACACGCACAAGGCGCAGAAAGAAAGGAAGGAATTGACGTCGACGAGTGGAGGTAGCGGTAATATTATGGGCCAACGAAATGCATATGCTGGGACGGACCTGACGAGGAGCCACACGATGCCACCTATGGCTGAAGAAAATCTCTGGACCCATGCCATTGAAGGACAGCCCCCACTGGCCGAGCTCAGCAGAAACCACTAATGGATCCCGTTACAATGAAAGCGGTATCCCGCAGCCAGCCCGGCGCTTCCTAAACCGATCACCCCAGAATGAGTACCTGGATCTGAGTCTACTCACCGGTGTGTCGTGGGGCAGGCCTCTGGCCTGGGTGCTCACTCGTTCGAACGGACTCGCTGGGGCACGGGCCGCTGGTTCCTCCCAGACAACCCGTCACTTAGTTCAGAGTCGGTATCTCTGCACTCCGGAGCAGGAGGCCGCCGACCCTGGGGAGGCGGGGCATGCAGCAGCTAAGCGCTAGGCTTAAAGTAAAAAAAAAAATAATAATAAACAGAGCACGGTGTCCCTGAAGCGGGCACCGCGCTTTGAATTCAAGTAAAAAAAAAAAATCACCCAGCGGTACTTCGCTACTGGCAGCCGCTATTAAAGTGAAAGCGCGCATTGCGCGCTCTGTGTACAAATAATGCCCGTCATTGTCCCGCGACTGCTGGGGGGGAGGGGGGGTTTGGCCACTATTAAAGTAAAAGCACTCCGCATAAGTAAAAGCGCAATGCAAAAATAAACACGTGGCCGCCCTTGCCAAAGGCGACTGAAACAAGCTGTCGCCATTACGCGAATAAGAAGTGCTTACCCATTAGTTAAAGGAGACTGTATAACGCCGCAAGCAAAAGATCCAGTCCGGATGGGCCGTCCAAAAAGGAGACAGGGCGGTAACAAAGAAGCCTCATCGTTTAGCATAAACGATGACACCAGCCAATAAGAATGATGGGCGGGGCTTCAACTCCACTTCTGAAATCTCCTCAATTACAATAAGTCTCGCATAGCGAGCAGCGCATGCGCGCTGCAACGCAGGTCTGCGAGACCTAAAAACGGATTGTTCAGCGGGAGGGATGAAATCAAGCTGGACAGCCTAAAGCAAATAGAAAGCAAGCAATTGTGAGTAACAAACCACAAAGCCAATAGTAAGCAATGGGTGAAATGACTTCTCAGGGCAGCTTTCAGAATGCCCACTAGTAGACATAAGCAGGCTTCAACCTAAATATGAAGTAAATAGAGAAATTCTCTTTTGCTGGGAATGGCATGTCTGCATTAGGATAACCTGCAAAACTGAACAGCACAAATAGCTAGGGTTAAGATATCAAAAGACACACAAATGATAAATGGAATGCGGAAGAAATCAAACATTCAATCCCAGTCAAGAGATCTGAGTTAAATTCATTGTTCTTTTGCTCACCATGCCACCCCAGTTTAGACCCAGCCATATGTGTATCAGTCTTGACCCTGCTCCTCATGGGAACAGTCCAGCCCGAACTGCCAAGCCAAGTCCTACCGGGACCAGAAACAAGCATCCTGCGACCGGTTTAGGGGTATCACCCCCTCATCAACCAGGCTAGCTTGAATCCAGTGGCACAGTGAGTCCGGGACACATGTCTGGGCATACTCAGCGTACTTAGTGCGAACAAAGCAACACAAAAAGTGTAACATCAAAAAGCTTGACATCAGATCAACTGATACATTGGGCCCGAGACTTACAACAAATAATGTAAAACAGTCAATACTTTTGATTAATATCTACAACAGGTTTACCTCACAGAACCAGGACTCGCCTACTCTACTTGCTCTAGATGACTATGTGAGTTACTTACTTCTGGCAGGTGAATTAAACACAACATTTGAGCCTCTAGAAGCAATGTCAAACTTAACTGAGGAAGAGGATGAAAAAAGGGGTATTCCCAGCGCGAGTCATACTCATTTTGTTAGAAATACTAAAGTAGCGTTGCAGGTTGCTTCCCCCACACTTAAGTTCAGCCTTCGAGTTTGTAATGGACACACATTATCTGATAGAGGACCCAGTCATACATTTAAAAGGCTTATAGTAAAACAACCATTGAATACATCTTTTTGGGTGTGTCTCTTTGGCCTCATTTGATAGATATGGAGGTAATCGAAAGGTTAGAAAGCGATAACAACGCATTGGTATTAGATTTGGCACAAATGCCTATTTTTCCTGTGACCAAATAGAGCAAAACTCTGATGTTTCAATCGTACTTAGTAATAACAGTAGGAGGATAAAGTGGCCTCTGATCGAGAGGAATGAAGACACATTATTCCAGATTTACACAATCATAACACACACAATAACTGACATTAATAAGTATGAACATGAAGCGTAAACAATAGTAAATACTTACATTGAATTAATAGAAAAGACTAAAGATTGTTTTTCTTTTTTACAAGGAGGGGAATAGTAGAGCAATTAGTACTAGCAGAACAATATGGTATGATCAGCAATATAAGGAGATGAGGGAAGAGTTAATGACTGCTATTAAAAATGGCTGCAGGGGAACTATAGTTGAGAAAAGAATAAAAATATAAAATGTCCCATTTAGAAGTAAAAAGGAATTCGGAAGAGAGGCTGTGGAGAGACCGGACTATAGTAGCAACACTAAAGGATAGCAAGCAATTTTTGTCCTTTGATATCTAAAAGGAAAACCCTTTAGGTTAAGGAAGAAGACTTTCACATCCAGCCACTCACCTAGGTTAATCATTTTAGTACCCTTTACTCGAAACAGGCTGATTTGGGAATTGGGGCAAGTTATTTGGTGTTGAACAATAAACGCGGGGTAGTGAGGGATGTACACCAGATTACTTTCAGTATAGAGGAAACAATGGAGGCCATTGCTAACTTGAAAAAGGGCAAAGCATCAGGCCTCAATAAAGTCCTTGGAGATCTTTTAGCCTCAGAACCAGTGATAATGGGCTATATTTTTAACCAAATGTGTAATGCTATAGCAAAGAGGGCAGATATACCCGATTGCCAGTTTATAAGAAGGGTGACAAACGGGATCTAGCAAATTATAGGCCCATTAGCTTGATCGACATTTCTCAGAAGTTATTTTGTCGACACCTACTAGAGAGGGTCCAAGTTTGCTTGGAAGAGGAACAGGTTTTGTCCCCGCTCCAGAAAGGTGTTAAAGCGATTATGAGCACTGTGAACCTAATATTTCGGTTTTTATTAATACTATGGAAATATGTGGTCATCAAGAGGGAAAATATATATGTAGTGTTCGTAGACCTACGTGCTGCCTTCGATCTCATTCCAAGCAGTGCTTAATTTGTAAAAAAATTAAGTGCCAGAGCCCTCATCAGGAGGCTACTGCAGCCTACACCACCCGTTGCCCCTGCCAGCGCAGTCAATGACAGTACCAAACCAGCTACTAACCATCACACTCCTACAAGTGTGACAATTCAGACTATTCCAGGCACCCAAAGCTATAAGATTAGTATGGGCAGCAGGTAATAGTCATGTTTAACATATATTGAACTAGTAAACAACTGTTGTTGTACTCACTCTAAATCAGACAAACAGCCCACCATGTGGCAGACTGTCCTAAGTGCTGGTGCTGCCAATTAAGTGCTGGTGCCGAGCACTGGAAACCACAGGCTAAAATTAAGCACTGATTCCTAGAGAAAAAATGTGGGCCGCTTTTGGAAAGATGGGGATGCAGATGAATTTATTACATATTATAATGAGGCTCCAAAACAATACCTATGCCCAAGTGAGATAGGGGAAGAATGGCGAGGTGACTGAACATATTAGGGTGAACAGAGGAGTGCTTCAATGATGTGTACTGGCCTCGACTCTGTTCACCCTATACATAAATGGGTTAATAGAGACATTATTAGACTGCAATGGTGATCCACCAAAGTTTGCAGAGCACCTAGTGCCATCATTGCTATTTGCAGATGATACACTATTGGTATCAAAGCCCACAAAGGGGCTCCACAATTTACTCAACCGATTTCTGTCCTCTTGTGAGAGATATGGTTTGGAAGTTATCGTACCTAAAGAACAAGTTACTTACCTTCGGTAACGATATATCTGTAAGAGACATAGATTAGTTATAGATTCCTTACCTTTAGAATTATCCCCAGGCGTCAGACTGGATCAGGAGAAGTTTTTCGTCAGCAGTACCCCTGTGCGTCAAAAGGTGGCGTCGGTCGGCTCCACGTTCGTCGTTGGCATCGTTGTCGCTGGGATGACGTCGCGGTAGCTACTTAGACGCCGCCCTCGCGCGCGGACGTCAGTTCTTTTACACGACATTCCACGCCAGAAGTGCAGAGCCATGCAAAAGACTGACCACTGGTGCACAAAACTACGGCCCTAAAAGGGAAACCCTGACCCTAGAAGTCAGTTCGCAGAACGGGGAGGATGGGTGGAGCGGTAAGGAATCTATAACTAATCTATGTCTCTTACAGATATATCGTTACCGAAGATAAGTAACTTGTTCATCTGAAAGAGACAATTAGTTATAGATTCCTTACCTTTAGAATAGATACCCCAGCAATACCAACCCCGGAGGTGGGTCTGCGTACCAAGTTCACACCAGAAAGTCCTGGAGAACAGAACAGCCAAAGAAGCCGTCCCTCCGGACTTGGCTGTCCAGGCAGTAGTGTTTTGTGAACGTGCGCAGAGAAGCCCACGTTGCTGCCTGACAGATGTCAATGAGGGAGACTCCCGGTCCCAAAGCAGTGGTAGCTGCCGTCGCCCTGGTGGAATGGGCACGCAATCCCACTGGAGGCTCCTTCTTTGCCAAAGAGTAGCAAGCTTTAATGCACAAAACGACCCACCTAGAGATGGTCCGTTTGTGCACGGCCCGACCTTTTTTGGCGCCCACGTAGCCAACAAAGAGCTGGTCATCCACCCGGAATTCCTTGGTGCGATCCAAATAAAATGAAAGCGCATGTTTTGGATCCAGACGGTGGAGCCTCTCTTCCTCCTTAGAAGGATGCGGAGGCGGAAAGAAGGTGGGCAAAGTGATGGTTTGACCAATGTGGAAAGAAGTAACCACCTTGGGAAGAAAAGAAGGTCTGGTTCTTAGGACAACCTTGCAGCTCACTCACCCTGCGAGCAGAAGTGATGGCAACCAGAAAGGCAGTCTTTAAAGTGAGAAGTCTGAGAGGACTGTTATGTAGCGGCTCAAAGGGAGCGCACATAAGATAAGTAAGAACCAAGTTCAAGTCCCACTGAGGCATTACGAAGGGAACAGGAGGAAAAAGATGAGTAATGCCCCAAAGAAAGCGATTTACTACAGGGGACTTGAAAAGAGAAGGCTGATCAGGAAGCCTAAGAAAGGCTGACACGACTGAGAGATAGCTCTTAAGAGTGCCCAGGGCAGAGCCCTGCTGGGCTAAACAAAGAAGAAACAAGAGAACCTCAGAGAGAGGGGCAGAAAGGGGATCCACAGCCTTTGCTGCGCACCATGCCACAAATTTGTTCCATCTGCAGGCGTATACCGTCTTAGTGGAGGGACGCCTGCCTGCCAAGATAACATCACAGACTTCGGGAGAAAGGTCGAAGGCTGTCAACTGTCGCCGCTCAATCTCCACGCAAGGAGGTGGAGGCTGGACAGGTTCAGGTGGAGGACCGTCCCCTGCTGCTGCGACAGAAGATCCTCCCGAAGAGGCAGTCTTCAGAGGATCGATGGCCATGTGTAATAGCTCAGCATACCAGACTCTTCGTGCCCAATCCGGAGCCACAAGAATGACTTGGGCCCGGTCGCGCTTGATCTTCTTCAGCACTCTGGGCAAAAGTGGTATAGACGAAAAGGCGTATAGAAGACTGCAACTCCACTCACGACGAAAAGCGTCGCCTAGCAAGTGCCACCTTGGAAAATCCAACGCGCAGAATTGCTGACATTGCGTGTTCTCTTCGGTGGCGAATAGATCTAACCAAGGCTCTCCCCACTGCTGAAAGAGACCTTGGACCACCTCCAAATGAAGACGCCATTCGTGATCCATCATGCAACTGAGGCTGAGTTAGTCTGCCCTGGCGTTCAGTGAACCTGCCAGGTGTTGAACCATCAGGGATATGCCCTGATGTTCCAGCCATGTCCAAAGACGGAGAGCCTCTTGACATAGGGTCCACGACCCCACCCCGCCTTGTTTGTTGCAGTACCACATGGCGGTGGTGTTGTCCGTGAACACCTGCACTACTCTTCCCCGGACAGAGGAAAGGAATGCTTTTAGCGCAAGACGGATCGCCCGGAGCTCCAGAAGGTTGATGTGGAGCCCGGACTCCGCCGGAGACCAGAGGCCTCTGATCTCCGTCTCTCCCATGTGGCCGCCCCCCCAGAAGTGATGCATCCGTCAGCACTGTGAACTCCGGTTGGGGAAGGGAGAAGGATCTGCCGTTGACCCAACCCTGGTTCGTTAGCCACCACTGCAATTGTCGTGCAGTGCCCTCTGAGATCTGAACGCAATCGTACAGATTCCCCTGATGTTGTGCCCACTGGAACTTCAGGTCCCACTGCAGAGCCCGCATATGCCACCTGGCATGATCTACCAGCAGGATGCAGGAGGCCATGAGGCCCAGCAGCCTCAGGGTCATTCTGACCAAAACCCGGGATAGAGGCTGAAAAATCGGAATCATAGCCCGAATATCCCAGACTCGCTGCTCGGGAGGATAAGCCCAAAACTGCGTAGTGTCCAAAACCGCTCCGATGAAAAGGAGCTTCTGAGAGGGAGTCAGGTGTGACTTCGGCACGTTGATGGTGAACCCTAGCGAATGCAGGAGGTCCGCCGTAGTCTGGAGGTGGGAGACGACTGCCTGGGGTGAGCCCGCCTTCAACAGCCAGTCGTCGAGATAGGGGAAGACTGGAACCCCTGATCTGCGCAGATGAGCTGCGACCACCGCCATCACTTTCGTGAACACCCGAGGGGCGCTGGTAAGGCCAAAGGGGAGCATGGTAAACTGAAAGTGCTCATGGCCTAACGTGAACCGCAGGTAACGCCGGTGGGCCGGCAGGACGGGGATGTGAAAGTAAGCGTCCTGCAAGTCCAACGCTACCATCCAGTTTCCAGGGTCGAGGGCAGATAGGACCTGAGCTAGTGTCAGCATTTTGAACTTTTCCTTCCGGAGGAAGCGGTTGACGTTCCTGAGATCCAAGATAGGACGCAGGCCTTTGTCCTTCTTAGGCACCAGAAAGTAGTGGGAATAGCAACCACGACCTACTTCTGGAGCAGGAACTCGCTCGATAGCTCCTTTGGCCAAGAGAGCCATAACTTCCTGTTGGAGAAGGGCCAGATGATCCTCCGACATGTAATGGTGCTGAGGTGGCATGGCTGGGGGGGTAGTCTTGAAGGGGAGGGAGTAGCCCCTTCAGACTATCTGCAAAACCCACCTGTCCGAAGTGATGGTGCGCCAGTGGGGGAGGTGATGGCAAATTCTGTCGCCCACTGGCGATTGGTGGCCTCGAAAGGTCAGACTAGGAGGGTTTGGAGGCTGCTGCAGAGGGGGCGTTGGTGGACTGGCCTGCTCGCTGGCCCCCAGACCCAAGACGGTGAGTCCCACGTCCCAGGCCGCGCAGGGGCTGAGCAGCTTGCGCCGGCCTGTGGCCCTGGGTGGAACGTGGTGGGGCACCCCTTACGGAGCCACGAAAGGGACGAAAAGCAGACTGCGCAGGGCGGGTGGTGGAGAGGACCAAGGATTTGGCCGTAGCCCGAGAGTCCTTGAAGTGCTCCAGCGCGCGGTCTGCTTTTTCGCCGAACAGGCAACAGCCATCAACGGGCATGTCCATCAGGGTAGCCTGGACATCCCCGGAAAAACCAGCCGACCTCAGCCAGGCGTAGCTTCGAAGGGCTACCGATGTTGAAATTGTCCTGCCTAGCGAGTCGGCGGTGTCCAGTCCACAACGTATGGTAAACTTGGCTGCGTCTCACCCCTCGACGACTGCATGGGAGAGCACAGCCCGGGCCTCCTCCGGGCACTGGGGCAGCACCTGCGCCACCGTATCCAACACGGAGTGGGTGTAATGGCCCAAAAGACATGCAGTGTTTACCGACCGTAGTCCCAAGCTGGAGGAAGAAAACATCTTCTTCCCAAGATGGTCCAGCTTTTTGGATTCCCCATCAGGTGGTGCTGTAGGGAACACGCCTTTGGACGTCGAGGCTTAGACCACCAAGCTCTCAGGGGTGGGGTGTTGGGAGAGGAAAGTGGGGTCGCCCGGAGCCGGGCGGTGGCGTCGGGCAATCATCCTATCCACAGGAGCCCCTGTGTTGGGCCTGGACCAGGTGCCCAAAAGGATGTCAGTTAGAGCCTCATTGAACGGCAGCACGGGCTTCGAAGAGCTCGCTGCCGGTTGAAGCACCTCTGTCAGGAGGTTAGTCCTGACTGCCACCGTAGGTAGCTCGAGGTTGAGAGCCTCGGTCGCCCTACGCAACACCACTGCGTAAGAAGCTCCCTCCTCCATAGCCACGGTAGGAGGAGACAACATGCCATGGTCTGGGGAGGTATCCAGGCGACTGGCTTCCCCCAACTCCTCTCTCCAGTCCGGGTCATCCAACTGGTCAGTTAAAGGGTCACCAGACCCCTCCCACTCCTCCTCACCCTCCTCTGGTTGCCAATCTGGCCTGAAAGGAGCACCAGGGTAGAACAGGGGCACAAAAGTACCCATCGGCGCCGGATCCGGCGTCGGTCCGGCTCCGTGTCCAAGTCAGGGTGGAGGCCGGGGTCGACGTCGGCTGGGGACACAACCGGCGTCGGCTGCAGACGTGGTGCCGGTAGAGTCGACGCCGGGGGAGGTGTTATCAGGTCGACCGGCGCCGATCCGGATCCAGACCTGGATCCAAGGGGATCCTGTGGTGCCGGGGCCGCCGGCGTCGAATGCCCACGGCCCCCAGCCGAGTCCGCGGGGCCCGAAGGCGCACCAGCGGAGTCGGGCTGCCCAAAGATGGCATGCATTGCTTCTTAAAAGCTTCGAAGCTGGGCAGGGGTCGCTCCGGCTCCTGGAAAAAGAGGGAAACTCAGAGCCAACCCTTCGGGCTCCGCACAAGGAGCAGCGGGACGGGCACCGTCTGCATCCCTCGTCGCATCGGCTGACGGACGGGGACAAGTCGAAGAGCGACGATGCTTCTTCGACTTCTTCTTGCGCTTTGACTTACCTGAGGAGTGCAAAGACTTCGAGGACGAGTGGTGGTGTTGACTCCGCGATCGGTCCCTTGACCTCCCACGCGACCGGGAACGGCGCGGAGCGTACTGCAGAGCCTCGAGAAGCTTTCGGGACCGCTCCCGCAAAGACTTCGGATTCATGGTCCGGCAGTCGGAGCACGACTTTGGGTCGTGGTCGCGCTTCAGGCACCACAGGCACACGCGATGCGGATCCGTCATCGACATCAGCTTTCGGCAGGATCAGCAAGCCTTGAAACCGGGCATCCCTACATGCACCAGGAGTCGATAAACTCAAAGATGATGTAGACAAAAGTCAGTCAAAAAGTGACTTGAGGTACCGCTCTCTCCGGATATGCGCTGGCTGGCGTGGAAAAATTAAGAACTGACAGCGCGCGAGGGCGGCATCTAAGTAGCTACCGCAACGTCATCCCGGCGATCACGACGCCAACGACGAACGCGGAGCCGACCGACGCCACCTTTCGACGCACAGGGGTACTGTTGATGAAAAAATTCTCCGGATCCAGTCTGACGCCTGGGGGTAAATCTAAAGGTAAGGAATCTATAACTAATTGTCTCTTTCAGATACAAAACTCATGATGTTTAACCTGCATAGGACATTTAGAGGTAAAGTTAAGCTAAGGGACATTTTTTGGGACCAAGTTCAATTTTTTGATTATCTTGGGGTAAGGATTGCACATATACTTACGTGGACTCCCCAGCTAACTAAAAGTCTGCTCACTTTGCAGCACATAGGTTCCACTATACTTAAAAAGTAAAAAAGAAATCTCAAGTTATAGGCCTGTCAATCCAGCCATAGAAATCTATCGGGAAGAGGTCTTGGGGCTGCACTATACTTAGCAGAGATATGGGGCTTGAAGAATGTAGGGGGCCTGGAGAAAGTAGAGAATAATTTTATGAGATCTGTACTTGCACTACCTCAGAATGCCCCGCTAACCCCCATCCATCTAGATTTAGGCTTAAAGAATATAGTGAATGTGGAAGCCTTTAGACCACTGGCCTATTGGTTAAGGGTATGGGCCAGAAATTCACCACTTCCCTTTGAGGCAATCATTTTATGAAGTAAAAGCACTCAATACAAGGGGAGTATACCCTGGTTTAAGTACATTAAAATGTAGTTATCTAGGCTAGGGATGAATGAATTTTGGCTTAATCCTAAGTGTATACAGAAAAATACCCTGATGTGCCTAATAAAGAGGTTTTGGAGCTACGATAATGAAAAATGTCTATGAAATAATACTGCTGGGGGTTATCAGTGAGGTTTTTGGATCTTAAGGATAATATACAGTTTGAAGAGTTGTTTAACCGAATTGAACCTCCGCAAGCTAAATCACTATATCTAGAGTTTAGATATGGTATTCTGCCTGTAAATGATTTTTGCAGTAGGTGAAATGGTTGTCATATTCTGTTAAAATGTACCTCTAGCTTGGCTAACTCTGAAACGGAGGAGCACTTTCTTTTCTTCTGTCCTACTTATATTGGTTGGTAAAGTCCTCCTGCTCTGTAATTTCAGCAGGTCACTTACTGGTGAATGGTGTACAGACAGGTTAACACTCCATTGATTTTAAGTTGCTCAGAGGTATCCGTCTGTTCACTCCTCCAAATCCCGGGTATTCTGCTTTGTGGGATGTGAACAAGGTGTTAACTCTTTTCTCTCTCAGAATGATAACAGGTTTCTCTTCAGGAAAGAACTCCCCATTAAGCTTGCTGTATTTTCGTGCCACATTTCTTGTAGGAGAGTGGCTGATGTCCAAGCTCTCGACATTTCAGACTGCATTTTCCCTCCAGAGAGAGTTACGTTCACCGTTAACAGGCAACAAAAACCAATATGAGAACAATCTCTTATCCAGCCTTTGAGGATTGTCCGAAATTGTGTTTATTGGAATGTCTGAAAGTGTATGAAGGTATGACTGCAGAGTTCTATCCACCGGAGACTAACCAATTACTTACTTCCATTAGGAAATCTTTTGCACAAGTGTCTTCCCCTACAATCGCCTACTGGATGAGATGGGTAAAGCAGAACAGAGCATCCCTTTTCAAAGCGTATTCTACAAGAGGAGCCATGGCCTTGAAGGTGTTCTACCTGGGTGCAAGGCTAGAAGGCCTTATGAATGCAGCAGACTGGTCATTAGTATCTACTTTTAAGGGATTCTATTTCAAACCAGTAAGCAACATCATTTCTTTGCTGATCAGTAAGGTTTCAACTAGCATTGTCCTCCTGACATAAAATGGCAACATTTTCTTTGCTATTGTAAAGGAAAGTTTCAATTCTTTCACTGACAGATAGGGGGCAATTATAGGATTACCCCACCTGAGAAAGGGGAGGGCAGGTGAACAGTAGTTTTAATTTTTTTTATTTTTAATAAAAGTACCCTCCTGGAATAGGTCAGCGTAAGTAAAACATTTAGCATAACAATAAGCATCATTAAAAGTAACTGTTGTAGCATCAATCAATCAATCAGCATTTGAACAGCACAGCACTATTACCCCCAGGGGTATCTGGGCACTGAGGGTGCTATGTCTCTATCGAAAAGCTAGGTCTTGAGTTTCTTTCTGAAGTCCGCCAGGGAGTGTGCCGTTCGGAGGTGGATGGGCAGGCCGTTGCAGGACTTGGCAATGTAGGAGAAGAAGCGGCCCCCACTGTGACGGATGGGGGTGAGAGTGAGGCTGAGTGCAGGTGTCTTGCAGGCAGGTGGAAGTTCAGTCGATGGTTAATGTAGGATGGTCCTTGATCGTGTACTACTTTGTATGCATGCGTGAGGATCTTGAACTGGCATCTCTTCTGGATGGGGAGCCAGTAGAGGATTCTGAGGTGGGGGGTGATGTGGCTCAGTTTGGGGAGGTCCAGGATGAGTCTGGCTGCAGTGTTCTGTATGCTGTGGAGTGTTCTGAGGTGCTGGGCGGAAATACCGGCGTAGAGGGCGTTGCCATAGTTGAGGTGTCTGGTCTTTCTGGTGTTGATAGTCAGTAAAGAATAGTATATAATTTGAATATGTCTTTGTTTGTGATGATGTTCTCTATAACAGTGGTATGAAGACGGTTATACTTACAATTACCTCTTGTTGGCAGGTACATAGAAAAAACAGGAATGAGTTTTGTGGCTAAATGTATGGGATTTGCACATGATATGAAGAAAGAGGACCCACAGTATGCTATCTAATGGCCTTTTGGGACAATGCTGTTATGTGTTCAAGGAAAATGTAGTCTTGTACTGATTTTGTTATGGCTGCAGTGGGAAAATAAAGCAAAGAACATATCATAATCCTCAATTCCATGTCCTTAATAAATTTGAAACTCTCCTTTAGGATAGCTAGAAAACATTCACGTTAGCACTCAAATATTGTCAGTAAGAGTATCATAGGTAGGTTCTTCAATGGTGCTTTTTATTTGTTGTCTTCAAATGGGTTTTAACTTCAATGAAATGTCCAGTAAACACTTGTTTCATCATGAAGCCCAACATCTTCATAAGGACTATGTCTGAATGAAATGTACACAATTTGGTAGCGTTAAGAAATAAACAGAAAATAAATATAAGTGCAAGCGTGGTAGCTTGAAGATGAACCGGCAGTGAAGAGTAGCACATGTCACCCACAGGGTCTGAAGCCCCATGTATTGCAGAAGACGAATAAAAAGAACCATTAGAGAAGCAAACTGTGATATGGATGGCTCTTATGGACAAAATCTCTGCATTAACTACACTATTGTTAATGTTAATGATATTTATACAGCGCAGCGGTTACCCGAGGGTGTCCTGGCGCTAGTTACATCTCCTTTAGCAAGAAACGGAAGAGAGTTTATTGAGCAAAGAACCAGGTGTTTAGGCTTTTCCTGAAAGCTAAGAGGTCCGTGATATTTCTCAATTGAAACGGCAAGTCGTTCCAGGCTTTGGCCGCACCGTACGTAAATCTTCTGCCTCCCCATCGAACCTTTTTTATTAACTGGTGTGAAGGCTATACTACGCTTTGAGGGTATAAATATATCTTTTGTAAATTATGAACATTAGTACAAACCCTATTAAACACCAAAGATAAAAAGGTTTTCGCAAAAAGGGGTGGGAGAAAGACACAGGCTGGGCCTAACACAGCAAACCCCATTCCAACAAAGAAAAGTTTCAATTTGTACATATAGAAAGGGTTAAAGCCTCAATGAAGGACAATGACGGACCATATCAAGATCAATGTGTTTTGATTTAGATTTGCAGAGAAAAATATAATAGATCTTCATTTTATTAAAGCAAGAAAAAGCCAACACTTTTCGCGGAATGAAGGGTTATTTGGTCGCTTCATTGGGCTGTAAACTGCGATATGAGAATGTAAAATAATATTATCTCTTGAATAATCGCTTCCCAAAATTAAGTAATGTCCCAGTATGGCAGTACCATAGTATATTTAGGTGAAAAGCTGTATGCTCGTTTTAAAGCACTATTATTATAAATTACAGGCATGTATAATTTCTTTTTTCATCTGCTTCAGACAGAGATGTACTTTAATTAGCATTCTGGTTGCCTGAGCATGAGGGCTAAGTACATTTCAATGCTGCTTATTCCACAGACTGTGGGGAGCCTGAAGGGCACTGATGCCAGTTCAACAGGAATCCATACAGCTGAGTGTTTGTGTGTGGTTTGTCTATTAATGAACATTATTTCATCTAGGTGCATCGATTCCTCTTTCCTACACACAACTGAAATAAATAAAGTTGCATAAGCAGGTACAAAATATACTATCTTAAAATAAAAAAATGTACAATTAAAGAGCGCCTCCGAAGAATTTGTCATGATTCCACCATCACTGGACATCAATGAAATGGATTATAACATGGCATTTAAAACGGAAATATCCAAGTCAAATATTACAAGCTCCCCACTATAAAGATTTTTACAGGAAAACGGTGGACATCCATGCAACAAGACGGAAAGTACATGCAGACAGCTTGCTACGCATCAGCATTGATAGGAAGTCAAAGCTCTTACATTTAATGGGGGATACATTTCAGCCTAAAACAGCAAATACTTCAAAAAAGAGCTGTAATTCAAGCTAACATTGCTACAATTATTTACCCAATAGAGAAAGGGGTGAACTACAAAAGAATGGTGATTGGTGAAACACAGAAGTTTAAAATTGTTACAGAATGCAACTCTAACATATTACACACAAGTGGCGATTCGCCGACTTTAGCAGCTGGATTTCAAGTAACTACCAAAAACAGCAGTTTCTGAGCACATTTCACCACACGACCCATAAAGAGGCTGCATTAGCCTCAGTCATGAAACCTAGAGGCCAGGCCTCAGACCCCCCCCATGAAAAATAGAGGTCAGCTTGAATGGTATGTGCCACATTAGCCAGGCATCTCCCACAACCATAGGCAAATAACAGGCAGCAGTGTTTGTAGTAGCCAGCAAAATGCCAAAGCTTGGTAAGCTCTGGCTCGCATTCAAGTTTGGCACTCCTGCCTTAAAGGACACGTCAAATGAAAAGAGGCAGTTACCCAGTCACTATCCCATGATTATTATGACGTAGGGTATTACAAGCATGGTACACATTTCACTGTCATTTTCAAAGAACTCCTTTAGGCAATCCTAATCCCCAAAACACTGCAATGGTAAATAGCACATTTTAGACCTGGCCTTGGAACCAGCTTTAGTTGCCTAGCTAGACTAATGTTTTTCCAAAAATGGCATACATATCATATATACATAGACAGTCTTTGGTAAGTGGGCTCAATCCACTGCTCCGTTAAACTGTTGTTCACATTGTGCCTCCGCCCACTAGAGCATACAGCATGGGGCAATGGGTCAGCCGACTGTACACGTTAGCTCCCTCTGAATGATATATCCTCCTAAAACTAGTTACTTTCTCGTCAGTGGCAATGCTGACTCAAAGTGTGCATTTTTCATTTTATATATAATTTTATATCAATTTAAATATTGGCTATTTATTTTGCCTGCACTTCAGGTGCTCAATTAGAAGGACCAAGGATAGCATTATGTGCATGCTACTCATTTCAGAAGGATTTTTTTTCTGCCTTGCAAGGAAAACAATAGAAGAACTAACGCCCCAGCTTGCCACAGTCAGACCTACTGGTTTTGTAAATGCCTTTTCACATTTGAGATGACATCTTCACTCCCTCTTTGCTTATTCGTGGCTGCCACCACATCCACTTTTGCACAATTTATCTTTATTGCCGAAAACGCATATTGAGAGGAGTTTCTTATCTGGTACACAGTTCAGGAACAGCATGTGTTTAACATTAAAGGATAGGGCAACCTTAAATGAACATTGATTTCCTTGCACAGGAGATTTATTAAAGGTGACTAACAAGATCAAGACAAATTATAATGGAAGCGGCAGGTACTTACACTGAATTTGATGATGTCGTATATCAGGTACCGAGGAACCACTTGTCCTTTTACCTTGTCGATGATCATCTCCTAAAACAAATAAAATGTATTTTAAAATGCAAGTACAAAGCGATTTCGTAGATAGTAAACAGTGAAAACCTTCAGATACACACAAATACTGTTTAACCATGTCCAGGTCTGAAACAGACTTAGACTCACGCTATTTGGAAAATTTCGCCAGTATGAGCTTTAAAATGAAGTGACTGAAGAGATCATGTTACAATCGGCAAGTAAAATTTATCCTGTTGCCAACTACGAAAATTTGAATTTGTTTGCACCCGGTAGTACTTCTTCTAATGAATAGTTTTCAAGCGATAACCACATTGTGAATTATGTAGAAAATATTCATAACCATAAGTCATGATTAAACCTTTAAAGGTAGCCAGCAATGGCATGTACTTTATGAAGTGTTTTGAATCTCAAAAACAAGTCGTGCGCACAGCTGGCACTGGGAGACAAATAAATGTTCACTGGGGAACATCCATCTTTTTGCTTTAAAACCCCTGAACAAGCCAAGATCAATATTGCAGTCTAAGCCAGCAGCGAACCTGAACACACCTTTTCATGTTCAAAAAAAGGTGAGTTCTCGAAGACATTTGACAGTCGCATGTGCCTTTCATTCTTTTCGGGACTCATCAATGTAATGTAGTTGGCATGCTTTGAGAATCAGGCAGCTGAGGTAATGTTATAAAATCCGCTTCAATGTAATGGGATGTTAAAGAATGGATCCCCGTTGACACTGTAGTGAAAATAAAACTTTACCCATTATAATGTGCATTATATTCTCCCAGCTCTCCAAAATTGGAAATGTAAGTACCGTGCCATCACCTACATGGTATAGCTGTAACTGAAAGAAGGGCCACTGGACAAGACTGCCAAAGTGGCTAGGATGAGTACGGTCCTTCATATTGTTTCCCTAATTTTGTGGGAGAGAATGAGGGCTGTTTAAAAAGGACCCATGCACTAAGATGATAAAACGAAGATGATAAAATAGAGACCTCTATGATGCACATGGCTAAACATAGCTGGAAAGAATTCTTTCAACCCAGCCAATTGCAACTTTTGAAGTGGATTGATGGCAGAGCCCAGAATAAAATAATCCCTAAAATGTAGACTAACCCTGGATTCTAATTTTGGGCTTTAAATATTTAAGATTCAGGACCACACACAGATGTAGGATGATTATAAAAATGCAACTACTGAGGCAGAACTGCAATATCTGATAGGGTTGAAATTAGATGTTCTTGTTTTCCACCTAGCCCCATATGTCTGGCAGACCAGACGTCATCTAATTATATAAACACAATGCCTAATATAGTTCACACAATACATTGCAGGATAACTGTTATTGTCTACATTTTTTTCAACATTGGGAATACTATTGTTAAGATCCTGTGCAACCAAATAAAGTTTTGCTTAAGCCGATCTCTTCTGCTCATGAAAAGAGGTAAAATTAAAATGAGGTTTGCCAAGAGAATGTATAGAATATGATAAATGGAGTTCAACAAACTGAGTATCAACTAAAATTACACCAGATTTATTAGGATCTAGGAGCTCCAGAAGGTTGATATGGAGCCGGGACTCCGCCGGAGACCAGAGGCCTCTGATCTCCGCCTCTCCCATGTGACCGCCCCATCCCAGAAGGGACGCGTCCGTCACAACTGTGTGCTCTGGCTGGGGAAGGGAGAGGGATCTGCCCATGACCCATTGCCGGTTCGAGAGCCACCACTGCAACTGTTTTGCAGCCCCCTCCTAGATCTGGACGTGATCGGACAGGTTTCCCTGGTGCTGCGCCCACTGGAACTTCAGGTCCCACTGCAGAGCCCGCATATGCCATCTGGCATGATCGACCAGCAGGATTCAGGAGGCCATGAGGCCCAGCAGCCTCAGGGTCATCCGTACCGAAACCCAGGATAAAGGCTGAAAAATCGGAATCATAGCCTGAATATCCCGGACTCGCCGTTCGGGAGGATAGGCCCGAAACTGCGTCGTGTCCAGAACTGCTCCGATGAAAAGGAGCTGTGGAGGAGGAATCAGATGCGACTTCGGCACATTGATGGAGAACCCAAGCGAGTGCAGGAGTTCGGCCGTAGTCTGGAGGTGGGAGACGACTGCCTGGGACGAGCCCGCCTTCAGCAGCCAGTCGTCGAGGTATTGGAAGACTGGAACCCCTGCCCGGCGCAGATGAGCTGCGACCACCGCCATCACTTTCGTGAACACCCGAGGGGCACTTGTAAGGCCAAAGGGGAGCACGGTGAACTGAAAATGCTCGAGGCCTACCGTGAACCGAAGGTAACGCCGGTGGGCCGGCAGGACGGGGATGTGGAAATAAGCGTCCTGCAAGTCCAACGCTACCAACCAGTCTCCAGGGTCGAGGGCAGTCAAGACCTGAGCTAGGGTGAGCATCTTGAACTTCTCCTTCCGGAGGAAGCGATTGACGTTCCGGAGGTCTAAGATAGGACGCATGTCCTCCTTGTCCTTTTTGGGCACCAGAAAGTAGTGGGAGTAGCAACCACGTCCTACTTCTGGGGTCGGAACATGCTTGATGGCCCTCTTGGCCAAGAGGGCCGTGACTTCCTTCTGCAGAAGCATCAAGTGATCCCCTGACATGCGGTGGAATTGAGGTGGCATGGCTGGGGGGGTGGTCTCGAAGGGGAGGGAGTAGCCCCTTCGGACAATGTCCAAGACCCACCTGTCCGAGGTGATGGCACGCCAGTGGTGAAGGTGATGGCGGACCCTGCCCCCTACTGGCGTGCTGTGCACCTGAAAGGAGGGACTAGGAGGGCTTGGAGGCCGCGGACGGGTTGGAGGTGGTGGCCTGACCCGCACGCAGGTTGCCCGAACCGCCACGGCGGTATCCACGTCCTCGGCCACGCGAAGACGCTTGCTGCGCGGGCCGGTGGCTGGGCAGCGGACTTGACTGGGCGCCCCTTCCGTGGCCACGAAAGGGGCGAAAAGCAGAGGTTAGCGGAGGGCGCACAACAGAAAGGCCCAGGGACTTGGCAGTAGCCCGTGAGTCCTTAAAACGCTCCAGCGCATGGTCTGCTTTGGAACCAAAAAGACCGACTCCATCAAAGGGCAAGTCCATGAGTGTATTCTGGACATCACCCGAGAAACCAGTTGTTCTCAGCCAGGCGTGGCGACGCAGCGCCAAGCGATCTGCCAAGCGAGTCGGCGGTATCAAGGCCACAACGTATGGTGTACTTTGCCGCACCCCTACCTTCCGCAATGGTGCGGGTAAGCAGTGTCTGGACCTCCTCAGAACACTGGGGCAAAACAGCCGCCACCGAATGCCACAGGGAGTGGGTATATCGGCCCAAAAGGCAAGCGGTGTTGACGGACCGCAAGCCAGCACTGGAGGAAGAAAAAGCCTTCTTCCCAAATTGGTCCAGGCGTTTGGATTCCCTATCCGGAGGGGCGGTAGGGAAGGCGGTTTGGGAGGCAGAGGCTTGGACAACCAAGCTCTCGGGGGTGGGATGTTGAGAGAGAAACAAGGGGTCGCCCGGAGCAGGGCGATGGCGTCGGGCCACGTTCCTATCCACAGGAGCCCCTGTGGTGGGCTTGGACCAGGTGCCCAAAAGAACGTCAGATAGTGCATCATTAAACGGCAGCACAGTCTCCGATGAGGAAGCTGCCGGATGAAGCACTTCCGTCAGGAGATTAGTCCTGACAGCCACAGTAGGCAATTGGAGGTGCAAGGCTCCAGCTGCTCTATGCAACACCGTTGCGAAATTTGCTCCCTCCTCCGTAGCCACGGGAGGAGACAGCATGCCAGTGTCAGGGGAAGTGTCTAGACCACTGGCATCCCCAAGTTCCTCTGCCCAGTCCTGATCATACTCACACTGCTGTGTGAGAGGGTCTTCCGACCCCTCCCAGCTCTCCTGGTCCTCCTCTGGTTCAAAATATGGAGGAGGAGGGACATTTGGGACCCAAGGTCTCATCAGCGCTGGAGCCGGCGTCGAGCGACGTCGGTCCGGCTCCATGTCCGGAGCCGGAGAGAACCGGGGAACGACGCCGCCCGGAGCCCCGGACGGCGTCAGGAACGGCACCGGGGACATCGGCGCCGGCGGAGGCGTGGTTAGGTCAACCGGCGTCGATGGGGGTTGCGGTACCACCGGAGCCGGGATCAAGGCCGGGGCCGGAGCCGAGATCAAGGCTGGCGGGACAGGCGACGCCGGGACCGGCGTCGTCGGCGACGCCGGAGCAACCCCATCAGGGCCCGCGGGGCCCGAAGGCGCACCGGAGGGACCTTGAGGCCCGAAGAGGCGGGCCATGGCCGACAGGAATTCCTGTATTTCGGCCGGAGTCGCCCCCGATCCCGGAAAGGACGGGTAAAGCGGGGGCGGCTCCACAGGCACATTCGGGGCGGCGGGGACGGTGCCGACAGGAGCCTCAGCCGAGTCGCGAGACCGGCGAGGCGAAGTCTTAGAGCGATGATGCTTCTTAGACTTTTTGTGCTTCGACTTACCCGAGGAGCGCGAAGACTTGGACTCCGACGACCGGCGGGGGCTCCGCGACCGGCCCCTCGACCTCTCCCGGGACCGGGGCTTGGTGCGGCGCGGAGCCGACTGCCGGACCTCGAGGAGCTTTCGGGACCGCTCTCGCAAAGCCTTCGGGTGGAGTTTCCGGCAGTCAGGGCCCGACTTCGTGTCGTGGTCTCGGCCGAGACAGTAGAGACACACTAAGTGCGGGTCTGTGATCGACATCATTCGACCACAGACGTCGCATGGCTTGAAGCCGGGCATCCCTACTGACACCTAGGAGTCGAGAAGACTTGAAAAGAAACAGTGAAAAATTCACCAAAAATTTAGTCAAAAATTGACTAGGGCACTGCTCTTCCCGGAACTGCGCTTACTGGCGCGGAAAAAAGAAGAACTGACGTCAGCGTGCAGGGGCGGCGTCTAAGTACTGCCCGCGATGTCATCCCGGCGACCACGACGCCGACGACGGACGCGGAGCCGCACGACGCCGCCTACCGACGCGCAAGGGTACTGCTACGCAAAAACTTTCCGGATCCAGCCTGACGCCTGGGGATATTCTAAGGTAAGGAATCTGTCACTAACGTGTCTCTTTCAGATGAGGCATAGTCACGCACATCATTCTTCTAAACGTGAGTTTCGCTGAAGACACACCTGTTGTGCTAGGCAGTGTGTCCCAGTAATTACAGAGATTTTGACACATTGTTTCTGAGGATAGGCTTTCGTTAGCTTTAGCAACGTGGACTGTCTTGCCATGAATCGTTAATCCCATTGGCTTGATGCAACAACAGTCATTTTTCAGTTTTTGAAATCTAGCTAACCAGCAAATTCCTTAAAGTCTCCTCCAGAGCAAGTTGGACCATTATCCAACTTTGGGAATACTAAATGTGAGAAGACCGTGATAAGTTCGGCAATGGTTACTTAAGAGTCAGTGTTGTCCACAGCAATTACAGTTGAAAGCTAATACATCAGAGATCTTTCTCTTGGGTAGAAATACTCACCTATGGAGTGATCGCTGGTGGCCTACCGCTCTAGGAGCCCCTCCCGTGCCCAAACAGACCGTAAAAAACTCAGGGGGTCTGGGTTGACTCCGCCCTAACTTACCAGGCGCAGACAAAGTCAGTTGCCGGCATCTGTTTTGGACTCTTACGAGGACTCAAGCCACTGCTTGGATTCTTCGACTCCAACACCCGCCAGGTCATCATCCAGTCCACCATACTTTTGAGACTTGACTATTCAAACTCTCTGTATCTAGGTGCTAACAAAGCAGGGATACACCCCCTGAAAAAGGGCACAAAACGCAGCTGCTCGGATGCTCTTCGGCCTGCCCAAATTTTGTTCAGCCTCCAATCTCCTATGTAGGCTTCATTGGCTCCCAGTGGAAAAGAGAATCAATTTCAAAGTTCTGTGTATTTCTCACAGAATTTTAAATGCTCTTGCCCCTGATATTCTAGCCAATCTCCTCACTCCCTACATTTCGAGCCGCACGCTGTGCTCCTCTGCCCAACACTTAGCACGTGTCCCTCGCGTTAGAAGAGTGCGGGCCGGAGGTCGCTCTTTCCAAGCACTCGCGCCCATAATCTGGAACGCCCTTCCGGCCAACATTAGAAGTATCCAAGATCACGGATCTTTTCGGAAAGCTATAAAGACACTTCTCTTTCCAAACTAATTTCTTCCATACCCTGCGGTTTTTCTGTTTTTTGTTGGTCTTGGGATTAGCGCTGGGACGCTCCGTTGCTGGGGCAGCCATGCGCTTTACAAATCTCATAACATAACAATGACTACAGGGAATTGTGAGCATTCGTCAGTAAGAACTAACAGGTATTGCCTAGTCAAGACTGGTCCAAAGAAATCAGCTGCAACCTCGATCCACACCTGTGTGTGAAGGTGCAACATCTGAAGTGGCTCAGTTTGACATACGTGTCATTCTTTTACTCAATTACCTATGAAAAGAAACCACACTTTTTGTCTAACCAGTGTCTTGGTGGCTACCACACCTCAAAGTCCCTCATGTGCAAGGTTGACTACTTGACTTTGCAATGTACAACAAAAGACCAAACGAGTTAGAGTATCAACCCTTTGGCATGATGGGCGTATTCACTTTGGACATGTCAATAAGCCTAAAGATCTTTCATTTTTCTTTGCAGGTGCAGGTTATGAGCACATTCTAAGTTTCCCCACCTGCGTGATTCAATGTGGTCAGCAGGAGTTTTTTCCTTACCAGGTCTATGGAGGATCTTGAATATGCAGTATTGCAGATGGAAGCCCCACATTTCTGTTTGTGGTGGACTTTTGCTTTTGGGTTTCCAAATATGGTGACTAATGGCTGATGGTCGGTTAGAACGATGAATGATTTACCATATAAAAAGAGACGAAAGTGCTCACATGCCCACATCACTTCAAGGCCTTCTTTCTTTGCCTACAAGAAGGCTAGTCTTGGCTTTGTAAGGCTGAAGCTGACATACGCTATTGCTAGTCATCCGGCTTCAGGATCATCTCTTTGTGCAAAAAATTGCTCTCAAGGCCAAAGGGCTGGCGCCAGCCATTAGTTCTGTGTGTAAAGTCAGGCCAAAGAATGCCGGTCTTTCTTCATTTGTGATTTTTATGCAAAAGTTTAGAATACAGTTTGAGATTTCCATAACCATCTAAAGAAGGATTCCTTTGGTCGGGAATATATCTGGAGCAGTAGCACGCTAGCCCCAGAAATGAACAGTGGGCTGACAGATTTTCTCGTATTGGTGCTGGCACGAAAGTAGAGAATTTGTCTGGGTTATGACGCATACCTTCTTTTGAAAAAATATGGATGTAGAATTTCAGAGAGGCCATTCGGAATTAACACTTTTGTTTTATTGAGTGTGCAAAGAGCATACTGTAAAGCTTTTGGATCTACAATAGAGTGACACTTAGGTATGCTTTGGATGACTTTTCTTAATTCTACTTTTTGAAATACTTGAGCAGCAAAAGAGAGACAAAACTAAATCACTTGTATTGATACAACCCGCAGTGCGTGGTGTAAGTCGTGATGTTTCCCAAACCCTCTTCCAGCTCCAACTGATGATATCCATTGTTGAGATGGAGACTGGAGAACACACATGCTACATTTAACTGATGAATCATTGGTGCCAGGTGTCTCTTGCATTGAAGGGCTTGATTGGGTTGATGCATATCAACTCTGATGCAGATTTTTCAATGTTCTTTTGGTACAGTAAGAATAGGTGGGTGAAACCCAGGGTGTCAGATCTTTTACCAGTTCAATGATGTCTTGCTCCAGTAAGTTTTGAAGTTCCTTTTCAACCTGCTTTTGAATTCTGAGGGGACTTCCACAGAACTGTTGAGCTACTTGTTTGACACATATATATGAAGTCGAATTTGATGACTCTTTAATTTGCTCACGACTTGAAACAGATCTGGAAAGAGTTCTTCCACATTGATTTATTAAACAGACTATCTATAATTTGACACAGAACTTTTAGAAGCCCTTGTTTGACTGCTGCTTGAAGCTTAAAAGACAACCAGTACCGGCAGCGGCCTCCACCACAGATGCTGACTTTGAAGGACAGCGTGTTGTGCACGAGTTGAGGACAGAATACAGTCATGCACTTACGAGGTTTGCTGGATCCATTGTTTTGATATGCTCATCACCCGCTTACAAATTGGGCATTTGTGGTAGATTGGAAAAGTCAGTGTCAGTTATGGCACTAATGGTGGTACCACTGTCCACCATGAAAGGAATAGGGATTCCATTGACATTTATGTTTAGAAAAAGTCCCGACAGGTCTTCATCATTTTCAGTTTTGACCCTGCCTCACATTGAGAAGACACTGTCTTTGTGCGAATTCTCAGAGTCTGTTGACGAAGATCGGGTCTTACAGCCCTTTCTCTGAGCCATTGGAAAGGACAAATAGCTTATTTTGATTTGCGGTAGGATGAGGAAATGGCTTTTGTTGTGGTCAAGTCATTTGGCTCACATTTGTGTCTGCTGCGACTTCTGCAGAGTCTGAAAATGTCCCACTGCACCAACGGCTTTACGCATGCCTGTGCTACAAGGATAGCCTCTGTATGAGGGAAAGAAAAACCACAATGGGAGCAAAAGCATCTGGAGTCGCTGCCAGGCAGACACATGCTTTCAATGCAAAGCACGGATTCTTCCACTGTGGTTTTGATTTTATGTTGGTTCATGACTTCGGCACACAGTGCAGGACGTTTGGGCAATAGCAAGATTATCTTCAAATCTTCAATCTTTCTGGGTTTTATTTATAGGTGTTGTCTTCAGGCAGCAAATTTGCAGCTAGCTATGATCTGTTATCGGAGAGCTTATTTACTGCTGTAGATATCAAAGTCACAATGTATCTCTCTATTTTAACCTCCTGATAAAAGAGTCAAACTTCTCCCCCCCCCCATTTCAGCATCATTAAGTGAAACAGATAGCATTCATAGTCAACGTTCCTTTTAGGTAGAAAGTACGATATTAAGGTGTGTTTCAAACCTTCATAATACAATCTTTTAGTCTCTTCAAATTAGTGGAAGATATCACAGATATCTGGTCCCGTGCAGTGCATCAAAAGACAGATGAGGTGCCTTTCAGACTCAATACCAAGAGCGGCTGGTTAAATATCAAAGTCTTTTATTAAGTGGCAACATTTGGAGCCAAGGTTCTTAGTGTCAGCCAGACTGAAAGTCCACTGTTCTCAAAGATAATGATTCTCAAGTAGCGATGATTGTGGGTAACTGGCGACAGCGACAATGTAAACTCAGAGAAGCTTGTACCTCTAGTGGAACTTAGAGAAGTTTGTACCTGTAGTGGTGATGGTTTGTGATCTTCAGATGACGATGTGGCCATGTTGTAGGGCGAGGCATGTAGGAGCTCGTGTATCGAAGCAAATGGGGTGAAGGTGCAGCACACGTGGTCTTGTGTCTCATCGTCGCCAGCGTATTATCCTGCAAACAGCACATTTGGGGCAAAGGTTCTTAGTGTCAGCCAGACTGAAAGTCCATTGTTTTCAAAGATAGTGATTCTGGAGTAGCGATGATTGTGGGTAAATGGAGACGGCGACAATGTAAACTCATAGAAGCTTGTACCTCTAGTGGAAATTAGAGAAGCTTGTACCTGTAGTGGAGATGGTTTTTGATCTTCAGATGACGATGTGGCCATGTTGTAGGGTGAGGCATGTAGGAGCTCGTGTATCGAAGCAAATGGGGTGAAGGTGCAGCACACGTGGTCTGTGTCTCATCGTCGCCAGCGTATTATCCTGCAAGCAGCACACCATGCAGTCATGACTATACACAGCGCACTCAACAATAAAAAGGAGATGTTGATGACATTTGTTCACCTTTTTTTGACTGAAGTCCACATCAAAAAATCAGTTTTCATGCAGCCTTTAATATCAGTGTGATGTCCAGTATTGTGGCCCTTAGCTGAGAGGGCTAGAAGGAGAACACCAAGGCAACAATGACTTATCTAGACATCGCTCACGCTTTTTCTAATGAGATCACCTGGCTCCCAAGCGCATCCCCTTCCCAGCTCAAAATCAGAATTGGGTCACCACACTGGGAGCGATGCGACCCGAAAGACAGGCAGGCTCGATGGGTCACCCCACTGGGAGCGATGCGACCGGGAGACAGGCATGCTCGATGGGTCACCCCAGTGGGAGTGATGCGACTGGAAGAAGGGCAGGCTCAATGGGTCACCCCACTGGAAGTGATGCGACCGGGAGACAGGCAGGCTCGATTGGTCACCCCACTGGGAGTGACAAGACCGGAAGACGCCGGTATACTCGAGCACACTATAACCACTACAAGATTCAATGAGTTGGAGAAGCATACAATTCTGCCCTGAGACTAAAACACACAATTCTTTGAGATACATTTTGGTCTTTCTCAAATATGTCCTCTAGTGCACCACTGTGAATGATTAGAAGCTGTTGGGCCACCAAAATATAAAAAGCATGAAACCAAGAAACCTGGCATAAGAGTTCTTCACAGTCTGAAAATGCTGCTTTATGTGTATATTTTCTGCGTCTGTCTGCTTTAGATAAGATGTGAAACACGAATGTGATTCCCAACCATGAGATGACAATGTATGAGAAAGAAATTTCATTTTAAAAATACATTAACCACAGGGCACATTTTCCATCTGTAAGACTAAGTGTATAACAATATTTCGTCTTTTTTATATTATTACTTTTACCTTCAAAAATAGATCAATTATATTATGTTTGCTTCAGCTTTTTTACTTAGGAGGGCATAAATCTAACCATAATTCAGTTTTCATTAACATCAGGCAAACTAGCTTTTATTATTACTCAGACACACGATCCCAGCCAGAGGCACCGGCATTACAGGGGTTGTACTAAGTCTGACCTGTGAAAAAATCCAAATCATAGCGCAGTTTATGAGAGGCCAATATGCCTAACCGGTGGTTATTAAGATGTTCTGAATGCAAAGGGTAGTTTCTAGGAATGAGGATGGGACGGTATATTATTCAGGACCAAAGTACACGGTAGAAAAAAAGACACTAGGCTAGAAACAGATAAACACACCACAATTAAGCACATTAAAAGCACATCAAGCCGACCGGCTGAAGCATACTAGAGGGGTTTGCAGACTAGACTCTAGAAAGGTGTACATTGCCAGTAGTAAGTGGACCAATACACTCAATATTCTACTGTATTTGCCATAACCCTAAAGTTAACCATGCGCATGCCAGGTTTATGTGTAAAGCGAGAGGCAATGACGCATGAAACAGACCTGCAAAATCTGAGCCAGTTCCTCGCCTAAAGTACGATCAAGGACAAGCAGCCATTCTTGCAGTCATTTCACCTTGGAATGACCCTGCAAGGTAGGAGTGAGACAGACCGAACAAGTTCACAGTTTGCAGAGCTCCTTCACACTTTCTCACCACCTTTCAGGAAAATACGACTGAGCAGAGTAAGTGATAATGGAATCAGCCATTAGCACCTTACTCTTAAATTACATCTTCCTAAAATGCTACTTTTACAAAACAGCTTTTCTACCAACTTGTGAGAGCGGGAACTGTTACCTGAGAAGTGTTAATGATGGATGCCATTACGGCCTCACTCGCAGCTAAATGCCATTTTTTCATTGGAAAGGCCATCTCAAAAATATGCATTTGTGTATAAATGCATCATGTCTGTCATCTCGGTTAGAAAATTAGAATATGTGTGTCAACTGTATTACCAAAAACGTTAGTTCAGCAGTTTATGTTTTTTAAGAGTCTGATGTTGCCCAGCTTTCAACTGTAAAAATTGCATGAAGCCAGGGCAGGCAAGCAGTGTATCTCAGTATCACTGATTACCCTTACCTTGAACATTTCGACAGGTAAAGTTGGCAAGTGTCAGGGCTATGTGGAGAGGGAAGAACTGGACAAACTAAGATGGCAGCAACCACCATCTGAACTCAAGAACTGTAGGAGGTGCCCTTTGTGAATGCGATCTGCCCGGAACACGGAGAAATACGGTTGGCACTCAAAGATCCATCTTCTTAGAGGCCCAGTGTCACACATTCACCGGGCAGGTGGTCAACTGAAGAGACTTGTGCAGCTCTGAACTGTCAGTGCTGCGAGAAGCAATCAAGAGCAGAGGGAGGAATTAGGATTGATAATGGTTCAGTGTAGGTGGAGGATGCGGAACATGTTGTAACTTGCCCTTTAAGTTTATAGTTCTTTCTGAGAATGTCAACTACATCAGCAGCAGAACGTGTAAACCGCAGACAGTGCGAGTCAGTTGCGGTGCCTGCTGTTGGTGTGGACTGTTCCGGTGGGTGTAAAATAAACCTCTTCTTGTAACGGACTACTGAAGCTTCGTTTTATTACCTGCGACGAGTTTAACGTCTACACCCACCGAAGAACCCAGCGTGCTTAGGAAAGAATCACACAGACGACAACAAGCAAGGTTGGTCCTCTGTTCATTTAAAAGTGTGCAACTTTGGCCCTAAGACGACTGCGGAAAACTGTGTGTGCTCAAGTTAGTGGGCGGAAGTGTGGCCAAGCTGCGTTTATTAAAAAAAAATATATATATAAAAGTGAAGACTGAATGCAGCCATTGAGTGCGCAAGACCCGTAAAGCAGAAACTGACCCAGAGACGCGTCATTTGAAAATGACCGCGAGCAGTGCCAAACACGCGCGAGCAAACTTACCACGTGAGTGAAGACTCCTAGCAGGCTAACGTGTGTGCCAGCGAACGAGGAAGGAGCGATGTCATCGCAGCTTCTGTCCTGACGCACGGTGAAGAGCCTACCAATTGCCGTGTGTGCAGTTCAAGAAGAAGACAAGAGTAAATTTATTAAACTTGTCAACGGCACACCTCATGAAGAGAACTCCCTCAAGTTAAGTTATTTATTTTAATTTGTGTTAATTTTCTTATTAGTTTGACTTTCTTTATCTAATTGACAACACCAGCAGCAGCATGTGCCTTTCTTCTTTCGTATGAGTACCTAAAGGGAGGAAAGCAGACGTGGAAATAATCAGTTGACAACTTCTAATATTGGAAATTTTGGGTTTTGTTAGCTTGTTATTTTGCCTTATTATATAAGATTGTTGTTTTAAATTATTGTATTAACTTATTTTGTTAGTTTGTTAAGTTACTCTTTCTTGCAGTATGTCGATGTCCAGTGGCATGAGCCAACCTCCTCAGTTTTTATGTGAGCGAGGTGAGCCTCTTCTTCCTTGGAAGAAATGGAAACCACTTTTTGATTCCTACCTCATAGCCATCGGTGGTGAAAAATTCTCTGCCGCAACGAAACAGGCAGTCTTACTTCATAATCTTGGCATTGAAGGCAGGAATATCTATGATAGTTTGGATCCAATACCAATAGGCAGAGGGGCCGGAGAACCAAATGATGTTTACGAAATGAGTGTACTACAACTTCAAAGGCATTTTGGCCCACGATTGAATGTGGTCATGGAAAGGCACAAATCTTTTATGCGCGTGCAGGCCAAAGGCGAGAGAGTTGGTAACTATGTAGCAGCATTAAAGTCATTGGCACAGACTTGTGAGTTTGAACAGTTGTCGGACTCTCTCATCCGTGACCTACTGGTGCGGTGCACTAATGACTTAAGAATTCAAGAAAAGTTGTTATCAAAGAACCCGAATCTCAAAGAAGCCATAACTATTGTTGAGAGCATTGAGCACACCTCCCATTGGGTAAAAAAAATACGCAAAAGCACCACTTCTGCTGACGCTATTGCCAACATAACTAAAGATAATCTTGAAAATGTATCACTTGACACACCAGTTGCAACTGTGAGTAAAACAAATGTCAAACAAGAGAAAGGTTTCGCAAAGTTTGATAGGCAAAAGTTCAACAATAATTTGAACAAGGATAACACGTCAAAATGCCCAAGGTGCGGAAGCCAGAACCATGGACCGAATTTTCCCAACTGTTTTGCAAAAAGCACAAATTGCAGGAATTGTGGGAAAAGAGGACATTATGCCCGAATGTGCAGAAACACAAAAGTAAACTTTGTTGAGGATGATGAAGAATTTCCTCAGCAGGCGATTCACTGTATTACTGAAAGCAATTCTGAGCCTGTGCATGATGTAAAACTTGTAGATACGATGGTGACCTCCTTGCTCTATGGTTGCGAGCAAGTGGATCAGTTTCGACTTTACCATCATTATACTGGGAATGACTGGGCTGAGGCCCCACACTACCATCCTCCTTTGTAACCCCTTTAGGCGCTTATAGATTTATCAGGATGCCATTTGGGTTGGCGAGTGCTGCCGCATGCTTTTAGAGAGTGATGAAAAATGCTTTAGCTGGGATTGACTCTGTCCTATTTTTCCAAGACGATATACTTGTCTATGGGCAGGATAGAGTCAAACATGACTAGGTACTGTTCCGTGTGCTGTCCAGATTAGAGGAACGTGGACTCACTCTGAAAAGCGAGAAGTGTAAATTCAGGGTTGGGTCAGTATCCTATCTGGGGCACTCCATCTCCAGTGAGGGCATTAGTCCCAAAATTGATCTTGCAGAAGCGATATTACAGGCACCAGCTCCATCAAACAAAGATCAAGTGAAATCTTTCCTTGGTTTATCTGAATATTACTCAAAGTTTGTGTACAACTTTGCTAGTGTGGTACAACCCTTGAGATTACTGTTAAAAAAGGGTGTTGACTTCAAGTGGACAGCAGATTGTGTCAATGCCTTTAACAAAGTTAAAGATGAAATTGCACGCATGCCAACCGTGGGACATTTTGATGTACATAAAAAGACTATCCTGACCACAGATGCCAGTGTGCGGGGTTTGGGTGCGGTCCTATCCCAAATGGTTGATGGCAGTGAGAAGGTCATTGGTTTCGCTTCCCGCTCATTGAAAGGAGCGGAAGAGCGTTACTCGGTGATCGAGCGCGAGGCGCTAGCCTGCTCTTGGGCCATCAATCATTTTAGATTTTACTTGTGGGGTTTACCATTCCTGGTTAGGACTGACCACAAGCCCCTTGTACACATGTTTTCTTGTAGGAATGTTGAGAGCACCACACCCAGAATTAAAAGGTGGGTCGAAGGACTCTGGGAATACACTTTTTTGGTAGAATATCTGCCTGGTCTTAAAAGTATTTCGGCTGATTTTCTTTCAAGGATGCCCTTAGAAAAATATACTTCCAGCAGCCCTGACTGCTCGGTTTCTTGGGTAAAAGAGTCGGCCCTTAACAAGGAAGAATGGAAAGCCTGTTCTGAGAGTGACAAGACAAGAAGACCAGTTATGGAATTCGTTGTCAATGGTTGGCCCTCTTTGAATGATGTTCCCAACTGTGCGAAAGGTTACTGGAATGTTCGAGATGAATTGAACATTTCGAAAGAAGAGCTTTTTTGGGGTGAGAGATTAGTACCTCCCTGTATGATGAGAGTGAAAATAATCAATTTGGCGCAGGAGGGGCATCGTGGTCGCAGCTTAACAAAGTCAAGAGTCAGGGAATCCTATTGGTGGCCGGAGGTTAACCGTCAAGTGGAAGATGCTGTTAGGGACTGTACTATATGTGCGGGGAATGATAAATCGAGAAAAGTGAGGACTACTCCCCTCTCGCCTGTTGCCATACCCGAACGCCCCTGGTCAAAACTTGCCATTGACATTGTTGGTCCATTTGACACCTTGTCTCCCTCTGAGAGGTTTGTGGTCGTCCTCGTTGATTACACTTCTAAGTGGGTCTCTGCCTCCTGCATGAGTTCTGTTGTGACAAAGAATATCATTGAGTTTCTTAAAGACGCATTCATGTGTGAAGGCATACCTGATATTCTAGTCTCAGATAACGGAGTGCAATACACTTCTCAAGAGATGATGGATTTTCTAAAGTACCTCTCCATCACTCATCACAGGACTGCCCTCTATGCTCCGCAAGCTAATGACTTCGTTGAGAGCATGAATAGACGGGTCAGAGCCTCTGCTCAGACTGCTCTAGAGACTAGATCCCCTCTCAAGCCCATCCTTAATGAAAAATTATGGGCACACAGAAATACTCCTAACAGCGTGACTGGTTGTTCTCCGTTTAAAAAGCTCAAGGGCAGGGCAGCTGGTTCTAAATTAAATCCCCTATGGTTGTGTGTAAAAGATAGGGGCAGTGTAGTGAACAATTGGAGAGTGAAAAGGTACCAAGAAAATTACAAACGCAGGTTTGATGTGAAGATGGGTGCACTGAAGTCTGTCTGGAAAGTGGGTGATCTTGTTTTTTTCAAAAAGGCTGTTTGGTCTCCGAAAGGTGAAACAAAATATTTTGGTCCCAGACGCATCATCAAGTTAATGAGAAATGTTGTCAAGCTCAGTGGTGGTGATGTTTGGAGCATGTCCCGTCTGACAAAATGTACAAGGGAGGATGGTAGTGTGGGGCCTCAGCCTCAGGCCAGTCATTCCCAGTATAATGATGGTAAACTCCAAACTGATCCACTTGCTCGCAACCATAGAGCAAGGAGGTCACCATTGTATCTTTAAGATTACTATCTCAAGTGATGCTGTCAATTCCTTTCTGTGCTCACCCTCATACCCAACCTTCATTTTTAGCCTGACATTTTTCCCTCAGCACACTGTTGTGTTTTGCCGTGTATTGTTCTTTTCCTTGTCCCTCTCTTTCCTTTTTTCCCCTCCTCATTATTATTGTAAAGAGAAGATGTGTTGTAACTTGCCCTTTAAGTTTATAGTTCTTTCTGAGAATGTCAACTACATCAGCAGCAGAACGTGTAAACCGCAGACAGTGTGAGTCAGTTGCGGTGCCTGCTGTTGGTGTGGACTGTTCCGGTGGGTGTAAAATAAACCTCTTCTTGTAACGGACTACTGAAGCTTCGTTTTATTAGAACACCCCTTGGAAATGTACCCTTCCCTTCCTCCAGTGGCATTTACAAGGTTCTTCTACCATACACTACTTGCTTACCCCATGTCGAGTGTGAAGGAAGCAGAGGTTAAAAGCAGCAGAGGATAAGGTGTGCTGGCGGGACATGTTCAAATATGTGCATATAGAGGACAGTGGGACAGAGTGATGAGGCAATGGGGCATTTCTGAAGTTAGATTGAAGTTGAAAGCAAGGGTTAGGGAATGGAACAACGAAATCTTTTTCTCTCCTCAATCCCTTTCATTGCAATCTTGGCAAAGAGGAAGGGCAGGAGCAATAATAAAACAAGTATTGGCAAAGCCATTAGGTCTTGGCAATGCCGGGGCTAGTGGCCCTGTCAATGTGAATGTCTTTTAGTCATGTTGTCTAGCAGTACATCTGCTTTTTAGCATGGCTGAAAGTCACTGAAAGCCCAGAATCACAGGATGTTGAGCCGACAGAGTTTCTTTGCCCCACATGTTGAGTTTATTGTCCTGCACCTTCTAACACAAAAAGGCGCTATGATGTGGCCTGCGCTTTTTTCAGTGACTTTCAGCCATGCTGAACATCAGATGTGCTGCTACACAACATTGCTAAAAGACATTCACATTGATAAGGCCAATAAGCTCAGGCATTGCTGAGATCTATTGGCTTTGCAAATGCTTGTTCGGTGTTGAAGGGGTATTGCTGAACAAATGTGGAAGTGTTAGTGAGAAACAGTTGAGGAGCTTTGAAGTGAAGCGAGGATGTGGTGTTACAGCCAGAGCTGCCAACAGAGGAACTAGGTTCGAATCTCAGGGTCGACTGAACAGCTTGTGATCCTGGGCAAATCACTTATGCTTCTCTCTGCGTACGACAACGAATGTGCCATTTAGTTATGTAACTGGTGAGCACTTAATTCGCTCCAATGCCATTGGCTGGTGTTAGCACTATGGCAAGATGGAGGACAGAATAAGTTCTCCAATACCATTGGATCGTGCAAAAAAAAAGCAGCAGTGACGATGGAGGTAGTGGGGGGACAGGTCAAGCAGGGAAGCAGGAGGGGATGGGGAGATGGGTAAGCAACGACGAAAGAGGGTGGGAGGAAGCAACAATGAAGGGGTACAAAAAAATACCTTAATTGAAGCTGAATCAGTGACAAAAATGACTGTGTAATTGTGGAACGTAACTAGTGAGCACTTAGCGGTCCGATACCATTGGCCTGTGTTTGCGCTATGGCAAGACATAGGACGGAACGAGTGCTCCAATACCATCGGATCACGCAAAAGAAAAAACAAGTGCTGTTCGTGAACCTTCGGGTGGTGTTGGTGCTATATGAAACTGCACAAAAAAAACTGAAAGAATCACAGTGTTAGGCTGGTTTACAGTAGTGATCATGAGGAAATACATCGCAAAACCACTCTAAAAGGACTACTTTTTCCATGGACACTGAGGGCCAGGCAGACCATGTTGACATCATGACTCAGACTAGCTACTTTGAAGAGAATTCAAGGTAAGCAACAATGGCGCACGGAAACACTTCACAGGTGAATGGGGAAAAAGTAAGTGTCCCGACGGAAGAAATTTGAAGAAATAAGAGTCCCAACCTATGAAATGAGAAGCAACAAGGTGAGACACGAACAGTTCAATCATTTCGCACAGGTGAAATGTGGCTATGCAATTACAGCAGAAGACACAGGTACTGTAGAAGCTCTGACATGCCCTGTGATAACGCATACCTGATTCACTTGACGTCTGATTTTCCGCTATAAACACCATTGCCAAATTACCACATATGGTGTAAACACGTGCACACCACCTAGTACCCACACACGCAGAAAATAAACAGAACACACGTGTGCCAAATAATAGCAGCTATGCACACATGCTCCAATCAGCATGTCAGCTATACACTAACAGAACAATAAAAGGCAGAACACCACCATTCACTAGAAGGAACAGACTACAATGGGAATTTAAAGCAGTGACGGGGTCGGAGGAGGTGGTGATTTGTAGATGGGGCAAGCACCGGGAGGCACAAGGGAGCAAGCAGAGACGGGAGGGAGGAGGTGCGGGAAACGGAAAGCAGCAACAAAGGGAAAAGCAGTGATGGGTAGGGGGTGATCTGTGGACGGGTCATGAGGGCGGGTGAGAGGAGACGGAGCTGGTAAAAGTATGAGCACTGTGTATAGTGCTGAAAAAGACAGAAAAAGAAGGTCCTAAAATGGTCGTTAAAAACAGGAGCAGGGGATGTTTACAAGTACTAGGTCCATGCTCTGGGGGGAGGACTAAACTCAAGAAGAGGCATGACCATGCATGCCAGGGACAAATGGTGGCAAAGAATATGAGTCAGACGATGAAGCGAGCAAATGGGAAGCCTGAGGGCAGGCTGAAGCCCACAGAGTAAACACAACATGTCTCTTCGAGACAGTGAGCTGAGATCAAAAGAGAGGAATGTGCCTGCAACCGTGCTTCCCTTGAGAACCTCCAAAAGAATAGTGGGAGATGGGGCAAGAACTGGAGGGGAAAGGTGGGGAAGGGAGAAGAGGGGGTGGGGGTGTTGGTGTCAGGTGTGAAAAGTGTTGAGAAGAGAAATCAGGGCCTGAAATTTGAGATGCGGAAACCTGCAGTGACACAAAACCACTTTGGGAGAGTTTCAGACCTTCGTGACCATATCATTAATGCATCACAAAACAAAGTTAAGAAACTTGGCCTACTAGACAAGTACAGTTATTCTAGAGCCATCATTCTCTGACTGAAGCCCTGGCCTGAGTGGATACAGAGAAATATATGTCTGCAGTATGGCAATATTCTTGCAATCCTCTGACCGCTTTCATATGCATAGTGAAAGCGTTCCGAATACTGAGGAGAGAATGAGTAATGGGTGGAGGCAGAAACAGAGAAACCTCAAGAAGCATAGAGAAAGGGTATTTTTTAAGGTCCGGCAGTGAGGTGTGCACAAAATAATTCAGTGGATACTCCTGCTTCTAGATCAGAAGTGTATCGGACACTGAAGTTCTAAATATACATTTTTACAATATCTGAAGGGTCCTCATTGACGTCTGGCTGAACTTAAATGTTACTGATTTAATACTTTTGATTACATCTGCTAAATTATATCAGTGCTTGCTGAAAGTTTAAGCTCTCTTCCCTTCTGTGTTGCATGTTTTATGATATGTGATAGTTTACTAGTTAAAAAGTTTAATTAACTGTTTGAGAAATTTTTCAATGGTGAGCTAATACAAACAATGGCCGCACCAAACTTTTCATGTATTGGAAAAACAATGAAAAACTGAGCTGGAGCCATTATTGCTGCAATCTGACCCTTACAGCTCCAATAGCAAAGAAAGTATTTTATGTAGTTAAAAACATGCCAATGATAGATACATTACATTTCTTGTAGTATGCTCATGAAAAGGACCACTGACTGCCAAGGTGCCATAGTGGAATTTGAGGGGCTACACAGGTATCCGTATTTTAGAACTTCATAAGCTAGTCTACTAAAGTTCAGAGAACTTGATAAATGAGTGAATACTATTCAGTTGCCCCTTGTGAGAAGACACTGGTCTTAGTTACATGCAAGCATGTGTATTAAGTAACAATGCCATCACTTTAGCTCACATGGGGGTTTGAAAATCAGCTTTTAAGAAATCAGTTTGAACCTGCCATGGACCTCAGAATTGGGGGAAAGCATAGAATAAATTGCAGAACAATGAAATCAAAATAAACTCTTCTATAGGTGATTTTGTTGTAACTTCTGATGATAAAGTATGGGTGTTTGAAATTCGTTTTGACAAATAAGTCCAATCTCCTTAAACAGGGGATGAAGAAACGTCTATTTTTGGCAGCCATTGGTATCACAGATGAGGAAATCAGCAAGATCATTCTTCACTCTCAAAAGATGTCAACTAAGTCGATAATCGTGCTATATATTTGAGTGTGAATGTCCACAGCAATTGTTATTCCCACCAAGGAATGGGTTATCTTGTACATGCTTGCTTGCTTCTTCAAACTAGAACAATGGGGGAGGAGCAGGGTGGGGGTCTGAGGGATTAAACAGGTCCAACACACGTCCCTCAAACACTTAAATAACAAGAACAAGAAAATGTGCTGTTCCGAAAAAAAGGGTATGTTAAAAAAAATCCCTAAAGGTGGATTTTTTCGCTAAGTGAAAAAGGAGATCATACTTTCTCATTACTGTGTATATTTTGAGTTCTTATGTTTTTACAGGTCAGTAGGGGGAAGCATCCTTTAAGGGACACGCAAGCCCTCACCCACTGAAGTGGCCTCCTTCATTATTGGACTGTGCTACTCGCTGGGCGGGTGCTGCAATGCCCAGCAGGCCCCTGGCAAGTATACTCTTTGCCAGAGTTCTTTTTATTACCCAGAAAGCCGAGTAATGCCCTGCCCTAAGTTGGAGCGAGGGATGAAGGAGTGGTAGGTTGGAAATATGAGTGATTTAAAATTGGTTATGGGTTCAGAATAAGGAAGACCTGTAAAGGATGCTTCCCCCTACTGACCTGTAAAAACATAAAAACGCAAAATACACACAATAGCGAGAAACTATAATCTCCTTTATCAGTTTGCGAAAAAAATCCACCTTAAGGGATTTTTTTGACATGCCCTTTTTTTGTAACACACACTTTTTTGTTCTGGTCATGCTTGCTTTCTAACATAGAACATGATTGTGGTATTGGCTGTCATTCATAAGCCCGATTTCCCCCTGGACAAAAAGTGTGAAGAAGCGATGCCCTCAATGCTTCCAGGTTTCGACTGTTGATGAAACAGCCTTCCTTATTATGTCAAAGGCAAGCCTGAAAGCTTAAGTTAGCTTTATTTAAACTCCTGCTTGTAGTACTGCCTTTAAATTACTCCTGAGTGAGATGTGGTCTTAGAGGAATTAATGGAAAGTAAGAGGACATTAATCTCTACAGGGGCGTTTGCTTCAGATCAAGCAAGTCTACAGACCTCTCTCAGATCTTTCTTCACATCGCAAGGCAGTTTTAACAATATTCTCCCTTCAGCAATGTTTCCTATTGATTGGATTGTGTTAGTGTGGATTTGCTTTTATGAAACAACAGCCCCTAAGTAAACATCATGTTTACCGCTGAATGAGTACCTATTTTCCCTGTAGTGAGGAAGCGCCTGGATTTGTCAGTTAACCCTATAAGATTAGGCAAAGTGTCCTTCTTCCTTAAGTGAGCTGTCACTTCTTGACATTCATCTGATGCTAAATGACAGTACCAAGAACTGTGCGTATCGATTCCCTGTTTTTATGCTCACTGACAAACCATTGTTATGCATGGTTTGTACATGTTGAAGACCAGGATTCCCATCCTTGAAGCACAAGTTCTGCACTTTGACATGCCAGGGAACAAATAACATCATGTCTGAATGATAGAATTATGTTTATACTTTAGTTTTTTATTATTTTAGCAGTTTTATACAACGCTTCCACTCCACCGAGAGTATTAGGGCACGTTACAGAAAAGGAATTTGGATCACATTGCATTAACAATGAACCATGGGCAACTACAGGCTGCAGGACAGCAGGCAATAGACAGAGAACTTATTTAGAAACTCGCTGTAAAGCACAAAATAATATTCGAGGAAGTAAGACTGTAGACTGTTTTGGACAGAATAGGCATGGTGTATTAGCTCAAGAAGAGAAAGAGGTACGTTTTTAGACATTTCCTAACAGTGAGAAGGTGGGTTTAGTTCAGATGTTGAGAGGCAAAGAGTTCCAAGCAGCAGTTGTGGCGCCTGAAAAAGAGACGCGTAAGATTCTGAATCTCTGGACTTCAAGCCACGTCTCTTTTCAGGTCATGAGTCCTATTAGACCACCTGCCTGTCCTCTTTAGAGTAACCATTCAGAAGAACTGTTTGTTTGATATACCAGTTTAAACTTTTGATGTATTAAAGTCATTTAATCCCTTCCCCAGACTTTCTCTTCACCAAGAACTGGCGAGAAGGCGCCCCTAGAGCACTTGTAGTATGGGGCCCTTTTTCATGGCCCTGTTCCCTAGGAATTACTGCACTTCTCACATAACATTTGTCAAGTACTTGGTCTTTGTACAAGGAGAGAAGGTTAGAGGCATTTTTATCAAAATCCTATTGCGGCCATCTCTGAAACTGCTTAGTACCCATTTGCCCTTAGGCATTCTTGAGCTGTTTTTTAACCAATTGAAGACTGGAGCAAGGTACATCTTCGTTCACCTATACCTGAAAAGGCTGGACTATGGAAAGTCCTTTCTAGAATTTTTGCTTGGACAACAAATCTGAAATTTGTTGTACATACTATCTCAGAAGTGAGCTACCTCCCATTTGACAGACTCATGCCTTTGCAATGGTATTGGCTTTCATTACAAATAGCTGCTGTGTCATTTTATTTTTCCTTAAGTAGGACATGTATCATCAGGTCCTTAGTTTCCCCCTGTTAGTCTACTTCATTCAAGGAAAGACTGCTAAGGAATCGGCCACCTTATGGCAAAAGAAGCTGTAATGAGAATCCTTTTCCTAAAGCTGCCCAGCTTCCTCCATTCTTTTCAAGGAAGTGATAAGGCTTAGTCTGGATTCATTCTAGCCAATGGCACCACCACGAGTTCAGTTTGACAAGCTGGCTAAGGGATAATTGGGCATCACTGAGGTCTTGAACTTCCTGTCTCACTTCACCCAAAGTCTGGATCCAAAAAGGCCATTCATTCATAATGGGAATGTTTCACTATCACGCGTGGTCAATTAAGGAGACTGCGTGGGTTCTCCTTAAAGGCTCCCCCATAAGATCAATAAGAAGCAAGCTCCTTGCATTCTTTTATATGACATAAGGTGAACACCTTTATAAACCTATTTCCATACTGATTCCTGCAATTTGCCCTCCCATTTCTATTCATGAAGCATCCAAAATCAAAACTGGTTCTCGTGGGCAGATATGGATAGCCAGTTTAAGAAGCCACTGCAGTCAAACTTTACAACAGATGACTAACCATCAACTGAAAAAAAAACAAGTCACACAGCCAAATGTTTGGGTGTCTGGCTGTATTTTTGAAGTTGAGGTGCAAGTCCTCTGTGATAAAGGCAACCTTTTCAAACCTCTTCAGAGACGTTTCAAGGCATAGGAAAGTGGGCACCTGCCTAGGACAATCACTTTCCAAGGGGCCCCTGGTCAAGTGAGCGCACAATTCCACTAATAATAAATTTGCTCATAAAAACAGCTTATTTTCTAATTTGACAGATAAGCATGCTTAACCGAACCATAAGGCCAGATTTACCAAGGGTTTCAGCTTGGGCAAAGTCATGAAAAGCACCACTAATTCTGCAAGGACATTTAAGTTTCAGCGAAAAAGGTATTTCACTCTGAAAAGGTTTCCTTATCTCACCACAAATGGCTCCTTGCTCCACTGTACATCAAGGGAGCATTACTTGGGTTTATCTTAGTTAGATTAGCGTAAAGCACCTATCGGTTTTTGACACAAAGCCTGATCCACTAAGGTAGCCAGACTGAACTTTGCGTCAAACAAATGCTTAGTTGAAACATGCACTAACATGGAGAAATGTTTTAATTTTCCCTAACGTTCCATACATTGCATGTGCCCTGCACTGTACTGCACAAACACAATGTGTGCAATGTTTCATAATGTGACTAGGCATCAGATTTTTTACTGGAATGTTGTGCTTCCAGTACAAATTCTGTGCCAGAGAAAGCACACTCAATTCTGCACCATGGTGCAAAGGTTGTGAATGACACCGGCTAGCCTGTTTGTGGCACCAAACCACTGAATGAATGAGTGAGTGAGTGAGTGAGTGAGTGAACTGGCATTTGTACAGCGTGGCAGCTGCTCCCACGGTATTGCCTCGGTTTTTAGGCCTTTCTTGAAAGGGACTTCTGTTTTAATTTTCAGCAGATCATTCCATAGCTTAGCTGCCAGTAGAGAAGGAACTGCTGCCCCATAGCCTTTCGAACTCTGGGAATGTAGCGAAATCTCTGGTTTGAGGAGCGAAGCTCACCGACAGAAGCATATTCACTAAGTCGCTACAACGGTAGCAAGGCCCCTTCTTGTTGCTAGCTCTAAAGGTAATTATTATGACCTTAAAGTTGACTCTTTTTTTACTGTTAGCCATCGAAGTTGCTTTAGACCATGATGCATAGACTGCCTTCTCAGGCAGTTCAGAATAAGGCATGCTGCCACATTTTGCACCCGCTGTAGTTTAATAGCACCGAAGAGACTTCAAGATAAAGATAGTTGGAATAGTCCAATCTTTTGGTCACTAAGGCGTGGGCAATTATTTTTTGTGAATGAGATGGTAAAAATTTGAGGGTCTCTTTTAGCAACTTAACCATCGAGAAACAGGTCACTGTAATTTCCCCAATTTGTGATTTGAGAGAGAGAGAGAGGACCTTATCAAATTGGATCCCTAGGTTTCTCATCACTGTAGCTGGGGGTTTCCAAGATCTTTTGGCCACAGACACAACAGGTCAAGTGAAGAGGGATTGCCAAAAACGAGTACCTTCGATTTATTGGAGTTGAGCTTTAGGCAACTCAGCTGCATCCACCTTGCCATGGCAGATAGACAACCTTGGAACCTTTCCAATACTGAATCATCAACTTGCTGGAAAGAGAACATACGTGGGTATCATCCGCGTATGGCATTTTATTGAGGCCCTGCGGTTCCACTATATCAGCTTGAGGCGCCTTGTAGATGTTAAACAAGGTGGGGCTAAGGGCTCAGCCTTGAGGGAAACTGTGTCTCAAAACTTTATAGCTTGACGTGTAGGGAGGGAGACAAATGATCTGACCCCTCTCTGATAAAAAGGATTTTATCCATAGGTAACCCTTGCCACCCATCCTAACTGCCTTCAGCCATTTCAACAAGATCTTGAGGGACACAGTGTCAAAAGCAACTGAAAGATCTAAATGAATGAATACTGCTTTTTTTCTCCAGGTCTAAGTTGATTTTAATAAACTACAAGACCTCCAAAAGAGCGACCTCTGTACTAAAATCTGGGCGAAAGCACGACTGAGATGGATGCAGGATCTCAATCCTTTCTGAGAACTGGAAGAGCTGCTTGTTCACCAGTTTTCCCAGCATTGTCCCCAGAGCTGGGAGCAAGGAGACAGGCCAAGTTTTAGGATTTGGGGGGGACATGAAACCAATGGGGACCCCGAACTCGCATTGCGGATAGCAGATTCTGAGTCCGCCAGTGAAATGCTTTCAGAAGCATTTAATACCTCACCATCGCTCTTGGTCTGACCATGTGCATACTGAACAGAGGTTGGAGCTTCTGAGATGGTGACAACATTGGAGTATAAAGGACTGAACTACCTTAAAAATCTCCCCTGGTGCATTGCCATTCTTCTCCATTTGTCTCGAGAAAGACTCTGCATGTGCTCTCTTAACCCTTTTAGAAAAATCTCTTAGTGCTGTTTTATAGACAGTCTTGTCCTGTAGGAGGTAGTTCTTATTCCATTTTCTTTCCAATTTTTTACATTGGTGTTTTTTTTCCGCCTACAATGTGGAAGAAAACCAGGCATCAGAAGGATGCTCCCTCTTAGTGGGGCCTCTTTTGATAGGTGTGATTTTGTATATTGCCTGCAAAAGGGTGGCATTAATGGCGCTAATATCTACCTCCATGAGTCTTTCCAGTGTAGGCCTAATGGGCTTAATGCCTAAATGAAGTTAGACTCTGAGATTTTATGCCAGGGATGCACTGAGATTGCTGACCTGAAAGTAACCAGAGGAGTTCTTGAGGTTACCAGAGCAAACTGAACTAGGTAATCGTGTGACCCTATTAGTGATTGGGTTTTTTCAGAACTTAATGTGAGGCAGTTAATAAACAATCAGATATTGAGTATGGCCCTGCTTATGTGTGTGCCCTTCAATGTTTTACTGGAGATTTAAGTCTGCTAAAGCCTCCTTCCACAAGCTTGCTGCTTTGCAGCCAGGATCGTCCACGTGGACATTCAAGTCACCCAGAACTGTGAAGTTTGTGCACTGCATGTACAAGTGGGTAACTGCATTGGCTAGCATCTCACCATAGTTGGCGAAGTATTCCGGTTGTCCATTTTTAATCAATACGATTCTGCGCTGCTAAATTGACCAATTAATGTGTATGCTTGGCCTGTCCAGTCTTAACTCTCACACTGTGAGTTGTTGTTGGCTATTGAATTGAAACATGACCTTTACGTCATTACTTTCTCCTCAACATCACCTCACTACTTAAGCTTTAATCCTTTAATGTTCTTCATCCGCTCTCTCTATGTCCAACCTTTGTCTACTTCACCCCTTTCTCTATATGCCTCACTCGACTTCATATCTCTCAAACATAGGGATACTCATTGTATTCCCTGGGGGTCACTTGCAGACCCCCTGACCTTTACATGTGGCCCCTTGGTGAACAGCAGCACTGAGCTGCTTTCTACGCGGCTGAGCACTAACATTCAGAAAGCTGTAAAGGGACCAAGCATTTAGTTTCAAGTTAACTGCAGTAAAGGAAAAGAAGCACAGGAGATGCCCCGCGCCAATTATCTTTAGAAACACTTTCCTCTTTAGAGGAATGGTGCAACAAACGTAAAAGATAAGGTAAAGTCTCTTCAAAATTAAAAAAATACAATTTCTATAACATGCGGAAGCAATTTATTTTAATACATCAGATTATATCATTATATCACTGCACTAAGAGGCTTTTATTAAAAGCGATAGTTTCCAAACATGAACTTACAAACATTCAAGCCTCCCCTCGGCCTGAGGACAATATTGTTAGTAAACCAAAAGGCACCAGGTGTCATGTGCACCCTCTGGTTAGCCTAGGTTGTTTGTTATAAAAGATGGAACAAAATTATAGTCTTAACTCAAACACAAGAGGAGGTTTTGTGCAGCGCACATTCTGCACTCGTGTATTTCAAGGTGATCTCGTGTGGTGAAGAAAAAGGAGGCACAGTGCAATAAAACAACTGCCTAGGATCCCACAATTTAGTCATGTGGAAAAGTTGGAATCGATCCCAGATTTCCTGGTTTCACATTGTACAATTTAGTCACTAGATGGATTCCCTCTCTAGTTTTCTATCAAACGCTAATGCTCGGTCTTTAATTCTTGGTGCATAAGTTAGTGTGTGGATGGCAGACAAAAAGCACATGAAAGCTTGGCTCATTTTGGGCTCAAGGATCCAAGATAACCTCGAGCCGAGCCATAGTCAGGCACCTGTCTCAAGCTTGGCTTGAACTGTCAGTCGCTCACCCATCTCTATCACATAATGTCAATCAAGGGGACAAGCCATCATCTAATAATTTGATCAAGCCGGAGTACCAACCCCACAGTGCAGGACTCATTGTTACAAGGTCCTTAACTTTCTCTCTACACTACATTTTAGTGAGAGGAACATGAGAGTGGGTGTTCTCTCCGTAATGGGTTAAAGCAGTTGGTGACATGGGATGGCTGAGAATAATATTTTTTTTTAAAACCATGCTTTCTGCTTTCATAGTTACTACCTTGCTCATTACACAATAACTGGAGTGCGAGTGGTACCAGTGGCACTCTCACCAATGAAATGCCACAGTGTTGTGGAACCTGCCCAGACCTTAAATACAGAGTTCACAATCAGCATATTTTGTCAAAGTGGTAATGCCAGCAATAAAAGTCAAGTCTCCTAGCGGCATGGCTAAAATGTTCCCACTGTACAATTTCTAGCGGTGGAGGCTGAGTGTTTGTGTCAGCAATAAACGTAAAGTCTCCTAGCGACATGGCTAAATGTTTCCCACTGTACAATTTCTAGCGGTGGAGGCTCAATCAATCAATCAATCATGTCACTTATAAAGCGCACTACATACCCGCGAGGGTCTCAAGGCGCTGGGGGAAGAGGGGGGTGGTGCTGCTACTGATCGAAGAGGCTGAGTGTTTGTGTGCCCCACCTCTGTGAACTGTACTGCTTTTTGCGGGGTCCGTGTCAAGGATTTTTAGAGTGCTCACTACCTTAACTGAGCTTGTTTCTAAGCACCCCTAATATTTACAGATAACAGATTAAAAACATGAGGAGACATTCAGGCCTAAGATTTTATTTCATTCCATTTCAATAATCACGTTACTTCCTTTGTACACTTAAAACGTCAAAAGTAGCAATAGCCAGACGAGAAGGATTACACCAAAGTGCAGTATAGGAATAGTAACTCAGATACAGCGTAACACAGTACTGTGAAATGTATGCCTCTTCAAGAGACTAAGGCCTTAATTTAGGGTGCAGTATGGAATGAAACCTCAAAATATCTCAGTGACTCACAGTCCACTCCATGTACCTAAGTCGCTCCCCCTACGCCCAGCTTACACCCTGCCCCTTAACATACTGGAATATAAGTGGTCACATCACAGACCATACGTTTTGCCCCCTAAGAAAATGGTTGCAAGTACCACGACCTAGAAAGAAGAGGGACAAAGAATTGTAAAAAAGCAAGGCAACATGCAATCATCATCTATGTAGCAAGTATCTGCAATAACATCTCGTTATTCATGAGAATTTTCCTAGTCCTCCTCCAATTACACAAGAGCGGAGGACACACTTCGTGAGAGAACACTATATCAGATGCAGTAACAGTTGTATATGCTTTGATCCTGTACAGTGCTCCGCTGCCATTTGGCTAGGTTTACGCTATACAAATCCCACATACATAAGGTTTTAGACAGACCAGATGTTACTTTGTAAATGTAAGTAAAATAGCTATAAATGTTGTATAATCCAATGAAGCTGATCCAAATCTAAGCAAAATTGTTAAAATGACATCCAATCTACCTTAAATGGACAGAATTAGAAAGAATAAAACATACTTCTATGTTACATTAATAGAGCAAAGTCATTAAGTAAATTTGGGAATTAATTTCCGTAACATTGAAGTGGGGGAGTTACTTAAAATGGTCTTTGTGTTTAGCTCACAGTAGAACATGGGGTAACTTTCTGTCTTTGCATTGTTCGGTACTACCCAAACAACTACCAAAATAATTGTAAATCCTGAGGTTAGTACAGATCCATCTCAAAATCAACAGAAATAGTGTGACACTGGGTTGGTGGTGGACTAAGATACAGAAGTAAGCCTTCAGAACCAATGGCTTTACTCTTGTTACACATTTCAGTCATAAACACGGTCTTCCATATCATTTATTTCCACCATGCACTCCTCCATGCCAATTCCAAAGTTTTCTCAATATCAAGATGGCCTTCCACATGTAGATCACTGTACTAATGCCAAAGTACCAGCCGCTAGATTGATTCAGGCTTGAAAAGAACATCTTGACACCCAGCAATCCATCATGTCCTAGTTGCAATGGTGGCTCTTGCAGTAAAATGTACATTATCCTTACATCACATGATTGTTAAACAAGTTACTTTCCTTCAGTAACGCCCTTTCTTTTAGAGACTCTATCTACCTGCAGATTCCTCCATTTTGAATATTCCCCAGGCATCAGACTGGATCAGGAAACTTATTTGGTAGTACCTCTGCATGCCTGAAGGTGGTGCTGCGTGGCTCTGCACCGACGCCGTTCTGGAAGTGACACGCGGGCCTATAAAGGCACCACTACCGCACACTGACATCAGTTGCTTTTGAGACTGTCAGCGCCTTTGTGCAAGTGGATGTCCGTACGAGCGGAGGTGTCTGGAAGGCTTGTGAAAGCAGACATGATTGTTGCAGTATGCTGGGCCAGTGTTATGTAGTGCCTTGAAATTCTGGGTGTTGAGTTTGACTGGTGCTTATTTGTGAATGGGGAGCCACTGGAGCTCCTGTGGTGTGATGCGAGTGCGGGGTGGGAGGTCACAAGTGATTCTAACTGCCAAGACCTGAATGGTCCGCAGACTTCTGGTGAGTTTTTTGTATTGATCCCGGCATATATGGTGTTCCTGTAGTCCAGATTGCTTGTGAGCAGGCATGTGTGATGGTTTTCCAGGTGCTGATTGGGAGCCATTTGAAAATCTCCCTTGTTGTACTCCTTTCAGAAATCGCAACACAACTGGTGACAAGGGGGGCTGGTCAGGCAACCATAAGAAGGCCCAGAGGGCTGAAAAATAAACTTTAACTGTGCCCAGGGCCAGGTCTTGCTCGGCTAGAGACATAAGAAATAATAAAACATCAGACAATTTGACCTGGAGGGGTTCGATATGGTGTTAGATTTGAAAATCCCATTCCTGCTATGCACTCGTATCTTGCTACATTAGGTTAGCAGTGTGTGGCTAAATAGATGCCATTTGTATTCACGTTATGCAACCCACTGAGTTATCCCTGCAACGTGCAAGCTTTAGTTAGCAAGTGTGACTCCATTTTGTATTTCGTAATCCCTATTAGGCTGTGTCTGAACTAGGCCTCATTATTCGTACTGCTGGCGCAGAATACTGTGTTTAGTTATTATTTTCCTTTCCTGTTCAAGGCTGCATCTCGACTTACTAATGAATAGGCCATTCTGCCCTCGCATGCCTATCCGAGTTTGTAGTTCTGCTCCCACGTTAGGAGACGCTGAGACTCAGCGCGGTGACCTTGAGTTGCCGATAGCATGTACCCATCTGGCAGGTGGCAGCCCGTCCTTCTGTGCCTTCTTTGTTCATGTTCGGCTCAGGCCGGTAACTTTCCACTGTGGGCGTGGTTGGGGGGTTCTTGGAGGAATGATCATGCATTGCAGGCCGATGGGGAGCCAGTCCCTCGGCAGACATCTTAGGGTGCAGGTCAGATTGGACTCCTCTGCAGAGTATTACTAATAAAGGTATGTTTGTATTCTCTACTGTCTGACCGACTCTTCATTACTTGGGAAGGCCTAGCAGGTGGTTGCAAGTAACCCGGGTGACCCCTAAGGGCCACTTCCTTCAGATGGCGCCCGAACAGGGACCCCGCAAGGTGATCCAGCTCGCCCGTAATTGGGTTGCAGGGTCGGGGTTGCGTCTGGTCGGTCGGGCGGATCGGGGTACCCCACACGATCGAGCTTGGTTCTCGCAGCTGCCCTGCCCGTCTGATCGGGCGCCTCCTCGTCTAGTGGTCACCGGCTGGGGTCCGGAGAAGGTGAAACCTTGGAGTTGACCATTTGGTCCGAAGAGTCGGCAGTGGAGAATAACTTGACTCGACCTGTGTGCACCAGGTGAGTGATATGATTCTTGGAAAAATGGCGCCATTCTTGAACGGCACGAGCCTACGGGCTGTGTCTTGGTACAGTCTCCGGACTGTCTTGGTGCAGTTTTCGGACTGCCTTGCTTGAACGGCACGAGTCGACAGGCTGTGTCTTGGTACGGTCTTCGGGCTGTCTTGTCTTGAACTTGGTGGGTCTGCGGACCCTTGAAAAAGGCACAGAGTGCTTGTGAGCAGTTTACCAGACCAACTGGAAATTTGGCCGGCGCTTGAAAAGGTCTGGGACTGTTCGCGAACAATCTGCCAGGCCAACTGGTAATTTGGTCAATGCTTGAAAAGGTCTGGGGCTAGAACCTGTCTTCTTGAACTTGGTACAGTCTCCGGACTGTAGGGAGTGGTCTTTGGACCATTTGGTTTGGTTTCTGAATAATTTTTATTATTTATCTTTTCTTTATATTATTGTTGCTGGTGTTATACTTGTCCGTTAGGGACAGAGCATTTGTCTTATATTAAGATGCCTTGCTTAAGCAAATTGGGGTGTTTTGGATGTCGGTGTTGTTATACTGAGGCTCGATTGGAAGAGAGTCAGCCTGCGCCTCCGGAGGGTACCCCAAATTTTGATGTATACGTCAAGCATGGTATTGGCCCTATTATGTTTAGCACATTGTGGAATAAATATACGAGGGACAATACTGAGTTACAGCGGCCACTTACTGGCTCGTTTGATGAGCAAAACTTGAATTTCTTGCAGGACAAATTGTTTGCCAAAAAGAGCAGGCAGTCGATGTTTGATTCTCTAAGAGTATGGCAGAAGGAAGCAAAGCAGCGGCGTATGAGAGCAGAGAAAGAGGCCCGGAAGAGGCAGACACAAACCATAACGCAGAAAGCAGTGGCCTATGAAAGGGCAAAGATAGAGAAAGGCATAGAATGTGCAGATAGAAAGTTTCGATTGCAAACAGATAAATGTTATGTCACTAGAGAGGAAGGTGATGTTTTCGTTGAAGAGCTATTGGATTCTCGCCCTCCTCCACCTTATGCTCCTGAGCGGATATACCCAAGGGTCCCCACATCTCAGTCCCCGGCTTCTGGTGCCGCTCTTCCTAGTATTTCGGCCCCTAGTCAAACTGCTTCGGCCCCAGCCCCGCCTGCTTCCTCTCTGCTCACACCAGTAATATGGGCGGGAGCTGTTAGCTCCCCTGTTCCGCCTACTGACTCTGTATCTACTGCTACACCCCCTTTCACCCCTACAGCATTGTCTCCATTCATGATGATACCCGTCTCCTCATCTGCTCTTTCTCCCAAGTATGACACCCCTAGCACTGCCGAATGGCGAGACCCCTGTACGTGGAATACATGAAGGGAACTGGGCGGCAGCACAAGATCGTATGGACAAAGTGTTAGTGCGTTCTGTTGTGGGTGATGAGGAGAAGCAAATGGTGGCGAATCAGGCGGCTCAGTGGGCTCGGAACCCGATCTATAGTGTGGAAGATGTGTGGAGTGTGATGAGAGATTATGAGCCCTTCATACAGCAACATGCCCTTAAGCACGTCGGCCACGCTAATAGGACTGTGGGAGCAGTGTTTTCAAGGTATTGCACCGCAGATCATCTATGACATACGGGACAGGGTATATGCTGCAGATATGGCTCCTAATGAGGTTTTTAGCAATGTAACGACATTGGTGGGTTATCAGGGCAGATTGCACCAAAAGGTTCCGACGATGGTGACTCAGTACCCCATGAGAGAGGTCCATCCCATTTATCATCCTGAAATACCAGAACTGCGCGACTCCACAAATGCTGTAATTAGGCCGCGAGTCGATGCTCGGTTCCAGGAACAGTGGATCTTTACTCCTTGGAAGAGGAGTGAGGTAATATCCCTTAAAAGTCAGTTGCCAGACCCTCGGAAAAACCCGACTGTGTATTATAAGGAGTTGACAGAGGCGGCCTCCTCCACGGTGATGACGTTAGCAGATATGGAGTTGTTCTTTGGCTTGTTGGTACCGGTGGATATTTGGAGGCAAGTGCATACACAGGATAATGTGGTGGAATTGGGAGGAATATGGGATCAGATCAGGGCGTGGGATAAGGACCGCAAGCCCGGTGACAAGCCGAGGGCGGAGATATTGGCTTTACCGGGCCGCATTATCACCTATATGCATTCCCTTATCCCGCCGAGACGGGTGGATTGGGACAAGTTGACTGCATGTCGTCAGAAGAATGACGAGAGTGTGTCTGATTTCTTTACTAGGTTTGAAGGGGTGTTTCTCGACTTTAGTGGCCAGGATCTGTCATTGGAAGGTGGTGTCAGGTTGTTTGTCAGCAGGTTCGTTACTAATTTGCTTCCGGAGATTGCGACTAGGTTGCAGGCTTCAGAAAGCACCTGGAGCACTTCTTCCCCGTCAGTAATTTTGAGTATGGCACAGTACTACGAGCATAGAGAGAATGAGGACAAAGAGAAGGTGGAGAAAAAGTCAAAGGATTTGAAGACGAGGGTGTTGATGCAGCAAGTTGCGAGAGGGAGAGGAAGAGGTTCGGGTTCGGCCCAGTGGCTGCCCCAGACTAACAGGGGTGGTACTTCGAATGCACCCCTTGGGCTCAATCAATGTGCATATTGCAAGCAGGAGGGACATTGGCGGAATGAGTGCCCGGAGTTGTCGCAGAGAGGTGAGGCCCCGAGAGGTGGGGGGTTTGGAGGACGTGGACGGGGAGGAGGAGGCCGCGGGGACATGCGATCAGAGAACACATCATCCAATAGACAGAGCGGGAACTACTTCGACAATCCCAGAGGGAGACATTACTATCATGACGACTATGACATGGACGAAGTAACAGGGATGTCTAACAGCTAGGACAGCCAGGGACAGGGTAAGGGACCAGTTCCGGTGCCTGTAGATCAGAGTGGACCCTATGTCACCACAGATTTACATGGTACGACCGAGAAATTCTTAGTTGATACAGGGGCTATGAATAGCTCTGTTTCCCATTCACTGGTCCCGGGGGCAGCTCTGTCTGGCCAAAATAATGTTTCGGTGGGTTTCTCAGGCGTGCCGGTTGTCAACCCCATTTCCAAACCTCTTGCTTTGACTATTGGCCCCTTCACGGTTGATTCACCATTTCTATTAACGTCAAATTGTGGGAAAAATGTATTAGGGTTGGATTTGTTAAAAAGGTTGCATGCGACAATCTTTTGTTCCCCAGACGGTGTTTACATGACTATTGGACCGCACGTGGCCCGTGCCAAACAATGCCTCGCAAAAGATGCCCCCCTCCCCGCTGAGTTTCAGGATGCGCCACGTACACTGTGGGCTACAGGAGACACGGATGTGGGGTTACTCCAGATCCCACCGGTCTCTATACAGATCAAAGACAATGTTGTATTACCACGTATTCCCCAGTACAAGATATCCCAGGCAGGAGAAAAGGCCTTATTGCAAATAATACAGGATTTGATTAAGTCTGGTGTGGTTGAAGAGACGGCGGCGAATGTGTTTAACAGCCCTATTCTTCCTATTCTTAAAAAGGCACCCTTGAATTCTTCTGATGCTCACCCTGACGTTTACCGCTTCGTAATTGACCTTAGAGAGGTGAACAAGATAGTGATTCCCCAGTATCCTGTAGTCCCAGACATTACCGCGATTTTGACAAGGATTCCCCCGTCTGCAAAATTCTTTTCAGTCATCGATTTGAAGAATGCTTTCTTCAACATTCCAATCCATACAGATAGCAGACATCTGTTTGGATTTGCAATAGCCGGAAGGAGCTTTAGATTCTGCCGTGCTCCACAAGGCTATACAGAAAGTCTGAGTATCTATAGTCAAGCTTTGAAAGCTCAATTGGATTCTTTGGAACTCCCCCCTGGTAATGTGCTGTTGCAGTACGTTGACGACCTCCTGGTGGCTTCAGACACTGAAGATGGTTGTAAAGAGGCCACAGTTAAATTGTTGTTACATTTGGCACACCATGGACACAAGGTGCCACTTTCGAAATTTCAATATTGTCGACAGAAGGTCACCTATTTAGGTCACCTACTGTCGAAGGAGGGTCGCAGACTAACACCTGAACGCATAGCTGCTATTACTAATATGCCTGTTCCTAAGACCCAACGAGAGGTACGCGCCTTCATTGGCATAACTTCGTATTGTCGGCACTGGATCCCTAACTATTCCTTACTAACGAAACCCCTCCTTTCCCTAACCACTAAAGATGTGCATGAACCCTTGCCTTGGACATCTGCATGCCAGCAAGCTTTTGAGCAATTAAAGGTTGCGCTTTGCTCTGCTCCTGTGCTTGGTACTCCTGATTACCAGAAGCCTTTTGTGCTCTATGTACATGAGGCGGACGGTTGCGCGCTTTCTGTTCTAACACAGGGTTTTGGTGGTAAGCAGAGACCCTGCGCGTATTTCTCTGCTATTCTTGATAACGTCGCCAGAGCTCTCCCGAGCTGCCTGAGGGCTGCCGGGGTGGTGGCAGTTTCTATCAGACAATCGGCAGGGCTCGTCCTTGATACGGATCTCACAGTCATGGTACCTCATGCTGTGGACACACTGTTGAATAAGACAAAGACACAGCACCTTACTAGTGCACGTCTGACTGGATATGAGTTAACCTTGTTTGCTCCGCACATTACCATCAAAAGATGTGCTACTCTGAACCCAGCGACGTTACTGCCCCTCCCTTCAGAAGAAAAGGACAATGATGTCCATGATTGTTTATTTCGGGCTGAGGAAGAAACGAAGGGACGGGTAGACCTGACTGATGTTCCCTTATCTGACCACCAAGGGGAACTATATGTCGATGGCTCTTGTTTCAAACTACCAGATGGCACTACCACTGCAGCTTATGCAATCACAACGTTACACACTGTGGTTGAGACATCCCGTATTCCATACCAATCGGCCCAGGCTGCAGAGTTGGTTGCCCTCCTTAGGGCTTGCGAGTTGAGTGAGGGACTGACTGTCAATGTCTACACCGACAGCAAGTATGCCTTTGGGGTGGCCCATAATTTCGGGCGCCTCTGGGCGGAGAGAGGGTTCTTGACCTCGCATGGGTTGCGCATACAGCATGGTCCATTGATACATAGACTGTTGACAGCACGGACACTTCCTGATAAGTTGGCAATAATAAAATGTAGCGCTCACAAAGCAGTAACAGACTATGTTGGAAGGGGCAATGCTTTTGCAGATCAGACAGCTAAGGAGACAGCAAGATCGAAGATGAAGAAGATGTTCGTGGCAGGTCCCGCTAGGTGGGTTCCAGACAATGGAATGTTCGAGGACACATTAGACAATGTCAGGGAAATACAGAGTGAGGCGACAGTAGATGAACTGGCAGAATGGGAGGAGAGGATAGGGTGTTTGGACGAGGATGGGTGTTGGACTGACTTGTCTGGGAAACAGAGATGGTTGCTGCCCAACGCATATGTGCTCCCTGTTGTTACCATGGCCCACGGCCCAGCACACATTTGTGCCAAAGGAATATGTAAGCTACTGGACCCAGTATGGCGAAATGATAATATCCCTAAGGTAGCCACACACTTAGTGAAACACTGCATCATTTGTCTGAAACATAATCCTGGGAAAGGTTCTCCTACACCCGCAGGTAATTTTGCACCGCCTTCCTCCCCTTTCGAGGTTCTCCAGATGGGTTTCATCGAAATGGAACGAGTTAACAATTTGAAGTATGTGCTGGTAGTGATTTGCGCATTCAGTAAATGGATTGAGGCTTACCCCACTAAGGAGAATACGGCCATGGCGAAGGCGCTCTTAAAAGAGTTCTTCCCACGCTATGGATTACCACGTGTGATCTGGAGTGACAACAAAAGTCACTTCAATTCAAAGGTCATTGAATTGGTGTGTAAAGGCTTGCATATTAGACAGAAGTTTCATGCAGCGAACCACCCTCAGTCAGCAGGCTTGGTTGAGAAGTACAATGGTACTCTCAAATTGAACTTAGCAAAGATTCAAGAAAGCACAGGATTGCGATGGTCCGATGCTCTACCTTTGGCTTTGTTATCAACCAGAGCGACAGCGCATTCTAGAACAGGGTTGTCCCCGTACGAGGTGGTCTTTGGACGCCCCGCCAACGTCTGGGGCGTCCCAAGACCAAAGTGCTTCTCCGAGATAGAGTACCCCCTGCTGATAGATTGTCTGTATGAATTGTCTCAAGATCGCCGTTCTGTCCACCAACAGATTTACGCCACGCTGCAACCAGTACCAGAGGGGCCCGGGCATCAGCTATAACCCGGGAACGTTGTAATGCTCAAGAATTTTCAACGGAAGAACTGCCTGGAGCCGAGGTGGAAGGTGCCCCTGATTGTCCGGCTCGCCACCCGCACCCCAGTGAAGCTTGAAGGCCGGAAGCACTGGGTGCATGCATCGCATGTAAAAAGGGTACCTCTACCACTTCCGTATGATCAGTGGGTCCTCGACGGCATTGCTGACCAGGAAGGGGAGCGCGTGCTCCGTTTCGTTCCTTTCTCTGACGCCCAATTGAGGTGGGTGCAGACAGACGAAGAAAGCGACGAGACCTTACTTGAGGCGGTCCCCCCAGAGATAAGGGTCACCCCGGATGCTCCCGCTTCTGGTGCACAGTCACCTGAGTCTCAATGCCCTGCTGAGCCTGAATTTCTTCCCCTCTTTGTTAATGAAGAAGTGCCTGGGGTTGCCAGGTACAACTTGCGGCCCCGACGGAAGGACAGTGCGCCAGTAGGGCAGTCCAGGAGTTAGGGAAGGACTTGAGCTTAGGGCGTAGGTGCTATGCCTAAGGTGCCTGCTTTAGATTAGAGTGAGTTACACTGGTGCACTGCCCTGGACACTGGACAGGATTACCTGAGGGTGTCTTCCAAGGAGGGAGGGTGCCCTATCCTGAAAGAAGAGGATTTGTTTTCCAGCAAGGGCTGCGATCGCGCAGCTCCCCCGTAGGAGTGCTTGATAGCACCGTCGTTGATGAACAATAGGAGTCTACCAGTGAGGCTCTGAAGAACTGGGTGATTTGTACCCCTCTGGTTGGTTGTATTTTTGTGGTTCCAATTCCTAAAGTTTCTTTCTATGTACCCATTTGGCCGCGCAATTATGAAGGAGGAACAGCCTCTGGTGGCCCCACCATTACAGCAGAATAGTCCCGTGTGGTCTAGTTGGTCTACTGGGAGTAAGGTGGTAGTGGTCCTTCTCATCGTAACGATAACACTATTTGGGGTGGTGTGGTACTTAGAAGAACAGCATCCTGTGCACACATTGATAGGGACTACATCGGCTCCATCTGAGCATTCATTTGTTACGATGGCCCCGCACAAAGAGAGGCATAGACAGACCTATGTCGAGAACGCGTTTTTGCAGATGCTTCATCAGGTACACAGTACCACTAATGCCACGAATTGCTGGGTATGTGGGTTACTTCCCTCCGTTATGCACAAGAACGATCTATTGGTGTCATTGCCCCCATCATACTTGGGTAGCTGTGAGGCATGGTTCCAATTGCTTTCTATGGTGTACATGCACTATTATGCTGGCGGGCTGAATATGGAACAGTCTGATTACGAAGCAGTGTTGGAATATATAGTGGTACACCAAGGATATACACCTGGGGCAGATGGAAAGGAGGGTACCCTAAATCCAGAAGCTTGTATTTTCGAGGATAATAAAAATGTCACTTGGTTACAAAACGAAATGTTGGATTTTCAAGGGTTTAATGTTATTGAATATTTTAAATGTTTCCAGGAACGAAATATAACTGAAGACAAAGCCATGCCCGTCCCTGTGATCAATACAGCAGCCAGTTTCTGTGTTGAAGATACAGGGAACATTTCAGTAGGCCAGAGCAGTTGTAACTATACATACAGATTGAAAACTGATAGTAGCCCACCTTTGCTCACACTTCCAAATGCATACTTTGTTTGCGGGGGCAAGCCTATACCTGGCTCCCCAGGGGATGGTCTGGCAGGTGTTATGTCTCTTTTCTCTTGCCCCCTGTTTATACCGCACCATCCAACTATCACAAGGATCATAGACTACAGCGTAGGGATCTCCATTTGCATCGAGCCAAGAGAGTTGTAAATACAGAAGATCTAGATCAAACAGATACTTTCCTACAGCAATTTACCGATATCATGAAGGGCATTCTGCCGTTCTGGGGCCCCATGTTCAATAGCCGTAATATCCGTCGCCTTGCTAGAGTAGTTGAAGGAGTTATTAACACTACTGCAGGTATACTGACTAATATTACAGTTGAGCTTCAGGCTACGAGACTCGTTGCTCTTCAAAACCGGATGGTTTTAGACGTCATCCTTGCTGATAGGGGCGGAGCCTGCCGCGTCATCGGCAGCAGCTGTTGTGTTTACATTCCTGATACCGCCCCTAATGTATACTCCGCCATACAGAAATTACACAGGCTTGCTTCAGATATCCATCAGGATAATGGTTCATGGGCCCTCACAGGGTGGTTCTGGGATCTGCTGACATCATGGGGTTGGAAGATACTACTTGCCCTCATAGCTATCGCAGGTGTCATCTTCACATGTTGTCTATGTATTAATTGCCTTCCAGCATGTTGCACCTATTGCATGAGCAAGCTCACTCCTACCCCCAAATTGCCAGAACGTGATACTAAGGTCTCTGCAATGATGATGCAGGATATCCAGGATATCATGCTCATCGATGAAGGTATTTTTGAGTACTAAGTAGATGTTGATTCTCATGTGCTGTTTTCTTTTTTTCTTGTAACGTGAAGTGAGCATGCATTTTCTTCCTTCCACTTAGAATTGTAAAGAGCCTACCGGATAGCCCAATAAAGCATTTAGCCACCCCTGCTAAAAGGAGGGTCTGTTAGATTTGAAAATCCCATTTCTGCTATGCACTCGTATCATGCTACATTAGGTTAGCAGTGTGTGGCTAAATAGATGCCATTTGTATTCACGTTATGCAACCCACTGAGTTATCCCTGCAACGTGCAAGCTTTAGTTAGCAAGTGTGACTCCATTTTGTATTTTGTAATCCCTATTAGGCTGTGTCTGAACTAGGCCTCATTATTCGTACTGCTTGCCTCAGCAGAATACTGTGTTTAGTTATTATTTTCCTTTCCTGTTCAAGGCTGCATCTCGACTTACTAATGAAAAGGCCATTCTGCCCTCGCATGCCTATCCGAGTGTGTAGTTCTACTCCCACGTTAGGAGACGCTGAGACTCAGAGCGGTGACCTTGAGTTGCCGATAGCATGTACCCATCTGGCAGGTGGTAGCCCATCCTTCTGTGCCTTCTTTGTTCATGTTCGGCTCAGGCCGGTAACTTTCCACTGTGGGCGTGGTTGGGGGGTTCTTGGAGGAATGATCATGCATTGCAGGCCGATGGGGAGCTAGTCCCTCGGCAGACATCTTAGGGTGCAAGTCAGATTGGACTCCTCTGCAGAGTATTACTAATAAAGGTATGTTTGTATTCTCTACTGTCTGACCGACTCTTCATTACTTGGGAAGGCCTAGCAGGTGGTTGTAAGTAACCCGGGTGACCCATAAGGGCCACTTCCTTCAATGGTGAGGACCGTACCAAATCACGAATGTGGGATGCCTGCTGCAAAGATGACAATAATCACCTCCGGGAGAAGGGCAAAGGTGTTCAGCTGTAGCAGCTCAACCTCCACGCATAAAAATGGAGGTTGCGAAGACCCGGGTGCAGAACTCTGTCTTGTTGCTGCAACAGCTGGTCCTCCGGGGGGCAGCCTGATCGGACGACATACGCTCAAGCCCAGTTGTTCTAGATACCAAACTCTCCATGCTCAATCTAGTGCCAATAGGATGACTTGGGCCCAATTTGTCCTGATCTTCTTGAGAACTGGGGGCAGGCATGGTATTGGCGGAAAGGCATACAGGAGTGTCGAGTTCCACTGGAGGCAGAACACATCTCTGAGCGACGGACACCTTAGAAACTCCAATGCACAGAAGTGCTTATATTGCCTGTTCTTGTTGGTTCCAAGTAAACCGAGCCAAAGTTCCCCCATTTGAAGAAGAGAGCTTGCGCCAACCCAGGGTGTAATTGCCACTTGTGATCCACTAGGTGCCCACAGCTGATATTATCTGCCCTGGCATTCCATAGTCCTGCCAGGTGGTTAGAAACCAGGAAGATCCATTGGTGGTCCACAAAGCTTCATGGCACAGGGTCCATGACTCCACCATGCCCTGTTTTTGCAGTACCACATGGCGGGGGATTCCCTGTAAACACCTACACCAGCTTCCCTTTGATGGATGGCAGAAAGGCTTTCAGCGACAAGCAGATGGCCCTCAGCTCCAGAAGGTTGGAGAGGTCCCTTTGTTGTTGGGCCCACTGAAAGTTTAGATCTCACTGCAGAGCCAGCATATGCCACCTGGCTTGCTCAAACAGCAGGATGCAGGAGGCCCTCAGTCCCTGCAGCCTCAGAGTCAACCTCATTAAAATCCAGGACAGAGGCTAAAAGATTGGAATCATAGCCTGAATGTCCTGGGCTCTCTTTCTCAGTGGAAAGGCACAAAACCAAACTGTGTCCAGAAAGGCTCCCATGAAAGGAAGCATGTGAGAAGAAGTCACATTGATAGTGAACCCCAAGGAGGACGAAAAGTCTGTCGTAGCCTGGAGGTGGTAAACCAATGCCTGAGGAAAGCTGTCTTCAACAGCCAGCCATCGAGGTAGGAGAAGACTAGCACCCCTGACATCAAAGAGTGTGCTGCCACGACCGTCATCCCTTTTGTGAACACCTAAGGGGCACGGTTGAAACCAAAGGGGAGAACAGCGAATTGAAAATGCTCCTCCCACACCATGAACCCCAGGTAATCCCGACGGGCCAGCAGAATGGGAATATGGAAATAGATGTCCTGCAGATCCAACGCGACCATCCAGTCCCCTAGGTCGAGAGCAGATAACACCTGGGCCAGGGTGAGCATTTTTAACTTCTCCTTCAAGAGGAAGGCACTGAAAGGGTGCAGGCCTAGAATAGGCTGAAGACCTCCACCCTTCTTGGGGACCAGAAAGTCGGGGGAATAGCAACCACACCCTACTTCTGGCACAGCCACTCTCTCGACAGCCCCTTTGGCCAAAAGGGATTACACTTCATGCGGCAAAATGGAGAGATGGTCCTACATCAGCCACTGGGGTGATGGTGGGTGGTGTGGCGGGGAAGAAAGGAAGGGTAGGGCATAACCTTTGAGGACAATTTGCAGAACCCACCTGTCCGATATTATCTCCTGTCAAACCGGACAGAATTGGTGCTTCTGCCTTCTACCAGGTGACTGTAACCCTGTAAGGCATACTAAGGAGGTTTTACGGGTGTGGTTGTCTGGGTGGTTGGGAGGGGGTGGTGGCGGTGGCGGACTGAACAGCGCGCCGACATTGGCAGCGGGGGCAGTGGGCATCACGAAACTGCAAGGCTCCCTCCTACGAAGAGACAGGCTGGTGGCAACGCCTCATCCAAAACCACGAAAGGAATGCTGAAATTGCTGCTGGAGAGGCTGGGTACAAAGACCCACGGAGAAAGCGGTAGCCTTACTCTCCTTGAAGCATTAAAGGGACAGAATCAGCTTGGCCTCTGAACAGATGAGTACCATCGACCTGCATGTTCATCAGAACAGGATATCGCCCGAGAACCAAGTAGGACATAGTCACGTATGGCGACAAATCGGTGGTGTTAAAGACACAACAAATTGCAAACTTGGCCACGTAACGATGATCCTGAAAGGCCTGTAACAGAACAGGTGAAGGTCTTCAGGAACACCTGGGAGGACTTCTCCACCGAGTCCCAGAGTTTATGAGTATAGCGACCTAGCTAGAAGAAGCATTAATGAACCTTGGGGCCAAACTGGCGAATGAGTAGAAGCATTTACCAAAAGTCTCAGCTCGCATTGATGCCCTATCAGGGGGAGTGGGAGGAAAATTATTGGGGCTAGTGGAGGTCTGCACTACGAGGCTCTTGGGAGAAGGGCGTTTTGACAAGGCAGCCAGGTCGCCTGGAGCAGGGCTTAGTCCAAGCCCCTAATGGGGTATCAGTCAATGCCTCATTGAAAGGCAGGAGTGGCTCAGACTTCCGTTAGGACGTTTATTTTCAACTCCATAGTGGGGAGCTGGAGGTCAAGGACTTTGGCCGCCCTACATGTAACCATCACGTATGATGCACATTCTTCCGTGGCCAGATCAGGAGGGGAGGAAAGGGCTGTCTCTGGGAAGGTGTACAGCCCTCTAGCATTTTGCAAGTCCTCTTACCAATTATCAGCACAGGGCTGAGAGAACTCATCGCCTTGGTCAGGATCGTTGTCAAAGTCTGTAGCAAAAAAGAGAATGTAAAAGAGTGTTGCCAGTTTTTTTGGTAAGGCAAGTGCAGGACCTTCGGTCTGATTGAGTTGGTACATCTGCCGAAGTCGCTCTGGCGTCGGAACGGACAATCTGGGCAACCTCCTCAGGTGGCCAAGTTGCCGTCGACGTTCCCGGTGCCTGAATTGGGTTTTGGCGCCGGTTGCGGTATTAGTACTGGAGCCATGGGTGGAAGCGGCTGAGAGGGTCCAGCTTGCGATGTGGGCGAACCCGCCACCCTTAATCCAGGTGGTAGGCTTCTTGGCCCTCAAAGGTGTGCCAGAGGGAGTTAGTAGAGATCTGAAGAGCCAGAGCATAGCGGAGCGCAACTCTTTGATTTGGCGCAGCATGGCTGAAGGCCTCAGAACACAGAACGAGCTGCGGAATCGGAATGGGACTGTTGGTGCCACCCACACGCTTCATCAGTAGAGCGAGAATGGCGCAAATGAGTGGAACTCCACTTTTATGTTTCTTTCCCTTACATGAGGATTTGTAGCATGATGAAGACCGACCAAGATAGCGGATCGATCGACTCCAGGAATGAAAGCGGGACCAGGAACAAACTTTTGACTGGGAGCAGGACCTGGAGCAGTCCAGATGCTACATCTTATGCTTGGCGATCTAACGTTTCGCGTCACGGTGCAAAACGAGCAGTCTCTGCAGGTCTTTTTTTTTTTTATTGAATAATAAAGACAATACAATAACATTTGACGATAAAGTAGCACAGTGCATTTGTACAGTTGTGATCATGTCGTTACAATAGACCAACACCCTCATTACATTACTTACAGTCGTCACCGCTTTGTGAACGCCTATATCCAAAACATGCTCAGTCCTGCGGGGAAGAATCATTAAACGGTGTACATAGCATCCCTCTGCTTTTGTTCCATGCTCCTCAAATCTTTGTCCACTTTTGTGGGCATCCTCTTCCTTCGTATATCACCCTCCCCGCCTGCATGCACCAATCCATGTGAGTCTCCCAGTCACAAAACTTGAGCCCAGTGACTCTCTTCCAGGTTCTTGCTATATTGCGCTTTGCCACCACACATCCGAGGGAAACCCAAGTCCTCTCTCTTGCCGTCAGGTCGGTTGCATCCCATATGTTGAGGAGGCACCATCGGGGCGAGACCTCCATTGTCTTCCCGCAGACTGCCCACATTTTCAATGTTATTTTCCCCCGGTACGTCTACAGAATCGGGCAATCCCACCACTGGTGTAAATACGTCCCGACCTGGCCGCACCCCCTAGGGCAAAGTGAGGAACTTAGGGTACCCATTTTGACCAACGCTACACTGGTATAATATGCTCTGTGTAGGAGCTTAAGTTGAATTAATTTAAACCGGGACAGAATTGCCACCTCTCGGGGGGGGGGATGCCAGTGCCTCTTGCCATTCTTCATCATTTAGATCACCCACATCTTCTGCCCATTTGGCTCGTGTTTTCCACAACGCGTCAGGTGTATTGTTTAGTATCTTCCTGTAAGTCAGAGAAATCGCTTTCTCCTTCAGATAGTCATCGAGGAGTCTGTCCTCTAGAGGCGAGGAGGCCGGAAGATCAGTACCTTTAGGGATTACCTTATGTAATGCGTTTCAGACTTGAGGGTATCTAAAAGTTTCCCTCGCACTCAACTCATAGTCCCGCTGGAGGTCACTGAAGGGGACCACCGTCCCCCCTGCCCACACATCCACTACTTTCGAGAGACCAATCAGTTCCCATTTGTTGAATCCGGAACATTTTGCCAAGAGCACTAAGCTTCCATCCCAAAGCGGCCGTCGCCGTGTGCCATAATGAAACGGTGGTTGCGATTGGAGTATACACCGGCCCATTCATCCTCCCCCCGTACAGTGCCCTTTGATATGACCCTGGTGTCATATTATATCTCTCCATCCTGTAGGCTGGCTTTGTTCCTGGCCAGTGTACCCAGTGATTGGTGACTACTAGCTGAGAGGCCCAATAATAACTTTTAATTGCTGGAAGGGCAATCCCTCCATCATACCAGCTTTTCATGAGTTTAGTCAATGAAATGCGGGGGATGCCGTTATTCCAGAGAAGGGTCCGGACTTCTGACTCCACGGCCTGGAAATACTTGGCTGGGACAGGGTATGGTGCATTTCGTAAGACGTAAATGAAGCGGGGTAGGGCCATCATTTTGTACAAAGGCGCTCTGCCCAGCAGCGTGAGGGGCAGGGTCTTCCAATGCTGCACATCGTCTTGTAGTCGACGGAGCGGGGGGGCCAGATTGTTATAGTAGAATACAGCAGATCTGTCGTAATATAGATCCCCAAATCTTGAAAGCCTTCGGTGACTATCTTGGCTCCGCAATGTATGGGCAGATTGGAACCCTTCCCGCACAGTATATAGATGAGTGATTTATCCCAGTTAATAGTGTATCCAGAGTATTTTTGGAAGAGCGTGAATATGTGTAAGATTCTATGTATTGAAAAATGCGGTTTGGCCAAATAGAGTAAAATGTCCTCGGCATAGAGGGAGATTCTATCTTCCCACTCCACCGTCCAGTTTAGCCCTCTAATAGGGGGGTCTCCTCTAATCCAGATTGCCAAAAGTTCGAGGACCAGAGCGAATATCAGCGGGGAAAGTGGACACCCTTGTCTCGTCCCTTTTTGCAGGGAAAAATTGCTGACCAGCCACCATTTACAGTCACTCTTGCGAAGGGCTCCGAGAAAAGGAGCCGCACCCGTGACAGGAATTTCCCTCCGAAACCATAGCGTTCAAGCGCCGCGAACAGGTAGGGCCATTCAATCATATCGAATGCCATTTTGGCATTGAGGGACATTATCACTAGCTCCTCTCTAACGGTCCCAGCCCTGCCCAATACACCATTAGGACGCCGACGGTTAAGTGCGGTATTCCTGCCTGGCATAAAGCAGTCTCTGCAGGTCTTGGATTTGATGCTCGACACCAGACATCACAGGCAAACCTGTTGGGGATCTGTCACAGACATGGGTTTGCAACAGTCCCCACAGGGCTTGAAACCTATCGTCTTAGGGGGTGACATCGATTGAACATGTTGAAAATTCGAGAGAATAATATCTGACAAAAAGCAGTCTCTGAAAGACAAGAGAAGATCCTGATCCGCTTCTAGAGGCATGGAAAGAAAGGAAGTGACATCAGCGCACAGGAGTGGTGCCTTTATATGCCCTGCATGCCACTTCAGGAGCAGAATAGCATCAGTGCAGAGGCACACAGCACCACATTCGGGTGCACAGAGGTACTAAGAAAAAAGTTTCCGTATCCACTCTGAGACATAGGGAACATTCAGAAGCTGAGGAGTCTGCAGCTGGATTGTATCAGAATCAATTTCTTGTTAGTACCATGGGTCATTGGAGCTAATAACGTAGCTGAAGGTGTTATCTGAACTCTACAATTGCTCTCATCGTCCACCTTCTGATGGTATCGGGCAACACACACCTGTGTAGTTTGCATTTAGAATGCAAGACAGTGCATGTGGCTGTAGCCACAGTAGTTTCCACTTTGTATCAAGCATACTCTGTATGGTACCCAAGATGAAGACTGCAAATGTGTATTGCAAGGCTTCCACCCAGAACCTTCTAGAGATCCCTTTCAGTATGTCAAATAGTTGACTGTTGAAGAAATTAAGAAAGGAGACAAGGCGTCCCTTTGAAGCAAGAAAGTTCCCCTGACCCTTTTTAACCCATCGTTCCTTGAAAGAGGCTGCCTCCTGCAGGTTAATTTATAGCTCAGTGGGCAGCTTCCCTTGCCTTTGTGCTGTTGGTTTGGGCTGCTCATGAGAGGTGATCCCCAGATCCACCTACCTTTCTGCGCACATTTTTTCCGAAGACCATGGCTGGACAAGTCTGCTTAGAATATTAAAAAATACTGTACTGCCCAGAACCAGTCACAGAACTGAACAGCTGGAATACTGTCTGCAACTTGAGCATAAACATCAGGCAGTATCTTTCAATCAGTGTGCCAAGACTTGCTGACCATGAACCTGGGATCACACACCAGGGGTGACTGGGAGATTTCTTTGAGCTTCACGGTTGGGGTAGTACTGATTGCCAACTTTCCTTGGCAGGTTTGGACCACTAACTGTAAGAAACTCACTGAACTTGCCAGTAAGGGATGCATGTGTCCTACTTCCAGGGAAAAAACGGACTGCTTCGGAAGGACACTGGAGGTGTCCTTGGATGAAGAAGACACAACTCAGAATTAGTAGAAATGGCGAGGAATTCAGGTGAAGCAACACCAACAAGGAGTGCATTTCTCATCGAGAGGCTGTGAGCGAGGTCCAGCGTCGTGAACGTGTCTCCATAGCAGAGGTGGCTGAGGGTGTTTCAAGGAGAAATCCCACCTGCGGTCTAGCACCAAGATGTACCAACGTGCTATGGCAACTGCAACTATTGATGCAGTCAGACTTCGTAGGCAACTCCAAGAGCCAAAGAGAAGCTGAAGAATGTCAGAGGAGCATCCCACTGCGACCCAGGGTGGGTGCTTGCCTGGGAGGAGATTCAGAGATTGAGCCAGACGAAGAACCTAGTAGCAATATCCCCCTGACCTTGGCACCATTTGCACACGTCGAATAACTTGTGCTGGAGCTGCCATAACTTTTCAGATTGAGGGTGTCACATCATGAAGCATAAACCCCATCTGCTGGGCCCGCAACCAAAGCAACTTTGCTGGTTGGCCAAGCCAACCGCCCACCATCATTGAAGGGGTAGTCAGCTCACAGTGATGCACACAGGCGGGGGCTGTTGGAGGACCTCACAAAGTCTAACATCTGGACAGGGTACAGTAAATTGCCACTCCTCCCCAATGGGACAAACAAATGCACTCGCTTGGGATACGACTGAATATTTTGTTGTAATTGTAATTAACCAGAGCAACGGGCAATTGCCCTGCAAGAAACACCGAAAGATTACCCTGCACATGGCCGATATAACATACCTTAAAAAACAGTGTCATAAAATATTGAAGGTACTGCTCCCATATATTTCTGAAATATTGGCCTCTGAGGAATTATGTACAGTGATCTATTTCTGTGTGTAGTAAACGCAAAGTACTCTTTTGTATCTAAAATGTAAGTATGGACTGGACAGTGAGTTATTTGTCACTTGATCTCTAGAGTGCTCAGTCTCTCACCTCACACCTCCTCCCCGAGTAAGCCTTTACTTGACTTCGCATCCCTGTGAGTGAAGTAATAAAGGGGTGTATTTGGTAAACAGTTTTAGGTCCAACAGTAAGGTTAACCCTTTGGGCACCAGTATCTGTATTCTACCTGACTGATACAACGTGAGCTCAGTAACTCCTGACTGCCCAAGCACTACACAACTTGAGCCCAGTAGCCCCTGACAGCTCAAGCACTGATGAAAAACATTCCCAAGAGTACTAAGTGATTGTGTCTTTGCTTCTCTTTTAGTTGAGAGATGTCCACTATAGGCCACAAGGGCTGGATCCATGCCCAGGATAATTCCAGATGAAGCAAATTAGCTCTATATAAACTACTCCTTTGCAATTTTATTTTACATAGAGATCCTAACATTCTAGCATGGTCACCCCCAATTTCAACAAATCAAGGTTTTTATGATCTGACACTGCAATTATAGGTGTTCAGGCTCCTTCTAAATTATGATACTAGGTAGCAAAAACATCAATAATAGCCAATAACTCTTTTTCATAAAAAGTGCCATTATTTATTAGAATTAGTTAACTTGGCTGATTGGTAAGCAGTGACAATTAACAATTCTGATGAAAATTGGGCTTGAAAATGAACTGCCTCTATGTCAACATCTGAAGCATATGTTTCTACAGCATACTGTAATTTGGAACTTTGGTTGGATAACACTGGCAGTGAAGGCGATCTTCCAAAGATGAAAAGCTTCTTTAGCTGTTGGAGCCAATTTTTACAGCACATCTTTTCGAAATGACCAAGTCAGTAGATTAAGAGCATGAATAGAATACCCTGGCAAGAATCTCCTAAAAATGTGAAGGGTCCTCAGATACCTTCAGAAAATAAGCCAATGCAGGATATCTTTATTCTTAGATGTATTTATCTACACTCCTTTAGGGGTGGGAGGGCTAATAGGGAAGTGAGGAAACAAGGTACAATACACCGTTGGTGAAATGCACTCTCAATGAGCTTAGTATACAGATGATGCAGCCTTAATCGAGAAAGCATTTTGTTCACTAGTGACTGTTCTGGATAGATCGGAAAGAAAAACATACTGCTACACCACCAAACAGTAATCCATATCTTTTAATGGTAGTAATTAGGGCTGGTCTTCATAGTTATTGCATACACTTAAAGGCACTAATAATTGCTCAATAGCCAAAGTGATGCCTGAAGGATGTTTTCCCTTACTCTCTTGCACAGGTGCATTTAATCGTTTGCTCATTTAAGCTCCAGCATGAGAGTAGGTGGGAAAAAAATATTTATTTGCATATGTTCTCATTAAGTTGGAAAAAATGTCTGTACCTAATGGATGCAGGCAGGATGAGTTTTCAAGTCTGAAACAATCATTTTAAGATGACCTAATCAAGCAATAAATCCAATTCTGGTGGAATATCAAAGTACTTTTCCTCCGTTAGGACCATTGTCAGAGAATTTTGCCGATACACATGTTGAATAATTGTGAGTTGGCTATTGCCCTTAGTAACTCCAATATAGAACGCACACGGCATTTAGAAAAAAAGATTATTCTCCATTATGGGATGATTGTCCATGTGTCATCAGTAACACGATCTGCCGTAGTGGGTTTTAACCAGCTATATCAGGAATGGCTAGTTCAGTGCCACAATGCAGTCATGCACCCCTAAAAATTCTGATGCGGGCTCCCTAAAATTTCAGTTAGGCCTGCTGCCTCAGAAATGTACACAGGCAATGGAATGACCGCTACTAGGGAAGGGGCTAAAAGGGTGAAGTCCATGTTACACCCTGCCCTGGACACAATGAGAAGAGCCTCTCATACTTGACTGAGGAGTTGATATTATTGTTTCATTATAATGTCATTCGACTATCGAGAATACATTTATGGTAGTTTAGTTGCATCATTCTTCAGAACGCAATTAGAAAAAGCACTTGGGAGGAATAACTAGTGCCAGCCAAGGTCACGGAAGATTTCCTAGTCTTTTCAGAATATTTAGCAACAAGACCTTGAGGGTAAGGTTAGAAATGCAGAGCGCTAGCTGTCTGAAAACACAGGTTCTGATGTTTAAGGTACAAAGTTCCATAATTTGGACAGAAATCACAAAGAGCGTAGAGGGGTTTTTGAACGTGTCGCTTTACAATTACTTTAAACAAACTGGAATTTTTCAACCCAACCACAATCTTACCTGAAAGAGCCGCGTTATGGACGCCAATAATAAACAATAGGGAATGGGCATTTCTCAATAGTTCATAACTGTAATTACAATGTTACATCGTTACAAAAATAAAGGAGGCACTTTATTCACTCGCCAATCCTTGGCAGCTAGGTGGGCAGAGAGACAAGTAGGCAGCCACTGAACACGTCCAACTGAATAGCTGGGAGACACTACTCCCATTGCAGTCCCACTCCAGCCAGGATTCAGCGGAAAAAGCTAGGGACGGTTCAGGCTGCCTATACACCAACATCCACCTGCACCACCAAGGCACTCTATGAGTCGAACAAAACTCTAGAGCAGCGTTCTTAACCTGGGGTCCTAGGTCTCCTGGGGGTCCGTGACTCTTTAGACAACTAATATCAGATTAATAAAGTATATATACATAAAAGTCAACATGTACTATTGAAATGCACTGTAAATGTGAAGGAATTTGAAACTGGAGGCTAAAAATTAAGTTCGTATCCTGAGTTTGATTTGTGGGACCGCACTACTACAGCAAACAGAATCTAGTATGCATGACTGGCGGCCTTGTATGTAGCGATAAAAAGAGAGCATGAGTTAGAACCAAAAAAACGAAATAGAAATTATGTACTAAAGTCTAGCATATCACATTGTCTTTTAGAAATAAAACTTAGTTTTGAAAAGTTCCAACTTCCCATTATAATAAAAATTTCTACTTTTGTTATGTTTTAATTTGTGAATTAAATAAAGTATGTCGTATGTTTGTTTGTATGATGCACACTTGCTTCTGTATTTTTGGGTATTGTATTGTGGTTCAAAATTACTTAGGTCGGGGTTCCCAACTTTCAATGCTTCAGTGGGGTTCGACAGCAGCCAAAAGGTTGGGAACCGCTCCTCTAGAGCAAGCGTAGGCACGCAGCCGGCTTCACTCAGTGCTTTAAATGTGCAGGTACTGTCCAGCACTTAGTACCTGCACTTCTTTAACTTGAAATGGAGAGCACTTGCACTGGACTGCCTGTGCTGGCACTTGCCCCTCATTGGTAGCATCGTGATTGGTCAATATATGGGCTGCATGTTCTAATAAATGTCCACCTAACGAAAGCAAATGATGGCATCTGTGTGTTTTCTATTAAACAGACTGCCCAAGCGTTACCTGGAAACATTTCAGAATGAGTAATCGCAGCAAAGAATTCAACAAACTTCAAAACTACATTACCAGAGAAGCTCAGTGCCTACAGTACAAAATCCTTCATTGAGAGGTATCAGCTCTCTAATTACATAATTACAGAATAAACTCAAACAACCGTTCCTCAGCACTAATTAGCAACAATCTGCTAAATTCAGACAGCCACCACTTGCCTTCCACAGCAACAACAGACAATCTGTCACACTCGTTTTCTGTGCGAAGGCAAGTCGTGGAAAAACTGTCTCAAGTCTGTTGCCAGGCACACATTCTACAAAATCAGAAGATGAAACCAGAACGCTTCCAGGCTTTAATTTAGCTTATCGCTTGCTGTTTGAATATAGCCCTTAAGTATCAGTTATCCCTATCTGTACTCATTTATATGCGCTGTTATTAGTTTCATTTGACCTGTGTTAAATACCAGTAATAGACCAATAAAGCTGCCCACAAATGATTTATGTTGTAGAAAGCCTCCTTACTGCACTTTGTAAAATGAAGCGTTTTTATCTTCCTTGTACCTGATTTTCTCTAAATGAAATCACACAGGAAAAAAAGAACCGCATCTTATGAATAATTTTCAACTAATAAATGGAGCTGCAGAAATGTAGTCCACCACTCAGACAAGGCCTAATTGTTTTACTCATCTATGAAATAATGTAAAGTCACAGTTCACAAGATCTAATTATGTGAGCAATGCTCAGAACCCGCCGAGCACAAAGTTCTGCAAAAAAAAACAATTAAATAGCTTTTTTGAAGAAGAAAAGATGGAAGTTTAAATAGGGAGAAGTTTTCCGTCTGTAAAATAAGAATTGGCAATACATATTAGATACAGGATGCCAGAGAAAATCTCAAACTCGCTGTGCCTCTTGGGGAATAGCTTTGCAAATGTTCTAAGCGATGCAGAAGAAATGACTGATGCCAAAGTTCTTTCTGTACCACACCGCCATCATTGCCATTGTGATTCTTTTTGTCTTATACATTGCTAGGAGAGTGGTGTTAGCCATGAAAATGTACATAAAAATAAAAAAGGCAAATATAAATTAATGTAGCTCACCCTATACTTTTGTGGTGGTGCTGCTGCTTAACAGTAAAATGCTAAATCATCAAAAGTAATGTAATAATAACCCGGTATTTGTAAAGCGCAAACTAATCACCCCTAAGGGTCTCAAGAGGCTGGGGGCCGTCGGGCAGATTAAGCGAGCTATTGCCCAGAGTCACATGGTGCTGGTCTGAGCTGCCACCGGTGCCGGAATCACACTGTGAGCCCTGCGCTCCGGCGCCACACCTCTCCAATGTAATGCTCTGTGGAGTGCGGTATGCCATTGCTCTTCAGACTTCAGGATGCATGGTGGTGCTGGTCCTGTTTCTATTTAACGCCAGTGCCATACAGGCTTGGCTGAACCCAGTAGCTACAAGGGGTGTTCTACGTGGCAGGAAATGGTCTTTGTGCACAGTCGTCTTCAAGAAGTTCCTGATGTTTGGGAACACTCCTTAGGCCCGTCCTTTTCTCATTTTTTTTCACTGAGGATCGTCTGCAAACTACAGAAGCTGAAGACCTTCACAGGTGTACTAGCGGTTTACTCCACCGGTAGTTACTTCGTTTTCCAGAGTAAGGTTAAAAAGCAGAATTGTGGGTCAGTGAGCCTTGAAGAGCACATTCAGTGCTGTGTCAGGTGCATAAACAATGTCATCTTAAACCCAACACCCACACATCTAGATAGAGGATGCAAAGTAATTATTCTGTCGCACCTGGATACTGCAATGCTACCTAGTAAAACTCTAAATCAATTGCGTCTCATTCATTATAAAACAATAATTCATCCACAACCTCAAACGTAGGAACTATGTCACACTCCTTGTAGCCCCTGTGTTTATCTGGCCAAACAGAGTTCGGCGAACTGCTTACATGTCGTGTCAGAGGATGCAAACTTGAGAGAGTGTCCATACTTTGCGGCTACTATCAACATCGAGGCATCAGTATTTGCTTTTCTCTGAGCTATTTAGATTAGGCCTCAGGGAAATTTTAATTACGATGGAGTAATTTCATGTTACTCTTGTGATGGGAAATAACAGAAAAATATGCAATTATGCACGCTCGCATAATCTGGAGTAATTTGGAGCAAAAAATGCCTACTGCAATTGTACAGGAACAAAGCTCGAACGGCTGCTGCTGTTCCTGTTCTTTATAAACCAAACAAGAACAACCCTACATGCCAACAGCCACTCGGGCAATATAACTAAAAAAGTTGTCCTGTGGGACTCGTTCCAGAAATACCTATAGTCTAACTTCAAGTTACTCAGTTGAATAGTACGATGTTTAGCCTTATAGTAGTATATAATCATACCAACATTAGTCAAGACCCAAAACTTTACTCCTTGGTTGAAATTATATTGCTCTTCATATAAAATATACACCCACAAGGTGCAAACTGTACAATCGAAAAGCGCAGACAACGCAGTGCTGGTTTAGATAAATACATACAAGAGTGATAGCAAATACACTGTGCATATCTCTTGTTATCAACAGTTTGGAACACAGTCGTTTTGGAGGATTACATTAATTCATAGTCCCTCCATTTGATTCTGTGACATCTCTACTGTACAATTTGAACCTTGAATGTATATAATATGCTTGTATGTATATAATATGAAGAGCAATATCATTTTTACCAAGGAGTCAAGTGAAGCGTTGGGTCTTGACTAATGTTTGTATGATTATATATCAACATAACACTAATCATCGTACAATTCAACGGAATACCTTGAAGTTAGACTATATGTATTCCTGAAATGAGTCCCACTGCACAACTAGGTTTTTTAGCATGCTGTGCTCTGTTGCATTTAGTGTTTTTTTCTTAGCACAAAATGCATCATATGGTCCAATTCGCACAAACAAAATAGCACTAAATGCAGGGTTCAGCTCCTTGCGTAATTTAGCTCTAATTTTGCTACAACAAATTACAAGAGTTACGCCCATACATAGTTTCGATGTTCACAGATCTTTATGGTTCAGAACCTTGATCAATACCAAAAAGATGCAAAATAAATTAAACGAGCAGGAAGATTCAGATTCTCAGTTAAACTACAGTGTCCATTTATAACTTCCCAAATATTAGTTGTTTGTAACATTGTGTTTCCGTATCCATACTGCGCTGCACAGGTTCTGTGTCTTTCCATCCGAGCTGAGTTTCCAGCTTTGTGAAGATTTCAAAGAGCGTTTAGCCAACAACCCTTATTTCACTGCAGTGTAGTGTGTGCACCATCTGCTTAATCTCGTTAGCGGGGTTCACCTGAGATTATGATTCTCATTGTGAGATGAACAATTCAATGTAGCATTAATGTTACATTTGTGTATTGTGCGTGTGTTCCATTTACTCACTACCTTACTTTTTATTTTATAAATAATAATAATTTTAAAAGAGCTGTGTAAGACTAATTCAGCTGGACATTCATACTTTATGGCAATTGTAATAATTGTGATATACTGTGCTACACCGCTCTCCTCCCCAAGCAGACCTTTCTTGAGTTAAACCTCTGCTGCTCGCTTTCTGTTGTGGACTTGATATCTTGGGCACTAGTTGCGAGGTACTCTCTGCTTTCTCCATTTAAGAGAGCTAAGTAGTCTCAGAGACTGCGTGCTTTGAAGGACCGCACCCGAGAGGATACAATGATCCACGTTTACTCTACAGCACAACACATGATGATGCATGCCTGCATTAAGAGGGTTGCTAGTGCTGAGCCCAAGGCCTTTTTTTTGTAATTATGGTGGCTCAAATACAATGATTAGAATTATTGCATGCAATGCAACAGGATTATATTCCTCTGCCAAAGTGTGTGTCATATAGTTGTTACAAGACACAGAAAGTATTGTCTATTTGTTGCACACTACACACCTCCCCCCCAAAAAGTTAATTTCTGGCTGAAATCTAGAGTGTGCCCTACACGTATATGAAGCAGTAATAAAACCATAAGGGTGCTGAGCCTTATATAAACGCAGCTGCTTTCAATTCACAATCACCAACACTTGTCTCAATAAAGAGCATAGATACAAGACAATAAATGCTATGCATAAAAATGGTAGACTCACACAGGTGTCTATATACTTCTCCCAACACCAAACTAGAATAGTTTTATATTTCATTACCCAGAAGGTGGGTAGTGAGCCTTTTGACTCTAGTAACAGGGAGGCATACATTTGTTTCTAGATACTGCAGAAGACAAAACTCAGAATTGATCTGCTGGCACACGACATTAAACCAGAGAAAAAGAAGTTGCTAAACCGATGCATAGAGCAGCAGCCAACCAGGAAAAATTGATAATTTATAAATTTCAGAAGTGCACAAATCTTAAGTAATAATCAACTACAACCCACAAGATAAACAATGTGTAATTACACACCTAGGGGAGTGATCAAACATTTGATACTATGACCACCATAAGGTTGGGGTTTAGGTGGACGGGTGACATGCACCCACATGTCATTTATGGAAATTCAGTCAATCTATAAATTATTTTATTTCGATTTGAACTGTCATAAAAACACAAATCGCACTGTTTCAATTTTAATAACAGTGTGATATCATGCCTAAAAAGGCAATACAAACAGTTCAAGTACATACACAATATAAAAATTATTAAAACTTATACTACTACAGTAGAAAATGTTTTACTAGCATACTTTAATCACCCACATATTAACATTTAAAATCTGCAAATATTAATTTTACCCTCTGTCCGATCAATATCCCAAAAACATTAAAATCACTCCCATTTCCTATTCATAATAAATCCACGGCACTAAACCCCTTACCACAAGAATATTTCTTCAATCTTATTTCCAAACAGGATTAAAATGTACTTTGTACAGAATACAATCCACTAAGATGATCACTTAATGAATAATATTATAAATACAATTATTGTTATCTTTATAAGGAAGTAGGCAAAATAGACACTGGGTTAACAGTTCACCTTGTACTAAAACCATTTCATATATTCATAAATAATCAATAATAATACAAGAAGAATTATAATCCTACAATCAGCTTAAAACCAAGTGCATTTAGTCAAAAACATACGCTATACTTATCTATATTTTGACTAATCAATTATTAATGTGCAAGAATGCTGCTACATAAGTGCAAAAAGATCAATGGTTCCCGTAAACAGAAGAGACACATACATATATCCAAACCAGATTGCCAAGTCAGCTTCCATCATATAAAAGCTAGTACCTGTCCCAATCTGACCTTCAGTGCCCACCTCCTTATATGGATACTTTTTATATCCCGCAGGTAAGATTGAATATGCCCCCCATACCTTACATCCTTTAAATGAATCAGATTTTCTCTTTTACACACATCTTCTAAATCACTGCTCCTAGAGCCCTTCTTTACTAAATGTTTTACAATTTGCTTCTGCTGTGTGACAGACAACCCTTGGAGTTCCTCCCCTACTGTAACATCTAGGGATACATTAATATCCAGTAAGTTAGCCACCCACCTATCCACATAATTTTCATGCAAACACAATTTTACAATTTGCCTTAAGGAACCCAAATCCGCTCTAAAAAAAACAATAGTTAAGCAGCTGTTGTTTATACTTAAATTGTACATTAGTGAGGCCCAATTCGAGCCTCAAGGCACTATTTACAGTGCCTCTGGGTTGGCCTAACCATTTCTTCCAAACTTTCATTTCTATGGATTGCATCCTACTTATGTATTTTACGGGTAGCACCTCGCACCCATACAGCAGTAGACTAACCATTTTAGCACTATATGCATCTCCGAGCACTTCAATAGATTTATGGCTCAATGCATCGTCCATCCTATATAATGCACCTACAATTGCCTTAACCCTCCCCTCCTGAATATCAATATGTGGTGTAAAATTATTATATCTGAAAAGGCCAAGATAACAAAATTCCTTTACCACTTCTACTGGGTCACCATTTAGTCACCACTTAACCCTTCTCTTCTGCCTCCTCCCTTTTGTGAAAACCATTACATTAGTCTTCACTGTATTTATTTTCAAACAATTCAACTTGCTACACTCAACAAATGCATCCAATTGTCTCTGTAGGCCAACTGGCATCAGATCCAGCAAAACCGTACCATCGGCATTAAACATCACTGGAATGGCCTCATTTCCCAGTTTTGGTGGAAATGAATGAACCGTGCTTAATCTTACCACAACATCCACTATGTATATGGAAAACAAATGCGGGGCCAACATACACCCCTGCCTCAGGCTGGGGTTTCATTAATCGCATCAAATTGCTAAATATTATGCCCATACAATCATGCTTTGGAAACCGAGTAAAAAGTCATATTGATTCCTTTCTATCAAAAATTATACTTATTCATATTATACGTTAGTTAAAAAAGCCAAGCATGTAAATAACCATAACCCTGGATTCGTATACAATATGTAATAGGGCCTGCATCACACATAATGCCTACTGCTTAAAATGTCACACTCGTGACCTTCAATACCCCATTTTTATACGGAGTTTTATATAGCGCGAACTTAACCCGAAGGTATCGGGTATCAGAGCACTTTACATAGCACCAGTTGCGTTACATGAGGACACATTCATTTTTGTTAGGCACGGGGAGATTAAGTGATTTGCCCAGAATCACAAGATGCTCAGCGTCATTGCCGAGACTTGAACCCAGTTCCCCAGATTCGAGGTCGACTGTCCTAGCCGTTAGGCCAACTCCTCTCCCCAATTGCTTGCCACATTAATACTACTGCTTTCAAAATTGGTTAACCGCAAGGCAAATGTATACAGTATTCCATGTCAACACATTTTGCAAGACTGGCCTACACGTTCTATATCCTATGGGGCACAATAAAGCTTACAAAAAATAATGCATGCACACCTGGGCCCATGCACCACAGTATAAATAGCAGCAGGGTGGTGACTGATACCTTTGATGTAGTGAGGCTTAAAAAGCTAGCAACAAAGCCAGTCCAGAATCTCGTTATGAGATACTTATCATACGAACCAGTTCCTCAACCAAGATAGGGTTCCATGTCAAAAGATCTCTGTTTTCTGGAAATAAAGGGTCTTGAAGACAGAAGGATGTAACTGATTTTAGCTCTACTGGTGAAAGGCCAGCTGGTGAGGAAATGCTGCCTTACTACTCAACTTACTAGCCAATTTGTGAATACAGTTAACCCAGGTAATTCTAAGAGTGTTGTCCATCCTCTGAATCTCAAATACAATTTATCTTGTTAGAGTAACAGAAAGGTTGTATCAGATGGAGATCCACAGATCGAACTGGGGCCATGTCAGATACACAAGAGAGACCACCTTCCTGATGCAAAACATACCTGAGATTGAGGAAGGAAGGCCTACAAATATTTGTTCAATCTTATTCTTACCAACTTGGAGAACTTGGGTATTAGAATATCCCAACAAACCAGCACCACAACAATAGAAAGGGCACATTTAGCAGGTTAGATCTTAAACATAGACGTGGCTTGAATACCATCTATACCGCTTAAATTAAAAATGCCATTATCTATTTTAACCAAATTATTAACCATAGATGAGATAAAAGGGTAGCAATTTAGTTTTTCATCCAGGCCAATACAATGTATGAAAAAGGTTTTACATTTTCAGGAGAAACATTATCCATGCAGATTGTCTTGGTCTTGATAAGGCCCAGAGATTTGGCATTTTGGCATTGGGAGGTTCATCGTCAAACTTAAGATCGTCATGAAAACCATGAACCTAGAGAACTAACTTTCCAGCCTGATCGTTTCACCCGAAATTACAGCTGCATCATTGACATACAAGAGGAACAGAAGGGGTCCACCATCTATGACAAAAGAATCAGAGATGGAGCTTTGCCCAGCCCATTAATATACAGACTGAACAGGAGAGTGTTTATTAAACACCCATCGCCATACTGCTCAATCTGAGCTAAATATGGAGTTACACTCTCCATTTTGCCCAAATCTGGCAGAATTCTGCAGCCACTTGGGAGTCTGCTTCTGGAAGTTTAATTGGTCTGGATCTATACTCATTGCGGACATCAACACTCCTCACTTTCGACCTGTCCACAATGTCAAACGTGCAGGACAGTTATAAATAAAAGCCGGATGAATATCTTCCCCCATTAATATTTAAATGACGAATGAGCAAAAAGAAGTTTGGGCACTGTTCCCGGGTATCAAAACCCTCTTTTAATCAACGTTGTGCGCCACAAATGATATTACCCTCTGTGGTCCACACTCTGTCTGCACAGCAGAACCTTGTCAATCAGCTTTAAATGAAGAGTCAAGCAAATAACTGTGCATGCACCTGGAGGGATTGCTTGGCTTCCCCTTTGGAAATTGGGACAGTAATTGAGAGAAGCCTGATTCCAGAAATTCTAACAAATGGCAATTGGCATTTAAACCGTTGTCGAGGAGGCCCAGAGCTCACTGTTTGGCTTATAAAGACCTATCAGCATCCCATCAGGCCACAACTTTTTTTAAAGTGCTGTGTTTGCTGAAATTGATTGGCACCCTCATTCAAGACCTTAAAATTAAGAAGGAGACACAAACTTTATAACAGATTACTTTCTAGAGAAATGTAGCACTGAGGAGAACAGGGATGCAGCTTGGCATGTCTTGAAGCGAAGTCTGTAATCCTGGGCTACCTGACTGTCTGAGAAGTCAGACTCTGGAAAATAAGCGAAATGCGCAGGAAGATAATTAAAGACGTATTAGAGGCTAAGAACGGGCTGATTCTCAAAGGTTTTAGTGTAAAGTAATTTCATTAGATGTCAACTGAATATGCTTGGATCACATGAAACAGAATACCCATTACAGATTTTTAACCAAAAATACTTTGAGGGCAGCAATACATTGATTGATTTTAAAAGCAAATCAAACTGCCTCTTAACTATCTGAAATTCACAGTAACGACGTCACATACTGTGAAGAACCAAAAGAGTTGGGACAGTTCCACAGCTTCTACAGCACTTTGTACTAAAACTATAAGGACTTTGCTGAGAAAGGTGGAATTGGATATTACTAGTAAGTAATTGAGACATGCTAAGCAAAAGACAGACAAAGGTCTCATCTAATTAAAAAAAGTAGAAGACACATTCAAAGATCAAACTTGAATGTTAGACCTGTAACTTAGATTATTAAGCTTGGTAACATGCACTCTATTGGAAGAATCATGGATGAACGCGTTTTGGTTTAGGCAGCATGACTATTTTGAACAGTATGTCCATCATTAACAAGCATTGACATTGCCAATAGGTCTCGCTTTTGGGACCTTATAAGTATTTAGTTATGCAGCACAATATCCTTGGTGCAACAACATCAACTGTTGCATGGCTAAACACTTATAAGGTCCCAAAGGCGAGACCTATTGGCTATGCCAATGCTTGTTTTTAATCCATGCCTTCTATTGCTAGCAAATGGATTCTAACATCACGAGTGTCTGATTACAGGGACGCAAAAACTTGGACATTAACGAGACCTATTGGCTATGCCAATGCTTGTTTTTAGAATCTGGTCACCCTAGGTTGCGGGGTCCATTCATGACCACATCAACCTCCGGCCTCTGACGATTCAGAAGAATCTTCCCTGGGGAGTGGGGAGTATGGTGCACGTGAATGAGAGCTGGACTCCTGAATGACTGACATTAATTTTCTATTGCTGGTTCTAGCTGCTTCCTTTCTGCCTCCTCCTTAGCCTTTCATTGAGCTACTGGATTAAGGACTCTGCTGCTTTGCACACATAAATGTTTTACTCTTTAAAAAAAACAAAATCGTAATTTTGCATTGTATGTTACAATTTGTTGTTGCGCTTCGTTTATTGAGGTTAGGGTATTAACGCTGTGTCTCCCGGACCTAAATAGTTTAAAAAACAGAACGTCCAACAAACTCTGCTAAAAAAGTGAACAACAGTGGTACCGGTGCGTGTTCATACTACTCATTAATAGAAAAGGGATTTCCAGAGTTAGCTTTCCTACGTGAGAATGGTTTGAATTGCGTCCTCCGTGGCTCCGGAAGCATCAAACGAGCCTGAGCGCAGGGCCCGGGCCCGGAATACCCAGCAGGAGTCCCCGATGCAACAGTTTGCAGAAGCCATAGGAACAAAGGAACTCGTTGTGTCTTCGCATCTTGCACAGATCATCAATTTGTATCCTCCTATGCCGCGTGGCCCCTGCTGCTGCATTGTGTGCTCAAGAGTGCCGAGGCAGCGGGAGACAAAAAAGCACGAATAACACTGACCACTGTAAAGTGTGCCTTAGAGAGGCACCTCACCAGCAAACGGTGTATGGCCCTAGCGGAGACGAGACCTTTCAGCGACACGCAATATCGGAAAAAAGGCTCAAGAAGTATGAAAAAGAAACTCCCACATTTCAGATTGCTTCAATGCAATGGTAAATAAGCATTTGAAGGCATGAGCGGGGAGGAGGGGGGGCGACGCGAGTGGTGCGCGCGCGCCACAGCGAGCGATCTGTTTCCAATTATCGCGCCCGGGTCTGGGCACGATAATTGGAAACAGATGTGTGCCGCGCGCGTAACCGCAGGGAAAAGGCCATGATCCACGAGCGTCTGGTCAGCTTTTCAAACCCCCTAACATAAAGTCTAGCCAGAGCAGCGCTTGCGCGCTACTCGAGGCTCGACCTAAAAACGTTCAGCTGCCCAACGATAATGGAAATGTCTGCATTACTGTGACTGGCAGCATGGAGTATTGGTGAAACCTCAATATTTTTTAAGAACTGCAATAAACATCATAAGAATGAATGAACGCCAGTAACCTTCTGAATATTTAGATATAAGGAAGGTTGGGTGTGGGGAACTTTGGCCACGTCGGAGAGGCCCTGAAATTAGTTAAGGAATGCGTGCTAGCTTTTATGTGTTTAACGATAAAATACTTGAGATTGGCAGATTTCCTTTGGTGGCATCAGTTTTGTTTCATAAATTCTCGAGTGAAACAGGCACCTCTGTACCCTCGATTGCATCTCTTACACACACGTGAATGCATCCACGACCCTAATCGAGCCTACACAACTACTGACTCACCACAGCAGCCACGTAGGCAGACTAGAGCCAAAGCTAGATGGCTGGCAGCATTGGCCATGCTGCCCTGTGACTGGAGAGTGCCAGGGTCTGACTCTTAAGAACCCAACAAAGACCTACTTCTTATACCTTGATGTCTTCATTCTCCCACAAGCTTGTTTACTTTGGGGAAATGAGCAAATGACATTCCCTTAGCTCTCCCCGTCAATCTTTGGCCTCTGAAAGTAAATATACTGATTAAAGCGGGGGAGCAGGAAGACCTGTCAGTCTCTACAGCAGGGGTCTGCAACCTGTTCAGTAATAGGAGTTACTTATGTTCAACGAAAATTCTCCTATGCTAATATTATTACAGAAGTAGTAGTAACCACGTGAGACAAGATTACTTAAATGGCCACCATATGTAAGACTACAAGCAGCAATCACCTCAGTGCATCAGGCAGGGTTGCCAGTGGCAATGTAAAAAATGCTTTGTCAGTGTGTAGTGCCTCTACATGGCTAATACATAACAGCTATAGCTGTAATGCCCCAAGCACCAAGATAATAATAATAGTAATAGTTTCACAAACACTGTTTGATTTTTTTTAACTTAAATTTGAGTTTTATATATATTTTGAAAATTCAACCTTTTTTCCCCAAACATCAGCTTATGAATTCTGAAAATATACAGACTTGTAATGTATTCTTTCATTATTAATTCATTATTCAATGATCATTATTCAGACTTTCGTCTTGAATACGCATTTTTCAATGTTGTTATAGATATCTTAATTCCACCAAGCAAAAGCTTCTAGTTCAGTTCAATGGGCTGCACGAGCTACTCATTGGATAAACCTGTCCTACAGTCTTTTTGGGAACATGTCAGTATTGGGGAGGGGGGAACAGAATGTTACTTAGCGTGAGGCATTAGGTGAAACATTTACAGACGGCAGAGTATTCCATTGCTCAGTTTACCGGTCCTTCTTTCAGTGCAGACATCAGGGCTATTCCTCACCTGTCACAGACATTACAGCAAGGCCTTGCTACACTGGATTATCCCTGGACAGCTGCATCTCTGTCCGTTTGATCATCTATCTGTACATTATGTCCATCTGTCTACATTGATAAATCCATCGTAGTGAGAACTAGGACAGAAAATCAAAGACAGAGTCTCTGGAGAGACAGGGAGCCATGGAATAGGGAGCCATAGCGAGGGAAACCTCAGAGAAGGAAACTGTGGTGAAAACAGGATTCAGGGAGACACTGTTTTAGGGGGAATGGGGAAAGAAGGAAGATTTTCGGTTCCAAAATACCGGACCCAAGGACATATGGCAAGGGATTTGAGAATAACATAAATAGGTAAGAAGTGGTCAGACCCGTCAGACAATACAAGAAACCATGGCAATACTGTGCCCATTTGAACCAAGAGCACAAACAATGCACTTCAGACAAGAAACAGAAATTGCACAAAGCACTGCATTATGAAGAGCCTGAGCCACACCACGTAGGTTGTTTGTGGGTACAAGATCTAACGTCCTAAATTACAACACTGACACTGGTTAGAGGGCGGGCCATAAGACCTAAACCCTCCTTCACAGCATCCCACATAGACAATGCACAACATGATTTTCATTCACACAGGTTAGGGCTGAAAGAATATGAAACACCACCATGGTAAAATATTCTCACATTACAAAGCCCGTCACCCTCATAAATTCCCTTCAGGAAAATGCTGGATAATCCCCTACAAGCTCCCACGAGCACTATGGTAGGAATACCCATAATCGCAGACGTTAGCCAGCTTGCAAAAACCTAAAACACCAAGAGTTGCTGGAACCGGCAAACACGGAGTTAGACAAAAACAGGAATTCAAGTATGATTTTTTGAATACGTTTTTTAAGAAATTGCAGAATTTAAATGCTGCCACTGTCTTGGGAAAGCATATATATCCTAGTAGATGTTAATGAGAAGTACATTACTGCAACAAACAGACTATGTACAGGAATGTGAAGATTTTTTTCCATGAAGCCACACACATATATGGTGTGAATTATCGGTAAATACAAGGAAACTAAAAATGATGCGTGCCTTACCCCATCCAAGAGTATGTTCGATAAATGAATGCGGAGATCCTTACGGAATGGAAACTCCAAGTGCGACACATGAAACACCGAGTTATCTCTGTCAATCATATACACCTCATTCTTGCCATCAATTAACATCATATACCTGCAAGAGAAAGATTAAAGAACAATTAACATCCAACTGACCTTCATGTGCTCAAATGGCAAAGGACATTTGCAAGGGAATAAGACATTCAATGACTATAAGCAGAACAGTGGCAGGCGGAGATGAGCATATTATATTGTACATTAATGTATTATATTGGAGGCACATTGCATACATATCAATGTTTACTACAGTAGCACAAAGACTTACTATGTCATACATGACAAATGGAATTACAAACGTGTGACAGGAGTGACCATTTCAGACCTTTCACACCCACTTACCTATACAGCCACTCACACACCCATATAGCCACTCACACATGGATACACACAGTCACACACAATATATGTTAGAAATAGTATCACTCATTAGTAGTACACTAAGTATACTAATGTAACTTTTGTAGTACCTTAGTATATATGTTTAACACTCACAAACATTTAGAAAATGCTCACAATCACTGGATAATGTCATCAGTGATGTAATTTTAGAAGTCATCAGTGATGTCACTGACCATGTCAAAAGTGATTTAATATGTTATGCCATTTTGTTTGAGGGCGCGCACTAGTTGTTGGGGGCACTTTACCTTAAAAGATGCACGCTGCGCGTACGCCAGTGCCATAGGAGTGAGGTGGTGTTAGCACGCTGCTTCTCTCGGCTTGGTTTTATGTTTTTAAAGTGTATTCTGTGATCTGTGTGATATTATGTGCTTTTAGATCACTTTTCTGCTAACTCTGAAATTTAAAAAAAAACTATTTCTGATCGCTACTGAGCCCATCTACAATTGATTTTTGCTGCTATTCATTTTAAAAACGATAACGATCGCTCACCTCTTCATTGGCTACTCATTACGAGGGAGCCCGGTGGGACATTCTAGGCCGCCATTTTGTTTGAGGGCGCGCACTAGTTGTTGGGGGCACTTTACCTTAAAAGATGCACGCTGCGCGGACGCGCCGCTGGCGTGCCGAAGGCGCGCCTAAGGCAAGCCCGTCTGCGCCCTTCCGCGACCCGGAAGCACCCAGCGCCAGCCACGCTGCCCGTGTTGCTCCTAAGCCTCATGAGGATCGCCTGGTCTATAGCCATTCGGAACTCATGATTATTGGCCGCCACACGGGTAAGTGTGTTCAACATTGGCCGGTGCTGGATAACGTCACCAGGTCATGTCAGCATTGTAAATTTTGCTTTAAGAGGGCCATGGGATCAAACATCCTTGCTAATCGTGTTCCCCCTGCACCTCAGATCTCCCAATGTATACGAGCTGCTCTCATCAATGCTCGCTCCGCGGTCAAACATGCTCCAGATATTTTCGAGCTGTTGTTTGACAACCAGCTTGATATACTACTCATATCAGAGACATGGTTTAATGAAGCTTCGGCACCTGCTGTTGCTCTAGCTATTACAGCGGGGTATATAATTGCTAGGGCAGACCGCAAAACGGGCAGAGGGGAAGGCGTAGCGGTAGTATTTAGAGACACGTGGGTTTTCACTCAGGCAGAGACACACGACATTGGGGAAGGTGAAGTTCTTGACTTCTCCCTCATAATCTCCCCGCACTGTACTCTGGGGTGCTGTTTGATTTACCGCCCCCCGGGTCCTGCGGGTGCGTTTTTGAAGACATTTGATGAGGCGATTATGTCCAGAGCTCTGCAATACTCGCATTTCCTTCTGGCAGGGGATTTTAACATCCATTTGGACTCTGCAGAAGCTCCTGATACGAGGGAATTTTGCGATTCGCTGAATCTTGCCCAACTGACACAATGGGTTAAAACCCCATCTCACAAGGGGGGGCACATTTTAGATGCACTTTGCTCCAACTTCCCTCTAATTGTCTATGAACCCCTTCCTATGTCCTGGTCTGACCACTTTTTAATTCAATTTTCATGGACTATCATGACACCTTACCTGGCTTTGAAACACCCCAAGGACAGACCCTCTCAACGTATTGAACCTGCCGTCTTGTGCAGAACCCTGTTAGATACCCGTCCCGCTGCTTCCATGGACCTGACTGATGCGGTGAGAGGTTTTAATAAATGGATCTCTTCGGCAGTGGATCGCTCCTCTCCATCTGTGGTTAAGAGAGGAGCAAGGAGTGCTCCATCCAAACCATGGTTCTCTGGTGAGCTTAGAGAGCTAAAACATACTTGTAAAAAGCTGGAGCGCAGTTGGAGACAAGCCTACTGCCCAATGGCGAAAATAGCCTTGAGGAAATCTCAGAAGGAGTATTATGCCGCTATTAAAAAATCCAAAGGCAATTTTTACGCGGAACGTATTGCTCAGTCCAAAAACAACTCAAAAGAAATCTTTGCTATTACTCAGAGTTTCCTGAAACCGCGTGCAGCAAACATTAGCTCCTCTGCCTCTGACACTTGGTGTGAGAAGTTGTCTGATTTTTTTATTGATAAGATTCAAGATATTCAGAACAGTTTTGGGCCCACCTCCCAAGGGCTGACGGCTCCCCTTTCTCCGACCTGCAGGAATTTTGGCCCAGTCCAAACCTTCCTGGCAGCGTTCTTACCCATCTCCTTGCCGGACTCTCTGGCCATTCTTAAATCTCTCAAATCTGGGTCCCCAACGGACCCCTGTCTGGCCAGACAGCTAGCAGTGGTGGCGGAGGTTGTTAACCCGGAGGTTAACAACATTATCAATCTTTCGCTTCAAACGGCTTTGGTGCCACTGGAGTGGAAACAAGCGAAACTTCTCCCCCTGCTAAAAAACCCCACATTGAATCCTACTATTTTAGCTAATTACCGACCTATCTCTCTTCTCCCGGCTGTGGCGAAGGTTTGTGAAAAGGCGGTACATAAACAACTCTCCCAGTTTGTTGAGACTTCGGGTGCCCTCCACCCTGCCCAGTTGGGCTTCAGGGCATCCTACAGTACGGAGACGGCCCTGGTTGAGATGTCGGAGGCTATTAGAGACTGCCTTGATTCAGGCGGCAGAGCGGCCCTGATTCTATTGGACCTCTCTGCCGCCTTCGATACGGTGCCCCATCATCAGCTACTGGCTCGTCTCTCTAGCATTGGAATCTCGGGCACGGCCTGGGACTGGATCGCATCCTTCCTAGAAAATAGGACACAGCAGGTCTGGCTGCCTCCGTTTTCCTCGGTCCCAAGAAAGGTGACTACGGGTGTGCCCCAGCGTTCCACCCTGAGCCCCCTCCTATTTAACGTTTACGTTACGCCACTAATTTACCTGGCAGAGGAGCTGGGCGCTAAGATCATCACTTACGCCGATGATACCCAGCTCCTCTTCACTTGGGGGAAAAGATGATCTGTCTCCTGATGCGGCCAAAAATTGTATAGCATCTGTTTTCAAATGGCTTGCAAGGGCCCAACTTAAATGTAATGAGGAGAAGTCGGAGGTCCTCCTTTACGGGTCCTTCCCGCCGCATTTTAGGGAGGACCTCTGGCCAACAGGCTACCCCCTGCCTAATATTTCTGGGATCCCAGTAAAGAATCTGGGGGTTTGGTTTAGTGAGGACCTCAGCTTCGCTCCTCAGATAAAAAAAGTGGCTGGAGCGTGCTTCGGCACACTCAAAATGCTAAGGAAAGTTCTTCCACTGCTGCCCAAACCAGCAAAGGAAATGGTGACACGCGCTCTCATCTTGTCACGCATCGACTATGCCAATGCTTTATACATTGGCCTTCCTGCTTATCAACTGCAAAAACTGCAGTCTATCCAGAATGCAGCAGTGAGAGTGCTTCTGGGTCTTTCTTGCAGGACCAGTGCCAGGCAACACCTCCGAGATCTGCATTGGCTTCCGGTGGGAAGTCGTGTTCTGTTTAAAGCCCTCACCCTTGCTCATGGTGCTTTATACAATTTGGGGCCCCCCTATCTCAGAAGACGCTTTAACTTTTACGCGCCTTCTAGACAGCTCCGGTCTTCAACATAGTGCCTAGCCACTATTCCACGGTATCGTCTAGCCAGAACAGGGGGAAGATCCCTCGCTTTTAGGGCAGCTAAGGCCTGGAATACACTCCCCCATGAGTTGCGAAAAATTCAGGACCTCAGGCTCTTTAAGCAGCAGCTAAAACCGTGCTTTTTAATTAATGTTCTGCTTTACGATCACCCTTTGTCTCACTCCTACTGGCTCTAGCGCAGGGACACTCTTGAGTATCCGAGCGCTTTATAAATCTGCAATAACATAACATAACCTTGATTTCATTGTCAATGTGGCATAACTCAAACGACCAGGTCTGGGTTTTGTAGTGTAGTTGTCTGTAAGACCTATTGTAACTAATGATTCATCTCAAAAGTACATTAGATAATCATTCATTACCTTATTTCATTCAGTAATTGTATAAAGAAAGCAATCTTTTTAAGTCTGGCGTTAGCGAAGGCCTTTTGATTTTATTAACATTGTATGTGTAATATACTTAAAAGGGTTTTAAACCAGCTCTCTTCATCAACTGGGTATTCACATTCTTCTTCCACCCACTACAGCACACAGCGTGTGGCAAAGACCTAGCCTACTTCAGTCACTGGCTAACTTTACTTTCAGAAGGGGCACATCCACACACAAAGTAGTTCCCTTAAGTGCCAGTGACTGGGCGTTTGTAGACAATTTTTTATTTTACTTTTAGCCAGTTTTTTTTTCTTCATTTGATGAGAGCCCAACACCTTTCCCAACAATAAAGTTTTGCAAAAACCATGGCAGGATATAACAGGCATTGACAAAGCCAAAAGGCTGGCGGGCAACAACAGATCTATTGGCTTTGCTAAGGATTGTTAACATTTGTATTTTCATTGCAGCAGGCTTTTCTTTTTTTTGTTTGTTTTAAATGTTCTGTCTGGACATAGGTGTGTCCACACACACGTACACACCCCCCCCCCCCTTTGAAATTCACTGAAAGAAAACAAAGGAAAGGTTACAGGGACGTTATAGCTAGGAAATTGATTTTTTTTTTTAAAACCTTAGAAATGTATTGAAAAAAATAAGGTTACAGGGACGTTATAGTTAGGCTCAGATTTCACACGTACATAACCATAGAAATTCAGCAGTTATAGTTACGTGAGCTAACTATAAGTTACACCCCCGCAATGCACTGCTTATGACCGCACATATTAAATCACTTTTGACATGGTCAGTGACATCACCGATGACTTCTAAAATTACATCACTGATGACATTATCCAGTGATTGTGAGCATTTTCTAAATGTTTGTGAGTGTTAAACATATATACTAAGGTACTACAAAAGTTACATTAGTATACTTAGTGTACTACTAATGAGTGATACTATTTCTAACATATATTGTGTGTGACTGTGTGTATCCATGTGTGAGTGGCTATATGGGTGTGTGAGTGGCTGTATAGGTAAGTGGGTGTGTGAGTAGCTGCATGTATGTGTGAGTGGCTGTATGGGTAACTGAGTGTCATTGTTCTTATCTCAATGTGTCATCCTTGACTGCATAAGAGCGGACGCCATTTAATTAGGAATTTGCCTCACCTCCTTCTTTTAACTATCCAATGTTCAGCTATGTCAATTGAACCAACCTCTGTAGCTGACCAATTAGTTTGCTGCACAGAACACAAGGTAAAAAAATCTCTTTCACCTTGATTTAAACAAACCCTTGACAAACTTAAACTGGAAGTTAGACAGCCCGAATGCAAACAGCGAATTGACTACTCTCAAGTACACGAAACTCGATATAAAAATAAGTTAAAGATGGCATTCGGGCTGTTCACTCCAATAAAATAAATAAAGCTAAAAACAGGGGAGAATAAACATTTAAAATAATCAGTGAGCTTACAACAATCCTCAGCACTTACTTCTTATTAACAACTATTTGGTGACTGCTTGATTTCCTACTTTGATGACAAAAGTACAACCATTCGTTATTCTATTCATACCGAATCCCTGCCACTGAAAAAACAAACAAGTGAGGAAGTCATGTCTGCAGTTGTTATGAACAACTTTTGCAAATGAAATACCAAAGACATATATATTGACTAAGAAGTGTAAATTTGGCAACCCCCTTGAATCCTAATCCCCTTTGTAACATTTACCTTGAGTTACCACTGTAACCAAAACAATATAGCAGCCTGTCAATCTTTCCTCAACTTTATAAGTAATACTTCCAACAGAACAGGGCGAGGTCAGGCCCATTCTTAAAAACCCGATTTAAACCCTGGACAGCATTCAAACTACTGTCCTATCACCGTGCTTCCTGCAATGCCCACAATTGTAGAAACTGCTTGTCAATCCTCCTGAAAACTAAGAACATTCACAAAGATAGACAGGTAAGCTTTCGGCATAACAGAAGCACAGAGTCAGCGTTGGTGTCAGTCCTTGACGATCTTCGCATGTCTGCTGATAGTGACACCACAGCAATCCTTAATATTTTCTAGATTTATCAGCCATCTTCGAAAGCGTGGACCATCTTGCTATTAATGTTGATGGCTAAATGGTACTGTTATCATCTGGTTCTCTTCTTTTTTGGAAACTACGTCTCAAAGAATTAATTTAGGCATTTTCTTCTCTGAGTCCAAATATATTGCCACCGGTGTACCTGAGGGATCTTTTTTATCCCCTTTTTTGTTCGCTAACTATATGCTCTCCTTATGAAACTGATTAGTTTGTGTAACTGTAGGTTCCACACCTATGCTTATGATACTCAGCTAATTTTATGTCAAACCACAAAGACTAAGATTATGCAACATCCTTTTAATGCCCCACACACAGCAGCAACAATTCAAAGAATATAGAGCTTTTCAACATTCGGATACGCTATACAACCCCTGAACACACAGCTCTCTTGGTTCTTGTGTTGCTGCTGCGCACAAGGCAAGTACTGCTCTCCTTTTAATCACTTTATACATTGACTAGCATCCATATATTGGACACTTTTAACATTAATATGACTAACTTGTATTGTTCATAATGTTTATAAATGTGTTTCATTAAGCACTTTAAAAACTACACTCAATTCAGTCAGAGAAAGAAAAGTAAACATCAATCCCCATGTTAAAAAAATAAAGCAGCCTGACATTTGACCTCGGTCTAAAAATCACCTGCAAATGTAACTTAATTACAGTTTTTCAAGGCATCTTTACACATTGCTCTTTCGTGGCCCACCAAAATCGGCTCACGACCCACCAGTGGGTCGCTACCCACAGTTTGGGAAACACTGCCTAACACAGTTAATAGTTTTTAAGAAGGTGCAGGGGGGTGTTGGTTCAGTTAAGAACTCAGACAGGATAAGGGCCTTTCAGGATTTCTATACCTCCCTTTATATGGCGGACAAAGTATCCCCAGCGGATGTGGAATCCTTTATTTCGGAGGTCACCTACCGGTATTATCTAAACCTAACAGGGACAAACTGGAGGAGCTTATCACTGCAGACGAGTGTCTCTACAGCGAATCAGGATCTACACCCCAATAAATCCCCAGGTCTGGATGGGTTAACAAACTGTTTTTACAAACACTTCAAAACAGTGCTACTCCCACACTTTATCGTATTGTTTAACTCCTTCTTACAGTCCCATATGGTGTCCCCATCGATGGCAGAGGCAATCATTATAATTATACCTAAATCAGTTAAACCCTCTGACCGATGAGAGGCCTACTCTACTGGCTAATCACTCTGTTAACCACTGATGTTAAAATCTTCACAAATGAGCTGGAAAACAGATTACTGCTCCGTATGCCGCACCTTATAGACCCTGTCAGTCGGATTTTATCCCACAAACAGAGGCAGACAATAATATTAGGCGGGTACTTCATCTTATAGAAAAAGCCAACCGTAGAGTGACTTGTATGCTAATCCTGCCAAATGCTGAAAAAGGGTTTGACAGAGTTGACTGGGTCTTCCTCTCCTAAACACTAGAAGCTATAGCAATGGGCCCGCGGATGCGCACATGGCTAGCCATTAGCTATCAACACCCAGCAGCATGAATACTTGTAAACAGGGATAAGTTGGACAAAACCTTATTAGGGAGAGTCACATGCCAGGGATGCCCAGCCTCCCCCTTTCTTTTTGCGGTTGCAGTGGAACATCTGGCGGCGGCTATTCACCGACAGGTGGAAATAGAGGGCATGCCCTTTGGTGGGGAGCAACACAAAATCCATTTATTTGCAGTCAACATACTTCTTACACTGACTGATCTGATCCGGTCCATACCCAAAGTCCTGTATATCCTGAACACCTACTATAGCATATTGGGCTTTAAAGTCAACTTTAAGGGGCGTGGCCAAGATGGCGAGCACGTACCGCCGAGTGGCTTCCCGGCACTGTTGAAATGCAGCAGACCCCAGACAGCGAAGGGGAAGAGTGCGGGAATCCGGGAGAGTGCTTTGGGGCAGAAAACGGACGAGGATACTGTCCAAATTAGCGAGATTCGATGGCGGAGCCAAAATGGCGGCCCGGGCTGAGATGGAGACCTGAGGGTCGGGCTCAAACCCAGGAAGAGATCGGGAGTATGGAGCTGAGAGACCCGACATCATCCCCGGCAGCCGTTGGGACCGGAATGATACGCACCAGGTGGCGGACTCTCTTGGTGATCGAGGGCTGCAGTGAAGGTTCCGGCAACTGTGCGGTACGGAAAGAAGATTGGAGCGAAAGCCGCACCCCACTGCGGATGGCGCGAGAGGACACGGTCGCGCATCCGGAGATAACGAGGCTAGAGGTCCCGGGGACATGAGAAGACGGAGGTGAGAGCCCCAGCGTTCCTCCAGGCGATCGCTACAATTGGAAGGCCCACATCGCGAGCTGCGCACTGCTCAAGGCCTAGTTTTGCGAAGTGGGAACCGGCAACAGCAGGGGCACTGGAGGGAGACCGGAGCAAGAGCCCCGCTCAACAGATGACGGCGCGCGGCGACACAACCGCGCAGCAAGCGACGGTGAGACAGGGAGGCCCGTGGGCACGACTATCAGAGGAAAGAAATGACTGGACACCCGACCTGGCAACATAAAACCACCCAGAGCTGTAGTATAAGCGACACGACCCACAATCCCCAACTATTACACGGTGGGGCCTAAATGGTGCCTGGTCCCGGGGAGGAAGCAGTCCAGATCTGGCAGGCAGTGCGGGGGTGACGATGGTTGTCCGGAGAGACAAATTTACCTACCACAGACTCGGATAAAGGGACCGTTAACTAAACGAGACTGGTCACAAAAGGGCGAGGGCCAAAGAAAGTGTGGCCCGAACAATCAGAGCAGGCGAGCTCATAACAGAGAAATCAACAGAGGTTGGTGGCGATCTACCACCGGTCTGGCACAACGGAGCGGGGACTTTACAGACCACGATTCGCTGGGTGAGTGCTAAACCGGCAAAGCCTAAACAGGGACGACGTAGATCCAGGCCACTGCGAGTGGCGGAGCACAACAGCGCACATAGAAAGAGCGAAAAAGGCCGAGCTAGACGTACTGAGGGGGAGCGGCCGCTCAGGTCTACTCCCAAGGCGCAGAGCGTAAGGGCTTCGGACTATCGCACGCATCTCGCAAGAGGGCCCATGACCTTACATCGCAGCTCCATATCCTTAGCTATAGCCTGGCAATGTCTACAACACGGGGGAAGAAGGATAGAAACGTGAAGGACATGTTCACCAAAATGACTGGGGTGAGCGGGGGAGATGGCCGCGACTCACCGACTACACCAGGAGGGCAAGAGATGGAGAATCTAGAGGAGCCGGTCACGCGAGCTTTTCTAGCACAGTTATTCTCAACCTTGCGGGAAGACTTACAAGCCCTCAGAAAAGACTTCTCTAACGAGATAAAAGAGGTGCAGCGAGACGTGGATGCGGTGGGAGAAAGAGTTGCCACAATGGAAGACCATGAACAGACTCGAGATGAAGAAGTGGAGCAGCTACAGCAAGAAGTGATCCGCCACCAGGCGCAACAAATAGAGATTCAGGCCCACGCAGAAGATTTAGAAAATCGTTCTCGTAGAAACAACATACGAGTAAAGGGGGTACCTCCCAAAGAAGAAGGAGCAGACATCACTCAGTATCTTCAAGGCCTCTTCCGTCATATACTACAGGAGTCTCAGGACTTTGCTATCAAAATTGACAGAGCCCATAGAGTAGGTTTGCAGAGGAAGGCGCCGGCACCTCCCCCAGACATCCTGGCATAGTTGCCGGACTTTCAACTCAAGGAACTCATCTTACGACGAGCAAGGGACGCACAACCACTAACATATCAGGGGCACGCAATTGCCCTATACCATGACCTGGCAGCGATAACTCTGCAGAAGCGCCGGGACTTCTGTCCAGTCACGACACACTTACGCAACCAAGCTATCTCCTATTCCTGGGGTCATCCTTTTCGCATCGTCTTCAAATGGGACGGCAAACTGCAGCATATCAGATCGCTTCAGGAAGCATGCAGCGTTCTGGACATTGAGAACTCTCAACAAGCTGAGCCCGACAGTGGAGATAAAAAGGGGCAGCGAGAGAGGTGGTGCCGAGTAAAAGGACGGAAAGTGCCGGAGGCATCGTCGAAGCCGAACCTAGAGAGCATAGCACAGGAACGTCAAGCAGTGTTGGACTCATTGTCTGCCGAATCCGGATCCAGAGATGGCGATTGAACTGACTCAGGGGTCAGATAAGTGGTAAAATGCTATGCCGGGGGGGGGGGCGGCGGGCGGGCGTCTGGGGAGCGGGGGGTGATCTGATGGCCACGAGATGCACCCTACAAACTGGTCCACCAAGGGGACACGGTCGCGTCTTGCGGCTCCTAGACTTTACTGGGGGGTAATCACTGTTTTACTAGTTGGGGTTAGGGTGTGGTGGGGGGGTCCGGTGTCCACAGCTTACATATGCAAAAAGTTTCCGGTGTTCACAGCATACGTATACAAGAGGTTTTACACAGGTAACTACAGCTCTGACCAGATCGGGGGGAAATCAGATCGGTTGGAGGGAATGGAATTGGCCTAGGGATCAGCATACCTTAGTTCGCAACCATCTACAATGACTGGGGAAGTAGTGAAAGTAATTACGCTTAACGTAAAAGGGCTCAACAATCCCATTAAAAGAAGAGCAATCCTGTCCTACTTGGAAAATGCAGAGGCAGATATATGTCTCCTACAGGAGACACATCTCCTTCCCAAAGATTGTCACCGCATGCGCTCGAGGGCGTTTCCCCAGCAGTTCTTCCCATCCACAGGGGAGAAGAAGGCAGGGGTGGCCATTCTTATATCCAAACGATGCAGGGGGGAAGTGAAAGAGAAAGTGGCCGAAATAAAAGGGAGACTATTGGTATACACTATACAGTTCGGTACCCAACTCATGGTGCTAAGCTCCATATATGCTCCTAATTCGGGACAAGGGGGATTCCTTAAAGCGGCTTTAGCGGATACCATGGCTCCACAAAATCGCATGACATTAGTAGGGGGGGGGGCCTGAACATGGTTATGGGCTCGGTCAAGGATAGATCAAAAGCTACTTACCACCAAAGGGGGGAGATCTCCGGAGACGGGAAGAAATGGCTGAAGGAGATGGGACTGGTTGACATCTGGAGGGAGGCTCACCCCACTATGACACAATACACATTTTACTCACACGCACATAAGTCCTATGCCCGCCTAGATTACTTTCTGGGCACGACGGAGGTTAATAGTGTGGTCAAAGAAGTCGATATTGAACCTGCGGCCCTTTCGGACCATGACGCAATGACCGTGCAGATACTGCTGACACCGCTTCCCCGACAACCAGGATGCTGGAGACTTAGAGAAACTATGCTCCACAAAAAAACAGTGGAACAGCAAATCACTAAATGCATTCAGGAGTACTTCGCACTCAACGACACTTCTGAGGTAGCCATTACAACATTGTGGGAGGCGATGAAAGCAGTAGTGAGGGGGGAATTACTAGCGATATCGGCAGCTGACAACAGGGAGCGTAAGGAAATGCGAACGACCTTATCTGCGCAGGTGCGAGAACTGGAGAGGGTACACTGCCGGACGAGGGCGCCTAGGGTGTGGAGACAATTGAAAGCGGCCAGAGCTCAGCTAGCGGGAATTGATTTAGATAGGGCGGAATACGCAGCAGTTAGACTAAAACACTCCTATTACATTGGGGGCGACCGTACGGGCCGCTTATTAGCAAATAGGCTACGGGCCCAAAGACAACAGACCAGGGGACAGGGGGAGGCCACGGGGGATCACAAGATAGCTCAAACTTTCAGGGAGTTTTATGAGAAGCTCTACACAGCAGGCACATCATCGGATTGCGACAACAGCTTATTTGCAGTCCGTTAACATGTCCACACTAACATCAGATCAAGCAAAGTCTTTAGACACCCCCATTCAGATCGAGGAGGTGGTCACAGCGATCTCGCGACTTAAGGTGCTCAAATCTCCGGGTCCCGACGGGTTCCCCGCCCTTTTTTATAAAAAATGCTGTCACATATTAGCTCCGATATTAACGAGACTATTTAAATCCTTTGGAAATGCTAACCCGATTCCAGCGACGATGTTGGCGGCGGCGATAGTGGTACTGCCCAAACTGGGAAAAGATAGGCGGGAATGCGGCTCGTACCGTCCGGTATCCCTGCTCAACGTAGACTTTAAAATATTCACGGGAATACTCGCCACACGATTAGGCCCACATATGCCAAATTTAATAGAACCAGACCAAGCGGGGTTTATACAGACTCGACAATGCGGGGACAACACAAAGAGGATACTCCACCTCATAGACAAGGCTCACCAAACACAAATGGACGCGCTTCTGTTGACGGTCGACGCCGAAAACGCGTTCGACCGTGTAGATTGGAGATTTTTGGCGCACACGATGTCAAGATTTGGGCTGAGCGAGCGATTCCGGGAATGGGTGAGCTGCTGCTATGGAAGGCCCACAGCTTCCATTAGAGTTAACGGCGTCTCTTCACGACCCTTTGATATTCAAAGGGGAACCAAGCAGGGCTGCCTGTTGTCCCCGCTATTGTTCGCTTTATACATCGAACCCCTGGCACAGAGAATACGGGACAACCCCGACATAGGAGGGATACAGTTCGGAGGAGAATCACACCCAATCAGTTTATACGTGGATGATGTGATTGCAGCATTGACGGAACCGAGGGACTCATTCCCGGCCTTTTTAGAGGAGCTAGAAACATTTGGCCAGGTCTCGGGCTTCCGTGTTAATGTGGGTAAATCACTGATCCTAAATTTAAATCCAACTACTCCCACACTCGGTCCCAGAGAGGATTGGCTATCGGGGATAAAGATGGTTGATTCTATTCCTTATTTGGGGTTGGAATTAGCGGCAACAGTCCATCAAACAGTTAAACTGAACTATACTAGGCTGGAGACAGGTGAAAAAAGATCTGGGCAACTGGAGTAAACACCGCCTTTCCTTACTAGGGAGGATAGCGGCGGTCAAAATGACCCTTTTACCGAAGGCTTTGTCCTTGTTCCAAACCCTACCGGCGCTACCACCTGAAGGGGTGATCGTCTCACTACAACGGGACATTAACCACTTTGTGTGGGCAGGGGCAAGGCCACGGATGAGCAAGGACATAGGTTACATGAGACCAGAAAACGGAGGCCTGAGAATACCGGACCTACTAGGCTACTATAAAGCGGCCCAATTGCGATACTTAGTGGAATGGGCCAGGCCAGAATCCGAAAAAAGATGGCTCTTACAGGACAGAGCACTTGCGGGAATCCCTCTAAAAAAGCCCCTTCCTGAAAAAAGCACAGCGACCACGCAGTTTAATGGGATCGCCGATCACCAAGTCGGTGATGAAAGTATGGGATGGGGTGGCGACTGCCAGGAAACTTACGACATTTCCATCTCCTTTAACTCCTTTATTTGGAAACAGCGAATTTACCCCAGGAATGGCAGACAAGGCATTTTTGGCGTGGCGGGACACCCCCTGTCGCTCGGTGGGACATCTTTTTGACCTATTGGGAATAATCTCATTCCCTCAGATAAAATTAGATTATGGGATCCCAGAGTCGGAACGACTGCGATATATGCAACTAAGGCACTGGGTACTTCAAACGGAGATGAGAGAACAGGTAAGCCGTCGACTGACACGATACGAAAAATGGCTAATCACTAAACAAACTGATAAAGGGTTGATTTCAGAACTGTATGATATGATCAGGTATTTACCGCAACCACACGCCACACCAAGTCAAAAGCGGTGGGGGAGAGAACTGGGAGGAGACCTTACACAAAAAGACTGGGAAGGGATTTATTACAGGGCAAAACACACGGACAGCAACATGGCCAGTATTGAAACAGCTATGAAAATAGCTACATACTGGTACCTTACGCCGGCGCGCCTCCACAGGGGCAATCCGAACAGGAGCCCTACCTGCTGGAGAGGATGTGATAATGAGGGAACACTAATACACTTACTGTGGGAGTGCCCGCTACTTACAAATTAATGGACTAAAATCCTAGATGAAGTAGATGAGCTATTCGATACGCAGATCCCGAGGCTTCCTGTATATGTAGTTCTGGGCCTTCCTAACCCAATCACATATCCACTCAAAAGCATAAGAGGACGTCAGATGGAGCTGGCATTGGGGGCAGCTCTGCAGAATATACTGACAGATTGGGTGTCTTCCACCTCTCCCACACACGAAGGGTGGTTACATAGGATGTGGCATATCTTAGGGATGGAACGAATCTCGGCCACCTTGAATAACACCGAAGATTCCTTTCAGAAAGTGTGGAGCCCATTTTTAAAACTGCTCTCAGAGGAGTTCAATGAAATCACCCAGCCCAAATATTTAAGAGTACTGCGACTGACCGACCTAGGGAGAGAGAAGCAACCGCCCACAACTGATTAGTAAGAGACACCTTCGACACAGGAACAAAAAGTAATATGTAGGACATTGGGATTACCGGAAGGGGGGGGTGTGGGGGGGAGTTAAAGTTATTGGTTTACTGCAAAGAGGTAGAGCTAAGACATAAAGCGAATAGCATATTGCACCGGAACTGTTTAATTTGTACAATATATTAAGAATGCAATTTGATTGTATAGGTTCAGGATTACACGTGGAATGTAAACTGCCTTGCACTATATTGCTTATGCCTTTGTATTGTTTTCCAATATTGAAAATACTAATAAACACATTTAAACAAAGTGAACTATAATAAATCTGAGATGCTTGAAATAGGATTAGACCCCGGTACCAAACAGACCCTTTTGGCTGGGACAACCCTCTGCTGAGCCACCAGCAAGAAAATAAGATATCTCGGCGTATATATGACTCCACTCTATAGACAATTTTACGCAGCCAACTACACCCGGGTATTCAGTACAATTAAAACTGAGATAATGAGATGGAAAATCATCTACGTATCCTGGCTGGGCAAAGTGGTAGTGATCAAGCAAAATATGCTCTCTAAGCTTCTTTGTTTCAGGCTCTCCCTGTTAAACTCCCGGACCACAACCTATGTACTTTGCAACAGGCAACAGACCACTTCATTTGGGCAGATAGACGGGCGGGAGTGCCAGGGAAAGTATTAAAGGCATACAGACAGGAAGGTGGGCTGAACCTTCCAGATATCAGGAAATATTACCAGGCGCCTCATATTAGAGTCCTATTCTAATGGGCGATCCAGGAGACCGAGTGCCACTGGATCCATATGGACGCAGTGGTGCTGGGTCGAGCCCCATGGGCAATCATCTGGCTCCCTAAATACGCAAGACCGCCAGTTTGCTACCACTCGGATATACTCAGGCCAGGCATGGATATTTGGGACTCGCTCACGAGCACCCCAGTGGTTGACCACGTTCCCATCCCCCTTTATACCGTTGTTTGCCAATTTAGATTTTTCACCCAGCATGGTAAGGAATGACTTTGCTAAATGGTCAGATGCTGGGTGTACAATGTAACAAGATATTTTCTAGCATGAGGAGGTTAAGGAATTTACTCAATGTAAACCGGACTATAAGCCACATGAAAAAGACTGCATTCTTTACTTTCAATTGAAGCATTGGGTCCTTTTTTTCTTACACATACTAACAGCCACCAGACCCCTAACCAACTGGGAGAAGCTTTTCACCACATAGAAGAGACTCAGGGGACTTCTCTCCAATATCTACGCTATATTAACAGAGGTAGAACCAAACACGGAATGGCTGTATATGAAAAAGTGGGCTCTAACTCTAGGGCACCCTAGAACAACCTCAAAGTGGGTAAAACTGTGGTCTGAGATTCCTGGACTAATCAAGAGTGTACAAAATAGAAAATTGATGTATCAAATAATGATGCATTGACATGTAACCCTTGCTCGTTTAGAGCAAATGTATAGCTCTGCTGAGGGCCTGTGCTGGCGGGGATGTGGGCAAGAGGGAGACACCATGCATATCTGGTGGTTATATCCGAAACTAACAATATTATTGAACAAGGTCATAAGCTACATAAGGGGGCTAATAGGCTACCCATTAAGAAGGAATCCAGCAGTGATCATCCTGGGAATTCGACCTCAGAATCTGGTGCACATGACACAAGAGGACTGGAGACAAAGCAAATATGCTCCTGGCGGCTAAACAACTATTAGTGTTTAGGTGGAAGTCTCCAAATTTGCCAACACTGTAGGATTTGGCAGGGAGGCTTTGGACACAACTGGCTAGGAGAAACTGACGTGGTCGGTTATTAAAATGGACCACAAATCCGATGGCCATTGGAAACTTCGGGTGGACTATTTGACTGTCTAAAATCCCTGAGATCTCTACGGATGACAACTTGAAGCGCTGAATATACATATTAGACCCTTGAAACACTCTCACTGCGTACTTGCAGTATAATTATTGAGAATATGGTTTTCTGGCTTCTGTAACTGCTTGTTCACAGAGTGGGGTGGGGAGAGGGTTTCTTTCAAACTGTTCATGATTGCCCAGGGCAAACTGGTGTACTATTATTCTTGTTGCGATCGATCTCCGGTGTGCATGTTTTGACCATAAGGCCAATAAAATACTGATGGAGAAAAAAAAGGGAGGGGATTGGGATACTGTAGTGATTGAATACTTAAAGTACCATATAAAATAACATTAGAAATTAATATTTTACTTACTTAAAATGTAAAAACAATGGTGTTATACTGGGCTAAGCACATACCAAATACTCACTTAATACGTGCTTAGGAGAAGAGCTGCTAATCTCAGAAAAATGTAAAAGAAACGTTAACAGCTCTTTATGGTCTGAATTTGGGAGTACTAACAAAGTGAAAGGCGACTTCCATTTTGTTAACTCTAGTGTCCCCCATAAGCCGATAAACACGTAATATTACTGAGCTGGGGTCGACTAGCCTATTTAAAAAGGTCTCTATGTTTCTGCAAGGGATCTGGTGGGTGTAAAGAAGTGTTTCGTCAAAGAAGGTGTAAGCAGAAGGAGGCTCAATTATATTAATTATTATGCTACTAACATCCATACCACAGCTTAAGCTGAATACTACAAGATGTTACAACTCTGGTGGGTTGTTGTGTTTTTGTACTGCAAGCAAGTATTAAGCAAGTCAGCCTCTAATGAGACAACCAAAAGCTCAGAATGTAAGAGGAAACTATATTGCCAGAATGAAAGAGTACTCATCTCTGTGACCTCCAGAATCCTGCAATACCGAGCATGCCCCTGATCTAAAAGTTAATGTGCAAGATTACAGGTAGAGAAAGAGTAAAACAAATGGCGCCTTTCTGGATTAATGCACGGATAAAACTCATTCCTCCCAGTGAAGCAGAGCACATTACACAAGGATTAAAAACAATGATCGACTTACTATGTTTGTAAACTCAAATGTCTTGAGGTTTCTGAAATAATCCTTTAAGCTATATGCAGCAAGGTTTGAGCAGAAAATGTCAGTAAACATCCATTTCTGTCAATAATAAAAACTGTGCAAAAACACAAGATTTAACACTCTACTGCCAAAAAGGTTTGGCCAACAAGAAAACACGTTAAAGGATGCTGGGACTCAATACAGGGGCGAAAACCAATCAGACAAAATGATGCAGCAATTGTACTTTTCATTTTTATATCTTTGAAAGGCACTCAGTCTTATATGGGCTTGAGAGCACGGCTGTTTGAGAGTTTTTGACAATACTCTTCGAAAGGAAAAGGTACATACAGAAAACTTCAGAGGAGTAAACACTTCTCGCCCTTTCACTGGCTAATTATTTTATCATTTCGCCTCCTAGGAAGTGAACCGCATGCAATGCAAGAGGGAGTATTTTGAATCTGAAAGTTACAATCAACCATCACATTTTTTGTCACATTTAATCCTTCATCTCATACACGAATTCAAGCAATGTTTATTTATTACATTACTGCAACAGCCATTCTAGGAATGCATTTGGCAAGACTAAACTGCAAGCCTGAACCTAAGACACTTCAGGTCTTCAACAGTGCGACATGTGCTGTGGCCAATACTACAGGAAATAAGGGGGCTATTACATCATGCTATTTATTGTTTTGTATGAAGACAGCACAGCATGCATGAGTTACTGCAGGAGTTTAACAAATCACGTTAAAGAAGGTGTTTCAGCAGGGCATTGTATATTCCCTTATAGTATATCCTCTATGAAAATAGTGCCAGATACCAGAAGAAGCAGATTTAGATCTTGAAAGAATTAAAGACACTCGGATGCCTGTCCCCCTTTCCTTAGAAGATGCTGTCATACTTTCATAGAACCTAACTGGGTCATTACTTCGGATGTCAATATCCTTGTTTGAGACATGCTGCCTACAGAGGAATTAGATTAGTAATATCCTTATATCCAAAATAGTAAGAGTAGACAATAAAAGAGTAACAACATGTACTTTCTCGGTAGGCCCTTGCTATGGTTCACTGAGATATGACCAAACAGCAAATGAAAAGAGCAGCCCAATTAAAGACTGGAAGTGGGCACCCACCATTGAAAAGAAAGGGAGAATAAAGCATGCCAGAATGGTCAAAAACCTGAAGTCAATGCAACAATAGAAAAACAAGTTCAGGTGGTTTGACACAGGGGGGAGAACCGATATGCAAGACCTTACTTAAGTGACAGACACTTTTAGAACCACTACGCTATTATAGGCTTGGGCTGTATATTTGTATCAAGTCTTTGATGGCACACTGTTAGACCTGTCATACCTAGGGTGGTCTTTCCCTAAACATTTTGCATGCTTACCTCCTATTTTTGTTGATTCTATTTGTTGGCCTTAGGACTCGGAGCACTTTACCAATGCTGACCACTGCTAAAGGGCATATGCTTCCCCCTAAACATGGTGACATTGGTGTATACACAATTGGCACATTCAGTTTACTACTACGTCCCTTGTAAAGTGGTATACCATATATCCAGGGTCTGTAAATTAAATGCTACTAATTGGACTGCAGCACTGACTGTGCCACCCACACAAGTAGCCTTTCAAACCTGTCTCAGGCCTGCCATTGCAGGGCCAGCGTGTGTCACTTCAACTTGCCATTTAAAACCCTTGCCCAAACCTTAAACTCCCCTTTTATCACACATATGTCACTCCTAAAATAGGTCCTAGTTAGCCCATAGGGCAGGGTGCTGCGTAAGTAAAAGGCAAGACATGTACTGGTATGTTTTGCATGTCCTAGTAGTGACAAACACCCAAATTCGTTTTTCACTACTGTGAGGCTTACTCCTCTCACAGGTTAGCATTGAGAATACCTTAATCCACTTTTAAGCTGTAATTCCTGATTAGAAAGGAGTAGCTGCATTGTATTTTATATCTTTGGAATGGTAATGAAAAATCCCCTTCACTGGTAAAGTTGGATTCAACATTACTGTTTTAGAAATACCACTTTAAGAAAGTGGGCATTTCTCTGCTCTTACTGCTCTGTGAGCCTGTAGCATATCTCCGATACACGTCTTGGGTAGGTGACAGCTACAATTTGTGCATTCCCTCTAGACAGCCACAAACACAGGAACGGTAGGTGTGACAGAGAACTCACCTGCATTCTGATAGTTCATCATGGGCAGAAAGAGCGGGGGGAGCGGATACTTACACCTGAATAGGCAGTGTCCTGTTTCTCACACAAAGGGCTGATTACCGCCTACTAACAGTCTGGAGGCAGGGCTAGTAAGAAAGGGCATGTGTGCACTTCAAAGACCCTTCTTTGAAGTCACCCCCACTTCAAAGGCACAACTGGGTAGAAGTACTGAGGCTATGACGCTACCAAGACAGTACACTACTGAACGTGAAAATAACTTTGCCTGGAGTAAAGACTGCTGTGCTACAAGGATTGCCACTCTGCTTGACTGCTGCTCTGGAAGAACTGCTTTTTTGCTTTGCTACCCTGCTGATCTCTGCCCTGCTGGGGAAAAGGACTGGACCCATCTCACTTGAACCAAGAGTGACTCCAAGGGCTTGCTGTCCTGCCTCCTGTTTTGAAGTCTCAGAGCCATCAAAGACTTCCTTCAACCCAGCTACAGCACCTGGACTCTGCCATCTGCCAAGTGGTGCCAATCCAGTCCTAGGTCCTCAAAAGGTGGTTTCTGATGTGCTGATCCATCAAAACCAACGCATCAACAACTTTGCACTGATCGGAACCAACGCATCACCCTCCAACGCCGACGTGGCTGCCGCTCAACAACGTCACTTCGACAGACTGCGTGGCTTCACGACGATGCATCACCTGCATCGCAAAGAGGTTAGTTGACGAAGGGGGTCGGAACCGATGCATCGCCTGCATCCACGGGATCAACAACGATATCTCGCCTGTTCTGCTCTTCGCATTGATGCTTTCTCCATTCGAGGTACTTTTTCAGTGGAACGTGCGTGAGTCTTGTAGCCAGCCTGCCCTCCATCGCAGTTGGCCTGGACTTTGGATTCACCCCGGTCCAGAGCAACTTGATGTCCCCGGCTGGCACTTTATGATTCTAAGCACTATAATTTGAATGAATTTGTTTTAAATTCATAACTCCTGTTCTACTTCTTAAGTTGTTGTTGTTTTGGTCTTGATTTACTCATAAAAAGATGGTCTAGTTTTCTAACCCTGTGTGGAGTATTTTTGTGGGGTTTTCAATGTGTTATTGTGTGTATGTGTGTCACAAATACTTTACACATTGCCCCTTTAGATAAACCTGACTGTCAGGCGCCAAGCTACCAGAGGGTGAGCACAGGTTATCTTCTAGGGTGTATATAGCTTACCCTGACTAGAGTGGTGGTTTCTGCTTGTACAGGGTGCATACTCTTACAACCAGACACCCAATTTCTAAAACACCCACATTCTCCGATCAAGGGAATCCATGGTCTGATTTGTGAGTAATCCAATGAATTTTATAATTTTGGCTGAAGCAAGAGAGAAATCAGAGCTTTCACAGATAAGCATAGACAGAAGGGAGTCAGAAGGATCATCAGGTAATGACGCAAACTAGGCAGCTGAGGGCCATATGAACAAACCAATGCTTCTTAGTGTCAGAGCCAATATCCTGGCGATGACACTTTTTATGTTACTATTGTTACACTTTAGGGCTCTGATCTAACTGGTCACTCTGTAGACACTACATTACCCAGAATGCTGTAGATAGGGAAATTAGGTTGTGTGCACTCACAGACTCGGCACGTGACTGGGGAGTCATAAAAGCAGCCTTCTCCCGAGCCCAGGTGCTTGGCAACCTTCTTCCTGATGGACCACGCCTCCCTGCATCTGTTCCTCGTTTCCGTCCCTCCCTGGAAGCCCGTTTGTATTTCGGACGTGACATCCCTCGCTCCTAGCGTCTTCCGACGTGCTCCTCATGTGTTACTATACAGACCTTGGTGGTCCCATTACAGAATCTCCCCAAACGTGTCTGGGCGCAGCCTACAGTAACTAAGTAGGCTGGGTGAGGAGGAATACGAATTCCATTTCTCTCACCGCATAGCTGGTCGTTAAGGTTGCGCGCGCGCGCACTCCCTATTTTGCTTTGAACGCCGGTGGGCGTTTCCGCATTAGCGTTTTGCGGAAATTTATTTTTTCCTTTCCCAAGGCGTCGGTAAGCCTTTCTCGCATCCTGGCCCCTGAGAGCAGTTCCTTTTCTCAGTACGCTGCATTTGCTCTCACGGACGATACTTAAATTGTGTTGGGACAGTTTCTCCTTCACCGACAGACTTCAGTCTTTGCTGGACTTTTGTTCTTACCTGCACCTCCGGATTCTTGGCTGATCTGAGACATATCTGCACTGCTGTCATACTCCCCTGGCTGGATTCTTGTGCAACTTTACCGCAGCGTCTTGCGAAGGCAGACGGTGAGTATGAGAGAGTACACAACCTGGGAGGGGGTATCAGTCATGGTGGGGCATAGGAGGCACTATTTACAAGCTAAATATATTTAATTCTCATCTGCCTTGTTTTTCTATTCTTTACGTAGAGCCTTCACGTATATACCCTGCCTATTGAGACTCCTGAAGATACCCTGCCTTCCTGTCCCCTGGGTGGTCCTGAGCTGTCTCTTCTCTCCCTTACGGGTATACAACTAGTATTCTGGTTGCAGTCAGATCTGGTGATACCCTGAGGGAGAGTGGAGGTTCATCTTCGCTCCCGAGGATTTGGCATTCAGCAGGGCTGGATTAGAAACCCGACAACTATAGTCCGGTGACAATTTATTCTGAGCGGGAAAGTCTTACACTTAAAGCATATGGCCTACTACCTGAATTTCAAGTATTGGTGGTGGTCCTATAAGATGGAAATATGTGCATTGGGGCTCCAGTGAACGCTACTATTCAAGCCTCTCACAAATTTTAAAAACTCAATTTTTGAAGCAAAGAATGAATTGAGACAAATAAAACAATTGAGACATAGGCCAAAAACAGAGGAAACAAAAGTTCTTGAAAACACAAATGTGGGTTCCAGTTCATACCTACTCATGAAAAACAGTAAACTAGCATTGGTAAGCTACAGCACAAGGAAGGAGTGCTAGTGATGCACACCGTGTGTGTTGCAAGGGCACGCACAGTTTTGATAAGCAGTGTTCAATCTCAACACTCAGTAAGAAGCCTTCCAGCTACAGCAGAAGAGGGAGACAACTGTTGGAGAACAGGGAACCAACCAGAAAGTACCAGTCTACCATCCTTCAGGTAAACAGAGTACCATATATGGGTAGCAGTAAGATCTTTTACTTAAAACGATTAGGGCCTCCTTAGGAGTGGCCGGTAACATAGCACTGAGTGTTACTAGTACCAATGGTATCTAATACTACGGGATCACAATCTGATCCCCTATAATCCCCTACACAATGTGAGAAAACACCCAGAAATTGGCGTTTCTGCGCCAATTTTCCAATGTGGATCCATAATTATGTGCACCCAATGGAGTACAACGTTCTCGAAGTATGGTCATGAGGATTTGTCCCCAGTACAGAACAATATGCGGGATAACTGCAATCAGGAACACTGAGTGCCGTCTCAGCACTCGTAAAATGACTGTAAATGGAGACACTTGATCTGGGCTCTCCAAAACATGCAATCCCATTTTGACCTTTTTTGTTGGCAAATGGGATTTTTGAGGCCATCATAATGACAACCATAGACCTGGCAGAAATGCGCTTTTTAGCACTATGTAAAGTAAAGTCGTTATTAAGTGTTCGTGGAAGATCATTTTCAAACTTTCTCCATCAAAAATGTACAGTGTACTATTTTTTTTTTTGACATTGAATAAAGATTAAACAGGACATCTTTTGCTCAACTTCTTATGTCTTACAAGAAGACCTAGCTCTCTTTTAGTTTTCTTTATCTGCTATTACACCGTTCATTTTTGAGTATAACTCTCAGAAATGTAACCATTTTAATAAGCGCACCTCTGAGTAATAGTCGGAGACCGGTCTTCTCTTGCCAGAGGCACTACTAACAAGTCTTCCCCAAAAGTTCTGTAACTCATGCCTAAGGAATTGCAAAGCACCCCACTCATCAGGGCCATGTAATCCAAAACGTAAACAGTTCTACTGGAACTCTTAGTCCTCATGAATTCCTCTTGCAAAAAATAAATCTATTAAAAAAACGAAAGAGGTGCTTAGGGAATTTATAAGGATTTCTGACTTCAAATATATGCATGTTTGGCTGCGTGCTTCGGGGGGATTGCAAGTGTAAGAGTCAATTTGACTGCGGCCTGTAGGTGAATTTCAGAGAATACGTTTTTCATCATTTGGGGAGAGGTTGTACATGTGTTTTTGATTGAAATCAATACTCAAAATCTAAGCACATAAACCACAACAGCGTTCTTTCCCTAGCCCTTTTAATTCTCACCACAGCCCAGGGTTATGATACTAGCAGTTATGTAATTACTCACAGCATGGCTGCAAACAGAAGCAGATCAAGTAGCTTCATACTATCCCCGGATCATGGAAAAGTTTTGCTTTTGAAAACAAATGTTATTAGTGTTATATGGTTTACTCAAATTTTCCATATGAAAAGCGGCAATATTTTAGATGAGTTTATATTATTTGAATTCACAGCAGCTACATGACATTTATTATTAAAAACAGTAAGCATGTGTTTTGCTTCGTGTACGATATCGATGGATACTACCCAACAGACTTCCACGTGAAAATTCTAACTCTACTGAGGATGTTGCTGGCAGGGCTCGGAGATCATCTCAGAATGGAGGAAAATAGACAACACCCAGAATATTGGGCCCCCTCAATTTAAATGACATGTCTCGCATTTAAGGCACAGAGCCACAATGAATCCACCACTCATGCAAAGAGCACTAACCTGAGCACACATTCCACTACACAGTAGTGCAGACCATGGGCGCACTGCAGATAATTTTCACAATTATACCATGACTTTCTACCCTGGCCTCTGAAATATACAGGTACAAAAGCCCCATAACTGGCGCTGAGACCATCCCAACTCGTAAGCCATGAAGATGGCAATCTGCAACTACCTAGGAGGCTGCTTATTTCTACATACCTACCACAATTAGCAAAAAGTGTACCTGAATCATAAAAGCAACCTGTGCGAAACAGATGGATAGCCAAGGTCTTGGATGGCAAACAAAAGAATGGGGTGAAACCTCCCTGGAGAAATGCAAGAAGAAAAACAAGGATTGAAAATGCAGTCTCCTCCCAAGATACAGAAAGATGTCACTTTGAGTTGAAATGGAGGTCTAGCTGAATCAACACACTTTAATGCCAATTCCACCAACTCTATGGGCTAAGGAGGGGGTGTTAGGAAGAAAAGCACTTTAGAAGCAAGATTTTTCTCCAGGTGCCTGAATAAAGCATTTCATGGAGCCTAGACAAGCTTCAGTGATCATAGGAAGGACTTGTAGAAAACACCACTGCTGCATGCAGACTAGGCCACAGAGACTTGGAGGATATGTTTGTTTCCCCTAACACTGTCGCAGTTCTTACACAGAGACCAATGCATGCTGGAAGCTGATCCCACAATATGTCCTTCTCACTCACTGCTTCCCTAAAGTCCATTCTCTACTCTTCCTTTTACCTCATTTCCTTTCCTCAGATCTTGCCTTACTATTGGGTCATACTTTTTGCAGTGCAGGGACAACTGCAATATGGCAAACACCAGGCTGCCTTAGATGTCAGAAAGAAAAAGGGTGCTAGAAGCTCAAGACATCACTCTTGGTGAGCATAGATACCCTCTCAATAATATCTCCACCTCAAGAATAAGAAAAGGAGTCCCAACAGAACCTACGTAGAAAGTTCCAAAACAAGAAAGCATTTAGGTAGAAGGCCCTTAGAGAGACACTCTAACAAACAAAGGTGACTATACGTTTACATATGCAAACCTAGTCAGTGTAAGTACATGAACCTCTTCTGGGAAAACATTGCCTACCAAAAACATACTCTTTTCATACTCACAGGTGATTCTGCTTTCAACTAACAAGGCGAAGTCAGCTGAATAGCTGAGAGAAATTGTACACAAAGAGGGTTCCTCGCAAAACAGCATATTTGTTTACTGATAAATCGTGGAACTGATATCCAATGTAAGCTGAACAGAATCACAAGTATTGCGGTACCCGCTCCCTTTTAATCTCTGACAACATCCAAGTGATACCGGAATGTCAACAATGTATAGAGCAGGTACCTGAAGAAGAAAGAGTATCTCAGTAGGAGTTCTCATTGTTGGTAAACAGATCTAAGCACTGCATGTCACGCCTCCAGGTGATCAGAAAATAACAATAAACCTACAGAGGGTAGAAATAAACCCAGCTATGTTGATTGACCGTACAATTTTCATCTTCAAAAGGAATGCTAACCCCTGTGCACTGGGAAGGCTCTCTGGCCAACAGCTAGTTTTCAAGACCACACTCTCTGCTCCCCATGTCTGGTTAAGTAGGTTGCAGGTGGACTAAGACCGAAGAAAAAAATGCACTTAGTGGCCATTAACAATATTCAGCTGAAAACAGTACCAAAGTTCCACCACGACTCACTGTATTCTAAGAGGCAAATTACTTAAACAATGGTCTGGAAGTTGAGGCATCAGTGTGTTAGAAGACATCAACAGATCGACAGAAAAACCTACGCATAAGCACAATAATTTCTGCACAAGAAACCATTACTAAGCTGGTGAAATAACCTCCCAAGGTAAACAGTGATTCTTCCCCAGGACTGAATGTAACAAGTCCCCGAAAGAAGCAAGTAGCCATCTGGGCATGGAACGTCTATCCTTACATAAAAGTAAACCGTCTCTACCCTAGCTAAAACAAAACAAACATCAGGTACTGGCAGCACAGATATAAAAAACAACCTGAAGGAAAGATCTTGAAATTTTAGGAATCGCAAGTAAACAATGGACACGATTGGGGAGGAAGGAAAGAGCTGTGGAGGTTAGATCTTAAAGTTAATTTCCTTGATCATGGATGTCTGGAATGCTGAGATGACTGCATATATCGGTAAAGAGCTGTAGGACAACCCTTAAAGCCCGACTGGTGAAAAGAGGGATCCAAAAATTTTTTTTTGCAAGGATAGACTAGGGAATGACTGGCATGCAAAAGACCCTACTTCAATGCATCACTCTCAACACAACAGATAGTCTCCACTGATGTAGGGAACGGTTGTTGAGAACCATACGCAGTGATGTTTTCTATTATGAAACCAGAATATACAGGGAGAAATTTGCGATTTAAGGTAAGTTTGCCTGCTTTATATGTCATATAAGAGACTTTTCAGGAAAGTAAAAATGATGGCCTTACCATCGGCCTCTAAAATGAACACCTAGACAGAGACAAGGAAAAATAGACAGGGACTTTATTCTACAACCCAATACAAAAAAAGCCTTATTGCTTGGTGCTAAGAAAATCTGCTGCAGGCGGTCGATACTGTAGGAATAGATTGCTCTCTTTAGAATTCTTGGGCATGATAACAAATCGGCATTTATATGCTACACATTCTTCTTGAAGCACTGTAACAACAGTTGTCTCTGTTACCCACTGAAGTGTTTACATTTTAGTTGGGAAGGATGCAAGACTATTGGGCTCTGTAGGGACTGAAACATATGACTTGCAGGGCAGATACAGATCCCAGCAGAGAGTGGCTCATCCAAGAACTATCTTGCCAGCTTTTTATAGTACTCTCTGCTCGTCAAGTCACACTTAAAAAGGTATGCCATCAAATTCTTCTCCGAGCAATGGGACTTATTTCATCAACTTCAGATGCCTGAAATACAATTTGAGCCCAACTGTACACAAGACTGTTACCTCTAGAGTCTCACACCAACAGTCATATATGATCTGTGTCATGTTGGAGTCCAAGTGATTTAATCAATTAAAGCCTGGGCTAGCTCCCAAGCAGCCTTTATATTTGGTGATTAACCAACTGAACACATTTACATTCATTTCATGTAGTAGGCATAATGGTGAGGAGGCTTGTTTGATCTTTAGTTTTGTGCTCCTTCTTCGAGGTTCACAGCACAGAGGCCTCACCCTCCCACTCTTAACTTTCACGCAAAGGCATTTCAAGGTCAACCTTAACCTCTCAGATATGACTGTTTTTGTAATAGGGTGAGTCCAGGGGGTGTGGCAGGGATCAGGCCAGCAGGGCTGTATTTCAGATACAGAGGCCTGATCCGCCGGACCTCTGGGGTCTTAAGAGTAACGGTCCTGGAGAAAGAGGAAAAGAGCAAGATTCATGTAATATGTCAAAGAGAAGGCACAGTGTAGGGGCTCGTTTTTAGGTCTCGCAGACCTGCGTTGCAGCGCGCATGCGCTACTCGCTCTGCGAGGCTTCTTGTAATCGGGATATTTCAGAAGTGGAGTTTAAGCCCCGCCCATCTTTTTGATTGGCTTGCGTCATCGTTTATGGTAAACGCTGGCTTCCCATTGAAAATGAGGCTTCTTTGTTACCGCCCTGTCTCCTTTTGGCCCCGCCCATCCGGACTGGATCGTTTACTTGCGGCGTTACACGGTCTCCTTCATTAGTCGGAAGGCACTATGTTTTGTCTGTTGCAAGTTGAACAGCTTGAAAGCCGGACAGTGGTCTTAAACCCACGTGCTGTTTAAACAAGCAGCGTCAGAACAATGGCTATCCCCGACAGCCCTGTCACATGACCGCGTCTTGTTTTTATTTGCAGCGCGCTATGCGCGCTTTCACTTTTACAATAGGGCCACACGCAGCGCCCGATCATTATCTTTTTAACACTCTTCCTCCCCGCTCCATAGCTGTGTACATAATATCTCTTTATCAGCGCTGCGCCCCTACCACGAGCGCTGCGCTGGTTTCGCTTTCAATGTTGTGTTTTCCAGCTCTACTGTCTCTGCACTCCCTCCCCCTCCCAATCAGTCAGCAGGCTCCAGCAGAGCAGCGGAGCCAGGTGGACAGGAAGGGAGGGTTGGGCTGCAGCCTGCCTTAGAGCAGGGGGCACTGTTCATTTTGGATGCTGGGGGGGAAGCGTTATTACGACTAAGGATATGGTGAAACAACCAGAGTTGCCGAGTTTTAACCCTGGAGAACCGGGTTCGAGCCTCGGCTTTGGCTCAACATCCGGAGATTCTTTACAAATCTTTTAATCTCCATGTGCCTACAAAAACATGAATGTGTCTACTGTATTATGTAACTGGTGCTCACTTAAAGCGCTCCAATATATTCGGATCTAGTTCGCACGATATGGAACTGCAATATATTTATATACATGTATAGTGTCATTAACAAGCTGCATGACTTTATTGGGGGGGGCTGTTTTGCCATGCATATGCGCAGCCTAACTTTACCGTCGCCTAGTGTTTCCTGTCTGTTGCAGCTGGAGGCGGGGCCGGAAGTGTCGCTAGGGCCGGCATTTTCCAGGCTTTTGTAGTAATTTCTAAATAAGGATCTCCCGATTGAAAAAGAAGTGATAGGCTGGTCTGACAGCGGGAGGATAGTGCGGGGGCAAGATCCAAAGAAAACAAACAAAAGGCAACAGAGCACAGGACATGCAGGCTTCGGTGAAGACACCAAAGCACACGCTTCTGGGCAGACAACAGAAGAACTATTGGGCTTTGGAGCAGGCTCTCCAGCTCGCTGGATTGAGGGTGCGTCTCAGCAGTACAGAGCGTGCAGGCCCCAGAGGCACTTCGAACAGGCAGGTTCCTGGGGCACGGCGATCAGGCATTGCACCCGTTGGTGAGGAGCGGTATTGAGCTGCAGAAAGAGGTTCGGTTCGGAAACGAGGAGAAAGGAATCGCCATGGCTAACTGGGGCCAGGGAGATCCTCGCTGGATCGTGGAGCAGAGAGCAGATGCCACCAACGTTAACAACTGGCACTGGTGAGTAGTTACCACATGTCTAGATTTTTTTATGGCTACACTTCTATATTTTGGTAGAGGCTTTGTTTCTAGAACATGTCCCCTTAAAAGTCACTAAAAATAGATCTTGTAAGGTGACTACCAACGGGTGGTGTTCCGGTGGTGCTGGAGAAGGGAGATTGATGGGAGAATGAACCAACCCTGTCGCTGAAAGAGGTTTAAAGTCGAGTGCTTATATGGGAAGCGTCTGCAGTCGGGGAGGTTATGGACGGCGAAAGATACCTTTAATACAATATGTTGTGTGCTGGCTCCCGCAAGAGGCGGCACAGTGGAAGCCGGGCTTCTGTAAACGGGGTTACTATTCAGAGGTTAGAATTGCTCTTCTCTGCTGCAATACATTTAATAGGAGAGCACCCGCACTTTTCAGGAGCAAACAGGTACTCTGGATACGGAATACCAGTATTTCCATTTTAGAACACTACTCTCGGGTTGTCGCTTACGTGTTAGTTGAAAGGGTCTAATATGAGCAAACCTCCCTGTTCGTCCCTCATCTCCAACCCAGTTGAAAGTAATTTCACCTCCTGGCAGGGCTTTGGCGTACGCTCACACCTGCATTATAGAGATTACTGCAGCAAATTACTCTTCTGCAATAGACAAACTAGGCGTCCTACGTGCGGACATGGTGTCTGTTTACCCTCCTCTTAGATGTGCCATCATGTTGGCATAACATCAGGTACTCTCGCACTTCAGAAGCCTTGTCTAACAGCTGTCCTGTCCTCTCCCGTTTTTATTATTTTGAAAGAACAATAGGCAGCGCACACCAACAGTAGTGCCAATAGCCTTGCATCCGTATTAACGACAACTATACAGCTCGAATTTGCAATAAAATTGGTCTCGCATTTGCGAGAGTTTAAGCTATTGGCATTGTAAATGACAATGCCTTTTATTTATGTTTTAAAAATCAACACATAAATAAAAGGCATTGTCATTTACAATGCCAATAGCTCAAACTCTCTTAAATGCGAGACCTATTGCATTGCAAATGCTTGTTTTGCTTACAAATGGATAGAGACAGCTTACTTTGAGAGATGTCCCCAGGGTCATCACTACCAGTAGTGCATCAGGTGCTGTGGCACTGGCGCCAAGGGTGTGAGAGGCCACTTCGCCCCAATTATGCCTATTCTTGCTACCAAAAAGGGGAGTTGACCATTTTCCTTGCTAATATTATGACCCAGCTATTATTAGTGCAGCAGGTTCTATTGTATTAGGGCCCAGGAGTGCAAGGGGCTCTTAACACCTCAAGTTTGGAGAACAATGTTTCTTGGCCAATTTCTGTTTTGCTTAATGCATTTGGACTTCTACAAGTCTCACATTTATTGAGGATTATGAGCTGCACAAAATAAGTATGTGTGCTCAGCTCTGCCCCTCCCGCTCCCCTAATCCTTGCCATAAAGTTTTGGAGGTGGCCCGCCTTCAAAATATATTGCTGTGGCTAGCCTCAAAGCAAACATGCTTGAAGATCTCTGGCTTAATAAGACTTAAGAAAGACAGGCAGGCTTAGAACCCTACATTGCCCTCGACTTCAAAGGCAAAGCGAATGCTGCTGTTGGCTGTGCTGCCTGTAGGATTGTCTGATCACGCAATGTTTCAAGCTGACAGAATTTGGAATCACCGCCCACTGCCCCCCCACCCCCCCCAACACACACACACACTTTCCTGTACTCTAACCATACCTGGAGTAGGTCAATTGCTCAGACAACCCCAATAATGTTCGTTGAAGAGGCTTGCAGTTTTTTTTTTTTTACTGTGCTAAGGGGACTGCACAGCATCTGTAGCCTTTCCCACTCCCTGGTGAGTAAATTACTTCAACTACCGTTATAAGCTACTGTCAGTGGTGCATGTGTTGATGCTCCAACCCAATTAACATTAAAAATGGTCAATTTGCGTGAAATGGAGAATACAGTGCTAAACACTCAGCCAAGACCATTAAAGAACAAGCATTTGCAATGCAATAGGTCTCGCATTTACGCGAGTTTAAGCTATTGGGATTGTAACTGACAATGCCTTTTATTTAAGTTTTAAAAACGAAAACAAAAATAAAAGGCATTGTTATTTGTAATGTCAATAGCTCAAACTCGCGTAAATGCGAGACCTATTGCATTGTAAATGCTTGTTTATTTTAGCAGGCCATGCGAGTGCATGTGTTTCCTAACTCTGTCCTTTATGCGCTGCTTCCTTCCACCAAACACCTACCCCTTCCCCCAGTGCTGCATGTTGCTTTCTCATCTCTTATTACTTGTGTGCATAATTAGAAGAGATAGGCCCAACTAACTGTGCAAGACAGACATAAGAGAAAAAAATCAATCTTATACTCCTAGATGACCATTATTACACCTATTTATGGTGCATTTGCTAGGTGCATTAAATATTCATTATGGAAGCGCTTAAGACATTTGGTTTTTCTGACGAAGACTTCTCCGCCCTTATAGGCGAACTCCCTACCACTAACAAAAGAGTAGTGGTATCTAATGTGGACAATAATGAATGGACCAAATTAATCAATCAACCTTAAGAAAAAAGCGAAAAGAACGGAATCACACGCTCTGTTCATGTTGGAACATCTCCGTGCTGGAGTAATTCCTTTGGCCTGAGAGTAACAACATCCCTATCCACTGCAGTTAATACCTTTGTGTCTGCACAAATAGAACCACTTTAATATGGCGGCTCTAAGCCCGAATAATATAAAGCAGCGATTCACACACTAGACCTCGTGACCGCAGGATGTTCATCACCAAATGCCTGGCAGCTCAGGACTGCAATACGGACTAGTAACCAAAAAAAAGTGCAATTAGTTTACGATTTATTTAACAACATATAACCCTAAGTATTAGCAGGTGACATCAAAGGATATAAATTTAAAATAGACATCAGCATAATAAATAGGATCCTTTGGCAACATCTTATCGGTCCACAAAAATGAGCTTCGGTGCGCGTATATAGAGAACCACTCCAAAATGGCGCCCGTCAAAAACCAATTACTGATGTAGAGACTCAACTGTGAGATCAAGTGAGTGACGTACAACGCCTATTTTAACAAGCCTGGTAGCTCTAATCGCTTACCGTTCCCGTTCGCGATGGCGGCATGACGCTGAGATGGCGTGTTTTACTCATAAAATATGAAGGTAAGGAGACACTGTTGGAGGTTAATGGAGCACCAAACCGGTTATTTAGTGGAGGTGGTAGCGGCCTAATATATACTGGTAACTAAACTAGTAATGCACGAAGCTAATCCCCCCCCCTAAAAAAGAAAGTACCAAATGAGTAGGGAGGATGGCAGGGTGCACTTTTAGTGGTACTGGAGCTAGAAAAAAAGCGACCCTATGAGATTAGAGCTTACTAACTTGAACCCGCGAACTGTTGCAATCTAAGTAAACAAGCGCACCGCGCCTGGACAGGAGATGTGCACGCGTATGGTGCGAGCAGGAGTTGTGGTAACGCCGCAAGCCGTATGCGTGCACATCTCCTGTCTGTTAAGCTTCGGCACAGACAGTTGATGTGCACGCGTACGGCCTGCGGCGTTATTACAACTCCTGCTCGCACCATACGCGTGCACATCTCCTGTCCAGGCCGTGCCGTACGCGTGCACATGTCCTGTCCCCCTTCCGACCCAAGTCGACAACAATAGATCTCGCCTATAGCGAGCAGCGCTTTGCGCTGCATCGCTAGGCGAGACCTAAAAATGTGCATGACTAGGTTTCTCCAGTTCTCAATTTTGCAGATTTTTTTAAAATATCAATTATAGAAAGCAAAGGTTAATCATAATCAAAGCAAAGGTTAATCATAATCAGACAATTAGCATAAATCAAATCATTATAATAAATCCTAAATACAAAAGGACCACTTGTGACTAACTCTCTACATAAAAATGCACAGCAGTTCTCTCTGTTCGGAACAGAGTTAGCAGAAGAGAGTAATAACTAAGCTATATCGCTCTAAAATAAAAAGCAGCACTTCTAAAATGTGCAATGCAAAGTGTAAAAATCCCTAAAGCAAAAATGATGACATAATATTTGCCGATCCTTTATGTTTTAGACAAAGACGGTACACAGTTTCGTCTTTACTTAAGGAAATGGTACTGAAATGTTACTTGCACAGCAAACCAATCAAACTTACTTTCTAAAACAACTACTCGGAAGGGATTTTCATTGGACAGAAACATGAGAAACGTAACTTAATATAATGGACTGTTTTGCACATTCATAACTGCAAACATTGCAACAGAGGTTTGAGCACATTAACCTTCAAACTGTTAGAAATACACTTCCTTGTCTAAGGAAGCTAAAAATGGCACATACAAAGAAGGAGACACTATGGCTGCAGCTGAATTTAAAATGCTTGTGCACAACATATCAAAACATGCACTCTTAGAAATGAGACATAGTACGGCCTTGTTATGAAAACTGAACCAAACATATACTAAGCATTATTTTATGCACGGACTGAAACACAGCTAACTTCGGAGAACTCGAATATCAGCCTTCCTATGGGTACAGGAGGTTCAGTTTAAAAAAAAAAAAAAAATCCATGCATACTCAGTATGCCCAAGAGGCAACAAACTGGCCAGAAATTCAACAGCTCTATTAACACCCTGCTCTGCTACAGATTCAAGGCACTAGGCAAAACCCTGCCCTTCTAAAAAAAACACGGCATCACAGTGATAAGCATGATTCATGAATTAGCCAAGGGGAAATGAGGCTGATAAAAGCAGAGACCGACAAAACAGGACAACTGACTAAGCCACCAAACTCTGTCTTGGACTGAAAGGTTACTAAAATAAATAGCATGTGTAGTGTAAGGCAGCAAAACGTTTCAACAGACATAAAAGTCGAGCCCGAGTGAACTATTTTACAAAGTTTTTTCAATAATGTTAGATGGTTGTATACAGGGCATGTGCCAAAGGAGACAAAAAGCTAATCAAATACCGATTACGTGAAAGACACTAGGAATAATGCTTTCTGTATTCAAGTTAGAATGTTTACATGATTCACAGTAAAGGATGCACTAGGCATTGTAAGTGTGCCACTTGTATCCATGGCGATGCAGTGGTGTGCGACAGGTGCCATGTTAGTGCAGTTTAAGAAATATCCAATGATTTTCAGTGGGATATTATTGTAAGGTGTACATGTGTACTGCAGTGTAACCAAAATATATTATGCTAAGCCTATGGCCTACGCGCACAATCTTTGGGCTACACTACAGCGACTTTGAGCTTTCGGTTTGCTATCCCTCATGAACTAATCTTGTACACTTTATACATTGCACTGCAATCCCACCTGTTACTCTGCACTGCACTCTATAACATACACTCACACCTTATGCTTTATTTACTGTACATTTTTATAGATATTGCCAATCCGAATAAAATAATTGCATTAAGTTTACTGTTAGCCTCTTCCATGCGTCGGACGGCCCCCTGCCGTCCGACGTCACGTTGGGCGTGTGCAGAGGACGGCCAGAGGCCATCCGTTCCGCGGACGCATGGAATTCTCCCGCACAGTGGGGGAATTCCAGCCGCGTCGAAGCGGTTAAGAGGACGTTTATATAATGGATATGTAACTGCTGTATTTGGCTCCAGTTTTACACATCTTGCATACTACGATTGAATATTTTTTCAAAAACTATTATTTAAAAAAAAAAAAAATCCATTGCTTGTGTGTTTTTTTAAAAGTAAACCCAGTTTAATTTTGGACTACAGGGATGCCCAATATTTTAATAACACAGACAAGAAAGAATAGTGTATGCTTACATTTTTTAATCATGGGTCACTGCATTGCGTCACTGTTACTAAATGCACCACAGACTTTAATTTTTTTATCCAAGAAAGACCAGACCAAACAAAAATCTACATATCAAAAATGCGATGGAGAACGTGTTAAGTGATGAAGTAATGTTGCAGCGTTTTTCTCAGAAACAAATTCTATAACACACGTTTGATTCAAATTTTTAGGCCCATTTCTTATCATATCATTACTTCGATCAAGATCTCTAGTCACCTCTAAAAACAACTACCATTACCATTTCTAAGGTCGTCTGATGGATCTTGCGTTGAGCTGTAAGGGACTAGAATACTCGGGGAATGAATAATTATCCTAGGAGGACCTGGAATAGATAATTGTTAACACAACCTAAATGTACAACCTAGCTCAACACTTTCCCCTGCTATGAATATAGATTCCTTGAGACAAAGAAAATCACCAGAAGAATGAGACGGAATCGGTAGAGATAATATTGCAAAAACATTTATCTAATGCCTCAAGAATACGGTGAGGGCAAAAATACATTTAGAGATAAGATTTATTAACAGATTGTTAATGCAAAGTAAACAACACAGCACATTTCAGTCGTCCTCATCCGAGGGAGACTTAACCTACTTAGCATGAAATTACAGGTTCAGTGCTCATACAAACCAAATCAATGTAGTTCGTTTCAGGTTCTGTCCTCAGGTAAATCAGTTTGTGTCCGTTCTGCAGCACTGATTGCCACAGCAGGAGTCAGGTAACCTTTCTTTCTGAAAGGTTATTCCCTGCGCACGTTTGCCAGCTGGCAATAGCACAGGATGAGGTCACAGTTCACTTAGGGTTCAGTCTGTTACTCTATTCCACCCAGAATGAGTGGAAAGGGGGAAAGAAAACTTAAGACAAAACAAACATAAGTGGATCAATGGACCAACCAGCAGCATGCTAGTCAGGGAATGCAAGAAAGTCAGAATAGCCAGCCCGTGACTCCTATTTAATTTGGACAATTATACTCCAATATTTTTCCAGGTTTACACCCCTTAGCGTATCAATTCCATCAGTCCACGGGGTTTTATTGGTCGTTCGCCGATCGGCTGTTAAGTGGTGATCGGTAAAATATACAAATCCAGAAGAATTAAGTAATCCTTTTCTGACGTTTTTCCTTAAGATCATTATATTCCATTTGGTTAGTGCCTTGTAACATCCTCGGAAGTAGGAGATACTTTTACTCCTCTGTCGTCAGTCCGTTCCCAGGCACATTTCTCTGGGATGTAACAAGATTTGTTGCAACTTCTCTCAAGTGTACTACAAGTAAGAAGTGAGTCCATTGATTGACTAGAGCACAAGTGGAAACTTTACAGAATGTTCTCATAGGGCTTCGGTGACAGCTTTCACATGATTTAACATTATCTAAGGAAAGAAGCTTTTGAGGCCTAAATGGAAAACAGCTGAATCACGACAATATTAATATTATTAAATAGCACACATTTCTAAATGCTTTAGCTTCTCTTGTTAATCAAACGCAATGCTCTCATGAAATACAAGTCAGTATTAAGCACTAGTAAAACTTTTTCTTTCAAGTGGTGCATCAGTAATATTTTTATACGTTGCCATGTGAGTATATTTCAGCAGGTTACTTTTCAATGCATCTATTCATTATACGTTACAGAAAAACCTCTAAGAGCCTATGTCAGTTCTCTGTTGAATGCATTCTCTACACTTCATTAATGTCAATACGCATTTTAAATTTCAGCTAAATGAGATACATTAATTTTAATGCACGTTAAAAATATTGTCATTATAAACTCTCTAAGTTACGGTTTGTTTTTCATCTTTTCTCATAAACACGTAAATGCTTTTGCATGAAATTGTCGTTTCTTAACATAACTTTTCATTGCCATATAATCATTATTCTAACATTCTGCATGCTTTTACGATGCAGTATCTGAAACATGACTTTGCAGATGTAATTTCTCTTGATAGGTAAACATATTGTTTTGTCTCATCCATTTAACCGCTTGACCGCGGCGCGGATTCCGCCGCGGTGCTGGGCGTTCCCTTGAGTGGGCGTGTCTGGGGCGGCCCCCGGCCGTCCTCCGCACACGCCCACCGTGTCGTAAATCGATTTCTTAGGTAGGAATTGGTAACGATGGATGCAAGATAACATCCACGCTCTATCAGTAACAAACTAATGTGTAGAATTCGAAAGAAAGTGTATGTTTTTTCTCCTTCTCCCAGGAAAGTGATTTAAATGAAAATCAGCTGTCTAAATGTATTACACCTTGTACCTCAGGGGCAGTGGATGACGATTTTCCAAATGATGTAACCCAGCTGAATCCAGCAGTCTCACAAGGGAGAAAACCGCCTCTCATACCCAGGAAACCAGGGGCATGGAGAGTACATGAAATGTAGGAGGTAGTCTCGACCTAAAATCTATATCCAGGAAGACTAACAAGATTTCAGAAAATTGAACAGGTTTTCCTTATGAGGATGCAGCAAAACTGATAAGGACATCTTGCCACTGCCTCAACCATCTGTGTGAATAGGCGTGGATATGTTACCTTCCTGGACTCTCTCTTGAGTGCTCTCGGTACATTCTGTAGGGAATGCAGATGCAAGGGAACATGCATTATCTCAGCATGTATTTCATTTTTCTAAAATTTTGCCTAACTAAAACAGATTTAATCTCCAGCCAAACTTGGACTAAAAGCAGGCTGGAAGCTAAGATGTTCTGGAAATATGTCAAAATCTATTTGCCTCAAGGCATGGAACCAATACTACTGCTACTGAAGATTACTCTACCTCACTAATTCGTATCTTATTACTTATACAATGCTCATACCCGGGCGGGATGTGGAAGTGCGGGTTGTTTCCTGAAAATGGCTGTGAATTATAGCAGTTGAGTAAGACTAAATAACACCGGAAAGCACATTGCTACGCCTTCAAGCAGATGATCGTTTAAAAATAGGTACACTTAAATATGAAGCAGCCCAACTTTGTTGAAAAATCCTCTCACAGTCAGGGCCCCACACGTTCAGAAAAACCATTTAATTCCTGTAATCAAGTCTGAAACCATTGACATGCTTTTTTAGGCAACTGATTGTTTCTATCCATTCATCCATTTATAACCCGCTAAAAAATAGGCCTGAGGAGAGGGAAACTATGGGCATGCAGACCAAAACGTCATGGTATAAATTCAGGAAGCAGACAAGGTAGTACTTTGTAGGACTGTAATCCAACCCGTGCAGTTCCCTTCGGCAATAGCAATTAAAACAGGCAACACATTATCGCAATTCAAGCAGGAAAAACAGCTCCCTTTCTTGTCAATTTATTTGTCAAGAGTTGAAACTGAGGCATTAATCTTCGGCTGATAATTGCATAGTGGCAAAGATGTTTGTACAGGCAGCTGACAAGTCAATCAATCAGCATAACTGTACGTGCAAACATTTCAAAGAGATTTAATTTACAGATCCAAGGAGGAAAACTATATGTAGGGACAGACACAGAAAATACCCAATCAGATCAACGACGACATGTCCACTGCTCTATGTGGCTAGGCATTCAATCATATCTGTATCGCAAAAGTAGCATTGTTACATTAGGAAGGGGTTCCCTTCTCAATACAAAACAACTCACCTCCAAAACTATTGTAAAGTCTCCCCCAATTCTTATAGGACTCTTATTCCTTCATTATAATGCAGTAAAACGAATTTAGGTTTAAATCATGTTTTATTGAGTTTAAATATGGAAGAAGTAAAACGAATTTGGAGGAAAGAAAAAGCCATAATTTTAAGAGAGGAGAATTTTAGGGACAGAGATATGGGCATGAATTAATTAAGGCTTACAAATGTACAATCTCTTAAAAATGTTACGGCTTCATTATTAATAAAACTAAAAATCTACCACACCAGTTTGAAAACAAACGTAATGCATTACATATTTCTAAAATTTTACAATACCTAAATATTGTGCATTAGTAATAAAATCCATTGTACTTCATGGCATTGTACAGACATCTTGTCCAACCCACCACAGACATACGGCAGCTCAACAAGGAGTGTTTCATTTTAGTCAACGTTAAGATAACTTGATCTGCAGGACCAAAGTTTCAGTGGCAAGATCGGATTTCAGCCTACTGGGGAGACTGTTGTTTATGAGTCTCAGGGGGTATCATTGACTCAGCTTTTAACACAACTGGTCTTTTGCTGAATGAGTGTAGGCCATGTTTGTCTTATTTGTTTCTCTTCATTGATGGGGATGCTGTGGTTACTTTGTTATAGGTGTACAAAATTAAGTAAACACCAGTACAGTAGAATATGCCAGGATGAAAGACATTGAAAACAGCTACATGAAGAAGAGTAAAGCAAAAGCCAATTGGGTTTGGTTAGTCTCTAGGGTCCTGAAACAATCAACTCGGGTGCAGGCTATGGATTTGAGAATTGTCTCTGCCCCACCGTAGCCCCTACCTCCTTCCCCCTCACCCTGACCTCCCTTTACCACACTTCCATCTTCCCAGATTAACAGTGTACATCTAAAGAGGTTGGAGGAGTTCAATAATATCCTGGCTGGCTACAATGCTGATCTGCACCTTGGTACAGCTCTCCCGTCCAAACCCAACTCCTCAGGTTAACTGGAATAACTGGAAACCGACAGACATACATAACATATTGTATTCGAGCTAATGAGAATAAATCCCTAGCAACTGGGTTGCAGGAAGGAGAATATCAAACATTTGCCACTATGTCACAGGCCACTCCTAGATATAATTCCATATGTTAAGTGAGCACACACATCACCATCACTCCCTAGTGCTTTTTTAAGGCATAAAACCTGAATAAAGTTCCTTTACTTAAGGTGAATTAAATTTCTAAAATGCTCCACAAAAAGGTGAGCCCAGTCTGTACGGCGAATACATCTACTTTACTTTCAGTCCTGGTCTTCAGATAACAAAATCCTACCTATTATACTTACCATCAGAGGCACACTGCTTCTTTAGGTCGAGCAGAATAATCTTTATCCTAGATCTTTAGCAGATATTGTCTTTTAAAGAGTTTTTTCTATTTTACTGAAAGCATTCCAATGAGTTTGCCTCTTAATTAGCCCATGCCTATGGCTATTGGAAACATCTTGTTTCCTCCGCAAGTACCCCATTCTCCGTTCGTTTACACAGATTATTTTGCCATTTTGGTATATAGTATCTGGACAGTTCTGGTCACCTTATATTTTACAAAAGCTAAATCTTTTGTTCAACAATATCAATTAGGTAGGCTTTATGTTTTCCCACTGAACTCCAAAAGTAGTTAACTTGGCAGACAATCAGTAATCCTGAACAAAATAGCTGCATTCTAGCACTACAGATTATATAATTAATTAGTTCGTATTCTCAAATAATCAACCAAGAAAAGTTTTGTGGCCAAAAGTAAGATTGTCAATTGTGTAATACGTCTGATCTAAATGTAGCCTGAGCATCAGCCAGAGAAAAGAGATCAACAGACTCATGTTCAGCAGGGTTGGAAACAGTTGGTCCACAAGTGAAAAAGCAATGCCAAATTTTAGATTCACTGCATGTAGATAGTCTGGAAATGTGGTATGGATCTGTCTAACATGAACCATTTGGCTTACATTATCTTTTACAACCACTAACATGGGGCAAATTAAGCACTGTTCAGAAGTTATCTGCTTTCTTAAAAGTAGATCATGCTTTACTCCAACTGTCTTTCGAACGGTCCCTTCTCTCCTAATATTAAGAATTATGAGAGGTAACTAGAATCATATCACAACAGTCAGGGCCACTGTTTCCATTCGTACTCTCATCAGCCACTCTACTTATAAATCTCTTAAGTGTCTGCACCCCAGGAGTCCAATGTTAAAAAATTATAATCCTAATAGCACCAGAGGCACGAAAGATGTGCCTATGCAACTTAAGGATCACTTTAAATGAATGATTATTTTTATGACAGATTATTCAACTACTTGAATAATAGAAAGGTATAAAGATGGATTCACAATGTGTTTGAGCTATCTGGAGTCATTTTTTATGCCAGCAGTATGGACATGCTATTTTGAGACCGATCTGTAAGCCAATTGGCAATAAAATTAGCACAGACGCGGTTGTTGTCCAATTACCCCAACTTATTTGCTCCACATTTTCAAATGAGTATCAATATCTCTATAAGGGAGTACATCATTCCAGTTGTGATTGCCCTATTAAAAAGGCACATGGTGCCATGGATCCAAGTAGTTATTGTCCAAATATAGGTAAAATCAAGGTCAAAGTTGTGACAAAACAGCTACAGGCACACCCGGACCAATAGCCATACTTGATCCCTGCCAGCTGGGTTTACATCCACAGCATGCGATAGAGAGCACTCTGGTTGATAATATAAATGCCATCTTGGAAGTCCCCAAAAATGGGCATCTGAAGTCTGCTGGTTTAGATTCATCCGTTACCAGGATCCAGTACTGTGGTCCATGCGAGCTTGCGATTTAGGGGTCAAACACGGGGCTTTTCCCTCTTTCCAGTTTCATAATGTTGGCAAGTATGGTTTTACATTTGGTCTTCAAACCCTTACAAATGTTTTAAGCATTTTATACCAAAAAAAGCAAAATCTCAAACATCACACTTTGATAAAGGCCTGCACAAAAGCAGACTGTTAAGGAAGCTTTTTTCTGCAGATTATGTGTCGCTACTATTGAAAAACGATAATTCTTGAAGAATTGTTGATTGAGTACCTGGAAAAATCCTGCTGATGAATGTTTTCCCATTTTTACAGGGAAAAAATACAAAAAGTGAAAATGAGTACTCAGTCAGCATGTTACAAGATGCTCACTGCTCAGAGTGCAATGCAAAAAAATGAATCACTATGCATAATTCAAAAGACATGAGTTGTACAGACATTTTATTGTCTAATTCATCGCCAATCAACTCCATTACTGGCAACTGGAATGATTCTGCCCTCTATTGTCTAAAATTGCCTTGTTGTTTCCCACAATACTTCTGGCAGATAGTGCTTTAATTACTAATATGTACATACGTATATACATATATCTATGTAGAATCTTGTTTTCATCGGGGTAGGAAGTGATGAAATGATACTTAGTTTAACAAACAACTCTCCTAAAACGATGATTTTACCCAAGACTGTATTCATACGAGAGGCCCTTTCCTTTAAGCTTCTCGATAAAACCTGACCCATACCCACACAACTATCAATACGTTAATTTGAATAACAGCAACCTGAAAATTGTAACCTATAACATGGGTTTTAATTTTAAGGAAATTAGAAGCACTCGGATTATTTGTTATGTTTTGTTACAGTTATATTTCAATAATTGATTGATTTGTATATGGTCTGGCTGTACTCACTAGGATCTATGGAAATGGACTGATTGCTGCATTGATTAATTACTATTATAAATAAAGCTGAACTGTCACTCCAATAAGAAAGAGTAAGTTTGTGCCACACCTGAAGGGAAAAAAATCAGGTTCTTGAATCCAGGAATGGCAAAAAGTGAAATGGCAGCTGAATGGTAATTTTCTGAAGTACATTTGTGGTGCTGAAATTACCTGAAGCAACAAAACCCACCTTTCTCTGAACTAGCATTCTGTGACTTCTCTACACAATGGAGTTATCAGTTGCAGAAAATGCTTGATGCTGTCCTGTTTCCAGGACAATAAAAATGTACAAAAGGCTCAGATAAGGAATCAATACAGATTTATATGGGATCTCAGGGAGACTAATTTGGAAGAAGAGAAATAATATTCCTCCAATAGACAATTCATATTGGATAGGAAGCCATTCACAGATGTCAACTTTCCATATCGCTGTTAAGGTCACCATAGTAAACATAACTGGGCAGAAGAAAAACCAACCTCCAAAAGTGAAAAATCTAGTAATATTAGTCATTCTGACTGCAGGAGATGGAAATGTGTACAGACCGAAGTAGAAGTTGGCCTAAGAAGCCTATCAGCCATTATGAAAAAATAAATCAATAACCGCTATACAAGATTAACCATTTAATTTTCATAGATCTTTAGTAAAAACGTCTGTTCAGAATTAATTCAGAGAATCTCAATTCACACAATTAGGGGCATGGATAGAAGGCTATCAGTAATTGTATTAGTCAGTGCATAACCTATAGGTAATGACATATGAAACAAAGGATAGGAGATCATTGATTGCCCAGCAAAGCAGCAGCTATTGAGCTGAGCACGGTTTGCTGCGCTCTACAGGGAATTCATTACTGTATACCTTCAATGTAGATTGATCAGGGACAGCTACAGTGTAAAGTGTACTTTCAATACAACATCCTAAAGCAACTGCTTCCTCCAATTACCTATCAATCAGCTGAAGAATCGAAGTTAGGAAAAGGGTGTCTCTGCTGTTCAATTCTGCCTAAATTTGTACCATCCTCAATCAGAGGAAAGACATTTTACAAACAGTGGAAAGCAACACGTGCCATCTTGATTGCCTAGAAAAGAGTCTGAATGTTAATGGCTCCTTTAAACATGAATACAAGCTGAAAGGAAAAAAATCAATTTAAAACAGAGGTGGAAAACAGCATCCACAAATAAAGAAACAGCTCATCCTAACCTGGAGAATTTGTTTTTAAAATAAAGCTTGTTTCCGGGCTGCACATTTAGGGCACACACAACTTCAGTCCATAAATTGAAGGAAAACACCGCAGTGCAGGGATCCAAGATCAATCTCGAGAGGTGGCCGCCGTTGCCTCTCACTCATAGGGCCCTCTACTCATTTTAGATACTTTCATCACATAGACTGCGTCACAAGGAAGCACCATAACCACGAGTTTAAAATATTAGTGAGCATCATTAGAAAAAAAACTGTGCACTTAAGAAAGGCCACTGCCCGGAAGGTCTATTTATAAACTTTTCAAGTTCAAAATAAAGTGAATATTTGCCAGTGGTGAGAAGACCAAATGGGAAGCTTTATGCTTCGTGAGCAAAAATACATACAACCTTATAGATGGGTTACATTAAATAACGGGTGTTGTTCACCTAAGAGGTTCTGAGTAATAGACACTGAGAGGAGAGCTCAACTTAACTATATTATCATTGAGCCCTCCACAGAGAAAAACATCTCCTTTATTCACATTACGCATCAACAACTGTGAACAGGCTTTTCGTACTGTGGCAGTATACACCCTGAAATAAACACGACCTGCAAAAGGCATGTTTTAGCTCAAGGACTGAACACTAAGTTTTCAGCAGTGGAAAACAAGTTTGTTTTTCAAACTGTAACTTAACTGCTGTGAATAACAGCATTCTGAAAAACATCACGACAGTGGTAGGTAATGGGACGCATATGCAACAATGAACGTTACCATCAACTATTCCTATTACAAGCTTAAGTAAACACAGATTTAAAATTCTCTGCAGAGAAAAGAAGCCCCTTTACTTTGCATGGCCAGACATTTTGTCAGAGGCCTGAAGGGCCAGGCAAAAGGAAAATAGCATCAAGCACAGGTACCACCACCACAATGCCCTTAATTTAGATGTCAGAAATAAGTCCCGGGGCAGAACATTAAGTCCTGGCTCCTACAAGGAGCAAATACCAGTGCAAATTAAGTACTGAATCCTGCCTGTAAGTAAGTTTCATTTTCTTTTTTTAAATTATTTTGAGAAGAGTATTTGTTTCTTTGGATTATCACAGGGACATTTATTAATAGCAAGACATTCCAATGAGTGAGCGAGTCAGAGCCTCTCTAAAGAACCTGGCAGAGGACCTAAAATCATTATTTTTAAACAGCAGCAAATCCTTAGTAGTGCTACTAGGGTAGTGTGCCACTCCATCAGGGTTCCTTGCAGAATTGGATCAAACTGGCCTCATTCCATCTAACTCTTAAGGCACCACACACTCTTCTCAAGTACACGGGAGGCATCTGGGAGCAGTAGATAATTTCTGTGTGCTTATCATTACCAGGCTGGTACTGCTTACCACACGTAGTAGTTAAAGGTCAGAAATTTTAAAATTACTCTTTTTAGTACGAAGTCAATGATCTGAGTTAGGAGGAAGCATGTAATCTATTGTTTTATTCTGTCAAATAAATTCACAAAAACGCTTTGTCTTACCACTGTCCCATTGCATTTATGACAACAATGGAAACCTAGAGCAGGAAAGGCACTTTCTGAGCAAATATACTGAGCATGACTGTGCTACTTCTGATTGCATGATGTATTTAATGATAGCTACTGAAGGCTTGAACTGACTCCGATACATGCAGCAGAGGGTCTCTTACTTCTAGGCCTGCATTGAGGATAATATGCGCTCCAGAAGAATCGCTAACTCTAAAATATCCATCTGGCTTATACATTATCAATGAATGTGTTCTTCACTTCACGGCTCAAGCCTTACCGCCGGCAGTGTTTTGTCTAGTCAAACTCTGCTGGCACCCTGACTATGCCGGCTTGCAACTACTTGCTGTGGCACTTGTTCCAATGGGCTACATGGCTCTTGAGAAACAATACCCCCCTTGTGTTCCAGTATAAAATAGTGGTCGTACTGCTTCTAAATACCTTGCTTAATTCCTACAGCATATAAGGAAGAAAGACATTGAAGGCAACTTAATTTCCAAGTTACAGACTTAAGTGGATAAGATCTGTAGAAATTAGGAGGAGTAAACATACGATTGTAGTTGGTCCCTGAAATGTGCCAAGTGGTCCCCTTGCTGGGCTTCCCGATGCGGATGGGCCACCTTTCCAGTCGCCGACTGCGGGTGTGGGATGAGGCTGTACATAATACTGTGGGCAATCTCTACGGGGATGGCCATTTACTGGCATTCAAAGTATTGACCGAACAGCATGCATTCCCCAAGGCCAGTTCCTTCTCTACGCTTGTCTTAGAAGGGCGAATGATGATACCTGGACAACACAAGGGGTGGAGCCACTCACGCATCAACTCTTCAAATGCTACATACCATGGGCTCCGGCAGCAGACTCATTACATGGCTCACTAGGGCCATCCTTGCTCACACACAAATGTCCCTCCATTCCCCTAAGGGAGACACGGGAGGCAGAATTTGGTAGACCTCTCTATGACAAGGAGTGGGAACGAGCATTAGCTTACCCACAACGAGTATCTCGCAATTCCAGGCTCGAGGTGACCCAATTTTATATCCTCCACAAGCCTATCTGTCCATAACCCGCATCTTCCCAGGTGCTCCCAATATTTGCGCCAGATGCAAAGCCCCTAGGGCCGAACTGAAGCACATCCTGTGGGATTGCCCCCAGCTGAGATTGTATTTGTAGGAGGCTGGCTTAGTATATGGTGCTCACTTATGTAAGTGTAGCACCCTGCACTAATCCAGAGAACCCTTATGGTGATTTTAATGGTTTTAGACAACCTTAGAAAGCTCTCTAAGTGGAGAGCAGCCTTCAGGCTTATTCCAGAAGGAGTGTAAAGCAGCTTGTTTTACCAGATCTTAATCTTATTGGTAGAGGTCAAGTGAAAAAGAACCACAGTGTATTTATAAAAATAGGTATTTATTATAAGACACTCACTAACACATAATAATACCTCCTACCCGGAGATATAACACAATGCACACAATACTTTGCAATAAAAACAGGCAAGTAGCACAAATACGCAGTGGTCGCCAGGGGGAGACCAAACCATATACTAAAATAGAGGATGCGAATCGCGACACGAGTCAAGACTGTATCAAGAAGACGTAGAAGTGCTGGGGACCCAAGGAACCACCCGAGGTAAGTACCTCGGAACCCCACGGAGGCCGTATGCAGTGTGGGAACACGACCACATACTCAATTCAAGTCAATGGGTAAGTCGCGGTTGCAATTTTAAAGAAGGACCCTTCCCAGTGGACCCTGAAGAAACCCCGTGAAAGACAGAAGGTTGGAGAGCCACCCCACCCGTGGATACTCTAGGAACCAGGATACCTATACCAGGGAAGCCGGGTGCAAAGGTGTGAAGTGGGACAGAAACAGCAGTCGAACTCAATGGAGGATATCAGGAAGATGACGCTGTTGAAGAAGGTGAAAGTGTCCGGTGGAACCCAAAGGTGGATTCAAGTTTAGAAGTACCTGCAAGCAGATGGGACAGAGTCTATCCAACTCAGGAGTGACCAGGAGGCACGGGAGACGAATACCCACCGATGTCGGGAGATGCAGGAGAGTTGACGAGGACCTTGAAGCTGCAGCTGTGTGGACAAGGCGACGCTGTGGAAGACCAGGAGCCGTTCACGAGGTGTCCCACGCTGGATGACGAGAGCTGAAGGGTCGGTATCTGTAGGGAGCACCAACAAGCTGTGGCAACCGCAAGCAACATGGCAAGCGAAAAAGGTTAGGACCAGTAAGGTCCAAGTGACTCACCACAAGCAGGGGAGTCGGAGTAGGCGCCGAGCAATTAGGGGAGTCCACTGGAGTCAAACAAGACCCTTGAGAGGACCCACAGGCCAGAGGCACAGGAGTCGCAAGAGGACCTCGAGCAGCTCACCAAAGATGCAGGCCCACAGTGCAAGTGATGCAGTAAGGACGAAAATCTTGGACGTAGGAGATACTTGAGGCTGGAGCTTCTTGGAGTCCGAAGATCTCTGGTGAAGAAAGCCAACAAGCCTTGGCAATGGCAAGTCGACGCGGTGCACAGGGGTTTGGTTCCTGCAGTTCCGACAAGGGATACTGGCCTTAAACTCAGTGAGAAGACCGTGCAGGCCTCGAGGGAGTTGTAGAACCACCACCTATGTTGCTGAACCTTTCGGAGTCCATGGGAGCCAAGGAGCAGCAGACTGGTCAACTTTGTTGCAGTGCCTGCAGATGCAGGGAAGTGACTCCTTCACTTCAAAGGAGATTCCTTCAGGTGTCTTGGATATCCACAGGCCTTGGAACGATCCTGTATGGAGCACAAGCACGGACGCTGCAGCAGACTTACAGGACGATGAGACCAGGAGCAGCAGGAGTCTTCCCAGTTGCAGTCTCGGTGTCCAGTCGAAGTCTAGCGAATTCCAGAGTGCCCAGACGGCCGCAGATGAAGTGGTGTCTTGATCTGAATCTTGTCTCACGAGGAATCTAGGGACCCACCCACAGGTAAGCCCTTTAGTACACTAAGGAAAGGGTTGCGACGATTCATGGGTCCCTCCCAGAGGAGGGGCCAGACAGTGGGGAGGATACTCCCATGTCCTTTGTCCAGTTTCGCGCCAGAGCAGGAGCCAACGGCTCCCTGAACTGGTTTGAACTGGAGTATGCAAGGAGGGCACCAAATGTGCCCTTCGAGCAGTCTCAGTGGCACTGGTAAGCACCCCCACCCTGCCCGAAATACACTAAACCCTGTCTGGGAGGTGGTCACACCTCCCTATGACAGGATATCTATTGTTCTGCTTTCCCCTGTTCGAGCTTGGCTCAGCAGCAGGAGGGCAGAAACATGTCTCTGGTAGGCAGCAGCCTTAGTTTGCTGTCTGGTTCTGGAAGACTGGTACCAGGAGCACTGAGGGCCTCCTGGAGGAGCTTTATAGTGCATGGAATCATACTCCCACACCTTTTACGGTGTGGGGGTATGATTCCAACATGTTTGATACCAAACATGACAGGGTTCATTACAGCCAGTTTACAGATGGTCATTGGGTAATGACGCATGGCCACTCTAAATGTCATAATGGCTGATGCACTTACAACCCGTGAGAATGGACTCCGAAGGGTGTAGGGGTGCCCTGCTCATGCAGGGACCCTCACACTTAGAACCGAGCACCCTGCCTTTAGGGTTGAAAGGCCTGCCTTAGGGGCGACTTATAGGTTTTAAGTGTAGTGACCTCAGATATAAGAAAACTTATATCTGTCGTAAGTGGTGCTAGCACAGGCTGCAATGGCAGGCCTAGAGTCACAATCTGAGTAGTCTCTCATGGATGGCATAATACATGCTTCAGCCCATGGGAGACCCTGGTGTACCTATGCCCTAGGTACCAGGGTACCATATAGTAGGGACTTATAAGAGTACACCAGTAGCCAATCTGGGCTGTACCCAAGTACTTACCATAGCCAATTTAGGGGAGAAAGCACAGAGACTGGGGTCCTGATTAGCAGGATCACAGTCCGACTAGTCAGAAAACGCATAACACCAGGCAAAAAGTTGAGGTAACCATAAAAGCAGATCCTACTTTCCTACAGTATTGGACAATAATCTTGACTCGGTTGGAATACGTTTTGGGAATTCCCATTATTTCCTCATGGGAGATGAGAGCATTGGGAATATATGTCAGGCTGCGTAAGAGTGAAGTTGCAACTCGATTTCTAGGTCTTGCATTGATCATACGTAGGAAAGCTATTACAATTCGCTGAATGTCAGCGCTGCCGAGTCAACACCACTGGCGGATGCTGCTCACCTGTTGGGCCAAAGCGGAGGCAACTGCCCTACACCGTGAGGACACCAGGGGGGGGTGCTCCTTCCCCTATTGGCTCAGGGTGGGAAGAGCTGCTCGCCAAACTGATTGACCCGCTCACGAGTTCCTCCTCAGAGACTAAGTCCACTGGGCCATAAGCAACGACATATACTGTGAGCACCCTTTCAGCTAGTGGCCCACCCATTCGCACTGTTTGTGTGTGTGTGTGTGTGTGGGGTTGGGGGGGAAGTTTAGGTCATTCCAAACTTTTGAAGAAAATGTGGTTCCACCAGCTCAATATATCTATACTCACTTTTCCCCCTCCCTCCCACCGTCCACTCCCCACCCGCAGGGGGTCGGCTCGACACCAAATAGCCCACTACCTCCTTATTTGCTTGCACGTAGGCATATAGTTTAGATTGTTTTGATGGCAAATGTGCATCCTTATTAATCACTATGCCTATAAAACCGTGCATTAAATATTATTTTTAAAAAATGTTTGCAAAAAAGTGGGTCCCTCAAATGTACTCTGAAGAACCAATGGTCGAAAATATCTAAGAAACCAAGAAGGGAACACACATGCTAAAAGATTCAATCTGCACATCTATCAGGGTGCACATTTTAGAAGGTCTAGCTTGATGACCGTCCTCTTGGGACAGGGATGTAACAGGCCCCAGCACCCCCTGCAATGCAGAAGACCCCAACATTTAAGAAGCTTTCATTCAGCCTACGGTTCAGGAATGTCTGGGAGTTTTGGGGTCTCAGGGCCCCCATCACATTCTGTAAGAGGGCCCCATCATTTTGTGTTATACCACTGTCTTGGACTCTCATACTATCATGTATTGGGCATTAGAGGTATTGTTGAATTCTTGCTACTCTATCTCAGCGGTTGTTGCAATATCCTGACCTTTAGATGAATCTTTAAGTTCCATTTCTTTTGTACAGACAATAGACTTCTGGACAATTTTAGTAATTTCTATTGCGTTCTTAAGAGTTGGATTTTTCAAAGCCCAAAGTCACTCTTGCATTTTTTTGGAGGCGCAATGGACAATCAAGTGAATGTTAATTAGTTCATCTGTCATATCTTCAATCTGACATTTAAAAGCTAGTTCTCTCAGGCGAACAATAAATTCTTCTACAGATTCACCCGTCTTTGAGGCTGCATATAAGATGCATGCCTTCCCATCACAATGTTTACTGACTTAGCAAACCTAATCTCAAGTTATTGTTTGGCTTCTTTATATGGATCTTGAATTGGTAGCCCATGCTGATCCATAGCTACCGGCAGGTGTCTGAAAACATTCTGGCCTTAATTTCCAAAAGTCTCTATTCACTTCTCCCATTTTGTGGAGTAACTGTGGCAAGCAATGAGCGGACTAAAATAATTAAGTTTTTCACTGAAGGCACTCTCCTTTAAATGTTGCGTTCAGCAAATATTGTGTTCAATGTTTTCTCAAGGCGTGCGGCTTAAGTTCTTGAGAACCGGTTTGTTCTAAGGAGACTGTGCAGTTTCTTTGCCTCGAGTTAGGTGGCCCGTAATCTATACACGCGCCTGTGTCTAAGATTTTATGGCCCACAACACTGAAAATACTGCCAAAAATTATTGCTCTGATTAATTTTGGCGCTCCCACCTGGAAGCTTTGGGCACTTAAATGTTCTGCATCGAACGTGATTCTCTGCCAAACCACTCCTGCTTGACGATTGCTATGGGTTTGATGTTTCTTCTCTGCCAAATGTGGTCAGTAGACTGCTGGTGACAACTCATCGCCAAAAAGTTGTACTAACGAGTTACCACTGAAGTCTACCGTGTTTATTTAACTCCACAGCAAAGGCAAGAAGCTCCACGCCAGCCAATAGACACCAACTGAAGGAGAGCTCCAAACAAGTATGGAAACCTGGAACCCATGATGCAAAGAGGTTTCTTAAAGAAACTAGCACAAGGCACCTTCCAACACAATGCATTCTCCCAACATGGCATTATATTTTTAGTGAGCCCATTCAAAGTGAGACTTTACATTCAAATACTGGCTAGCACAGCCTTTAGCCTTTATTTACACTAAAACTGTAGGCACACTTTGAGTCCTCTTGCTGCATGTGCCTTGATGATACGCACATACATTTGTTCACTCACAGTATCTTCCATGCTTACAATTCAGTTTCTTACTCCCACTAAAACAAATTAACAAATGTTGTTCTATTTGTAACACAAGCTCCAAATCCGTATTGATTCAAGCTGGAAGCCAACCTCGGAGAATTGAGTGACCTTTGCGAGGTGGGAGATCGTATCTGTGCTTTTATGTACCTGCAATTGTAATCAATTATCCTTTTACAGCATATTTTAATTAGATAGTGCACTCAGTGACTAGGCGCGCGGATTTTTACAAATGATTGTTCTCATGTGAGACGTTTCCAAGAGGGATGTCTTTAATTCTGTTATGTCTGATAAAGGGGAAGCCAGTAATCTATCAGAAGGAATTTACTGCTACGAGACCGGAGTCTGCATTGCAGTTACCACCCTCATTCCGAACACAACATTGCCGATCAGCGTGCAAAAAGTCTAGGCAGGCACTACAGCTAAAGGAACCCTGCCATAAACTGCAGGATTTACAGGGCACTTACTGGAAGAATTCCAGTCGAAAGGGTCCTGTTTCTGTGACTAACACAAGGAGGACGTGACAGTACGGGGGCACTGGGATTTTTGCAGGTTGTGACCTCATTACTTCAGACGTACAGTCGCACTGTCCATCTTCACAGGCACGTCACACAGGAAGATCGCAGCCCGCGGAAGTGAGGGGTCAGCTTGCTTCTTATTGCTTTCTTCACAAGGGCAAGCAATGTGTTAAAAACAGGAAGATCTTATAAAGCATAATTATTACTGTCTGCCAGGAACAGATATACAACATTTCATTTAGCAAGAAGCAAAAACGATCAATGTGCAGGCTGAGTAGATTTCCTGCGGATTTTGCAAAGGGCAAAAATTACACTTAGAAGCAAGAATTGTTAATAGTGTAGAAGAAAAAAAAAAAGACTGCATATGATGTGCTTATTGTGATTAGCGAAAATACAGTGTTATAAATGAGGGAACTGATAGAACAAAGGCAGTTCTGCAAGAAGACCTTGCTGAAGGAATGACCTCTAATGTAGAACATCCAAACAGATCTATTATCTCTTTTTCTCTCGCCCCACGCCACGACTATACAGAATGGCTATCTCTAAGGGTTGATGGTTCGCTTATCAAACCCCACCACCCCCCAAATAAAAAAAATCATAGGGGAACTGCAGGTTAACTCACAGCAGCCATCTAACGTAAACAGTATTCGATCTCACCCATTTTAAGCCATCACACTTTGTAAACCAAAGACAGGATAAGAACACCTCTCTGATCACTTACGCATGACACCAAAATTCTTCCACACCTATCACACTGCTAATAAAACTTCCTTCCAACAAAGTGCTCTCACACTATGTAGCATGCTACCCGTCCAATAATGTGCCTCAATGCCTAATAAGAGATATGAAATGCTACACAAATACAATTTCAATTACCAAAGTGTTAACAATGTGATGGCCCTCGTTGGTGTGACAGAACAGCAGTGAGGATTTGAAAGAGTATGCATGCTCAGTCAGGTCCCAGCACAGGGTCAACTTATCAAATAATTTGGAAATAAACGTCAAGGTTTATTCTCGCCATCAATATGGATGGAGTTAGAAACCCTCTCCAGCAGTCCTAGAGAACTAGTTTCACCTACATTTAAAAGAAATCTCGCATCTATACATCTGGGTTTTCATTTTAATATAAGCCCTCCTATTTTGCGCAAACATATTCCACTTCTGAAAGGGTTCAAATGAAGCATTTACTTACCCTTCCAGACACAGAAGATTTTACTTTTATAAACACGTAGTTGTCTTGAAAAAGACACCGACATGAGACAGGATGAGATATTTATGCACTCCTAACTTGTTTTCTTCGCACTAGGTTAAAGTATATTTTTGTCCCCTTTCTCCTTTTTGGCAACCACGTGGCTATATCTCTGTTCAAATGTATTTGAGTGCCCTTCTTTTGCCTATCAAGGGTCACGAAAGGTGACTACGTAGATCTCTCACAATCGCAACAGTTTGCAAAAGAGGTTTCTAACAGAATGAGAAAATTGCGTGTGAACTGCCTATGCACGGTTTTCAATCTGCTGAGCAGATTAGTTAAGTGCTGTCTCCACAACAATGGCTGCTGCCGAGATTGGCCATTTCAACGCCTGTTGTGTCCTTGAAATTTCTTAAAGACCGGATTGATGGTAGTCATGTGTTCACCAGGTGTGTGTGGGGTGTAGCCATGTCCGCTTTGTAGAATGCTGTTGTCCACGAGGCTATGTCTTCAATGACAGGTCCTATTCCACGTTACTAGCCTAGTCAAGAATGTTATGGTGTCTGTGTAGAATGTATCTCTTCGTGGGACCCTCTTTTTTATTTGCTAGAGTTATATTGGCCCCACATTGTTCCCTTCATGCCAAGTAATCACTGCTCCTATTGTACAACGTGACTCCTAAAATGTGATAAAGACAGCTAAAACCTCTAAAGAATTAAGTATAACATGATGTCCTTTCAAATGCACCTAACAGCATCAACACCAGAAAAGACAGAGCGCATGGTTTATGGATACCAAGAAAATAAATCAAATGAAAATCAGTGTAGATATCCTGGCTATACTCCAAGGAACAAGGTACTTAAGCAAAATTCAAAGATTATGGCGTACCATTAAGGCACCCCACTCTTCACACAAGTATACTACATCATATCAAATAAATAATGTATATATATAATGTATATATATATATATCTCTGTAAACTCTTCCCCGTCTTAGACCACAGTGAGGAAGGAGCGCCACACAAAGAAGGTGTAGTTGATTCTTTATTTTGCCACCCAAATCATTATCTGTGCACAAATTCACAAAGACGGCCGGGGCGTTTCGCCGTTTCTGCCTTCAGCTGGACCACAGAGTCCTAGCGTGAAATCACTCTATTTAAACATCAAGTGCTTGTCCATCAACAGTGTCAGTTTAAAAATAACTCAAGATAATCGGCAAAAAGCATGTTGCCATTTTTCCTATTTACATTGACATCCTATTGAACTCTACAACCATTTCTGTGTTCCGTAAAGTACATAACATGAGCCATGTAATGTTTAGCTGTAAAGTGCATGTAAACATTCAATGAGTTCTCCATGTTATATCCAATGCAATGCAACATGCTAATGAAATGTATTTTCTCTTACAATGCAAAACATGACAGATCACAGAAAAGCAGTTTAAAAGGAAGATTTGCAAAAATGTATCCATGATAATACAGGGTTCTAAATGTGCCTGTCCAGAGCAATTTAAAAAATAAACACAATATAAAGTGTTTAGGGTCCTAGATCGTGACAAAAGTTCTGTATATTCTTACGTTTTGACCCATCTATGTTTTCCCCATATTACAAGGTTCTAAATATGACCATGAGGGACAACATCAGTGACATTTAATAATGTAAAGTACAAGTAAAAACAAATAGGACCGGGGTATTATGTTCCGTTTAAGAAAATAACGCGATTTCAACAGACCTCTCAATAAATAAATAAATATATATATATATATATATATATATATATATACAGATCGGCACGTAATTAAACATTTTGAAACTGTCGTAGATTTACTTTTTGGGGGGGAAAGTTTTATGCAGGTTTTTGAAAAAGTGCTAAAGTTAAAAGCAAAGAAAAATTGCCTTCTCAATGGAAACTCTGATCTAACAGATATATTTATGTATGTGTGTCTATATATATATATATATATATATATATATATATATATATATATATATAAATACAAAATATATTGGTTAGATCAGAGTTTCATTGAGAAGGCAATTTTTCTTTTGCTTTTAACTTTAGCACATTTTGAAAAATCTGCATAAAACTTTCCCAAAAAAATAGTAAAGCTACGATAGTTTCAGAATGTTTAATTACGTGCAGATCTGTACGAGGAAACAAAAGGGGTGCAGAGCGTGAGGGGTCAAAAACAGCATTTTCCATTTTTACTTAATAAGGAACGTCTGCTCTCTGAAACTTGGCATGAAAGAAGAAAACAGTGCCTTTGCTTGGCTTCCTGTAAATTTGTTCAGCGCTTTCTGAGATATCAGCATTTGAAGAAAGTGTCAGATGGACTACTGAGGGCTACATTATATAGACGGCTTTACGGTTGAAAGAGTGTTTTTAGATTTGCCTTTAGCTCCATTTGATGAATTTTCACAGAATTTGGCAGACGGTTTGCATATTTAGATTACACTGGGTATTTTTACATTTGTAAAAATTGGTCATTGGCACAGTTAAAGGGTGGTTAAAAGTATTCATTTGATAGCAACTGTGGCATCCTTTGACATTCACATTAAATCTGGCACACGTTGAGCATGCTTAGTCTGTGGGTATACAATTTTCAAGCAGATCCAGCAGGAGGAGCGGGGTAGGAGACAAAAACATTTACTGTCTTATAATTATGTGCTGTTTAGTGTGTATGAAATTTGGCAGGTTTTTAGGAAGTTATGTCCAGTGTAGAAATCTTAGGTTTGACGTGAATGCAACAAGAAGAGGAGGAAAACGTTGAAGGGGGATACAAAAATTATAGGTTTGTGAGTAACCTAGGCACAGTTTGACAGATCTGCAAGACTGCTGGAAGATATTTCTTATGATATTTTAAGTTTGATACAAACCTATCCAGTGGGTGGTAAAATAATAAAGGTGTTCTTTTTGCTGATAACTTTGGCACCGTTTAATGATTCTGCATGAAATTGTGCAGGCTTTTAGCAAGTTAAGCACATTGAAGATATTTCTGTTTACAAGGAGATGCAATAAGGGGAGGTGGCAAATTTATAAGGGGTGGTGCAAAAAAGCTTTGATTTGTTAATAACATTGGTGCCATTGCAAACGTTTGGCAGAAACTTAGCATGTTTAACTTACTTCAGATATGGTGAACTTCAATCAGATCCATCAACGGGTCATAGTTTAAAAAAAAAAAAAAAAAAAAAAAAAAGGAGGGTGGGTGTGAGGGCTTGTTCCTTTGCTAATAATTCTGGAACCCTTTGACAACTCCAGAAAAAAATTGTCAGAAATCTACATGTTCAGGTTTTTGTTGGTATGTCAGGTTAAGCCCACAGCAGGTTACCCGGTTTCATGCAGATCTGGCAACAGAAGAGTGAAGTTAAAGGGTCGGAGGGAGTCATAAAAGTTTTGATTTGCTATTAACTTTGGCAAAATTTGCTAGACTTGCATGAAAGTTGAGATACTAAATTTGGGTTTACCTTGCAAACTGCTGTGCACCTGGAGGTTGGCTGCTAAGTGTACAGACTTCGTCTAGGACCAGCTGCCAACCACCTTCTGCCATGTGCAGAGAAGGTTGGTCACAGGGCCTGCTTGGCCTCGCAATTAGCTTAATTTGCTCGCTGCCTAATTTCATACGAATTAATTGAATAGCACCAAGGCTATTAACCCCTTCAGTGCTTATGACGAGACCAGCTCGTCATGAGTCACAGTGGAGCTGTGCTCATGACGAGCTGGTCTCGTCATAACAGGTGCGCACCGCGGGATTAATTCCCCGCCTGTGCGGGAGAATTAATGAGTGGGCGGGTTTGTGACGAGACCAGCTCGTCATGAGCACAGCTCCACTGTGACTCATGACGAGCTGGTCTCGTCACGAGCACCGCGGCGCCGCGCTCACCCCCCCGCACCTCCGCACCCGTGGGGGAATTACCCCCGCAGGGAAGGGGTTAAAAGCCTTTATAGCCCCCACCCCTATCTTTGCCCGCACATCTTGACAGATCTACGTAAAACTTCGTAAATTCAACTGTATGTTAAACCTGCTAAACACCTGCGCAAGTTAATGTTAATTCAGCAAACGCTGACAAATCCGATAACAAATGAACACTTCTTTGTCCCTTCTTCCTTTCAATTCTTCTCCCCTCTTTGACGGACCTGCATGAAATTGAGAAAACCAACTGCAGGCTAAACATGCTAAGTGTCTTCCAAATTCCACACAGATCAATCAAATCATGTAAGTTGAATGCAAATCAAAAAAACGTTTGACCCCCCCCTAACTGATCACCGCTCCACCCAATTGGTTCCTTCAGGAAAACTGAAATATCTGCATAGCCACATTTGAGACAAATTTATCAAAACTGCAAACGTTATAAGCCATTAAAAACTGTTTTGCATCCCTCTTTAACTTTGCCCCACCACCCATTATGGATTGCCAAAAAGCTTGATATACCAGCTGTAGCAACTCTGCTTTTTCTGCATGGTCACCCCAGATTTTTTGACAGCTTTAGAACTCTGTGTACTTTACCACTGCTAAAAAGTAGTAAAGTGCTTGTTCTTTCCCTCTAAAACGTGCTGTACATTAGAACTCCCTATTTGGTCCATTTACCTTCCCTGTAAGTCCACTGTAAATGGTGTCTAAAGTCATCTGCAGGGTATATTCACAGCACTGTCAGGAACACCACTGTGCACTGGCTACGCAGCAGTTTAACTGCTTCGAACGTTCCGCGCCAGTGCGGAATTAAGCGGGCGGGGCCGCGTCGGCCAACGGACGTGCGCAGCACTACCGAGGTAGTGCTCGCGACGGCCGTTGGCCGACAGAAGCACTTAAGGGGTTAAATGCACTGCAATAAATACACAGAGGCAAAAAGTGCCTTTGCCATGCTGGAAAAGCCCATTTTATATAATCAATAGTGTTATATCCCGCATAGAGGCCCTAATGTAGACCCGTTCGTGCATGCCCTAAAATGAACGTATTCATAATTTCCCTAATATGGTCATATTCGTACTTGCCCTATTATGGTCATAGCCACATATGCCCAATTATGGTCATAACTGTACATGTCCTATTATAGTCATGATTCCTTATATAGGCATGATCTTTCACCTACGTTGGTCCTAGCTAGGACACAACGAACTCTGAGGGCTGAACGTTATCTATCCTGTGGTTTTGAATACAGCAGGGTTTTTCCCAAACACAGGCCCACACTGTACTCATCAATTATGCATGGCTCTCTAGGAATACACCCCTTGCAAAATATGTATGTACAAAGTTCACCCCTGACGTCTTCCTCATGTCCAATACAAACCATACTGAGGACAGAGACTCTTTTGGGTATAAATACACCACATCTTGCCCCGGTAAGATAGAGGGCACCGAGACTTCCATACTGACACACTGACCAGAGACGCTGAGGCTCCTGCATGCAGTCGCTCCAGCTGACAGCGGTCTGACACAGCCCTTGCGGGGTGTCCAACTCGAGACCAGGACGGTGTCCCACACTCTCTCTATTCAGGTATGGGGGTTCGACTAAATTCTAGAGGGATTCTTGGCTCTTAGGCTTTAGACCTACACACATATGCTAGGTACACTCAGGTACATCTAGTTAGGCATCGTAGAAGTACGCGCACTGGCATAATGCTTTTATATTCATGTATGTATTCATGATTATTGCAATATGGTAGAACTGTTCTATCCCTTTGCTTTTATCGTACTGCTGATAATATATCTCTGCTATTGTCTGCTGGTTACCGCAGCACATATATTTTACACTAGAATAACAACTGTTTAACAAATACTTATTGAAACGCCCGACTGTTTATTCTGTGTAACTCTCTGAGACAAACCGAATAAGTAAGCACGAGTGACTGAGCGAAAGGTAGTACATTGTTTCCACGATTCTGAGGGAATCAGGGTTGTCATGTTCTAAGATTGCCAGAAACTAATCTCTCCCCGATAAGAAGAGATACTAGTGGCACTGTGAGCTAGCTAATGCAAACTAGGCTAACATATACGGTGGGGGTGCACGGAGTCAGTCTATGTTATCCAAACGCGCAGGTCCTGCAGGGGTACTATAGGAACTACACGACATGGCGCCGCCAACGTTGGTTGGGTACTTATTTAACAGTAGAATCTGAGTAGTTCAGTCGTGCTATTCTCAGAGAACCTACTCACAAAACCCCAGAGACGTCTGGAGTGGGTGGGCACAAAATCCGCCGCAGCTGAGTAGTATTAGAATACTATTTATTGGCTGTTGGTTATTCAAGTTTGAAGGAAATTTAGTTCCTACAATTGTGCATTTACACCTTATCTTAAACATTCTTTAACCTCCCTTCTTCCAATTAAAAATGGTGGAAGAAGCAGACGTAACAAGGAGAGTTGAAACAGACCTCTTCGGTTTAGGAGAAGAAGACCCTGAAGATGCAATACAAATTGCACCAAATTACAGAAGGGCAGTCACCATAAAACTTCTAGAACATGGCTTAAGAGCCAGGGATGGTAAAGTAATTTTCGTGATTGAGGCACACGAATCCAATAAAACAGAGGTGTTCTATTCATGGGTTACATTCCCAGCAGCGAATCCAGTTACAGATGTATTTCACTACTACCTAGAAGGTGAAACACCCGCGGACTATACTCCTTTCAAGGAGTTAAAGGTTCCGCTCACTTACCAGGAGCATAATTACTTGTTTAAAGGCGCCCTACCCCACGTACATGGAAGAGCAAGATTAGGCCCGCTCGGAGGAGCAGGAGCCACATGGCCCATATTAGCGGCATACACACCACATCCTGATATTAGCACAATGCCACAGCCAGTCTTACTCGTACAAGACAGAGATTTAATTAAAATCTACAGAAATCTCACACAATTTGTGATGAGGACTTTAACAGTTCAACCTGCACCAGCTGCAGGCACAAGATACTCCAGTCCAGAGTACAGTTAATAAAATTACTCCACAAACATTACACGCGGTAATGGGCAAAATGCCAGCAAAACGCGAACAAATCCCATTATGGATAGCTCAGACAATAACTCAGCTTGAAGCAGAATTCCCGAATACTACCACCAGTGATAAACACAGAATTCTAACAATCTGCTTGCCCATGGGGATCACACCACAACTAGAGGATCGCACCTCTTGGGGTTCAGTCTTTGCTGCCATATATACCAAAACACATGGTATCCCGTCAATTGCAGTAGTACCTGAAGTATTGAGACAGATACAAAATGAGTACGGAGCAGAACCTGCCCTTAACTTAGGGATGAAGTTGCTAAACAACTTTGAACAGGTCTCAGCTATAATACTAGCTAACATTAAGGAGGAAGCAGCTTAAGTGGTGATCCGCCAACGCCTAAGGGAGTTCGGTCCAGTAGATCAACAACACGAACTACCCAAAATAATTGAAACTGCATATGCAGAATTAGGCAGAGACAGTTTAGGTGGGAAAGCATTAAAACCACAACTACTGGGCAGTCCTGAAAAGGAGACTACAAGGCAGACACCTACTTCTTCTAAAAAGAAGTGGGAAAATATAAAACAACAGAAGTCTAAAGACACCAGATCTCAATCCAGGGGTAGGTCTCCTCAACAGGAGCCCTATGAAAGGAGGTATAACCTCAGGAATAGGGATAATATTAAAAAACCTGACAGGTATCAGGATACTGATACACGTTCCTCTCGTTCCTTTCAGGGTTCGTCAAGAAACTCCAAGAGGGAAGGACCGTCAGAACACAGACAAGAGGAGTGTACAAAGTCCAGAGACACGCAACGCGCTGCGGACTACGCACCTAAAAAAAGAGGATAAACAAAAACAGAAACCTCAGTTCAAAAGAAGAAGGTAGCAGGTCTCAAGATCAGACATGCCCAGAATTCTGAGGACACAGCTTCTGTACGGGGAATGGGCTCTGACGATGCTAGACAGCGTGGCAGAAGTAACGATAGCTCACCAGAACCTGAAGGAATTTCTGGTGACAGCGGAGTTCAGTGAGTATATCACGGTGGAAACACCTGATACTCGGGTAAGCGTCCCACATAAGTTACATGAGATAACACTCAGGATGGAGAGGGACAAGCCCAGAAAAATTAAAGGTCTATTTTGGGAGAATTTGTCATCTGGGTATGACATCCTATTAGCAGAGCAAGACTGGCCGCCAGCATTCGTCATGGAGTGCCCTAGGGGAGAAACAATCATTTTTCCAGCATTTTCCGACCTCGTTCCCATACATTTAAAACATGCATATGCGCAGGAGTGGGCAGTTGCCCTAGCTCGGGCATTGTACAAAAATCATGTTGGTTGGGATGAGGATTCAACCCACCACGTGATCCCGTTAAAAGTTTCCCCAAATGCTCAAAGGCAATACCCTATAAAGCAGGAAACTAAAAAACAACTCAGGGAGATCCTAGATCAACTAGAATACCAGGGGGTGATAGAAAATTGCACTTCACCTATGAACAATCCTTTGTTCCCCGTAGCCAAACCTGACAACACATATCGTCTAGTTTTAGATTACAGACATTTAAATACTTGCACAAAGACATTTGCAGTTCAAAATGCACACAGTGCCGCATTAATGAATAACATTGTGCGACAAAAATACAAAACAACACTTGATATCTCAAATGTATTTTTCTGCCAAAATATAGCGCCTGAAAGCAGGTATCTGACCGCATTCAGTGCGTTAGGATCCCAACGACAATTTTGTCGACTCCCCCAAGGATATAAGAATAGCCCGGGGTTGTTTTCAGCTAGGGTAACAGAGTTACTCCAAAATTTGGATGAAGAAGCATTGTCCTATGTAGATGATATTTATCTGACGGACGATGACTTACCAAGGCATTTGACCAGGGTGAGCACCATTATTATGGTATTCGCCTCTGAGGGCTATAAATTTAATTTCAAAAAATCAAAAATTGCCCACGTCAGTGTCCTATTTTAAGGATATGAGCTGTCAAGTGAGGGGAAAAAGCCTGGCAGCTAACGTTTTAGAAAAGTGTGCGCTGCTCCAACCTCCAAAATCATTAAAGAATTTACAATCAATTCTGGGATTCCTAAATTTTGGTCGAACATACATTTTGGATTACGCAGAAATAGTAGAACCTTTCTACGACTTAATAAAACCTGGTTTTTCAGTCAGACAGTGGACACAGGAACATACAAATATCCTGCGTTCCCTACAGGAAGACATGATAGCTTCTAAACATTTACAGACACGCGTAAACGCACATAATTTGGTGATCCGAGTAATAGCGGGTCAATGCGGGTACACTTATTTAACTTTTAATGAAGGTGAAACAGTACCAATCGCATACAAATCACATCTGTACACAAACGCAGAAATGCGTTTCACTTCAACAGAGAAAATCCTGAAAGCAGTGCAGAACGCTGTAGCAAGAGAAAGAGCTCTGGCTCAGGGAAATCGCATAACTGTTGTGACCCCAGTACCAGCTTTAGAAGCTGTTACAAAAGCTAGCATTCCAAATGCTAAAGCCTTACATCCAAGATGGATACAATGGGCTAATTCTCTTACTGCAACGGATGTTGAATACAGATTTGATCCAAGTTTAAAAAAACAAGCATTCCTGCAATACGAACAAGAATATCCTCTACCAAATGAAATTTTGCCTCTCGATCAGTATGACTATATTATTTACACTGACAGATCTGCTCAACCAGCCAAAGGAAGTAAGCAAGCTTACAGCGCGGCGTGTGCAATCGTTAAAGGTCGCATGCGTGATGGCAAGTTCCATCCAAGTTGTACTAAAACGCAATCTCTAGGAGACTGCACGGCTCAGTTGGCAGAACTCAAAGCACTTATACTGGCACTTATAAATATGGATCACGAACTCACCACACTGATTGTGTGTGATTCCTTTTATTGTGTTCAGTCGTACATTGAATATCTACATCATTGGGATCAAAACGGGTTCAAAGATGCAAAAGGTGGCACAATTAAGCATATAATGCTATGGGAACAGGTAGTGGAGTTGAGAAACAAACTACCAAGGGCTCACGTGATACATACACTGAGTCATCAGCGTGATGGCGTTCACGTTGAAGGGAATTCATTGGCTGATGAAGCCGCCAAGGGGGCTGTTCGCACAGCTTCCGTAGCTGCAGTTACTCGTTCAAAAACGAGGGTAGACGGCGAGATAATGGTAGCTGTCAATGCTTCGCGCAAAGGCAGCACAGCAGTACCAAAGAAATTTCCACTCAAGTACTCCTACAAGTTAGATGCACAAAACATTCCATATGCTCAGATTCCTAGAGTGGGGGATAGAGTAATACCAAATATGGATCGTAGGTTAGGTTTAATTGTGGCAGCACACGAAGGGATAGGTTCTGTACATAACGGACTTAGGGAGACTGTTGCTTTATTGAAAGAACGCTACTGGTGGCCCGTGATGAGAAGGCTGATTAAAGACTATGTCTGGAACTGCGACATCTGCAAGCAGATGAATGGGTCCACCACAACACGTCCAGTACAGATACCATTGTTAGACAGCATTAGGTTGTCAGTTCGTGCGCGTCCAGCTAAAGTTTCCTCACGGTTTGGCCTCAGCGCTCGGCTGATGCTCGAACTGTTATAAAAGATTTGCGAGTCTTTATCGGTACATACGCAGTTGGCACGTTACATTCTGACCGTGGTCCGGCGTTTAGCTCTCGGGCTTACAAAGAAGCCATGGAAGGAATGGGCGTAGCATTGCGGTACTCCTCTCCGTACCATCCCGAGGGAAATTCTGTTGTGGAGAGGAAAAACCGAAACCTAAAGCAATCTTTAACAGCTAGGGTATTAGGCAAGGGCGGTAGATGGGTCGATCACCTTTATGGGGTACAGCGCGCGATTAATAACCAGCCAAGAAGCTCTCTAGGGGGTGGTCACACCTTACGAGGTCCTACTTGGGACAAGAATGTGGGTACCTGATCTTGATTGTGAAGGCGCAGTGGCGGATCAAAAACCATTTGATATCCATGATCGTTAGGCTGTTTTACAGGTTCTAAATGAATCCAGAACACAACAAAGTAACGTGCTCCAGAAACAGACCGCCACTGAGGAAGTCAAGGCAGGAACGGCAAGACCTATCTGGATCCCAAAAATCGGGGATCTGGTCAGAGAGAAGATTGCTGACAAGAAAGAATTTGGGCCATTCTACAGAAAGCCTGTACCGGTCCTAGCAATCCAAGGCACAAGAACTGTACTTCTGCCACCTCTTGCCGGAAAAAAGGAGAAAAGATTCGTCTCAATTGACTTAATCAAACCACACTATGTGGCCGATACTAAACAGTAGACCTCGTGGACTCCACAGTAGCAGACGCCCTCCTCTCGATACAATCCAAGAAGTTCAAACAGAAAGACTCATCACGTTTGAAGAGCCACCTGTACGGAATGAAGGACTAGGCAACAATGCTATGGAACTCGTTCCACTTCAACAAGAAGTATATCTTCAAGAAGAAAATCAACTTAACAACCAAGTTGCAATCAGACCTAATACAGACATCTACGTCAACATGCCTCGTCAAGAGCAAAATCCGATTTCAACCAATCCCGATGCAATTCCAACAATTGATCGAACTGCTTCTGGCTATTTCATGAACTTTGATACGTTTTCACTGGATCCAAGCGAACCGGAACGACGCCAGCCAAAAAATCACTCCAACAGAAACTCAATGACTTTTCGAACTTTTTAGAAAGACTTATCTGGTGTCACCTTGGATAGAACTATGGTATATCGCTGGGATTTTATTTTTCATTTTCTGGCTAGGTTTAATTATAACTTTTAGTATGCTTATTAATGGACCATACCTCCAACAAAGCTCTACAGCCCAAAGAGTCAATTTGATTTTAAAACCACACCAGTCTTCACATCGTGAACCAAGAGACTTGTCTTCACAGCAGTTCCTATACCGGACGGTATAGTATGGGACAAAATTGATTATGATGTATTCGGTCCGACTGAACTTTTAAAGCTTAAACATGTATTTAAAATTTCTTTAAGTGATATCATTACCTCCAGTACATTTTCTGATGATTGGGACACTGATACTGTGAATAATTTGATGTCTGATTTAGAAAAAACTGCTGCATTTCCGAACAATGAAATGTTAGAAGGTACTTCAGACTATGATACATTGTACTGTTACCAGCAATATGGTAATCATTTCTTACACAAGTCTATAATGCCTAGAAATGTATTTGAGTACCACCAGTGGGAGCACTGCCCAACACCTCCAAAAGGTACTTCGCAAGCATTTGCACAGAAACTCACATACTTCTCAGGTTTTAACACATCCGACCCGAAGTCATTTTATTATAAAGTGGCGAAAATTTCAGCTCAGAAAATTATGTTAACAAACACCAAACATATTTACTCTGCATCCTTTCTGAACCAGTTGTCTAAACAAGGTTTTGATCTATGGAAAGACACGATAGATTCAAAATCAATCTGGGGTTCTAGGGACTGGCAAGTCCAGGGAATAGAAGCACTTTTTAGAGCATGCCTCATTCCACAGCAGATATTATTTCTGAATGAAACTGTGCAACAAACAACCTGTCTTGGATTAGCCAAAGGCAAGGAGATGAACACACCGGGGTTTCCAACACCATCACAGATGGGTGGGGGGCAGAATTCAACTACACATGGGGTGAGATTAGATGACATTTTCCAGGACAACAGATCAGATCCTGATTGGACAGAATGGCTGGTTTGGCCCATTGACACAAACATCTGTCAAGAGAGATTTATGAATACAACCGAAGGGTTTAGTATCCATAGGCCAGACCCACGCTATGTACAGAGACATCACCCGGGGGTAGTGACATCCTATAGTGTTGGGAAGTTGTGCCTTGATTGGCTAGAGACCTCAACACTCACAGAAGTAAAGCACCACTTGACCTTACTCACACCTGACATGGATCTTAGAGATTTTCTACTAGGACCCAGGAAATAACGTCAGAAACGTTTCATATATGCAGGCCTTTATGCCTACTAGAATGAAAACTGGAAAATATCCCAACAAGAGGCTGCAGAGAGGATACGGGAAATAGACCGTATTAACTTAGAGAAGGCATTAGCTGTATTGGATAATGGGTTAACAACTTTGACCTCCAGGATTTACTCCTTAGGCAACATTGTGTCTTCGGCGATCGACATACTAGAACAGGATTTGGCCTTGTTACAGCACGGGCAATCTTAGCTACGTTCAATTATGATGTTAAGCTGGACGCTGCAATCTTTGAGTGCAGGCTATGTGCCCTGGCGTTTTATAAACACCACGTCTCTGTTTTCAGAATACAATCTGATAAACAGACAGAAATGACACAAAGGGGAGCCAAATACACAATGCTGCGTATTGAGAAACTGGAAAGGTTACCATTCACTGTAGCCGAATCACCATCAACTGAATGGTTAATCCATGGCCAAATCACTCTACCGGTCACTACGTTTCAGTTTCAATATTGCCTTGAGCAAAGGCAGGCAGGCAAATATGAGAAAATGGGTAAGGGATACATCAAGGAAACTTGGGAGTTACCATGTAGATACCGGTGCCGGAATGGGGATCGAGAAGTGTATCTGAGTGGTACAAACTGCAAGAACGCTTTAAGCGGTTCTCTCATGTGTCAGGATATTTCTCTACACGGAGCCTGCAGTGGTTCAGTGGCGAACTTATCTTGTCACATGTCAGGGACCCCAGCGGCCATGATCATGCCGGTTTTCCAGCTGCTCTCGAATGGGAGTTACTTAATGCTAAATGATCAAGGTTGCTGTGGGATGCTTCCGGGCGTCGCCTATCTGGTCACTGTTAACTCCAGGGTTACTTGCTGTATGCAAGTATTGTTTCCGCCACTGAACACAGTCAGGGAGGCGCCGCTATGGCCTTCGCTGAACGTTTCTTTCATACAATTTGATACTCTGAGCAGATTGAAAGCCATGCTTTTACAGCAACCCGTGCCCTTAACCTCCGCTCGAGAATCCTATGAACTTCAAGTTGCAAGGACCTCGACCGAGATACGGGCACTCATACGTACAAACTGCCCCATTAATTTCTCAGAAATGGTTAGTTGTATCTTCAACATGTCTGATACGAGCGGTATGGTACACCTATTTAAGACCATAGGGTCAGGACTGTTAAGCACCTTTCAGACAGTCCTCGGAGTTATCCCAAATTTTATACACTTCGTATTGGGAAGCGTATTTGGAGGATTCCCGCTCATCTTGTTCCTGATTGCAGGAATCCTGATTGTAATATTGCTGCTACGCAATGGACGGCCCACTTCCCGAGGGAATGGTGAACACGCTCCTGGAGCGGAAATACCGTGAACGCATGGTACAACTTCTGGGCATTCATTGCCTGCGAGAACTCAATGCCTCCTGGTTTCTATCATTTAGACCAGTCTGGGTTGATTGCATCTTACCTGTTCTTCGATGCCTGTTCTGCGGAGAAGAATGCACGTTGGATCTTTGTCTAACTTTTCCATCAGATGCGCCTCCGGACACGGTTGTAATGCTGGACCCCATAAAGGCCCATGCTCTGCATTGTCCCCAGCGGCTTGATGAACGCATTTCTGGAGAATCCACAGGTGCCGTTTGCCCCTGCTGGTTTAGGTGACTCCTCCACAGGCACCCAGATAACAACTGCAGCAGCTCCGACTGTTGGCAATGCTACATTCCATCTATGTGCGATTGACGTTCTCTGTGAGGCGTTGGATTTGTCGTCATGACCATGTCATGAATGATGCAATATGTGACGTCATCAGCAGTGCATTGCGGGGGCACGAGTTATAGTTAGCTCAACTAACTATAACGGGGGAATTTCTATGGTTTTGTATGAGTGAAATGTCCAACTAACTATAACGTCCCTGAAACCTATGGTTTTTTCAGTGAATTTCTAAGGTTTTTTAAATGCTAATTTCTAACTATAACGTCCCTGAAACCTATGGTTTTTTCAGTGAATTTCAAAGGTTTTTCAAATGCTAATTTCTAACTATAACGTGCCTGAAACCTATGGTTTTTTCAGTGAATTTCAAAGGTTTTTCAAATGCTAATTTCTAACTATAACGTGCCTGAAACTTCTGGTTTTTTCAGTGAATTTCAAAGGTTTTTTAAATGCTAATTTCTAATTATAATGTTCATTAAATCTATCTTTTTTTCTGTGTTTTTAAATTATCATCCCATTCTCAACCTGGTCAAAACTGCAAATCTCACCACTTTTCCATCGATGCCTTCCGCCCAAAAAATCGCCACAACTAACGCTAATGATATGCAAAGTAGGCGTTCCCGTGGAAAAAAAAACCTAAAACACCACTTCCCCATATTTTCAACGACCAGCCAAATCTGCAATGCGATCCAAAAATCAGGCGATAAGCCGAGTTAGCAGTAAGAAATTAACATCAGCGTTTAACTGGTGTAAGGAGGTGGACTATCTACAGCGTGAATTGGACCCAACTCACAGCCACATCTAAAGATCAACACGTGATACAGCTACTGATCATGCAACTCCGACACCCAACAAAGCCACAACACTCACCGCCACCACCACCAGGACCTCCCCCCCGGACCACCCCCCCTACTACCACCGAGCCAGCGCAAAACAGGACAACGGACCTTCCCAAAACGCCATGGCCCCTCAGCCGCACAATAGCTGAATGTTGGGACATGTGGGAACCAAGTATGTGTGAAGGAGGCAAGTCACCCATCAATAATAATGCACACAATACCAAGTGTAGCGGTGATGTGCTGGACAGACCTCACTATGCAGAGCACAAACCTTTCCATGTGTACATATACTACTGATACTTGTAGTGTTGTGACAGTGGACGCAACCATGTTACCTCAGGCAATGGGGAAGATCTCGGTCATGTAGCTGTGTTGTCCCCCCCTGGAAGCGTAAGCGGAATGGGCTGGTCTAACGTACGGCACTCCAGCTTAGGAGTATGAATAAATAGGCTGGGGCTCTGGGCGTGGTTCACTTGTGGGAAGGTCAATGCGTCTGCCAGAGCGGCGGCCCTCACCCTGCCACGTGGCTGCCGCCATGACCGCGGGCCTCCTCGACACAGGCCCCCTGCAAATCCAGCAGCACAGCACCGCAGACCTATGTCTGTACAGACTACTGCCTTCGATCTACACTGCGGACAGCAGGGCTCACAATTCAGATGCAGTGGCGATTGCAGATCACGCAGTCCAGTAGGCAAGACACATTGCTGCCACTGCGCCCCGCCCGGATCACGCATGATCGCAGGCTGCGTACACGCTGAGCGCCAAAGGTACCATTAACTCACTGCACCATAAGTCATCGCCACGTGGCCTTATTAAGGCAGAATTCATTAGACAAAAGACATTGTTCCCAGTGCGGCCCGCCGGGACCACGTATCATCGCAGGGTGCGCACACGCTGAGTGCTTCATGTGCCACTAACTGTGCAGCTCAACTCAACGCCACGTGGCTGTGCGCCCATCCTGACCGCTGCCTCCGGCCTACACTGGGGTTAGCACGGTTCACAATTCAAGATTAGTGCCGATGCAAATTGTGTAAGAGAGTATAATCGGATAAGAAGACTGTATGCTCCCAATCTGTGCAGCTCAAGTCAACGTCACGTGGCTGTGGGCCCTTGCTGACTGCTACCTCTGGCCTACACTGCGGTCATCAGGGCTCACAATTAAAATTAAGTCTTGATTCATTAATTACAGAGTCCAGTAGGCAAGTAACTATCACAGGCCTAAAATCTACATAAAATCCTTTAGTATCCTTGCTTCAAGAACTTTTTTTATATCAGTTATAGCTTTAGTACAATCAACAAATTCATCTTCAAGTGCAAACGAACACTCATTAGTAGTCTACACTGCGGGCAGCAGAGCTCGCAATTCGAATTTTGGACATGTGGTGCCACTAACCCTGTTCAACACAAGCCGGCGACACGTGGTGCCACTAACCCTGTTCAAAACAAGCCGATCCCACATGTGGAACTGTGTCCTGAGTCCTGAATGGCAGTGACCCCAAGTTCGTGGCAGCGACCACAGCACCAGACTCCCTTCGATCAGTGAGGCATATTTCCATATGCAAGGCCGGCTACAGGTGGTGCCACTAACCCTGTACAACACAAGGCGCGACACGTGGTGCCACTAACCCTGTTCAACACAAGCCGATCCCACATGTGGAACTGTGTCCTGAGTCCTGAATGGCAGTGACCCCAACTCCGTGAGAGAACCACAGCAGCAGACTCCCTTCGATTAGTGAGCCGTATTTGCATATGGAAGGCCGGCGACACATGGTGCCACTAACCCTGTTCAACACAAGCCGATCCCACATGTGTAACTGTGTCCTGAGTCCTGAATGGCAGTGACCCCCAAGTCCGTGGCAGCAACCACAGCACCAGACTCCCTTCGATCAGTCAGGCATATTTCCATATGGAAGGCCGGCGACACGTGGTGCCACTAACCCTGTCCAACACAAGCCGATCCCACATGTGGAACTGTGTCCCGAGTTCTGAATGGCACTGACCCCAAGTCCGTGGCAGCGACCACAGCACCAAACTCCCTTCGATCAGTGAGGCATATTTCCATATGGAAGGCCAGCGACACGTGGTGCCACTGAACCTGAACTACGCAGGCCGGTGGGGCCACCAACCTATGCACGTGGCTGTGGGCCCTTGCTGACCGCTACCTCTGGCCTACACTGCGGTCATCAGGGCTCACAATTAAAATTATTTCTTGATTCATTAACTACAGAGTCCAGGAGGCAAGTAACTATCACAGTCCTAAACCCTACATAATATCCTTTTAGTATCCTTACTTCAAGAACTTTTTTTATATCAGTTATAGTTTGGTACAATGACCAAATTCATCTTCAAGTGCAAACGAACACTCAATAGCAGTCTACACTGCGGGCAGCAGAGCTCGCAATTCGATTTTTAAATGCTAATTTCTAACAAGAAGATTGTACTCAGAAAATACAACACTTCGTCAGTGTATTCTATACTTATTTCATCTTTTCATGATACGCCTACACTGCGGTCAGTTGGGCTCACAATTAAAATTAAGTATTGATTCATTAATTACAGAGTCCACTAGGCAAGTAACTATCACAGGCCTAAAATCTACATAATATCCTTTTAGTATCCTTTCTTCAAGAACATTTTTTATATCAGTTATAGCTTTAGTACAATCACCAAATTCATTTTCAAGTGCAAACGAACACTCATTAGCAGTCTACACTGTGGGCAGCAGAGCTCGCAATTCCAACTTTGGACACGTGGTGCCACTAACACTGTTCAACACACGCCGCAACATGTGGTGCCACTAACCCTGTTCAACACAAGCCTGCGACATATGGTACCACTAACCCTCTTCAACTCAAGCCGGCGACACGTGGTGCCACTAACCCTGTTCAACACAAGCCGGCGACACGTGGTGCCACTAACCCTGTTCAACACAAGCCGGCGACACGTGGTGCCACTAACCCTGTTCAACACAAGCCAATCCCACATGTGGAACTGTGTCCTGAGTCCTGAATGGCAGTGACCCCAAGTCTGTGGCAGCGACCACAGCACCAGACTCCCTTTGGTTAGTGAGGCATATTTCCATATGCAAGGCCAGCGACACGTGGTGCCACTAACCCTGTACAACACAAGGCGCGACACGTGGTGCCACTAACCCTGTTCAATACAAGCCGATCCCATATGTGGAACTGTGTCCTGAGTCCTGAATGGCAGTGGCCCCAACTTCGTGGCAGCGACCACAGCACCAGACTCCCTTCAGTTTTATTTGTTGTTGTTTTCTTTAAATAAAATGTTTTATATGTAAACCTATACATGACTAAGATTCTTGTTTGTCCAACCGCACAGGGACACTTCCGGGCCCAAGAAGGTTGTTCTGGGTATGTTGGTAATGTGGGAAGAGGGTGCGTTACCTGCTGATGTGGGGAGAGGCAGCGTGAAAGGGGTATCTCTCACAGAAAGAACTCCGATATGTTTTCAGAAATGCCTCGGACAGATGCCAGCTGACGGACTGAATCACAAAATGGTTTTTCAATGCTTATGTAGTGCGAGTTATGAACAGTTTGCACCCAGGCTCGCAGAGGGACAACTGCCGCCCGTCCGCTCGACTCACACACGCAGTACTACGACCCGTCCGCTCCCAAAGGAACAGCAGCGTAGTAGCTCGAAGAGGTACAGGTACAGTAGCGTACTAGCTCGCAAACGTAGAGAGCTGCGAGCCGACGGACTGGCTTCTAACGGCATAGCTGCGAAGTGGTGATGTTGGGCAGACGGAGCGTGACAGAGTTATCTCGCAGAAACAGAGCGCCGGTATATTAAATTGCCCCAGAGACCTTTCTTTTATATTTTCACTCGATGCGAGAAAGCGCGCTTTCTGGACCAAGACCTTTCTCCCTGCCAAATTTGGCTTAATTCCGTTCAGCAGTTTTACCTGTAGCCTTGTCTAAAGTTTCCTATGGAAAATCCATTGAGAAAACACGTTTTCACACACCCCACATAGCTACCTGTAGCAGGCGTACTCGCTGTTGGTGTGCAGGTCAGTGGTCTAGTTGTCAACATGTCACGGCCACTCCCTGAGGGCAGGTTTGCACACACACCACACCCATCCGGCACATGCGTCACAGGCCATGTGACCACGCAAATATAATGGATCCACAACGTCACATCCTTTATTGCCGGTGGTGACTGGATGGCGGACGCTCCATGGGTCTCAATCATAAAGAGTCCATGAAAAGTTGCGCAGAGGGTTAGTCGCACCCTGAGCTCTATGGCCGTCAGGGGCCTACTACCACGTGGCGCGGACTTGAGTTCCACAGGGTTATTGACACCCGAAGCTGATGTGGCCGTCAGGGGCCTACCACCACGTGGCGCGGACTTGAGTTGCACAGGGTTACTGCCACCCGTCAGGGGCCTACCACCACGTGGCGCGAACTTGAGTTGCACAGGGTTAGTGCCACCCGAAGCTGATGTGGCCGTCAGGGGCCTTCGACCACGTGGCGCGGACTTGAGTTGCACAGGGTTAGTCGCACCCTAAGTTGTATGGCCGTCAGCGGCCTACCACCACGTGGCGCTGACTTGCGTTGCACAGGGTTAGCGGCACCAAAAGCTGATGAGGTCTCCGCCATTGATGACTCAGGACTCAGCGACATGTGTGAGATCTGCCGGGCCGCGGAGAAGCTGATGTGGTCTATGCCATTCATGACTCAGGACTCAGCGACATCTGTGAGATCTGCCGGGCCGCGGAGCTTTGACGGGCACGTGGAGTGCCCACTGGTAGACACTCCGGTGGCAGCAGGTAATTATTTGGTCATGGATGCACAGGGGCGGCAGTATCTCTCTCTCTCTCACTTCCCTCTCTTCACTCTCTCTCTCACTCTCTTCCTTCCTTTTCTTCTCTTTCTCTATCTCCCTTCTCCCTTTCTCACTCCCTTTCTTTCCTTCCCTCTCTTTTTCTCTCTGGCTTTTTTTTCCTTCTCTGTGTCTCACTCCTTTGATATGCGCATTACACACGTCCTTATTTTGTGCTTTATTTTCCAGGCTGTGTCGTCGACATTCATGGTCCCGACAGGAGTCTTCCGCCTTGTTGTTTTGTGTTCAGTTTGCTAAATTTAGTTTATCCTTTATATATACGTTTACAAAAAAATAAAGTTTTGATTAAAAAAAAAAAAGATTCAATAAAGTTTTTGGTTGTTACTTAAGTGCTGTGTGACTCTTTCTCGTTCTTATTACTGTTATTTCGTGGTGTCCACCATGGTGTTAAATTTTGGGGCAGTTATCACGGGAATACTGGTGATGTCTGCAGTTTGCACCAGCTTCTGAATAGTGTGTTATATTTATCTCAACTTTAGTTGCATTAAAGTGCTGATAATGAAATGCAGAGTAGGCGTTCCCGTGCAAAAAGACACGAGGTGCACCTTTGCGATTTATTCTAAATACTAAAATCCTGTATTGAATTGCACTGTGGTAGTGGGTGCACTTACAGTGTACACACAAAATCAATGAAGAAATGTCATTGTATTTATATTGATTGGGAATAGTGGGTCAGGTGTTGGATCTTGAAGGGATACACTGCCCAGTTCGTTTATTTTTCTGTACACGAAAAAACCACATCACAACTTTGACAACAACTGCGATGCGAAACAAATTCCGGCGATAAGCCGCGCTAGCACCAGGGATTTTTCACCTGCTTTCTGCTGGTGTTAAGCAGGACGACTACCTGCAGCATGAAAGGGAACACAGCCAAGAGCCACACCGAAACACCCACAGGTGCCATACAGTCAATGAGCATGATACACGGATACCCATGAGGTCCACAACACTCATCGCAACAACCCCAGGACCGCCAACGCCCCCCGAACCCGCATCTGAGCAAGTGTGTCCGTGCGGTCATTGTGTTAGCATGATAGGCACGGGTCCTGCAACATCACAGTGTCAGTGGACGTTACCATGTCACCTCAGCGTTGGCAGTGAGCCTGGACATGTAGCTACGCACGCATCCTCCTGCATGCACAAGCGGCGTGTGCTGGTCCGGCGTACACAGGTCAGCGCAGGGGTCTGCCTATCCGGCAAGGGGAACGGGGTGTCTCGGACATGTCCGTGTTATGGAAGTGCGATAAGTGTGTCTCTGTGTTCTGGTGTGGCCGCCACAAGGGCCGCAGCAGTCCATGTTGTACAGTGGCATGCACCACCTCCAAACTGCAGTCTCACGGTGTGGTTGGAATGCCGCAGGACATGCACGAATAGGCATTACAATGGTGTGCCGTAGGAGTGCACGGGATACAACAGTGCACCGTACAAAAGTGTGGGGGCTCGTGGGAGGGAGGAGCAGCTGTTTGGCAACATAACACACAGTGAACCCGCCCATGTGCCACGTGCTGGGCATCTCATCCATGATGAACAGGGTCGCAGATATCCCACAACACCCACTACCGGCCTTTGTACACATCCTGTATGAATGCAGCTGGAGAACTTACTGTAGGGATGAAAGGTTCTTTGTCTGAGCTATCTTGCAGTAGCACATCTGCTGCTCCGAGAAGGAACTTGCAAGTGGCCAGCCCCCCCGACAGATACGATAATATTTGCATCCGTCTCCCACACTACGCACTGCCCGATTTGAGAACGAGTACACATCCCACACTCAAAAGTCCTTCATCGTAGTTAGCGTGCGTGAAATGGCCTTCACACGTACTCCCACCACACCCCTGGCCTCATTGCACACAGACCCGGCTCATTGCACCAAGCTGTGCCATTTCATCCACAAGACTGGCACACGGCAAGCCAGTGCAGCTACAAGCAGAGCCACTGACGCAATGGCAGAGCATCCCGAACACATGGTCGACTCCATACACGTCCACCTATACCTTGCACGTCTGCTGCATGTCCTGGGTGCACTGCCTTTGGCAGTACTGCGGATCACTTACCGGCTGTGCTTCCGCATTGTGGACGTCACCTGCATTCAACCTGTATTGCAATGTCGCACGTGCCTATCCGAGTGGTGCATGGACGTGTGCCTCTCCAACGAGAGGGTAGCTGACATGGATTACGACAGGTGTGTGCGCCCCCTGTTGGCCCACGACCAGGACTGTCATGGTGATGCCCGTTTATGTCATGCATGGATGTTTGGCATGCATGTTGGGAACTGGGCCTGGGAGATTGCACGTGTCGTAGTATGCAGTGAGCAAATTGACCCACTTCCTGATTCTGCTCTGGTGCACATTGGGTACAGTGGTTGGAGTCAGCACATCTGTCCCGGTCAGCTGATGGATTACGTCGACGACATGTCAAATACTGTGGCCAACCATCACTCATTAGAGATAGTGGCTTACGCAGCTGCACTCGCGTTCATGGACGAGTGACAAGGTATCTGCAACGACGACTCGATGTGCCACATTGCACGTGTCCCTCCGCATCATTGCACGTTGTACATCTAGCATTGCTCCCCTGGATAATTAAAGCAGTGAGCAGCCACTCTTTTGTATATTTTTAATAAGGTGGATGACCATTCCATTAAAAAACTCCTTTTGGATTATCTAACCTTTTTTAAGAAACCACTCACTCACATCTACACTTATCCCTAGGGCCCTTACACCCACGGCACCATACGGCAGGAACAGAAGATCTCCGCTAAAGAGCCCCTTTATGGGTGCCCGTCGGGTATTGCACTGCTGACCCGACGAGGAGCGAGTCCATATGATGAAGCATGACACCTAGCTGGCTGGGTGTGTGAGGACTCTAGTTCCGTTTAGGAGGATTCCCCTCCCCCTGTCTCCACACTCGTTACCCTATCTTCTTTTGGGGAACTGCGTACCCTTCTTGATTCACGTTGTACATCTGGTCACATGTCCCAAAACAACAGTGGACATGGCTGCATTGGCGTCGAATCATGTCCGAAGCGCGGACAACCAACGCTGCTTGACACTGACGTGTGTTGGTGATGGACTACTCCGAGGTGAACATGGGCATTTTCCTTCGTTCCTTATTCAGGCATGCTGCTGCATTTCTCTGCATATCGTGGCACTACTCTTGGCCATACTGACACGCGCTTTTTTTTAATAAAGTTTCCACATTTTCACTTGTCTCCAACTCTCTGGCTGCCTGCCATACGTGAATTGCTACCCCATCCGGACTGTGGGTTTGTACTTATGCGTTCTCATGTGCCTGTTTCGTACTGACACTTTTGGACGCTTATCCGCCTCAGGCGAGTGCATTTGAGTCCTGTGTTCGAATCTTTGTGTTTGGACAACATTGTGTTGGATGTTGGTGTACTCTGCTTCCTATTTGTGTGTGCTGCATTGTGTGTGAGATGTCCCTTCATGTGAGCTTTTGTTCACCCTTCTCCCTTTCCGGCAGTGTGGTTTTCACTTCTATGCTTGTTCAGTGGTGTGATGTTGGCGGGTTGTGTGACTTGTGCTCCTTGTTGGTGTGTTTCATTTTGGCCATGGTTTGTCTATAGTTGTGCTGTACTTAATTGTGCATGTGACCATTCTGGCCATCTTCCCCCGTCCCCCCACTCCCTGCTTCTTCCTGTTCCTGGTGCTGTTGTGTCTGTAATTTTGTTGCTCCACACATAAATACATGTATTGAACAAATTAGAATAGTTCCTTGATTCTTTTAGGTTTCAAAACTTCTCTCTATTGTTTTTTTTTTAGTTTCCCATATAAACAGTTTTTTTAATATTGAAGGACACATAGAAGTCAGAAGTGCAACGTATTCTATCAACACACTTTCTAGAACATTCTACAACACGTGCAGGTTAAACGTTCATCAATTTTTTTAAACCTAACGATATTTTTTGCAACATTTTCTCGAACATTTAACGGCACGTGCAGGTTAAAAGGTCACGATTGTTTTAAGTTCGAACAGTGCCTTCCAAATGCAAGTAGCAGGTGTGGTTGAGTTGAGCAAATTTTATCCTATGATATGTACTCCACGTTTAAACTGCTTTTTCTTAATCAATCACAAAGATGCTTTTCCACCAAACGAATGTGCACCCTACTTTTAAAAAACAATGCTTTTCATCTCCCAATCAGGTATCGTTTTGTATGGCCAAAGAAAGTAGTTCCCCCATCTTTAAACACATCTCTTATTCTACGAACGGACTGCATGAGCTACAGACATCTATCCATTCCTCCCAGCCATACCTTCAAAATGCTAGTGTGGATCGTAGGACATAGCTATGTTTTCTGGTGCAAGAGGTATGCAGAACAGAGACGTATTGACTTAGACCTAGGTTTACAAAATGTGGACATTAAATGGTTTGGACAAAGAGGATTGAAGTGGCACCAATTGTTGCCTTTGGTTAAAACCTGTTTGCATCTCCAACACCCTGACCTCATTATTGTGCACTGTGGTGGAAACGACCTAGGCACATTGACTGGGGTAGGTTTGGAAATGCTAATGAAGGACACCTTTCGACAATTGATATTGCTTTTGCCTCAAACTGTCTTTGTATATTCCAATATATGCCAAAGACAGAAGTGGAAATGGTCAAACCAATTTTGTCCTCAGATTGAAAAATCTAGGAAGAATGTCAACAAAGCTGTGTCTGCATACCTCAGAGACCATAGAATGGGGTCGATCTACAACAATAACATACGTTTTCATATGGCTGATATCTACAGAAGTGATGGAGTACACTTCACAGATCAGGAAAATCGAGTTTTTCTGAATAACCTGAAGCTGTGCATCCGCACTTATATGTAGCTCCAACTAATAAACACAAGGGCTCTTTTTAGAGCCGCCTTATATTCCCAATATCGGTTCGCAGAGTGACAGCTGCGATCCGGCTAGCACAGGGAGACCTGCGGGCCGTCGAGCAGCCTCACAGAGGGACACCTGCGGCCCGTGGGCTCAGCTCGCACAGGGAGAGCTACGGGCCGTCGGCTCAGCTCGCACAGTGTGAGCTACGGGCCGTCGGCTCGCAAACGCACACCAGCGTGCTGGCTCGCAGAAGGAGAGCTCCGGTCTAACTCGCAAAGGGACACCAACGGGCCAACAGCCCTGCTAGCAGACACACACCTAACGGACTCACTCGGACATGTACAGCTAGGGACACGACGGCTCGCAGACGCACAGCTGCAAGCCGACGGACTGCTACTGTTTTATGCTTTAGGGTAGTACAGTGGTGTTTGGGTAGTGTAGGGGGTTGTGCTGGGGGTAGTATTTTAGGGTTTAGGGTAGTGCAGTGGTGTTTGGGTAGGGGGTCGTGCTGGGGGTGGGTTTAGGGTAGTGCACTGGTGTTTGGGTAGTGTAGGGGATCGTGCTGGGGTAGTGTTTTCGAGTTTACGACAGTGCAGTGGTGTTTGGGTAGTCTTTGGGTAGTGTAGGGGGTCGTGCCGACAGACTGACTCACAGAGCTCCGAGCCGACGGACAGGCTTCTAAAGACATAGCCGCGACCTGGTGATATGAGGAGAGGCAGCCTGAAACGCATATCTCACACAGACACAGATGCCAGTGTTGCCTCGCACAGGTAAAACTACGAACCCGATGGCTTCTACACGGAGAGATGCGAGCTGACGGAGTAAATCACAAAATGCTGCCAACACTTCCTGGTTTCAACTATTCACAGCCAATAAGCCGCAAGCTGCTGCTTGTAACCCCTCAGCCAATCACATGTCAGAATTCTCAAATATCGATATCTGTAAAATTTGATATTTCTCAAAAACTACTGAACGGATTTACACCATTTAAACAAAAGCGTGCTTTCTGGACCATCACCTTTCTCCCTGCCAAATTTGGAGTAATTCCGTTCAGCAGTTTCACCTGTAGTCTTCTGTAAAGTTTTGTATGGAAATTGCATGGAGAAAACACATTTTAGGACCCTCTTTTTTCTCAGCACCTCCTACACCATTCACCCCCAAACTTTCAATATAAGAGCTAATCCCAAAAAGAGAAACTTTTTGGATAATTTCATAAAGATTCGTCAAACGACGCCAAAGTTACAAGCACATACAAGGCTCCAGAAGGGGGGCCGCGCAACCCCCTCCCAACATAAGTGAAGCCCCGGGGCTGCGCGGACCCCAGTGGCCCCCCGCCACCCCTGCGAGCACCTGCTATTATTTTTTAAGAAATACCCCCGCAACCTAGCCCACCCAAGGGCCTCATTAAAATAAAACGCGAGAACCCGCGACCCCAGCGCGAATTTTTGCCGATTTTTTATTTTTAAAAAAAAATGATTTTTTGGGCCCTGGGGGTCCTCCTGGGACCCCCTGAGCAGACCTAGTGCGTCCGGGTTTTTCTACCCTGCCCCCTTCTCTTGTTTTATACCTTTGTTTCTCCGTTTTCGGGTGACTCGCTTCTACCGAGCCACAAGATGGCTGCCAACACTTCCTGGTTTGGAGTGCTAGCAGCCAATCATAGTGAAGCTCGCGCACGCGACTTAGGCTCCGCCCAGATATTGAAACTTTTATTTTTCTAATTTCTCAGCAACTACTGAACGGATTTACACCATTTTTAAAAAGGTCACTTTCTGACCCAAGCACTACCTTTCTACCAAATTTGGGGTAATTCCGTTCAGCAGTTCGAGCTGTAGCTCGTCGCAAAATTTCCTATGGAAATTAACATGGAGAAAACGAGTTTTGGGGACCTCCCTTTTTTCTCAGCCCCCGCTTGACGAATCACCCCCAGCCTTTCAGGATAGGAGCTGACCTGGATAGACTTTTTTTTTGGAGCATTTCAGGAAGATTCGTCAAACGACGCCAAAGTTATTAGCAAATCAAAAAATGCTTTTCCTATGGAAACTAGGTTCTAACTATAACTACCTATTGGCGACCGCCAGTAGGTAATATATATATATATTTGCATTTATTGGTGGAGCATGGATGTTCCCGTGCAGTGCATCCACACATGTATGAGTACACAAACCCAGATTTACTAAAGTATGCAAACCTGGGTTTGCTCCAAAATGGTGCAACTACCCGAGACTGGCAAAACTAGAAGAAATATCTTTATTTCTACTTGTTACTTTCTCTTTGCATGTGTACTGAATTCAGAAGCACACAAACAAAGGGGAATAAGTCTGAGCGCTGTTTTTGTACAGGAAGGTATTCGTTCCAGCACAAAAACAGTCCTGACCACAACGTAAGCATCCGGCGTCATGACATATGCACCCTTGCACTGGGGGTGCCTGCATTTGTGATAGGCTGTCATAAGTGCGTCAGTGCAATGAGAGAGCAGAAGTGCACCATATCCTAGTAGATATAGAGCATTTCTGCTATCTCCTTTTCGCACAACGCACATGTTCCCTTGCTGCATTGCTTAAGAGTTTAGTAAATCTGAGCACCAGTCTTCCGCCTGTGAATATTGTAAAGCTGAGGAATCTGCGGTTTTAAGTATCCATCAGAATCAGTACGCCCCATGCACTACCACTCCCAAGACATCCCCTTTTCCAGCACAACCTTTTCCTTGTTTCAAATGCCTTTCAGAGTAATTCTTAAGGAGTGAATGCCAATGCCTGATTTTCCCAAAATCAGTCCGTGTCATAATGCAGGAGGCCTGAAAGGGGTCGTTTTATAATCTGAAGAGACAGAGGACGAGATTCACAAACCCATTTTGATCAGTAAACATATATTATGGCCAAAAATATCCTACTTTGCTCTTGAAAGCTATCTGCAAAAGAATACCTGGAAAGCATAAACGCTTTTATTAAAGGGTAACTGTATGCTACAACTTCACACAAAAAACTGTCGTAAACTCCAAGCAAGCAGTGGGGGAGAGGGCAGATCAAAGCGTGGTTTGCGTCAAGAGGTTGTGAAATCCCACAAACTTGTTAATTTGTGGCCTTTGAAAAACCTCCTGTAACCCTTTTCCAATCAGAAATGGTTGAGATTTTCTCAAGGAAAGGAGTAGAATAAATCAAGTTCCAGGTCCAAGTTGAGAAAAGGAATAGAACACAACCAATTTCTTGTGCGGGTGTAGAGGAATGATTTTCTCAATAGGAAAAACGTGTATTATCTGTGGAGAAAAATACGTAAACAAAAAAATGTTTATTTGTACAATGGGAAGCCTTTCCCAATGCAGAGATGTACTGTAAATCCGCAATGAGGAAATAGCAACTCGGATAAATGCAACATGACATCCCAGATAGTACACCTGGAAACACAAGAATGGTGTTGATATCCAGGTACACTAGTAGAAAGGTGTGTGGATTCCCAAAACTTGTATATGTACACCCATGAGCAGGGGTACATGCATACGTGTAGCTTACTAGTGCTGCGTATAATTTGTGCCCAGAAAATCTTGGGCGCTGCAGCAACTACACTAGAATCTGGCAGAAATGTATAGACCTAGACTGCAGCATGAAAGAAAATTATTAAAACACTGTTGGTACATATTGGCTCTATATATGCTCTTTTCTTAGGAATCTGCAGACCAAAAGAAAAAACAGACAAACTCCATGTTGCTGGTATCTATTCACAAGGCAGAGGGACAGCAGAAGCAAGTCTCTGTCCCCTGATCTTTCACAACCAGATGAGGTTAGCAGCTTCAGGCTGAAGCACAGATTGAAAATGTCTGATGACCAAGTTTCAGGTGGCTGAGAATTGCCTGAAGTTGCGAGAGTGCCTCCAAAGCATGTTTCACTTCTACCCATTGGCAGGAGAATTTCTGATAAAAATCTGTTCAATTGTCTTTGACAGTCTTGCAACAAATCAAGGCCAGAGTGGTCAAGATATATGGAAAAATCAATGAGACAATAAAATGCATTGCACATCATTATACATGACAACGGCATTTGATATGGTGCATCACAATAATAAGTAAGTGAAAGTGGCACAGATCCCACTTGACCCAGTACATCGCTTTGTGTCCTGTTTATTGGTTTGAACTTGGGTGTAGCCATGCACAGCCATCTTCTCACCAGTGGCATCATCACTTGTGAGGCACCTCAAAGGATTTTAAATGTCTCCCATAATTTGAATATTTAGAGGGCCCCTTTAGACCATATGATAACGTCTCTGGGTTTAGGATGCTATTATATCACGACTCGCTCCCTCCGTTCTCGTGTCCACCACCAGGGGTTTGAACTGTGGGACTCTCCAGTGTTCTACTAAGCTTCCAGACCCTCCCCTTCATGCACATACTGACTTCCAGCCATTTGGACTCTCCTTGGAAACGGCCATCCATTCCCAATCGATGCCGGGTTTTGTGGAAGCCAGCCTGCTCTTGTCGGAAACTCCATCACCTAGAATTCCCTGGTCACTGCTTCGTCTTCACCCCTGCAGGCCAAGGATGGGTGGAGGAATTCAGCTCACCTGTGGCTGGCTGCTGCTAGCCTGCTCACACCTGAAACATGTGATTACTGTGAGCTCTTTTAAGCCCCAGCTCCCTTCAGGCCAGGGTTGGTCATAGTAGCTGTGTACCGGTGAGACCGATCCTTGTTTCCAGAGCTTTTTGATATCCTTGTTTCCAGTGTTTCCTGAGCTTTAGTTATTCCTTGTTCCTGAACTGCAGAAGTTTCCCTTGTTCCTGAACCAGCACTGCCTGCAGAATACCTTGACTTCTGAGCCTTAGCATTCCTTGTTCCTGACCTGCTGCTGTTTTCCTTGTTCCTGAATTAGCACTGCCTGCAGTAAAACCTTGACTTCTGAGCCTTAGCATTCCTTGTTCCTGACCTGCTGCTGTTTTCCTTGTTCCTGAATTAGCACTGCCTTCAGTGCTACCATGACTCCTGAGCTTTAGCTCAATTCTTGTTCCTGCCCCAGCACTGCCTTCAATGCTACTTTGTTTTCTTGATTCCTGCTCCTGAGCCTTAGCATTCCTTGTTCCTGAGCTACAGCAGTTTCCCTTGTTCCTGAACTAGCTCTGCCTGCAGTGCTACCTTGATTCCTGAGCTTTTGCTCAATTCTTGTTCCTGCCCCAGCACTGCCTTCAATGCTACTTTGTTTTCGTGATTCCTGAACCTGCACTATTCTAGTATACCCTTGTAGCCTCCCCTTCTGTATATCCTTTTCCAGTCCCTGCCTTTCTCCCCATTTCCTTGGTTCCAGTTCCTAGTTTGCTGTCTTGCTATTCCTGCTGTCTTGCTTCTATTACCTTGTATGTTTGTTACTTGTTTTCTGCCAAGTGTGCCCTGTGAATTCCTTCCTTTCCTGTTAAGCGCTCCTCCTTGATAGCTCCTTGTCTATTGTGCCTGTATTTAGTTCTACCCCCTTGCTGTTACTGCCTTGCGTATTCCTGTTTGATCACCAGGATCCGTGGGCCCAGCTGATAACCTAGGTGGTGTTTCTTGTTCACTGTGAGTATTGTCTTTGAGTTACATTTATAACATCACCATAGGTATCAGCTCCACAGACCCTGCCTTTGCATGCATATCCTATATGTGGGTATTTGCAGTCAGTATCTGTAACAGAAATTGTGGGTGAGGAAATTACTGAGCTTCAGTCTTGCAGTGTGGAGCTCCCGAGTGCTTTACCCCACATTCCCTTTATTGTTAATGTTGTTTTGTGTGCATATATATGTATATATGTCTGCACGTCCATCCTGGGTGTAGTTATTCTGAATGCTAAATTGCTTCTTGAGTGCCCATCCTTTGAGTCTTAGCCATCTTGTTCACATGTACAGGCTTCCTCTTTGGATCCCTTTTCTCCTCTGACTTCGTGTGTGATCATGGGCAGCGCTGTACTCTTCTTTCTGTGTAGGTTTTCTACCCAATTCCCAGTCCTTGCCCAAGTCCCTGACTGTGTCCCAGACAGTCCCTGACATATTAAAAGGCTCTTGTCATGGGTGGTGTGCGGCAGATTGAATATAACCCTCTGCTACACTGCCTGACTAGCATGGAGACCTGGATGAAGGATCATTAAATCCAAAACACGCCAATAAAATAGACCTTAATTTGTTTGGGCCTTTAATCAACATGAACAGTTTATCTAAATCCCACCATTTTTTGGAAAACCGTTGTGTCAACAACTACAGCAAAACATCTTGTGCTCCTGAGAAGCCAAACGTTTTTCGTTAAGGCCCAGATTTGGAATGTCTTCACATTGGTCTTTTCTAAAATACATAGACCTGGAGGCGTGACCAAGATGCCGTCCGTGCAGTAGCTCTTCTGCGAAGCTCCGCCGCGCCGAAAATCGGCATGTGAAACATCGAGCCATCCGGCAACTCCGGCCTGGGCAAGAATAACCAGTAGAAGCAGCCCTGGCGACCGCCGAAAGAAAAGCCGTCCGGAGGCAAGATGTCAGAGAGCGGCCTAGTTGAGACCAAGAAGGCGGAGTAGCCACACCCGAGCCCCGAAGCAGCGAGGGATTACGGCCGCAAGGAGAGAGTCGCACAGAAGTGAAGCAAAGGGCCCTGACCAGTGCCTTAGCGCCTGCTTGCAGCCCGGAACGAGCAAGTCGGAAGGCGGAGAGCGGTCTTCACTGAGGACGAGCGTGTGGTGAGGCGGGTTCGGAGACCCAAGGCCGGGAAGAAGCGCGGCCGCGCGGGGCAGCAGGCAAGTCAGCACAGCGAGAGGCCCGGTGAGCAACCCGGACCTCAGGACAGCAGCGAACAGCTTGAGGAGGCCAGCCAGCGCCCAACTGGTGCCCGTGCCGGCTGAAAGTTCCCAGCCGGGCCCCCTTGACGGCGAGGGCGCCGAGCGATAGGACGCGCTACCCTGGACCACCTGGAGACCAAGGGGGGAACGTGAGAGCTGGTGAGTGCGAGACTCTCTTCGATAGGTGTGGGGGGCAGGTCCCATTGCAAAGCAGCTGACTGGACCACGCCCCCCTCCATCTAGCCAGCATCGCATTTGTGGGACTATTGCCGTTGGGCCGCGTCTCCACACGTGGTACCAGTGGCGACTTTGTGAGAGTGGCCTAGGGTTGCGCAGGTGAGGCCTCTCCCCTTGACTTAGCAACTTAGCCACACACATACCCAAGTGTCCCAAATTTATAAGACGTCCTGCCGTGAGTAGATCCGGAACCTCACACGGCGGCAAGAGGGAGAAATACCTCGTCACCATAGACTTGGCCAGATCCTCCAGATAAGCCCAACTCCACAAGGGGAAGTCCAGATCAAACGTCTACCTTGCAGCCATATAGGTAGAGCCGACCGATATCATAAACTGAAGGGAGGACTGCATTAAGAATAGCTGGTGCCACATAGGGAGGGGATCGAACGTTATAGACGGGCCCCCAAGAAAAGATGTGTCTGGCGAACTGATCCACACTTGTGCAGGGACATAGGCGGCGAGCACAATCGAAGACCTCCTCACTAAAAGCTCCACCAACCGGACAGGGGCGGCCCCAGGCGCGACATCCCCGGGCTATGTCGGCCCTGAGGAGAAACTAGACGAGAATGATGAGGCCCCTGTTACACGTGGATTCATGGAGGCCCTTTTCAGCTCATTGCGGGACGATATAGCGACCTTAACAGAGGTCTCGAAAGAAGTAAAAGATCTGCGCCATGACATGAGCAAATTGGAACAAAGAGTGGATTCAGTCGAACAGTCAGGGAGGCCCGAGAAGAAGTATTGGAGGAATATCGTAGAGAGATCTTGGAGCTCAAGGACCGCAATGCTGACCTCAACTATAATTTGGAAGATCTAGAAAACAAATCCCGTAGATCTAACATACACATTAAGGGCATTCCATTGCAGGCTGATGCTGGCCACCAGGAGGAATACGTTCTACGCTTATTCTGCCACATCGCTCCAGAGCTGGAAGGTAAAGATCTCCCGCTGGAGCTCACGCACAGAGCTGGCCGACCCTCGCCGGCGCCTGGCTCCCCACAGGACATTCTTACGTGCCTCCACGATTACAGGCAAAAAGAACTCATAATGTCTGCAACGCGGGATCAATCCTACGTATCCTTCGAAGGGAACAAAGTCTGGCTATTTCAAGACCTGCCTATCATCACCTTACAACGGACTTTTTGAGGGACAAAGGTGTGAGGTATAAATGGGGACACCCCTTTCGACTGCTTTTTCCATGGAATGGGCAGACAAACCCAGTCCGTACACCACCTGAAGCGGCAGAGATTCTGGGACTCGAGCTGGAACAGGAGACCCCATCGCAACGGTCTGGCTCCCGGGCGGCCCCAAGTGAGTCACGCCGAAGATGCAATTCGAGGAATAGGTCCCAACAACAAGTGAGCAAACCGACCAAGACAGAAAGCTTCAAGGAACGCTCAGCATTGTTACAACAACTCACGGATCAGAAGCAATCTCCAGAACGCACAGCTGAATGAAGGGTATAGACTCAAGATCAAGACCGAAGGATGATAGTTACAGCTTGACAGCCAACATAGATTTGGGACGATTATAGACATGGAGAATATATGCTGCCCGGCCGGGCCGCCGGGTTCGTGCGGAGGGAGATGCCCCCGGGTCAGTAGCTTAATTTGTAAAATATTAAGTGCCAGGACTCCGACCAGGAGGCCACTGCAGCGTGCACCACCCATCGCCCTTGTCATCGCTGCCAAAACAACTGCTAACCATCTCTCTTGCATGTAAATGCGACAGTTCAGATTATTCCAGGTCCCCAAAGCTAAAGGAATGGCTGGGGAGGCAGGTATTAGCAATTTTAATGTATATTGTATTCCTAAACAACCGTTGTTCTGCTCATCTCTAAATTAGATGAGCAGCGCCACCATGTGGTAGACTGTTCTATGTATGGTGTTGACAATTAGGTGCCGGTGCCGAGCACCGGAAACCAATTAAGTGCCGGTGCTTAGCACCGGAAAGCCCCGGATCAAATTAAGCACTGCCCCGGGTCCGTATCTAAACAACTGATAGAACTGGCAGCGGCGGATGCATCCGCACCTTCGGCACACGTTGAGACACTGGGGCAAGTGGCCGCTGACATGGACCCCTACTATGAAATCACAAGATTTGCACCACTTGGTGCTGATGTTTATTTTGTTTTAATGTTTGCACAGTTAACCCCTTCCCTGCGGCGCGAATTCCGCTGCGGTGCGGGGATTTAATTAGGGGGCGCAACCTCTTGCGTGCTCAGGACGGCCCCCGGCCGTCCTACGTCACGGTAGGCGTGTGCGGAGGACGGCCGGGGGCCGTCCGAACTCCGCCCACTAATTAATTCTTCCGCACAGGCGGGGAATTTGCGCCGCGCTGGGGAATCCGCGGCGTTCGGACGGCCCCCGGCCGTCCTGAGCACACGCCCACTGTGACGCAGGACGGCCAGGGGCCGTCCTGCGCACACAAGGGGTTATTATATGTTTTTTTGCACACTAGTTTGTCACACTGTCATGCTCCAACATACGTGTTAGGTACCCAACTACATACAACCTACCACAATGGGGACCCAAACAGCGATCACCAATCTTGATATTGCATGGTGTGAATAATTAGCCTGAACATGAGCGGACTGAACTCACCAACCAAAAGAATAGCATTATTGTCCCAGCTAAAGTCAGCGCGCTGCGATAAATGCCTCCTACAGGAGACCCACCTTCTCAAAAAATATTGGGGCTGGATGCGATTTAAATGGTTTGACCGACAGTACTGGTCAGCAGGCTCAGGGAAAAAGGCGGGAGTCGCCATACTAATTGCCATACACTTTTAAGGCCAGGTCCTACAAACTCATTCCGAAATCGCAGGTCACATGCTCTCACTACGCCTATCCTTCCATTCCTACATGTTCACAATAGCATGCCTCTACGCCCCCAACGACCACCAGGAGCCCTTTTTAAAGCAAGCAATTGGCACTGTACTGACGACACCCGACGCAAAAATAGTGATAGGGGCGACTTCAATCTGGTACCCAACGCTTTGCTGGACTGATCACCCCAACGGATTGGGTTTACTGGGGCATTCTCTTCACAGGGTACTCGTTGGCTATCAGACGCAAGACTGGTAGATGCCTGGAGAGAGTTACACCCCACCACACAGTCATATTCATTTTTCTCAGCCGCGCACCAATCGTATGCTAGAATTGACGATTTCTTAGTCTCAGCCTCACTGCTTCCATTGGTGACACAAACAGAGATCGAGGTGGCCTCTACCTCAGACCATGCTCCCATTCATCTTACACTTAATTTGCCATCGCGTAATCCGAGATGCAAAATGTGGCGCCTTAATCCCAAACTGCTATCCTATGACCCAGCTGTCAAAGAAGTAGGGAAGGCCATCACAGATTACCTAGCGGTGAACGATGACACACACACAAAAATAGAGATATTATGGGACAAACTTAAGGCAGTGGTGCACGGAACATATATTGCCATATCGGGCGACTTAACAGGGAACGCATGGCGAAGCAGGCAGAGTTGGAGACAGCAGGGAGAGATTTGTGGACAACACATAGGACGACAGGTTCACATCGCATTAGACGACAACTGACTATTGCCCGAAAACAACTTGCAGCCCTTGATATGGACACAGCGGTGCACGCTTTATTCCGCATACGACAGAAGTATTACGCTGGAGGGGATAAAGCTGGGAAACTATTGGCCCATAGGTTGCGAGCTCAAGCCCACTCCTGTCATATACATAGCTTGATAGGCCATGACCGGAAACTTAAAACCCCAGATGAGGACATAGCCGCTGAATTTGGCCATTTCTATGCCCATTTATATGGGAATGACAAACTTCTCACCAAGGATGGCTCCACATATGTAGCACAAATGCCACTGACCACTCTCGCAGAACACATAGCAGCTCCATTAGAAACAGACATAACGGAACGCGAAGTCCACGAGGCGATCGGGAGAGTGAAGCTGGAGAAGGCCCCCGGGCAAGATGGGTATATAGCAGCCTTTTATAAGCAGACATATAAGTAATTCCTAAACACCGCCACCAACCCCTCACACACGCCCGCCAGGAAAAGATGGGAGGCAGAATGTGAACGCCCCATTCACAGAAAAGGAATAAACAGATATTTTACACCGAGCGAGCACATCAGCTATTAGTGCATCTGGTAAAGATACACTAATAAAAACTGTCCACTACTGCTATTATACCCCAGCCCGTCTAGCTCAGTGGCAGAGGGGGAACAATGGCCAACGTTGGCGCCATTGCAATCAGTCCGGCACGCGTGTCCACTTGCTGTGGCACTGCCCCAAACTCCACCGCTATTGGATGGATGTCTTACCAGATATTGACCAAATGTTTCACACTGAGATGCCCCACTTCCCCAGCTACATTTTATTAGGTCTACCCAATGTTCAAACATATCCACTTCATTCCACAAGGGGGAAGGCCGTCACCCTGGCACTTTGCGCAGCGAAGCAGGTTCTGTTGTCTAAGTGGGGCACAGACACTGTTCCAACACACACAGACAGGCTGCATAAGCTTTGGGACCTATTGGGCATGGAAAAGTTAACGGCTGTAATTACTCACACTTTACCTAAATTTGAGAAAACATGGGGAACATGTATCAAACACCTTTCCGACATCTATTGCAAACTCACCTGCCCAATATATCTACAAGTCCTTCGTCTCACGTCCACAGCTCAAACTGATGATTAGGTTGTTACCACAAATGGAAGCTGAAAAGATCTAACAGCGTTATCTAGAAGTGCATGTTTTGTTTTGTTCTTTCCCACATGTTGACCCCCCCCCTCTTCTCTTTTTCCCTATTACCCCTCTTGTTTTATGCTTCCTCGCCGGCCATTGGATGTAGGCAACGGCTGCTGTACTTTTTTCTCAAAATAATAAAAAATGATCCAATCCTAAAATATATGCACCTGAATAGACGAGTATGTGTATGCCACACAAAGATCAAGTTACAGTGGCCAATTTTATGACCAATATCCACCTTAATTCTTACAATAGTTTGTAGACGATGTTCCCTATTTTCACAATTAGTAGCCTACAGAGCGCACAAAAGACTGCTCTGGAGCTAGTGGGGCAGATCTGCAGAAGGATTTCTATTTATAAGCTTTGGAAAACCTTATGTTCGCTCCAAGGGGTCAAACATAATTCAAAGTTACCTGCTTACTCTTTACATGCCCTCTTCGTCCAGTCCTCCACTCCTTTATATCATAACTCAAGCCAAAAGATATCCATCATAACACACACTGTGTTCAAGGGAATAGTCTCCTTTAAAATGGTCACTGAGAGCAAATAGCTTTAGAGTTACAGGTCAACTACTATGGAGAAATCCATCTCTGACAACAGGCACATACATAGCTTATAAGTACCTACTTAACAACTTATTTATGTAAGCATTACTTGCCTATTTCTGTTATGTCTTTTACGCAAAATACTCTACTTCTCAACATAGTTGGACCCGCAGGAGTATGCTTTATGAATGCTCTCACTTTCTATGTAGTCAGGACCAGCAAACGAAACGGGTATAATGAGACAGAATTGTGTGCCTCAATATTGAGAGTGAAACCCAGCGAGGTGCTCTCTTCCAAGACACGGTAGTGAAACCTCTCAGGAGAACAGGGCAGGACAAGCTGATAGCATACAATAACAATCATTTGCAATGCAATAGGTCTCGTAATTGCGAGATTTTGAGCTATTGGCATTGTAAATGACAATGCCTTTTATTTATGTGTTTAAAAAACCTACAATAATAAAAGGCATTGTCATTTACAATACCGATTTTATAAAAATGCGAGACCTGTTGTATTGCAAATGCTTGTTTTCAAGTGCCCCATAAAGCATTTTCACGCTAATAGAGGCCACGCCCCTTTGTTTGGATGAGGGGCGTCTAAAGAAAGGTCCGCTGCCGCTGTTAAAGGAAGGGTCGCTGTGATCTGTACTGGGAATATTTTCCGAGCTATGGAGTTGCAGAAATGTTTTGCAAATACGAAAAAAAAATCTGATTGAACTGCATGTAACTTTTCTGGTTACTTATTTTAGATTCTAAAATGTGCTTCTGGGTAAAAAAACATTACATGGATTGGGGGGTTGGTTGAAGGTGATCTAATGTGTTATGTAAGTGTCAGTAAAAACATGGGACACCGCATAGTGTCAACTATATTTAAAGATGTACTCCCTGAAAAAACATTAACCCCTTCTGTGCTCATGACGGCCGGGAGCCGTCATGACACACAGTGGGCGTGTGCTCATGACGGCTCCCGGCCGTCATGGCACCCACCCACGGGGGAAGCGCTGGCGCTCCCCCCGTGGGACGCCGATCTAAGTGTTTTCACCGGGGAAGGCAGGGCAAGCCCTTCCCCTGCCTCCCCCCCTCCACGTCATCAATGACGTCAGCGCGCGAGGCGCGCTGACGTCATTGGAGGTTTCCCTTTGTTCCCCGACACGCAGGAAGCCATTTGCTTCCAGCGCGTCGGGGAACAGAGGTAAGTTTTTCCTCTGGGGAGGGGGGGATTTGAGCAAAAGAGGCATCGGGGGAAAGGAAAGGGTTTTCCTTTCCCCTGATGCTTCTTTTGTGCATTCCTGCTGCACGATCGTGCGATCGTGCAGCAGGAATGCCTACTGGACACAGGGATTTTTTTTTTTTTTACTTCTGAATCAATTTACTGTTTGGGGGAGCGGCCCCATTGGACCACCAGCAAGAAATGTGTGGGGAGTGGCCCCTTGGGCAAGGGTCACTCCCCTTCAGGGGTATGTTTTTGGCTGTCTGCCCCATGGGGGGGGGGGGGGCGGCGGGGCGGCAGATCAAGCCTTTTTTTTTTATATCTAGGGCCCACTAGGCCACCAGGGATTTTTTTTTTGGCAAGTAACCCCTTGGGCAAGGGTCGCTCTCCTTTGCGGGCTCTCTCTCCCCATATTTGGCGAACTAGACCACCAGGGATTTTTGTGGGGAGCGGCCCCTTAGGCAAGGGTCGCTCCCCTTAGGGGGCATTAGTTATTGGCTTTGTCTGCCCCCCCTGGGGGGGGCATATTTATAATTATTTATAAATAAATTGGCCCACTGGACCACCAGCAAGCAATGTGTGGGGAGTGGCCCCTTGGGCAAGGGTCACTCCCCTTCGGGGGTATGCTTTTGGCTGTCAGCCCCCATTGGGGGGGGGGGGGGGCAGATCAAGCCTTTTTTTAAAATCTAGGGCCCACTAGGCCACCAGGGATTTTTTTTGGGAGAGTGACCCCTTGGGCAAGGGTCGCTCTCCTTTGGGGGCTGTCTCTCCCCATATTTGGCCCACTTGACCACCAGGGATTTTTGTGGGGAGTGGCCCCTTGGGCAAGGGTCGCTTCCCTATGGGGGCAATGTTTTTTGGCTGTATCTGCCCCTCTGGGGGGCAAATTTCGCCATTTTTTTAAAGTGGCCCACTGGACCACCAGGGAATACTTTGTGGGGAGTGGCCCCTTGGGCAAGGGTCACTCCCCTTCGGGGGCTATGTTTTTGGCTGTCTGCCCCTATGGGGGGGGGGGGCAGATCTCACCTTTTTTTTAAATCTAGGGCCCACTAGGCCACCACGGATTTGTTTGTGGGGAGTGGCCCCTTGAGCAAGGATCGCTCCCCTTTAAGGGAGGATGATTGTGGCCATTTCTGTCCTCTTTGGGTGGCAGATCAGCAGTATGTTTTTAAGGCCCATCTGCCCCCATGGGGGGCAGAAGCCACTAGACAACAGGGGTTTTTAAATTTTTGTGTTGGTGAGTGGCCTCAAGGGCAAGTGTTGCTCCCCTTTACAGGGGTGAATATTTTATTTATACTCTTAGGCTCACCTACCCCTTAGCTTAGCTTGTGGATTGTGTGTGGACTGGTGCATTATTTGAATATGTGATTGTAATGTTTTTTTTTCTCCTTTTTAATCTAGTGTAAAGCTTTTGATTCCTGTTTGCGGTTTGGGCAGTGGTTGTTCTGCAGTTTTGCGTAATTTACTTGGTAAGAAAAACATTTTTGTTGTGTTTACTGCAAATGAGTATTGTCATGCATGAATGAATTTTTTTGTAAGTGGTGTCATAATGGCAGCATATTTGTTACTGTTCGGAGCATGAAATTTTTTGCGATGTGTTTTGCATTGTCTTATGTGTAATTTCTTTTTCTTTTTAGTGGGATATTGTTGATCCTTACTGTGTCTGTGCAGAGTAGGTGGTGGTGAGTCTAGCTGCTTCTGTCAAGTGAGTGGTATAGTGTTGGAGTATATAGGTCTTTGTGATAAAGCTACATTTTGTTTATTTCTTTTTTTACAAAGGGTTTGTTGTTGTTGACTTGTTTGACAAGTTACCTTTTTTAGTAAGCATTATGGCTAGCCGTAGAATGACTGCTCAGCAGGTGGTTGGTATGCTTCTTGAATCTTCCTCTAAGCAGGATTATGATACTGACAGTGTGTCTGAGGGAGAGGAGGGAGGGGAAGATTCAGGCAGTGAGTTTTCTCTCCACATGGAATCATCGGATGATGAAGGTACTCTCAGTGCGGATGAAGCTACTCTCGGTGTGGATGAAGCTACTCTCAGTGCGGATGAAGTGCCTGTTTTAGAGGAGGACACTGCTGTGCCAATGGTGCAAGAGGCATCTGGATTGCAGCCTGAGGCTGCTAGGCTTCCTACTGGAAGTGCTGGACTCTGGGTTGATCCAAACATGGTTCAGCCGGTGTTGCCTGCCTTTAGTGGTGATGCAGGGTGCAGAGTGGATTGTGAAAATTTTTTGCCTATACAGTTTTTTCAGTTGTTTATGGATGATGTATTTTTGGGTGAGATTGTTGAGCAGACTAATTTGTATGCTGAACAGTTTTTGAGGGACAACAGTGCCAGACTTAGGCCCCACTCTAGAGCTACCCGGTGGACTCCCACAAATCTGGAAGAGATGAAGAAGTTTTTGGGTTTGACTTTATTGATGGGTTTGATAAGGAAGCCGTCCATGGCTTCATATTGGTCTACCAGTCCCTTGATGGCAACGGCCATATTTCCTGCAATTATGACTCGTGATCGGTATTTACTTTTGCTTCGGAAGCTGCATTTTGTTGATAATGCTTTGGCGTTGCCACGAGATCACCCTGACTGTGACCGTCTTTTTAAGATTCGGCCTGTTCTTGATCACTTTGTAGATCGATTTTCAGAGATCTATACTCCAGGGAAAGAAATATCTATTGATGAGTCTTTGGTCCTGTTCAAGGGCCATTTGGTTTTTAGGCAGTACATTCCTAGCAAGAGGGCACGTTATGGAATTAAGCTGTATATGTTGTCTGAGAGTAGGACAGGATATGTTTTTAATTTCCGTGTGTACACTGGTAGGGATTTCACTATTGACCCCCCTGGTTGTCCGTCCACTTTTGGAGTTTCAGAGAAAATTGTGTGGGATCTTGCTAGAGGACTGTTTAACAGAGGCCACCATTTGTACCTTGATAACTTCTACACTGCTGTGCAATTGTTTAAGGAATTGTTCAAAGTGGACACTTTTGCTTGTGGCACAATCCGCTCTAACCGTAAAGGTTATCCAAAAGAGCTTGTTTGCAAAAAAACTTCAGAGGGGACAGTGCAGTTCCTTGCGTAGTGATGAACTACTAGCTGTGAAATTTGTGGACAGGAGGGATGTGTACATGCTGACTACCATCCATGATGAGAGTACTTCAGCTGTGGCTGTTTGGGGTCAGATTGCTGAAGTGCGCAAACCTGTGTGCATTTTAGACTACAATAAGCACATGGGTGGTGTTGATAGAGTAGATCAGAGGTTGGAACCTTACACTGCTATTCGTAAGGCTTACATTTGGTATAAGAAGTTGGCCATCCGTCTCTTCAATTTAGCAACTTTCAATGCTTTTGTTGTGTTCAAGGAGTGCACTCCTGTGTCAAAGATGACTTTTGCTCAGTTTCAGGAGTCTGTGATAGGCAGCCTTGTTGTTGTGGAACAGGCAAGTGTTCCTAGAGTTGGCGTGGTGGAGGATGTGGCTAGATTGAAAGATCACCACTTTCCTGATTTAATTCCTCCCACGCCCAAAAAAATCAATCCCTGTAAGAGATGTAGAGTCTGCTTGCGAAGAGGTGTGCGGAAGGAGAGTCGTATGCACTGTGCCGATTGTCCTTCTAATCCTGGGCTGTGTGTGCCCACATGTTTCAGATTGTATCACACTCAAGAGTTTTTGGGAGCAACCATGAGTCTAATAGTGTACTGCCTGGTCTGTATGGTTTTATATAGTTGTTCAGTTTAACGTTTGGCAATAGAATGATGTCTTTAGTTACTGCTGTTGTTTTTGTAGTTATAGTTTTGTATTTAGTAGCAATTTGTTTGTGTTTTCTTTCTTGTTTAAAAAAAAGTTATGACGGTGTGCGTGGACTGGCGCTTGGCTGGCGGTGTGCGTGGACTGGCGCTTGGCTGGCGGTGTGCGTGGACTGGAGCTTGGCTGGCGGTGTGCGTGGATTGGCGCTTGGCTGGCGGTGTGTGGATTGGCGCTTGGCTGACGGTGTGCGTGGATTGGCGCTTGGCTGGCGGTGTGCGTGGATTGGCGCTTGGCTGGCGGTGTGCGTGGACTGGCGCTTGGCTGGCGTGCGTGGATTGGCGCTTGGCTGGCGGTGTGCGTGGACTGGCGCGTTGGCTGGTGGTGTGCGTGGATTGGCGCTTGGCTGGTGGTGTGCGTGGATTGGCGCTTGGCTGGCGTGCGTGGATTGGCGCTTGGCTGGCGGAGTGCGTGGACGGGCGCTTGGCTAGCAGTGTGTGAGTAGTGACTTGCTGCTGGTCACTACACACACTGCTAGCTAAACGCCACTCCACGCAATCCGTGAGCTGGGGTGGTTACTGTGTCAGGAATGTGGGCGTGTGAAAGTGATGGGCCCTTGAATGGCGCTGTCTGCTGGTGTGAGTGTTGAAATGTGCTGGGCCCGCGGTTGGCGGTGTGAATGGTTTTGTATGTGTCACACGTATGAAAGGTGTATGAATGGCCTGTAAAGCGGTTGGTGCCTTGTCGTGGCTTTACAGCTCACGAGCTGTGAGTCAATGGTTCAGTTTCTCGTCCTTTCAATTATTAACAGTGCATTTCATTTTTGTGAAATCTCTGGTTAATACAACTGTATATACTGAACCATCACTCACCCTCGTGCCAAATCCAACCAGTATGTCTGTGCGCTTGAAGAATAGGTGGTTTTGCATAAATATTTGTCTTTTCTGTCTTTCTCAAGCAGGGTGTACCTTGTCCCTTTTTGTGAGTGTTATAATGTGTTGGTTTCGTGCCTGGTGGTGTGAATGGCCTGTAAAGCGGTTGGTGCCTTGCCGTGGCTTTACAGCTCACGAGCTGCGAGTCACTGGTTCAGTTTTTTGTCCTTTTAATTATTGACAGTGAATTTCATTTTGTGAAATCTCTTGTTAATAAAAATTTATATACTGAACCATCACTCGCCCTCGTGCAAAATCCAACCAGTATGTGTGTGTGCTTGAGGAATAGATGGCTGTGCAGTAATCTTTGTCTTTTTAGTCTCTCTGCCAAGGTGTACATTCCATCTAAGAATAACCTAGCAACTGTAGATATTGTCGTAAACTAAACACCCATGGCAGTACATGGTGATTTCTCTTTTGTGGATACCAACACGTTTTCTTACCCACAATGTCCTGCAAACCTCAAAATGTCTGTCACATTTTCCTTGCATTAGTGTGCAAAAATGTTCATGCTGCACAAAGAAACATCAAATTTCCTACCCCCGCCTTTCTCCAAGTATCCCAATAGAAATGGTACCTCACTCGCGTGGGAGGCCCAAGTACCCTCGACAGGCAAGGGCCCAAAACGTAGTGAGGCGACAACAAATTTGCCTATCACAAAACAACCTAGTTTTGCAAGGGGGTTCACCAGGGTTTTTGGCCCCGTGCTCGGCGGCCAGCTAGGGAAACTTACCAAACCCACACATTTCTGGAAACTAGACACCCGGGGGAGTCCAGCGAGGTATGGCTTGCGTGGGTCCCCCAACATTCTCCTACCCAGAATCCCCTGCAAACCTCAGATTTCGCTGAAAAAAATCACTTTTTTCTCAGATTTCTGTGTGGGAAAGTTCTGGAATCTGCATGGATCCACAAATTTCCTCCCACCCAGCGTTCCCCCAGGTCTCCCGATAAAAATGGTACCTCACTCGCGTGGGTGGGTGAAGGACCCGCGACAGGCAAAGGCCCAAAACCTATTGAGGCGACATCAAAATTACCTATCACAAACCAGCCTGGTTTTGCAAGGGGGGTTCCATGAGTTTTTGGCCCTGGGCTCGGTGGCCAGCTAGGGAAACCTACCAAACCCACACATTTCTGGAAACTAGACACCCGGGGGAGTCCAGCGAGGTATGGCTTGCGTGGGTCCCCCAACATTCTCCTACCCAGAATCCCCTGCAAACCTCAAATTTCGCTGACAAAATCACTTTTTCTCAAATTTCTGTGTGGGAAAGTTCTGGAATCTGCGTGGATCCACAAATTTCCTCCCACCCAGCGTTCCCCAGGTCTCCCGATAAAAATGGTACCTCACTCACGTGGGTGGGTGAAGGACCCGCGACAGGCAAGGGCCCAAAACCTATTGAGGCGACATCAAAATTACCTATCACAAACCAACCTGGTTTTGCAATGGTACCTCACTTGTGTGGGTAGGCATAGTGGCTGCAACAGGAAATGGCCCAAATCGTACTGTGGAGACTTCAAAATTACCTATAAGAAAACTACCTGGTTTGGGGGGGCACCTGAGATTTTGGCCCCGGGCTCGGCGGCCATCTTGGGAAAGTACCAAACCCAAACATTTCTGAAAACTAGACACCCGGGGGAGTCCAATGGGGTATGGCTTGCGTGGATCCCCCAACGTTTTCCTACCCAGAATGCCAGGCAAACCTCAAATTTAGCTGAAAAAAACCACATTTCCACATTTTTAGGTCTCGGCCTGCACCAGCGCTTGCGCTGGTCTGGCCGAGAGTTTTAGTAAGCGGGTTTTGGAAGTGCAAACACTGGCTTTCGGCTGGCGACCAGCTTGAGTTCACGATGGCGTGCACGCGCAGCTGGCATCTGGGTTTCCTATCTCTTCCTCATTTCCTCGTCATGGCTCATTAACTCTCTGGACTCTGATGTTTCAATCGCAGCAGCAGCTCACATTACCAACTGAGGGCCCTGGACTACAGTCACATGAAAAACAACAGCGATTAGCATTGAAATGCAAGCTTTTTTTTGTCTAGGTAGAAATATTGCTTCGGTGGGTTGATTTCACCTTATATCGCTATTTGTTTTATATTGGGAGTCACAACATAATTACCAGTATTTTTGTCTCTCTCTGTTTTTAAAAAAAATATTTATTCGCACAAAGCTATATTTAAGGTTACTTTTTCAGCGTCACTTCTTCACTCTATTTAAACTCCACACCCCCCACTCTTATTGTCTCTCTCCTTCTCACTCTCTCTCCTCTCTAATTCTCTCTCTACTTAATCAACTCTCCCCTCTCTATCTTTTTTAGCCTTTCATTCTCTCTCACCCCTTTATCTGTTTCTCTTTCAAACTCCTTCATTCACTCTCTCTCCCCTTCTTTCTCTCTCTCTATCCCGCTCCACTCTTTATTCTATGTACACCCTTTCTCTCTCTTTCTCTCTCACCACCCTCTCTAATTGGGCATTATATCTTCACTCTATCTCTCACTCGGCAACACCACAGCATCAATCAGAGCCAGCACAGCATCAATCAGAGCCAGCACAGCATCACTCAGCACCAACACAACATCTCTCAACGCCATCACAGCATCACTCAGTGCAACCACAGCATCACTCAGGGCAACCACAGCATCACTCAGCACAACCACAGCATCACTCAGCGCCACCACAGCATCACTCCGCGCCACCACAGCATCACTCCGCGCCACCACAGCATCACTCCGCGCCACCACAGCATCACTCCGCGCCAACACAGCATCACTCCGCGCCACAACAGCATCACTCCGGGCCACCACAGCATCACTCCGCGCCACCACAGCATCACTCCGCGCCACCACAGCATCACTCCGCGCCACCACAGCATCACTCCCATCACTCCGCGCCACCACAGCATCACTCCGCGCCACCACAGCATCACTCCCATCACTCCGCGCTACCACAGCATCACTCCGCGCCACCACAGCATCACTCCGCGTCACCACAGCATCACTCCGCGTCACCACAGCATCACTCAGCACCACCATAGATTTACTCAGCGACACCACATCATCACTCAGGGCCAACACTGCATCACTCAGCACCACCACAGGATGACTCGGCACCACCACAGCATCGCTCAGCGCCGCCACAGCATCGCTCAGCGCCGCCACTGCATCGCTCAGCGCCGCCACTGCATCGCTCAGCACCGCCACTGCATCGCTCAGCACCGCCACTGCATCGCTCAGCACCGCCACTGCATCGCTCAGCACCGACACTGCATCGCTCAGCACCGCCACTGCATCGCTCAGCACCGCCACCACTGCATCGCTCAGCACCGCCACCACTGCATCGCTCAGCACCGCCACCCACTGCATCGCTCAGCACCGCCACCACTGCATCGCTCAGCACCGCCACCACTGCATCGCTCAGCGCCGCCACCACTGCATCACTCAGCGCCAAGACAATATCACTCAGCACCAAGACAATATCACTCAGCACCACCACAGCATCACTCAGCGCCAAGACAATATCACTCAGCACCACCACAGCATCACTCAGCGCCAAGACAATATCACTCAGCACCACAGCAGTATCATTCAGCATCACCTCAGCATCGTCTCCGCAACAGTCACCACCACCACCACTACCACCTCAGCATCACTCAGCACCACCTCAGCCTGCTCTCGGAATCTGGCATCGGTTGATTCTCCCCTAGCGTCTGGCCGCTGCTAGTGTTATAATACAGGTACTAGTTCCCAACCTTCACCCTCCGATTGTTTATGCCCCCTCAAAAAAAAGCTTTAACAAACCACCATTGCCAGCATTGCAAGAACAAAAGAAAACTGAGAATTTTTATTGTAAATACTTTTTTAATATGGTCGTTCAGTTTTACATAATGCCTTCTTGGTCATATATAAAGTAACAAAAATGCTTCTGACACTTTTTTATTATAACTTTTCAGCATGCCGCACAGCAGCCACACTTCTCTACAGCACAGCTTGAAGACATTGGCAAAGTCAATAGCTCTGGCTAAACACTTATAAGGCCCCAAAGGCGAGACCTATTGACTATGCCAATGCTTGTTTGAATGGAATCACCGTGCCGGCACAAATGTCCTACCCCACAGCGTTCTCCTTAGTGTCCCGAGTAAAATGATACCTCACTTGTGTGGCTGTCCAATGCAGAATTGGCTAAAAACGTATTTTAAAAAAAATGTAGCGCTTAGAATTCTCGGTGCTATACCCTTATTCCCTATGTTTTGGGCTCTTTCCAGTCACAGGCCCTTGCCCCATCCACACAAGAAAGGTATCATTTTACTCGGGAGACTCAGGGGAACGCTGTGGGGGAGGACATTTGTGCAGGCACGGTGATTCCACGCAAAACAATGTTGAAAATGTGGTTTTTTGCAGCTAAATTTAAGGTTTGCCTGGCATTCTGGGTAGGAAAACGTTGGGGGATCCACGCAAGCCATACCTCACTTGACTCCCCCGGGTGTCTAGTTTTCAGAAGTCTTTGGGTTTGGTACTTTCCCAAGGTGGCCGCCGAGCCCGGGGCCAAAATCTCAGGTGCCCCACCCCCCCCAACCAGGTAGTTTTCTTATAGGTAATTTTGAAGTCTCCACAGTACGATTTGGGCCATTTCCTGTTGCAGCCACTATGCCTACCCACACAAGTGAGGTACCATTTTTATCGGGAGACCTTGGGGAACGCTGGGCGGGAGGAAATTTGTGGATCCACGCAGATTCCAGAACTTTCCCACACAGAAATTTGAGAAAAAAGTGATTTTTTCAGCAAAATTTGAGGTTTGCAGGGGATTCTGGGTAGGAGAATGTTGGGGGACCAACGCAAGCCATACCTCGCTGGACTCCCCCGGGTGTCTAGTTTCCAGAAATGTGTGGGTTTGGTAGGTTTCCCTAGATGGCCGCCGAGCCCAGGGCCAAAAACTCATGGGACCCCCCTTGCAAAACCAGGTTGGTTTTTGATAGGTAATTTTGATGTTGCCTCAATAGGTTTTGGGCCCTTGCCTGTCGCGGGTCCTTGACCCACCCACGCAAGTGAGGTACCATTTTTATCGGGAGACTTGGGGGAACGCTGGGTGGGAGGAAATTTGTGGATCCACGCAGATTCCAAACTTTCCACCACAGACATGTGAGGAAAATGTGTTTGTTTTGACGAATTTTTAGGTTTGCAAGGGATTCTGGGTAACAGAACCTGGTGAGAGCCAGACAAGTCACCCCATCCTGGATTCCCCTGGGTGTCTAGTTTTCAAAAATGTATAGGTTTGCTAGGTTTCCCTAGGTGCCGGCAGAGCTAGGGTTCAAAAACTACAACTAGGCACTTTGCCAAAAAAGGGTCATTTTTCACTTAGAAATTGTTGAGTGTCCACGTTGCGTTTTGCGCCGTTTCCTGTTGAGGGCACTAGGCCTACCCACGCAAGTGAGGTACCATTTTTCTCGGAAGACTTTGGGGAACGCGGGGTGGGTGGAAATTTGTGGATCCACGCAGATTCCAGAACTTTCCACCACAGAAATGTGAAGGAAATGTGTTTTTTTTGACACTTTTTTAGGTTTGCAAAGGATTCTGGGTAACAGAACCTGGTGAGAGCCAGACAAGTCACCCCATCCTGGATTCCCCTGGGTGTCTAGTTTTAAAAAATGTATAGGTTTGCTAGGTTTCCCTAGGTGCCGGCAGAGCTAGGGTTCAAAAACTACAGCTAGGTACTTAGCCAAAAAAAGAGTCATTTTTCACTGTGAAATTGTGGTGTGTCCACGTTGCGTTTTGCGCCGTTTCCTGTCGCGGGCACTAGGCCTACCCACGCAAGTGAGGTACCATTTTTCTCTGAAGACTTTGGGGAACGCGGGGTGGGTGGAAATTTGTGGATCCACGTAGATTCCAGAACTTTCCACCACAGAAATGTGAGGAAAATGTGTTTATTTTGACAATTTTTTAGGTTTGCAAAGGATTCTGGGTAACAGAACCTGGTGAGAGCCAGACAAGTCACCCCATCCTGGATTCCCCTGGGTGTCTAGTTTTCAAAAATGTATAGGTATGCTAGGGTTCCCTAGGTGGTAGCAGAGCTAGGGTTCAAAAACTACAGCTAGGTACTTTGCCAAAAAAGGGTTATTTCTCACTGTGAAATTGTGGTGTGTCCACGTTGCGTTTTGCGCTGTTTCCTGTCGCGGGCACTAGGCCTACCCACGCAAGTGAGGTACCATTTTTCTCGGAAGACTTTGGGGAACGCGGGGTGGGTGGAAATTTGTGTATCCACGCAGATTTAGAACTTTCCACCACAGAAATGTGAGGAAAATGTGTTTTTTGGGACAATTTTTTAGGTTTGCAAAGGATTCTGGGTAACAGAACCTGGTGAGAGCCAGACAAGTCACCCCATCCTGGATTCCCCTCTGTGTCTAGTTTTAAAAAATGTATAGGTTTGCTAGGTTTCCCTAGGTGCCGGCAGAGCTAGGGTTCAAAAACTACAGCTAGGTACTTTGCTAAAAAAGGGTCATTTTTCAATGTGAAATTGTGGTGTCTCCACGTTGCGTTTTGCGCCGTTTCCTGTCCGGGCACTAGGCCTACCCACGCAAGTGAGGTACCATTTTTCTCTGAAGACTTTGGGGAACGCGGGGTGGGTGGAAATTTGTGGATCCACGCAGATTCCAGAACTTTCCACCACAGAAATGTGAGGAAAATTTGTTTTTTTGGACACTTTTTAGGTTTGCAAAGGATTCTGGGTAACAGAACCTGGTGAGAGCCAGACAAGTCACCCCATCCTGGATTCCCCTGGGTGTCTAGTTTTCAAAAATGTATAGGTTTGCTAGGTTTCCCTAGGTGCCGGCAGAGCTAAGGTTCAAAAACTACAGCTAGGTACTTTGCCAAAAAAGGGTCATTTTTCACTGTGAAATTATGGTGTGTCCACGTTGCGTTTTGCGCCCTTTCCGGTCGCAGGCACTAGGCCTACCCACGCAAGTGAGGTACCATTTTTCTCGGAAGACTTTGGGGAATGCAGGGTGGGTGGAAATTTGTGGATCCACGCAGATTCCAGAACTTTCCACCACAGAAATGTGAGGAAAATGTGTTTTTTTTGACAATTTGTTAGGTTTGCAAGGGATTCTGGGTAACAGAACCTGGTGGGAGACAGTCAAGTCACCCCATACTGGATTCCCCTGGGTATCTAGTTTTAAAAAATGTATAGGTTTGCTAGGTTTCCCTAGGTGCCGGCAGAGCTAGGGTTAAAAAACTACAGCTAGGCACTTTGCCAAAAAAGGGTCATTTTTCACTGTGAAATTGTGGTGTGTCCACCATGTTGCGTTTTTCGCCATTTCATGTCGCGGGCACTAGGCCTACCCACGCAAGTGAGGTACCATTTTTCTCGGAAGACTTTGGGGAACGCGGGGTGGGTGGAAATTTGTGGATTCACGCAGAATCCAGAACTTTCCACCATAGAAATGTGAGGAAAATGTGGTTTTTTTTTTACAATTTTTTAGGTTTGCAAGGGATTCTCGGTAACAGAACCTGGTGGGAGGCAGTCAAGTCACCCCATCCTGGATTCCCTGGGTGTCTAGTTTTCAAAAATGTATAGGTTTGCTAGGTTTCCCTAGGTGCCGGCAGAGCTAGGGTTCAAAAACTACAGCTAGCCACTTTGCAAAAAAGGGTAATTTTTCATTGTGAAAATGTGGTGTGTTCACGTTGCGTTTTGAGCCGTTTCCTGTTGTGGGCACTATGCCTACCCACACAAGTGAGGTACCATTTTTATCGGGAGACTTAGGGTAATTCAGATTTGTAAAGCAACTGTTATTATCTATTGACTTTCAATGCATTTCTGCCTTCCAAATGAAAGACAATGTGTAAAAAAGAAGTCATTTTGAAAAATGACCGATAATTCTCATGCTAGAATGAGTATTCCCAAATTCGGAAATGTGCAAATATCTACTGTTTCTAAACTCTATATTTTGTTCCCATTTCAGAAATACATAGGTGTATTTCATACCGATTTTTCCATGTATACATTTTCACAGAATAATTGCTATATACCCGGTACATAATAAAAAACCATTGCAAGTAGCTGCTCAGTTTTTGGCTCTGGGTTCGTCGGGTTCTTGGTGAACCTACAAGTCCTATATATCCTCACAACCAGTACGGTCCCGCGGATGTAACGGTATATTGCTTTCAAAGAGCTGCCATAATTAGAAGAAGTTACAGGTGAAAACGTTGACACAAAAGGCTGTTTTTTTCAACTAATTTTCAATTTTTCCTATATTTAACTGTTAGTTTCTATAAAGAAACCTTGAAGGATCTACACAAATGACCCCTTGCTGAATTCAGAATTTTGTCTACTTTACTAAAATGTATAGCCTTCCAGGATCCATGATTGCTTTCATACCCATTTCTACCATTAACTGGAAGGAGGTTGAAAGCACAAAAAATAGCAAAAATAGGCTATGTCCCAGAAAAATGCCAAAACTGTGTAAAAAATTGGGGTTATCTGACAAAAGTCTGTCATTCCCTAAAAGCTGGGAAAATGGTGATTTCAGCCCCATAAACCCTTTTTTAGGTATCGCCTAGCGAATGCAGCGCATGCGCTGCTTCGCCTTGGCGAGACTATTGTTGTCGGTTTTGCTAGCGAAGGGAGACAAACCATGTGCGCGCACGGACAGGCGATGTGCACGCGCATGGCGTCTCCTCTCTGGCTCACACACTCCCACCGCGCGCTTGTTTAAGAGACATGCACGCGTCTGGCGCACGGCGTGATCACATGTCCTGCTCGCTTGTTATTTTATGACTTGTCTTACTTCTACTTGTTTCCGATCACCTTCTTATGGGAGAGGAAGGGTTGATAACATGTACGTATTGATATAGCGCCAACCAATCTAGCGCTGCACATTACAGTGAGGGGTCAGTCGGTATTAGGGGAGAAGATGTGGCGAGGCGACCACCAGAGATGCCAACTTGAGAACCAGTTCCGAGTCTTGTCATCGGGTCAACATCCTGTGATTCTGCCAAATCACTTTTCTTTGTAGTTTTATACAGCGCGAACTCGACCCGAGAGTATTGGAGCACTTTATATGACCACGAATAACATTACACATTCATTTTTTTGCCCAGAATCACAGGATATTATTGAGCTAACGCAGAGACTCGAACGTGGTTAACCAGCAGCTTCAAAATCACCAGCCCTAGCTGTTCCGCCACACCCTCTTTTCTTAGAACCTCTCGGCCTAAAAAACATAATAGGACCTTCGGTAATGTAACTAGTGCTCCTGAAAAACGCTCACATACCTTTGGGTCGAAATCACGCAGCATAAAACTGCAAAAATGACCTTAAGTTTTGGACACACTTACATTAACAAAACTCAGGGACAAAGAGATAGATTCAGAGATTCAGGGAGAGGCCTCAGGAGCCCGACCGACTCGCGCCAGGTCCGCGCTGTAAGCCACAGGGCGTGCACGTGCACCCAGAGACTTTACATTGCTTTTGGGGCATTCCACTGGCTTCTCGGGGAGAGTGGAAAATCACACGATGACAAGAAGGTACACAAAGGGACCGTGGTCTACGGGGTAACATTACTGGACATGCCTGAGGCCAGTAGAGCTGGGGAGACGCTAGGGAGATTACACTACCAACGCTCTCTTTGTCCTGATCCCGTCTGGACTTGCTCAAGAGAGGAATGGCGATCAGGGCAAACAGGTCTCAAGCAGCCGAGGTCACAGCAGCTGAAATATGTTGATTTATTTGTCCAGAGAAGGCAGATAGACTCATAGACATACAATATAAAAATATGATAGAAGTCCAATATAATATCAAAATAATTCGCAAACTCCATAGCACGCTTATCACTTTGGGGCTTTTGTAAGGCGTACGATTAAGAAAGTGCTATGCAAATAACATAATACAAATTATATGAAAAAAGTGGAGTGGAACTGAAGCATTGCTGTAGTCTGCTGGTGAGAAAGGCAATGAATCCAGGATGAATGGCCCAGAGTTATTTATGTTTTGTTTGCTGTCTTTACGAATGTAATTCCATGTACTTCTCATCCACATAAATGGAAGTTTTCTCCTGATGAAGTCTCTTAATGGGCGGGACGATTGAAACATCTAGACTGCAATAAAAATCTCACATTTTTCTGTTATTAGGAGGGTCCTTATCAAATCTGACTGGACCTATCTAACTGCGGACCTCGGATAGGACCTATCTAACCTTTGAGCAAGCGGGGGTTTTATAGATGTTAAATACACCTTAATGATAATCCCTTATACTTTTTTTTATTTATGGTCCTTTCTGAATTACTCTCTAGCTGTTATTTTCCATTCTATGTTCACTTTGTGAATGACTAACCTCTGATTTTCGGCTTTAATTTGGAGCATGATTAATTTGTGATATACCGTGAATTAATTATGGAGTGTAAAAAGTGAATTTTCTTTTATAAATAGTGCTGTTCACCTTATTGTGAGCTATAATTTCTGCACTATGCACAATACTATAGACTAAGACAAGGTAACTCTATCTGAAGTAGTGGACTCCGGGGCCCAACTCAGTAGTATCAATTTAACACCCTGAGAATGATGAAAGGCTGAGTCAGCCCTGATAGAATTGGGATCTGTTAAGTTGCACGCAGGTTCTAAAAGGCAGCAATCAAAGCAATGCACTTTCTCAGTGCCAAGGAAGAATTCCGCCTGTGATGTGTGCTTTCTAAGTGGTCGTTATCTACACATAAGTCAATGAGAGAAGTGGGCAATCCAGAGGGTTGGGCAAACCCCCACCAAGGGCTTTACCACCATGTGATGTAATACTAGGAGGCGATACTCGCCTGGAAGACACTGATGCAACGGGTGAGGGTTCTCCACAGTGTGGTATTATCATCAGGGCTTTAAGTAGGATGAAAAAACTAGGGGGGTCTCTCAAAGGGGCGTGACCGATAGAATTAAGGGCGTGGCTTAAGCTTACAATCTGTGCTTAGCATAGTGTGCCGCCAGTCTGGTATTTTGCTGTTTCTATCATTGCATCCAGATATCCATATCCATAAGTAACATTACACCTACAACAAGCCAGGCCTATTGGCTTTGCCAATGGTTGTTAGTTGCATAAGATAAAATTAGCAACAACTATGGCTTTGTTGTATATAGTATTGAAAATGCTTCCATTTTGAAATGATGAGACTGTGAAAGAACTTTAACGAATCTCTTAGAAGTTACATCAAAGGCAGTAAAAGGTGGTACTACGGCAGAGTTAAGATTTTTTTTATCCTGAGGGTGAGGGCAAAAATGGAGAGCCCGATGGGGACCCGTCTCAGCAGCTGCTTTTTAGAACTGCCGGTGCTGAGTACCGGCAGGACCCAGTCCACTTAAAGCCTTGATTATCATTCCATCATGAGTTCTGCAGGTTGAAAAGAGGGATAGCTCAGCTATTGCCCTTCACTCTTTCCGAGCTGTAAAACTTGGAACCTGGCAACATGTTTAGGTGGGAAATTACCTGGTTTGAGTGGTACAGGGCAGTTATTCGTGGGTTCCTCCTACCCTCCACATTCCATTCGAATTTCTCACTTTGGTGCCCAGGGGCGGGGCTTCCTCACAGAGCCCCCATGAGTCCTTCCTGCAAACCTAGGGTGACCAGACGTCCCGGATTTCCCCGCACGGTCCCGGTTTTTGGAGAAGTGTCCCGGTGTCCCGACACTTTTCTCCAAATTGAAGAAATGTCCCGGTTTTTGGGTAGTGCCTGGGTTACTTAAAGAAATGTCCCGGTTTTTCGGTTGTGTCTCAGTTTAGTATACGCACCGGTGTAAAACAGATGTGCGCATACTTTCTTTTCACTGCTGGAAAAGTTACAGCGTGAGGTCGCATAGGTGATTGTTGTAGCGGAAGGGAAATCCTTAAAGAGAGACATTTTCTCTCTGGATTTCCATTTCTTTTTATGACACAGCAAAAAGCACAAGTTACTAACTTGTGTAACGATATATCTGTAAGAGACAGTAGTTAGTGACAGATTCCTTACCTTAGAATATCCCCAGGCGTCAGGCTGGATCCGGAAAGTTTTTGCGTAGCAGTACCCTTGCGCGTCGGTAGGCGGCGTCGTGCGGCTCCGCGTCCGTCGTCGGTGTCGTGATCGCCGGGATGACGTCGCGGGCAGTACTTAGGCGCCGCCCCTGCGCGCTGACGTCAGTTCTGTACACGACTTTCCGCGCCAGGAACGCAGAGCCATGCAAGAAGCTGACATAGGTGTCTGAAAAATACTAGGGCCCTGAAAGGGATGTCCTTAACCCTAGAAATCAGTTCGCAGAACGGGGAGGATGGGTGGGCGGTAGGAATCTGTCACTAACTACTGTCTCTTACAGATATATCGTTACACAAGTTAGTAACTTGTGCATCTGAAAGAGACACGTTAGTGACAGATTCCTTACCTTAGAATAGATACCCCAGCAATACCAACCCCGGTGGTGGGTCTGCGAACAAAGATCAGACAAGGAAGTCCTGGAGGACAGAACGGCCAAAGAAGCCGTCCCTCCGGACCTGACTGTCAAGGCAGTAATGCTTTGTAAACGTGTGCAGCGAGGCCCACGTAGCTGCCTGACAGATAACCGGCAGCGGAACACCGCGGCCCAAGGCCGTGGTAGCAGCCGTTGCCCTGGTGGAATGGGCACGCAGCCCAACAGGAGGCTCCTTCTTAGCCAAAGAATAGCAGGTCTTGATGCACAAGGTAACCCAGCGGGAGATGGTCCTCTTGTGCACCGCCCGACCTTTTTGGCGCCCACGTAGCCAACAAAGAGCTGGTCATCCACCCGGAAGTGTTTTGTGCGGTCAATATAGAAGGAGAGCGCACGTTTTGGGTCCAGACGGTGGAGCCTCTCTTCCTCTCTGGAAGGATGCGGAGGCAGAAAGAAGGTGGGCAAAGTGATGGTCTGCCCAATGTGGAAAGCAGTAACCACCTTTGGCAAGAAGGACGGACGCGTCCGAAGAACAACCTTGTCTGGATGAACAGACAGAAAGGGAGGTTTGCAAGATAGAGCCTGGAGCTCACTCACCCGCCGAGCGGAGGTGATGGCCACCAGAAAGGCTGTCTTCAGAGTCAGAAGACGAAGAGGACAGTTATGTAGAGGCTCAAAGGGAGCGCACATTAAAAAGGTAAGAACCAAGTTCAAGTCCCACTGAGGCATCACAAACGGAACAGGAGGGAAGAGGTGAGTAATGCCTTTTAAGAACCTGTTAACAACAGGGGACTTGAAAAGGGAGGGCTGATCAGGGAGCCTGAGGAAGGCCGAGATAGCACAAAGATAACCCTTGATGGTACCCAGGGCAGAATCCTGTTGGGCCAGAGAGAGAAGGAACAGAAGGACCTCAGAAAGAGGGGCAGAAAGGGGATTCACAGCCTTTGCTGTGCACCATGCCACAAATTTGTTCCACCTGCCGGCGTATACCACCTTAGTGGAGGGACGCCTGGCTGCCAGCATCACATCACAAACTTCGGGAGGCAAGTCGAAAGGAATCAACTGCCGCCGCTCAATCTCCACGCAAGCAGGTGTAGACTGGACAGGTTCGGGTGGAGGACCGTCCCCTGCTGCTGCGACAGAAGATCCTCCCGAAGAGGCAGACGGATCGGGGATCTACGCTCATATTGAGTAGCTCGGGATACCAAACTCTTCGAGCCCAGTCCGGAGCCACAAGAATGACTTGGGCCCGGTCGTGCCGAATCTTCTTCAACACTCTGGGTAGAAGTGGTATAGGCGGAAAGGCGTACAACAGACCGCAACTCCACTCGTGACGAAAAGCGTCGCCGAGCGAGTGCCGCCTTGGAAATTCCAACGCGCAGAACTGATGACATTGCGCGTTCTCTTCGGTGGCGAATAGATCTAACCAAGGCTCTCCCCACTGTAGAAAGAGTCCTTGCGCCACTTCCGAGTGAAGACGCCATTCGTGATCCATCATGCACCTGCGGCTGAGTTCGTCCGCCCTGGCGTTCAGGGAACCTGCCAGGTGTTGAACCATCAGGAACATGCCCTGATGTTCCAGCCATGTCCAGAGGTGCAGAGCCTCCTGACAAAGGGTCCAAGACCCCACCCCGCCCTGTTTGTTGCAGTACCACATGGCGGTGGTGTTGTCTGTGAACACCTGCACTACCTTCCCCTTGACAGAGGGAAGGAATGCCTTGAGTGCAAGTCGGATCGCCCGGAGCTCCAGAAGGTTGATATGGAGCCGGGACTCCGCCGGAGACCAGAGGCCTCTGATCTCCGCCTCTCCCATGTGACCGCCCCATCCCAGAAGGGACGCGTCCGTCACAACTGTATGCTCTGGCTGGGGAAGGGAGAGGGATCTGCCCATGACCCATTGCCGGTTCGAGAGCCACCAATGCAACTGTTTTGCAGTCCCCTCCGAGATCTGGACGTGATCGGACAGGTTGCCCTGGTGCTGCGCCCACTGGAACTTCAGGTCCCACTGCAGAGCCCGCATATGCCATCTGGCATGATTGACCAGCAGGAAGCAGGAGGCCATGAGGCCCAGCAGCCTCAGGGTCATCCGTACCGAAACCCAGGATAAAGGCTGAAAGATCGGAATCATAGCCTGAATATCCCGGACTCGCCGTTCGGGAGGATAGGCCCGAAACTGCGTCGTGTCCAGAACTGCTCCGATGAAAAGGAGCTGTGGAGAAGGAATCAGATGCGACTTCGGCACATTGATGGAGAACCCCAGCGAGGGCAGGAGTTCGGCCGTAGTCTGGAGGTGGTAGACGACTGCCAGGGACGAGCCCGCCTTCAGCAGCCAGTCGTCGAGGTAGGGGAAGACTGAAACCCCTGCCCGGCGCAGATGAGCTGCGACCACCGCCATCACTTTCGTGAATATCCGAGGGGCACTGGTAAGGCCAAAGGGGAGCACGGTGAACTGAAATGCTCGGGCCTACCGTGAACCGAAGGTAACGCCGGTGGGCCGGCAGGACAGGGATGTGGAAATATGCGTCCTGCAAGTCCAACGCTACCAACCAGTCTCCAGGGTCGAGGGCAGTCAAGACCTGAGCTAGGGTGAGCATCTTGAACTTCTCCTTCCGGAGGAAGCGATTGACGTTCCGGAGGTCCAAGATAGGACGCATGTCCTCCTTGTCCTTTTTGGGCACCAGGAAGTAGTGGGAGTAGCAACCACGCCCTACTTCTGGGGTCGGAACATGCTCGATGGCCCTCTTGGCCAAGAGGGCCGTGACTTCCTTCTGCAGAAGTACCAAGTGATCCCCTGACATGCGGTGGAATTGAGGTGGCATGGCTGGGGGTGGTCTCGAAGGGGAGGGAGTAGCCCCTTCGGACGATGTCCAAGACCCACCTGTCCGAGGTGATGGTACGCCAGAGGGGAAGGTGATGGCGGACCCTGCCCCCTACTGGCGTGCTGTGCACCTGAAAGGAGGGACTAGGAGGGCTTGGAGGCCGCGGACGGGTTGGAGGTGGTGGCCTGACCCGCACGCTGGTTGCCCGATCCGCCACGGCGGAATCCACGTCCTCGGCCACGCGAAGACGCCTGCTGCGCGGGCCGGTGGCTGGGCTGCTGACGTGAAGGGGCGCCCCTACCGTGGCCACGATAGGGGCGAAAAGCAGAAGTCAGCGGAGGGCGTGTAGCAGAAAGGCCCAGGGACTTGGCAGTAGCCCGTGAGTCCTTAAAGCGCTCCAACGCATGGTCTGCTTTGGACCCAAAAAGACCGACTCCATCAAAGGGCATGTCCATGAGAGTATTCTGGACATCCCCTGAAAAACCAGTGGTTCTCAGCCAGGCGTGGCGTCGCAGCGCCACCGTCGTTGCAATAGACCTGCCCAGCGAGTCGGCGGTATCAAGGCCACATCGTATCGTGTATTTGGCCGCATCCCTTCCTTCCGCAATGGCGCGGGAAAGCAGTGTCTGGACCTCCTCAGAACACTGGGGCAAAACATTCGCCACCGAATCCCACAAGGAGTGGGTATATCGGCCCAAAAGACAAGCGGTGTTGATGGACCGCAAGCCAGCACTGGAGGAAGAAAACCCTTCTTCCCAAATTGATCCAGGCGTTTGGATTCCCTATCCGGAGGGGCGGTAGGGAAGGCGGTTTGGGAAGCGGAGGCTTGGACAACCAAGCTCTCAGGAGTGGGGTGGACAGAGAGAAACAGGGGGTCGCCCGGAGCCGGGCGATGGCGTCGGGACACGTTCCTATCCACAGGAGCCCCTGTGTTGGGCTTGGACCAGGCGCCCAAAAGAACGTCAGTGAGGGCGTCGTTAAACGGCAGCACAGTCTCCGTAGAGGAGGCTGCCGGCTGAAGCACCTCTGTCAAGATATTAGTCTTGACCGCCACAGTAGGGAGTTGGAGACGTAAGGCCCCAGCCGCCCTACGCAACACCGTTGCAAAATTGGCTCCCTCCTCCGTAGCCACGGGAGGAGACAGCATGCCAGTGTCAGGGGAAGTATCTAGACCACTGGCATCCCCTAGACCCTCTGTCCATTCCTCATCGTACTGACACTGTTGTGTCAGAGGGTCATCAGACCCCTCCCAGTCCTCCTGGTCCTCCTCTGGTTCAAAATAAGGAGGAGGGGGGACATTTGGGACCCAAGGTCCCATCGGCGCCGGAACCGGCGTCGAGCGACGTCGGTCCGGGTCCTTGTCCGGAGCCGGAAGGAACTGGGGGACGACGCCGCCCGGAGCCCCAGGCGGCGTCGAGATCGGCACCGGAGACATCGGCGCCGGCGGAGGTGTCGTTAGGTCGACCGGCGTCGATGGGGGTTGTGGAGCCGGGATCGAGGCCGGGGCCGGAGCCGGGATCGAGGCTGGAGGCACGGGCGACGCCGGGGCCGGAGCAGTCGGCGACGCCGGAGCAACCCCATCAGGGCCCGCGGGGCCCGAAGGCGCACCGGAGGGACCTTGAGGCCCGAAGAGGCGGGCCATGGCCGACAGGAATTCCTGTACTTGGGCCGGATCCGCCACCGAACCCGGGAAGGACGGGTATTGCGGGGGCAACTCCACAGGCATGTCCGGGGCCGCGGGGACGGTGCCGGGAGGGGCCTCAGCCGAGTCGCGAGACCGGCGAGGCGAAGTCCTAGAGCGACGATGCTTTTTGGACTTTTTGTGTTTGGACTTACCGGACGAAGAAGACTTCGATGCCGACGACCGGTGGGGACTCCGTGATCGACCCCTGGACCTCTCACGCGACCGGGGCTTGCGCGGAGCCGAATGCCGGGCCTCGAGGAGCTTTCGAGACCGCTCTCGCAAAGCTTTCGGGTTGAGGGCCCGGCAGTCGGAACAAGACTCCGTGTCGTGGCCTCGGCCGAGGCAGAAGAGACACTCCCGATGCGGGTCTGTGATGGACATCATCCGAGCACAGGCGCCGCAACGTTTAAACCCGGGCATCCCTACGACACCTTGAAGTCGATTCGAAGAAAAACAGTGAAAAATTCACCAAAAAAGTTAGTCAAAAAATGACTAGGGCACTGCTCTTCCCGGATCTGCGCTTGCTGGCGCGGAAAAGAAGAACTGACGTCAGCGCGCAGGGGCGGCGCCTAAGTACTGCCCGCGACGTCATCCCGGCGATCACGACGCCGACGACGGACGCGGAGCCGCACGACGCTGCCTACCGACGCGCAAGGGTACTGCTACGCAAAAACTTTCCGGATCCAGCCTGACGCCTGGGGATATTCTAAGGTAAGGAATCTGTCACTAACGTGTCTCTTTCAGATCGTCTTTGCACCAGCCATCAGGACAAAAGTGCCTTTGAACAAGAGTGCCTTTGAACCACCAGTGACCAGCAAGACCCTGCTCTGCTCACAGGAGTCAGAGGTCACCACCTGCAGCAACATCCAGCCAGCCACCTGTGTAACCCTGCTCTGCCCTTTTACGGAGCCTGCAAAATACATCAGAATCAAGCAACTGCCAAAAGTGAAAGGGGCCTGGAGTGGAACCATCCTGCATGACCCTTCCCCAGCCCTAACAGCACCAGGACTATTGCCGTTGCCAATGATTGTTAGTTGCATGAGAGAAATAAGCAACAACTATGGCTTCGTTGTATATAATATTGAAAATGCTTCCGTTCTCAAATGATGAGACTGTGAAAGAACTATAACGAGTCTGTTTGAAGTTACATCAAAGATAGTGAAGGGTGGTACTGCTGCAGAGTTAAGATTGTTTTTTTTTCATCCTGAGGGTGCAGGCAAATATGCAGAGCCCGATAGAGACCCGTCTCAGCACCTTCTTTTTAGAACACCAGCAGGACCCGGCCCACTTAAAGCCCTGGATTCATGACATCCTATGATCTGCCGCCTCAAAAAGCAACAGTGAAACATCCTCTCTTCCCTTCCACTACCATCCTTTGAGCTGTCAATTTGCAATACGTGATCAATCCTAATGTTTTTACTTTGTGTTCTGGTTCTTAAAGGCCTATGATAACTATTAGTCAAATACACGAGTATCAAAATGAGGAAGCAATACTTAAATGATAAACATGAAAACATTTTTAAATGTTCTACTATTCACTCGAGCTGCAGGATAAACAATCTTGCTTGCTGCATTTCTTCTTTACGCAGGGAGACACATGGATACTGTCAATAAGTCCAATGCACACCCTTGATTATACATATAACAAGCATTTGTAATGCAATAGGTCTCGCATTTGCAATACTTTGAGCTATTGGCATTGTAAATGACAATGCCTTTTATTTATGTGTTATTTTTCAAAACAGATAAATAAAAGGCATTGTCATTTACAATGCCAATAGCTTAATCTCTCGCACATGCGAGACCTATTGCATTGCAAATGCTTGTTGATACCATTTGCAGGGAAAAACCCAGACGCTTTCATTTGCAGCCCTTTTTTCCCAATTTTCCCCAAAAAAAACAAAATTTAGCTGTATTTTGGCTAATTTCTGGGTCCCCTCCAGGGGAATCCACAAACCCTGGGTACCTTTAGAATCCCCATGATGTTGGAAGAAAAGGACGCAAATTTGGCGTGGATACCTTATGTGGTCAAAAAGTTACAGGGGCCTAAGCGCGAACTACCCCAAATAGCCAAAAAATGGCTTAGCACAGGGGGGGAAAAGGCCTTGCAGCGAAGGGGTTAAAACAATTCACTACCAAATCCCTTATTCAAAAATGTCACCAAAACTAGACAAAACAAGCATTGAAAATGCAATAGGTCTCGCCTTTGATTAAGTTAAAGCCATTTGCTTTGCTAATGGTATTGTATAGCAAAGCAAATGGCTTTAACTTAATGAAAGGCGAGACCTATGGCATTTTTAATGTTTGTTTTGAAAATCTGGTCACCTTAATGTGGGGCGAGATCCTCTCTGTGCAGTCTGAAGAAGTTCAAAGAGATTTCTTCCTTTGAACTGCAGCAGTGGCGTAACAAAACGTGAGGCCCTCCCCCCCCCAAACGTGAGACCCTCCCCTCCCCCCTCGCAAGATAAGCTGAAGTGGCCCCGCAAACGCCCATCAGTAGGGGCCGAGGGGGCCCCCTCCAGTATGGGTAAGCCTGCCCCCCTCTCGCCCTCCCCTACCCACACACACACTGCGGGGGCCTTAGTTACGCCCCCGAGCCCAGTGCATTGTTGTTACTCATTGCGAAAAAGGTTTAAAGGCAGGCGCAGATGCATATGCTTTCCTACCTACAGGAGAGTGTGTAGCCGCGGGTGCGCGGATGAACATGTGCTCGCTTGTTTATGTTCTGTGGATTTTACTTGGCACAAGCTTTGGCTTCCAGGGTAACAGAGCGCTTTATAAACATTCAGAAGAGCACATCCTATTCGCGTTACAAAATCATAATGAAAACATGGTCTAATGTGCCCATTGCCTCTAGTTATTCGCCACCTTCCGTTGATTTTCTTTCTCAATAACTAATTTTTTCCCACTAACAATTTAGCCACATATGTCCATGTCCACCCCCGAACACCTGCGGATACAAATGTATCCAAGCATTCCAAGAAACTTGGGAAAGACACTGTCTGGTGTAGGGTCATAGTGCGAGAGCAAAGACGCAAATGAAGTATTTCCACGTTTAAATGGCTGTTCTCTTTTTGTCTATTAATAACGTTTCCTGCCCAAGACTTCCTTGTCCTCCGGTTTATCCGAAGTGTCTTTCCACGGCAGCATCAGGGAAGTGGTGCAAGCCAGTACACAGATTAAGCTGGGGATAAAGCTAGTGAAAGTTCCGCCCTGAGGCAGTGCCAAGCAGTGCAGCACAAGCAGTGGCCGCTAGATGTCTCTATCAAGCCACTCTGTTACAAAGTCCGCCGCTTTAGAAACACGACCCTCTCGCAGAGAAGCAAAGGGGCTTGGCCACTTTTTTTAACAGGGTTACTTACAATCGCAACTGGTGGCCACTAAATACTGCAATGATGTGACTCGCCAGGTGTGCATCAGAAATAGCCCTCAGAGAATTCCGAAGGGTAATCAGACTTGAACAGCTGTGTATACGCCAGGTTTGTAAAGACACAAATGTTGGCCGTTCGCCCTTCTACTTTTGTTTGGCTATGAGGCAAGGAGGGGCCCGACGGGGGGAGGGAGGGAAAGCGAAAGCATGCCGCCAGGCGCGCGTGTGTGCACATCCCTACGCTAATTAAAGTAAACAAAGATGACGTCGGGCTGTCCACATGCGCGTGCATTTTTTTGTCCCTCCGTACGCGTGCACATCTTGAATCGATTACAAAAAGCCCTCGCATGGTGAGAGCAGCGCTGCGCGCTGCTAACGCCAGGGGAGACCTAAAAACACACTGGCAAATAATCTACGGAGTACCGTCCTCATGTCCTGATAAGAGAACACACAGAATGGTGACCCCCCCCCCACAGTTCAGCAGTACCAAATGTTCAGTGTCCACGTCATTAGGCAGCTGTAGTGAGATCCCTAATATAAGCAACACAGTACTTTCTACATAAAGTTGGTAGACATTTAGAGTGACAAAGACAGAAGATGACAGAGGGGCCAGCTTCATCCCCTGAAAGCAATTAGCCAGACAAGCAGACAACTTCCTCGAGGTCAGCAACTGTCAACACTTATAATAATCCTCACAAAGTTTGTCACATTTTTAAGGCCCGAGTACCTCTCATAGCAAAATAAACAAGCAAAGGCAAGGAAACGAAGTCTGGCTTTAACGTACAAATACATGTACACACCGACATGTACAAATGCAGGCAAATTATTTGTGCTCTGTCACCATGTAACCTGTTCCGGGCACTGCCAGCTTAGGGAATAAAAAGGGCACAGACATAGGAAGCACAAAAAAGACAGATTACACAAAGATGGCGCACAAGTAGTTTGTGCATGTCTGTGTCCACATGTTAGCCTATTAAAGCCAGACCTCTTGGATGCTTGCTTATTTTTCTCAGTGAACACCCTAAATGCAAAAGGGTACACCCAGCATGAGTTCTGGGTTTGCTGAGTTGTATGGCTTAAGCAGTACCTCAATGATGAGGCCCAAAAGGCCACAACCTGTCTAAGGTTGTTGTGTTCAAACAGAACACAGCTTAGCAGTTTGGGCTAGACTGTTCCTATTGGAGCAGAATCAAGAATGATTTGCACATAACTGATTGATCGCGGTTGGTAGTGGCACAGTGGAAAAAATGGACTGAAATGTGGTCAAGAATACTTACCAGTGGCTGAGATTAATTCAAGCATTTCATCCATCAATTGTTATTTTTTTCTAAGTAGTTACAACTGAGTGCTGCTGTTTTCCCTTCCTTGTTGGTAGTTGTTGTTTCTGTGCCTGTTATCTTTGTCCTTGCCAATGCTGTGGTTTCAACTGTGATAGAAGCTATTGTGACTGCTGCAGTCTGTAGTCTGATTACATCTACAGTAGTAGCTGTGGTTACAGCTATTGTTGCTTTTGGGGTGCATACTGTGGTAGAAGCCATTTTCACTACTACTTTTGCTGCTGTTGTGGTTGCTCTGGTTGAGGCTGTGATCCTTGCTGTGGTTACAGCTGTGGTCACTGCTGTGGTAGCAGCAATGGACTCTGCTGTTGTCATTATAGCTGTGGCAACTGCTGGCATCCCTGAGGTGCTTTCAGCTGCTGTGGAAGCTGATGTTAGTGGTGCTGCTGTAGTGGTGGATGTGAGGTCGCTGTTATGGCAGTGGTTCCTGTTGTGGTTCATGCTGTCGTGGAAAACGTTGTCACTGCTAAAGGTTCCTGCTGTGGTTACTGTTGTGATGGATGCTGTGGTTCTTGTTGTGGTGGTAGCTATGGTTAATGCTGTGGTTCTTGTAAGGGTACAGCTGTTATGAAAGCTCTTGCCCCAGCTGTACATGCAACTATTGCTGCAGCTGTTGTTGCAAGGATGGTAGCAGCTGTTTTTGCAGTTGTGGTTCGCCTTGCTTCTGCTACGGCCCATTCTGTGGCAGAAGCTATTGTGCCTACTGTTGTTGCTACAGAGGTGCTAGTTGTGCTTGATGCTGTTGTGCTGCAGTGGTGTGATGGCTTTAGCTGCTTAGGTACATGCCATTGTGGAAGTTTGGTCATTCTTGTGATCCCTGCTACTATAACTGGTCAGCAGCTGTTGTTGCTGCTATGCAGTTGTTCTTGCTGAGGTGGTAAATGTTGTGGCAGCTGCTGTCACTGTTGTGGTTCTTTCTGTTGTGGCAGCTTTGGTCAATCCTGGGCTCCCTACTGCAATAACAGTTGTGCTCACTGCTGTGGTCTCAGCTGGGTTTGAAGCGATTGTTGTTGCCGTGGAAGTTGTTGCAGTGGGGGTGCTCCTGCTGCTACTGTGGTGGTAGCTGTTGTTGTTGCTGTGGTACCTCCAGTGGTAGCGATTGTTGTCGCTGGTGTGGCTCCTGCTACTGTGGCAGTTGTTGTCTCTGATGTGGTTACCACTATGGTTGCTGCAAGTGTTCCTGCCTTGCTGCTGGTGTTATTCCCCCAAGCCCACAGAGTGTGGAACAAATGACGGTAACAGTGGACCATCTTCAACCTTGTATTCCAGTCATTACACCTAAGCTATGTACTGCCCCAAACCCCTTGCTTAACGAAAAAGAGTAGGAAGAGTAATCGTACTATGAGAGCAAAGTAAGATAGGAAGACTTGTAGGCACAATCTACACAGTTATGCTAGACAGGGAACCTGGCAGAATAGAGTCGCCTTAGTCCTTGTCTGGCAGTAATGGCTAGAAAGCAGTACAGCCTACCCAAATTTCCACACAGTTGTGAACCACTTTGAAGGGGCTGTAATTTGTTTTAATGGTAGCTATGAATTGTTGCATAAACAGCACAGTCCATGTCAGACTCTAACCTCAGTTTTTCAAGCGGGCCGTAAATCCAGCCTCAGTGGTTAGTCACATTAGATGGCAACCTTGCAGATTTCAATGTGGTTTAGGGCCCAAGGAAGAAGTGAGTCTCTTTAATGTAATGCAGTGTTGGGCAAAAGGAAATCTCTCGACCTCTTTAAAGAGAGAAACACTCAGCATTCTCGGAAGAAGCGCAGCCCCTCAAATTAACTTTATCCTCCCCAATGTCTAAAAACAACAAAAAACAGTTAAGCTCGGCTCTCCGCCCTTTAGTCAATATTCCAGAACATACTTTGCGTGGCGGAGAGTCCCTCAAAGACAGAAAAATAGTTGTCAACAGGAAAAAGTATGCATTTAGCTTGACAATGAAAACCAGATTAAAGGAGCTAAACAATGAACACTAATAGCCCATTTTTCATTTTGACATAAAGCATCAGAAAAACACACAGTTCCCAATAATTGTTCTAGGGACTGAAGCCAAGCAGATAACGAGCTACGCAAGCAGGTTTTGGCAAAGCAGCTTACAGAATACGAGAGACACAACAGAACCATTTCCAACCGCACATCTGAGAGGGTTTCAACGTGCCAGTGTTGCCTGACCTCCAACTCTTTATGAGCTGTGCCGATTTTCCTCATAAAATAGAGTATAAAAGGCATTTAAAAAAGGGAGAGAGAGCATGATGTTATATGGCAAAGAGAAGTAAAGTTATGCACACTTTTTGCATCTACCCAGCTTCTCACAGCGAAAAGGGGCATAGGAGAGGGCAATGATACTAACACTATGCAAATATGTAGGGCTACTGATGGCAAATGCACGTTTAACAGAGCCAAAGGAAGAAACAAAAGACCAGATGAATTCAGCAGAGTTTGCATGTTTTCTTCTCCTCCTGTTAGTTGTCTCTTGGCATCCTTGACACTGCTTTTCGAAGCCTAATTCTGTCCCCTACTCTTCTCAACATTGACACGGAATCCGCGCAACCTTTTATGCTGAAAGAGTATCTATTTATTCATCATTAGGCCGGGGAAATCCAATAACACCCTAATCTGCCTTCAATGAGCAAGTCACCTTGAAACTCTACAACTACAAAACTGAATTCCTACTTCTCTTCTCTGCATCTACTCGACCTTATTCTCCAAGAATATGAAGACAAACTAATAAAAGACTATCAAAGAAAGTGGAACAAGGTAAACCAAACACCTTTAAGGATGCCATTGAGAAATATAAATGCTCAGTACTGTGAAGGGAATGCAGTAGTGCCAATTGACTTCTCTATCGGTGAGAACAGCAATTTAATGACGAGACTGATTATTGATTTTTTTGCCATAGTTGGTTGACAGGAGATGCACTTTTCCTATCAAGTTCTTCCAACTTTTTTAGGCAATCCAGCATAGTTCATCTGAAACCATGGCTTTCATCAGTGCCACTTCATGTGTATGCAAACAACTCTGAATCACCATTTCTAACTACCAAAACAACAGAAGAAAGCAACTAAGAAAGGCGTAGAGTAGCTATCTCAGCAGGCCCAAAAGCAAACCCTCTGGCCTACACTCAAAAGGCTTTACAGATTGATTTGTTCTCAAGACTTCCTTCATCCATCTTCTCGGGTCCATTGCTTGTGTCTCCTACTCTGTTATCGAAAGCTAGTCACTGGTCTGTCACTTGATTCTATTGTGTCTGCGTTGATATAGAATGGGTCTGGTAACCCATAATTGATGTGTCAAGACTTCTTGGGTGCATGCTTAAGTTCAAATACTTGTTCTGTAAAAGCATGCCACCTTGAAATCTACCTCATCTCTGATCACAATGCTGACATACTCTGCATCATAGAATCCAGTCTTAGGACTCGTTCAAAATCCAAACCTGATCGGGCCATTCCACGAGGATGAATTATAATCCATGCCCACACGCAAAACTCAGGTGGGTGGCAAATGGTTGCTGAGAATGAGACACTCAATTGCATGCAAATCTTTACCGATCACAGGCAGTGACATTTTTTGAATGTCTCAAAACTGGCATCCCATTACCCCCGCAAACACGATCCCACCTACATAACAGCTATCACCCTAACAAGGGTGATACTCCATAATCCAAATAATAAACTGGGAGAATGTTATGCACTAATGATGAGATGGTAAACAAATGCCATGCTCCAGTCTAGGGAAGTAACAATTTATGCAAAGGGTGATATGACGCAAACTCAGGAAAGAGTGGAGACAAATATTTCAGTAACATATTGATATAGCTTCTAAAAGAGAGGAAATGTGGTGAACCAATCCATCTACCACCCTCATTTTTTTTAACAACCCTTTATATCTGTAGGTGAATGCTGCTGGCAAAGCAGTGCTCATCAATCCTAGTAACCCCCTGCAGTGATGCATGCTTAATGCAGACCTGAAGGATTTTTATGAAGCAAGCAGCACACTTCGGTCATCAACATGAAATGCTTCACGCATCTGTCGAATCTATAACATAAAATATCGAAGCCTAAACCTGTCATTTCAGAAACCTTTGTAAATGCCGCCCAAGGACTCTCCTAAAATGTTTGCAAAAAAGTGGAGTGGTATGGACACCCACAATGGCTGCCTTAGATTTACCATCAAAAATTCCATCAGAGCGCTGTGATACTGGAAATAATCTTCTAGCACAGTCTGTACTTTATTCTGTCAGCAGCGGATACACAGCATTATTTGTTGTTTCACATTGTCGTGAGCTTAGCTGATGAAAAATCTTCCAGCTTCCTATTAGTAAAGCCCCGAGTTGCTTTTGAATTCCCAGTCGCGCAGACAATTTCATTTTTATCTTCTATTGGTGTGCAGCGAGGGGAGCACAGAGCTCACCTGCTTCTCGGCATTTCTTCACAAAGGATGGCCATGTCCAAGAGTACTCTAGATTCTAATATACACGGCAAAATTTTGACGACTCTGGGTGACTGGATAGGCACTGTGTGTAAAGTAAGAAAGGCAATCTATCTGTGCAAATTTAACATGAAAAGAGAAGGAGGCACCAAGGCCACCTATAATTATTATTAATTTTGTATTTGACAGTCTCTTGGAAGATTCTTGTGAAAAATCAAAATTGTTTTTCTATGTGATGCTTGAATTCTGCGGTAAACAATCATTGCAATAACGAGTGTTATTGGCCAAATCAAATAAACTTGTTTTAAAGACCTCAGAAGGGCGAACAGCAGAATTGTCTCTACCGAGATTCAAGTCTGTAGCATACATACTGCAAGAGTGAATTTTATTTGCCAACAAAAACGCTTTTATTAAAAATGTGCAAAAGCCTACATTTAAATAGCACATATACTAAACACAAACATTTTGCAGTAGGTAATCATACTTAATGATATAGGCCTGCTTTCCACATTTACCCGTTATTTTCCATGAGAGGTTTTCTTCTCTTTTGCTGCAGGTGTTGTTATTTTCTAGAAGCCTTCTGTTATTGAACAGGCATTTGTTTTGTATAAGACAACTGATAGTTTGGTTCTCACTGGGAGGAGAAGAGGCAACAAGAAGGAAGATTCATGAGAGGAACGGTTTGGACTGCAAAATGCGAACGATGTATCTTTTCAAGGTCTAACATCCATGGACCATCGTATGACTATGAGAAAATGGAGAGTTTGCTTATTCCCAGGAGTTTATTGAAACACAATTGGAGGATGACGAAGACGAAAGAAAATATGTTGCCACTTAGAATATTGTGTGTTTATAATAGTGCATGTTCCTAGAGTATCAGCCGGTTTCCTTCCCTGACTCGCTGACAGGAGACTCATCTTTGAGTTTCTTATATCTCTCTATACGAGAGGTTACTTAACCAAATTCTTTGATGTCTGCTGATCTATAGCTGAGAATCTATTTTATCATATACTAAAATATCAATTATTGGATTATGTTCATTATTAATGCTGATGCGTAAGAGACTAATTACTACTGAATAAATGATAAATATTAAAAGAACATTTAACTCACACATTCTCTTTATTGTCTGTACTAAAAGTCATTAATGATTTAACATGTCATTGGATTCATGTAGATGTTTGCTCTTTTTGCTTCTCCTTGTCGACAAAGGTCCATACAACCAGTGGCAGGGGTTATTTAATGATTACACCCGAAGACTGAGATATAGATAATTTCGCTGTGTCATACTGCACGCAGTAACCCAAAGAGGTATCTTATCAGTTTACAAAATGAAAGGTTACATATGTATAACCGGCAGCTTCAGCATTATTATAACGATGGAGTAACCTGATGGATAATTACTGGTTCTCAGTAGTTTGACATGTTTGCCACAACTTTGAAATCTGTTCAGAGAAGGGGCCGAGAGTAAGAAGGCTCCCAAAGGTGTAACTTTATCTACTAGTGTGTGATGCCAGCATAACACCGTTTGAATGGAAGCCTAATGCAAATGAGGCAATACAGTGTACCCTGAAGAACAGTATTTTATTAACGTCACCAGACAGCTATCCAGGAAGGCTCAGGGAAACCAAGGATGAAGTTATAGGACTCCTGTGTCTAGTTGGGAAAAAAAACACAGAAGGATCTCCTTCTCCAGCAAACCATACCTTCAGAATAGGAAAACAGAGGGAAGAGGGGCACAGCGTGATTCAAGAACCTAAGGGATGTGCTCAATGTGACGAGTCAGAACAGGGCATCGCAGTACTAGATAATACTTATTTACAAGTAGCAGAGGGAGCAAACATGCTGGTGAGTTAAGCAATGCTTATCTATAAGCTATTGTAAAGTGTAGAGTTTCAGCACTACCCACCAACCCAAGTAGCACATTACTTACTTTATTTTGTGTTTCATTTTCTTAGGGCAAACAATTGAAATTTAAAGTATAGTGTAGTGAAGTTTTAGAGGAGAACGACCAAAGGAGAACTCAGACATTTTCAACAGCATCAGAACGTCCACAAACAACCTGAGGATCACATCAACAGGCACGGCTCACCAACCTGGAAAAGACGGCATGACTCGCTTACAGATGCACCATATGCTGCTCATGTGAAGCAGCAGAAGTCACTTCACAGAAATGTGCAAATCAATTGCCAGACTAAGGTAAACTATAGTTTCCATTCTCTTCTATACCACTGTACCGCTGGCATTGTACTCCCTGTGAGAGAAATGCTGAAATGGGAATATAACAGAAGTAAAGGGCCTGCCTCCTGTTTGTAGATACAGCTGCAACAGACATCGTTAGAAAAAGGCCTCCAGCACCTAGATGAATTTTGGGTATGATGTAGAATGCGCATTCGTATACGACTGAATTCGAAAGAGTAATAGACCATCACTGAGTACAGTGACCTTTTCAAACATTAGACACACACAATATCTTATTTAAGAAACAAATCTAAATACAGTGGTTATTTTGAAGAATATTGTGTGATCAGGCTTGCTTGCTACAACACCACCATCTAAATCAATGAAAATCATCCAGAGGAACATTATTGCTGTTACAATAATGTCTCCTACAGACACAATTATAAAATGACCAAATCCTGTAGGATTACTAACAATGTTCATAATGGCACATCAGGCAGTATTACCACCAGTAATATCAAGCCAATCTTTACCAATCAGAACTGCCTCCACTCAAGTAATAATATAATTTACCACAAAAAAGTGCAAGAATTTGGTGTAAGGCGGCAAATGTTTTTTAGGATGTTTTGGAGCTCTTTTTAAATCAGAATGTTGGGTTTTAACTTGACATTTTGTCTATATATATATATATATATATATATATATATATATATATATATATATATATATATATATATATATATATATATATATATATATATATATATATATATATATATATATGTTTGTATTGCCTTATTGGCATGACATCAAACTGTTAATAAAAAACAAACCAAACTTAATAATATGATATCGATAGCAGCAAGTGCCCTCTAGCACTAAGGGATTGACACCAGCAATCTGCCTGTCCAACCCAGTATGAATTATCATTTAAATATTAATTTCAAATATATTTTGAAATACATTTTGTATCCAAATATCAGTTTATTGATTTCAGCAAATCAAATATCAAATTTGATCTTCTATTTTTGGGTAAAGTACCCGCAAACTAGCCTGCCATTTTCTGAAAGAAACAACATATTTGCTACAAAATACCAGTTTTCGTGAACGTCCCCAAACATCAGATTGTCATTTTCATTACTCACATTTACAACTAACTCACATGCCAGTGTACTACAATCACATGCCTGCGGAGGACAATAGTTGCAAAAAATGCCCAACGTTATATCTGAAGAGGACATCTTAATGCCAATGATTCATCCAATAGTTTAAGGATAGAAATCACTATGCTGGAGTGAGGATTGCGGGGGCATGGGGGGATCACTATTATGTCACTGATGACCAAGGATGCTCACAATGTCTAAAGATGGCCATCATTATAAGGGCTGGCTTTGATTAGGCCAAGAAGGCTTTCACCTTAATAAGGATGACCACCATTGTGCCTGCCTGAGTTGGCCTTGATTAGCCCAGAATCCCCCCCCCCAAAAAAAATCATATTACAGTAAGGTCACCATTGCTCTTTTTCGGCCCATGGCTCCCGCATTGTGCCTGTAACATGAAAAATCACCATGCATATACAGAGCTTGGTGATTTGGCTATTGCTTGGATATTCTTAAGCTATCTGTGAGGTAAATGGAACATTAAAATGTATTAACTTAAATGTGTAATTTGCATTTCCTAATTAACAAAGTTGTTGAAAAAATGATTTGTGCAGCTATGAATCCCTCAGACAATTTTGCAATGACATCTGAAGAAACCCGCTTGATAGCGAAATCTTATGTATTCTCCTATGATAACATTTTTTTCAGATAGTTCAATAAAAAGCATCAACATCTGGAGAGCTTAGAATTTTAACCTTTCACAAAGATTTTGGTGAATTAAAAAACAACAAATACAAGTTGGATTAGTAGTTGCTTTTATTGCGACCGTAATTGAGACATTGTAGAAAGTGGTTCATTTGAGTGTGCAGATATCCGAACGGTGGGGCAAGCTCAGCATTAAGTGCCTTTGATGTTGAAAGGCAGTGTCTTTTGAGACCCTTAGTTACCCCTTTTTATCAGTTCCAGTCAGAACGTTGATGATCAAGCAAAAAAGTTCATTGTACAAGGTTACACACACACACACACACACACACACACAAGCGCCAACAGAATACAACCACTAACCAAACGCTCAGTGGGTTTGTTAACAATCATCCAGCACTTAGAAGGAACTTCCTATGGTCTAACTCACTTGGGGAATTCGTATTTCATTGGCAACTTTCACAAATTACTTCGCTCTGCATGGCTGCTCTATTTTGCCTTATCACTCAGCTCTCTCTTTGCATAACTCCACTGGATGCACATATAGCATTTCACAGTTGTGAGAACGCCTGTGATTCATACTTTGCAAGCTCCAACCAATTTAGCCAGGCTGTTAAGAGGTTGCACATAACAGGAACTTTCTTTGAGCTAGGCGGGTGTCCGAGCCCATACTTTCTTCCGGGGTAGGAGCCTCCACTTCCTATTTATTTACTCCATATCTTGGACATGGACCGCCCTAGCAATCCTATGAACCTAACTTGCCAGATGTCAGAAAATTCAAGTATTTAATGAGAATGAAAAGTTGCTCTTCGGGGACAAAATAAGTGAACGTTCTAAAAATTACTAGCTGTAGTAGGAGACAACAGAAGTTTCAGTAAATAAGCTAGTCTTTGTGACAATGAACTTACTAAAAATAAAAAGCTGATATTTGGGTGCAACAAAAGATTCCTTTCTGAAAATAGCATGCTGGTAGTTATTGTTTTATTAGTTGAATAGTCATTTATGATTTAGGTTGATCATCTTTTTATGACCTTACCTTCACGAGATATAACTCCATTGTCTGAGGACTTGGATTTTAAGATTGGTGTAACCTGGTATGTGAGTTCTTCCAACTAAACCAGTAAGCTATCTGTAATTCTGGTGCCATTCTGGTGTTTGATTGTGTAAGAAAGTCTAACGTAAGGGAAATCTCTGCAACTCATCGTAGAGCAGTGTTAACGTTTCGCTTTCCCTTCATGTCCCTTGTAGGAAGATCTGCAGACTTTTTCCTAAATGACGATCTATATGGAAGAGGCAGGACGGGAAAATGGAAGAAAGTGGGGTTTTAAGTGAGGTGATGAGCTTGCTATATTTTATGAACAATAAGAGGATCCATTTCAAAATGGATACTTATGAAATTTGAAATGCATTTAAAATTGGTGTGTTCAAGCCTTTTCTGTTTTGGAAGTTGTGCTGTAAAGAGTAGCTGTTTCCCCATTTTATTTAATAATTATCTGGCGAAGGAGGAAGAGCTACTTTCACCAAACACTTCCCCTGAAACATTTCATGAATATACAGCTTGAATTACCTGCAAAACCTATGACATTTTAAACAACCAATCTCATTTATGTCATGGTTTACACATAGGGTAGGAAGTACACTGAAGCCTCCCTGAAGGTGCGAGCAAGGATTACACCACAAGCCTCACTATAGTGCTTTGTGCAAATTAAGGCCGGTATTTACAGCCTGGCAATTTGACAGTTTTCCTGCCGCTACTATTTCTGGCCAACGTCTAATGCATGCTTAGTGATCTGAAGGAATCTAGTGCTGTGTCAGGCAGTTAAGCCAGGGGTGTAGTTACCATTGGTGCAACAGGTGCAGTGGTACCGGGGCCCAGAACCCTGAGGGGTCCATTGAACCCTGATAATTGCTCTCTTTTACTATACCAAAAGCTGTCAAAGGACCATTTAACTTGTTTGCACCGGGCCCATGGCATCCTTCCTACACTATTGAGTCGAGCACGGGGATCTCTTACTTGGCTAAGGGCAGTCTAGAGGGCACAGTAACAGAAAACTGAAATATTACTTGTACAGGATCCCATTCTACCATTGAGCCAGTCTACTTGGAAAAGACCAACAGATACAAACCTAAATGTCACCATCTTGTTGTGAATAAAAAGGTCAGCTCTTTCATAGGATTCTCTATTGAATTGAAAGAACCTAATATAATAATTTAGACATATGGTCTCTGGCAAACATCTGCTCCAGTGTAACAGTAATATTGCTGCTGTGCATGTATGCATCCAGACAGCTGCCTGCAAAATAAAGAAAAGTTACTTATTTTGAAGGAAGTGACCCGATTAGGGCCACCCGGGTCACTAGCGACCACCTCTCAGCCTTCCATACAAATGAAGAGTCAGTCAGACAGTAGAGAATACAAACCAAAGTTATTTATTAGTATACGCTCGAGCGGAGTCCGGTCTGACCAGCCTCCTCAGATTGCGCCAGAGGGGCTGACCCCCGTCCACATAGCAATACCAGATATACATTTCCAGCATCCCTAGAGACCCGCCCAGACTGGAATTTTCAAGTCTCATAGCTGACGAACAAAGGTGGTACAGAAAGATGAGCTACCATCCTGAGACTGGGTACATGCTATCTTAGTTTCAAGGTTACTCTGCCCGTGCCTGCCTCTCTGAGAGTGGGAGCAGGCCTACCTACTGGGAAAGGCATGCAAAGACAGAACAATCTATTCATTAGTGCAGCGAAGCTCTTCCTTGAATGATAAAGAGAAACAATCGAGGCAGCTTTCTGCTGAGGCAAGCAATGTAAGACAGAAGCTTGGTTTCGATCACAGTACAAAATGGCGGCTGAATACAAAATGGTGCCGCAAATGCTAACTTAACTCGCACAATGCTACAAGGAGTCGGTAGAACACATTATCCAGTCCAACCATTTGTATTTCCAATCTGTAAACCATGAGGATTTCTATTAAATTACTAAAAACTTTAATATTTTCACATAAATGTGGGGTACTGGAAAACATTTTTTATAAAGAAAAGGTTATCTTTCCTAAACAAACAAAGCCTTTATGAAAACATGTTCTCTAAAACAAACAATGAAAGGTTAAAATAAACAAGATTAATCAAACAACCGGGGCATATTTTTTAGCTCTTTTTAATTGCTCTTTTACAAAAAAAGGTTAAAACATTGAAATTTGTTAGAGAGGGAGAGGAATTGGACATGGTCATTTTAAGACTGCCAGTCTTTTCATGACCTCAAAATGCACTGCAGTATCAGTTAGCCCTCAGATAATTTGAATAGCTAGGTGAGAGAAAGTATCTTAATCACTACATCCTATGTTCATTAGCCTGAGTTTTTGGTGTAGCCGGGAATCTTATGAATTTAATGGAGAAATACATGACAGTGAATTACGTAATAAAATGTCATTAATATTTGCAAACTGTGAAAGAGAACAGCAAGAGCAATCTTCCCATAAACGGAGGTGGGAAAACAAGTGTGGCTGGTAACAAAGAAAAACAATCACAAAGTGTAAACTAAATAGGGACTGCAGAGAGACCCAGCCGTTTGTAAGTCTCCTCTGGACTTAGAACATGGATAGTTTGGTAAACGTCTGGAATGGTTTCCATGTAGCTGCAGTGCAAACTTCACTGCTCTGAACATTTGAGAATGTTTGCCTTTTCCCTGGTCAAAGGGGATCCAAGTCACGTGAGTCCTCTGGCTTTCTAATTATATGTGTAATGTGAGAGTCTATCCATCATGATATTGCACTATCTTTGCGAACTGCAACATAGTTAAGCAAAATTTGCTCTGCTTTCATAATCTTTTTGGCCTTGTCAAGGTAGTACCTAGGAACTTACTTTACATAAAGAGTGTGGAGCAACCCCTTTGCTGAATAAGAAGAATTAGAGGACAAAATCAACACAGCATTTGGAAGAAAGAAAAGATGAGATCTCAGAAAGACTTAGAGGAAAGAGAATAGTGCACACCGCTCTTAAGAATACAGAGCATGTATTTCCCCGTATCTGATAGATGATAAAATATCCTATAAGAAGTCTAGTTTCCATTGAAGTTATATAAATTCAGATGTATGCATTGCTTTATATGGCGGACCTATCGACACAGAAAAAACATGTAACTCCAGGGTGAGGGGTTAAGATTTGAATGCCTGTACCATAGTTAGTAAGGAGCCATGCTTTTAAACTCAGTGATGGAGGTATATGAAGGAAGAGGCTGCTCTCCATCCTAAATAGGATATAGTCTGTACTGCCATCTCTTGTGTCTTTTTCAGATAGCAAGAACCTTATAATAAACCACCATTGGAACGGCAATTCTACAGCAAGCATTCTTATCCTGGGTTCTTAGCAAGTCCTGGCACACTTAAATACAGTGTAACAAGTATATGACTTAGATTGAGAGAAACAAAACATATCATAAATGACTCGTTTTAATGATTTCTTGTTGATGAGAACTCCAGCCAACACGTGTTTTGTCGTTCGGGACAAGAGACCCGCGACTTCTTCAGGGTTTTGTGGATATAACAAAGTCTTTTAAGCCTTCTGGCTGGTTGTACTTCCGTCCCAGCCTAACTACGGCTGGGAAATTTCACGTGAAGTAGTAGCTTCAATGTGATGATTTTAAGTGTGCACGATTCTGAGTGCAGTCCGTGCAAGAATCTCCGGCTTTATATCTAGTCAGTCTCCGGTGCGCTGTGTGTGGCAGCGTCCTGACTGTATCCGACCGCGGCCCCTCAGTATGTCCGCTGTAAGACTTACTAAGGACATACTGAGGGGCGCGGTCGGATACAGTCAGACGCTGCCACACAGCACGAGACTGACTAGATATAAAGCCGGAGATTCTTGCACGACTGCACTCAGAATCGTGCACACTTAAAATCATCACATTGAAGCTACTACTTCACGTGAAACTTCCCAGCCGTAGTTAGGCTGGGACGGAAGTACAACCAGCCAGAAGGCTTAAAAGACTTTGTTATATCCACAAAGCCCTGAAGAAATTGCGGGTCTCTTGTCCCGAACGACGAAACACGTGTTGGCTGGAGTTCTCACCAACAAGAAATCATTAAAACGAGTCATTTATGATATGTTTTGTTTCTCTCAATATAAGTCATATACTTGTTACACTGTATATATGTGTGCCAGGACTTGCTAAGAATTTGTGTACAGATCTGTGGATCTGAATTGTGGGGTATTGGATGATTACCCCCTCCCTGGGCACCATTTATTAAAATCTTAGTAGTAAGGGAATATACACCGAAAAGATAGAGCGCCACTTTCACCTAGGGCACAATCATCCCAACGAGTTTTCTTATCCTGGGTTGTTTGACCTGCAGAATGATTTCTGGAGACAAATGGGTGGCAAAGCATTGAGACAAAAACCTCATAACATAAACATAGGGGCTTGAAATTGGGGTCCGGATTCCAAAATCTTTCTATTTAGTGTTTCTTTTTGTGGAATCCTCTACTGATAAAAATACTTCTTGCATAACTTTGTGGATGATGACTTGCTTTATCTTATCACAGCAATATATTTAAGGCACCTGTTGTACCTTCTGTCCATCTGGAAGATAGATTGCTGTGACCTAAATAGCAGTGCAAGATCGCCTGAAACGTCTTTGAGAAAGTCATGGGTCTCATTCCTCTGGATTGGTGCTACGCTACATGTTTGTCTTAATGTATCTCAGAACCAAAACGGTCTCCGATTTGTTTGAGAATAAACTGGTTTGATGGGTAGGTGGATTGCCCATACATCAAGCATGTTATGTTGATTTGGTATTTATTTTCTCTCATCGGTTACTTTTAATCGTCAAATGATCCACATGAACTCTTCTGAACGCTTTTACGAAAGCTACTGTTATGATTGACTAAAGAAAATGCCACAACTGAAAAGAAAATCTATCATGTTTTATTTATTTTTTGTTGTTTTGTTTCCTTATAGAACTACTACAGCCAGATAGGTGTTACAGAGTGCTCACACAGGGCCTGGGCGGATAAGAAGAGGTGAGTGAACAGTAGCTTGGAGACCCACTCAAATAGGTACTGCCGCCGGACACGTGCTCGCTCCAAATACCAACACGGATATACTCTAGTACTCTTACTGACTACACTGGAGGCTTATTTATGCCATATGATTTACTTCTTCGCCATTGGAGGCAACGTACGTTTTAATTGGACTGAAGATACAAGGGTACTCATTACTGGCTTTTGGCCTCACTTGTGGAGAATACGTCCACCAACAGGGACGTTTTGCAATAATACTTATTGCTGGATTAATCAAACTGACACACGAATCTGGCTACCTTACCTTTGCCCTGAAGAAGCCCTTGTGAAGGGTGAAACGCGTTGGCTGTTTTCCACATGTGTACACAGGACTTTTGAAAAATAAAGACTTGCAAAAAATCTCACAACGCCTGAGGAATGAACTTTGCTTTGTGTGCACTGTAATTTGCTGATTTCATGTATTGCCTCTCATCAGCTTTTCTCTTGAGTTTATTTGTGGTCATGTGGCAGCTGGCCAATACAAGTTGAACGTACGTTTCGTGACTAGCCTAGGTAGTGCAGTTGCTGTTTACCCTGCTGCCCTTTGCCTTTTTGAAACCACTCAAATAGGATTGTTGTGTTTCCTCTCTGGGGCCACCAGGGAAGACAGTATACAGCCTTCAGCGTGAGATTACCCCTGCCTACTGGAATCACTATTCTTTCGACTCTTCTGTAGGGCGTTATGATCTACAATGAAGATACAGATATCGCTGTCATCAGAAGAGATAATATCTGTCTGTCTGTATGGTCAGGATCAGACTCAGGAAAGAATTTTGAAAACAGATGACATCTTTCCCCCGAAATATACCCTCTTGCAATACTGCTCTCTCAGAGGGCCCTCAGCCCATGAATCCTCTGCACTGGTGTGGATGTTTGCTTACTGTGTTTTGTTATATCCCTCTATTATTGTAGCGGCTCTCAAAGTCCTGGCAGTAAGGTTCTTGAGAAAAATTGGTAACTGACTTATCTTATCTCAGGGGGAGCAAATGGGATGTACTGATAATGGAAGCCAGCCAGGGAATTAATATATTTTTGTGCCACAGGTGGCCTTAGCACCATTTTATATTGCTCAACATGCGAGTAGCCAATTAAGGTGTCATCAACCACTAGTAGCGGCCAAGATGGGAAGTGTGCCGCTCCTCGTCCTCCATTTTGCTGGGCGTCAACAGAGGTGCAGAGAGAGGATTGATCATCAGTGTTGCCTAAGTGGAATGCTGAATGAGAACTGAAGCATATTTTCCTCAGACTCCTATGCCAATATTTCTTTACAAATAGGACATTCATCCACGGTGTGAGAGTCAAGAAAACAACCAGTGAACATTGCACTGCACTTCTTCCTATAGCAGGAGGAACATTTGTCAAGAAAAGTAGGCAATCATGCTTAGAGGGAAGTTGAGGGTAAACAACTTATGCGAAAAAATTATTACAACATTGGCAAGGCAAATTTTAGAAGGGCGGTATACCGACTGAAAGCAAAAAAAAAAAAAACCAACAGGTATTTTGGTTTAAGCCTTAAAGTGAAAATGGGGAAAGCCAAGTATTCGAGGCCCTGGAGGAGTAGCATGCTTGGAAAGTGTCACTGTCAAATGTCCCTCAAGTTATGCTTAAACCTAACCAAGCCAGTTTCGTTTTTTCTCTTTTACTTTTTAAAACGATAAATTAAAAAAGGCTAAACAACCTAGCTTTTCTTTTTATCCAATTAATGTTCAATGGTTTAAAAAGCAGATATCACTTTGTATGGCGAAAGGCAATATTACAAAATATTTTGTAAAGAAAGGTCTCTCTTTACATAAAAAGTATTCTAACTTACATAAGGCAGAAATATTGAAGTTTTTATGAATATTCATCAATTGACCAGATACTGGAAATTCCAATTACACTGATTCCTTCTCTTCGTTCTCACTGTCCAGAGTAAGGCTATAACAGCACGGTGTGACACAGTGGTAATAAAAATCCCATGATGGATAAAACAGTGCTGTTCTGCGTAAGACACAAGACTGCACTGGGATGGGACTGGACTGAGAGCTGAATTCCTAAGATCAATGGTAGGTGACCTTCTGACCATCCAAAACTATGTATTTTGTACGGAAGAGAAACCCCCATAGCTTGCAATAATAAGCAGCGCTTGCGCGCTACTCGAGGCTCGACCTAAAAAGGAGCGCTACACTGAAAACTGGAGATCAAGTAGGAAGCAGCTGAAAGAGTGACACTACAAACTCTGAATGATAACACACAAATGGTCTCATTCGAGTTCCTTGCTTTACCACCAAGAGAAATTCCATTACTTGATGGTTATGATACTTCGTGGTTGGTTTAGATTCTGATATTTCATATTAGGAAAAGGGCATAAGGTACAGCAGGAGTGGGAAAAACGCACAGGCATAGTATTTGTGAACAGTTTTTAACTTACGCCCTGTTTTGTCCACACACAGTTAGAAGTTAAACAAGGAAGAATTTTGTTGGCAAAAAAATCAACGAACAAGCACAATTTAAGATCATCTTGTAATTTAAAAAATGCAACAAAAACCACGTGTATGATTCCGACATCAAGCTGAACCCGAATGTATCTGACAGGACTCACACAAGAGCTATGTGATTTGATGGATGAAACGCAGGGTAAATCAAAACTGCAACGCAGTGTGAGGCCTGGGACTGGAGGTTCCATTTTAGGGGAAAACCGAATCATGGGTGACCCACGGATGAACCTGCCTAGGGCGTACATACCCGTTGCCTTAAGCGGGGCTTTTTAAACAGCACGCTTTTTCTTTGTCTTTTCGTGAAACGAAACGCAATTTTCATTTCTCTCCATCAACAAAGGTTACGCCAGTCATTCACAGAATGCTAAAACAAGTTGCCAAGCAAAACGTTTATGAGCAGATTTTGCAACACATCCAATTTTAAACAGGCCTCCGTAATCAGAATGCATTGACTTTGGAAGGTGAACGTCTACAAGGCATCAAACTTAAGTGCAGCCTTAACTAACAGAATTTTCAGTGTGAGAGCAGCATCTTCCAGCGATCGACTGAGGTGGCGCGCTGTAAGTTACGTCTCTGTTGCATAACGCTTTAAGGCAATGACTCATTCACATTTTCTGAAACACAATATGGCCAACACTGGGATGGCGACCTCAAAATGTGTAGTAGGTTAGACGAACTGCACCTCTAGCCTTCCTCGTCCATTAAACTGGCCTAATGATTCAGCTAAAGACCACAAGCTGCACAGCATTACTAATGACCCAAACCCATTACTAAATGTTCGCATTACATAGTGTAGTTGGCGGGAAACTGTCGCTTTGCGTGTCATGGACTGAACGCGAACGCCTGGAAATAGTTAGCGCGTTGCTGCCATCTAGTGAACAAGAGGAATTATACAAAAAAACAGGTTTTCATTCTCTTGCTAAATTTTCTCTTACCCAAATACCCCACACTTAAAGAAATTATTGGCTTCTCGTGGCATGCTATGGATCAATACAATAAAGTGAAAAAAACTACTGATCTGTGGTTAATGCGACTTAAATTCCACGATAGTATAGGTCGATACATCATTTTGCCGTTTTTTAGGCGTGAAGGCCTTGGCCTGCACCGAGCTTAGGCTGTCAAATGGAAGGATATAACCCTTAACTGCACATTACACCAGGTCCCAGCGCGGCAGCCTTTCTAGGGAGGCTCGAATCCAATAATACATTGTTCTTTATAGACTCTGGTACGAATAAAGAGCAGGTCGAGTACTTAAAAAGAAATACAGAAGCACTTTGCAAGATTAGAAACAGTCTTCCCATTTGCATCGGGCCACAGGAAGATCCAGGCGAGTACAGACCTTTCTGTTCAACAGATAAATAGATAGATTTTGTTATCCGAGCGCCACGAAAGGTTAATGTCCGTGCGCTACAGACATAACATAACTGCCCCAGGCAAGAGCCTCGGTATTTTCCTGTGTGTAGTGGCGCGGTGAACAGTTTTCATAGTAATTCATGTTATCTACTATTTTAAACTCTTGCAGGAGACTCGGGCAATTTGCGAAACTAAACGTACACTTTTACCTGTTTTGCAAGCGCTCTGTGTTGTGGCAAATTACAAGACTGTTTGGTTATGCATGCGTATCTGTAGCCTGGAATAACATTTGAAAACAGGAAATATTACTAGACGACACGCAACTCAGGGGCGTCATCTATTATCGTCATTAACTGAAAACCCTGGGCTTTAAAGAAGGCCTTAATAGCATGGCAATCTCTGATTAAACGATGAAGCAGTTAAACTTTGACTGCTGTCGATTAAAAAGGTGTACTGAAAATGAGACTCGTCACATCCAGGGTCGAACTGGCCAATATGGCAAACTAGCAGTGCCAGCAGGGCTGGTCTGAGAGGTCAGTGTGTGGGCCGGTTTTATGGGCGTGTGTGGCCGTCTTACGATCTAGTAAGGCAGGTTTTTACTGTTTATTTCCCTCATATTGCAACAGACATTGCCTGCAGTAAGCACAAATGCATAGTCTTCCATACCTTGCAAAACACCTATACAGCATGTCTTTACAAGTTCAAAACTGTTGCCCCGATTTGTAATTGTTGGCCACTTTTTTAGCTATCTGATTCACTAATGGAGGTGACTTTGATTTTCTGTCCCAGTTGGAACCTTGGTCACATCTGCTTGAAACATACAGCCCAAACGCTACATCACATGGCACAACCGTTTTCACACTTCTGATTGTTCATCTATTTTCTAGCTTGGGTCCACAGGGAGTGCCACCATCTGCTTGACAAAGATCATAATTTTGAGATGGAGAGATGCTCAGCAGAATCGGATGCATCTGACTTAAAGTTAACACCTTAGGCATGAAAACCAAGTGTGCTGCTGGCACCATGATACACAAGGAGGTAGCTCTGCGTTCCACTGCTAAGCTAAACAAGACGTGTTACAGTGAGACAGCCCACAGTATTCTGCTAGATAACACATCGTTTTTAGGGGGTCCAGCAGCCAAACACAGGCACATCTTGCTCATGGCGTGGCACCATGTTATGTTATGTTGTGTCGATGTGTAGAGCATTCTCATCATCCAAGTGGTATCCATGCTCTGGGCAGGCGAGTAGGCCGTTCGGGCTCCCAGTTGAATAGCCAGGTCTTTAGCTTCTCGCGGAATTCGAGAAGGTATGGGGGGGTCCTGATGTGGTGTGCAAGCTTGTTCCAGGATTTGGCAGCAATGTAGGAAAATAAGTGTCCTCCTGACTTGCTCCTGCGGATGCAGGGTATTTGTGCAAGGTGTGGTGATGCTGAGCGCAGTCACCTGGTGTGCTGGTAGAAGTTGAGGAGGTGACTGAGAAATGCAGGTCCAAATTTGCAGAGGGCTTTGCATGCTTGGGTGAGCAGTTTGAATTTGCATCGCTTCTGGATTGGTAGCCAGAGTAGCTCTCTGAGGTGGGGTGTGATGTGTGCATTACGGGGTATGTTTAGGATGAGTCTGTCATTGGGGTTCTGGGTGGTATGGAGTCTTCGTATGAGTTGATTTGTGATGTTGGTGTGCTGCCTTAGTCTAGTCTGCTGGGCTATGAGGGCCTGTGTGACTGTGCCTCTTGTGTTGGTGGGGAGCCAACGGAATATCTTGCAGAGTATACGCAGGATGAAGAAGCAGGAGGAGGAAACAGCGTTCATTTGTTTGGCCATTGTGAGTCTGTCATCCATGATAATGGAGAGGTTTTTGTGTGGTTGGTGGGCGTGAGTCCCAGGTCCACTGACTACCAGGAGGAGCCTAATGGAGAGCTCTTGTTCCCAAAAATCAGGACTTCTGTTTTATCAGTGTTGAGCTTTAGGCAGTTCTGCTTCATCCAGTTTGCTACATTAGACATGCAGACGTTGAAGTTGGTCCTGGTGGTGTGGTTGTTGTCTGTGAGGGAGAGGATGAGCTGGGTGTCGTCTGCGTAGGATACAATGTTTATTCCGTGGGATCTTATGACGTGGGCAAGTGGCGCCATGTAGACGTTAAAGAGTGTAGGGATCAGCGAAGATCCTTGAGGGACTCTGCAGATGTGGTTCTTGGGGTCAGAGGTGTATGGCGGGAGCCCGATTCGCTGGGTCCTGTCAGAGAGGAAGGAAGCCATCCAAATCAGGGTGGGACCATTGGTTCCGGAAATGTGGAGTCTTGTAATGAGGGTGCTGTGGGAGACAGCGTCAAAGGCTGTGGAGAGGTCGAGTAGTAGGAGTGCAGTAGTTTCCCATTTGTCCCTGTTGGTCCAGATGTCGTCAGTTGCTGCGATGAGAGCAGTTTCCGTGCTGCGGAATCCAGACTGCGAGATGTCTAGTAGGTGGTGTTGTTCAAGATGGTTGGGGAGCTGTTTCTTGATGGCTTTCTCCACGACTTTGGATTGGAAGGGCAGGAGTGAGTTGAGTCTGAAGTTGCTTAGCTCTTTTGGGTCTGTCATGGGTGTTTTCAAGAGAGCTGTGATTTCTGCATGTTTTCAGTTGACACGGAAGGTTGCACTCTGGACGGAGACGTTGATGATGGTGGTGAGGTAGGAGCTGATTAGATTTATTCCTAGGTTGAAGATATGGTGGAGGCAGGGGTCGGTGGGGCCCCGGGAGTGGATTGCTCTCAAGATTTCAGCAGTCTCTTTTGGGGTGAGGGGTTTCCAGTTTGTGATCTGGTGGTCCGATTTGGCGGTGGTGGGCAGATGGTTGATGAGTTCTTGTGTCTTGCATTGGGGGTCGAATTTGTTGTGGAAGAAATTGGAGAGGCTGTCGCAGAGGTCTTGCGAAGGGGTGATGGAGTTGGTGGAAGCTGTGGGGTTGGACAATTCTTTGACGATGTTAAAGATTTCTTTGCAGTTGTTGGAGCTGTTTTCTAGTCTGAGAGCTAGTGCTGTTTTTTTTGCCTCGTTGAGTTGGGGGTAGTATTTCCTGAGCCTGGGCTTGTGAGTGTTTCTAGCTGTGGTATCCCGTCAGGTTTTCCATTTTCTACCCAGTTGTTTGCAGAGCCGTTTGGCATTTCTGAGGCCTTCGGTGTACCAGCTGGCTCAGAAGTTGGTTCTTGAGTGCCTGACGTTTTTCAGGGGGGCAAGGGTGTATACGCTGGTAGTGATCCAATTGTTGAAGGCTTTGATGTTGGCATGCAGGTCACCGGTGAGGGTTGGTTGGTGGGCAGTGAGGGTGTTGGTCCAGTCTGTGTCCTTTATCTTGTTACAGCTACGTATGAGGGTGTAGGGAGTCTTGGTAGAGGGGGTTGGGGTGCGTTAATGAAGAAGTGGATGATGGAGTGGTCTGTACAGGTGAGTGGAGTGAGGTGGCTGAACTTCACCATGTCGTTGGCTGTGAAGATGGGGTTGAAGGCGTGAGATGCGTTGTGGGTTTTTGCCCTGAATGATCTGGGTGAGTCCTAGAATCTCGAGGCTCTCAAGTAGGACCGAGGAATTGGAATCTTTTTGGTCTTTGAGATCAAAGTTGAGGTCACCGAGTAAGATTCATTAATTCGAGCTGATGGCGACGGGGGAGAGGGGAATGAAGTCTGTGAGAAGATTGCTGAAGGTGGTGCTTGGTCCGGGTGGTAGGTAAGCTAGGTTGCCTTTGATGGAGGTGTGGTTGCCGGTCTGAAGTTGGAAGTGCATGTATTTCATGGAGGTTGTGTGCTCGTTGATGGCGCAGGTGATGCAGTCCTTGAATATGCTTGCGAGTCCTCCTTCTGGGTTGTTCGGTCTGCCCTGGCAGGAGATCTTGTAGCCCGGTGGGATGGCTGTGGCAATGGTGGGTGCCGATATAGGGTTCAGCCAGGTCTCTGTCAGGAAGATGATCTTTGGCGTGTGCAGCTTGATGGGATCCCAGATTTCTGTGGCATGTTTGCTGAGGGATCTGATGTTGAGGAGCATACATGCCAGACGGGGTGAAGTGTGTGTGGCGCGTGGGGAGTGCGTGTTAGTGCAGGTGAAATGGCAGTGAGTGACTGAAAAATGTTCTACAGTAAAGCGGGTTGAGGCTCAGAAGCAACTGGTGTGGAGGCATCCAGTGTTGAGTGCATGCAGACTGGACGCTGTGTAGAGGTGCCGTTCGGTCAGACCAGGGTCAGTGGCTTTGGGTGCGGACAGGCGCAGATGGACTTGCCTTTGGCGTGTCAGCGGTGCCCACTGCGCAGTGGCCGTCATTAAGTAGGTCCTGGGAGGGGGTAGCACAGGGGTAGGGATAGGGAAGGACAGGGCACAGGAAGCAGGAGAAATCATGTGAGGAAATGCAGGTAAAGAGTGGGGGAGGCGGGAAGCACAGGAGGAAGGCGGCAGGAAACCGCAGCAGTAACAGGCTTGAAAAAAAAGAGGCACAAGAAAAACGAAGCACAAAGATTGAGAGTAGGAAAACAGGTACAAAGAGGCCCAAGGAGAGTGAGTGGAAATTGGAAAACGTGCACAAAGAAAGAGTAAAGGATGGAGAGAAGGGCGAGAGGAAGGAGCAAACAACAAGAGAGAAGAAGGAGCACAAGAGTGGGGTGGAGCCTCGAGGCAGTGAGGCCGGGTCCAAAAGGATCTTAGACTGGTCAGAGGACCATTCCAGATAAGTGGGAGTAGGGGCCTGGGAATAGATCCGGAAAGCACAGTACCTGGTGACAAAGGAAAACTATGCCACAGTGGTCATGTGTTATTGGTTGAGGAAGCCCACTGTGCTGCAAAGAACAAGTTATCATTATTGTGAGACAACACAACTGCAGAGGTAGCAGCAGTGCATGCATTCTCCCATGAGCATAAATAACAACCAGCGCACAAGTTACTCACATATACAGAACACATACTAAGCAGAGCCAGTACCAGTGCAAGTTTGACTCTACCTCAAACATCAATGGCATCCTACAGGTGACCAGTGGTGACTCGTAATTTGGAGGAATTGTGGGCGGACACACACACACTTCCACCCATCCACTCACAAGCTAGCAGACACACACCCACTCATCCACAAGCACTCACACCTATCCAGTCACAAGCGAATTCACACTCACACCCACTTATCCACAAGCACACTCACTCACATCCATCCATTCACAAGCATGTACACACCTAAACACCACACACACCCATTCACAGCACAAACACGCAAATACACGTAGTCATATATACATGTACTCAAACATTGAATAAGCACTAACCGAGACGCAGTGGTAACAGAAAGATGAGCAGGTGGTAGGAGGGAGAACAACGAAGTCCCAGGAAGGGGCTGGAGATTTCTGGGCAGGAAGGAAAAACAGAAGATCCCGCCACCTCCTCTCACTGGCTAAACTTGTCATGGACACAACAAGCAAAATGCACAGTGGGACTGTATGAGGCAATACTTCACAGGGACGCCCTAATCCTCTACAGTCCTCTGATAGAAAATAAAAAAAGAGACGAAGAAAGAAAAAACTCTGTTTTTAAGACGAAAACCCATGATTGAGATGAAGCATTTGCAATTGTCAAATGAGTTAGTTGAGTTATACACATGTCCACAACACAAATTGTCATTGTCTCTCGAGTTACACACGTGTCCACAACACAAATACAGTCTGGGATACATTTTGCTTTGGTATAGTGATGCTTTGAATCCTCTTCATGTGAATGTGCATATAATTTGATAAGATGGCTCAATATGTTTAAGTCTGTCGAAAAGATCTATGTATTACCTGAGGGTCACAAATCCGGATCTTATCATGCTACATCAAGGACTTAATATGCCTGCTCAGTTTATCTGTGTGCAACTTGAAGTGGAGTCAAAGTAATCTGTTAATGTTCCAAGGTAGATACTTATAACAATCAGCAATTGGTTTGTGAAATTGCCATAATGCATCACACTGCTCCAATTGATATGCATATACTACATATGGTCTTCAGCTTTACCCCATCCAACTCAATGCTTGTGTTCTGCTTATCTTCCTCCTGATACCTGGGTCTGCTACAGAAAAGATACACCAGTGCAGGCCGAAACACACACTTCACTACAACTACCAATCAATCAAAAGGCAATAGCCATACCAAGCAGCATTAAATATGACAAGATCACAAACAATAGGTTACATCACAACACCTGAAACAGGCTCGGAGGAGGGTCATAACACCTATCCCCCAGTCATAACACCTATACCCCACTACAACGTGCCCACTAGGATAAACTAAAACCTTCATAAAACACACACAGAGTTTTGCTGGGAGGTCTCAAGGCTTCCTCCCACTACAAAAACGACAGGGAAAATCGAACACTCCACACCAATCTACACTCACTCAACTGGGTCAGGGATGGTCTCTGGACACCCTCAAAGGAATTCTTCATCATATTACCCGCCTCAAATCAGTTCTCTTTTAGAAGCTCCATACTCTCCTCCTACTTTGTGAAAAATTAAATTAAATGAAAAGGAGATTTATAAAGTGCTTCCAATACCCACTTGTGAAGATTTTAATATAACAGAAAGACTTTACTAGATGGGACAAAAAAAAAAATCGGTACCTTTCTCAAGATAAGACAAACAACCATTCACAGCAAATAAAAGATGGCAGAGGGATGCTGCTAATTAAAAAGGCAAGTTTTTAGCAGCGTAGTAGTTCAGTACTTCTTTTAAAATTCAGGGGCAGAGAGTTCCATAATCTAGCTGTGCAACCTACAAAGCTTCTGCCCCCCTACCCCCGATGATGATCTTTTAAACCTGGGGATCACCAAGTTGTAGGAGAAGGCAGATCAAAAGGACCTAGCTGCGGTATAACGAAGAAACCTTTGTCTAAGATATTTAGGTCCTGTGTCGTGCAGAGCTTTGAATGTGATGCATAAAGCTTTAAAATCAATGTGCTTCCTAATGGGAAGGCAATGCAACTGTTGTAAAGATTGTGATGCTGATATGCGTTTAGGAATACCCAGCAGCAGCCTTTCAGCTGCATTTTAAATAACTGTAGCTTCTTCAAGAGTCTTTTCTGGGTAGTCATGAAGAGGGCATTGCAGTAATCTAGCTTTGCTAATAAGGGCAGATACTGCTGTTTTCCATAGTTCTACTGGAATAAAAGGGAGTACTTTCTTAAGCAGTTTCAACAAGAAGAAAAAAGCAGAAGTGATGTAGTTAATCCGACCCTCGAAAGCCAATTTACTGTCGAAAAGAACTCCAAGGTTTTAGCCTTTGCCCCTAGGGTCGGTAAGGTTCCAAGCTCCTGAAGCCACCATCTTCGATATCAAAAGGAAGAATTCCTACCAAACAGCAAAACCTCTGTTTTGGAGGAATATAATTTTAGGCAGTCTGCTCTCATCCATTTCCCTTTATGCAAGATACAATTGTAGAAGCTTGTGGCAGTAGCCTCTGAATTGCTGGCCACCAACCCCACAATTTGGGTGTCATCTGCATAGGACACAAGTGTAAAGCCATAGGATTTAATTAACAAGGCCATTGGAGTAACATAAAGGCTAAACAAAGTTGGACTCAAATCCAATCCCTGTAGTGCAGTGTCTGTGCACAGTTTTTAACTGCCATGTCGAGCTGGCAGGTGCACCCACTTGCCAGACCCTAAGTAGGTAGGCACCCTGGGCAGGGTGCATTGTATGTGAAAGGTAGGACATGTCCTGGTGTGTGACATGTCCTGATAGTGAAATCCTGCCAATTTCGTTTTTCACTATTGCAAGGCTATCTGTCCCATAGGCTAACATAGGAATTGCTTTGTAACATCTTACAAGTATAACTTTCCATTGGGACAAGATGGAGAAATGGAGTTTAGGCTCTCTGAACTCAGAATTTAATAACACATCTTTTTAGGGAGATGGTTTTAAATTGTGTGATTGAAAATGCCACTTTTAGAAAGTAGGCAATTTCTTGTTTAACCATTCTGTGTGCCTATGCTGATTTGTGTACTGACTGTCTGGATTTGGAGTGACAGGGGCTGGGGATGTGCATTCACGGTATACAGTCACAAGGGGGGGGGTTGAGGTGTGTCCTGCCTTTCCTGGTTGACTCATAGTTGGGGTGAATAGTCCTGGTCTGCATTTAGAGTGGTTGGAAGAGTTTTTGCTAGCACCTGAATAGGCAGTGTCTCCTCTCCACAATGCTGTCTCCACCTCCTGTAGTGAAGCTGGGCCAGAGAGGGTAGAACTGGTTTGGACTGGGCTCAGAGACACATGCCACAAAGAGAACAAAGAGAAAATGTGGTATAAATATTGGGACCCTGACCCCAGACCGTAGATCACTGTTGGACTAAGGTACCTGCCAAGAAGAAGTGCTGGAAGAGCTGTGAGGAGAGACTACCACTTTGCGGAGTGCTTTACTGGGTTGGCCTGCAGTTGCTGCTTCTGCCTTGGGCAGGGAAAGGACTGGACTGTGCTTTCTGCATCCTAAGTATCTCCAAGGGCTTGATGTAGAGCTTGCCTCCTGTTGGAAGTCTTCTGGGTACCCTTCGAGGTGGAAGACGTAATTCAGGTGATTAGAAGCCTTCCATCGGATAAAGCCCCGGGATCCGACGGGTTGACCACGGCTTTCTATAAAACATATGCCGAAGAACTGGCCCCACGTCTCATAGCACTATACGAAGAAGCCCAAACCACAGGCATTTTACCACCCTCCATGCGTGAGGCCATCATAATCACCCTGCTTAAACCGGGGAAACCCGAGGACGAACTGGACTCTTACCGGCCGCTCTTGATGATAAACGTGGACGGCAAAATCTTGGCTAAGAAGGTCGCCAATCGCTGCAGCCTCTCCTCCCGCTAATTGCCCGCCCAGATCAGTCAGGTTTCATCCCCGGGCGGGCCACCTCTCACAATCTCCGCACCTTTTTTTCTGTAGTGCACTACCTCCATCCAGACTCGAAGGCTATTGCAGTTTTCCTTGATGCTACCAAAGCATTTGACACGCTCGAGTGGTCATATCTATTTGCAGTCTTGGAGAGAATGGGATTCAGCCCCCTTTTTCTCAGTCTTATACGATTGCTATATGCACAACCGTCAGCCAGGGTCAGAGTCAATGGAATGATTTCGGAACAATTTACTATTTCGCGAGGCACGAGACAGGGCTGTCCGCTGTCTCCTTTGCTGTTTGCGATGGAGCCACTGGCGGCTCGCATTAGACAGCATCACACAGCTAGAGGTTTGGGATTTAGTTCAAGGAACCTCTTAATTTCACTATATGCTGATGTTACTCTTTACCTATGCGACCCGGAAACGAACGTGGCTCCTGTACTCCGGGAATTGATCAAATTTGGTAGCCTATCTGGGGTGTCTATAAACTGGACGAAGTCTACAATTTTTCCCCTGACCGAGGCCACTACGCCCTTTCCCCTAGATTACCCTCTGACGGTCCGGTTAAATATCTAGGTATTTGGATCAGCAGGAGTATGCAGGAAATTTGGGAAATGAACTACGGGCACATGGTGTCGTGGCTGGAGGACAGGGTCACAGCATGGGCAAGACTCCCCCTGTACCTCGCGGGCAGAATAGCCATTGCTAAAATGGTGGTGCTGCCGAAATTGCTGTACTTATTTGTTAACGTCCCGATTCCTCTCACGCAAGCTTTCTTCAGCACCATTCGCTCCTTATTGATCTCCATGGTATGGGCGGGCCGACAAGCACTGGTCTCCTGGGAATTGTTGACACTACCACTATCCCAGGGCGGGTTGGGTGCCCCGGATATCCAGCTATATGCCTTCAGTGCACAGGCACAATTCCTACATTTTTGGGTCCACCCCACCCCCTTTCAGCCGCATACTGCAGTGGAAATGGATGTCGCAGCTCCAATCCCCCTTCAGGTGGCAATATATCAGAATTATAAAAGACCCCGTGGAGACATTGTCACGGTGGAAACATTGAGGTGGGCTTGGGGAAAATTACGGGAAAGAGCGCATCTAAAAAATTTATATGCCCCGTCCATTCCTTTGCGATACAACGCTTGAGCCAATCAAACACTCACCCCCAGTCAACTGATCTGGGTTTAATCCATCATCATTCTTTAGCTCACTCCACCACCCCAGTTCAGACATGGCCATATGCAAATCAGTCTGCCCCTGTGCCTCATGGGAACAGTCCAGCCCGAACTGCCAAGCCATGTCTTCCCTGGACCGGAAACAAGCATCCTAGGACCGGTTTCTGGCATTTCAGCCGTCATCAGCCAGGCTTGCTTGAATCAGTTGACTGGGGGTGAGTGTTTGATTGGCTCAAGCGTTCCGTCCATCATCCCCTTTTGTATCGCTTTGGTCGCCCTAAGTTGGCGGGGGTATGCCCAGACGTGGGTCCCTTGCTCACTTTGCCACTGGATTCAAGCAAGCCTGGCTGATGACGGCTGAAATGCCAGAAACCGGTCCTAGGATGCTTGTTTCCGGTCCAGGGAAGACATGGCTTGGCAGTTCGGGCTGGACTGTTCCCATGAGGCACAGGGTCAGACTGATTTGCATATGGCCATGTCTGAACTGGGGTGGTGGAGTGAGCTAAAGAATGATGATGGATTAAACCCAGATCAGTTGACTGGGGGTGAGTGTTTGATTGGCTCAAGCGTTCCGTCCATCATTCCCTTTTGTATCGCTTTGGTCGCCCTAAGTTGGCGGGGTATGCCCAGACGTGGGTCCCTTGCTCACTTTGCCACTGGATTCAAGCAAGCCTGGCTGATGACGGCTGAAATGCCAGAAACCGGTCCTAGGATGCTTGTTTCCGGTCCAGGGAAGACATGGCTTGGCAGTTCGGGCTGGACTGTTCCCATGAGGCACAGGGTCAGACTGATTTGCATATGGCCATGTCTGAACTGGGGTGGTGGAGTGAGCTAAAGAATGATGATGGATTAAACCCAGATCAGTTGACTGGGGGTGAGTGTTTGATTGGCTCAGCGCTCCGTCCATAATCCCCTTTGTATCGCTTTGGTCGCCCTAAGTTGGCGGGGGTATGCCCAGACGTGGGTCCCTTGCTCACTTTGCCACTGGATTCAAGCAAGCCTGGCTTATGACGGCTGAAATGCCAGAAACCGGTCCTAGGATGCTTGTTTCCGGTCCAGGGAAGACATGGCTTGGCAGTTCGGGCTGGACTGTTCCCATGAGGCACAGGGTCAGACTGATTTGCATATGGCCATGTCTGAACTGGGGTGGTGGAGTGAGCTAAAGAATGATGGATTAAACATAGATCAGTTGACTGGGGTTGAGTGTTTCATTGGCTCATGCTGCTCCGTCCATCATCCCCTTTTGTATCGCTTGGTCGCCCTAAGTTGGCGGGGGTATGCCCAGACGTGGGTCCCTTGCTCACTTTGCCACTGGATTCAAGCAAGCCTGGCTGATGACGGCTGAAATGCCAGAAACCGGTCCTAGGATGCTTGTTTCCGGTCCAGGGAAGACATGGCTTGGCAGTTCGGGCTGGACTGTTCCCATGAGGCACAGGGTCAGACTGATTTGCATATGGCCATGTCTGAACTGGGGGTGGTGGAGTGAGCTAAAGAATGATGATGGATTAAACCCAGATCAGTTGACTGGGGGTGAGTGTTTGATTGGCTCAAGCGTTCCGTCCATCATCCCCTTTTGTATCCCTTCCATTCCTTTGGCACACAATCCAATGCTACCCATTGTGAGTGACGGTTCAAGCCGGGCGTTGGCATTGAAGCTGAGGATACGAACCTTTGCAGATCTCTCCTAGGAGAGGCGTTTAGGGCTCCCCCCACATCCGAAGAGGGGCACACAGTCCCCTTCTCCGACTTCTTCTTCCATCACAAACTTAGGGCCTCGTGTAGAGCACTCCACGACACTTTCCCCAACCCACCCCCCACATTACTAGCCCTTGAGAATGTGTTGAAGACGGATTCTCCCCGCGGACTCATCACTAGGATCTACAATAACATGCAGAACTCTGCCCCATTATTGACGCCCAGAGCCTTCCAAGCATGGAATGCTGAATTGCACACTCCGTTAACAGAGGAACAGTGGACATTCTTTTGCAATCAACTAACGGCCCTGTCCCCTAACTATAAGCTTTGACTGATCCATTTTAAGTTTTTACATAGATTTTATAGGACTCCGACTCAGCTTCACCGTATGGGGCTCAGGGCGGACGAGGGGTGCTGGAGGTGCGGATTGGCACCGGCGACTTTTTTACACATGGCATGGGGATGTCCTAGATTAGACAACTATTGGTCAACAATTTTTACCACCATCCACGACATTATTGACACACCGGGCAGCCCGGATCCCCTAAAGGGACTTTTAGGATATGTCAAGCACACACCCAAAGGGACCCGTAAACTTCACGCTATATTGTTATTGTTGGCCAAAAGGAGGGTAGCTATGTACTGGGGGGAGGAGGAGCCCCCCCTCCGTGAAAGATTGGATTCAGGATGTGACATTCAGCCATACACAATTGAACACATTTTGGGAACTGATGCCAACGCATCAAGGCCAAAGGACATATGGGGTCCTTTTCTGGAGTGGGCCCGCACACGTCAACCGGAAGGAACATTCCCCTCGGAACAATTGACTGACTAGAGGGCTTGCCTACGAAAGCAAGGGTGTGTAGTGGGTAGACATCACGCTTCACATTGGAGTTAAAACACCAGGTCTGGGGGACACAGATGCACGGACTCCCTATCGAGAAAAAGTTATGTGACGACGGGGTTAAAATTGTAAAATTCATGTCAACAATTCATTGGATGTGCAATGTAGAACATGCTTTGTCTTCTCACAGTGCCAAGGATGCGGGGAACTTGTTCTCTGTATAGTAATCCGAACATAATTAGAGCACCGAATAGGTGTGCTGTGACTGTAAGTAGCTGGGTTTGTTGTTAATGTTGTTTGTTTCATCACTGGATAAAATACCAATAAAGAAATTAATTTTTAAAAAAACATCTTCTGGGTAACGGCTTCTGGAACTGAATGTTTCAGCTGCCACAGAGCAGAAAAGGTAACCCGACACCATCAACGACACAGCTGCCGGCACTGTGACTTGAAGGCACCGCCACACTTTGCACCGCAATCCTGGTCTGACGTCGCCATTCAACAACACCACGAAGCCGCTGCTTGCACCGTGACCGTGCCGCTGCTGGCACCGAACTCTGCACCGCCTCACTTCACACCGCCGCCCTGGTATCCCCGACGATCCCACGATTCCGCTGCTTGCACGGTCACCTGTGGACACTGCTCGTGGAGAACACGGAGCACCATCCCGCTTCGCACCGCAGCCCTGGTCTCACCGACGAAGACGCTCCAAGCTGACATCGACACCACTGCTTGCACCTTGGTTTGGGGGCACCGCTCGTAGGTTACTCAATACACTGCCCCATCCCACACCGCAGCCTTGGCCCACAACACCAGCGCCATTGACTCCAGATCGTCAACAGACGCCGCTTCTTGCACCATGACCTGTGGGCCCTGCACACTGCATTGCCCCATCTCGCACCGCAGCCTTGGGTCTATCCAACAACAGCACTGAGACCTGTCAGCACCGCAACGAGCACCGCCCTGCTTTGCACAGCAGCCCTGGTCTCACCGACACTGCTGAACGTCCGTCACCGAGCCTCTGCCTGCACCGTGACCGGAGGACACCGCACGTCGCACTGCTCTGCTTCACACCGCAGCTCCGACGCCGGCGCTCCTGACATCAAACTCACGGAGTTTGATCTGCAACGCGTGTGACTTCAAGGGCCCGACGACTCCTGCATCAACCTCCAGAACCGACGCCGGCTCTTCGAGGCTCATCGCGAGGCCACCAACGCCCTGCATTTCCAAAGGTACTGTTTGCTGGTCTTCCGACACTATAGCTGGCCCGCGACGCCGTGGTCAGCCAGAACTGTTTCGATTTGTTGTTCTCAATGCCATAATAACCCTGGGCGGAGCTATCGACTTCAAGGAACTGTATTTTGAGTCTATTTTTGCTTATTGATATTTCTGAGAACTGCATGGTGGATTTTTATAGTTTTTGGTCTTGCACAGGTAAAATAGTAGATATTTTTCTAAAACTGCTGTGGTGTCCTTTTGTAGTGTTTCACTGTATTACTGCTGGTTATGTGCAAATGCTTTACACACTTCCTCTGAGATAAGCCTCACTGCTTGTGCCAAGCTACCAAGGGGGTGAGCAGGATTATTTTAGAAATGTATCCCCCTTTTCCTGACTAGAAAGAAGGGTCTATACTTGGACAGGGTAACAAACTGCCAATTAGAGACCCCCATTTTTAACACTGCTCAATACTTATTCTGTACTGTGACCGCTGTCATAATCAACACAAATGTTTAAACTGAGTGGAAAGATTGCAGATATGGCTTAGAGCTGATCTGAAAACTAATGGAACAAACATTCCTAGTCATTTATTTCCCTACAAATTGAGGGACACTGGACCGAACAGATTTACTTTAATTGAAAGTAAATAAATCCGCCCCGGTGGCAAGTTATTGCTTATTGTAACTTTCCCAATTGAAGTTCTCAGAATCTGGAAAACGACCTGACACATTATTGTCCAATGCGATCTGAGATTAAAAATGTACAGACCTGCGCATGCAGACTTTTACATAGATGCGTGAGTGTGCGGACACGTTTATGTGCATATGTACATGTGAATACTTTTCAGAAATTCGAACAAACCGAATAGAGACTCTCATAAACAAGGACTCATTGGCCTCTAGAGACCCCTTCACAAGTGTCCCTGTTCTGTGCAACCTATCAATACGGCTGATCACAGGAGATCCAACATATACAATCGCAAAAGCGTGAGGTGACCGGCACCCCAAGGCCTTTATAACCAATCTTGTTATGGGCAATGAACATCCACTATTCCTAAGGACTACGTTGTGTCCATGCACTTTTGGATGTCTTGTACGGAACTTCCTATCAAGGCTGAAGACTGTACCACACCAGGATTAAGATATATTGCAGTTTCTCCTAACTACAAACTGAGTTTTAACTACATACATCATGTAGGAATCGGCTAACTACCCCTCAAAGACATGGTCTGCAATTCTTGCTGCTAAGTTTCCTGCAGGATTAGACCTGCAATAATGTCACTCTGCACTTGCGGCTCACAGGAAGGGTTCTCAGGCTTCCCCGTACTTGGAGACTCATGGGCTTAACTAGCACGTTAAGGTGAGACTAGGTTGTACATTAGTGACAGGCATACCATTTTTAGGTTGCAGCCTAACAGACTGTCTGTTTGATAAAGGTATCTTGGGGACTCTCAGAGAGTTGACTTAAGAATGCATTCTGTCCATTGCTTGCTATTGGCTTTGTGGTTTGTAACTCACGTTTTCTTGTTTTCCATTTGCTGGCTTTATTTGCTTTAGGCTGTCCAGTTTCAATTCCTCCTTCCAGTTGCCTAACCCATCTTTACCGTATTCTTCCACTAATTAGTTTTCTGTAAACAGGCCTTTAAATCTTGTTCTTATCTAGTCACCTATGCTTGACATTCAAAGACTGAAGTTAAATGTCAGGCGTTGTCTTATCCTTCCGAAGGCTCCCTTTCTGTAAACAGGTCTGTAAATCTTGTTCTTATCTCGTCACATTTGCTGTGCATTCACAAACACTGAGTTCAAATTTCAAGCGCTGTCTTTCGTGGACGTTTGTTTACTTTTCTTTCTCTGACTTCAAAGTGAGAGGATTTATGTGACAATCTTATTTCACTTGTTTTTTTCCAACTGTGTACCTCTTATGTTTCCATCAGTGGACGATTTTCAAATACTTGTTCAAATTTAGTTTTATCTAGGAGAGAACTTGAGAGAAAAGACAGTGCTGGAAACCAGGTAAAGTTTTTGGTGTCGACACATGCAAGGAAATGGACATGAAATGGAATTCCTCTGCCATCGACATGTGAAGGACTTGCACTACATTGCATGGTGGGGCGATGCAAGGATAGCCATTAAGGCCAGTGAATCACCACTGCATGCATGCCTCACATTGACAGTGACTTTCCTCAGCATTGTAAATAGACATGAATGAAAGTTAATTACCAAAGCAAATTACATATCCACCAAATGCAAACTTTTGAAATGGCTCTCCTTCTCATTGAGCAGTGCTTAGTAAACTTCTGTGTTTTAAGAATGGATTTGCACAAAAATGCAACAAAACCTGCTGTTAGATCAGACTTATATAATTTCCTTGAACATAATGCTGTTCTTGGGCCGATGTGTCATCTGTCCTTTCATTATACTGATTTATGTTTGCTGTGTTATATTCTTTTACTTTTCCCGTAAAGCACTTTTTATAACCACAAGGATGCTTTAGAGCACTTAGTTCCTGACAGGAAAGAGAGAATAGAGAGAGCAGAAGGGCGAAGGCAGAACGCATGATGAGCTTTTTAGGTGGGATGTTCCACAAAAGGAAGCAAGTATCTCACAAGATGCAACAATAGTGCGTGGCTGATATTCTTTATGTTGAAAGTAACTATTTTTCCATGCCTTACTACATCTATTGATTATGCACACACATTTACATAGACACACATGCTGTGACATGTCTCTATTTTTACTCACCCTGTCTTTGAAACATGTTGTTGCTACAGGAGCCAATGCTGTTTCCATCCAGAGGGCTAGATACAGGCAGATGTGGGCGAGGTAAAAGAACTGAATGAGTTTGAAGCAGGAATTTCTAGATATTTTAGAACTGGATTCCAGGACCCTCCTCCATGAGGAATTTGTGATAGGCGACCCTAGATCTGCCTCCCAACATGATCGGAGAGATGGACATGCCCCTCCAATAAAGTCCTATAAAGTAACGTGACCGCTTTCGTTAGAACCATAATAAAGAAGAGATGACACAGGCAGTCATGTTCCAGGGGTTCCGCAACACCGGTAACCCACCAATCCCGTATCATATGCGCCAAAAAATCATGGAGGATGAAATGGCCAACTGGAATATCATAGGACTCCCAGAGGTCTGAGATAGGATATAGTCCCCCCCGCCACCCTGCAAAAAGATCACCCAGGGCATCAATTTCCACCGCTGGCCACTCATGGAGCCCTGACCAACCTCCGGGACGACACCACCGCCCGATCACAGGAAGCTCATGGGAGTACAGGGTCAGCGTACGAGTCCACTGCAAGGCACGGGCCCAAACATACCGCACAGTCCGAACAAATAATCATCTTCTTACATTGGTCCTCTGTATGCATCCTCTCTCTGAGCACAGCCTACATATATTTTTGCATTAATCACTATTGTATTTCTGCAATTTGTCCACACATTTAAAAAATCACAATCTATCCCTTAAAATTCATGCCCCTTCAAACTTAACATTAACCACTTACTTTGGAGCAGCGTGTTGCCTGATGTAAAGTGCTTCAATGCCTTGCCTGGGGTAGTAAGGACAATATAAATGCAATTACAAAACAATATCAGACATAAACCCCAGGGTAATTTGGCTGGTTGTTAGTGCATCCAGGATAACACCTGCACTTCTGGGAGATTTGGTCTGTCTGCACAGTTTTTTGTGCTGTTGTTCAGCACTCTCATTCTGTTATTCTCCACATGATCTGGGTAGAGAGGGTCTGGCAGAGCACTCAGACTGTTCCATTTGAGGAATACGTTGCTTATCCAATCCAGGTTTTGTGCTTTACATTAAGACACTCATGGTTTCCTTTTACATAGATGCATGACTAGAATCCTTACAAAGTAAAGAATTGGTCTGCTACTCCCGCCTAACATGGGAGCAGTTGAAGTATCGGGATTGAATTACAGGGAAATCAGGGCATCATTAAGAAGAAAAGTGTAACTTAAGGACCAGTAAGAACTTAAAAGAGCCAGTCAGATGACATACCTGTCTCAAAAAGCCAAAATGGCTGCCAGTCACTTGTGAGCCCAGCCTAACATGAAAGAACTTGCTGACACAGACAAGCGCAGAGAGACGTGGCTCCGAGACTCTAATTACAAAGTCATGTTCAAAATAAAGGTCACAGCTAGACAATTTACCAGGACCTGCATAGCATTAGAGAAAGCTCAAGGGAGCATTCTGTAGTGATCTTCTTCATACAAATCACGTTGTGAAACGATGTAGTTTATTCAGCCAAGTAAAACACATCTACATCAAAAGAGCACAGGAGTAACTGACACTCACGGATTGCAGCGCTGTGACATTGTCACATTTCATGATGCATCAACACCCTTCTTAATACATCACCCACACATCTCACCTTTTTTTATAAAGAAATACAACTTCTTATTTCACCCTAACCCCATCCCATTACATACACTAAATTCTCATTTAATAACACCAACCTCTCCCACCAACTCAAAAACAATTTATACATAAAATGAATACCAAAATAAAACAAGAAAAGAAAGAAAAAATCTATATAAAAGGAATACAGTGCAGGAGAATACAATAAATTTCCTTAATACTGTCATTCTTTTTGGCGTAAATCTGGTAAGAGCACTTCTTACAGAATTATTCAGTTCATCCATACTCAGAACATCATTTACTCTTTTTCGCAACATTATTGTAGTTGTCCGGAATCAATGCCACACGTGTGGTACTCCACCAATTGCCATCCGACAACTTCACCAAATTCTTCCTCAACTCACACAACTCAGCAGGTGCTTTAAATTTGTATAAACCTTTCCCAACCATAATGGAATTTTTCAAATGCACCAATCTCCTATTTTCAGTTTACACACTTTTCTCTTCCTTTCAGTTTCCATCTTTTCCACCTTTACCAAACTGGGCAGATTAGACTTACATTCAGCATGTCTCCACCATTCACAGATATCTACTTCTCTTGGAAACAACTGAACCATCCAAAAAGGGCAAAGTTCCATTATCGCTTTCCTCCCGCTCATCAACTCAAAAAGAGTTCTCCCAGTTACAGTGTGTGGCGCAGTACGGTATGACCAAACCAATTCGCTGACTGCTTCTCCCACATCCATATTACTTCTAATTGTTGTCTGAACACATTCCACTAACATCTTATTAAAGAGTTCCACCTTCCTGTTACTTTGGGGGTGATACATGGGTGCTCTCAAATGTTTTATGGCACATCTGTCTAAGAAGGAGGTCATCTTTACCTAGGTAAATTATACTCCATTATCCCTTCTCTAGCAAACATTCTCTGAAAACAGTCAATCACTTTCCTTGCTGTAGGTTCACAGACCGGTTCTACTACCACCCACCTTGACAAGTGATCAATCATTATCACAAAGTATTTCGTGTAGTTGGGTAATACTTAATACGGTCCTAAAAAATCTACATCCACACGTTGCCAGTCTCTACTTGGACACAGTGTCACCAATTCAACAGAACCCTCAGTTACTAAGACTGTCACTCATTTTGCATTTTGAACAATTTCTTACAAAATCCTCAATCTCACTATCCATTATTGGCCACCAAAAATCCTCCCTGACCTTCCGTTTATTCAACATACAACTCAAATGACCCAAATGTTCCAATTCTATGATGCGTTAGCGGAAGATGGGATTAATTTGCCCCATGCACCAACATCCTATCATCCACAGACAACTGTTCCAAAACTTTCCAAATCATTTGCAACTCACAATGCAAATTCTTCTCTTTTGGCCAACCAGACTTCACTAAAGAAATTACCTCTTTCAAAATATGATCCCTCAACAGCATTGACCCTGTCTTCACTTTCATGACATCACCCACATGAACAATGAAACACTCTTCAACTTCAGATTCCCATTCCAGATCGTTAGAATCTTCAATGAGGAGTCTCGACAGACAGTCTGCCCTGGAGTTTTCCTCCGCCCCGGGGTATACTCTACCGTAAATGTAAACTCCGACAATTTTGCTGCTAACCTAACAATTCTAGCTGTAGATCGTTAACATTTTTTCCCTGACAGAATATTTATCAAGGGACAGTGATCAGTTTGTAGCACAAATGGCCTTCCCCACAGATATGGCTTAAACTTTCCTACACTCCAAACAAACGTCAATAGTTCTTTTTTGATTACTGAATAATTACGCTCAGCCAGACATAACGTCCTGGAAGCGAATCCATGTGTGCCAGTAAGAGCTTACTCCATCAATGTCAGAAATGTTGTGCGTACTACAAGTCTGGCTGAGGGCTAAAATGTATAACCACTAGAACAAGATAGGATATGCAAAGATATTTTCCGATACTGTTCAAGCAGAACTATAGAACATGCAGTAGGTCACAGTTTGCATCTGGTATCTCTGGCACAAAGCATCATCATGTATTCCCGCTTTATGTTTCAAGCGGTGTCCAATAACAGTTATGAAGGATCTTAAAGTATGTGAATTTAAGCCTAGCTTCCCTCATCTGCTTATTGTATGAAAGGTGTAGAACCATTCCTTGACAGCACATTCATGTGATAGATTCAGCTGCCAGTGTGAGCATTTGCCAGATTCTAATAGTTTCCAGTAGTGTTCAGAGGTCATGACGTCATACGGGCTATATATAATCAGCTTGGCGTGACATCCTTTCAAGATGCATTGAAATGCGTGCACTTCCTTGATTTGCAAAACGAAGGACATGCAATTGACATCTGTAGCAAATCCACTATCGACTTCCTGCAGAGGGATCCATTTCTTGAAACATACACTGCCCAGTTTCTGCCTTGTGCAAATGTGCCCAAATGAGAACAAAAATGACAAGACCAATTAAGGGCTTGACAGAGTTGAATTGAGACAGCATCACTAGGCTTCATCCTCTCCCGCAGAAAGAGAAAAAAAAGGAATGATCCATTATACAGATGACATTTTGTGCTTCAAGTAAGACCCTGCAATAGCAGTCCCGGCAGTCAAAAAAGAGGTGGTAAAATCTGATGAGATTTCAGGAGTATTAATTAACCAATCCAATTGCAGGACCCTGAATACATCCTGCAGTCCAATAGATCACATTCTCTTGAAGCTCTATTTAACTTTACCTTGGTGTAGACCAAATTTAGTATTCAGGGGGTCTTCATGACCAAGAGATATGGCACCTTCAATCAGCATAATATCCACAAATTGCTGGATGGTTTATATTCTGACTTTGAACATTGGAACAAATTAGATGCCTCATTATAAAAATTTCTAAAGTAACCACAAATATGATTATAAATGGAATTCAAAACTACTTAAAACATTTTACTTGGAAATTTTAAAGGCTGAAAGTCGCTAAACAGCCTTACTTTTTCCAGTGAGCAAGAAAGGATAAAGAAAAATATTTTACATTAAACAATTAGCTGCCACATTGGATTGATTCAAGCATAAGAAAGAGAAACGGTGTTTAAATAACAAGTTGAATTCTATCCTTCGACCCAGTTAAACTAATATGACTACTGTATGGCTACTGAAGAAGTGCAGAAAGGGAGTTATAGAAGCGCATTCAAAAAGTACGCTTATTAATTACTAGGATAAAGCTGTTCCAATGTTTGGTACAGCCTCCTTTCAGGGGCCCATCATACCTATATTTGGTCTCAAGGTAGGGTATAATCGCTTGGAAAATGTATGACAATGGTCAACCGAAGTTTATTTAACAATGTATGACAGACTTTCGCCTAACCAAAATATTTTTCAGTGTATCCAGCTTAGACACAGGAGCACCAATCATACAATAAACAATGTGACTTTTTTTTTTTTTAAGGATTTGGGCCGTGAATGGGAAAGCATCCAATCTATAGCCACGTCCCCTACCCCAGACCAGTAATTCCCCATCTCTATCCACTCCTCACGGATCTATTAGAAAAGAAACACTTAGCCCTTTTGTATTTGCAAAACAGAATGGGCTGCTATTGCTTTAGCCTGATACCCACAGGTGAAAGGCAACAAGTCTGCAAAGACGGTCAAGATCTGGAAATGGCCCTCTGTATGCCCGACACACTTCAGCTCTTTTCCAAGGCTCTCTCGTCTTGCCTCCTTTTTATTTAATTTTTCAATAACAACATAAACAAGTCTAATTCGGTCCCAGAGACAGACTCATTTTCCTTCAAATCTGACAATATTCCATATTGCAGTTGGGCATACATTTTCTTAATTCCGCTTAAGCAGCCAGCTACACGAAGACAACCAACACACTGAATCGTCACCAACACCCTGAAGCCAGCGACTGACAACTGGACAGCCCTCACCACCGAAGAAACACTGAAGACGATGAAGTCAATCCACTCCGGGGCCCCCACGGACCCCTGTCCCCACCACATCTTCAACAGAGCCGCCGACACCATCGCCCCCCTGCTCCGCCACACCATCAACTGCTCCCTGGCAACCGCCTCGTTCCCTGACGACTGGAAACACGCCGAGGTCAACCCCCTCCTGAAGAAACCATCGGCGGACCCCACCGACCTCAAAAACTACAGACCCATCTCCCTGCTCCCGTTCCCAGCGAAAGTCATCGAGAAAGCCATCAACAGCCAACTCGCCACATTCATCGAAGAGCACAACATCCTTGACCCCTCTCAATCTGGCTTCAGAAAGAACCACAGTACGGAAACCGCCCTCCTCGCCGCAACAGACGACATCCGCACCCTACTGGACAAAGGAGAAACAGTAGCCCTCATCCTCCTTGACCTCTCAGCGGCGTTCGACACAGTCTCCCACCGCACCCTAATACACAGACTCCACGACGCAGGAATCCAAGACAAGGCACTCGACTGGATCCGCTCCTTCCTCTCCGGCAGAACACAGAGGGTCAGACTCCCCTCTTTCCTCTTGGACCCTACACCAACCACCTGCGGAGTCCCCCAAGGATCCTCCCTCAGCCCTACGCTCTTCAATGTTTACATGGCTCTGCTCGCCCCCATCGTCAGAACCTACGGACTCAACATTGTGTCATACGTAGACGACACCCAACTCATCCTCTCCCTATCCAACGAACCCAACACCGCCAGACACAACTTCTGAGAAGGCATGGAAGCCGTCGCCAAATGGATGAAAAACAGCTGCCTACAACTAAACACCAACAAAACAGAAGTACTCATCATGGGCCCAAACCCCAATGCCTGGAATGACACCTGGTGGCCCCCCGCCCTCGGAAGCCCGCCCACCCCCACGGACCACGCACGCAACCTGGGAATCATCCTGGACTCCGAGCTCAAAATGGACCGCCAGATCAACTCTGTCTCGTCCTCCTGCTTCCACACCCTCCGCCTCCTACATAAGACCTTCAAATCGATCCCCCTCGAACACAGAAAGACCGTCACTCACGCCCTGGTCACCATCAGACTTGACTACGGCAATGCACTCTACGTGGGAATAAACAAAAACCTCACCCGCAAACTACAGAACATCCAGAACGCCGCTGCAAGACTGGTCCTCAACCTGCTAAGACACTGCCACATCTCCCAGCACCTGCGCACACTCCACTGGCTCCCCAACGAAGCTAGAGTCACCTTCAAGATGCTCACCCACGCACACAAGGCCCTCCACGACACCGGACCAACATACCTGAACAGCAGACTCAAATTCCACGCACCCCAAAGGACCCTACGATCAGCCCAGCTCTCCTACGCTGTGGGCCCCCGCACCAGAAAGACCAGATCGGGAGGCCGCTCCTTCTCCCTCCTCGCGGCCAGAGCCTGGAACGCCCTTCCGCTCCACCTCAGACAGACATCGCTCCCCATCTTCGCAAGAAACCTCAAAACCTGGCTCTTCGACAGACCCCCTTCTTGATGGACTGGAACCTGCACCTCCCCCCCGCCCCCCAGCGCCTTGAGACCCTTAAGGGTGAGTAGTCGCGCTCTACAAACGCTTGATTGATTGATTGAGCTACACACAAATACCCCTCCAAACCGCCACACATAGGTCAATCCCACCACTGGAGATGTCTTCTGTACACACCATTCGGGGTGTCACAATTCGGTGGTTCCACTATTTTATTCAACATCTCAGGCCATTCAGACAAGTACTCCGTGAGATTATCATCTTTTCTTGTAATTTTAATATGCAGCTCATCCGCCACAGCCCATCATTGTAAGACCTTTTTCTTTTTACAATATTTCAGAGGTCTCGGGCTGCCCAATGAAGTGCTATCCTCCTCCTTGCAACTGGTGCTAACACTGTAATCTAATTTTATGACCCTACTTTGCCAGGAAAACCTATTACACATTTTTTCACAGATACATCCAGGTCCACTACTGTAATATCATTCTGCCTTCTTTATTTTACAGAGACTGTCTGATAATAGATCTGGTACTTTGGGTATGGATGGAATGGTTGTTTCAGTCTCAGCTCTACACTGAATCAGCTCGAACTCAAAGTACAGATCTGACCTCAGACTTTGCTTCGAAAAAACTCAGTATAGCTGGAAGGAGGGACAGGCCCAGAGAAAGACTTGAGAAATTCAGGGACAGTGCAGCGATAGTTTCAGGCTTTGAGTCAGCCAATCTCCATAAATGACTTGCAGGAACAACTGCGCGACCTATACCTTAGGTGCTGGGCCACCCTTAGAAGAGGTGGTTTCTGCCCACTGTAAGCAGATCAAAGGCAATGCATATAAGGATTGACATAGGTGTATCGTACTCCAAACAGGATTGCTCACATATGTCTTGGATCCTGCAACCTATGCTAGAGAAACTATAAAGAATTAGCAATGAAGTTCCACATTAATTGCACAACTCTGTGAGAAGCATCTATTAAAAGGATATTCTCTTAAAAATAAACTAAACAGCTGGCGGCATTAATTTATACAAGCCCCAGGTGTGTCTATTAGATCCATTATTTCAAATATGGACAGGTTTATACAATGGCCTCAAAACTGATTATTTCATCTTAGAAATGCCCCACCAGTCCAGCAATAGAACAATGGTGAATAACTTGAGTATTATTAAAATTATCAATGATCAAGGATGATCAGTCCCAGTATGACACCATTAGGACCCCTCAACTGGCGCAGATTGACTGATATGATGCTCGGAGCAAATCACTGAACCTTCTCTTTACATACAGCATAATGGAATAGATAGGTTTCTAATTTTCTTTAAAAACATATGTTCATTTTAAAAATATGAAAAACACTTATGCAATAAGAGTGCACTCCACTATGTACGCATACAGATAACATTATGTTCCTATTTCCCAATTTCTCCTCCTTGTTATTTCATCACATATAAACCTAAATGTCCCATCTTACCAAAAAACATACAGTTTCCAAAAAGGGGAAACTATAACGAGTCAGCCAGTGTGTGGATGAGGATTTATGAGAGGCATAATTAGGGGTGTGTACCTATAGCATAATAACTAGCGCTCCACAGCACAGAGCCCCATCTAATCACCTCGCTCACGTATTTTTGTCAAACCTTGCAATCAAACTAGGCTTAGAACTAAAAAGCAAGCGTTCCCTATCATTGGCAAAAAAAAAATAATCTCAATCGTTCCTCGTCCCAGGCCTTACTTCAGAGGACTTCAATCTGTGGGGTGCAACCCCCAGGGGGGCCGTGGAGGCTTGGGAAGGGGGTCGCGCATTCCCCAGCTTCACTTGTGCATGCAATCCAAAACGTTTGCTTTCGTTTTGGATAAAGACAGCAGTCCTGGGATGGCTAATTTAGATCGTTATCAGCTGAAGTTCCACCAATTGAGTCTCTTGTGTTGTGAAAAGTTTCCGTGCCAGAGTGCGGGCTTCCCTGAGTGAAATGCAAATGTGCCTATCAGTTAATCTGCAAGTGTAAAGGGTCCTTGGGAGCTTGGGAGCTGGTTCTGGCTTTAATTGAGCAAATCACTCCAAGCTTTGTGATGATAAAGATTTGGTTTTTTGAGTGGTAGTGCAAAGATTAACAACTGAGCTGTGAAGTGCATGCTTTTAATTTTAACTGCTTTTACACAGCCCTTAGTACTCCTAAAGGTGTGTTGAAGGGACAGTTATGTAAAAAAGAAAACTGCATTACATACGCTCTGGTATTACTAAAATCTGCATTTTGGAAGCACCATTTTATTGTAAAACTATTTGCCCATTTTGCAGCACTCTATCTTACACTGTGTGTAATATAAGTATAAAGTAATGACTTCCATATTTACAGTGCTTTCTGTCATAGGCTGTGACCTCATAGCACTAAAAATACACGTCACTATTCTTCACTGCACCAATCAAGATTTAATTCTGTGGCTCTCTGGTTACACACAGACCTCTGCAGTGCATTAACTAATAGAGGTTTCATAATGTACTACAGTGCATTTCCCACTGAGTAACAACTTTTTGAATTTATTTTTATTTACGCTGCCCATTATTTTATATGTAGATACCTGATAATGAAAGACCTAAAACGTACAGAATATTTTGGAGTTATTTATGAGAGGCTTTCATCGCCAGAGCATCACTTTTCTTGATGCTCCGGCGGCGCAAGCATCTCAACCATACCTATGAGGCTGTGCAAAGTCACCCTGCATGGCTTTGCATGGCCTCATAGATATGGAGTAAGACATAGCAGGTGTCAAGGAGGTGTTCCATGGGCTTTGCGTGGGGTTCCCACGCACCACCCATGAATTTTGATGCTGCCCCATATTTACAAAATCACGTAAACCTGGGGCAGCTCCAAAAACGGACGCCTCCCCAGCGGAGACGTAACTAGGAGAAATGTTTTCATTTCTCCTCGTTTTTAGGTCTCGCGTAGTGTTGCAGCGCAACGCGCTGCTCCGCTTTGCGAGGCATGATGTATTAGAGTATATTTTAAAAGTGGGGTGGAAGCCCCGCCCCTATTTTTCATTGGCTGGCGTCATCGTCTATGGTAAACGCTGGCTTCCGATTGATAATGAGGCTTCTTAGTCCCTCCTTGTTACCGCCCTGTCTCCTTTTGGGACCGCCCATCAGGACTGGATCTTTTACTTGCAGCGTTACACTGTCTCCTTCAATTAATCGGTGAGCACTTTTTTTTTTTATTTGCAGGGCGGTCGCTTTATTCTTAATGAGGGGTATCTGGCACTCACCCTCTTGCTTCCACATGCTTAGCCGCTCTCGGCATGCCGGCAGAACCCAAGTGCCCGCGGCAGGGCGACGCCATGCAGAGCCGCATGGGCGCTCATGCTTTAAAATAACATAAAAAGTGTGCTCGCGTTTGAAATACATACCGCATCAAAAGTGTGCACGTTTAAAATACACACTGCAATGTAGTAGAGCAACTGCGTTTTTCTTTTAGATGCTCTGCTTCGTTGAAGTATGCATTTTAAATGTGCACACTTTTGTTGCAATATCTATTTTAAACGTGCAGAAGCGGTCGCGCCAGACCGGAAGTGGCTGTGTTTGTTGTTTTATTTCGGGGAGGGGGGCAGGAGGAGGAGGAAGTTGTCTGTGTTTCCCGGGGACTCTGCAGGGCCGAAAAAAGGAAGGCACGACCCAGAGAGCAGAGCAGGTTGAAATCCGGTGAGGTTTTGCACATGTAGTATTTATTTTTACCATTCGTTGATCTGGAGTGTTTTTGGGGGCATGGGGTCCTGTGTGCGTGCTTGGTATAGGGGATCCGTGTCCCCCTAGTTACAATGTGCAAGCGTGGGCCGTTCGAGACGTGTTTAAAGTTTGTATTGGTATTAACTACAGTGGCGCCCTGCAGAGCGAGGGCACGAAGGAGCCCTGCTCAGAACCGCAGGGGAAAGCTATGGTCTGCACTGGAACCTCCAAAACACAAAACCCGGGTTAAGCAGCTCTTACTCCATGGGACCAAGGTGTGTCTCGCTTTTAGGTGCCGTCTCGCGAGGCTAAGGGAGTTATTGCCTGCGAGTTAAACGGATTACAGACCTTGAGCCTTATAATATGTGCAGGTGGCAGCGACACTTAGTATTTCGGGTCTGCAGCGGGCCCCCACATGGACGACACTGACGTGCTGGCTTTGTTAGGTCACTAGTATTAATAGTGGTTGGGTTGTAGACGCTTCTTTGGCACCGATGCCAGATCTCGGGTAACACAAATGCCTGGAAACTTTAGAATGTGCCGGGGTTGGCTGACCTCCCAGGCGGCAGGGCGGCTCATTAACTATTCGACGGCCAGGTGTGCAATAGGTCTCGCATTTACACGAGTCTGAGCTATTGACATTGCAAATAACAATGCCTTTTATTTTTGTTTTTAATACATAAATAAAAGGCTTTGTCATTTACAATGCCTATAGCTTAAACTCGTGTAAATGCGAGACCTATTGCATTGCAAATGCTTGTTTCCTCTTTCCATGTGTGCAGCATTCTGCAGCTCACATTAAAAGATGAAAATGCGTCTCAGGATTGTTTTTTTGAAGGAAGGTGCCCCTTCCTGTACAAAAACAATCCTGTCTATGTTGTTGCTAGGCAGCAATTTATGCACCAACGCAAAGGAAAAGGACAGGAATGCACTGTATTTCATAAATACTGTGCATTCCTGCCCTTTCACATTGGCACAGGGCTGCGCAGCAAGAAGACTTGCGGCGCTGCCCTACGCCATTTCCTCATAAATGAGGCCCTTTGTTTTTAGCTACACCTTTGACTACACCCCCACGCTCACTGACCTTTGGTTTGCTAAACACTGTTTAATATTATTTCAACACCATAAAAATTATTTGCTGTGGGAATGGGGGGCGTTTATGGTTGTCGTTGTCTATGATGAGGAGTACCAGGTTCTAGTAATTTTCGTCAGAAGGGGGTCCTTACGCCTAAAAACGTTTGACAAGGGGGTCTCGGCATCAAAAAGTTTGAAGACCTCTGCCTTACTTCAATGAGGTGAGTCCGACTCCACCCCAAGACACCATCTGGTATACCCAAAATCAAAAACACTCTCCCTGCTTTTCTGTACCCTACCCCAGGCGCGGTGCGTCCATTGGGGGCGTTGGGGCGTTGCCCCCCCGCCAGCAGCCCGCAGCTGAGCTCCCTCGGCGTCTGACTAGTTCAGAGACGCCGAGGGAGAACTGACTGACAATCATGTCAGTCAGCATGACGTGGACCGCCCACCCCTTCAGAGTCTGAAGGGGGTGGGCGGTCCGAGCGTCATGTTGACTGACATGATTGTCAGACCAGCCAGGGACAGACAGTCAGCAGCACAAGTGCGCATGAGTGGGGAAGGTGAGCACATTTTTGCCCGTGCCCAGTCATGCGCACTTGTGTTTGCGCTGACTTGACGCATGCCCATTAGGGAGCCCTCGGTCTCCTAATGGGCAGGCTTCGAGCGAAGAATAACCGTGCTCTAAGCCAATCCTGGCGCTGCAGCAGCGCCAGGATTGGCTGAGGGGCTGCCACTCCAGTGCTGTTCCTGAAGAGGCGCCAACGCGGACCAGGAGCAGAGGCGGTCAGGTAAGTTTTGTGCATTTATTTTATTTACCCTCGGTCGCCCCCGCGACCCATGTCAACCCCCCCCGTGAGTACTGCGAGCCGCGATTGAGTCTTTGTACTTTCCAAACCGCAGATGACACACAGGGACCTCCCTGTGTGTCATCTGCGATTTGGGAAGTACAAAGTGCGCGTTACATCGCGTGCTGAACCTGCTAGGGTCCCTCTTCCGTCAGTCGATGCATTTCTACCTTTCTTCCGGCCGCCGTCCTTCCCTGCCCCACTCTCTTACCCCCCATGTGCTTCTGAGAGATGTCACACTATCTAAAGAGCTGTCCGGGGTGTTTGTTTAGGACACACAAAGCCTTTGTTTGCCCTCAGAGTCTCAGGAGGGCAAGTGGGCGGGACAAGTGGGTGCTAAAATAGATCCAATTTTCAGGTCCTGAGCTGTGATCACACCTTCTCCGGGACTATCCCGTGTTGTTTTTCCGAGCCCACGCCACGTCTCCCCTGAATCTCAGACAAAATACCTAGCACAAAAGGTCTGTCTCTCTTATTTTCAGTTCTCCATGAAGCCACTTTAGGCATTGAAGCCAGGGTTACCAGGTGACTCAGGGTTACCGGATGCTATGTTTCCAGTGCCCAGTTTTCCATTCCCAAATCATTGCTTTTAGGTGTCAGTCACAGTTAACTCAACCAACCCTACAGCTCTCAGAATGGCGTCTTTATTGAGGAAAGCGCAGGGCTAAAAACAGCCCTCAAGGGAACAAGGGAGATGTTTTCTGGATGAGTTCAACATTTGGGAAATTAGAAAAGAAGACTTTTGGCAGGATGGATACAAATCCTGTTTCTGAGCCGTGTCTGCTCTGGTTGGAGGTCGGTACGCTCTTGCATCATATTACTTTTTCGTGGTGTATACGGGAAACTTGAAGGTCTGAATTAGAGCACACTGCCATAGCGTGTAGGGGTGAGAGGTCATTACTACTGTAACGTTTGGGGGTGCAGGACTGAGGTAGTGACTAAGTTGGGTGTAAAATCTTACTGCAGTAGCCTGGTGCTCTGGGTGAGCAATTAGGTGAATTGGTAGAGCTGTGTTTCGGCCTCTGAACAGCAGGGAGTGTCGCAGATCAGAGATGCTTTTACAGAGTTGTCTGTGGCATCTTAGTGCGGCTCCAAATGTAATAGCAGCAGGCGTTGATGGGTTAAGGCTGAGGTGAATTAGCAGAGCTTTGCGGATTTGAGAATCGGCGCGCCTGTGTGTGTCTCTGTGCAGGTGAAGTATGTCTGTCCTTAGTGTCTGTCTTCCCATAAGTCTTGCTGTGTTGGCCGAACTCCAGCAGGCAGGCCAGAGGGGGCTGAGAAAAGATGTTCCCAGGGCCTGACCTTGCGCCTATTTGTTACTCTATCCTTTACAACTGGTAATTCATAACTGGATGTTCAAGTCCTGCGTGTGCACCTACGGCAGGTAGACTCAAAAGAAAACCACACTAGGATATACAACACACGCTGTTACTCTGCCCACTAGATGCACAAATAAGAGCAAATCGCTCGCCAGGAAGCAGGCTTATATGTTCTGCTTTTTGCTGCTGAATTTCCCCAGGGGCTTTTTGCTGCTGAAACTTGTAAAAACGACGAATAAATGAAAACGTATGTTTTCAGGGAGGTCCACTAACTCTAAGGCTAGCTAACAATAGTTATAATAATAATAATAATAATTATAATAATTTTCCTGCTTCCTCAAATTTGCTTGAAAATGCACCGTTTGTCCACTCTTTTTCAAAATTTTCTAGGGGATAACCCCCAAACCCCCATAGGTTGTTCGGGCTGGCTCACTACGCTTGCTCGCCGCAGTGCAGTACGACAATAATGTTACGCCCCACCACTTTCAAATGTCACCAGCCGCCCCTGCCCTACCCTTGGACCCTTTTCCAGATGGAGTCGTTAACACCCACACCCTAGCCTGTCATCTCCGAAAACTGCAGACAGAGGTTGAGAACCCTAGGGACGGAGGTGGACCTGTAGCCACTGGGAAGAGGAAGGGTAGCTGCAGTAAAGGGTCTAGCTAGCGCTATATAAAACCTTAAAAGAAATAGATAAATAAAGGACTGTAACCTAGCAGTAGTTGGTGCATTATAAAAAACTGCCTCGCCGCCTCCATCCCACGCTGAAAGGAGAGCGAAAGATGGAGATAATGAGGAATGTAACAGAGCATTTAAAAAAGATATAGACGGTTGCTGCATTAAAAAATACAAAAGCGCCCTTACATTAGGTTTCATACATGTGACGCCTAGGGCTTGCTCTTCTCCGAGCAACATTCCACAGAGATGCAGCGCCGCTTTCAAACTCCAGTTGGTCGGAGGCTCATTTTTCCCAGATTGCTGTCTCAATCTTTTTACCCAGGCTATTCCTGTCTGAACATTCAGCGCCACTCGTCAGAATAAACATCTGCTCCACAAGTTATTAATGAGATACATATCCAAGGATGGAGGCATGGCACGAGCCACCTCGCCTAATCAAACTCTTTAGTAGAAGAGCCAATAACAACCGCAGCAATAGAAGTAATCGGCATGAGCATATTGTAATAATTATCTTATTCAACCCACACCTGCTCTTTTGCAACTCTGATTTTCTGAGCTGACGCACGCGTAAAAGGGAGTGCGCCGCCGTCAGACGTGCGCTCGCGTTCGGAATGAGTAGGAAGTACTTGAGAAAAGAAGCGCGCTCTGCGTGACCCGGGAGTTCAATGGGAGAGTGCTACTTGGCTACGCTTTAACTGGCCACAGCAGTTAGGGAGAGGCAGAGTTTGAATACAAGTAGTTTTGAGGAAATTCGCTTGCCTGAAATTGAGGCCGAGATAAATGTTGAGCTAGGTAGGATCTCTGTCCAAAGTGCGAATCAGCTGAGGACACTTAAGATACGGTTTGACTATTACCGTTCTAAAAGTGCCATGCCTTTTCAATGTAACCAAGGTCAGTAACTGAGACACTACGACACAATTATCCTCTAAAGTCTGTCTCAGTGTCCTAGACAAACCCAAAAAGGCTGAACATTAAGAAAAGAATAAAACCAGAAGATGGTAGAGTCTGAGGCATTCAACACTTTGCCACATGCTCCAAGAGCATACCATGGTCTCTGGTGTTAAATATTGTTACTATGTCAATTGTGAAAAAATTACATCTACCAACTCAACCACCATCTCGAAGGTCTTATCTTAACAGTAAGTAAGGCTCTGTGTCATAATGCAGAATAAACCAGATTAAATGGGGAGAAACAATTACAATGGTAGGCCACGAAGGGTGCATTTTATCAAAACATGCTATAACCCATGGTGCCAATGCAGCCCTGCCAAGTACCACGCATCAGGCGTTAGACTTACGCATTTCAGTGTGGTGGTCCGCATCACCGCACTGAAATGCTAAGTCACGCATTATAGCGCCTCCTTAACCCCAGCAGCGCTGACCCAGAGCAGACATAGACAAGCGGGACAGAAAGCGCCGCTCAAGCACTCGTGAGAAAACAGCTTCTGTACACACTCACTGTGCATAGTAAGTTTTCACGAGTGCCAGGCCAGAAGTGTGGGTCGCGCCAGCCTGCGCTAGCTGCAGCATTCATTATCACAACTGGTGCCGAGAGTCAGCCCGGGCCGGATGCAGCGGCGTCACGTGACTGAAGTAAACAGTTTAGTGTGTGTCTAATTGCCAAAACTGAAACTATCTCTCCGAGCGCCCACCCCGGATTAATATTGTTGCGTGCCTCATCCTGCGAGCGCGACGGCATTCTTCATTATACAAAACCGGGATCTGACTGCTGCAGAACTCATCGTGGCCGTGGCTCAGGTCTGTGTGAATCGTGACTTTCATCGTAACTTTCTTTTTCAGAATATTTAATTTACTACATGAGCCTGTAGCCCACTGCTCACCAGGCTGGTGCGGCTGCATGCTAGGCTCAGCTGACTCAAACTATCAGTGTAATTACAATTAACTAGCAGATGAGAGGTCCGCACTGCCTGCTACCACAGTCTGGTCGGTCGGGTCCATGGTCAGAGGCTGCCTGGACAGACTGTCTCAATCATTGATTGCCAAGCATGGTTCAGGAGGAGCCTGTGACAAGGTCCGGTCGGCGCATGCTAAGGCTGAAAGTTTCAATTTTCTGCCGGCCCCGGCCCCAGAAATTAATTGTTCCTGCCGCCCAGCAACACGACATACAGAGGCTGTGTTTCAATTAGCTGTTTGATTTTGTGTCTAAGATTTCCTAATGCCAAAACTGCTTGCTCCCACAGCAGGGAGTCCACAGCAGGCAGTTTGGGCCACAGTGACAAAGGCACGTTTCTGCCCTTCCTCAGCTCGAAGTCACCAACTGCTGCATCACTTGTAATAATGCTCTTTAGTTGTGCACACAATAATAAAAGCTCCAATGCTTCCGTCCAGTCAGCCAGAATGAGACACAGAGGAGAAATGCAGCCTCTGACTGTCCATCCTCTCTGGCATGCCCTTCACCTGCAGCCTGCTGTTGTAGCCCATGCCAGTCCTACCAGCCCAGCCAGAATCCACGCAAATCAAGAAAAAGCAAGGCGTTGAACCGCTAACCTGGCAATACACTCCCAAAGCACTTGTGAATAGTGGCAGCAGTCGGGTGAAAATGTCAAGATAATTCTGGTGAATAATGGAGTGCTGCAGCAAGATCAGCGTTTTGTATAGTGGCAGTTTTCACAAAAGAACATGAACCACCCATATTTGCAAAACTGTGTTTTATGAGGATTAGCTGTGAGTACTGCGTTTTACCAGGTTAGTGCCCTTCTATTTCTGGAGCCTTGCAGCAATTTTAAGATCTTAGAGTTTCTTGTTGCTCAGATGGTCGTAATTTCTGATATTTATATATGTTTTCCTCATCTTCATTGCTTGATTTTGCTTTCGAGAAAGTGTCACTCGTCAATTAGTGTGGTCCTCAACATCTTCATGAATTTCGGGAAATATTCCGGGTATGCGATTAATTGGCACAAGTCCGTCCTGTTTATGCTACATGGTCCGGTTCCCCGGCTTCCGGCTGGGTATACCATAGAGGTAGCAGAGGAAGGCTTCCGATATTTGGGGATTTTCGTTACTCCGGATCAGGCTCGTTCTACAGCTCAAATTTGGCCCCCCCACTGGCTCGTCTGCGTGCGGATGTGAAGCATTGGAGATCCCTCCCTCTCTCGCTGGTAGGGCGAGCTGCACTCTTTAAGATGTTGGCTCTCCCTCGCTTCCTTTACATCCTTCAAAACTGCCCGCATAGAGTCCCGGATTCGTATTTCAAGGCAGTGGAAGGGGAACTTCGGACGCTGCTGTGGGATGGGAGGGCCCCCTGAGTGGTGTTAAAGAAACTCACAAAGGGGTGGTACGACGGGGGCATAGCTTTGCCCGACTTACAACTCTACTACTGGGCGGCGCAATTGGTGACCGTGAACCACTGGATATACCCCCCCCCCTGATGACCCAGCGTATGCTCTCGACCGTTATCAAACTGACCGCTCCGAGTATTTGGGAGCCCTTTATAATACTGATAGGAAACACAAGCAGAAATTCTTTGGACCCACCAAACATACGCTGGACGTTTGGCGCATAGTGCAATACCGTCTGGGCTGGGAAGGCGTCCTTTCTAAGATGGCGCCGTTGTGGTACACACAGAAATTGGGAATGCTGTGCTATCAGCCCGGGTTTGATAAGTGGGACCTTATAGGGATCTCGGTGGTGAAGGATCTAGTTCAGAAGGGGGCTGTATTGACATTTGGGGAGCTTCAGAGCCGTTATCATTTGGCCCAGGGTGAACTGTACAGATATTTGCAAATTAGGCATGCACTCCAGACGGCTTTCCCATCCTTTACGGACATACCTGATTCGTCTCCATTGGAAGACTGGTTGTTAGATGGGCCCTTAAGTTCCAAGGCGATATCCCTCACATATAAAAAGCTATGTAATAACTTACCGGACACCTTTCCACAACTCAGGGAGAGATGGCAGGACGATATGGGCCAAATAAATGACGAAGACTGGCAGGCGGCTCTTATGTCTCCTCGAGAAGCGGCCATCACGCTTAAGTTTAGGCTTATACAGCTTAGGATACTTCACCGATCATATATGATGGGGAAAATTGGTTCTAGACCCGACGACCTGTGTCTGAGGGGGTGTGGACAGCAGGCCACTTTTTATCATATCCTGTGGAGCTGCCCGAGAATACGTACACTCTGGGAGGGAGCCTCGGACCATATGCAGACAGCCCTGAGCAAAGAGGTAGTGTTGACACCACAACTGGGACTGCTGAATATATGGGAGGCGACTGATCTCACTGAAACTGAGCAACAGTTCACAACACTGGGATACAATTGGTTAAGCGAGAGCTGGCGAAGGGATGGGGGGGATCTAGTGTGCCGCCTATTAACATGTGGGCGAAGGAAATGGACAGGTGCATGCTGGCGGAGACCGAGGTGTTTGTGGCCAGGGGATGCCCCAAAAAATGGGATCGGAAGTGGTCAATGTGGAACAAATATCGTGGTGAGCCCTGTATATCCCCTGTAGTAGAATTGGAGATGCGGAGAAATGTTGAGAACAATGTTGCTTTGTAGTGATTGAGTTGATTACTGCTGGCCCGGGAACTCTCCGGCTTGATTTGGAAAATGTTGTATGCTTATATATGTAAGGCTGTAAGAATACCAATAAACAAATTTAAATAAAAATAAAAAAAACGTTAAAAAAAAAAAAAAGTGTCACTCATAATCATTGAATGTCACTCATAATTTGACAGAAATTCTGAAAATGTCACACGTTAACAATCTGAAACCATGGCAGCTATGCCAATGATAGCATTCTTTCGTGGAAGTGGCAGAATTTCTTCCTCCAAAAAAGTGCATGCATCGTCAAGGATGCAAAATATCTGTTGGAGGAGAAGCCACGATTAGACTACGCAAATCTGCATGGCTTTGAAAACTTACCTAAAGAAGGACATAGAGAGAAACCCATGGAAGACAGCTTTCTCAAAAGGGGTTTACTCCCAAGAAGCCACCAAGTTCAGACAAAATTTAGAAATGAAGAGAGTCCGAAATTCTTTGAGCAGGAAGGCACATTAGTTTCACTGATCATTCGAGATACGGCACTGCTTCTATGCAGTACTTTTAGTAAATTAAGAGAGTTGAGGTTATCACAAACTTCTTCTGAGTGAGGGGACATGTGTTAAATGTATGTGCAAAGCCAAACGTGGTTCTGGTAGGATTAGCTGTTTTATATTTGAGATTGTGCCAGAACTGTTATATTTAGTGTTGTTTACAGCTAGACTAATCCTTCATAACACTGACAGAATTATTCCCTATGTCAATTGGAGGGAATGCTTAAGACACTTTGGTTCTGATCTTTTATTCTCTTTCTCGATATGGGTTATAAGCAACATATGAAATAATGGCATTGCATAAAGAACTTCCTCTTAGCAGTGGGTATTATAATAAATTCTAGGGTACAATAAGATTGTAGTCCCAAATGCCTGTACAGGGATTTACAAGCTCTGAGTAGTTCAGTAAAATGAAAACTGCTTGGTATTTGTCATGCCTCAAGGTTCCCACCTGCTTGAAAATAAGATTTTTCTCTAATATCCAGAAAATAATTTTGGCCTTTGTGTGGGGAAACAGAGCTACTCAGGTGACCAAACCTACACATTACAAGCCTATATCAGTGGGAAGTTTGACTTTTGCAAATACTGAAAGGCATATCTTTCCATCTCAGTTGAGACCATTACTGGAAATGACTAATCCCCAGTAATAGAAATTGTGGATGCAGGTTGACCAAGAAATTCTCCAGTTCCTGTCTGGCCCTGTCCTGAAGTTATTTCCTTCCTTAAGTTCACTGCACTCATTCTCAATTATTAGCCTGTTGTAGAGAGAACAGGTGGGGTGACAACGCATCCTTTTCCACTAACTCCTGTATTAAATTAATCAAACTAGACCTTCAAATCAGCAGTACTCATATGGGTTCCACGAGATGCTTAGTTGATGGCTGAGAGATTTATGCAACTAGGTGGAACTGAGAACCGTTGAGATGTTTTGAAGATATAGGGATTACTTAGGTTAGATGTTTTGCACACACTACAGTTACCCCATCGGGCTAGCGAGAATTATATGGGAGAAAAGCTTATGGGATAAAAGCAGCATCAGAGAGGTTACCCCAGTGGAGAATTTACCAGTACCTACCCAATCTAAAAGAGGCATTTCTAATTTCTTTGAGCTTTTGAGGAGAACTGGTGGCCACATCAAAAATGGTTACATGTCCAACTGGGAGAGGAAACAGGATTGATTCCATGGTTAAGAGCCTCTACATGTTCTTAATATCAGGAAAATGCATTGAGACGCTTTAAAAAGCAATTTTATTCTATATAAAAGACATTTCAGGGATTAAGTTGATCCCTCTCATACCCTCGGAGACACTGTGGTTCAAAGCAAACATCAAATTAGAATCCTGACTGGTGAGATTCTAACACATATACTACTTGCACAGCAAGTCTAACAACACATTACATATTCCACTCCATCCAAATATCCATCTACTGGTCCAAACCTTGGGATATTCATGAGAGGGAAACACCCACTGCCACAACTCATAAAAATACAAGTAAACAAGGAAAATATTGGGAAGCCTTTGGTACAGATGTAGAAGTCTCTGGTCGCCAACATGTGGTACTGGGTCATATGCCACAAGTGTTACACATCAAATATTTGTCGACCAAACCTCTGCTGCCTAATTCATCTAGAAGTCACTGAAATAACTGACTTCTTTATGTAGTGGATACTTATTGCTCTCATGTATCTTTTGCTGTGGTTTACAGCTTATTGTAAAAAAAAAAAAACTATAGTCCTCACAGAGGGTCCTACCCAATGCCCCTATAACCCAACTCTGTAATTACTGCATTGTAAAGCACCTGGTTTTATCTCTGTACCAAAAAAACAAAATGTTGTTAAAAAAAAAAAAGAAATAACTCTCTGAAGACGTAGATGGAAGCACGGTCTGAGCACCCTTTTTCAGCTAGAGCAAAGTTATTTTTTTCCATTCATCTCAATATATTATGCCATTTAGGGTACCTTGAAAATAATTTGGCTTCTGCCTCCTCCTTATCCTCTTACGTCTTGGTAATGTATTGCATGTCTGCCATTTGGCTGTTTTTCAGATATCTAGATGGAGCACACCTATAAAGCCAGATACCATTAGTGTTGTTCCTTTGGCTAACCCACAAATACTCAAGTCAGTAAGCGACCTGTTGCCTTATAGTGTGTTTATGAGACAGAGGCATGCCATGATTAATCTGGCTATCCACGACTTGGAAATAGTCTAACCTTTGTTTCCTTGGCCAAAAATATGTATCAAGCAGATTTTGAAAGAAAGCGGGTAGAACCACTGATTGTTTTAATAAAGTTCTATTGAGATTTTGCAAATGATTTTGGGGTTAGCATGTAACACACCTATATCCTAGTGAAACTTGGTGAAAAGCCCCCACAGAGAAAGTGTGAATTTCAACTATTCTCCTTGATTATTTCCAAGCAAGAAGGCTGCCTTTCACTTCACAAATGTGTTGTCTGTTTCCTCAAGCAGATGGAACGGGTGTCCCATTAGCCTGAACAAACCGTATACTGTTCCAAGAGAAATTGCCTTAGTATAGTAACTGGTAGGGAAGGGGCGTCCTCATAAATCCCTTAATTATTATTTCGCAGACAATGTTGACAGATGGACAGTTGCAACGAATACAGCTTAATTTGTTAAGGGAAGGACAGAATCAGATACAGGCTTTGCTCCCAACATCACACATGGATCCATGTGTCATTCTGATAAAGGCTGTCGTAACAGCACTAAATCTTCCTACATTTATAGGGAATGTTTAGCAAGCTGTTCATGGCAATAGCGAACCCCAGTAAGAAATAAAACATCCAAATGTTTATAGAGCATGTAAGGGAGTTACAGATGCCATCTACAGAAATCAAGCAGAATACTTGTCCACCTCAATGGTTTGGTTTAGGACACGCACATTAAGGCTACACAGACTAGTGCATTGGATAGATGTGTTTTAAAACCGACATGTTAAGTGCTCTGGGAATCCCAGCCTGAAGACTGAAATAATTCAAACCATGTGAAGCTAAGAATGATCTAATGCTAGTGAAAGTCTCAATTAGAGAAAACATATCAAAGACCGCCTAAACAGAGGCAGAGTCTTGCCTCCAATTAAATCCCAGAGTGCTAAATAGCTCAGTGTCACTTCTTGTTAATACCAGAATGTAATACACACCTCATGAAAGGGCAGTATTAATTTGTCCAAAGAAAGGTCCATCGAGTTGTATAGTAATGGGTTCAGTTGACTGACCGAAGGCTGAATAACCACAAGAAGTCATCAAAGCCACCACTGCAGAAAATTACCTACTACTGAGCTTCTAATAACATGATAAATTAACCAGCATCATGTTATGGGCCACCCATTCACTGATAGTAGAAGAATTAGCTGTCTTCTTGACTAAAGACTGCTTTCTAAGAAGAAGGTCTGGGTCAGAATCATTGGATGTGTGCTTATGTCTGTGTGATGCTGAAGTTGCTCTGGTTCAGAGCTAAGGCTTGCTGCGCCAGATGCCTCAGAAGCTCCACAAGAGCTCTATCATCACCGACACCATTCTTCTACAGGGTATGCGTCACATTAGGACAAACCTTGGTGCTCCAGTGGTTGTCTGACCCCCCAGGTGATTACTATGACAAGATTAGGACCTCCGAGATCCTAGGTGTTCATTACGTACTCCAGCTTTGTGAGGTGCAGAAGACAACATACTGGACATGGCACCAGTACCATAAAGGACAGGGAAAGCTCATTGGGAGCACTGGTAAACTTGGGTCCTTTGGCCACCACAGAGCATACCATGGTGTTAGGCGAACGACACACTCCAGGAGCTAAATGTAAAGTTACTGGTAGAAAAATCTTGGCATGTTATGTCTATGGGAATTTTATTCTAAGCAGCAAGTAATCAGTGTGGGCCTACCCTGATGGTCAGGAAAAAGCACAGATCACTCAGTTGAACTGTCCTATTACGAGAGTATCTAGAGAATGACAAAACCAACAAGCAACGGCAAAGTCAATAGGTCTCACCTATATGAGAGCTATTGGCTTTGTCAATGTGTTTTAGGTATGTGGTACACCTGCGTGGCTGCTGTTCAGCATGGCTAAACGTTAATGGCATTAGCAAGAGTGGCATATCAGAGTGAAGTGTCAGCTGAGTAGAGTGTCGTGGAGTAGAGTGTCCTAGAGTAGAGTGGAATGGCATAGAGTGGAGTGGTGTGGAGTGGAGTAGAGTGACACAGTGGAGTAGAGTGTCACAGTGGAGTGGCGATGGGTGAAGTAGTATAGAGTGACTTAGAGTGGAACAGTGTGCCATAGACTGTAATGGCATAGAGTGTGAGAGTGTAGTGGCGTAGAGTGTGAGAGTGTAGTGACGTAGAATGTAGTGTCATAGAGGAGTATCGTAGAGGGTCAGAGTGGCGTGGAGTGGCACAGACTGTCGTAGTGTGGATTGGTGTAGATTGGAGGGCAGTGGTGTAGAGTGACAGAGTAAAGTGTTGTAGAGTGGCGTAGAGTGGCATAGAGTGAACGAAAGTGGCGTGGAGGAGCGTAGAGAGTCATGGAGTGGCGTAGAGTGAAGTAGAGAGGAGGGGCAGTGGAGTAGTGTGGCATAGAGTAAAGTGGCATAGGATGGAGTAGATAAACTATATGTAGCCTACGCACAACCACTTATGAATTTTAGTTTTTGTGACCGTTATTACAAATTTCGAGTCTCTTTTTTTTGTGTGCTCCCGGGGTGGCGTCTTCCGTCCTGGAGGGACGTCACTGACATAAATACTCTATAGTGCTTCCAAATCCCTTTGGTTGCATCCCCCTAGGCACTCCAGTGGTCCTTAAAAAAGGATTGTTTAAGTCATCACAATTTATTCTGCATTCAGCAATGAAGACGTTCACTTTTCATTTGTTTTCAAATAGTTTCTTTTTAATTTTCCGTCGAAATTGTTTGCATTCCAACTCGCTTTAAAGCATCTTAATTACAGCATTTTTTTGTTAGGACTCCAATGCATTTCGGGCTCCTCGCCCTTCTTCAGGGAGCATCACTGAAATACAATCATAGCACACATACTGTTCAAAATGTTATCTCATTTAACCCAGTAACCCTGTCCCCCACATAATGTCATATCGTGGTAATCAAAAAAACTCATTGGTTATGATACTCGTAATCCTTATCATGCTAAGTTCTAAATGCTGATCTACTCCTATGTGTCTTGATACATACACCCGTGAGTTGTAATATATTCATGTGAACCATAAGATGGCCTCAAAAAGTGTGTGTCTATTTCCTCCGTGATTGTAACTTTTATCTTTATATAGCGTGTGGATAGTGCAGAAACGCACGTGGATAAACTGTGCAGTTGGCTGGTCGAGTTATCTCCTATACTGAAATAAAAGTGGGGCAGTTAATACAACGAACGTTTCAATGTTAGTACTATCAGTTCGTGCGCGATGCTTGTAGTCGCTGATATCAGCTTACTTGTTTGCATTCAAGATCTTCCAAGTAATTTTTCTTTATCGGCAATGTCGGCGCGTCTAGTTTCACACCGTTGGCGTTTTCGTGTTTACAGAATACGCGAAGGGAATAGACGTAATAGATATAGGACTGAAATACCAAGGTTACCGTGGTGCTTGGTAAACATAGTAGTGGGACTTATGGTTTTTCGTGGCGGCCATCTTAAGTGAGGGCTTAGGTGTATATCAGCATTACAATATAAGAATTAACATGCTATATAATGAGATTTCAAACGATGATGTGTGCGTGTTAATATGTTTGACTGGTGTACCCCTAGGTTCCTGGGTTATAACAACTGCCATTAAAACAATAAGTACAAATGAACACGTGGGCGGAAGTTTATGCCCAACGTCGTCGTAATCGACCATACACCCAGCAAACAGATACTTCCTCATCAGGAAGTGACACAACGGGTAGGACACAATATCAAATCACGCACAAGAAAATACAAATACCAGCCACTAATGGAGAGCAACCTACAACAGCGAGTGCTTTTGGACACCAACCTACAACAGCGGGTGCTTTTTTAGAACAAGAAAGAGACGACCCAGGAGGGGAAAAAGAAAAGGAACACCCAAACACAAGGAGTACTACAATGACAAAAAAAGACAAGAAGAAGACAACACTCAAGGAAACCTAGTGATTAACATCTCTGATTACGAATTGAAATCACACGAACTTAAACTATTACAGAAAGGCACATCATTTGTTCCAACAGCCCAAACCGATCAACTAGAATTGGAAGTAAGTCTTTTCAAATTGATGAGAAAATTGCGTTTAAGACATTTCTTTGAGAACATACTACCAGATCAAACACCAAAAGAACCGGATCAACTACGGGGATTAACGATTAAAAGCACGTACCAAGCGCCTGTTAGCCATAAAACTTTAGATCTTTTTGAAAACCTTATCAAACAAGACTTATCCAAACTAAACTACAAGAAAAAGACCACCAGGAACATAACACAGAAAGACATGGATACACTAAGAAAAATAGCTAACAACAAAAAGATCATATGTCAAAAGGCCGACAAAGGAGGAGCTCTCGTAATCATGAACACATCACTTTATGAGACACGAGTAATAGAACACATCTCAGATAATACAACATACATGAAGTTGGATGAGAATCCTACTACACAGTTTGCCAACCTATTGAAAGAAATAGTGAAAAAAGCATACGACACAGGAGTGATTAACGAAAAAACCAAGACCTTTCTAATCAAACAGAACCCAAAAAGCCCTGTAATATACATGGTACCTAAAATTCACAAGGACCTGAGAGATGCACCATTTAGACCGATTGTGTCTACACAAGGAAGCTTACATGAGCCCATTGGTCAATTTTTGGATAAATATTTACAACCGAGTGTGAGGAATATGACGACTTATGTAAAAGACACAACTGACTTCATATTAAAACTACAGGATGTAGCAGTCAGCACAGGAGAGAAGATTTTACTTTGCACAGCTGATATTAAATCCTTGTACACCTCGATTCCGCACCTATTGGGCATTGAAGCTATAGAATATGCACTGACACAGACGGATTTAGAACTTACATTTCAAGTACTCCGTATGGAATTAATTCACTTTACCCTATATCAGAGCCACTTCCAATGGAAAAACAACTGGTATCTTCAACTAACGGGCACATCCATGGGCAACTGTACTGCGCCGGCATACGCTCATAGAATTTGCATGCTATTTATAAGTTATTTTGATTATAATTTGACGTTGGTACGTCGGTTCTGTTCATTGGTACTTATTGTTTTAATGGCAGTAGTTATAACTAGAGCTCCCAGTTTTATGGTATTTATTTTTTCTAGATTTCCGTCTGTATTTATCCATATTTATTTTTTGCTTATTTTTTCTGTATTTATCCATTTTTATTTTGAGTTTTCTGTATAAATGAAGCTGCTATGGGTATGTTTCCACATTTATTTGACTGATAAATATATATTCGCATTTGAATGTCCAAAAGGTTTCAGCAGTATACAGTGCAATAGCATTATCTGAAATCACTTGCTATGTAGAATAGCATAAATAACTGTAGTTCTGCACTAAATTAAGCTTAATTAGGGAATCTGGTGTCCTTTTTCATCTCCCCTAACTTACAATCTGTACACCTATTGACCTGGCACTCATGACTGACAGTAGAAAAAAACATTCAGAGAAGACCTTTTTTCCGTATTTTTCTGTACTTAAAAATAAATACAGACAGGAAAATAAATAGTTTTCCGTCTGTATTTATCTGTAAAAATCAGTAAAAACGGAAAACTGGGAGCCCTAGTTATAACCCAGGAACCTAGGGGTACACCAGTCAAACATATTAACATGCACACATCATCGTTTGAAATCTCATTATATAGCATGTTAATTCTTATATTGTAATGCTGATATACACCTAAGCCCTCACCTAAGATGGCCGCCACGAAAAACCATAATTCCCACTACTATGTTTACCAAGCACCACGGTAACCTTGGTATTTCAGTCCTATATCTATTACGTCTATTCCCTTCGCGTATTCTGTAAACACGAAAACGCCGACGCTGTGAAACTAGACGCGCCGACATTGCCGATAAAGAAAAATTACTTGGAAGATCTTCAATGCGGACAAGTAAGCTGATATCAGCGACTACAAGCATCGCGCACGAACTGATAGTACTAACATTGAAACGTTCGTTGTATTAACTGCCCCACTTTTATTTCAGTATAGGAGATAACTCGACCAGCGAAGCTCCGTGAGTAAACTGCACGGTTTATCCACGTGTGTTTCTGCACTATCCACACGCTATATAAAGATAAAAGTTACAATCACGGAGGAAATAGACACACACTTTTTGAGGCCATCTTATGGTTCACATGAATATATTACAACTCACGGGTGTATTTATCAAGACACATAGGAGTAGATCAGCATTTAGAACTTAGCATGATAAGGATTACGAGTATCATAACCAATGAGTTTTTTGATTACCACGATATGACATTATGTGGGGGACAGGGTTACCGGGTTAAATGAGATAACATTTTGAACAGTATGTGTGCTATGATTGTATTTCAGTGATGCTCCCTGAAGAAGGGCGAGTAGCCCGAAATGCATTGGAGTCCTAACAAAAAATGCTGTAATTAAGATGCTTTAAAGCGAGTTGGAATGCAAACAATTTCGACGAAAAATTAAAAAGAAACTATTTGAAAACAAATGAAAAGTGAACGTCTTCATTGCTGAATGCAGAATAAATTGTGATGACTTGAACAATCCTTTTTTAAGGACCACTGGAGTGCCTAGGGGGATGCAACCAAAGGGATTTGGAAGCACTATAGAGTATAGGATGGAGTAGAGTCATACAGTGCAATGGCATAGAGGGCAGTGGAGAAGAGTATCGTGGAGAGGGGTAGAGTGGAGTGACGTAAAGTAAGAGTGGCGCAAAGTGAAGTAAAGTGGAGTGGAGTAAAGTGCAGGGTCGCAGAGTGGAATAGAGTGGCGTAGGGTGAAGTGGCAGAGAGTGGTATTCAGTGGAGTAGAGTGATGTGGCATAGTGTGTTAGAGTTGCATGGCGTAGAGTGTCAGAGTGGAGTGACGTAGAGTGGCGCGGATTAGGGTGCTAGAGTGGAGAATGCAACGTGTGACAGCTCACTGTCATTACAAGCAACTCATTTTCAATTGAAATCACATTTACATTTGCAGAGACGCACAGTTGTAATGAGAAAATCATAAGGCATACAAACGATAATGTGTGGAAATCAGCATCACCTAGTGTATTGATTTATTTGATCGTATATGAATATTTGTTTCTACCGCACTACAGAATTACAAAAAATTTGCTTTTTTTTGTGCTTTCTTAATTCTGATATATTCTGAAATGTTTGTACAGTTAATTTACTGGCATATACATTTTGTTGTGTGCTATAAAAAAGTAACACCCTACAGCCTTTCGCAGCACGATTATAAGATAATTTGCCTTACTTTGCAGTCAGAGAAAGAAAAGTAAACCCCAGCCTCCCCTGGCAGACAGAGTCTAATCCCTTCCATCATCATGACGAAATGGTTCCTTCATGAGCACAAGTGCAAGTGTGCTCATGACGGAACCATTCCGTCATGAGCACACTTGCAAAAAATCCCTCTGCTGTAAACAGCAGAGGGATTTCCCTTTTTTTTGTGGCCTTGGGAGGTAGGGAAGAGCTTCCCCAACCTCCCGAGGCCTGTTTTTGGTTTTTCTTGTAATGACGATCACGTGCATGGCTCGCTGTCGTCATTACAACGAAAACAAAACTGAAACTTAGCTTCAGTTTCACAGTATCGGTGCTTGTGGCGCTATTTCAGCCCCCGAGCACCAAAACACATGGGAGAGGTATCGTTGGAGAGGGGAGAATCTCCCCTTTCCAATGGTACCCTTCCCTAGTGGATCCCTGCTTAGGGATCGCCCCAGGAGGGCGATCCCCAAGCAGGGATCCACCCACTAGCACCAGGGAGGGGGGAGCGGCCCCTTGGACAAGGGCCTTTGCTCCCCCCATAACTTCTTGCCACAGTCTGTCTTTCTGCCCCACTGGGGGGCAGATGGGATCAGTAGCCCCCAATCTGTCCCCCCCGCCCCCCGAGGGGCAGAAAGCACCCTAGATGCCAGTTTTCTTTTTATAGGCCAGGGGTGGGGCCTGCCCAGAATTGGCATGCAAATACCCCCACCCTACCCCCCCAAAGAAAACAAAATACTTTCTGCCCCCCCCCAGGAGGCCTTGGGAGGGGGGGGTGAAAAGCCCACTATGCACCAGGGATTTATTTTTTTATACGTAGGGGTGGGGGCTGCCCAGAATGGGCATGTCAATGCCCACACCCCTCAAAAAAATGCTACAGTCTTTCTGCCCCCCCCCCCGGAAGGCAGATGGGGTAATAGCCCCTTATTTGCCCCCTCGGGGGCAGAAAGCCCACTAGGCACCAGGGATTTTAAAAAATCAAAATGTAGGGGTGGGGGCTGCCCAGAATGGGTATGCCAATGCCCCCACCCCCCAATAAAGATGCCACAGTCTTTCTGCCCCCCCCCAAAGGCAGATGGGGGCAGAAACCCCTGATCTGCCCCCCGGGGGCAGAGAGCCCACTAGGTGCCAGCGATTATGCTGGCTTTTTTATACATAGGGGTGGGGGCTGCCTAGAATGGGCATCCCAATGCCACCACCCCTCCCCCCCAAAAAAATAGCCACAGTCTTTCTGCCCCCCTTGGGGGCATATCAGGGCAATAGCCCCCGATTTCCCCCTCCCCAGGGTGACAGAAAGCCCACTAGGCACTGACTTTTTGGGGGGGGATTTGCCTACCTGTGGATTTTGGGTCCTAGCGCAGCCGGCACCTAGGGAAACATAGCAAACCTGTATATTTTCGTAAACTAGACACCTAGGGCAGTGTTTCCCAAACTGTGGTCCGCGGAACCCCAGGGGTCCGCAACACATTCCTAGGGGTCCGCAGGCAGCAGTTTTAAAAGCACTGCAAAGTTCCTTCTATAATTAGTAGTTTTCGAGCAACAATAAACCTGTCAAGATAATACCAGTGATTAATGTACCTGCTGGAGTGAGATGAGTGTTTTGTCCAGTGGCAGCTTTGAGTTGTCTAATGTAGCACAGAGGGTTGATATGCCTACTGCAAAGAACGTGTACCATGCATTTTAAAAAACAGTATTTTATGTGCATAGGTGAGTGGGTTACTGTTCTTGTCACAGAGATTCTTTTGTTACTGTGCAGTTCATAAGTTACAACTGTAATCTAGCACAGTGACCTATAAACTTTCATTAAAGAGCTGCTTGCAAACTGCATGGTACAAGTTAGTATCTTATGTTTTTTCCCAGTCTTTCATTATCCTGATGCTGCTAAAAAGGTTTATTTGGGTGGAAATACATTTGTATTGTTAAAATCAATGCTAACCACTGTGTTATGTTCTGAATCACACGTTTGTGCTTCTCCAGACCAAGCACTCTTTAAAAATGTCGCCTACCAGTATGAATGACATGTGAATCCTACACCTTGTAGTCCCCTTTGCCTTATGTAATATTTTCTATACACTGATTTACACATATGATTCATTGTCTCTATATGTGTGTAATGTAAAGTACTCTGACATCCTACAATGGTACGAGAGATGCTATAAAACAATTGAAATACATGCGACAACCGGGGCTATGGAGAGATGAGAGGCACTGTTGGAGGGTGATAATAAGGGAACCATTGAAGAACCCCAACAAAGATTGTCGTATCCTGGTGCATAGTAAGGTCTTCATTTACTATTCGTTAAAAGCTAATACAATTCAATATATAATGATAAATGTGTTTTAGACTGCACGATTGTTTCCTAAATTGTTTGAGGGGAGAGCCTCCCAAAGCCCCCTTTGTAGTAGTCAGGCTCACTCACTGCACTTGGTGTGCACTGTATGGGGACTGGCCTGAAAACATTTGCCAGGGCTGCTTTGGGTTTCCAGTCTGGCCCTGGCAGGAGCAGGAGCCTTGTACTGCGAAATAAAACCAAGCATTTAAAAGTTAGTCACAGAGATGCAGCACCAACCTTCCCATTAAATTTTTTTGTTTTTTGCAAATTCTTTCAATATAAAATACTAAGGGGGATATTTACAACAGAAGTGGGGGAGCGTGTCGTTAGCCTCCTTGGCTTAACGACACGCTCCGCCACTTCAGAAACGCAGGACTGCACCATACTTACAAGAATATGGTGCAGCCCTGTGTTTCCTCCTGTGCTGGCGCTACACTTAGCAGTGTAGCGGCAACGCAGGCACCCTTGCACCATAGTGCAAGGGTGTTTGTGTGCAGGGGAAGATTGTTTATGTACAGAAAGATCCCCCTTCCTGCACATAAACAATATTGCAATACAGTTTTGTCACTTCTATGTGTGCTGCTTAATGCAGCACACATGGAAGTTACAAAATGCAATTTTTTAAAAAAGATTGTTAATGTGCAGGAAGGGTCACCTTCCTGAACATAAACAATCCAGCTGCTTTGCTTTTTCCATGTGTGCTGCACAAGGCAGCACACATGAAAAAGAAAAACGAGGAGAAATAAAGCATTTCTCCTTGTTTAGCCAAGTTAAGACCTGGTTTTCCTGGTCTTAATTTTGGCGCTGCCTCCTATTTACGCTGCCCTTGTAAATAGGGGGCAGCGTCAAAATCAATGGGTGTTGCGGTGGAACGCCCACTGCAACACCAACTGCCCACCCCTTTCACGCTAAGCATTGCGTGAAAGGGGGCCTTATTTACCAAGCAGTGTTAAGCCATGTTAAGTGGCTTAACACTGCCTTGTAATACAGCGAGCACCTATCAGCCACGGGATCGTCACAAAAGTGACGTTCCCATGGCGATAGGGGCTTGTAAATATGCCCCTAAAATCCTTAGTAATTTGAGTATTTGTTTTGTGTGCACGTGTGTTTATTTTTTTTTTTAATTACTGTTTTAATGTTTGAAATTTAAATCATACAAATTGCTTTGGGGTCCCCGGCTTCCAGTGGTGACTCAATGGGGGTCCTCAGGAGTCAAAAGTTTGGGAACCACTGACCTAGGGGAATCCAGGATGGAGTGACTTGTGTGGCCCTCACCAGGTTCTGTTACCCAGAATCCCTTGCAAACCTCAAACTTTGTAAAAAGAAAATCACACTTTTCTCACATTTCTGTGATGGAAAGTTCTGGAATCTGCGTGGATCCACAAATTTCCACGCACCCCGCATTCCCCAAAGTCTTCCGATAAAAATGGTACCTCACTTGTGTGGGTAGGCCTAGTGCCCGCGACAGGAAACGGCCCAAAACGCAACTTGGAGACACCACATTTTTACAGTGAAAACTGACCCCTTTTTTGTAAAGTGCCTAGCTGTAGATTTTGAACCCTAACTCTGCCGGCACCTAGGGAAACCTATACATTTTTGAAAAATAGACACCCAGGGGAATCCAGGAAGGGATGACTTGTCTGGCTCTCATCAGGTTCTGTTAGCCAGAATCCCTTGCAAACCTCAAACTTTGTAAAAAGAAAAACACATTTTCCTCACATTTCTGTGATGGAAAGTTCTGGAATCTGCGTTAGGCCACAAACATCCACCCACCCGCATTCTCCAAAGTAAGGTATCATTTTACTCGGGAGACCAAGGTGAACGCTAGGTGGTAGGACATTTGTATAGGTACAGTGATCCCACACCAAAATGTGTGGAAAAAGTGATTTTGTCAGCTAAATTTGAGGTTTGCAGGGTGTTCTGGGTAGGGAAACGTTTGGGAATCCACGCAAGCCATACCTTATTGGACTCCCCAGGGTGTCTAGTTTTCAGAAATGTGTGGGTTTGGTAGGTTTCCCTAGATGGCCGCGAGCCCGGGGCCAAAAAACCAGGTGCGCCCCCTGCAAAACCAGGTAGTTTTGTGATAGGTAATTTTGAAGTCTCCACAGTACGATTTGGGCCATTTCCTGTTGCAGCCACTATGCCTACCCACACAAGTGAGGTACCATTGTTACCTGGGGGAACGCTAGGTGGTAGGAAATTTGTCTCAGCCCGGTGATCCCACAAAATTCCCACACAGAAAAGTGAGGAATATTTGATTTTTTTCCAGCAAAATGTGAGGTTTGCAGGGGATTCTGGCAGGGGTGGGTAATTTGTATCGCCCGACGCCCGAGACATTAAGATTTCTTGCAAGGGCATGAAGGTTTAATTACTGTTTTGTCCGAAGGACAAGTAGAAAGTAAATTATGCTAAACTGAAACCTCTTCAAATTGGCAGTCCGTGTCTCGTCCACAGTGTAATCATGTAACCCACGCACACATGACACAATTTACAGCAGGATGCAGAGGAGCCTGTTTTCTATTATGGAGCCCGCCTGGGCAGTCGAGCGAAGCCAGGTGAAATAAGTGATGAATGGCTCTGCTCACCACAGGTACCGATTGTAGTAAATTGTGAGGTTTGATGCAGGCAGTGATTCGTTACCGCTTATAGTACATTAGACACAGCTTTTGGATCGAATACTCTAGTACACAGTGACGAGAGTGTGCACATGGAGTTTAAGAGTTCGAGCTCTGTCTCTTGAGCACAGTGCATGCGGGGTAATACACGTAACTACACAAAAGATCTGAGACCTATTTCAATTAAGTGCAGTGTGTTCACAAAGTAAAAGCACAGCATGAACTTTGTGTAGCTCGGAATTTTCCAAACCAGCACATTCAAGAGAGAATGGTCTGTAGTATTTCCTTAGATCACGGGGCGAACATGGAGCTTTTGCAGCTTGAGAACACTCCCAGCAATGGCAGGTAGGAGACTGGCTTCTCTGCTTTTTGCTTTTACCCGACTTTAACTTTATTCACCCTTCTGATCCTGCCCTTTTTTGGCTCCACACTTGGGCCTCTCGTGCTGAACCCAGGTCGCTCTCCTCCCCTCACATCCGAAGCTTGCAGTAAAGTATTTTGATTTCTTTTGTCATGCAATTCTTGGGCCCCTCCCTTCGCACATTGCTTGCAGTCTGTGCTTGATGTCTCAGTCTCTACTGTCTCAACCAAGTCTACACCAAAGCGCATTACTTTCCCTGTGGGGCTGTCGTGCATCCCACAGGCCCACCTCTGTTCCTTTCATTTTCACGAGCCTCTAATTTCTAAACCAGTGCCTGCACTACGCTCTTTTCTTACCCCTATGGCTCTGCATTTATTCCTTCACAAGCACCCAGGAATCGGAGGCCAGAAAAATAAAACATAAGGGGCAAGGCAGAGTTATATTTACCACAAACTTACTGTCTGTGATACGATGTCACCAACATCTTGCACTTGAAACTATGAGAGGCTTTATATGCTGGTCTGTGCAGCTCCAAGCATGACTTAAAAGCAGCACTGGGGCGCTAGACTGTGGGTTATTTCTTTAAGTCAGGACAAAAGCCATCCATTAACATTTGCTACGTGATGCGACCTCACGCCGTCACAGAGACTATAGCCAGGGCCACTGGAATTATGTGATTGAGCGTCTGCGGCGATTTTCACATAATTATAGATTTGCAGCATTTGCCACATAATCCATCATCTTCTGCATAATCCCCAGATTTTAACAAAAACAAAATTTATTTCTAGCTCAAACGGTTAAAAAAGTTACAGAAATTGCAACGATGCGTTTTGCTGCGCAGTGGAAGCCTCTTTGCAAAGCTGGACTGGTCATCTTTCTGTTGCTTATTGCTGTTTTTGGGTGTTCAACTTATACGGAGTTGCAACCAATGCCCACAGGGTGTTACCAAATTTAAAAATGATTAAATAATGATCAAATACTATTACAAAATGTGCCGCATTATGTCACATAATTTGCTTTTTCTTGCTGCATAATTTACTCAACCCTGCCACATAATATTGTCCTCTCTTGCCGCATAATTCCAGTGGCCCCGACTATAGCTCTGGTCTCACTGACAACAGGCGTGCCCGCAGGCATTCCAATATCCCACATTTTACCTAATTTACAACAATAACAGGCAAGTCTCTGAAAGCTCTTCTTGTCCCTACTACCCCCTGCAAACACTATTAAAGTTAGGGTTAATAACAGTGCTCCTGTGCTGTTTAGCAACTTACTGTTGTTTTAGGTAGCTCTTATTAAAATGAGTTAACCTTTAAGTGAGCACTACTAATCTTGCAAAATTAGGAAATGGAGGACCAGAAAAATAAAACACTTGCCAGGATCACACAATGTGGCTAAGTGGTGGTGAGTCTAGGTTAGAGGCTCAGCACCCTAATTTGGAAGCTGATAAGCCACATTCCTACAAGAGCCTGGTGCACTGCACGCTAAGATAAGGCAGGTATGTGGAATGGTTACCTCAAATGTACCGGAAGGGGTAAATAAATAAAGGTGCTAGTATGGCTGGATAGTGTGTTTATGCGGTGCATTGAAATGGGCTTCTTAAAAGTGTACAGAGTAAAGCGAACATAGTAATGTAAATGTGTCCAAATAAATCCTGCTTAGAGTAGATAGGTTGGTGAGGCCCTCTGTTGCTTCACAACAGCAAGACTTGTGGCTTTCAGGCTGTAAATGCCTCTCTGAGCCTAGAAGTCTGTCCTTTGTGTTGTGCTGGTCTTCTCTACCCTATGCCCTGGATTCTATATTACAGCTACATCTTGCAAGGGAGCGGTGCTTGAAATGGCACCACAGAGAGAAGGTCTGAACCCCGAGGCAGTGATGAAGGATTGTTTTTTTTTTGCTGTTGGAAAGTAATCACATGTAAAGCAAGTGAATACACTACATGTAGAAAGTCCTATAGAAGCTGCGAAACTCAGAAAGAGCTAATGTTACAAACCTCTCCGGAGATGCAGCAGAACAAGTGAAATTGTTCTTATGCTGTGTGCTTTATATCAGAAATCACAAAATGCCAACTACAGGGTGCTCCTTTCAAGCTGCTGCAGACTCTTTCTTTAGGATGCTTAGATAGACGTCTCTGGTGCAGTAAGGATTCAGGCTCAGTGATTTTTCCACATGTTCCAAAGGGTACTTCATTCCCTAATAATGCGTCTAGGACTGCCTGTGTAATGTTGGCAAGACTTCTACAGCATAGGCCTAAGTGTGCCCCCCACCCACCCCAATCTTGCCGTTATGTATCACAATGTCACAGATTGAGTCATCCAAATGAAAACCGTACACACTTTCAGAGATGATGCTTTGATCTAAGTGGGACTGAAATCTGAAGACCCGTCCCTTAGGAAACAAGCATTGAAAATGCAATAGGTCTCGCCTTTGATTAAGTTAAAGCCATTTGCTTTGCTAATGGCATTGTATAGCAAAGCAAATGGCTTTAACTTAATGAAAGGCGAGACCTATTGCATTTTTAATGCTTGTTATTTCCCCCCCAATCAATGTGAGGGGCGCGGTGCGGATGCTAAAGACGTACGGATTTGTACATTTGCATGAAACCACAGCAAGCCTCTCTTTTAGAGTAACACTTCATACACATTACATGGCATACATTAGAGATTTTTATTTATATTTTAAATGCTTTCAGCTAACGTCTGACTTTGCTCTTTTCCATTTGGCAAGGAAAAAACAAAAACTTAACCCTACTCAAAACACATCCCAAAAAACGTTCAAAACCAAATGAGTTCGAGTCATCTTTGTTGTTCGAAATGCGTGTCGTTTGGCTAAACCCCAAATATTCCTACCACAAAATGGGCTAAATTGTCAGCAAGTCAGGCTGAAGGAACTGTGTTTTTTTTTTTTTTTTACACTTTAAGGAATGAGGAAGAACACAGTACGAGCAATGATGGAAGGCGAAAAGGCCCAGTCTGTTAATCAAGCAGGATTACATTTGGTGATAGCGCCCCTTATGTACAGTGCTTAGAAACAGCAAGAGCGTGACAAGACGCGCAATATACGCATTATAAGTTATTATTACTTTAAGAGATAGGTACTGCCCCGCTAAATGTATGGCAGCCTTCTGGGGACATGCTGGCGCGACCCTTTGACAATATAGCAACTTTCAGGGGGCGCCATTACAGTGGCAGCAGCCCCTCTGGGAAGCGATGAGCCTGCGAGCCTAACAGGACAGTAGCCTTGCTTAGAATGCAGCTACAGTTCCATTAAAATATGGAACTTATGCTCCGAAGTTCTGATACTGTCCCATTAAAAGTATGAAATACATGCTGAGAAGTCCTAGCATTATCCCAATAAAAACATATCCTGAAAAGTTCTGGTAATGTCTCTTTATAAGTATAGAATACATGCTCACACGTGCTAGTACTGTGTACATACAATTATACAATGCATCCTGAAAAGTTCTGGTACTTACCCCATTCAAAGTACAGAATTCCTGCTGAGAAGTGCTGATACTGTTTCACTAAAAGTGTAGAATATAATCTGAGAAGTGCTGGCACTGTCCGACTAAAAGTGTGGACTATATGCATAGTGGTGGAACTGTCCCATTAAAAGTGTGGAATATAATCTGAAAAGTGCTGGCGCTGTCCCAGGAGAAGCTTAGAATAGAAGATGAGAAACGCTGGCTCTGAACACTTTAGCAGACCTCCCCTGAGAGGTACACTGAAAGAACACCGGCTCCGTTTCCTCTGCAAAGGACGTGTGCCCCTCCCTCCTGCTCTACGTAGGGACCATCTCGAACCGGCACCCACCAGAGGTCACTGGGGGAAGGTCACAGAGAACAAGTTCAGAGCACAGTAGGTTAACCATGTGTGAAGGCACACTGGCCTTTGGTGCTGGGGGCCGGTGGATACAGGGAGTGTCTGCCGCCCTCTGAGTAGAGAAAGCAGGGTGACCTCGGCGAAGTGGGGCTGCGTTTCCGGTTCCGAGGGAGGAGGTGGGAGCCTGTTTAGAATGTGATAAGGGCTGGTGCTGCTACAAGTGCAGCACCTGTGATCAGACGTGTTTGTACCAGCACGTAACATGACAGCAGCTTCACCCGAAGTACCGAGCCGTCGTGTAATTGCACAGCAGGAAGGGAAAGGGTGATGGTAGATTCCGTGCCCATCCGATCCTTGCCCTTGAAGCTGATCCTACCAACACCTTTCACGGCCTCTGTGACATGCTCTTAAATAACTATACCAACTCCCTGCTGATCAGCCCGCACACATTTCCACTGCAAAAAAACCTACACTTGTTTTGCCTTTAAAATGTCTGCTTTCTTGTAGTCGGAAGCAGACCTTCCTTCCTTACTGCCTTCGGTTACAATGGCTTCTAAGTTGTCGATCAAGTGTTTACCTGAGGACTTTATAACCGCAGATCTGATGGCAGCCTCAGAGCTGCACTTTCAAAATCCGAAAATACATTTTCCAAAAAGGATTCAACAGCCAAAATTTCACTTATAAATAAGCACAACTGATCGACTTTGACTAGCTTAGCCATCTTTCCAGCATTCAATGTAAAATTCAAAATAGCAAAGGTGAATTCATTTATTTTCCTTCTTTCTCTCCCACCCAATAAAATTACGTTTCTATTCTTTCCCTTCTCGCGTCTGTTTTTTTCTTTCCTTTATTTTCGGTCATCCTCTTTTTCTTTCTGTCCTCTCTCTTTTCTTCCGTTCTGCCCTTCCTTTCCTGCTGGGTCTTCTTACTTTCTCACGCTTATTCCTAGTTTCCGCGCGAGAGCTGCTGCTTGTGTCTTTCGATTTAGAAGCTCTCTGCGTCCCCTGTGACTGGTCTCCGGTAGTCTGTGGGTTCACAACATTTAACATTTGTCAACGGCACGCCCGTGTTTACATGCACTGACGCAGTAAAGCCAGACCTCTTGGTTTTACCAACGCTTTTTATTAAAAAGAGTCTATTGGGAATAATCAACCATGTTCACATCCCTCTGAGGAACTTTCAGTCATGAATTGATTTCAGTTTGTACCACCATAAAATTCACAAACACGATGCACTGATGATAACAGGAGACCAAGGCCGCAGGAAGTGAGACATCAAGAAGGTACCTTTTATTTCCAGTTTTTACAAGGCTGATGGTACCAATGATAGCGGCCAATTAGTGTTGCCGCTTCGTGCTCAGCATCACAAAATCCCAGACGCTGCACTTGACGTGTCATTTATTTCCAGTAAAAGGGTTCACACAGTGAAAGATATCAGACGCAGCCAGGAAAAACTGACATACCTTAGTAATACAAACCGCCATTTTATAGGAAAATTGCAGGTGCAGTAAATCAACAGGAGCCGGCCTGCAGCTCGCGCCGCTTGCAGACGTTCTCTTGCAGGAACGTTTTACATCAAGAGCGTTTCTGTGCAAAATATTGTCTGAAGTACCGGATGTCAGCTGCCGATGTCCTTTGCGACTTTGGAGGTTAATTTAATGTGTGCACAGGCCTCAAAGCACTGCCAATTTTTCAGCTTTGTTAAAGCAATTCAGTTCAAATATTCAGATGTGTTCACAGGCATTCTCTGTCCTAGCTGGGGAATATTATTTAAAAAAAGCGGCGCCGGCTCATGAATAGAGATTAGCGCATTTTTTAATAAATGGGCGAAGAGCTGTGGATGCGCTCTCGCGCTGGAACAAGGGCCTTCGTTTCAGATTGATTTGACAGGCTATCTCAATGAGCCGAACATCAAACATCACAGGAAGTACAAACTGACTGCTGATGTGCGAAAAGAGCCCGTGAGAAGGGGTTTGAAGCAACAGCGAAACTGTCTAAAAGACAGCTGGCAAAACCAGTGGTGCGCGCGCACCACAGAGGAGCGGGGGGGCGAGGGAGCCTGTCGTCTGTGCCGCGCGCTGATGCGCGTCCTAGACACGGATGGGAATGGGCGGAGCAAAGGCGGGACATGCGCCCGCCTTTGCCCAATTGCGTGCCGTTTTTTTTATTTTTTTTAAAAAGCACGCTACAGCCAATGCCAGCCTGTGAAAGCAAAACCAAACGCACGAGCGTGTGGTTAGCTTTCTGAAGCCCATACAAGAGGTCTCGCGCTGGGCGAGCAGTGCTGCGCACTGCAACGCTAGGCGCGAGACCTAAAAAGGAATTGTCTCCTACCATTCCCGGGACAGCTAGAAAAGTCATGCTTTCCTGAGCAGGACACCAGACATAATCACAGATCGTATTCATATACACCCCTGACTATTGCCTGAATCTCAAATGCTTTGCGGTTAGCAGCTTGGTTCTAGCCGATATGTGACTGCGTTTTATATTCTTTGTAAATGCCTTATGCAAAAATGTTATCCTGTAAATATGTAATACTGACTTACACATTACCACAGTGTACATTATACTGATAATTTCTGATTTGAATATGCAACCTCTTTGTTGACACTGTTCTCCCAAATGGCAGCTTCAATGTATCAAGTGCTTGCATGTCTAAAATGCATTGTCTAAAACCTAATTTACACTTTTGCCTGCCTGTTCATCTTATGGATTTAGTGAAGAGGTAAGGCAAGTAGATTTCTTTGCACGACAAGTAGATTTCTGTAAAAATTTTGTCCCTTAGACAAGTAGATTTTTTAAACAATTCCACACCCCTGTTGTTGGTAGGGAAACATTGGGGCATCCACGCAAGCCATACCTCCCTAGACTCCCCAGGGTGGCTAGTTTCAGAAATGTGTGGGTTTGGTAGGTTTCCCTAGATGGCCGCTGGGCCGGGGCCAAAAACCCAGGTGCCCCCCCCTTGCAAAAGCAGGTCGTTTTGTGATAGGTAATTTTGATGTCTCCACAATACGTTTTGGGCCCTTGCCTGTCACCGGTACTTGACCCACCCACACGAGTGAGGTATCATTTTTATCGGAAGACTTTGAGGAATGTGGGGTGGGTGGAATTTTGTGGATACACGCAGATTCCAAAACTTTCCATCACGGAAATGTGAGAAAAAAGTTTTTTTTTTTTTTTTTTTACAAAGTTTGAGGTTTGCAAGGGATTCTGGGTAAGAGAACCTGGTGAGAGCCACACAAGTCACCCCATCCTGGATTCCCCTGGGTGTCTAGTTTTCACAAATGTATAGGTTTGCTAGGTTTCACTAGGTGCTGGCAGAGCTAGGGTTCAAAATCTACAGCTAGGCACTTTACAAAATAAAGGGTCAGTTTTCACAGTAAAAATGTGGAGTGTCCACGTTGCGTTTTGGGCCGTTTCCTGTCGCTGGCACTAGGCCTACCCACACAAGTGAGGTACCATTTTTATCGGATGACTTTGGGGAATGTGGGGTGCGCGGAATTTTGTGGATCCACGCAGATTCCAGAACTTTCCATCACAGAAATGTGAGGAAAATGTGTTTTCTTTTTACAAAGTTTGAGGTTTGCAAGGGATTCTGGGTAACAGAACCTGGTGAGAGCCACACAAGTCACCCCATCCTGGATTCCCCTGGGTGTCTTGTTTTCAACTGTTAGTTTTTCTAAAAAAAACCTTGAAGGATCTACACAAATGACCCCTGGCTGATTTCAGAATTTTGTCTACTTCTCAGAAATGTATAGCTTTCCAGGATCCATTATTGCTTTCATACCCATTTTTACCATTAACTGGAAGGAGGTTGAAAGCACAAAAAATAGCAAAAATAGGCTATGTCCCAGTAAAATGCCAAAACTGTGTAAAAAATGTTGGTTTTCTGACAAAAGTCTGTCAGTCCCTGAAAGCTGGGAAGATTGTGATTTCAGCACCACAAACTCTTAGTTGATACCATTTGGAGGGAAAAAACAGACGCTTTCATCTGCAGCACTTTTTTCCTATTTCCCCCCCCCCAAAAAAAATGTAGCTGTATTTTAGCTAATTTATGGGTCCCCTTGGCGTGGATACCTTATGTGGTAAAAAAGTTACAGGGTCCTAAGCGCGAACTACCTCAAATAGCCAAAAAAAAGGCTTAGCACAGGGGGTGAAAAGGCCTAGCAGCGAAGGGGCTAACATTTGACCTCTGTTTCTGAATGCACATTAAATGTGACAAGATAAAAACAAAATTTAAAGGGCTGTTTATTGCTCATTCACTACTGAACTCCAACATGGTTATATTGGGGGAACTTCAGCATCTCTTACATTCTCCATCTTCCAGCACCAATGGCATGGGAGTGAAATTGAGGAACAGGATTGGTTAATTTATGCTATTAGTGAACTGACCAAAATAAACGAGCTTGAAGACAGAACATTGTTCCTCACAGGCATGCGAGATTAGTGGCAAAAATAAGTTAGAAAGGTAGGCGGCAGGAAACGTCTTCAATGGAGTGCCCCATGAAAAAGTTTTGAGAAAGCGAGCACTTGTGGAGTAATGCAAGGAACCAGTTGCAGAGGTGGGAAACAGGCTATGCTCCACGGGAGGGACAAAGACATGCTGGGCAGCCTAAAACAAATAAAGCCAGCAAATAGAAAGCAGGCAACTGTGAGTTACAAAACACAAAGCCAATAGTAACTAAGTAAGGAGTGGAATGCATTCCCAGGGAACCTGTTAGAATGTTCCCAATATGTTGCAGCTATCTGATAGGCTTCAACCTAATAATGTAGGCAATGTAGGAAGTAGATTGAACAAGACCCTGGTGTAAACTGACTTTCCACCAAGATAATAATTCACAATTTCTATTTAACACCTCTAACAAACTATTCCATGACGTTTTTATAATCATCCACTGTATAATGAGGTCTATATGAAACTTCTTGTGTGAAATGCTGCTGTGTGGGAAAACATGCATGAAAACGTATAATAAAATATTTCACTCTCAGCTCCTTTCTCCAGGTCCTTACCGCAATTTTAGTCTCACTCCTACGCCAAACTAGCTTTGCTTAACTATTATTCTAAAAGGTGTCCTCTACAAATTGTAAGTAGACAGAAGCTCAAATACAAAGATAACCTTTGCAGACGCTAATTATCTCAAATGATACACCTTTTTGGAACTTAATTTATATCGTACAGTTAAAAACATGGCAACCTGTCCCATCTATTCTCCTGATTCGAATAAGGATAGATTACTCGTTTACTTCAATCACCAGTCACCTTTTAAACCCCCTGTTAATCCAAACTGAAAATCTCCTTGAACATCAGTAGAAAATAATCTCGGTGGAGCCAGGACTGCATCTGGCACGAGTAAGGCCCACTGTAAACAGTACCTTCACACCAAAAATTTCTACGTGAGAAATATTATGTACCCAGTTATACAGAATAACTACAGAATAGTAACCAATCTCCTCAGGCGACAGAAAGGTTTTTTGAGAAACGCATAGCAAACCAACTTTCAATCTTCATGTAACTATGAAACCTATGGGTAACCTACCTGCCACGGTGCGGAGCCAGACACAGTACATATCAATGATGATCTTCACCACATGATAGACAACAGACAAACCTGCCTCCTAGTCTTTCTTAATCAATAAGCAGAAGCTACCACAACAGACCCACCAGAGGCACCTTGAGATTCTGGAGACCTTCAAGGGTTTCTCAGGTATTTTTCTGATTTGGCATATTTCATATCTTTCTTAAACAGTGGTCAAAACGGGAAATTCTTTCCCTGACTCTCACAGTTTCATGCAGAGTACTACCCGAGAGATCCATTCTGCCACCTACATTGTTCAGTTTGTACACAGAGTTATTAAGCATTTTGATGGAGTAGTCAGGTATGTCCACTCACCAATCTGCAGACAGCACACAACTGATTATGAAAATTGCCTCCTTTTCGGACATCCTTACTCTCTGCCTTACAAACATTCAAAAGTGAATGTCTAAACTAGACAGAAGATCCCCTTTTCACCCAACACAGTGCTGGTATGCCTCTACTCGGCTATCTTGTTTCCCCCAATAGAACTAACCACTAAAAAACAACACACTATACACAACTCTTGACATGCCCAGCTGTGCAATAAAGTCAGAAAGTTATCACATTACGAACAGAATCACTCTTGAGTAATATATAGGGGTGTGCGAAAATTGTGTAATTTGCTTTAGCGTATTTTAGAGCAGAATTAATCCTTGTGTCATTTTTTCATGCAAGGATGCATTTAAACAAGAGCACCGCAAACAACAGCAGCTTGTGTTCAATTGTTCCCGTGAGCTCGCAGTAAATTGTTACTGGAATTTGCACCATTCGCTTTAAATATGGCATATTAGCATAATTTAGTAAATTTCGCGTAACTAGAGTAATGCTAAATCCCCCAAATTACACTGACGTAATGCAACTTTCGACCCAGGCCTAGTAATATACGACATACATCAAACAACTAACAGGACACATTAGAGAGAACACTTCACACACTTTAACACCATAGCTGGCTATCAACTTGCTCACAATAGCACATGCCCTTGATATGTCACATTCTAACATGCAAGAGAACACAATAGACAGAACTCCTAACAAACACCCAAAACAGCAGATACAAGCCACTTAATTGGGTATTATGGCACCAATAAGCACAGCACAACCACGGCGCAATCTCAAATAAACCACATATCCATCCTAATTTCTCGATGCAATGGGCACATAAGATGTGTAAACAATTGGCATAGCCCTCTGGCCTCAACCAACAACAGTATAAATTCATAGCTCAATGAAGACAATTCAGCAACCTTACCAAGGAATGGTCAAGAACCATGGTGGGGAGCAACTAAACTCCTGACAGCAGTACAAGGCCAAACATGCCTCAAAGTGAGCTGCACAAATGCCTCTAGCATAACATCAGTACTATTGACCCAGTGAATATCAGTGTTCGAAACCACCAAGGGGAAAGATGTGGGACGCAAATATTGCTGGAGAAATCTACAAAGATGATTTAGAGCAGGAAGAGAAAGATGTAAAGGGATAGAAAGAAAAAGAAAAAGCCAGGTACCAACAGTGTATTAAATTGGCTATCCAAGCCCCTGAAGGTAATGGGCTTATCAGTTCTCTTTGGAGAAGAAACCTACGGGTTGTCACCTAAGGTTTCATAACTGGGATATACCCCGGGGTGATGGGGCCTTTGCAAACAGACGGACCTGGGCAATGGGCAAAGCTCTTTCAGAGACTGCTCATGTGCATGGAAACAAAGGATATGCAGGTTTTGCACCATTCTAGACCCGAGAATATTGCTCAGAGAAAGGGGAAATAGTCCTCTAAAGTGAAAAGTTAAAAGTCCAGGCTGTCAACCTATAGCGCATGTTTGATAATGCAATACATTGGTATCATGCAGCTATTCTTAAATCAAAGTCTATTAACCTTGCAAAACAGGTTATACTAAGCCAAAAAGCTGGCTGTTGCGGTAATTCTATTGCCTGTGAGACGTGATAAATCATGTTTCACATTGCCTGCATTCACAACAGGCTTATTTCTCTTCCCATTATGTTACATGAATGAGTGCGGCAGGGTGTCGGGTCCTTTGCCAGAATGCAAATACATATTGGCCACTTGTTTCGTGTTATTGGCTTTATGTCACACTGAGTAAAAAGTCAATAGAACTGTCCACACACGATACCTTACACAAGAAAGGGCACAGGCTACATCTTATGCAATCAGTCTTCTACAACACGCCTGGTGTGAGCTATCCTTCAAGCTCCTGCACTGATTAATGCCTCACCAAACCTCTCCAAACCAATTAAGCCAAAACAAGGCTAAGATAAAAGTGACAAATGCAGTAGGGGAGAAAGACATCATAAGGGCTGCTACAAAAGCACAAGGAAAAGGAAGTCAGAAGGGTGGAAAACGATACAATGCACAAACAAAATATCACGTTTTGACTTTTTTTGTGTTGTATTTCTTTGATAATGCTCCAGCCTATATGTAAACGAAACATTATATCCGAATAACCACCAGAGTCCTGCCTATTAATAATCCTCATAGGACCATAGGTCATGTAGTAAGTAGTTCATTTCGTGTGCAGACACCAGAATGGAAGGAAAACAGAAAAGGGGTGGGGCGGGTTGTTATATGATATTAACTCCCCGAGATATCATACATGAATAATTAACATAAGGGCAATAGTAATGGGGATAATTTCATAAAGTAACATTAAATCAGCATCTTCAGTTGTCCGTTTCTCTTTTCAAAGCACAAAATTCAAAATCGTAGGGCCTATAGTAAAACTGCCCCTTTCCCCTGTATTTAGACCTACACTGACCTATTAGATTCCATAATTCTCTTGTCGTAATACCTATATTTGCATTTCTTTCCCTTTTACACTGCCCACCATTATGAACCCGTATTTTCCAATTTCCCATAATCCCCTCGCACTAACTTCTCTTATTTGCATTCTCTCTTGTATACCTATCCCATCATTCTACCCTTGTTTGCCCTGTGCGGACGTTGGTATTGTAGTGCATCTTACAGATGAGAACTGCAGTAAGACTTAGTAGGACAGCCTTTCTATCTTCTGGGTGAGCAACTATCGGCCATCAATGCTTCATTTTCTTAGTCGTTCTATGGAGATAACAGGAATTGATGTTACATGGTATCAGTTTTTGTGTATATCCCACCTACACATTGATGAGGTGTATCCAGTGTTTAATTTGTGAACGAAAGAGTGCCGGTGTCCGAAGCTCTGCTCAGAAGCTGACAGCCGGTGCAATTAAATGTCAGTGCACGGGGCGTGGCCTGACAACATGGCCGGCTAGTCGCATACCTGCGCTGCTCCTGCCCCAACGGTCGAAATCCTGCAAGAATCCTGGCGGAAGCGTGACCTCCGACACACCGAGCGGCGGCGGAGGCCCCCCCGACCCCGAGGGTCCCGGTCGTGACGAGAGAAGACGGCCCACGGTCGGAGAAATCACCCTCGGGCCTCAGGAGACCAGTCGGGATACTGTTCTTCAAGATGGCGGTCCCCGGCTTGTCCCGAGAGGTAGGGATCGCCGTGTGCGGCCCCCGTTTACTCGCGGGCCGGACCCTCTGCCCTTGCTGAGTCGCCTGGAGGCCGCTGGAGGAAGTGCCGGGGTGAAGAGACTGACGTGGTTCGCCCGGCTGACGTGACCCCAGAGGCCTGGGCGCGCGATCCACGCGAGCCCGGTGCTGTGTGACTGCCACGATCGGCCTGCCCTGCCCCCTGCCGAGGACGCCCGGGCGCGTCGCGGGGGGCCGCCGTGGAGTCCGCGCGGCTGAATGGACGTTTGGAATGCGGGATTGAGGCTCCTGTTCCAGGGGTGAGGATACCCTCACTCTATTGCGGCATTAGCTGCGACGAGGGGGCCGTGAGGCCCGGGACGGTGACCAACGGCTGGGGGCGCTCGCCCCGCGGATCGGCGGAGGTCCTGCCCGGCCGCGAGCCAGGAGAGGCGACCGGAGGCGTGAACAAGTGGCACAGATCAAAAATTAGGTCGGTGATGACAACTAACTGACCCTGGACACCGAATGGGGCGGACTGAGAGGCAATTACCCTATTGAAGCCTGTGGATCCAGACCAGGGGCAGCGCCTGAGCTTTTTTTTTTTTTTTTCCCTGACATCCTTGAATCCAGGTTGCCCTCTGGGCCGGTCCTTGCATCATCATCCTCCGAGTGGGAGATCACCAGGGAGCGCCTTGTGCCATTTGCGCTGGACATGGGGAGAGATAGACCCCTTAGAGGCGCCCAATCTAACAAAATTATGCAGCACATGGTGCCGGGCCCAACCTCCGCTGACCGCCTCAGAACAGATCCGGAGCAGATATCACACCAGGGTACTGCGGCCCGCGACAAGTCCGACATTCTGGAAGCTATACGGGAATCCCGAGTGGCGCTTGAGTCCAAAATGGATGGGATGGCCATGGACATCAACCATCTGCGCCTGGATCTCAGAAAGGTGGCGGATCGGGTTACCACCACTGAAGGAGACCTGAACACATTGCAGACCGAGGTCCAACAACTGAGGGCGACAGTAACGGCCCTACAGGAGCACACAGCACGTCTTGAGGATAGAGCAGACGACGCAGAGGGGCGGTCAAGGAGGAACAACCTCCGTTTTTTGGGCTTTCCGGAAAAGGCGGAGGGACCGGCAGCAGACCTATTTCTGGAAGGTTGGATTGGCTCAACATTCCCAAACCTTAGACTCTCCAAGATGTTTGCAGTGGAAAGAGCCCACCGCTCCCTCGGCCCCCCGCCGAAACCGGGGACACCACCCAGAGCCCTGATCGCTCGATTGTTCAACTTTAGGGACCGGGACACGATCCTGCAATTTATTCGCACAAATGGCTCGCCCCGGTTTGAGAACCACGAGATCCACATTTACCCGGACTACACGAAAAAAGTACAGGATCTACGAAATGACTTCTTGGGTGTCAAACGTCGATTGCGAAACCTCAACATCAAATATAGTTTAATGTTTCCGGCCAGGCTCCGTGTGCAATATGAGGACAAGGTTCACTTCTTTGGTGATCCACAGGAGGTAACGGACTGGATGGACTCGCTGGGCCTGGCTGGACGGGACCACAACCAAGGCTGGCAAGAACAGAGGAGGAGGAGTGGTTGACAACGGAACCAGCGACGTCACAATGAGGAGCAGAGACCCAGGGTGCGGGACTTGTCAGACGGAGGGCGCATCATGGTGGGACCGGATGGCATCCTACTAACAGAGATGGAGGCGATCCCGACGCAGAACCAGTTCTCTCCATTATGTCTGGTGCAGGAAACGCAGTCGGAGCTGGGGGCCGCCACCAGCCCAGTCGATGGGGGCTCCTGAGTCACTTGAGGGGCGGACACAGAATTGAGACCTTAGGGTTCGGGGTCATTGTAACTGTAAGTACGGGATTTGGCCCGAAGGGCACCTGACTCTGATGCGGGGCTCATGCGAGAGGGCCTCGAGCCCAGAGACAATATGGGGGGGTGGGGGGGCTGGAAAAGTTTTTGAGGAGGGAGGCACTATTCCGCCAACCTACACTTTAGATACCCCAGCTGTAGTGCGCTGAGGCGGCCTGGCTAGACCACCAGTCGGGCAGGGCCGCGCGGTGCCAGTCAGTTTGGCTGTATAGTTGAGACCGGGAGCGTTACCTTGCTTAGGAAAGTTCTTCAGTTCATAGTCGTTACTTCAAGTTGGGGAGGGTGATCTAGGGGGTGGGTGGAGCTATGGGGCGGGGTCCTGAGTCCTCAGACCAGGGTTGGGTTATGAGAATGAAGTACTACTGCCTGTGGGTGGGGGGAGATGGGATGTGGGGGCACAATGTTGTGTTTTTCAGTTTAATGCCCGATCTGGTCTATGCCGAGTCGCTAGAGGTCAGGAGAGAATACAGCGCGGGGGGTCACACTGCAACACTATTGGGGGTCCCCCACACGACCGACGAGTGCCACCGCACCCACAGCCGCCGACTCATGCCAGGTGACACACAAAAATATAAATTTATAACGTGGAATGTCAGGGGGCTCAATAATGTGGTCAAACGGATTCGGGTGGCGACATATCTCAGGAGGTATGGGATAAGTATAGCCCTGCTCCAGGAGACGCACTTATGGGGAGACTGTCTTAAATATGTCCAACGCAGATGGAGAGGCCAGTTTTTCGCAACCTCCTATTCAGGGTTTGCTAGAGGAGCGCTTATTTGGGTGGCGCCAGGAGTTCCCTTTAAGGCTATAAACACTAGACAAGATCCAGATGGGAGATACGTGATCGTGGAGGGGACACAAGATGGGCGATGCTTATGTTTGGTAAATGTTTAAGCCCTGAATACTGATGATGGAGAGTTTCTGAGCCGAGTCTTGGGGCAGCTAGATCTGGATCCAGATACAGAGTTGATTGTTGCAGGAGACTTTAACTGTGCCCTTGATGGGGAGTTAGACAGACACCCCCCCAAACTGGATGCCAAACCTAAAGTGAGAGAGGCTATAGGCCAGATGCTCCAAACTTATCGCTTACTGGATATATGGCGACACCGCAACCCCTGCCGTCGGGTGTACTCGTGCCACACACCTGCTGCCAATACTTATAGTAGGCTAGATTATTTTTTTATTCAAATGACTTCTGCTCATCAGATAGGGGAGACGCAATACCTGGCCCGCTATCTGTCCGACCACTCCCCCCTGTTAATAACGTACTCTCTGGGCCGGCCGAGATCCAAGGTACCACTATGGAGGCTAAACACCGAAGCCTTTGCAGACCCGACCTATAAAGATGCAATAACAACAGGTCTCGATGTCTATTTTGATGTGAACTGGGGCACGGCCAGCACTAGGGCGTTCGAATGGGACGCGATGAAGGTTGTGATACGGGGGGTCTGTATGTCCACGGAGGTGGGGGTTAAGAAAGTGCTGGAACGGGATCTACACCACCAGGAGGAGCGCTTGGCAGCTCTAGAGAAAGAGCTTCCCACGGACAGGGAGGGGCCGGCTAAATGGGCGGAATTGCGACGGAAGATAGGGGACATTTGGGACTCACTGGGCAAATTTAATAGAACTGCGAGCAGACGCCGATGGTATACGGAGGGGGACAAGGCCGGGCGCCTTCTAGTGCGCCTCATTAGGATGGAGACTCAACCTCACCCGATTTTGACAATAAAAAATGAACATGGCCATATGGTTTATACCAAACACGAGATCAATAGGGCATTCGTAACCCATCTGCAAAGAATATACACTGCGCCCAAATCCCCCACCACGCCTCAGGTTGTGGAGGCCTATCTTGCCGAGGTGGCACTGCCCTCATAGACCCTGAGAGTCAGGAGTCCTTGGGGGCCCCTTTTCGAGGGGAAGAGATACGGGCAGCGATCGCCCATTTGAAGACCGCTAAGTCCCCCGGGATGGATGGCATAGCGGCTGAGCTCTATAAAGAATATGGGGGGGTCTTGATTCCTAAACTCCTGGACATTACGGTGGAAGCTGGCGAAAGCGGCATACTCCCAGATTCTATGCGCGAAGCATTGATAGTGATGATCCCCAAACCGGGGAAGGACCCCCTGCTCCCTAGTTCGTATAGGCCAATTTCCATGCTGAACGTGGATCTTAAAATTATTAGCCAATTGCTGGCAAGTAGGCTCCTCCCATATCTCCGGCAACTGGTGCATGATGACCAGTCCGGTTTTATGCCAGGCAGGAATACATTAAGGAATATCCGCCGCCTCGCACACGTTATGCAATCATTGGAGGGAAGTGCCCAACAGAGCGCCTTAGTGTTCGTAGATATCGAACAAGCGTTCGATTCGATCCGCTGGGAATATTTATGGCAGGTGCTTCAAAAAATGGGGGTGGGCGAGGGTTTCGTAAATTGGGTAAAATTGCTCTATACTCGGCCGGTGGCGAGGGTTCGCACGGGACGGTACGTGTCGGACACAATGTCCATAGAAAGGGGGACGCGGCAGGGATGCCCGCTCTCCCCCTTGCTGTTTGCCCTGGCAATGGAGCCATTGGCATGTCATCTCCGTGGGGTACTCCAGGGGCGGGGCATTCGAGTGGGCGGTACGGAACATATTTTATCACTGTACGCCGACGATGCTTTAGTATACTTGCGCCAGCCGACACAGTCATTGCCGTTATTGTTTGCTGCACTGACTCAATTTGCCGGAGCCTCCGGGCTTTACATTAACAAAGCAAAATCACAACTATACGCAATTGGGTCAGCGGACGAGGGGGACGGAGTCCAGCTCCCTGAGATGGGACTTCCATGGGTAGCGGACACACTACGCTATCTTGGGATATGGATATGCAGAGATGAGACCACCTTTTATCAACACAATATGGGGAGGATACTAAGGGGTCTCCGGGGCAGTATTGCCTTCTGGAACACACTCAAACTCTCCCTGATGGGAAAGATCGCCTTGATAAAGATGGTGGTTCTGCCTAGATGTCTCTTCATAATGCAGGGTTCCTTTTTTGAACTCCCGCATCGGGTATTTAAAGAATTAGACGCACTGCTGATCCTACTGCTCTGGAACGGGAAACGCTGTCGGGTTAGCCTAGAGGTCATGAAGCGTAGGTGGGGCAAAGGAGGTTTAGAAATCCCAGATTTTGAACTTTATTACTTTGCATCGCAACTACAACATGCTATAGCCTGGTTGGACACGGACCCCTCCTGGGAAAGGTCCTTACTGGCAGACACTTATGGAGACCGACAGTTAGGCGCACTTCTCTGGCGGGCGAGGGGACAACGAGAACACTGTCCTCCGCTGGTGCGGCTCTTAGCTGCAATATGGAACCGAGTGGTCCGAAGACTTATCCGGGATCGGTCGTTTGCCCCAGAGGCAGATTTCTGGCTTATGCCGCCCTTCGCTCAAATTGAGCGGGTTATGTCGACTGACAAGTGGAAAGATGGGGGCTGCCTCATGCTGTCTGACCTCTATCCGGACAACAAATTCATTACCTATCAGGAGGCAGTGGCTACCTTTGAGCTGGGGTCAGGGCAATTCCTGCAATATGCTAAAATAGCGGCTACGGCTCAGCAATTATGGCCTTCGTTCCCAGAGGCCCCGGGGCACACCCATACCCTGGTCACTATGATCACCATGGCTGGGGGGCGGAAGTTCGTCACCCACCTATATAGGGCGCTGAGGGAAGATAAAAAGTCTGGACCCCTTAAAATAGAAGAGAAATGGCAGCAGGTGTGTCCGCAGGAGATCACACCGCGGGACTGGGAGAAAATTCATGAGAGTGTGCGGAAGGTGTCGGTATGCAATCGATCTAAGCAAATCCAGTATAACATAGTACATATGACCTACCTCTCACCTAGGCGGCTCCATGCCATTGATAGCTCTAGAGATCCACATTGCCCTAGATGCCGCCACGATCGGGCGGACTTTCTGCATATGGTGTGGACCTGTCCAACAATTCAGACGTACTGGATGGCGGTCCTAGAGGACCTAAACAGAATAACAGGGTGGACGATGGCCATGGATGCGTGCTCTTGTCTCCTGGGCCTGATTCCTCGTGATCCTAAACGTAAGACAAGTAGGCGGTTCCTGGTTTTGGGACTTGTTATAGCTAGGCGGCGTATTGCGATCCATTGGTTAACCCAGCAAGGGCCCCTAGTGGCGAAATGGAAAACTGACTTGAGGGAGTGGGCTCTGGCCGAGGAGGGGCATATGCGTAACACTAGGAGAGATGACAAACTGCCTGAGGTACTGCTGGCGTGGGGAATGAAGGTCCAGGAGATAACGGGACAGGCCCCACATTCCACACAGGTATCATCAGAGGGGACGACTTCCCTCGGAAGGGAGTCCCAAAGCCAGGGGGGGAGGCGTGAGGAGACCCAGAATGGGCTTTGAGATACAGGGACCTCAAGTTATACAGACCCGGCAGGGGGCGAGGGGGATGGAGAGGGGGGGTGTTGGGGGGTATTAGTTACAGTTGGGTTATCATGAAACAAAGCAACGAAGCAAACCATGTTAGATTGGAAAACTTCAGTGGAAAAGAGTATAGGTTTAAATTCCTGAGTTTCTGGTTGGAATGTTCACTGAATCGGCTGATTGTAGATGAGATGTGTAATTGTATATGAACATGGTCTACAGATCTGGCAGAATAAACTAATAAATTTAAAAAAAAAAAAAAAAAAGTCTTTGAAAAGAAAAGAAAAAATGTCAGTGCACAGAATACCAAGGATGGTAGTCTGGAATTCAAAACCAGACACTCCCTGCCTCGCTCTTGCAGGTTACTGGTTTTTAGGTCTCGCCTAGGCAGCACATGCGCTGTCTCTTCAAGACATACTGTTTCTAGAATATGGGCTTCAAAAAACGCCCATTGTTTTCATTGGTTCCGCTTGCTGTCCTTTAGAAATGCTGGCTTTTCATTGATGAATACACTTAGTAGTCCCTCCTTTTGGAATTTTGTATGCTTCCATGAGGACTGCCCTGTTAAGAGAGCACACTTTTTTTGGTTGGCCTGCCTCTTTGCTCTTTAAGTGTACTGTTTACTTGGGCATTGAAACTTCGGTCCCCTTAATTTGCTTGCCGTCCCTTAATCTACCCGTGCCTCCCCCTCCCACAACACTGCTTGCAGGCCCCCACCACGGCTTGTTTTTCTCATTTTTTCATTTCATTAATTTACGCATGATTTGCAGTGCAGTGCCTTCATTTCATCTCCCTTTGTCCTCTCTCCAAACCCCCCTCGCACAATATTGCTTGCCTGCCCCCACCTCCAAGATTGCTGCATTGATTTCTTATTGTTATTTAAAATTAGTAGATTTCATTTCTATAGCACAGCTATCTAGGCACTTGGGGGAAATTAAAGGATCAGCCCATAATCACAGGATGTTGACCTGACACCATACTCAAACACAGATCCCCAGCTTCCCAGTTGGCAGCTCACACCGCTGCGCCATATCCTTTCCCTATTCATGTTGCAGGGTGCAGTACCTTATGTGGCCAAAAGAGGTCCCAAGGGACACCTAGTGACAGACGGTGGTACTGCACCTTCACAACACTGCTTGCCCGCCACCACCTTCGAGATCGCTGCATTGATTTCTTACTGTTTTAATAAATTAGTAGCTTTCATTATATAAAGCAGGTTTCCAGGCGTTCGGGGGAAATTGAAGGATCAGCCCATAATAACAGGATGTTGAGCCGACACCAGACTCCAACACGGATCCCCAGTAGGCAGCTGCACCATATCCTTTCTCTAACCATGTTGCAGGGTGCAGTACCTTATGTGGCCAAAAGAGTTCCCAAGGTACACCTAGTGATAGCCTATGGTACTGCACCCTTTTACTGCTTTGTGCAAAGTAGAACAGTAAATGTTGCTGTACCCACAACAATGTGCCACATAGCTAAATGCTTATAAGGTCCAAAAGGCGAGACCGATTGCATTGCAAATGCTTGTTCCCTTTGTGACAGTTTTGCAGTCTTTCTCTTCCTTCGCCTTTCTGATCTGTGTGTTTTTCTATCTCTTGCACAAATTAATGTCTGATGTGGGAAAATAAGTGCCGGACCGCAAAAATAAGTGCTGGTGGGCCCCACTGTTGTGCACTCGTTCAAATTAAGCATGGGTGTATCACATTTCAGAGCTGATTTCCTTTCTGCTATCCCCTAGGCTGCCCATATGGACATGATTATTACTTGTACATAAGGTAGGAGTGTAGAGTGTGTCCCCTTATATTTACTAGTACCTCCCTAGGGGTGCACCCAATTATGTAAGACCTGCTGGTTCTTCTGTTCTCCCAAAGGGTGACCATTATGTCAAGGAGAAGTGGCATCTTACCCTGTATACAATATATAATCTGTTCATACGAGGCCATTTTATATATTTCAGTCATCCACTATCTTGGAGCTGGTGTAATGGGAGACTGTCAGTGTCGCAGTATACATATTTTTGCGACAGCTATTGCTGTTGATAGCCAGCGCCTTTGCCTGATATGGGACATCATGCCCACCATGTCCACAGTATGATGAAGCAAAGCAAGTCTGCTAGAACGAATTAGCACATGTTCTATGTTGTTTTGTAAAATAGTCCAAATAGAAGACCAGTAAGTGGTTATGTATGGGCAAATCCATAACAGATGAAGTTGCAACATTCAGTATGTTGGCAAATTCATAATTTTAGACGTTTAGGCAGAGCTGATTTTTCAGTTTCTGAGGTGTACACTAAAGCCAGTCCTGTATAGCATGGAAATGGGTGAATTTCAACCAGGCTTATCTAAGGCCCTTGTTGGATAGTTCGAGAATTCCAATTCATTCTTTGTCCATGTATCGATCGTTAAAGTAGGCCTGCCATTTAGGTTGTAAGTACTCACTAATAGGTATAGAACAGAGTTGATGCACTATCATATTGTGAAGTCCTGACATCACTCCTTATGCAGTGATCTCATATTCTCTAATAATATTCTATGGGCGAGCCTGCTAAATCCACAGGGTGACACAAAGGAGCCACGTAAGCACCAGTCAAGGTGCAGGTAATTTAACTTCTGTGTTGCTGGGTGTCAGTAAACATCCAGTAGTGTCTGAAATGGCTTTAATCTGTTATCCGCTTATAAGTTTTCTATAGTACGTATTGAACCATGTTCTCATATTGTCCATCAAATTGGTCCTCTTCCTATATATATGGCTATATTTAACCTCTGGGTGCATGTTTGTGGAATCTGATGTGTACTTTTAATGCTTTATGGCTTGATAGCCACACCTTCATAGTGGTTTATATTACCTGGTTATTAGTTATCTTAACAGGCTTTGCAGGCAGATAGAAGGTTGATTAACCCCCTCAGCTTGCTAGAGAGACGACGTTCTAGGGTTTCCCATAGTGGTACTTCTTGAATGGTGAGTAAGATAAATGGAAAATAGGAAAGATGCAGCACAATGTGGTAAAATCCTATGGATGGTAGGCCAAGCCCTTCTAATTGTGTAGTACCTATCAGCTTGTGTGATTTTAATCTTGGTTTGAGGTCATCTCAGAAAAAGGCTTGAATGTCTCTGTCTACTGCTTTTAGGAGTTTAATCAGTACAATAATCGGTAACACACCTAATACATAATAAAAGCACGGTGCTTCTACCATTTATATAGTTTGAGCTGTGCCCCAGAGTTGCAGATGTGACCAACTTGCAAAACCGTTGGTCATCTTTGTCATTAGGGGTAAGATGTTGTCTGCCATAATGTGTTCTAGCCCGCTACTGATCTAAAACCCAAGATATTTTAGATTAATCTGTTTCCATCAAAGGTTACATGCCTTCATAGCCGCTAGTGTTGTTAATTGGGACAGGGAAGATTGGCTTACTCTTCCCCCAGTTCATCTCATGCCCCGACATAAGTGAGAAATCAAATATTAGCTTCATCAAAGCCAGCAACGATGAGTTGAGATTGGTGACAGTAAGCAGAATGTCAACTGTGTGAAGTAAAATTTTCGAGGGGTCCTGACAGAGTGACAATTGAATCTGTCTGCCGGATAGCTACGGCCAGAGTGTCTAAGGCTAACAAAACAGCAAGGGACACCCTTACCATGTTTCTCTATGAATCATGAAGGTTGTGCCCCACAATTCCCTTAGGCAGTTAGTTTATTATAAAACCATTGTACCTTTTCTATAAAATTGGGTCCCAGCCCAAACCAACCTGGAGTGCGGAACATGTAGTTCCATTTTATCCAGTCAAATAAATGCCTTCTGTGCGTCTCTGAGACTCAGGAGGCAAATCTTTATCCAGGGATAAAATGTGGGACAATAGTGTCATTTGGTGCCTGGAGGACCTTACTGGGATAACTTCCACTAGGGATTGAAGAATCAATGAAGGAATCACCTCTCTGATTCTATAAAGTCTATATGCCAGTATATTTGCCATTTGTTTGATGTCTACATGTGAGATTGGACAGTAGTCACTGCATAAAAGAGGGTTTTGATCTGGCTTAGTTGGAACCATAACTAGTTCCTTATTAGAGATGGCCTTCAGATGCCTATGGTCTCTGCCTCCTTAAAGGCCTCATATAGTGCCTTCAGAATGTCTTCCTTGCACCACTGAGAAAACTCACATTATTTGTTAGATAGTAATTCTGAAATTGCTGCAGCAATTTCTTCTTTTGTGATTTCCCCAACTAATAGTTCTCTCACTTTTGTAGTTTGCTTCAGAAGTTTCAGATAATGAAAGCAGAGGTCTTTTGGGATTCTGATTTATAAAGGTCTTTATAGTAAGTGGCAAATGTGTCTGCAATCTCTTGTGGGAGATAAATCAGGGCCTCCTCTTTGTCAACGATGGAAGGTAGTGCCACTGCTGACTCCCCCTGTACAAGCTGGGCTGCTACTAATCTGCCATCTTGTTCTCTTCATAGTGACAGGCTTGTAATCGGTAGAGCGCGTATTCCGCCTTAGATGTATATAGTGTGTTGAGTGACATTTTGGCTTTCTCTAGACTCCCTCTTTTCACGAGGGTGGAATTTTTCATATATTTTGGTGTCTGTGTTCTAATTTTGCTAGTTTCTCTTTTTTCCTGTTTATTTACAAGAGAAGTATCTTCCATAATATGACCTCTGATAATGGTTTTTCCTGCAGTCCAAAAGGTCTGGGGAGTTTCCATTGTGCCCATATTGTCCTCAAGGTAGGCCTTAACACATGATTTTAATTGGTTTTTTTTCTGTGGGCAATTCATAGCAGCCTACACATTTATGCATCATGGTTTTATTATTGGTGCCTGTAAGCAGTTCTATCAACAATACAACAAGGGAATGTGTTGTAAGTGAGTCCAACACGATACTCCTGGGACTAGAGAGTGTGAGATGAGGAAGTAGTCAATTCTTTACATTGTAACATGGACGCAAGAGAGAGATGTGTATCCACGTTCAACCAGATTCACTGTTTGCCATGCATCGAGGGGGCCATGATCTTTTTGTATAGCGTCCACTATAGTCCTGTCATTATTGTTTACTTTGTCTATCGGACCAGTTCTGTCTAGGATAGGATCAAGTTCATGATTCCAGTATCTATTTTTTGAATGTCCTTCATAGTTCGGTAAGCACTATTGATAGTTTTGCGAATTAATGCATTTTTGCAGTATTAGGGACATACAACATGGTTTGAGATGAGCCTCAGAGTTTGACGAAAGTGCAGAGCCCTTCTGTATCAGTCCAGGTCTTGATAATTGTGCAAGGGATAGTTTTACAGATAAATATTGCCACTCCACATTTTGTGGAACTTGTTTGCTCATGAATGATAGTTTTGGTGTGCTGTGTTTGACAGCTACTGTGGATTAATTTCCCCACCCAATTTATTTTCAGGTTCTCTGACTCCAGGCTGGTTAAATGCCTTTCTTGTCATAATGCGATATCAGTGCTTTTAGAGGCTAGATATGATTAAACATTGTCTTTTTAGGTAGCTGGACATAAAATTGACATTCAATGATGCACATGTCGTGGAGGGAGGGGGGGGTAGGCTTTCTGGATGCATATTGGAGCTCCTTAAGAAACTATTGTGGGCAGCAGGGTCCCCCCCACCCCCCAAAGGGATTAAAGTGATTAGAGTGTACTATCTTTATTTTATTATAATAATCCTGCAGGGGTGGAGCTGTGTCCTGTAACAGTGGTATGTCTAATCTCCAAAAGGTTATAGCAATGCTTGTGGGGATAGTTTGTGATGTCTATTGTAGTATAATGCGTAGGATGATGGGGGCTTTGACGCGTTACTTTATATTTCCAGTGATCCACTTTTAATAACTTTTATTTTTTATTATTTGCAAATGAGGGGAGCATAAACATGTAATGAAAAAAACCACTGGAAGTAGTAGTAGTACAATGGTTAGCTCCAGAAATAAAGTAAAATCACATACTATAAACATTTTTTTTTAAAACTAAAAGAGAAATACATAGTCGACAAAAGTCTTTCTTGTCCATCCGATGTTTAACATCATACAGAATAAGTAGTACCAGAGTAAATGCACCAGTCCAGCAACTCTACTTTCTAGCTGCAAAGTAGAGCAATCTATCGGCATACCCTTGATACGGGGCCCAGACATACCACAATCCTGTATGCTTTCTTGGACATGCTCTAGCCCAGGTTTCTCCAACAAGTAGCTCGTGAGCTACTGGTAGCTCTCCAACTACCTGTAACTAGCCCCCATGTGTGCAACACAGCCTATTAAATTAGAAGCTTTTGCTTGGTTTAATATATGTATATACATTAGAAAAGATTTTGTGTACTTTCAGAACTCATAAGCTGATGTTTGGAGAACAATGGCTGAATTTACAAAAAAGATTTAAAACTGATACTTGAATGACATCTTATGCTGCACTGGGGAGACTTTTCACTAATTGGTACCTTGGCATTGCATCTATGGTCGCTATGTGTTACCCTTGTTGAGACATGTCAAACTGGCAAATCATTTTTAGGTCTGGCCTCGACAGCACATGTACTCTCTCTTTGAGAAATGCTGTATCTACTCTGTGGGCTTGGAGCACGGCTATCGCTTTTCATTAGTTCCTTTGTGTGCCCTTCAAAAATCCTTGCTCCTTTGTGTGCCCTTCCAAAATCCTTGCCTTTCTGTGGTGAATCGCTTACATTTGTCCCTCCTCTTGGTGTGTTGTTATTGCCCATGGCGACTTGCCCTATTACTTGTAAGCTTTCACTTCTGGCCATATATGTTCGTTTCGGCGCACTATTTGATTCTTTTGCCTCTGCTCATGTTTTAGGATTGTCGTGTTATTCGGCTTACCGAACAGAACGCACTCCACCAATGCCTGTATATCATGTCCTTATCTTATTTCTTGTTATATTCCTATACCCCTGTTGTCGGCATCTTTGATGTTTCCCTGTCTTCCGCATGTTCCCTCCTCCCCTTGCTTCAGCTATAGGGCTATCAGCTGCTTTCCGATGGTGCAGGTAAGGGCTTCCCCTGTAGCCGACGTCTTTGATGTTTCCCATACTCCGCATGTTCCCTCCTCTTCCCTCCTTCCTTCCACGTGCTTTCTAAGTATGAGCAAAAGAGTCCTGTTGAACCAGAAAACACTGATGAGTGTAGGGTGAGTACCAGCAGTATGTGCTGGTGTGGCGCTGCTACACCCCGTGCTATGGTAACTTCTCCATGCCCTACGCTCTCGGTAGAGGCTTTAAAAGCAATTCCCTCCTTACAGTAAGTCATTCAACGAGAGAACAAATGGGGCTGTGAGTCTAACCCTCACTCTTCCTCCTCCCATGTCTGTCTGTGTCCCTGTCCCTCTGAATGTATTTGTATCTCTCTGCCCGTATGTCTTTCTTTCATTATAAATCTATGGCCCTCTGCCATCTTTTTACCTGTTCCTCTCTATGGGTATCTCCTTCTGTGTTATCACAGTACTGTCCTTCTGACTATCTATGCCCTTGTTTTTCTTCCGGCCCCTTTCTGTCCATGCCTTTATCTCCATGGCACCCTCTACTTCGGTCTGTCTGTCCCGCTTTGGCTCTTTTTCACCCCATGGTTCTGTTGAGCTCTTTCCTTCTACCTGTTTCGGAGCCTTTTCTTTCTTCTCTTTGTTTCTTTATCTGACTCTGTCACACTGTCTGGCTCTTTTACGTTTGTCTTCATTTTGCGGCCTCCCTCTGTAGCATTGTCTCTGTCGAAAGGTTTGCTTTTGTCTGTCTCCCCGTCTTGATTTCCGTCCCACCTTGTTTGTCTCGCTTTATGCCTCCTGTATGTCTATCCTTCGATCTGTTCCCCTCATCTCTCTGTGTGTCCCTCTGTCTGCACCCCCTCTATGTACCTGCAGAAGTTACGTCCCTTCCCCCCTATCACCAGCCTAACCTGAAAGAACTACAAATCCCAGAATCCTCGCACCTTGAAGCAGCAGTGCACTCTAGAGCAACTTCCCACTCTGGAGCAGGAGCTACCTCTGAGCACCCCCAGCAACCGCAGCATCTGGTGCACTTACCACCCTGGAGCTCCCACAGCCTCGTATGTACATGTTTATTAATATTTACAAGCTATACTTTCAGTGAGCAAGAATTCAGACTGTGTTTGTAGAATCGCAGATCAGAGCCAACTGCACTCACTTTGACTGCCAAGATTCAGCAGTTAAGACACTTTGATACCCATCTATTAGCTGATTTGTACAAAGTTAAACCAGAAAACCTGGACTCATTGTGGCTTCCTTGATTAAACTGTGTTATCAAGCAAATGACTAAAACTCTTTTTGTCTTCATTATTGTGTATGAAAGCACTTACAGATATGCGAGTTCAGACTAAAGGTTGTACAAAAATAACACATTAAGCACTTCTCAATGCAGTATTATAATGTACCTATTAGTGTCAAAGCTTCCATGTTAAAGAACAGTAGATGTTTTAGCACACAGGATAATGTGCTGCATGGCTAAGTACTTAAAAGGTCCCAAAGGCGAGACCTATTGGCTATGCCTATGCTTGTTTGACATTACTGCACCAATGTCATCACTTCTGCTAATGTCCTCAGTAATGGTAATCTTGCACAGGGTGACCACTAATGTTATTTTGTCTGATGTGTCACTATTACGAGATCGATAATATTTGTAAGTAGCTCAGGATGATTTTCATTGAACATAAGTAGCTCTCATTATTAGAAAAGGATGGAGACCCCTGCTCTAGCCTCATAGATTGGTTTTTCAAATATCCTAGATTTGTCCAGATCTCGTTTCCATTTTGCAATGCTCAGGACGGGGGGGATGTGGGGGGCTGAGTAAGCAAACTTTGAGTTAGGTCGTGTTTGGCCACAATTAAGGCTACATCAAGGACGAACTTCTGGTACCATGACAAGACAAGCGCATCTGTCATGTTTAAGATAACAATAGGTGGGTCAACATGAATTTGGGAACCCATCACTTCATTACTGTTATTTCCACTGTGTTTCAGAACTTTCTTAAAACGCTACAGTGCCAGATCATGTGCAGTAGAGTACCAACTTCGGTGTGGCACGTAAGACACAGAAGTGAGAAGTCACATTGGACCCACCAGAGTTTTTTCCGGGTGTACTACACTTAGGGGAAGTACTTCAATTGTATCAGACGAAATATGGTTGTGATTACTACTTCTCTAGATGTGGCCAATGCCTTTCTCCTTTCTGCATCCTCCAGGGGGCCTATGTCTGCCATCCACGCCTCTCTAAGCTTTCCAAATGTGCCAGGTGTGTTGATAACAATTCATCTGTAGATGAAAGAGATTCTGTTTGTTTTCTAAATCTTCCATTATAATCATTGCCTCCAGTGGATGGAAATCAGGGATAGCCTCTAGTGGCTAAATGTAGTGAAGCAGAGCATGCCTCAGCAGTAAAACAAATTGAGTGTGTAGTTAGCCAAAGTCATCCTGGAGATTTGCAAAGGATTTAGGACAGTTTGTGAAGATATCCCTTTAAAGTTGAAATGCCCAAGTAATCCGAGCCCTTGAAACCCAATCGGGAGCAACATCAGAGAGTAGAGTACCCTTCCAAAGAGGAGTTTCTCTAGTAAGGTGCCCAAGCCATTGTTTTTTATGGTAAGACCTGGCCAACAAGGCCACCCTGGTTGCTGGGAGGGGGGGGGGGGACATCTCATGAGAGGGAACCCCTATATATGTAGTGCAGTGGATGTTTAGGTCTCTGAGCCCAAAGTTCAGTCCTGGAATTGAAGCACAAGTTACTAACTTGTGTAACGATATATCTGTAAGAGACAGTAGTTAGTGACAGATTCCTTACCTTAGAATATCCCCAGGCGTCAGGCTGGATCCGGAAAGTTTTTGCGTAGCAGTACCCTCTTGCGCGTCGGCAGGCGGCGTCGTGCGGCTCCGCGTCCGTCGTCGGCGTCGTGATCGCCGGGATGACGTCGCGGGCAGTACTTAGACGCCGCCCCTGCGCGCTGACGTCAGTTCTGTACACGACTTTCCGCGCCAGGAACGCAGAGACATAGGTGTCTGAAAAATACTAGGGACCTGAAAGGGATGTCCTTAACCCTAGAAATCAGTTCGCAGAACGGGGAGGATGGGTGGGGCGGTAAGGAATCTGTCACTAACTACTGTCTCTTACAGATATATCGTTACACAAGTTAGTAACTTGTGCATCTGAAAGAGACACGTTAGTGACAGATTCCTTACCTTAGAATAGATACCCCAGCAATACCAACCCCGGAGGTGGGTCTGCGAACAAAGATCAGACAAGGAAGTCCCGGAGGACAGAACGGCCAAAGAAGCCGTCCCTCCGGACCTGACTGTCAAGGCAGTAATGCTTTGTAAACGTGTGCAGCGAGGCCCACGTAGCTGCCTGACAGATATCCTGCAGCGGAACACCGCGGCCCAAAGCCGTGGTAGCAGCCGTTGCCCTGGTGGAATGGGCACGCAGCCCAACAGGAGGCTCCTTCTTAGCCAAAGAATAGCAGGCTTTGATACACAAGGTTACCCAGCGGGAGATGGTTCTCTTGTGCACCGCCCGACCTTTTTTGGCGCCCACGTAGCCAACAAAGAGCTGGTCATCCACCCGGAAATGTTGTGTGCGGTCGATGTAAAAGAAAAGCGCCCGTTTTGGGTCCAGACGGTGGAGCCTCTCTTCCTCTCTGGAAGGATGCGGAGGCGGAAAGAAGGTGGGCAAAGTGATGGTCTGCCCAATGTGGAAGGCAGTAACCACCTTTGGCAAGAAGGACGGACGCGTCCCAAGAACAACCTTGTCTGGATGGACAGACAGAAAGGGAGGTTTACATGATAGAGCCTGGAGCTCACTCACCCGCCGAGCGGAGGTGATGGCCACCAGAAAGGCAGTCTTCAGAGTCAGAAGACGAAGAGGACAGTTATGTAGAGGCTCAAAGGGAGCGCACATGAGAAAGGTAAGAACCAAGTTCAAGTCCCACTGAGGCATCACAAACGGAACAGGAGGGAAGAGGTGTGTAATGCCTTTTAGAAACCTGTTAACAACAGGGGACTTGAAAAGGGAGGGCTGATCAGGAAGCCTGAGGAAGGCCGAGATGGCACAAAGATAGCCCTTGATGGTACCCAGGGCAGAACCCTGTTGGGCCAGGGAAAGAAGGAACAGGAGACCCTCAGAAAGAGGGGCAGAAAGGGGATTCACAGCCTTTGCTGTGCACCATGCCACAAACTTGTTCCACCTGCAGGCGTATACCACCTTAGTGGAGGGACGCCTGGCTGCCAGAATCACATCACAAACTTCGGGAGGCAAGTCGAAAGGAATCAACTGCCGCCGCTCAATCTCCACGCAAGCAGGTGGAGGCTGGACAGGTTCGGGTGGAGGACCGTCCCTGCTGCTGCGACAGAAGATCCTCCCGAAGAGGCAGACGGATCGGGGGATCTACGCTCATACTGAGTAGCTCGGGATACCAAACTCTTCGAGCCCAGTCCGGAGCCACAAGAATGACTTGGGCCCGGTCATGCCGAATCTTCTTCAACACTCTGGGTAGAAGTGGTATAGGCGGAAAGGCGTACAACAGACCGCAACTCCACTCGCGACGAAAAGCGTCGCCGAGCGAGTGCCGCCTTGGAAATTCCAACGCGCAGAACTGATGACATTGCGCGTTCTCTTCGGTGGCGAATAGATCTAACCAAGGCTCTCCCCACTGTAGAAAGAGTCCTTGCGCCACTTCCGAGTGAAGACGCCATTCGTGATCCATCATGCACCTGCGGCTGAGTTCGTCCGCCCTGGCGTTCAGGGAACCTGCCAGGTGTTGAACCATCAGGAACATGCCCTGATGTTCCAGCCATGTCCAGAGGCGCAGAGCCTCCTGACAAAGGGTCCACGACCCCACCCCGCCTTGTTTGTTGCAATACCACATGGCGGTGGTGTTGTCTGTGAACACCTGCACTACCTTCCCTTTGACAGAGGGAAGTAATGCCTTGAGTGCAAGTCGGATCGCCCGGAGCTCCAGAAGGTTGATATGGAGCCGGGACTCCGCCGGAGACCAGAGGCCTCTGATCTCCGCCTCTCCCATGTGACCGCCCCATCCCAGAAGGGACGCGTCCGTCACAACTGTGTGCTCTGGCTGGGGAAGGGAGAGGGATCTGCCCATGACCCATTGCCGGTTCGAGAGCCACCACTGCAACTGTTGTGCAGTCCCCACCGAGATCTGGACGTGATCGGACAGGTTGCCCTGGTGCTGCGCCCACTGGAACTTCAGGTCCCACTGCAGAGCCTGCATATGCCATCTGGCATGATTGACCAGCAGGATGCAGGAGGCCATGAGGCCTAGCAGCCTCAGGGTCATCCGTACCGAAACGCAGGATAAAGGCTGAAAGATCGGAATCATAGCCTGAATATCCCGGACTCGCCGTTCGGGAGGATAGGCCCGAAACTGCGTCGTGTCCAGAACTGCTCCGATGAAAAGGAGCTGTGGAGAAGGAATCAGATGCGACTTCGGCACATTGATGGAGAACCCCAGCGAGTGCAGGAGTTCGGCCGTAGTCTGGAGGTGGGAGACGACTGCCTGGGACGAGCCCGCCTTCAGCAGCCAGTCGTGGAGGTAGGGGAATACTGGAACCCCTGCCCGGCGCAGATGAGCTGCGACCACCGCCATCACTTTCGTGAACACCCGAGGGGCACTTGTAAGGCCAAAGGGGAGCACGGTGAACTGAAACTGCTCGAGGCCTACCGTGAACCGCAGGTAACGCCGGTGGGCCGGCAGGACGGGGATGTGAAAATAAGCGTCCTGCAAGTCCAACGCTACCAACCAGTCTCCAGGGTCGAGGGCAGTCAAGACCTGAGCTAGGGTGAGCATCTTGAACTTCTCCTTCCGGAGGAAGCGATTGACGTTCCGGAGGTCCAAGATAGGACGCATGTCCTCCTTGTCCTTTTTGGGCACCAGGAAGTAGTGGGAGTAGCAACCACGTCCTACTTCTGGGGTCGGAACATGCTCGATGGCTCTGTTGGCCAAGAGGGCCGTGACTTCCTTCTGCAGAAGTACCAAGTGATCCCCTGACATGCGGTGGAATTGAGGTGGCATGGCTGGGGGGGTGGTCTCGAAGGGGAGGGAGTAGCCCCTTCGGACAATGTCCAAGACCCACCTGTCCGAGGTGATGGGACGCCAGTGGTGAAGGTGATGGCGGACCCTGCCCCCTACTGGCGTGCTGTGCACCGGAAAGGAGGGACTAGGAGGGCTTGGAGGCTGCGGACGGGTTGGAGGTGGTGGCCTGACCCGCACGCTGGTTGCCCGAACCGCCACGGCGGTATCCACGTCCTCAGCCACGCGAAGACGCTTGCTGCGCGGGCCGGTGGCTGGGCAGCTGACGTGACTGGGCGCCCCTTCCGTGGCCACGAAAGGGGCGAAAAGCAGAGGTGAGCGGAGGGCGTACAACAGAAAGGCCCAGGGACTTGGCAGTAGCCCGTGAGTCCTTAAACCGCTCCAGCGCATGGTCTGCCTTTGAACCAAAAAGACCGACTCCATCAAAGGGCATGTCCATGAGTGTATTCTGGACATCACCCGAGAAACCAGTTGTTCTCAGCCAGGCGTGGCGACGTAGCGCCACCGTCGTCGCAAGCGATCTGCCCAGCGAGTCGGCGGTATCAAGGCCACAACGGATGGTGTATTTAGCCGCATCTCGCCCTTCCGCAATGGCGCGGGTAAGCAGTGTCTGGACCTCCTCAGAACACTGCGGCAAAACAGCCGCCACCGAATCCCACAGGGAGTGGGTATATCGGCCCAAAAGGCAAGCGGTGTTGACGGACCGCAAGCCAGCACTGGAGGAAGATAAAGCCTTCTTCCCAAATTGGTCCAGGCGTTTGGATTCCCTATCCGGAGGGGCGGTGGGGAAGGCGGTTTGGGAGGCAGAGGCTTGGACAACCAAGCTCTCAGGGGTGGGATGTTGGGAGAGAAACAAGGGGTCGCCCGGAGCAGGGCGATGGCGTCGGGCCACGTTCCTATCCACAGGAGCCCCTGTGGTGGGTTTGGACCAGGCACCCAAAAGAACGTCAGTGAGTGCATCATTAAACGGCAGCACAGTCTCCGAGGAGGAAGCCGCCGGCTGAAGCACTTCTGTCAGGAGGTTAGTCCTGACGGCCACAGTAGGCAACTGGAGATGTAAGGCTCCAGCTGCTCTACGCAACACCGTTGCAAAATTAGCTCCCTCCTCCGTAGCCACGGGAGGAGACAGCATGCCAGTGTCAGGGGAGGTGTCTAGACCACTGGCATCCCCAAGTTCCTCAGCCCAGTCCGGATCATACTCACACTGTTGTGTGAGAGGGTCCTCAGACCCCTCCCAGCTCTCCTGGTCCTCCTCTCGTTCAAAATATGGAGGAGGAGGGACATTTGGGACCCAAGGTCTCATCGGCGCCGGAGCCGGCGTCGAGCGTCGTCGGTCCGGCTCCATGTCCGGAGCCGGAGAGAACCGGGGAACGACGCCGTCCGGAGCCCCGGACGGCGTCAGGAACGGCACCGGGGACATCGGCGGAGGCGGAGGCGTGGTTAGGTCAACCGGCGTCGATGGGGGTTGCGGTACCACCGGAGCCGGGATCGAGGCCGGGGCCGGAGCCGAGGCCGGGATGAAGGCTGGTGGGACAGGCGGCGCCGGGACCGGAGTCGACGGCGGCGCCGGGGCAACGCCATCAGGGCCCGCGGGGCCCGAAGGCGCACCGGAGGGACCTGAAGGCCCGAAGAGGCGGGCCATGGCCGACAGGAATTCCTGTATTTCGGCCGGAGTCGCCCCCGAACCCGGAAAGAACGGGTAATGCGGGGGCGGCTCTACAGGCATGTCCGGGGCCGCGGGGACGGTGCCGACTGGGGCCTCAGCCGAGTCGCGAGACCGGCGAGGCGAAGTCTTAGAGCGATGACACCTCTTAGACTTCTTGTGCTTCGACTTACCGGAGGAGCGCGAAGACTTGGACTCCGCGACCGGCCCCTCGACCTCTCCCGGGACCGGGACTTGGTGCGGCGCGGAGCCGACTGCCGGACCTCGAGTAGCTTTCGAGACCGCTCTCGCAAAGCCTTCGGATGAAGTTTCCGGCAGTCAGGGCACGACTTCGTGTCGTGGTCTCGGCCGAGACAGAAGAGACACTCGAGATGCGGGTCCGTGATCGACATCATGCGACCACGGGCCTCGCATGGCTTAAAGCCGGGCATCCCTACGACACCTAGGAGTCGTGAAGACTCGATGAAGAAACAGTGAAAAAATGCACAAAAAAGGTTAGTCAAAAAGTGACTAGGGCACTGCTCTTCCCGGATCTGCGCTTACTGGCGCGGAAAAAGAAGAACTGACGTCAGCGCGCAGGGGCGGCGTCTAAGTACTGCCCGCGACGTCATCCCGGCGATCACGACGCCGACGACGGACGCGGAGCCGCACGACGCCGCCTGCCAACGCACAAGGGTACTGCTACGCAAAAACTTTCCGGATCCAGCCTGACGCCTGGGGATATTCTAAGGTAAGGAATCTGTCACTAATGTGTCTCTTTCAGATTAGCCGTTCATTGAGCAGGAGGAGTTGGTCTCTGTAGTAGGAGAGGACATTGGCCATTGCCAGACCATCATCGTACATAGATTTGTAAAGTTTAACGTGGATATCATGGGAGTATGGTTTTGCCATAAATGGAGTGTAAGGTGGCCGATCATTAGGAGGGGTAGTTCTGAAGCATGTATAATAGACGAGGGAGCACCACCATCTTAATGATTGCGACTTGACCAATGAGAATGAGGAGTAGGTTTCAATGAACTAGGTCTCGGTGAAAGAGATCAAGAATAGGCATTATATTCTGGAGAAAACAATCATCAGGATCAAGGTAATGTGTACTCCAAGGTATTTAAAGGCGTGTCGGATCACCTGGACCGATTACTGGGTAGCCCAACAAGTGTTTCTGGGATCAGTTTGTGGAAAGACAAATGATTTATCCCACTTAATGTGGAGCCCGGAGGGAGAACCAAACTCGTTTCGGATCTGCTTAATTATAGGACCTGAGACAGTGGGGTATGGCAAAAAATGAAGACGGTTATCTGCATAAAGCATGACCTTGTCTTCAAGCTCAGGGGTTCAACAGAAGCCCTTGAAATCAGGTATCAGAGCACTTTACATGAGCACCAGTTTCGTTACAGATGGACACATTCATTTTTGTTAGACACAGAGAGATTAAGTGCTTTGCCCAGAATCACAGGATGCTGAGCGTCGTTGCCGAGACTCGAACCCGGTTCCCTAGCTTCAAAGTCGACCGCTCTAGCTGTAAGGCTACATCCTCTCCTCTTTACCGTATGCTTGTGAGTTATTGCCAAAATTCTGACGACGTAGGAGGGAAAACAGGTAGTCCTAGCAAAGTCAGTCAAAAGCTTTTTCAAAACCCACCAGGAACAAAGCTAGGGGGGCGTCTAGCTTGTAGGACAGTGCTATGGCATTGCTCACCTTCCTTATGTTGTGCCTGATGGATCTATTCGACGTAAAGGAGTTCTGATTGGGTTTCAGCAGTCACCTTTAAGAGGCTATTAGCAATGATTTTAGGTTCGCAGCTAATGAGCGAAAATGGCCTGTAAGAGGCACAGTCCAAGGCTGGGCAGCCAGGTTTTAACATGAAAGTAATGGTGGCTTTACACAGGCTTTCCGGGGGATTGCCTCAATAGATCCTGAGGATAGAAGGGTGTTATATAGGGGCTTGGCAAGTAGGTGTGAGTAGGCTTTAAAGAATTCACTTGGAAAACCGTTAGAGCCTGGGGTCTAATGCGGTTTAAGCTGACTGATGGCCTCTGAGACTTCGTCCAAACTGATTTCATTTTCTAGGGTAATATGGTCTGCATGGTAGAAGCAAGAGAGAGGGAGGGTCTCTATAAATTCTGGTAGGGAGTCGTGGGTGTCCTGTTCATCAGAGTGATCCAGTTGCTGGTCATATAGAGCAAAAACTAGACCAATTTTTTCAGGTTGAGTGATCCCTGACCACAGTGCCCTCAATATTTTGAATTCCCCCAATGCATCTATTGCTGTTCTACTGGCAGCACAGCGAGTGTAGTAGCTTTCCAGTCTTACTGCCATATTCATAGAACCGGCCCTGAGAGTCATATCATGTCAATTAAGCAACTCTGAGCAGCGACTGGTCATGGTGCAGTTTAAGGAGCTTGATTTCATGCAGGTCTATATCGGAAGGCTCCTCATGGACTCGCTGTTGGCACAGTATTAACTCTGCATCCTACTCGTCTAATCTATTGTGGTTATTGCTTGAGGTAAGAGAGGGTGCTGATAGTCTTCCCATGAATAATAGATTTGAGAGCTTCCCACAGTGCAGTTACTGAAACACGATTAAGGGAGAAGTAGTGTACAATTTCTTCTGCAAAAGGTTCCATTGCCTCTTTCCTCCCAGCCACCAAACGTTGAGATGCCACGTGCTCTGTTGCTTAGGTGTAGTAGTTACACTTGTGGCTTCGATCAGCGCATGATCGTAAAGACTGCGTGGGTGAATATGCCAGTCATTTGGTCAATGTTGGAGGCTGGAAGGAAGGAATAGCCAAGTCTGGAGAAGGACTAGTAAGCACTAGACTGGAAAGTATATTGCTGCAATGTTGGATGCAGGTGACACCAGACATTGGTTAGGCCATAGGACAATGACAGAATATGGCTAGGGTGGTCTTGTGATGTGTCCATCAGGCCATTAATAACTCCACCAATCAGCAGGGGACCCAAGAGGGAAGGCTGAGTCCATGTGATCAAGAAGGAGAGATCAGTTGGTCATAACTGAAAAATTATTTGGGTGAGGATACGTAAGGAAGGATAAAATGATAAAACATTTTTTAACAGCATGTTTGGAAAAGGAAGATGATGCACCCCTTATGAAGGAGTTTATCAATAGAGATTTGCCACCCCAAATTCAGAAAAGTTATGACAGAAGGAGTGAGGGGGCTACCATAATTTCCTAAGAGCTGAGGTCTCAGGAAACAATGACCTCTAGGGGCTCAAGTAGAAGCAAGCACCCGCATCCATTTCAAAGACCGTCATTCTCTGCCCAGCTTTGCACAGGCTTTATAATGTTTACACTAAGGGGCTGATACTCCATATTGCTGATGGGGTTCAAACAATGCACCAGTAGACATCAAAACCGTAGGAACCTGACACCAGGCCTACACTTGCCTTTGTCCCCTAGGCAGTTTTATAGCTCTGATTGGCCCTGGGGGTCTGAAATGGTCTACCTATATATGTTGTTGGTACTGCCTCTGACCTTGGCTCATCATGGATGGTGTTAAACGGTCAGAGAAGAGTAAGCACCTGGAGGAGGAGGAAATGGTTGCTGGGTCTTCCACTGCTCCCTCCTTGGCTGAAGTGCAAAAGATGATTGAAACCACGGTGGCTGCGGCCTTTCTGGCTAGGGAGTCCAAAGGGCCTAAAAGGCAGAAGTTGGATGCCCCGGGTGTCCCTCCTGACGAGGAGTCGGATGAGGAGGTGAAGGGTCAGTTTGTCCAGGGGCAGACCTTCACAATATTCTGCAACATGTGCGGGACAATTTGGGGTTCCCTGATCCCTTGGAGGCTGAAGAGCCAGAGGACTTCTTCGTCAATTATCAGAGGAGGGAGCCTGAGTGCCTTTCTGTTCATAAGTCAGTGCTGAATGTGCTGGAAGGGGAATGGAAGGATATTGATAAACCTACCTTTCCCAGGTTTCTGGCTAAAATATATCCTTTGCAGGGGTTTTCAGAGGAATTCCCTTCTGTGGTGAAGGTGGATTACCTGCTGGCTGGACTGGCGTCGCAGAGCCTGGTGGTTTCCGACGATGCGGTTCCTTCTGATCCTGGGGACAAGAGGGTTGAAGGAGCTTTGAAACGGTCCTTTGCGGCTTCCAACCTTGCTGTTCGTTCTGCCGATTACACTAGTTATCTGGTTCAGTCTCTTCTGAAGGACTGTCAGTGTATTTCAGAGCAGCTGCTGCAGGAGGAGGTTCCCTCTGAGTCCTTGACAATGTTGGAACAGCAATTACGTTCCTTGGCTGACTTACCCTTTGATTCCCTTAGTGATTTTGCTGCGGCGGCTGGTGCCTCGCTGGCGGCTAGGAGACAGTTGTGCCTTAAGCCTTGGAAAGCTGATGCGGCGCAGACGACTGTGCTCATGAAGATTCCTTTCACGGGCTCCAAACTGTTTGGGGAACCGTTGGAGGCTTTGATAAAGAAGACGGCGGAGGACAAAAAGTTGTTGGCTCCGGTCCCCTCATCACAGAAGGGAAAGTTTGCTGGATATAAGTGGGCTTTTGAGCAGGCCTTTCAGTCTAAGATGGCCGCCCAGCCCTTTCGTGGTAGGGGACGTAGCTGGGGTGTCCCTTCCTTCCACAAGTCACGGTGTCAGCAAGGTTTCTCGGGTGCTTCCGGTCAATCAAAATCATGACTGTGCAAGTGTCCAGAGGGGGGTCCGGTTGGGGGTCGTCTCAGGTCTTTTTTTCCCGGTCTGGGAGGAGTTCGTCAGGGATCAATGGGTCCTGCGGATTGTCAGACTGGGGTATCCGATTGAATTTGGGGAGCCACCTGGGGAGGAGTTTCGGGCTACCCCTGTTCCCAGGTCAAGTGTCGGGCTCTTTTAGAGGGGGTGCAGGACCTGGTTTCCAAAGGGACCGTGGTGAGGGTGCCTGTGGATCAACAGGGAAGAGGGGTTTACTCGATCCTGTTTCTGATCCGGAATCCCAATGGAGACTTCTGCCCTATTCTGGATTTGAAGGCAGTGAATTTGTGCATCCCTCACCGGTCCTTCAAGATGGTGTCTCTGCAGTTGATTCTGCCCTTCCTATCGGTGGGGGATTTCCTCACTTCTCTGGATCTCAGGGATGACAATTTTCATGTGCCGGTTCACGAAGCTTCACAGCGGTTTCTGCGGTCTTGTGTGGGCCTCGATCATTACCAGTTTCAGGCATTGCCATTTGGTCTCTCTGGTTCTCCGAAGGTGTTTACTAAGGTGTTGGCAACCTTGGTTGGGTTGTTGCATGCTCAGGGGATACAGGTGCTTCCTTACTTGGATGACTGGTTGATATCTTCCTCTTCTTTCCTTAAGGCTTGGTCTCATACCCAGGATGTCGGCCATCTCCTGCGGTTCGGGTGGATTCTGAACTTGGAGAAGTCCCACTTGTGCCCCACTCAGGAACTGCTGTTCATTAGGGGGGGGCCTTCAACACAAGGGTGGGGAAGGTATTCCTGTCACAGCCTCACAGACTGACCCTGGTGCAAGAACTGAGGAAGGTGTTGGGCTCCCCCTTCGCCCACGGCTCGTCAGTGGTTGAGGTTGCAAGGATTGATGTATGCAACAGTGATGATTGTTCCCTGGGCCCGGTTGCACTTGTACCCTCTGGTGAATCATGTTCTGGGTCATTGGTGTCCGGGGTCTCAGGATTACGACCAGTTGATTCCGGGGGGTGTGGAGATTTCCTGGGAATTGTCCTGGTGGCTGGAGGAACAGAATCTCTTGCAGGGCTCTCCGTTTGTGTCCCAGGAGCAGTCGGTGCTGACTACGGACACCAGCGAGCTAGGTTGGGGGGCTGTGATGGCTTAGGAGTCCGTTCAGGGGATCTGGTCGGTCTAGGAAGCAGGGATGTCTTCCAACTGGAGGGAATTGAAAGCCGTTCAGTTGGCCTTGGCGTATTTTCTTCCTTGAGTCCTGCAGCAGGATGTGCTGGTGAGAACGGACAACACAGTAGTGGTGTGTTATGTCAACCGCCAGGGGAGTGCGAAAGTGGCTTCCCTCAACATGTTAGCGCAGCAGATTTGCCAGTGGGCAGAGTTGAACTTGTTGTCTCTGAAGGCGTTACATGTGCCGGGGGTATTTAACTCAGAGGTGGATCATGGGGAAGTTTGGGGTCCCTGTAGTGGACCTGTTTGCGGCCCCGGGGAACGCCTTGAGGAAGAGGTATTGCTCTCTGGTTCAGTCGGACTCGGTTTGGAGGGTAGATGCTCTGTCCTTTCGGTGGGAGTGGGGGCTTGATGTATGCCTTACCTCCGATTGCCTTGATTCCGAGGGTCCTGCTGAAGGTCAAGTTGGACCGGGCTTGGGTGATCTTGGTGGCGCCTGCCTGGAGCCGGAAGCCTTGGTTTCCTCTGTTGTTGCGGTTGGCGGTAGGGCCTTGCTGGCCATTGCCGGTGGATCCCTGTCCCCTGTCGTTTCCTCCTCTGGGATTGTCTGGTCTGGTTACATCTGGCGGGCTGGCTGTTAAAAGGATGAACCTCGTTGCTATGGGGTGTTCGATTGAAGTGGCTCAGTTTATCCAACAGTCCCGGTGCCCTTCGCAACTTAAATCCTATGCTCGGCATTGGGTGTCTTTTCAGGGTTGGTGTGCGGATAGGGTCTGGTCTGCTTTGGCGGTGGGTCCTGTGCGTGTATTGGATTTCCTGAAGGATGGATTCAAATCGGGTCTGGCTGTTTCCTCGTTACGGAATCAGTGGGCGATTTTCTTTTCTGTGAGCTCAGCTAGGAGGATTGTGGCGTCTTAGGAGACGCTTTGACTTCTATGTGCCCCGAAGACAACTGCGATCAGCCGCACAGTGCCTTGCAGTCATCCCCCGTTTTCGCCGTGCTCGAACGGGGGGTAGCTCTCTTTCTTTTGAGGCGGCCAAAGCTTGGAACGCCCTTCCATATGAACTGCGAAACACTCAGGATCTCAGGCTGTTTAAAAAGCAGTTTGAAGACCTTGCTTTTTAACTAATCTTACAGCTCCTCCTAACGCCTTATCTCTTGTCTCCTGTAGATGGCTCTCGAACCGGGACACTCTCGAGTATCCGTGCGCGCTATAAGTGCTGCATAACATAACATAACTTCAAGAGTGAGGGCCTTTCAGGGTCAGTCCTGTGATTTGGTTGTTCCTTTGGTGTCCCGGCGGTTGAGGAGTTGTTTTCTCAAGAAGCCGGTGGTTAAGTCCTTTACACCGGGTTGGGATCTTCCGTTGGTGCTGAAGGCTTTGCAGTCTGCTCCTTTTGAGCCGCTGGAGGAGGGGTGTCTGCGTTTCCTAACGATCAAGGTCGTTTTCCTTGTTGCTATCAGTTCGGCCCAGAGGGTTGGGGAGTTGGGCTTGTTGCTTTGTTCAGATCCCTTTTTGAGGTTCTTTCTAGATCAGGTCGTTCTCCGGCCTGATCCTTCCTTTGTTCTCAAGGTTCCTTCCTCGCTTCACTGCTCTGAGGATCTGGTTCTGTCCGTGTTGTGTCCGGATCCTCAATCTGAGGATGAGGTACGGCTGCACTGTTTGGATGTTATGGGGTGTACTTGGTTCGTACAGAGCCGTTCTGTGAGGTGGATTCTCTTTTCGTGACTTTTGGCCTGGCGGGCCAGGGTCTGAAGCCTTCTGGTGCTACTCTCAGTAGGTGGCTGAGGTGGGCTGTTGGGGCAGCTTATGAGTCCAGTGGTGTGCAGGTGCCTGGGTTGGTTCAGGGGAGATCGACTCGGGGGATGGCTGCTACCTGGGCTTGTTTTCATGGGACGTCTTTGGCTGCGATCTGCAAGGCCGCTACTTGGAGTACTCCATACACCTTTATGTCCCATTTTCGTTTGGTGGTGGGTGGGGCTGGGTCTGTTGGTTTTGGGGACGCTGTGTTGCGTTCTGTACAGGTGGTGTGACGTTCAGCTTTTTTGTGCTAATAGAACAAGTTACTTACCTTCGGTAACGATATATCTGTAAGAAACATAGGTTAGTTATAGATTCCTTACCTTAGAATCTCCCCCAGGCGTCAGACTGGATCCGGAAATTTTTTCGTCAGCAGTACCCCCTGCGCGTCTGAAGGTGGCGTCGGTCGACTCCGCGTCTGTCGTCGGCGTCGTGGTCGCCGGGATGACGTCGCAGAAGTTACTTAGACGCTGCCGTCAGTTCTGTACACGATTTTCCACGCCAGAAGCGCAGAGCCATGCAAGACACTGACCACTGGTGCACAAAACTAGGGCCCTGAAAGGATGTCCTTAACCCTAGAAGTCAGTTCGCAGAACGGGGAGGATGGGTGGGGCGGTAAGGAATCTATAACTAACCTATGTTTCTTACAGATATATTGTTACCGAAGGTAAGTAACTTGTTCATCTGAAAGAAACAGTTAGTTATAGATTCCTTACCTTAGAATAGATACCCCAGCAATACCAACCCCGGAGGAGGGTCTGCGAACCAAGTTCACACCAGAAAGTCCTGGAGAACAGAACGGCCAAAGAAGCCGTCTCTCCGGACTTGATTGTCCAGGCAGTAGTGTCTCGTAAACGTGTGCAACGATGCCCACGTAGCTGCCTGACAGATGTCATTCAGGGGGACTCCTTGTCCCAAAGCAGTAGTAGCTGCCGTCGCCCTGGTGGAATGGGCGCACAGCCCCACTGGAGGCTCCTTCTTAGCCAAAGAATAGCAGGCTTTGATGCACAGAACGACCCACCTGGAGATGGTCCGTTTGTGCACGGCACGACCTTTCTCAGCGCCCACGTACCCAACAAAGAGCTGGTCATCCACCCGGAATTCTTTTGTGCGATCCAAGTAGAAAGAAAGCGCACGTTTTGGATCCAGACGCTGGAGCCTCTCTTCCTCTTTCGAAGGATGCGGAAAGAAGGTGGGCAAAGTGATGGTTTGGCCAATGTGGAAAGAAGTAACCACCTTGGGAGGGAAGGAAGGTCTGGTTCTCAGGACGACCTTGTCCGGATGGATAGCCAGAAAGGGAGGCTTAGAAGAAAGAGCTTGGAGCTCACTCACCCAGCGAGCAGAGGTGATGGCCACCAGAAAGGCAGTTTTCAGAGTTAAAAGCCTGAGAGGGCAATTATGAAGCAGCTCAAAGGGAGCGCACATAAGAAATGTAAGAACCAAGTTCAAGTCCCACTGGGGCATTACGAAGGGAGCAGGAGGAAAAAGATGAGTAATGCCCTTAAGAAATCTATTTACAACAGGGGACTTGAAAAGAGAAGGTTGATCAGGAAGCCTAAGGAAAGTTGAAATGGCCGAGAGGTAGCCCTTAATAGTGCCCAGGGCAGAGCCCTGCTGGGCTAAAGAGAGGAGGAACAAGAGAACCTCAGAAAGAGGGGCAAAGAGGGGATCCACAGCCTTTGCTGTGCACTATGCCACAAATGTATTCCATCTGCAGGCGTATACCGTCTTAGTGGAGGGACGTCTGGCTGCCAAGATTACATCACAGACTTCAGGAGGCAGGTCAAACGACGTCAACTGCCGCCGCTCAATCTCCACGCAAGGAGGTGGAGGCTGGACAGGTTCGGGTGAAGGACCGTCCCCCGCTGCTGCGACAGAAGATCCTCCCGAAGAGGCAGTCTGATCGGAGGATCGATGACCATGTTGAGCAGCTCAGAATACCAGACTCTTCGTGCCCAATCCGGAGCCACAAGAATGACTTGGGCCCGGTCGTGCTTGATCTTCTTCAGCACTCTGGGCAGAAGTCGGTATAGGCGGAAAGGCGTATAGAAGAACGCAACTCCACTCGCGATGAAAAGCGTCGCCTAGCGAGTGCCGCCTTGGAAATTCCAACGCGCAGAACTGCTGACATTGCGCGTTCTCTTCGGTGGCGAATAGATCTAACCAAGGCTCTCCCCACTGCTGAAAGAGACCTTGCACCACCTCCGAGTGAAGACGCCATTCGTGATCCATCATGCACCTGCGGCTGAGTTCGTCCGCCCTGGCGTTCAGTGAACTTGCCTGGTGTTGAACCACCAGGGATATGTCCTGATGTTCCAGCCATGTCCAGAGGCAGAGAGCCTCCTGACATAGGGTCCACGACCCCACCCCGCCTTGTTTGTTGCAGTACCACATGGTGGTGGTGTTGTCCGTGAACACCTGCACTACTCTTCCCCGTACAGAGAGAAGGAATGCCTTGAGTGCAAGACGGATCGCCAGAAGCTCCAGAAGGTTGATGTGGAGCCCAGACTCCGCCGGAGACCAGAGGCCTCTGATCTTCGCCTCTCCCATGTGGCCGCCCCATCCCAGAAGGGATGCGTCTGTCACCACTGTATGATCTGGATGGGGAAGGGAGAGGGATCTGCCGTTGACCCAATCCTGGTTCGTGAGCCACCACTGCAATTGTCGTGCAGTGCCCTCCGAGATCTGGACGTAATCAGACAGATTCCCCTGATGCTGCGCCCACTGGAACTTCAGATCCCACTGCAGAGCCCGCATATGCCACCTGGCATGATCGACCAGCAGGATGCAGGAGGCCATGAGGCCCAGCAGCCTCAGGGTCATCCGAACTGAAACCCAGGATAGGGGCTGAAAGATCAGAATCATAGCCCGAATATCCCGGACTCGCTGTTCGGGAGGATAAACCCGAAACCGCGTCGTGTCCAGAACCGCTCCGATGAAGAGGAGCTTCTGAGAGGGAGTCAGGTGTGACTTCGGCACACTGATGGAGAACCCCAGCGAATGCAGGAGGTCGGCCGTAGTCTGGAGGTGGGAGGCGAAAGCCTGGGGCGAGCCCGCCTTCAACAGCCAGTCGTCTAGATAGGGGAAGACTGGAACCCCTGATCTGCGCAGATGAGCTGCGACCACCGCCATCACTTTCGTGAACACCCGAGGGGCGCTGGTAAGGCCAAAGGGGAGCACAGTAAACTGAAAATGCTTGTGGCCTACCGTGAACCGCAGATAACACCGGTGGGCTGGCAGGACGGGGATGTGAAAGTAAGCGTCCTGCAAGTCCAACGCTACCATCCAGTCTCCAGGGTCGAGGGCAGACAAGACCTGAGCGAGCGTCAACATTTTGAACTTCTCCTTCCGGAGGAAGCGGTTGTCGTTCCTGAGATCCAAAATAGGACGCAGGCCTTTGTCCTTCTTGGGCACCAGAAAGTAGTGGGAACAACAACCACGACCTAATTCTGGGACAGGAACGCGCTCGATGGCACCCTTGGCCAAGAGTGCCGAAACTTCCTGTTGGAGAAGGGCCAGGTGATCCTCCGACATGCGATGGTACTGAGGTGGCATGGAGGGAGGGGTAGTCTCGAAGGGGAGAGAGTAGCCCCTTCAGACTATTTGCAAAACCCACCTGTCCGACGTGATGGTGCGCCAGTGGGGGAGGTGATGGCGGATCCTGCCGCCCACTGGTGTTTGGTGGCCCTGAAATGTCAGACTAGGAAGTTTTGAAGGCTGCTGCAGAGGGGGCGGTGGTGGACTGGCCCGCTCGCTTGCCCACAGAACCACGTCCCCGACCGTGATGAGACTATACAGCTTGCGCCGGCCTGTGGCTCTGGGCGGGACGTAGTGGGGCACCACTTCCGTAGCCACGAAAGGGGCGAAAGGCAGACTGCGCAGGGCGGGTGGTGGAGCGGCCCAAGGACCTGGCCGTAGCCCGTGAGTCCTTAAAGCGCTCCAGCGCGTTGTCTGCCTTGTCGCCGAAAAGGCGACGGCCATCAAAGGGCATGTCCATAAGGGTGGATTGGACATCCCATGAAAAAACAGTCAAACGCAACCAGGCGTAGCGTCAAAGGGCTACTGACGTTGATATCGTCCTGCCCAGTGCGTCGGCGGTATCCAGCCCACAGTGGATGGTAAACTTCGCTGCGTCTCTCCCCTCGGCAACTGCACGGGAGAGCGTGGCCCGGGCCTCCTCTGAGCACTAAGGCAGCACCTGTGCCACCGTATCCCACACAGAGTGGGTATAACGGCCCAACAGACATGCAGTGTTTACCGACCGCAGTCCCAAGCTGGAGTAAGAAAACAGTTTCTTTCCAAGGTGGTCCAGCTTTTTGGATTCCCTTTCCGGAGGTGCAGTAGGGAAGGCGCCCTTGGACGTGGAGGCTTGGACTACCAAGCTCTATGGGGTGGGGTGTTGGGAGAGGAAAGTGGGGTCGCCCGGGGCCGGGCGGTGGCGTCGGGCAATCATCCTGTCCACAGGAGCCCCTGTGTTGGGCCTGGACCAAGTTCCCAAAAGGATGTCTGTAAGGGCTTCATTAAACGGAAGCTGGGGCTCCGAAGAGCTTGCTGCCGTCTGAAGCACCTCTGTCAGGAGTTAGTCCTGACTGCCACCGTAGGAAGCTCGAGGTTGAGAGCCTCGGCCGCCCTACGCAACACCACTGCATACGACGCTCTCTCCTCCGTAGCCACGGTAGGAGGAGACAACATGCCTAGGTTTGGGGAGGTATCCAGACCACTGGCCTCCCCCAGTTCCTCTCTCCAGTCCGGATTGTATTCCAACTGGTCAGTCAATGGGTCACCAGACCCCTCCCAGTCTTCCTCACCCTCTTCTGGCTGCCAATCTGGTTGAAAATAGCCAGGGTGGAACACAGGGACAAAAGTACCCATCGGCGTTGGGTCCAGCATCAGCCGACGCCGGTCGGACTCCATGTCCACGTCGAGGTGGGAGCCGGGGTCGACGACGGCTGGGGGTCCAGTCGGCGTAGGCTGCGGACGTGGTGTCGGTGGAGTTGGCGCCGGTGGAGGTGTAATAAGGTCGACCTGCGCCGATCCGGAGACAGGCCTGGATCCAAGGGGGCCCTGCAGTGCCGAAGCCGCCGGCGTCGAAGGCCTAGGGCCCCCAGCCGAGTCCGCGGGGCCCGGCGGAGTCGGGCTGCCCAAAGATGACGTGCATCGCTTCATAAAATTGACGAAGCTGGGCAGGGGTCGCTCCCGGGAAGGGAGGGAAGGCCGAAGTCGACCCTGAAGGCTCTGCACGCGGAGCTGCGGGAGTGGCACCACCCACACCCTGCGTCGCGTCAGCCGACGGACGAGGGGGAGTCGATGAGCGACGCTGCTTCTGTGACTTCTTCTTGTGCTTCGACTTACCTGACCCAGAGTGCGAAGACTTAGAAGAGGAGTGATGATGACTCCGCGACCGGGACCTTGCGCGATGCGGAGCCGACTGCCGGGCCTCGAGGAGCTTTCGGGACCGCTCCCGCAAAGACTTCAGGGCCATGGTTCGACAGTCGGAGCACGACTTGGGGTCATGGTCATGCTCCAGGCAGAAGAGGCACACGCGGTGCGGATCCGTCACCGACATCATTCGGGAACAGGAACCACAGTCCTTGAAACCGGGCATCCCTCGCCAGGAGTCGGATAAAGACTCGAAAAAGAAGTCGACAAAATTCGCAAAAAACTCAGTCAAAAAGTGACTGGGTGTACCGCTCTTCCCGGATCTGCGCTTGCTGGCGCGGAAAAAGAAGAACTGACGTCAGCGTGCGAGGGCGGCGTCTAAGTAACTTCCGCAACATCATCCGGGCGACCACGACGCCGACGACGGACGCGGAGTCGACCGACGCCACCTTCAGACGCGCAGGGGTACTGCTGAAGAAAAACTTTCCAGATCCAGTCTGACGCCTGGGGGAGATTCTAAGGTAAGGACTCTATAACTAACTGTTTCTTTCAGATAAATCTGTTTACTGCTCTGTGGTGAAGCTGATTCTTGCTTTGGTATCTGCTCATATGTTAAGGACTGTGACAGGGAGGTCTGACAAGGAGGTATTGACTGGTTACTTACCGGTAATATTTATTACTCCAAGTCGTAGACCTCCCCGTCACAGTCCTGGTTCCCATCCCTCCCTCCCTGTTCGGCTTCTTGTGCTTGGTGGTACAGGATGTGGTTCAGTAGGTCAGGGGTTATGTGTCACAAGATGTGGGAGTGGCCTGGAGGGTAGGGACCGGACCAAGGGAGTTTTTTCGCTTGGAATTTCTGTAGGGAGGAGCTAGAACCAGTTTTGGGGGTAGGTCAGGTAAGTCCCCGACACAAAGGCTGGCACCAGGTATAAAATGTTTTTTTAAAATAGGACCTTGAGGACCACTATTTAGAACACCCTCGACCTGTAAAAGATTCAGAAGAAGGACTGCCCTACTGCCAGAAGACCTGCCCTGCTGCTTGAGGGACTTCTTTGCTGTCTGAAGAAGGAAGAATGAACCCGCTTGCCTTGATCCCAGCCTACCTAGAGTGACTCCAAGGGTCAGTTGTCTGACCTCCTGTGTGCGCTACAGGGACACAACAAGATTTCAGAGTCTCCCTGCAGCTGACCAGCACCAAGTGGACTTGCCTGAGCCATGCTGCTGCCCCCTGCTGGAGTGAGTCCTGATCCCCAAGAGGTGCCCTCCAGGTCCTGGACCATTGGCTGGCATCAGTGAGAGCTCCTTCACAAGTAAAGGTGAAAGTCCTTAAATTTGAGCTCCTTGCAACTGAGAAGTGACCTATTTGCACTGAAGATCGACTGCCCGGTGCTGACCGGCAGCACAATAACCACACTTTGCACTACAGCAAGGAAAGCCCACTGCGGCTGTCAACGGGAAGCTCCAGCAATGACCGGCTCTTCGCGCTACAGCAATGACCATCTGTGACACTCGACCAGCTCTTGGCGCTGAAAGCCTTCTCCTCGCGGCCTCCTCCAACGTGAACATAACTCTTTCCTCTCGAGGTGAGAAGATAACTCTTGAGAGGGACTAGCCTGGTCCCTGTATCCGGCCCGTGCTCCTTCACACTAACCTGAACTTGTGACTCCCCCCCTCATCCACCCCACCCCCCTGATCTAGCGGCCCCAGATAAATGCAAGTTGGAACTTCCTGGCGCTGTTTTCACTAAAAACTTTAAAATTCAATTTTTCCGGTTCTTCTGATTGGATTTCGGTTGTTCCGGTAATTTTTTTCTCTATTAAAAGTTACTCTATTTTTCTAAATTGGTTTAGGATTTTCCGTTTGTTGTGTTTTCACTTTATTACTGTTTGTGTGCTGCATAAATACTTTACATATTGCCTCTAAGTTAAGCCTTTCTGCTTTTGTGGGTTGCCTTAAGGACTGTTGTGGTTCACCCTGACAAGGATTGTGGTTGCTGCTTGCGGGGGGCTTCCACCCCTATCAACTAACATCTCATTTTTAGGTCTCGCCTAGCGACGCAGCGCCATGCGCTGCTCGCTAAGCGAGATCTATTGTTGTCGACTTGCTTTCGAAGGGGGACAGGACATGTGCACGCGCCCAGAAGACAGGACATGTGCACGCGTACGGCTGAAGACGTTAACATAAAAGACAGCAGGCGTGCGAGGACAGGAGATGTGCACGTGCGTACGGCTCGGCCGCTCCCTCCCTGCGCGCACGCAGGACAGGAGATATGCACGCGTTCAGCTGGCAATGTCCTCACCCTTCAGCTCTAGGTACTCCTCCAGGCAACCTTCTCCGCCACCCCAAATCTCCCGTCACTTCCCCAACACTCACGGAACTTGCCGGCGGTGGTGCTGATGTTCAGGGCAGTTCCGCTTTAGCTCCCCTGCTCCCCGGGGCTCACCGTTGGCGGGCACGGGCCTGGTGCCCCCTTGGTCGGTGGTGTCTGCTTTGCAAGACTGCCCCTGCCGCTCCCAGCTGTTGTGGTTCGGGTCCTCCATGGTCTCGTCGTCCATACTTGCTTCCTCCATGCTGCCTCTCAGCCAGAAGACAGGACATGTGCACGCGTACGGCTGAAGACGTTAGCATAAAAGACAGCAGGCGTGCGAGGACAGGAGATGTGCACGTGCGTACGGCTCGCCGCTCCCTCCCTCTCTGCGCGCACGCAGGACAGGAGATATGCACGCGTTCAGCTGGCAATGTCCTCACCCTTCAGCTCTGTCTCTGCCCAGGCATGGAAGCGCGTGCTGCCCTGCTTCACAGCCTTTCAGGTACTCCTCCAGGCAACCTGGCAGCTGAGGATGTCAAAGGGTTGGTAAATAAGCGGAGGTGCCAGGCGCGCGCCACTCACGCCTCCCCATGCTGCACACTGCGCAGCAGGCTCCCCCTCCTCACCTCAAAGCCGCCCCCCTGCAGAAAACAGGTAAACAGACCTCTCCTCCATCGGTACGGGCGGCCATGAGTTGCTACACGCGCCACGGGCTGGGTAAATAAACACACCACCGGTGGAACAGACCTCGCATTTACCAGGGGCGGAGAACGTTTCACAACAGGGGCATTGTGCGAAAAATTCAAACACAGAAACAGCTGGCGCGCCGAGCACCCACTGCAGCCATGCATGCCGTCCAACACTTCCCACTTACACCAGCCAACACGCCCACACTGTTCCCACCAAGCAGGGACGTCACCCAACCGCCCCAACACGGAACATATCTAAGCAAGACCACCCCACATCTCCTCATGCTTAAACGCAGCCCTAAGTTCCCCACAGCACGTTTAGGGAGCCCCTCTTAAAAAACACGCACGACACTGTGATATGCGTGTTAGACTATGACTAATCATCCTAATTAGTAACAAGCATTTGCAATGCACTAGGTCTCACATTTTTGAGCTATTAGCATTGTAAATGACAATGCCTTTTATTTATGTATTGTTTTTTTGTAACATAAATAAAAGGCATCGTCATTAACAATGCCAATAGCTTAAACACTTGCAACTGCGAGACCTATTGCATTGCAAATGCTTGTTTTTAATAGTAATCCATGCCGCAATATACTGGGTCTGACTGTTGTGTAGTTGACCTCGATGCCGTGATGTCCTCAAACCAGAGGCCTATTTTCTGACAGAGAGTAACTCAACTACTTGAGTGGGTGGTGTGGTATGGAGCGTGAGGTCTGGGGTGTGTTTCTTCTTCTTTCAGAACTCATGTGTGTGTGATGCACCATGACAACAGCCAGCAGGTACGAACTCATTGCAGAGGTACCTTTGCCCTGAAAAATTCATACTGATACGGATAAAGTCATCTAAGGGGTTAGGAACCTGCCTCAACCTTCGAGGACTGATATTCAGCTTCTAGGCCATTCGTGTGTCACATCTCATCAACTAGAGAAAGAGACTGAAATATGAGGGAGCTGTCAAGGACAAGACCCAAGCCATGCATTTTGTACGCGACTGTACTTCCAAATTGCTTTTATGCTGTCCAAAAAATATTTTTCCTTCTCACTATTGCCATGCACATCCAATTTATCTTAGGCAGGGCTGCTAGAATTATTTGGCAGGGGAAGACAAAATTATGTGGCTGGTTTGACTAAATTATGCGACAAAAAAAGGCAAATTATGCAGCGTAATGCAGCACACTTTGTGATACTATTACTTCATTATTGATATTTTTACAGATGTTAACATTGTCTTGGTAAAGGCTTCACCTCATTAGTACTCGTTTAATGTGAATAAGCAACTGAAAAATGACAAGTCAGTCTTCGTGAAGGACCTTCCACTGCTCGGCAATGCATGTTGCTGCATTTTTAGTACATTTTGATCCACCTGAGCTAGAAACAAATGTATTTTTGAAAAAAACTGCAAATTGTGCATTAGATGATGGATTATGTGGAAACCATAATTATGTGGAAAATAGTGTCACAATCGCAATATTCCACTGGCCCTGCTCTTAGAGAAAGGTGTCTGGCAATATGCGAGTATGTACATTTGCAAGTGTGAACTAAGCCTGTGAAATGTTAGTTAGGGCTCCTTCTTAAGAGGGTTGTCTGTGCCAGTGAGAGACACACCACGATTCATTTGGTGCGTTACTGCATAACAGGACGTACACACCACTGAATGGAAGGAATACACTTCACTGATGAATGGCAAAACAATCAACAAAATAGTGTCTGGAGATTACATACTGACCAAGTACTTGACTGCTAACATATAGGAAATGTGACTACACTGAACTTCATCTGCCACGATGCATTGAAATGCATTGTGGGAGGACGGGGGCAACATGTGAAAATGTGAACCATACCTGTGACTACAGTAACATGGTACATCATGATACACATGATGCCCGCCACTATAATCTAGAGAATGACAGAAGGTTACAATAAAGGAGTTCATGTATTCAATTTGTAACTCTACCAGAGAAACCCTTTTTTTTCCTAGCAGCTCAAATGGGGTTAAAGTCGGAGATGGTGAGACAAATGTACTAAACAAATGACGGTTCTGGGAGCCACGCTGGGTCTAAAATGAAAGCCCGTCGTTCTGACGCAGCTGGAAGATTATTGGCAGAACTTAACCTGTTCCGCGGCAGCAGCGCTCCGGCTTTATTAATGCGCACTAATGACACACGGAGAGCTTCAGACAACAGAAAACACTGCTGTCACTTTCACTGATCTCCCCACAGCATTTGATCTAGCTAATCGAGCACACGTAATTGACAGGTTATGCAATCTGGGCCTTTGTTAACCTTCAATTCATATTACAGCAGAATTAGATTGCACGCTGTTTGAAGTTATCAGGAGGGGTCCCTGATCACCCCGGAAGCGCCGCCCACAGCTTCTGTACATGGCCCTTTGCAGCGCCCCGAGGAACAGCCGCCTCCTCTTTTTCTCATATGATATTTATCAGCCTGTACAGGCAGAAGCATAACAAGCTACTCCCTGCTGCTGGGGTACCTCAGGAAGGCTGACAGCAGAACGCTTCCACCACGTCAACAGGGCTGCAGCTGGAACAGGTTGCTAGATGCAAAGACTTACCAGCCTACCATTTGCTGTTATACTGTCCAATTATATGACGCACATGATGACGTTTTTATACCTGCCAACTTAAAGAACAATCTCACCATGTGAGGAGGGGGCGGGGACTTGAAGGGGCGGGGACTTGAAGGGGCGGGGCCTCGTGCAAGAAGTTCCTACAAGGCACTTATGAACCCCGCCCCCTAGACCCCCACCCCCCCCAAAAACAACAAAGCTTACTGAAGCTGGTGCGGATGTCGGGGTATTTTCACACCCGGACGTCGGCACTTCAAAGCCTGGGAAGACGAGCTGAAAAACACTATTTACAGTGGTTTTCAGCTCGTTTTCCCTGCCACCCAGTGATGTGATAGCTCCTCACCAGGAGAGCGTGTGTTGTGAGCCAATATCGTGTTTCACACGGTGGCACCATGTGAGTTGGCATGTATGCGTTTTGTAGCATTTTCTCGTATGTCTCAGTTTCTCCCCAAATATCGAGGAGTTTGTTGCTTCAAACATCAAATTTAAAACTTGACGAAAAGGTTATGCAAAAGCACACAAGCATCTGTCCATGTATTTAGGTCTGGCTGGACAGCGCAGTTGTCGCCATATGTAATGTGGGCAACCTAAACAAGAGCTCTCAGGAACACCACAGAGAGGCTTTGGCTACGCCCACATGCTAGTAGTCTAGAGCACGTTATGTTTGGGCAGGCGTTCTGTGCTTTCACTGACAAAAACTGCTTCCTCTCCATGCAGTTGTGGTTATTTTGTTTATTTATCTAGGTGCATAAGCCAGCAGAAGCACCGATGGGAAGGCAGGCATGAGGAATGTATTACAGTCCCAGCATCCTCCCCTTCCATCATTAACTTTAGACTTCGGAGTGCAATTTTTTGTTTCAGAGTAGTATGGGATGTCCGGGTACACTAATCTAATTGGATTTTTAGGTCAGCCTTAACAGTGTAACTGTCGCCTGACCTTATGTGATCAACAAAAACGAACTTTCATAGTACTACTGAGAGGGGGGCTTAGGCTCCACCTACATGATGGTTCCACTGAGTAAATGATTTGATTGGACCAAATCTGTGCGCTTCCACTAAAAAGACTGCTTGAATTGCACATTTTTGGTTGTGTCAAAGATTATAATCAATACAGAAGGGCTGAGTTTGTTATGGCAGCAAGCAAATGATCATGACTATAGGCCTTATCTGTTTATTATGAAATGTTATGGTAAAGGCACTATACTTGACTTATTTACTGTGAAAAGCATATTTTAAAGTCAATAGGCATTAAAGTGTGGATTATTATTCTATGTTATAGGTTTCAGATAGGTAATTTATTATAAACTCACAGATTAACTCAGTAGGCAAGGGATTTGGTGTTGGTTAACCTCCCTGACAAACCATGGGCATAGATAATTTGTGAAAATCCTTGTAACGCCCCATTAGGAGAGATAATATTTTGCTTTGCCATCTGTCATTTTCAATATATTTGCAGTTTTATGGCTGTATGCCTGATGGCTGCTTTTTCGGCAAGCTTACACTTAGTTTAGTAAGCCGAAATTGTTTATGGCAACAAACCAACGGTAATAGCTATAGGCTTGAATGGTGTGCAGGAAAATGTTATACCATAGGCCAAAGGGCCGGCCTGTTTATTGTGAAAAGTTATTTATTACAAAGGCAGTAAGCATGGCTTATTTATTGTGAAACGCAAACGGTAAAGCTAATGGATCAAGAGTGGATTGATATCACATTATGTTACAGGCTGTAGAAAAGTACTTGTTTTCAAGCAAGGCCGCTGGTGTTATTTGATTCTGCGGCCACTGCGTTTTCCACATAGTATGGGTTTGCCACATAATCCATCACCTGCTGCATAATCTGCAGATTTAAAAAAATATATATATTTCTCTCAAATACATCAAAATTTACTGAAAACGCGGCAACATTTGTTCCCGTGCAGGAGAAAGGCATTTGGCAAAAGATTACTAGAAATCTTTCAGGTGATCATGGCTGCATTTGTCGTTAAACGGGCACGAATGAGGTGAAATATATGCCCAGACAATACTATAATCAGTAAAAATGACAAAATTATGAAGTAGTACTATCATGAAATGTGACACATTACGCCACATAACTTTACTTTTCTTGCTGCATGATTTAATCAACTCTGCTGCAAAATTTGGTCCTCCCCTGCTGTATAATTCCAGTGGCCCTGGTTACAAGTAATCCCATAGATTATCATAGTAGGTAAGGATTTTGGTGCTGTTCAACCCCTCTGACAAAACCCTGGGAGAAGAAAACTGTGATGATTCTTGTGAGGCCCTGTTGAGAAGGGTTGCATATTGCTTTGCCAACTGTAATTTTGAACATATTTGCAATTTTATAAATGTATGCCTGATGGTTGCCACCTTATGCATGCTTCAGTGGGCCTATGTGTTGTATATAGTGTCAAGCCACTGGTAGAGGCGAAATCGTTTCACTGGCAAAAGTTATGTCAGATTTCTTAGGTGTGATCTGTTTATAATTAACAGTTCTGACAAAGCAAGTAGGCCTTAATACTTATTGTGAAAAACATGTGTTATAGCAATAGGCTTTTAAAGGTGGATTATTACACTGTGCTAAAGCCTGTAGGCAGGAATATGTTTACATGGAATCTCGCTGATTACTGCAGTATGCAACGTGTTTTGTTGTTGGTGATCCACTGAACAAACAATGGGATAGAGGATTTGCACTATGGCATACCTTTTTAGGCTTTATTTGTATGGATTTTATGCTGTTTAGCAGTTGTATTTGGTACATATTTGCAATTATATTAAGGTATACCTGATGGTTGGCTTGTGGGCAGGCCTATGACCAACACAGTAGGTGTAAGTTGGTTATGGTGACAAGCCAATAATAACGGGTATAAGCTTGATTGTTTATAATGTAAAGTTACAATAAAGGCAGTAGGCCCAACATATTGATTGCGAAAAGCAAATGTTAAATTCAATAAGTATTTAAAGGTAAATTGTTACTACTCTGTATTAAAGCCTACACAGAGATATTTTGTTACATGAGATGTCACAGATTACCTTTGTAGGGAAGGCTTTTTGTGCTGGTACCACCTCTGACAAACCCTAGGAGGAGGTTTGCACAGTAATACTTCTTGGTTAAATCTCTTCTTAGCTGTCTGTCAGGATCTTGTAATAAAAATGATTAATACATACATCCATATATATAAATATATACCTATATAAGACCTTTGGGTCAGCTCTATTCTTCCACTGTCCTGTCTGAGTGTCATTTATACTCTGGGTACATCCTTGAAAGAGCACTGCATGAAGCAATAGGTAAGCCCACATCCGTTATTGGCTCTTGCCATGTGTAGGAGACATTTTCTGATCACATGTGTTTATCCACTTGAAAACGACTGCACTTCAGGGTTCGTTGGCCAGTACTTTAATTTACATTTTTTTCCTTTTATAGATCCCCTTTCATTTCTTCGCTTCTACTTTTTATTTGAATTTCTCTTAAGAGGATACCACGCCTCTCCCAGTAGTGGTAATGGGTTGCTTGCTTGCCGCTAATTTTATCTACAGTGTGCTGCATACCATGTGGTCACTTCCTAAAAACAAGGAGACTTATGGAAGGCTGTTGTCCACAGGGTATTATTGTTTTACCGTTCCAAAATGGACAACACACTAGTGCTAAATGTGATGGCCATGCTGGAACTTTAAAACAACAATAGACTTATTTACAATACCGCTGTAATACTAGCTGCTATGATTAGTTTCGTTAATGCAAGCACATGCCTGCCATGTTTAGATGGCAGCATGTTTTTTTTCAACTTGCATTCTTTTAATTTATTTTGCATATGTTACGTTTGTGCTTTATTGTGGTTGTGTCAGAGGGTAGACGCAAGAATGAGTCAGTGGATGGATGAGAGGATACATGAGTGTAAAGATGAGTGACAGAGTACATGAATGACGACTTACTAAGTGCCTAAACCTATCAATGACACAAAAATCACTTTCACTCATAAGTCAGATCTATTGCCATTGCCAGTGCTTTTTCTGGTATTCATACTAGTGGAGAACGGCCTTGTCTTGTCATTAAATGAACAACAACCATTTTATGAAATAGTCACTCCTCACTCCTTCAGTAAAATTGACAGAACAGTGAGTAATGATGTCTTACAATGTACCTATAAGTAGTAGCACCCTTGACTGGCTTGTTATTCTTCCTCGTGATAGTCTTTACATCAATAAGAATATGCCTCCATCTGGGAGACATCCCTTTTACATTGAAAACCTCCCCTTCTTCTCTTTTTCAGCATTAAAAAAGGAACCGAACCATTCTGTAGTGTTTGTTTGGATTCGTATTGCAATAACACCCCCCTCATTTCTGCCCACCCAAACAAATAGCAAGCTTTGGCAAGGCCAATAGGTCTGGCTTATAAATGAAAGTGCCTCATCTGTCATTGATGATTTGGGCAATCAATATGCTATGATACATGCACTCTGCCACTCATGCTTGTACTAATGATTGTAATTCTCTCTCAGCAGACCAATAACAATAGGTATAGCCCACAAAGGGAGCATTTGGATTGGCTGCACTGCTCCCAAGTCTGACTGGCTGTCCAGCTCCCAATCTTTACTCCAGTTGATAAAAGTATAATTAACTCACAGTACTAATGAAGGACTGTAAGAAAGAAAAAGCGGATGTGACAATGATCCGCTTGAAGGCCTGGACTTGTCTACCTAAAGACATGGTTTACAAGGTGAGCTGCTCACTGCCTAAAAGGACATGAAGACATACCTGTTGTACATTTTCCTCAGCAGTTAACTGACTTCCCCCTCTCTATTGCAACCCTGTATCTTTCACCTGATATATGATCCTTACTGTATTACCCATATATATATATATATATGCAAAGAACTCCGCCCGATATTCCCAATAGTTCGGAAAGACGAACACGGACCCAGAAGACTTTGTGCAAGGTTCTTTATTCAGTAAGTACACCCAGCACCACCGCCATGACGCGTTTCGGCCTTCAGGAGGCCTTGATCACATGTCGCCATGATGAGTGACCCAAATATTTAAAGTGACAGTGCAGTACCACGTGAAGTGGTACAGATAGACATAGAAGAAGTATTACTTCAAATCATTGCATCTTATAAACATCGGAGTAAACATCAATTCTGAACATTAAAGCAATTGTGCAAATACGCAAACAGTGCTAAATGTAAATGTGCAAATACGCAAATGTTAATGAACCTTATTGAATAGATTCAAAAAATGCGGACAGATGTATATGATCATGATAAAAATGGGTAACTTAAAAGACAATAAATATCGTGCAAATAAGCCATCAGTGCTACGTAATAGAGTGCAAATATGCCAGTATCAATGAACATTGATATATTCAATTGAGATACAGCGAAATGCCACTGAACTGGACAGGAAAGTCACATCTATTCGTTCCCTCTTGTCCTCCCATTGTACATTCATAAATGCATAAATGCCAAAAAATAACACCCTAGTGGGTCCGCACATGCTGCCTTCGAACTGCTCATTGATATAATGTTAATGTTCAGTGATACAAAAAATTGATACTGCAAAAAGATGTTAGATAATCGTTGGCAATTCGAATGAAACAATATATACGAGACTCGATCACATATAAAAAGTTACATCAACTAAAAATTCACATATGTGACCGGCCATGAAACAGATACAGCTTAATAATAAATAACTTAAAAAGCTGCCATATTGCCATTAAAAATGCTAAAACCTTAATAAATACTTATTACATCATAAATATCTAAAATCAAGTCTAGTGTGCAAATTGTTTGATCATTTTCTGAAAAATCAACTGTATTTCATTTTAGCCATCGAAATAATAAGTTGTGCCCCAGTGGGCCCTATGTCTATCCTGTGTTATGGAAAAAAGTGCTAGTGCAAATAAACGTACCATCTTTTTCTTAAAAAAAGTTAAATTGACTAAAATTTCATCTAAGGAGGTAGGCATAAGAACTTGTTTTTTGACGAGATGTGCAACAAATTTCTGATTTAATATTGAACTAATCATAGGCAGGTGAAAAAAATCCTCACTCGAGTTGAGCCCGTTGGGCATCTTTGTATCCAACTCGAGGATGTACCTTGTTTCTAGTTTCCTCAACAAGGCCTCTCGGTCCCCACCACGTCTAAGTGGCGGAACCATATCCACCACAAAGTAACCAAGGTGATCCAGGCAGCTGCCATGGACCTCCTTAAAATGCCTGGCTACTGGATAGGATGCGTCGTTATTACTGATTGCCCTCATGTGCTGGAGTATACGCTTGTGGACCTGCAATTTAGTGCTCCCCACAGATTGCAGGCCACACGTACACTCCAGCACATAAATGGCAAAATCAGTTTTGCATGTAAGCCTCTTAGATATTAAAGTGGGCACATCATGGAAAGGAGTTCTGTACGATGTTCTACTCTTTCCTAGTTTACACGCCTTACACGTTACACATCTGACGAAACCTTTAGCAGTTTGTAGCCATGTCCTAGGGGTTACAACCTCTGGACTGCTTTTAACAAGCATATCACTCATTGAGCGTGCTTTTCGAAATACAATTTTGGGAACCTCAGTCAATGATTTGCCAATCACAGGGTCATTGCGAACTACGACCCAGTTTTTATTAAAAATCTTACGTAAAGTGCGGTGTTGGCGGTTATAAGTAACAATCAATTTTGGAGGTTCTGCAGTTCAGAGAGGTGCACTATGCGTATCACCTGCTTTGGAACTGGGATTTAATGCTGTTGATCTGGAAATGGACTTAGTTTTCATGATTGCCTTGTCAACCATTTCAACAGTATAGCCCCTAGCCAGGAACCTGTTCTTGCTATCATTTTGCGCCTTGAAACAATCCTCATCCACACTACATATGCGTCTGATACGCAGCATCTCACCATAGGGGATGCTGCGTATCAGGTGCTCAGGATGATGGCTGGTAGCGTGGAGCACAGTATTGCCCGCAGTTGGCTTGCGATGCAATCTGGTCTCCAACTTGCCCTCCTGGATGTACACTTCAACATCCAAGAAGTTCACTGTTTCCTGGCTGATTTGTGCTGTGAACCGCAAATTGAGATTGTTGTTATTGATTTCATGGATAAACAAAACGGCTGCTGCCTCAGGGCCCTTCCAGATGAGAAATAGATCGTCTATATAGCGATACCATGCTATTACATTTTCAGCTAGTATATCTGCAAACAAGGTAATGAGGACCTGCTCCTCCCACAGCCCCATATGCAGACAGGCATAGCTGGGGGAGAAGCAAGCCCCCATAGCCACACCTCTCATATCTATTGGAAGACCTGATTCTGAAATAAAAAGAAATTATTCTTTAAACATATTGAAATCATCTCCAAAACCATTTTGTTGTGGTTCAGCATGCACAGAGGTTTGGTCCTCAAAAAGTGTTCAACTGCTTTGATGCCGTCCAAATGGTGTATACTTGTGTATAAAGCTGTGACATCCAGGGTAATTAGCAGGTAATAATTTTGCCATGTTACATTGTCAATCTTCCTCAGGAAGTCTCCAGTATCTTGCAGGTACGATGGTAAATGTTTGACGTGTTCCTGCAAGAAGTAGTCGATGTATCTCAAGGTGTTTTCCATGATACTGTTTCTTGCTGATATTATCGGCCTACCAGGAGGCTTCAATGAGTCTTTGTGTATCTTGGGGATAAGATAAATAACTGGAATTACAGGATGATTGACTTTGAGAAACTTAAATTCATCCATACTCAGTAATCCAGAGCTTGAAAATCTTCTGATCCGGCAGGGAATTAGTGCAGCCATCTGTGGCAAAAGTGGTTCTCGGGACTACATTCCCCATAGACTTTAATAAGCAGCCCAATTAAGGGGCGTGGAATCAAGCATAACTAGGGTGGAGTGGAGACCGGCAACAAGCGCGCAATCCTTTCCGTCTACAGCCTCTAAAGAAGGAGGGATTAACCTTTGAAACGCGTCAGGCCAAACATGACGGAATCGCTGTCAATAGGAATTGGCAGACGGGACACTGTGCGCACCTGAATAAAGGCTTACAGCCTTATGCTGGTGTTTGAGTGCTGTTCTTGCTTTGGGCAACTTGGGAGCTGACATTTACAGGCGGTACTCCAGCCGCCGAACGCGCACCACCCCCCGAATCTAATGGGGGCCACGAAGCTCGGTATCCAACCGAGCTACATTGTGGAGTACCAGCATAGGATTAAGGACAGGTCCCGTGTGCTGAGGCCCATCCAGGGCTTGAAAATCTTCTGATCCGGCAGGGAATTAGTGCAGCCATCTGTGGCAAAAGTGGTTCTCGGGACTACATTCCCCATAATGCCCCATAGACTTTAATAAGCAGCCCAATTAAGGAGCGTGGAATCAAGCATAACTAGGGTGGAGTGGAGACCGGCAACAACCGCGCAAACCTTTCCGTCTACAGGCTCTGAGGAAGGAGGGATTAACCTTTGAAACGCGTCAGGCCAAACATGACGGAATCGCTGTCAATAGGAATTGGCAGACGGGACACTGTGCGTACCTGAATAAAGGCTTACAGCCTTATGCTGGTGTTTGAGTGCTGTTCTTGCTTTGGGCAACTTGGGAGCTGACATATATATATATATATATATACATAGCTCTAAAAAGGTTACAGAGCACTCTCGGGGTAAGTAGATGCTTTATTTTAATCCAAGCAGACGCGTTTCAGCTCATATGCCTTTCTCAATGCTTCTTAATTAAAACGTAACGGACACATAAATTCGCCTGATCTTTAAAAGCATAGTCACTCTTTCATTGGTGCATTTCAGTTGGTAAACAGTGGCGAAGGACTGCTAGATCTTGCACATAATGTTTTAAATCCAGCCGCCATGAAACAGTGTTATGTCCAAATTATATTCATTCGCAGCCCTGATGTCTCTCCACATTTTCTCCATATTAGGCTGAATGCCCCTTCCCACCATCTCTCCTCAATAGGCATTCAAGCACACAAGGGCTGTCTCTGTTATCATTGTTTCACGAGGCAATTGTTTCCAGTCCCGACACTTTTTAGTTATGTGCCGTATACCCCTCGCCTACCGCTTATGTAGAAATATATCCCCGCAGGAGACAGTTTAAATAAACCGACTCCCTTGAGTTGAATAACTCGTAGCCATGGGCACTGGAATAGTTTCAAAGCAGCGGTTCAGGCACATTTCAATTAATCTTCCGCTCCAAACTCCACCAGTAGTGCCGAACTCACAGCGGGTGCAACCTGTAGCGTGAGGGTAGAACTCACGATTAATGAACAGCTCCAAAAAGGTTACAGAGCACTCTGGGGGTAAAGTAGATGCTTTATTTTAATCCAAGCAGACGCGTTTCAGCTCATATGCCTTTCTCAATGCTTCTTAATTAAAACGTAACGGACACATAAATTCGCCTGATCTTTAAAAGCATAGTCACTCTTTCATTGGTGCATTTCAGTAGGTAAACAGTGGCGAAGGACTGCTAGATCTTGCACATAATGTTTTAAATCCAGCCGCCATGAAACAGTGTTATGTCCAAGTTATATTCATTCGCACTATTGAGGAGAGATGGTGGGAAGAGGCATTCAGCCTAATATGGAGAGACATCAGGGCTGCGAATGAATATAACTTGGACATAACACTTTCACGGCAGCTGTTCATTAATCGTGAGTTCTACCCTCACGCTACAGGTTGCACCCGCTTAGAGTTCGGCACTACTGGTGGAGTTTGGAGCGGGAGATATATATATATATATATATATCTGATGTGCATATAGCTGGGTTCACTCTAGTCAAACACCATTACTAAGCTTAATAAATTCCCTTCCTGCAAAAACAATTTTTTCAGTAGGAACTTAGAGTCTCCTCGTACCCAGTTTGATGCCTATAACGACTAGCTTTGATATAGGACGCAACTCTTCTTGCGTACGGAGCCTGTAGAAAATGTGCCACACCAGTAAAATGGGTTAACAAGGCACCAAAAGTTGCAGCCCCAGATAAAGGAGGAATTAGAACATTTAATGTTGAAGCTTCACCAAAAGCGGTTCTACAGAGGAGATGACCAACTAAAAGTAGACATGTACTATGAAGAAAACACCCATTGCTAAAGTAAGTGCAGTGGTTACATATGATGATAATTGTGTAGAAGACAGGTTCTCCGCACTCCCAATTTTCTTGTGTGTTCTTGGAGTATGATCTTGTGATTCCCACAGGAAAGCACAGGTCATAGGCAGCACTGATCCCGAAGTTGGTTCATTTTAATTGATGACGTTTATCAGTAACAAAATCAACTAGCCAAATAGCTTCCTAGTTTTGAAAAAGGTTTGTTTGGTAAGCCAGGCCATCGCTGTTCCACCCAATCTGAAATAGCAGTGTAGGTGCACCAAAAACAAGCTAAACCGAAATCAATGTTATCTAGGAAAGAATGGCTAGGAGAATAGTTTAGACAAAAGGCAAAGGTGTCAAGACATACAAGAACTGAGTGTGAAAACTGGCAAAGTCCCAAAATCCTATGGCTCACATCTTAGGTCGAATTTTTGTCTGTGTATATGTTAGAGTAGACTGGTGAACATGACGAAGACCGAAACTATTTTTATTCTTTTTTGGGTACTCCAGACAGTTTTTTTTATTGATATTTTTCCCAAGGCGGATGTTAAAAATGCAATGAATCATTTCCAACTCTAACTTCTTCCCTAATCATGTCCTAGATCAGTGTAGGTTACAAAGACAACATTTTTGTTAAGTTTTGGCTTTCTAAAAGATAAGCACAGGTGTATAAGGAGGGGTTTCAAAATTGCTATCACAAACATTACTGCTAACCAACATTCACTTAAAATGACACTTTGCCCCAAATCACTACACAACAGCCAAACTGCTCCAAACCCTTTCTTATATCTGGAACCCAGCATGCAAAGCTCTATCTTATTAATACACAAGTTTAAAAGAGTAGTGGCCACACAAATGGTCTTTCTGTTTCCCAAGACTCAACTGCCTCATGGACATAGCAAAGGTGCAGCTGTAGCTGTTCTCTTCTACAGTGACTCTTTCTTAGGTCCATCTCATGAACTAGTCACTTATCCCCCCAGACCTCCACTGCGTAACAGGATAAAGTGCAGCCTCTCTGTTTTTGGTCTCTTGTTAGAGAAATCTACTTGCATAAATTATTATTATAATAATATCAGGTTTGGTATCAACGCTCGGTTTGCTTCTCAATTACTACAAGAAGCTTCTACTAAAATGAAGTCTAAGTTTGGCTGTTTTTTTCTAAAGTCAAGGTCTTTTTTAAAACGCAGTGTTTATTTGGACAAAATAATTTCAGTTAAACTTTATTAAGGGTTTGTCATTAAAGTTGGTATTCCCTTCCTTAAATCTTTTAACGGTTTCTAGCTCATGGCATTTTTCCTAATGCTGTTAAATACGGATCATATACTGCCTTTGCTGGACATCATCACTTATATCATATCACATACCACCCGTCACTGAGTTCCTGGGTTGAACTCCAAGACCATAACAATCAATTTGACATGTCAGTCAAGATTTCGGCCATGCTGAAGGGATGGCTCTACCACTCTTCTGGTGCACCTGTACCTTGAGTGGTTTAGAACCTCTCTATAACCTTCGAACCAAAAATTCAGTCTATGTTCAAAGGGTCCCCTTATTAAGCAGAAGCATCACATCTTAATAATATTCTACTCGAATCTGAATGTGAAATACCAATTCGAAAAAGATAGATCAATACACCTAAAATATTAGAGAAGTTTAAAGTTTGCAGCTTAAAAAATTACCCCCACAGGAAATATAGACAGTTGAGAATTATAACCTAAGCAAAATAAGTAATCAGAATGAAAATATAAAAGATGGGGTTGTAGACTGACACCAAACATGGTGAACATATTTCTAGGTGCTCCCAGCGCAAGTCTGACCTTTGGGCTGAATGGTCCTTGGTGAGTAACCATTACTGCTTGTGGCAGCATGAAGAGATGTAGTATACAATGCAGAGGAATGCCATGGCTCTCTTTTTGGAGGTGAAACACTTTAGAGGAAAGACCTTGGATTTGACTGATCAGATGGAGACAGCGAAGTGCCAGCCATCAAAAGGCTCTTTCTTTGTCCATATCTCACTTTCCATCGGTTATTACATACATTCTTTCTCAACTGATTCACACTGTTGGCTCAAAAAGTGTTGGAGTAAAAATAAAATGAGTGCCCTAGACTGGTTTACACTTCCAGTCCTTTCCTCCAGCTGGTGGCCAAGTCCGAGTCAAAATGGTCTTTTTTCTGCTGTTTCATTCTCCAACAGTGAGAGAACACCTCTGCCTACTACTGTCATTCAGTGCCGCAAACAGGACTCTGTCAATTACACCCAAGGCAATAGGTGAAGTGGATCTTTGGTTTTAGGACCCCTCCTTATATTTCAGACTAAAAGAAATGTGAAAATATTACTGACAATTTAAAGTTTTTCAGATTGGAATTGGGGTGGAACATTGCTGCATTAGCCCCCAATCCACGGAGTGGAACAACTCCGAATAGGCTCGTAAAACCATACTCTGTAGTATTGTTTTTTATTGTGATACTCAATGAGGCCTTAAACTCTTCACCCAACAGGACCCATCAAATGTTAATCTCAGGATTTAAAATTCTGAGACCCTTAGGAGTTTAGAAGGGCTTGTTTCTTCTCCAATGTCTTTTCTATTATCAATAATATAGCTTTTACCCATACTATGGTGTCACTAGAGCAATGCCAGTTGCTGTCTTGTCACCTAGTAAAAGTCTTCAATCCGAAAATGAGTATTCTCCCAAGTGCTTCTTTCCATCATTCAGAACACACTCACTTAAAACGCGTAAATAGGTGTAATGACCGAGAGAACGTTTGATGGTATTGCTCTGTTCAGCACTGTGTGGCGTAATAATATTGGATAATAGTAGCAAAAGGTTCAAAGCACGGTGAACACTTTGGTGCATAGAAAATAGAACAATTTGTTTGGAATGTCCATTAAACACAAGTGAAAGCCTCTCTGCTGCTTTAGGCTACAGGTTTAACTGGTGGGCTTGCCACTGGAGCAAGCCTCGTGGATGTGCTGGGATTGCTGCCTGAGTAAACAAAAAACTCGCGTTCACAATGCTGTTAGCTCAACACTTCCCAAGCACTAAACTCGCAATTATTTCCCATTTGACTATAAAACCTGCTGACCACACAGATGTAGCAAACAGCTGATTACGCACAAAGAAAGTTACGTCTGGCACCAATTCCCAACAGTGCAATTCTATCAAACATATCAATTACAGAAAAATAAAACACAATTGAACCCCCTTCAGCAGTGTTTGTGTTTAGCTGCTGAACACTGTTATTCTAAATTACTTGAGATTGTGCAGATTACACATTCGTGACAGAAGGCGAATGGAATTTTAAGTAGGAAACAGAAAAGAGAAGCAGAAAAAAACAGAAGAGCCTGTGAAATGGCGGTGAGCGAAGAAGTTGGTAGAGCAAAAGACCCGAGGTAATCTGCTTTTACTAATCCTCAAAACGAAAGTAGTAATCCACCCTTAGGACTTTCATTAGCATATTGCAACTCAAGTTTAGACAACATACTCGGCTCAGATTTCTCATGTCTGCTTGCATAGTAACTGCTACGGCTTAACCCTAAAAGAAAACCCTCCATTTTTGTGGAGTAAAAATGCGGTGCCACTAGAAATTTTAATTACACTGCAGTAATCAGAGTAAATTCTTTATTTAGGTAGTTCCGAGTTGATCTTTTGAAAAGAAATTATCAAAAATTACGCCAATTCGCGTAATTATGAGTAATTTGCCACAAAAGTCCTAGTGCAGGAGCATCCGAACAGCAAACTTAGAGCGCGTGAGCGGCTGCCTTTGTTCATGTTCTGTTGCATTTAGTATCATTTTCCTAGAGCAAAATGAATCCTCTGGTCCATTTTTGACAGGATGTCCATATAGCTAATTGCTGGGTTACCCTCCTCCTGTAATTCTGCGTATTCTTGTGTAAAGTGCACAGCAGACAATTTACTTCAGGAAGTTAGAGGTAGATAGGCTTACATTTACAAAGTTCAACTTTCAACACAGCACTTACATGATAAGTCCAACATAACATCAACCCATACTTGTATGAAGAACATCATTACTGACTCGGTTGTGGGATTAACCGAAAATTGAAAGATCCAGAAGGATGGGCAGAGGTTGAGGCGTCTCTATTAGGAAGATCAGGAACGACAGTAACTTAGATGAAGAGCTGACTGACTTATTCAACGACCCCCATTGTAGACGTTTGAGGTAACCGCTATATTCCAGTACAACAAAAACAAATCTTAGCATATTACAAGGAGGAGGGATTAAGGATGTTAACTTTATTTGTTGCACTATAACCATTAAATGTTACAACAGAAACCGGTCTGGGTGAGACACAAAGAAATAGCAAGTCCCTATTCTAATGGGTAGTTATTATAAAGCTAAAAGGGCGAATCATCATGCACACCCTTCAAACTAAAGAAAGAGAGCAAATGAGAACAATTCTAAACACGGCACTTATGTATTACTCAATATGGAGTACTAAACATATTATCCAATAATGACTATTCTAAAAAAAAGTCAAATTTCAAAACATCAAACTTGTATCGAATTAAAAGTAATTATTTCTTTTCTGCTCTAGAAGCTCTTATAGAAGGAAAAACAAAGATCAACATGGAAGCTGTCTGAGAGTCAATTAACAGCATTATAAGAGGAGCCAGGCCAAATGGAAGCTAGGCAACAGTTGCCATGCAGATACTATAGCTATTATTGGCTGTGAGTGGTATCTTTTTTAATCTATATCGAACTTGTCACACACCTACTTTTTACCAAGGATAAAAACGCTTTGCTCTTCCAGTGCAACCACCTTGAAGACATTGTGGACAAGAGTTTTCAAACATCTTGATGAAGGCACAGGCGTCCCATGAGAAGAAAGTTGCACCTAGCTCAGTAAACATCTGCCACAGAAAAATTAAGCATCAGTGACGCTGTCATGAATAAAGTTGGGGCAAAAACGGACTGAATAGTGATGGACCAGAGCAGTGAACAAGTTCTTTCACATCAGTTCGTCAGAAAAGATTGTAGTGCTCAGGTTTTTCAATTACCAGTCCCTTTTTATATTGAGGCCTTCTTCACATTTTAAAATTTTAATTAGTGAAGACTAGAGTGCATACAATGGCATATCCATGTTTCATTTCTCTGAATAATTCTATGACCAACTTTCAAATCAAATTCAGCCAGAAAGGAGGCTTTCAGAAGGTTTGACTAGAGATGTGTGTGAAACAAATGTTACTATCTGCGGACTGTAGAACTGAATCGCCTCTAGATCTGCAAACATAAGTATGGAAATATGGCAACGAACTGCAGGTCGAATTCTCGGGACACAGCCTACTCCAAGGTGACCGCCTAGCCCAACATCCCACTACATGACAACACAGCCCTCAGCGAGAAGTAACAAGGCTACTACGATAGTGAAGGATTCCAAACTACCGTATCAGGCTGCCAAGTAGCAAATCAGAAGGTCAAAACAAGCATTGGCATAGCAAATAGGTCTCGCCTTTGAGACCTTATAAGTATTTTGCCATGTAGCACGCAGTTTCACTTTCGTTTGTCAGGCGCTTGTGTGTGCTCGGAAAACGAGATGGAGGATTTGCGCACTGAAAGTTCTAGGTAGAGCATTGCTTAAAAGTTAGTACTGTATCTCACCTCAGACCAGACTGTTGGGCTAAGAGGGCTTTCACCACACCTCCATCAGGTTTCCTGGGCTAGACTGGCTGGTTTGGGGCTGCTAGCCTGACCTTCGACCATGATGACAACAAAGTATTCATGCGAGGAAAATTACATTACACAAGGACACAGTAATTTTGTTTTGTAGGCGGGGGGAGATTAAATGATTTTTACGAGACTGACACGAGACTGGGGGCGGGCACAGGGAGACAAGGGGGAGTGGTGCAGGGGAGACAAGGAGGCACTACAGCTGCCGCCCTGCGCGCCGCTGCTCGCTCCCGCAGGCAAAACGCCATGGGAGTGAACCTTTTTTGAAGAGGTGGGACATGCACCCACCTTTAGCCATTTGCGTGCTTTCATTCTTGAAAGACACACGCAAAAGCCAATCAAATGTGTGGGAGGAGTCAGACCCACATGGAGCAGCTACAAGAAGCCTCGCAGAGCAGCGCATGCGCGCTGCTAGGCTCGACCTAAAAAAGGGCAGTGACAAAGTATTTTTTCTTAGGAAACTACTGCCTGCGTTCTCGAGTGCCAGGGCTGGTGAATGCCGAGGCTGTCTGGTCTTGATTCCACCTCAGGCCTTGCCATCCAACACTTGCTGTCTCTTACTGGGAAATGTATCAGTTCCATTTTTGGTAAGTAAGAAACTAATTTGAGGCTTGACCCTTACTGAGACCTACAAGATCTACTTTCATAAAGCTCTTGAAAAGAATGTTTACCTCATTACACTTCCCATCACCAGGGTCACAGCTGCATGGCCTTAGCCATATCAAGGACTGGCTGACTAACAGTTCATAGGACTACCTGAATACAGTGGATTTGATTTTTTTTAGAACATATTTCATTAGCATGCTTTAATCCCACAGCACAGGTATCCTCAGTTGGAGAAAGAAAAAAAAACATAATCCACATTGTGATCGTCAGGCTCCGCATCCTTTGCAATTAAAATTCTGTTTGGACTGCGCCCTGCCAGCCAAAAAACTTTGAATGTCTAAAGTTATGGGAGTGTCGGGCACCTCACTACATTTTGCACAGCAAGGGGGCGCCTTTTTGCAGTATTATAAAGTGTGGCCTCGATCCGAAGGGATTTGAGCGCTTTACATGTGCACCGGTTGCATTACACCAGGTCACATTATGTTTTTTCAGGCACGGGGAGATTAAGTGATTTGCCCAGAATCACAAGATGTTGAGCTGACGCCGAGACACGAACGTGGTTCCCCATTTCCAAAGCTGGCAGCTCTGGCAGTAGCACCACATCCGCTTCCTGGTATTTCGTACGTCACTGGAGAGCCCACACACAACCCACTGTGCCCAATGCCTCCCCCCCCACCCCCCATTCTGTCAACGAGGAAGTCACTCGCTTGTCACAACTGACCTGCATGCGTCTCTTTGCATCTCACGATGTCCCTCTTTCCAACTACCATACACGCATTTTCTGGATGTTCTGAGCCGCTCTGTAGTTTACTTACGGAAACCTCACTTTTATATCCAAATTCTGATTGGTGGGGAAAGGGTCCGTTTTTTCGCGTCTGTAATTCTTTCCCTTACTCTTAGTTTTGTGCGCTGCAGGCCTCGGCTGTTTGAATGTTTCTGTGTGTTGGCTGTAGAGGGAGTGGGCAGGGAGGGATCGCCGGAGGTCTGAGGAGTGGGGGTCACGGATATGGGGGAGCCCAACAAAGAGGCTTTTGTGGGTGTTAGGCAGGATGAGAGGTGGCCTAGTGAAGCATTGACAAGATGCCTTTTATCCGAACTCTGCTGCTGCAGCCTCCCACCCCCTCCTCTTAAATTCCATGTGGGCAACAGAAGAATTATATACAAAAGCGGAAAAATAGCTTTTATCGACATTAAGCGTAAACATTTCTAGCTAGGGCCTCCCTCCCACTCGGGTATTAGTTACAGGAGAAAGGCGCATGAGTTCCCACCCCTTCCTCAGGTTATGGGGATACCACACTGGTTGCGACCGGATGACTCCATGTCACCGGGACACAACTTTTCCAGTTCTCGGTTTTCATTTACCATATCGGGGATGCTGGGAGTTGTAGTGCTACTTTTTGAAAAACCCAAAAATTGAGCCCACTGGACCAACACACAAACAAATAAAAAAATAATATTTAAAAGCAAAGTCCAGGAATGGAAATGTGGTGTCCCAATGAGGTGGAGCCATGTGTCTCCCTCCAAGGTCGGGGGCTTTAAGTGAAAACACAGAGTATAAGGGTTTACTGTCTTTATACCGCGGGAGAGGGCTCTCTGGGCCCGCGCCAGGTAGGTGGGGCGTCCAAGGAGTGCCCCAGGCTGCTGAAATACCTCTTCGAGGACGTGGAGTGCACGCGGGAATCCAGGGTGGGCGGCTATTTCTCCTTCAGGGTGGGAAACAATGCAGCCTCAGCCACAGGGCTGGGAAATGTTTGTGTCCAGCAGGGAGGAGGTTAATTCACATCAGGCCCGTAATTGGCAAGGTTAATGAAGTCTCAATAAATTGAAGGGGGTACAAAGTGCTGTACATTTCCTCAAGACGGTGTGTTTGCGTGAAAGGGAGTAGGGACTTGCTTGAGTGAAAAGGGGTTGGGGGCGCTTCAAATTAATTAATCTAAAGATATAAGACTTCATTTGATAAGTGTGTAAAAAAAAAAAAATACAAGCTCAGCAGAACGCGCAAGTGGGGCTGGGGTGAATGCCGCCGGAGCTGCACTTTAGTGTATTCCGCTAAAGGCCACGGTTGGGGACATAACCCTATTACACACACTAAAGCATTGGTTTCCTAAAAAATATCAAAGTCAGGATAGGACAATTGAAACAAGTCACCAACATGCGAGCTGCGTGGTGCGCGGGCTCGTGTGACATCTGACACATAACAGATGGCACACTCTGCGCCGCGGCTCGTAACCGCAAGCCGTAGGCGGATACATATCCTGGGAAAGGTGGGACATGCACCCGCCTTTGCCCAATTGCATGCTGTCTTCGCACGCAAAGCCCAATAGGAAAAATGCACAAAAAAAAACCCACACGCACGAGCGTGTGAAAAGTACTGAGTGATTCCAAGAGGTCGTTTTCCTAGAGTAGCGCATGCGCGCTGCGCTAGGCTCGACCTAAGAAAAAAGACCAATTACCCTAAAAGGCACCCGTTCAGAATTGCTGAAACAACTTGCTTTTTCAGCTCACTTGTCAGGCCGTCCTTCAAACAATCATTATTAGACCATGTGAATTAAACTATTATATTTTTATATTTCGGGCCCCTTCACTTTTATGGATCCTGGTGCAGCTTAAGGAGACGAAGAAAGCCTATTCCTCAGTGCTCCTGAGGAGTATGTGTTTAATTTATAATTTTCCTCACCCCATCAGGGCAGTGGACTTTACCTTTATAAATGGCCAGTGGATTAGGAAGGCAGTGAGTACTGCTCATTCAAAATGTAAGATGGCTCGAGGAAATTATGATAACATTTTCGGCCAATTCTCAACAGGATTTATTTTCTTGCGAGTGAAATCACATTCCGACCCTTTAAAAGAGTCTGGCCTTGGCAAGTCTCTGCATGGCTATTTGTCTATTTTTATTGCAAGCATATGTCACAAAAAGAAAAAGAAAATACATGCAGCCACCTAAACATGGCCAACACATGCAAGCAATAAAAAGATGAGAAATTAATAAACATTCATTGATGTGGCCGTATTAATAGTGATGTTTTTTCATAACAAACCTCTCAGTTGTGCCATGTACTATACTTGTATTATGACACTAGAATAAATCACCACATAACCAAATACTCACATTGCAGGTAGCTGCAATGTTACAATGTCAAGTAATCACTTTATACCAGCATCTTTAACAAAAAGCTAATAGGTCTCACCTATGCGAAATCTATTGGCTTTGTCAATGTTTTTTAGCCATGTTGTACAACCCAGCTTCTGTGCATTGCATAGTATGGTATGGTATGATATATTGTCTGTCTTTGTATAGTATGGTATGGTATGGTATGGTATTGCATGGCCTGCCATTGTATAATATGGTATGGTATGGTATGGTACAGCCTGTCATCGTATAATATGGTATGGGCTGTTGTTCACTAATATGGTATGATATGGCCTGTCATTCCACAGTATGGTATGGTATGGCCTGTCACTATATAGTATGGTGTTGACCATCATTGTATGGTATGGTATGGCCTGTCATTGTAAAATATGGTATGGTTTGGACTTTCATTGTATAGTATGGTATAGTAATGGAGAGAGGTGTCAAAAGTCACAGGGACAGAGGGTCATAAGGAGGGAGTGGGTAAAGGCAACATGGACAGAGAGAGAGAGGGCAGCACAAAGGAATATCACGTCTGCAACACAACTAAAACAAAAGTCAGTAAAATCTAAGTGACATGCGTACTCCTAATCTTTCTTAACTATGGTGCACCGCAGTATTTCCCAAACTGTGCGTCATGACCCACTGGTGGGTCGCAAGCCGATTTATAGTGGGTCGTGAAAGTCCAAGCAATAAATACAAATGCCTTTAAATTCTGAATTTCTTGTCATATTACCTGCGCTTCAAAGACGCATGGGTCAAATGTCAGGCTATGTCTTCTGACAAATTGCAGCTTATTTTTTAACATGGGGACTGGTGTTTACAAACTCCTCTCACTTTGCAGTTAGAGAAAGATAAAGTAAAGTGAATTATGTGGCAATCTTGCTGGGGTACATAGATTGTTGATAGGAAAGGTTGTAGGATATCATTTTTTGTATCACACAATAAAACGTAAATACCTGAAAATGAACTGTACACATTCAGCAGTTAGGAAAACAAAAATGAAGCACATTTTTTTGTAATGCTGAAGTGTGATGAAAACAAATATTTTAATAGGATCAAAATTAATTAAGACACTTTACTTGGTGATGCATAAATGATATTCACTGAAACCCGATTTCCAAACACTATCATTCGTGTGTATATAGTTTTATCAGTAAAACTATATGTCTTTACCAATTTAGTCCCACACAATTAGAATGTTTAAAAGAGATATCACAATTTTATAATAAAAATCGGATTTAACAAATGTCTTGATACACAAGTAAGCTATTTAATGAGTAGGTCAATAAAACGTAGAAATAATAAACACGAGAAAAATTAAGTGAGCCAAACGTAACAAGGCAGAGGGAAATCAGCCGATTTCCTTACCACAGGCAAGTGACTTTAAAAGGTGACTTTCCAGTATGTGAGAATATAGATAAACAAAAGTCACAGTTGGGGTTACATCTCATACTCCACAGTAGAATATAGATAATGGTATAGAGTTGAAGATGTATATGTCGACGACGTTTCAATCCCGGAGAGGGTATCGGGATCTCATCAGGACTAACGGATAGATCAAGTGCCTGAAAAGTTGCCAAAATTGCAGCAAGGAAGGGAGCGCAGGAATATGGCCAGTGGGTACGGCTGAATGTAGGTTAAGGCATAAGCATACAAGGCCACGATATCCGGGTGAGTGGCATCAGTTCAATTAGGTCATGAATCAACAGCAAGAAGACCTCAGGTGCGGTCAATGTGCTCGAAGAGGCTGCGGCTCCCGGCCGGGAGCCTGCGATAATGCCGGGGTATAGTCTGCGCGTGCCAAGCGCCAGCGCTGGATCAGTGGGAAGGTACTGTATGCCGTGAGCCAGAGTGGTCACCAGCGGTCAGCGTTCACCTGGAAAATGGGAGCAATTTGTGCGTACCGTACGCCAGCTCAATGTCTGATGCGGGGTAGATGGCGGAAGGCCAGAGGGTCCAGTAGGCGAGCCGCACTGCGGGAGTCCGATCAGTGTCGGTCGGCAGGTCTCCAAATATAGCTCCAATTTATCCCCGAATTGTTGGGTATACCCCTCTACTCCCGGTTCCTTCATGCACTCCTTTTTTCTTTGCCCTAATATTGCTCGATTTTGGACTAGGGTATGTGAGTCAATTTCCTCTATTAACTTCCCTTTTGACATATTTTCCATATTTTTGGGAAGTAACTCTGTAGTTTGGTTTGGCTCACGCAAGGTGGGCATATTTGTGGATTTGTTAATAGCTATTGCTTTTCAGGTAATTACTTCTAATTGGAAAGACGCCTCCAAGGTTTCCTTCTCTGCCTGGTGGAACCTTCTATGTTATCACCACAGACTGGACCGAGCTTCTGCCAGAACCTCTCAGCAACTTATTCGTAAAGAAGCACTCTGGTCTCCACTTACTAATTACTTATCGGCAGCGGCATTGCGTAATTAAGATACTTCCTTTGTTTATCAACCACCATGAGTATTTTACTCCTTTCTTCTTTTAGTTTATTGTCTTTTATTATACTATTTATACAGTCATTATTCTGATTTTGGAAACCAATGTGTTTATTTCAAGATTTATTTTTTAATATAATGTTGGATGAATGATATTAATATACCTCCAGTTTCTTTCTCTTTTCTCTTTCTTTTTCTTTCTTTTCTTCTCCTTTTCTTTCTTCTTTATCTTTCCTATTTTTTCTATTTTCCTTTTCTTTTTCCTTTCTTTTTATTTAGACTTTTCCTTCCTCTGAAAATTAAAAAAGTAAAATGCTACTTGCTCTTTAGGTACATATTTTTCTTATTGCTTTCCCCTTTTGGCACATCTTCCGTTTATGATAGTTTTATTGGATTGGTTATTCAGCCAAATTATATATTTAGTTGATTATTTAATGCTTCTTGTTTTATATGCATCGATACTTATTGTACCCATGCTTCTAAGTACTTTAATAAAGCTCTTAAACTCAAAAAAGTGGGTCGTTCTAGAAATTTGGGAAGCACTGGTGTAGCATGTCTGAAGTCATAACAAAGATGGAGAAATGGGTCAAAAAACACAGGGATGGAGGAAAGAAGACAAAGGCAACATGGACGGAGTGAATGAGGGTGGGAGGGAGGCTTGAAAAGGAAGCACGGACGGATAGCTCAGTCACACAACAAAAACAACATTCTGACAAATATATTAAACATGTGCAGTCTGAAAAAAAACTTTCTCTACCATTGTGAGGCATGTTTCAAGCAAGAGATGGGGCAGTATAGAAATAAACGATGTGCAAACAGATGCAGAATTATGGAGGGTCTTCACAGATGCAGAATTATGGAGTGCTTCCTCCAAAAGAAAAAAAGTAGGGCAGCTGTCAAAGCGCGAGCAGTGGAAGGATACTCACTGGGAACAAACGCAGTACTATGGGCATGTTCCACAGGAGGGACAAACACACAGAAGTAATAAAAGCAGCACACACCAACCAAACAAAAGCACAGAAATAAGATTGACGATTAAGCCAACCCAATGGTAAACTATGGTCTGGCTCCAAGACCTCTTTAAGGTAACAAAATGTCTCGCAAGCAACAGCACGTGCCCTGTCTCAGAGGTGAGACCTAAAAAGGAAATGAAAGTAAATAAATTAAATAATCATCTAAGAAAAAGAGCAAGCAAAATACAAAGCTAGTATTTAAAGTAATACAAAAAATAAAATAAGGCACTTTAAACCAGATTTGTCACTGAAGAGAAAGGAACTATTTTTAGGCATATAACTACCAACACGAATTTTCCTTCTAAAAATTAACGTGCCTCTTTAAATTACTTTATCTGCTCTACAAAGTGCTGCACTGTAGAGGTTGCACTGAGAAGCGGTATAAACAGAGTGAAAAAAAGTTCAACTGACTTTCGGCAATAGAATGTACAATTGACAAACTTGTGCAACGCCTCATAGGCTGTTTTATGTACTATGTAGGTTAGAACATTACTTCTAAAGTCGAGCTTACCGAGTGCCATCTGCTTTCCAGCTTACTTTATATGGTTTCTTCTCCAAAAAAATGAGATTCTGCTTGTCCATGGAAACAGGCTGTGCTCCGGGGAATCCAGATCTGAAAGAAACATTTTTTTTTATTACTGTTAGATGGTAGGTAGACACGCACAACAAGGCACTTCTTAAATCAATCTTGAATGAGTCCCATTTTCCACATAGAGAAGTGGCTGAGCAGCAGCTTCAGCTGCGGGGGTGTTCATACGCATCTGAAATGAAAACTATCATCACATAATGTCCCAACGAAACAATTTCTTGTTTAAGACTTCTCCAGATGCTTACATCCTACATTTACAAAGCACCATAGGGAGGGTGGGGGGACTTGTTTAAGATGTATACAGGAACACAAGCAGCCAGAGAACAAAGTCCAAAGTCAGAAAAGCCACAGGGCAGAATACTGATTTCCTACTGCTTACAGAGCATACCGTAATGGGGTTCAGTCCTATGATCACCTGCATGCTCAAGCCACACACACCCCCTAAACATAATTTCCGGAGAATAACAGGGTGAATACAATCACGGTAGCTACATGAGAACAGCATTTAATACCGTAAAAGAACAAGTTACTTACCCTTTGATAACACTCTTTCTGGCAGAGACTATCTAGCCGCAGATTCCTCACCTTTTGTAATGTTCTCCAGGGAACAGCTATGAAGTGGCTGAAATGCAGTGCACATTAGAAATGTGAGGACCAAGTTAAGGTCCCACTGTGGCATTGCAAAGAGAGAGGGAGGGAACAAATGTTGTAAACCTTTCAAAAAGCACATAACAACTGGAGGCTTAAACAAAGAGGGCTGATTTGGAAACCACAAAAAAAGTAGAAATTGTCAAAATGTACCCTTTAACCGTGCCCAGAGGAAGGTTGTGCCAGTTCTAACTGCCGAGTACAGCACCAAGCCACAAATTTGTCCCAACGACAGGCTTATAAAGTCTTTTTCAACGGCCGCCTGGAAGCCAAGGTATTCAGCTGTCACCGGTCAATCTCCAAGCATGAAGGTGGAGATTGTGAAGGCCCAGGTGTAACTGGCACTCGTGATCCGCTAGACACTAATGGCTGAGCTTGTCCACCTAGATATTCAATTATCCTGCCACTTGGTTCACGGCCAGGAAAATCCCTTGGTGTTCCACCCATTTCCAGAGGCACAAAGCCTCCTGGCACAGGGTCCATGACCCCACCATGTTTGTTGCAGGACCACATGGCGGTGGTGTTGTCCGTGAGCACCTGAATGGAAGGAAGGGTTTCCACGCCAAGTGGATGGCCACTCCAGAAGGCTGATATGGAGCCTGAACTCTGTTGCAGACCAGAGGCCTCTGATCACCGCCTCTCACACATGGACACCCCAACCCAGAAGTGATGCATCGGTCACCACTGTGATGCTAGGGTGGGGAAGGGTGGGGTTCTGCCCCTGACTCATTGCAGACCACTAACTACCACTGCAGATCTTTTGCAGTCTCACTCCATAATCTAAACATGCTGGAGAGGTCTCCTTGATGTTGAGTCCACTGAGACTTCAAATCCCCCTGCAGAGCCCTCAAACATCACCTGCGGACTCAATGCAGAAGGCCATCAGTCCCAGCAGTCTCAGGGTCTACCTCACTGAACTCCAGGACTGAGGCTGAAAGATCATGTCATAGCCCGAGAGAAAGACACGTAACCGAACCATGTCTAGAATGGCCACAATGAAGGGGAGCGTCTGAGGAGCCAGGTGTGACTTCAGAATGGTGGTAGACAACCCAAAAAATGACAGGAGGCTCACCACAGTCTGGAGGTGGTCGACCACCGCCTGGGGCGAACCTACCTTCAACAGCCAAGGTAGTGGAAGACTGGTTCCCCTGACCTCCGAAGATGTGCTGCCACCAGAGCCAGACTGGCCGTACCAGGCATTGCACATTTCCTTGGGAGGCTGGAAGGGTGGGAGCTTGTTTTGCAGAAGTGGGGGCCGGTTTTGTATTTGGGGGCCGGATTCGCAGTGGTGCTGCAATATCGGCCCCCAATAAGCAGCAAGAAAGCGTTTCCAGCCTCCTGGGGCCAGGCAGTGCTTCCCCAGGGAATGGTCTGAGAAAATTGCCAGGGCTGCTTTGGGTTCCCAGTCCAGCCCTTGCTGTCACCACTGCCATTACTTTCATGAACACCCGAGTGGCACTTATGAGACCAACAGAAAGCACAGTAAACTGCAAATGCTCCCACCATGAACCGCAGATAGCGCTGATGGGCCTGCAGGACGGGTATATGGAAATAGGCGTCCTGCAGGTCCACTGCCATCATCTAGTCTCCAGTGTCGAGAGCAGACAAGACCTAGGCCAGTGTGAGGATTTTGAATTTTTCCCTCCGGAGCAAGGCGCTGACAGGGTGCAGGTCTAAAATAGGGCAAAGGCTTACATCTTTTTTGGGCACTAGAAACTAGCAGGAAGAGCAACCATGTCCTACTTCTGGCACGGACACCCTCTTGATAGCCCCTTTGGCCAATAGGGCTTGCATTTCTTGCCGCAAAATGGAATGATGATCCTCCATCAGTCATTGGAGGAATGGTGGAAGGTGCAGCAGTGCGGAAAGGAAGGGTAGGGCATAGCCTTTCTGAACAATTTGCAGGATCCACCTGTCAGATGTTATGGCCTGCCAACCCGGCAAGAATCATTGGATTCTGCCATCTTTCAAGTGGCTGTGCTTTACTAAGGGTATGCTAAAGGGGTTTGGTAGGTGGGTCTAAAGGGGGAGAAGTGGACTGGGTGGCCCCTGACCTTGATTAAGGGGGCAGTGGGAACCACGGCCGCGACTGCAAAACTGCCAGGCACCATGCTGGGGTTGGATTGCCTGACGGTATGGGGTACCTCTGCCTAATTCACGGAAGGAACAGTAGGGCTGATGCAGCTGGCGAGGTGAAGTAGATAAGCTCAGAGGGTGTGCTATAGCCCTGCTCTCCATGAAACGCTCAAGAGCAGAGTCTGCTTTGTCCCCAAGTAGGAGAGTTCCGTCAAATGGCATATCCATGAAGGACGACAAGATCATAAGGGACATCTGGGAGGGCTTGAGCCAATGAGTCCCAAAGGCATGAGAGTAGTAACCCAGCTGGCATTCATTGACCTGACTGCCAAGCTGGTGGATGAAAAGAATGTCTTCCCGAACGTCTCCACCCGTTTCGACTCCCTTTCGTGGGGAGCAGTCAGGAAGGAGTTGAGATGGTTTTGCTTGCAGAAGCCTGCACCACCAAGCTTTGAGGTGCGGAGATACAAATGCAGGATCACACTGGGCAGGGCGGTGGCATAGTACAATCTGACGATTCACCAGGGAGCCAGCGCAAGGTTTGGCCCGTCCCCCCAATAAGTCATCCAAAAGAACACTGTCAAATGGTAAGAGGGTGCAGTAGGTTTCAGCCCGGCTGAAAAACCTTTGTAAGTACATTGGTCTTGGACCCCTCCCCCCCCCCCAAGATGGGGAGCTGTATGCCCTACGCATCACCATGGCATAGGAAGCACTCTCCTCAGTGGCCGGCAAGGGGGTGAGAGGAGTCCGAACTCAAGGGAGGTATCAAGGCCACTAGCCAACTGCAGGTCATCATACCAATTTTCCTCCTGATAAGGTTGGCCAATCTCATCACCTGCATTATAATTGTTATCTGAATCTGTGCGAACAGGGAAAGCAGGGTGTGCTGTCATTGCTGTGGAGGCAGATCAAGTGGAGGAAACGAAGCCTCAACGGCAGTCAGACGCAACTTCGGTCAACATCAAACTGGTGGTGACTCAACGCCACAGAGAACAACTGAACCTCATCTTCTGGAGTTGGCACAGGCGTCGATGCGCCGCCGACTTGTGAGGACCGTAGCGCCGGAGGTGGAGTCGAGAGTAGAGCTGGAGGGCTCAGAGTCCAGCTGAGGCCGAGGGCAATCCTGCCAGCGGTAACCCAGGTGGAGAACCTCTCAGCTCTGTGGGGCCCCTATGGACGCCAGAGGGAGTCAGCAAGGATGTGAAGTGTCAGAGCACGGCTGCGTGGAACTCTGCTTAGTAGTGGCGGGTGGCTCCAGAAACTTGTGTTGTCCAGGAACAAGTTGCGGGATCGGCTCCGAAATTGAATGACTTCAAGAGCAAGATCGAGATGTATGGTGCTGCCCCATGCCTTCTCAGGAGAATGTGAATGGCGGAAGGGGCCGAATCCCTCTTAGACTCCTAGAGTTTTTTCATCGACTTACTCGAAGATTTGGATCAAGTGGAGAACTGACACCTGGGACAACTCTTGTGACGTCTGGATCTCGAATTTCCAAGTTTTACCGGTCTTGTCGTGGAGTTTTCCGGTGCTTCGTGAAGTAGAGTTTTGCCTCACGGTCTCGTAAGTCCTTTGGGTTGATTGACACACAGTCACTGCAGGCCTTACCATTGTGGCTCGACCCCAGGTACCATAGGCAAATTTGGTGAGGATCTGTCACAGACATTTGTTTATGACATCCCTTACAGGGCTTAAAACCTGTTGTTTTGGGCGATGGCATGCCCCTTACACACTGCAAAACGAAATGTTTAGAGGTAAGAGTCTCAAAGAGACAAGAGGTAGCTCCAGATCCACTTCTGGTGACGTGGAAAGAAAGGAACTGACAACGCACGGGAGTGGCACCTATATAGGCTCTGCACATCATTTTCGGAGCGTAACGGCTTCAGTGCAAAGCTGCACAGCGTCACCTGCCGGCGCTCAGAGGAACTGCTGAAATGTTTCCAGAGCCAGTCTGACACCTGGGGAATATTCCAAAAGGTGAGGAAGCTGCAGCCAGAAGTCTCTATCAAAAATATTTTCTTAACAAGATTGACAGAGTCATTAAAGGATATGATTTTCTTACCTTGCAAACAATGTTATGCTTTCCACCATTTTTCTTTTAGTAGAATTTATATCTTTTTAAAATATTATTCACAGATTCACAAAGATAGAAAAGCTGTTTCAAATAATACTTTTCGTTTAACAAAATGAGTATGCCCACCACTCCATGGTGATGGTAGAATATTGACTATATAAAAAATGTGACAACTCTAAATTTTGGATGTATGTTATAGAATTTGGCGACTGGTTAGCTACAGTTACATTGTTTAATTGACCTTATATGTTCAGCTGTGTCATGTTTAGGAGAAGGCACTGCAGTAAATTTTTTTGGTATTCACCCGCATAGCTAACATGCGTAGTACATTTATGAAATACTTGTTTTCATCTGTTTTGCTACCTATGAAAAAGAATTAGCTCACATTTGTCATTGCCAATACCACATAACATACAAGCAAAAAGAATTTTTTGCGTGAATGTAAAAGCCAGGTCATCAGTAGATGTAAATGGTGAAGTGTTACATTGCTAACTGTAACACTTGGTTTACAGCTTTTGGTGCTGTTGTACATTATGCTGTGCACAGATCCACAGAGAATTCCAGTAGGAAAGGGTGTGAAAATCTGCAGGCAGAACTAACATTTCTAGTTTGCTTTGATTGAAAACAGATCCACATGTGTGGAGAGTAATTACTCTGCTGTTGTTCTTCCAGTTGTGAACATACTGATGGTTTCGTCTGACGAAGTCCACAAAATTGTTGTCTAACCCTCATTGATGCTCAGTCAGGTGGATCGATTGTGGGTGACCCATATCAAAACACTTTGTGCCATTTGCAACAGATAAATATAATATATTCCCCTTCCTTCTATATGTAGTTCATACTGTCTGGGCGAATAAGCATGATCTTGTACGGCATTCGCTAGGACAATAGTAGTGCCAGCTGCTTCACTTTTAGCTCTACCAACTGATGTGTTTCTCCTTGCTCTGGTGTTTCCAGCTCCTTTGGATTGCCACTACAAGCATGTGCACTACCTATCTTAGGAGCGAGGCATCAGTATTTTTGGTTGCTTGCTTTTGAGGGCCCAACAGCGGTCTGCCTTTCAATAAGTTTGAAGGATTCTACTACCACAGTTTGTGCTGAACCAACACTAGATCTTCCCATGTCTTGTGTCACCATTGTTGCACTAGCCACTCTTGTATAGGACACAAGCCAAGTTCTATGAAAGAAGTCATCATTCGCAACAATTTCCTCACTTTCCTCACATCTGGTAAAGCGGAATTAGCCACTGAAGACCAGAGTCCGAGCACTATACAAAGAAGGGGCATTAGCTCCCTCACTGAAGTCTGAAAATATCCATACTAGAAGGCTTGATGTCCTCTCTTTTGTCCTTCAAATTGGAGTAATTCAAACACTTACTTTTGGAATCTTGTTGTTCCATGAGATTAAAATGTGTTAATAACTTGTATATTTTGCTCCGAGTCATCTTTTTACATTGAAGGCCTTTCAAGCTGAGCAACTATTCTCTTTCTGATCCCTTGGCAACAGAAGTTTTATTAACTTTCAGTGCTCTAGTAGGCCCAGAACACCTACTATTCAACGTTGCACATTTGCATATTTCACCAAAGCATAACCTCACTTTCAGTCCTGGCAACTAGAAGCAGGGTTTTGTGAGAATAGGCTCCGTATTCTAATCATGAATGATTTTTTCTCAAGGACATCTTGCAATTCCTTTGGGAGAGGATCCCATCACCTGCTCATTAGATACGTTTTTGCTGCAAGCAACACGATTCTGGCACAATAATAGCATTCATTGACTTGTATTGAGAGAAAACCTATATACACTGTCCTAAGATTTATGTATTTTAGCATTACGCTGCGACTGACCCTTTTCTAGAGAGAGCTCTGGTTATAGTTTAGATGGCAATTGTCTTTAATTATTTTATTGTGCTGATTGCTATGTTGTGTTAAACACAAGTTTGACTTTGGGCTTATACATGTGTTGTGTTTTATTTTTAACATGGGTTTCACGGTTGTGATTATGAGTTTATATTCAAATACTTGAAACCGATAACTTTACTTGGAAAGAAAAAATCTTGTCATATTCCAAACCCAACAATAGACACCATGAAAGTGAACAGCATCTGATGAACCACTGCACATGCTGCAAACTAAGAAACTGTTATACAATTAGAGATCTTATCTTGAAAATTAAAGGGGAGGTCAAGTTATAAATTATTTGGCAATTTGGAATCTTTTATAATTCTTAGCATCACAATGTACTTTTACATTCAGAGACACTACTAATAAAGAAGGAAGCATAACAGACTTCAACCTAGGCTGTTCTGTGCTGGTGGCATTTATTTTTCAGGTTTAATGTGCAAATATTCACTCCTGATTGATATAGTGATCTGGCGTTAAAGCCTTGAAGCAACTTTCTGGTAAAGAAGCACATTCGGGCTCTCTTGACTTCCGTTAATGTATTGAAAATAAGCATGCACTAAGCATACATAAGTCCTGTCAATTCCCTTGGAGGGCAACCCATTTTTATTTCTCATAATAATGCATTACAGTGAGAGAATAATATCCAGAGATAATTTTTATCTTGTTTATAAACTTCTCCAATCAACGTACCGCTTGAATGGGGGTTAAAAATGAATTTCAATAAAAGCTATGTTGGATTACTTATTTGGGCGTTTTCCTAGTTAGGGTATATAATATTTTGTGAAGCCAGAATGTTTATAACACATTTCACATGAGGTAATCATTCCACAAAAAACAGTAATAGTCAAGGCTTTAAGTGGTGAGACAGTGCTTAATATTAAACAGTTAACCATTACCTGTATTACCTGCGGTGGTCTGATTTGTGTCTCTTCTCGGTAGTGAAATCATAGACTTTGCTATGTACTTGTCTGTGTAGATAGCTCGAAATGTCTTGTCAAAATGTTTACCAAAGATTTGTTTACCGAAAGGCATGCCTATGATCTTTGTTTGGACTTCTAAAGGAGGGGCTACAGAGTGAGCCATGTACAGACCACACACCAGAAGCCTCGGGGCAGGGTTGTGGGGCCGCAATAGACCAGGCTTCTCCAACGAGTAGCTTGTGAGTTCCTGGTAGCTCTCCAGCTACCTGTAAGTAGTTCTCCTGTGTGCAGCCCAGAGAAATAAATTAGAACTTTTGCTTGGTTGAATTAATATATGTTTACCAAGTATATGTAACAAAAAGGTGTGTAATTTCTGAATTTATTAGCTGATGCTTGGACAAATGCGGTCGAATTTCCAAAATATATTTAAAGTTGATATTTGAGCGATAAAAATCAAATGGTGTTGGGGAGACTATTACTATTATTATGACCTTGATAATAGGGACACTGCAGCTATGGTTGTTATGTATCACCACTGTAGAGGCATTCCACATTGACAAAGCATTTTCTAAAATTACTGCTGGCAACACTGCCTAAAGCACGGAAATGATCACTGCTAGTAATCTTGTATATGGTGGCCACTAATGTTATCTTGTCTGATGTGATTTCTACTACCTCTCTAATAATTTAAGTAGCTCGGGAGGATTTTCATTCAACGTAAGTATCTCATATTACAAAAAAAAATTGACGACCCCTGCAATAGACATAAGAGTTTGGGAGTCCATGACCTAGGGAGCAGTGGCAGCGCGCAGAGGGAGTGTTGCGGGGCGGTGGGGTGGGAGAGGGGCTGGGTGGGGGGGTAGTGGAGTCAGACATACGAGGGGCAGGAGTAAGGTAAGTAAATAAATAAATAAAACTATTTACCTTGCGCTCGCTGCATCGCCAACTCGGCGATGCAGCGAGCGCAAGGCAAATAGTTTTATATATTTATTTACTTACCTTACTCCTGCCCGTCGTATGTCCAACTCCACTACCCCCCCTCCCTGCCTCACCGCACTCCCTCTGCGAGCCGCCACTGCAAGGGAGACAGTGCTATGAGCAGCTAATAAGAAGAAAGAGTCGACATGGGAGAACAGCAAAATTAATATTTCGACAGATCTACAGAGCAACACAAAAATGCCAGCAGCTGCAGGAGATAACAGAAGTGAAGCTGATCATAGAAAACATACAGTTTTATTCAACCCGAAGCAGTACATAATGTTTGAACCATCAAGAAGAAAGCCAGTCTAGAGTGGGATGACTACCACAGTAGTGCTTTGGACCAGAACTAAACATAGAGAGAGATTAGCATTAATGCAATTTGTTAAAAGGAACTGCAACTGACACCGTTTAAACAATGGACAAGAAGGACGGGAGAAATAAAGTCACACCTTACTGATTATTCTAATCCTATGGTTAATCTGTCCAGAAAAGTGCTTCCATTCGCCTTTCATTCCTTCACTGAGCCCTGGATATCTGACTGCTAGAGGAAATCAGTGGTAATAGAATATGATTTGGTAAGCCAATATCATAACTCAACACACCCAAATCTGCATTTAACTATTCAACATAAGGGTATAGCACACAGCAGGTGCTTACTTTTCATGTCATCGTTCTCATGGAAATGAGGACTAACTTCTCTTTGGACAGGGCCCAGCCCAAAATGAGAGGAGGGACGTGAAAGACAGGCAAGGAGGTGCGTCATTGTTGGTAATCCTTAGAGCCGTCTCCTCATGTTAGCAGGGTTGGAGGTCGTTGCCCACCTCTGGTGTGAGAGGCGGTGTATAAGTAAGACCTGGTATGCACTGAGAATTGTCTGGCTAATGATGTGCCCAGAGGACATAGTTTTTCCATTCTGGTATGTGCATAGCACCAAAACTGTGAGCAGGTGCGGACACAAAGCCTGGGTGCAGGAGAAAGGGGGAGGGAGCATGGTTCAACCATGCAGGCCATGTTGTTGGGGGTGGGAGGGGATGATTGGGGCTGCAGGAACCAGGGAGTATGTCGGCTGGGCAGGCATGTGCCTCAAGAGTTGTACACATGCCAACAGTACTGAAAGTTGGGGAAAGGGTAAATGGATTACAAGTCCAGCTCTTATTTCCAGTGATATGCAGGTGTCAATAGAGAGGTCAGCCCCACTCACATGCAAGGTTTAATTAAGCATCACAATCTGGCGTTAACAGAGGGGGAGAGATCACCCATGGGTGGTGGATAAGACATCAGTTGTGTGGGGGTGGCACTTCCCCAGTAAACTAGCTTATTAGGTACCAGACTGCACGTATATACACTCCTCATTCTTCACACTAAATATAATGCAAAAGTACAAAAGCCAGACATTCAAACAAGTTTTCTTGATTATTTTTGAATATCTGGTACATTTGTGTGTATGTACATATAGACAAAACAGTGTCTAGGACAAGCGCACAACATCCGGTGTGCAAGGCCAGGTGGCAGGTTGGGTACAGGGCCTGACAAAGGTCGTGCACGGGCGGGTTCAGTCACCCATGGTGGGTTGTGCATAGGGCTTGGACAAAGGCAAGGCCCTATGGTCATCCGCCAGCCCATGTGTAGCGAGGGTTGGATGATGCAGCGAGTTGGACGAAGGGCTTTGCCATGTGTTGCAAGAAAGGGAGGGGGGGCTAATCGTCTGAAGTGGTTTGGAGGTAGGTAGGGCCTAGCAGCATGCACAGGCCCTGCAGGCAACCACTGCTGTGCACAGCTGTCAGATTTTATGAGTTTACAATGAGATGCCATGGTAGAAGAGTGTTAAGCTTAAAAAAAGGAGACTCAAGCTTAAAAACTTTTGACTCTGAATGTGCCTCTTAAAATTCAGCATGCCTTACAATATTAGCTTGTTAGGGATGCCTACCGTCAAAGTGTTGCGTACAGTGTTCTTTGATTGAAAAGGCACATTTTATTTTAGGTGTATGTATGTGAACCACAAACTCCGAGCCCACACGCATGATACCGAAAGTCCGGAAATAAACTGCCACACATAGGTGGGGTGACTGTTTCACACACATTATTTATATAAAAAATGTTGGGGATGGAGAGCTTAGCCAAGATGGCGATGGATGCGTAGTCCTGCTGCTCTGGTCACAGGCACAGCAGTACCTCCCGCTTTTCTGGTGCTGGTAGCAGGTCAAATGAGGATGAATGCCACCAGGAGAAGTAGGCATGCCTGAGGTGAGGGCCATCCTGCAAGATAGTGCGGTGGCCTGGGGTCACACAGAAGCCATGTAGAGCTACACCTCTTGCCAGGACTACAAGAGGACTTGGGTGAAGGAGCCCGGGAGCTTGCAGCCCAGGAGAAGGAATGAACACAAAGTCCCCTGTGGAAGAGATCTGGCAGAGAACGCTGTACAGGGCTGAGGACCTCCTCCCCTCGAAAGCACCATGGAGACATTAGGAGGTGGAGGAGCAGGACCGGGTCGAGCCCAAACTATTGTTCCTGGAGGACACAAGTGCACTGGAGACTGAGACCCCCCCAAGGGAGACCACAGCGCAGCAGGTAGAGCAGTCATGGGATGGACTCATGGACCCCAGCCTCATGCCTAAGCAGACCTGGACCAAACAACCCCTGACAAAAAAACAGCCCAGAACGTTACAAGCTACGGGCTTAGAGACAGCCCTAACGAACATTACTGTCAAATGGGGAGGCCCCAAATTCAACTGCGGTTCAGAAATAGCAACACTAGCCCAACCACTCACAACTGCCAGAAGCGAAAGGCTAGTCACAACACTGGAGAGATGCAGTCATCAGCTCTTTATTGGTAAGAAGCACCATCCCTCCCCCCATACCGCTGGAGAAATAAATAGCGATGAAAAGAGCGCAAGCGTTGGGTCGCGATGCTACACACAGAAATATGCAACTGAGTGAAGGGCCCGCGTCTTTGATGGAGATGGAGGATCCTGTGGTCAGCTGCCATATTTTAGTAAATCAGGGCCCACAGCAAAGCTGATAATCCACCTAAATGCCAACATATTAAATAGAGAAAAGTGATAAATGGCTAGAAAATATAAACAAATGGGGTATCAACTGTGGATAACAGAGACCGCAGCGCACAAACACCAGCCCTATCAATACACTGGGGATCCCCTAGAGAAGCACTAATCTAGTGGAAGGTATTCCACTGAAAAAGAAGATGCCCTCACTAGCAACAAAACACATAAGATAGATAATCACTAGGGATTGTGGGCTCGACAAAACGGGCCCATATAGAGACAGGAACTGAGATCCACTCAGCTGAGCTGACAGAAGCAAAAGAGACAGCAGCATCAGAGATTTATTACTGCAGGGCCTCTGTAAGAGGCCCTCGTCCTAGACCACCTAAGCGGCAGAAGGAGAAAAAGCCGACACAGAGGACACCAGACACGAAGACAATCGGAAAATCACAAAAACCTTCATGAAACTGCTTTTTGCAGAGACAGGAGTCATGTAGATGGACTTGAAACGAAGCTTAGTGATAAAGACGTAGCAGAACTAGGCGATAGGGTGAACTATCTGGTAACCGCACAGGACAAAGGAACCCTTGGACCTAGAAGATAACGCTAGATGATCAAGTAATCATCCTCCAAGAAAAACAGAAAGACCTGGAGAACCGCTACCAGAGACTTAACCTACAGATAAGGGTATTCCCAAAGGACAGGAGGTAAAAGATAATAAATAATATACAATACCTCCTAAATGCCATCCTGAAACAGAGTGGAGGAAAACCCATACAGATAGAGCACACAGTACAACAGTGAGAGACCAAAGAACTAAAAGATATCCAGATATAACAACATCACTTTGACGACAAAGAGACAGCGATGCAGGTGGTACTAAAAGAAAACCTGCAATGGGGTGGACATTCAAATTTATCAAGGTCTATCTCCTATTACATCCTGCTAAAAAGACAAACATTCAAACCTGTATCCTCCCTTTTAAGAAACAAAAACATCAAAAACAAATGGGGCAATCAATTTCAATCAGTTTCCAATGACAGGGAAACAGTAGTCAACAATCTCTGGCTGAAACCTGCAAAACTGTTAGTTTAAGCTCTTCAAGAAACAGGATGGGAGATCACCAGCAACTGCAGCTACCCTGCCCGAAGAGACCAGAATGGCACAATGTTCAGTGGTAATATAACAGACAAATCAATAAGAGAGAAGAGATAATGGCGGGCTATAAGGTAGCACTAGAACACCTCCAATAAGTTAGCAAAAACTCAACGCAAAACAATACTGAACCTGGAAGTTACAGAGAATGTGAGAGCAGACCTATAGTTAAAATAAAAGCGCAGCAAACGTTGAAAGAAATCAAGGAGCCAAGCTGTATCCCTAATCATAGTAAAGACATCCACTAGCGAACAAATGGCAGAGGTGGACTCACCCAACATCATTTTTCTGATTTTCCCAACAGTCAGTTTGAACTCCCAAATTCTTGAAACAATTTGTTACGATATTTGCTATCTGTTGCAACAAGCTGCTTCAGGTCATATGTGTTTACTGGTTGGGTGAAATGGTTAGGAAGAAGGAACTGCTTACAAGGATTTGGAGATGAGAGGAAGGTTGAGCCTGCCGATTGGCAAGTAGATTAAAGTACATAGCTGAGTGGTAAAACCTTGTGTCGTGGCAATGCTCGGCAAATCAGACAAAGAAATTACAAATTTGTCCACCACAACATACAATGTTAGGCATATTGCATGAGCAGACACGGACATATATGATATAGGGCTTATTCGGCAAACTTATCAATTGCAAAAAGACCAGAAATGCCTCAAGAACAAAGAATTCCTCACACATTACGTTTCATCGGGGGAGAAGGGGAGGGCGACCAGAGTGAGAACCTTGATAAATCGTATATGCCCGATCAAGCTAGAGGGACACCTAAAAGATAAGAATGGCAAATGGGTGGCAGTAAAATACATTCACCACGAAGAGCCTCTAACAATGTCCTCAATATATAGCCCTAATCAAGACCAGAAAATTCCTGAACCAAACAATACAAACAATTACGCCATCGGCGACAAGGCCAATAGTGATGGGTGGAGATCTTAACATGGAGAAACGGAGAAACTGTGTATCACTTCCTCCTTCTTGGAATATAGAGAAAAAGACGGGACTCAGACTAAATCGGGAGGAGCAATAATAATTTCAGCAGCAAGCAAAACCCAATGAGAAGATCTGTCTGGTGGATGGAAAGAGAACAACGCCTACAGGGAGACACCCCGCTAGGCGTTGAATACACCCACTACTCAGCCACACAAAAGAGCCATGCTCACATTAATTATATTTTATAATATAATTGATTCCTCAGGAACCCATAACACTATAGACCATGGGCGATGACTTGAGTGTGGATCACCCTAGACCAAGCCAAAAGAGGACTCTGACTTCTCTATGATGCCTTATTACAAGACCCGGTTGTCATAAAAAGACTACCTCATACACAAGTTAGGGCCTCAACACCATTGGAGGCACTAAAAGTGGTTAAGTCCGCTGGGGTGGCATTGCCCTTACCCCAGTGTGAGAGGTCGTCAAATGATGACGCATGCCTTGATACGTTAAGGTTGAGACGACCTCTCAAAAAACATTTGATGACCTTCTCCTCTAACAAGTGCAAACTGAAATAGAAAAGTTGTGACTTCATTATCTTCAAGTAGTTGTTTGTGTTTATCATTAGAAATGAGATCCCATCTTTAGGGCTCACAACTATTATCGTGGCATAAGTCCTCATCCATGTCCTCTGCCCAGGGTAGGTTAATACCACCTTTATGCATTCAACCAGTGGAGGGAGTTCTTGATAAAACTGCTCTGGATAGGAGTCAGGATCCAGAAATTTAAGAATACCTTAGACTATACCGAGAACATTTCCTCCTTTATTCATTGGGTACCATGGTAGGATTCAAAATTAATATTAAGGGGATGTTCAATAGAGTCAGTGGTTCATTCATCCTCACTTGGGCAGACACATCTGTTAGATACCTAGAGACAGGCCTGGCATGTTCTCCTAAGAAAACCAGGGAAATTGATCTTGAAAATCTTAAAAGGACAGTGAAAGTGGAATTGAGGAGCTGGAGGAGACACAAGTCACTTCTAGGGCGCTCTGTGGCTATTGAAATGACAATTTTACTCAGAGTGCTCTATGTTTTCCAAACAATGACACTGCACGTGCACACAGACTACATAGTAGAGCTACAGGGCTATTGTGCCTACTTTATATTTCAAGAGAAGGAGGAGAGGATTAGTAGACAGTAAAACATGTTAGGGACAAAACAAGAAGGGATAGGCATTCCCAGCTTTCTTAATTATTTCTATGCAGCTCACCTTCACTTTCTTATTAACTGGACTAGAAGAGAAACCAACAAAAGTGTTGAAACTGGCAAAGGATGGTGGGAAGCGGATTAGAATTAAAATCCCAAAGAGATCCGAAGCATTACATATCCTTAATCACAACAGTCACGCTAGAAATATGGGACCACATGGCCATGAGGAGGGTCTGACCTTGTTCCCCTCCTCATTCTTGCATCTTTGGGTAAAGACAGAGTTAACACCCACCTAGAAAGGCAAAACTTTCAGCAATGGCGAGGGGGGAGGCATAAGACTTTGCAGGCCATGGTGTGGATGGAAGAAGTGAAGTTTTTTGCACAGCTAAAACAAGCATTGGCATAGCCAATAGGTCTCGCTTTTGGGACCTTATAAGTATTTAGTTATGCAGCACAATATCCTTGGTGCAACAACATTAACTGTTGCATGGTTAAACACTTATAAGGCCCCAAAGGCGAGACCTATTGGCTATGCCAATGCTTGTTACTCTGGTACATGGTCAACAGCCACCTAACTTCTACCCAATCAAGCAAGACTGCCACTTACCCACACTGCTAACAACCCATCAACCAGGACATCGGCTCACTCTCCAGCGATGCTGGGACACACACTTGTTTTATGGACATTTCCGCCCACGTAAAATAATTCCTCACAGAATTTGTGTCCACCAAAACTACGCACTTCGATGTTGCCACAATGTGACAATTTTGCTGCTATACACCTCATATACACATCTTTTTTCCTTTCCCACAGTCTGGCAAAACCCTACTCTTTCCATCCCACGCATTCCCAGGCAGCCAAACCACGTCCCTAAATAGTTTGTCCCTAAATCTTTACACAACTACCAAAACCTTGAACGGTAAGAAGGAACATACTAAAATATATATGCATACTGCCATAATCGCTGCTAATACGTGTTCGTGACTGAATGACAAAGAATTTAGTAGTCCAAAACAGCATGTTCTATATTCAGCCATAGCTAAATTCGTTCTCCAATCGCACTGATTTCCCTGGTGTGTTTTGTTTCCTATGGCGGGCTGCACCCTTCAAGACCAGAGTATTCAAACCTGTGCCACACAGTGCACGTCTTAGGTCCATTTTACAGGAAGACTACCGTGGGGCAAAAATATATTTTTTCTTTTGTTACAAAGGATGGAGGAAACAACTTTGCTCCAATACATCTTAAAGAAAGAAAATTGAGGAAATGAATTGTGGAAGCTTTACTAAACATTAATAATACGGTTATTGTTTACAAATGGTTTTACGTGTGTTGCTCACATTTTTAGATGCAAATTCTAAAGCACGAATGATCTAAAAACACAGTGAACTGATTTTGCAGTGTTTGTGCAGCTTGTGTAATAACATTAAAAAGTTCTTGACTCAAATTCACTCTCAATTGTCATATTAGAAAGGTGGCAAACATTTACGTTCTCAATATCTTCTCTAACCACAGCAAAAATGCTGAGAATTCCGTTTTCTCCATGTCTTGGCCGCTTGTAAAAGTTTAATTTGGAGCAAAAACAATTTACTCCACTCCTTAATATAAAAATTCCCAAAAACTAGTGCAAATGGATTCTACCAGCTTTATTCAGTTACTTTTTGGACGAATGGGGGGGTGTATATTGACCCTGGTGAACCCCAAGTTATTAACCTACATAATTCTCCTGGTCTCATGGGCAGAATTGGCAACTGTCCTCAAAGCTTGTGCACCGAGACCTGTCCCCCAGGTCTCCCGTCCCCCCACGCAGAGAACAGTCAGTGAGTCCGATTACTTGCCTAGGGGTCGGATCCATCCGGGGTGCGCGGGGTCCCCTCCCGGTCCTCGGACAGCATCATTCGCCTCCCGGCCCGCGCGGACTGGAGAGCTCCGGCACGATCATATCTAATGCCCGAATCAGTCGGTCGAAAGCCTTTAGAACTGTGCTCGGACGGATGTTGTTAATCCGCCAGAGCGGAAATCAGCGGCGAGGCAGGAAATATATTAGCCAGCTCATGGGTGCACCGTGAGATGAAGCCAAGTGGAGGAGGAGGGATGACACAGGTTTCCCTTAAACAGGAGCCCAGATGACAACAGGCATCTGTTGCACAGAGCGATTCAAGAACACACTACAGCGGGGGCGCAGGAGCATCAAACGGGCTATTAACAAGCATTTGAAGGCACGAGCGGGGAGGGGGGGCGACGCGAGTGGTGCGCGCGCGCCACAGCGAGACATCTGGTTTTAATTATCGCGCCCGTGTCAGGGCACGATAATTGAAACCACATGGCGCCCGTGCGGGTAACCGCAGGGAAAAGGCCATGACGCACGAGCGTCTGGTCAGCTTTTTCAAACCCCCTACATAAAGTCTTCGCCAGAAGCAGCGCTTGCGCGCTACTCTATGCTCGACCTAAACAGAATTTGGCTTACTGGAAAAAGAATGCTTATGATATCTGCAAGTATGGCTCTGGATCTAGCAACCCAGAATCTATCAACACAACAACAGAGTCCTCAATTCCTACGTCAAATAACTCTCACATGTGACAGTGAGAAGCATGCAATCACACACATTTATAAAGTACTCAATAAGGCAACAACAGGGGAGTAACTCCCCTTTCAGAAAGCATGAGATAAAGAATTACACATAACACTGGGTGGAGATAATGGAATGACATCCTCATGCGAGGCAACAACTTTGCGGCTCACACAGGAGGGAGGAAAATGATGGTAAAAATATACCAGTGGCAACAAATCCCAACAAATTAGGAGACCATGGGATGCCCCAGGGAAACAAAATGTTGCAGGTGTTGTAGGTGAATGGGGGATCCCTGACACACATTACACTCCTGCTCACAGGTGAAATTGGTTTGGCAGGGAGTGTTACAAACCATTCAGGATATCACAGGGCCAGACAGGTGAAGAGTTCCTTAGCCATAATTCTTGGTATGCCGCCTGAAAAACCAATTTTTTGCAGAGGGGGAAGAGAAAGCTTATTCCAAACATGCTATTTGAAGTGTAGAAAACTACCTCAGCCTGTCGATAGCTCAAATGGAAAATAGGTGGATAGATAAGATATAGAGGCTGCTGAGAATGAAAAAATTGGCTGCCATGGTTAAAGATAAAGATTTTAAGAAACAATGAGGAACACTGTTAGTATATACAGAGAGAGAATACAAGGAGCTGTGATTCCCTAAGAGACTGAGATCATTATACATTTCAGACAAATCTAAGCTTGACACGTACTACTCAATAATAAAGTAGATGGATCATCAAAGAGTGATACAAGACTATTTTAAATCCCAAAGCTTATAGAGACATCAAGTAAAGGGAACATCGGATGAACATTGACCTCAGGAGGTGAGTTGTGGAATAGTGGGTGGGAAGGGTTGATGGAAATAGTCATTAATTGTTGTAATTTTACATTTGAATTTTTCTTTAAAAACGTGTCCAGACCTAAAATTATTACATTATCAGAAAATACATACATCACTAATTACACTTAAAAGTATAGGTGATGCCAACTGAGCAACTGTTGATGAGTGTGCATATATGGTAAACTCGGGCTTATTCTGGGTTCAAGTGCCAAGAAGCCTGTGAGCCTACAACAGAAGTTTTGCTTCAAAACTAGGGGTGGGCGGTAAATTCCGTTCCGCTCGTGCAATTTGCGGAATTTTGGTAATTCCGCGGAGAACGCGGAATTACCGGAAATTCCACGATCCGCGGCGTAGCAGAATTTTTTCCTTGTTCGCGATTTAAAAATGTGTGTTTGCGCGCGCGGTAGCGACTTACCGGGATCCCTGCGTTTGCCGATAAGTTTTCCTATCCGTTCGCGTGCGCCGCGAGAGTGTGCGATCGCGAACACGTCATTCGGACACGCCACCGGACATCCGCGTTCGCGAACAGGAAACACGCATCGCGAGCGGGCGGGACAAGTGAAACAAGATGGCCGCGCCATTTGGCGACCGGATGGGTAAGTTCGCGAGATATTTCCCCCCGAGCACGCAAACAGCGTCCCCGAACACGAAAAACCCATCGCGAATGGGCGGACCAAGCAATTCCGCATGCTCGCGGAACTTTGCGAAGCTCGCAGAGATTTTTCACCGTTTCGTGGAACTTTGTGGAACGCGACTCCGCAAATTCCGCCCACCCCTATTCAAAACGTCATTGGAGTACGCGGTTGTCCTTTCTGAAGCTCATGGGCTTCCAGGCCCACATGCTTTATACCGTGGGAAAACAAAATGTTACACAGATATTTGCATGAATAATTAATCCGTGCTTTATCCGTGCCTGGGGTCAAAATGTAAATTGTTGTGTGCATTTATGGTGAATTCAGACGGTGCTTGGAGGTCAAATTGGGGGCAAATTGTAGAATATGGTGTGCGTGTATGGTAGTGTTAGCAAAGTTATGAGTTTACAGCCCTGGGGCTCGACACCGAAAGTCCCGCCTCAAAATGTTATCAGGTATGTTTGCAAACTTTGTTTTTCGGGTGAGTGAGTTCAGTGAACTGAAGAGAACAAAAGATCTCACTGGACAATACATTAATATTTGTCCACTATAAGAAACAGGTGCTGCTAGCGAAAGAAACAGGCCCTGCCTTTGTCCACTGATATTCTGCGATACAAAGGATAACTCGCCAGCCAAATGCACTGCTTATGATCTATTAATAATTATACTATTAGAAACAGAAATTAAGAACCAACCACCACTTAATAAAAACAAATGACCAAAAAAGAGAAAGCACACTGCATCCATGGCGATGTCATCCATAAAGTCAATAGTAAGGAGATATGCACTTTCACCAGTGACGTCAGCAGTGTAATTTATAACGTCATCCGTCACATCATGTGTGAGCTTGTTTGGTGGGTTATGGTTTTCATTTCTGGGTTGATGGGCATTTTTTGCTGTAGTCCTTTGTGGTAAAACAGGAGGGAAACTCTGAAAGTGCGCCTTTTAAAAAATATTTAGCATGTATGTTTCGATGTGTTTGTGAACACATTGAAATATCTTGCACAACAACGATGCTATCAGTGCTGTCTTTTGTGATCTCGTCAGTGATAGCCCTAATTTTGCTATGTTAGATGTTATCAATTATGCCATTAGAGATGTCGTCAATTATGGTATATGAGATGTCATCACCGATGCCACGGATGATGTAATTTCAGATGGTTCCAGTGATGTCATGTGTGAGGGTTATGAGCAGTGCATGGCAGGAGCCTGAGTTATGGATTGCAAAGCATATCATAACTGGCGAATTTCACAGGTTTTTAAGTTATGCACTGGAACCATAATTTCACTTTTCAAATACATGAGTTAAGACTGCATATATGCTAACAAAAATAAATGGAAAGAAAACCTGAAAGGAAATCATTCGGCAATGCGGCATATACGGCTAGAGATCAGGCGAGCTAAAATGGTTTCTCTAGGGCAGAAGCAACAGGGGTGGACAGTCCTCATCCCCACAGTGGACAGTCAGAAAGATCGAGTTATATAGAAACTAAAATTTGCACTTGAAATTCAAAAACAAAAAATCCATCAGGAACAAATATGCAAAACCTGTGAGACAATAACAGATTTAAGATCAATATTTGCAGTCAATTCTTTGCTTCCGACTTAACAATATTTTAAATAAGTGCGTACACTCCAAATCCTGACATCACCACGTTACTAACAACAACCCTCTTGCAACTTTGAGTCATGTCTCCACGATCCCTATGTAAGAAAGCTATGATGGGTTCATGACCTTTGAGGGAACCCTGGACTGGGATACCTGCAAAGGAGCTGGATAATATTATGCCTCTAGGTACGTTTTGCCCAAGACACATTTTGCATGGATGAGCAATGTGGTGAGCAAAGCTAAATACGTTTAAAACAGCCCCCAGCAGCTCAACCAACAAAGGTCAAGCAGTGGCATTAGAGTGCATATCAGGGGCTTACAGAGTTAAGATGGGTGTCCACGTGTGGGCCCTCAGTGCAGTGCCTGGAAGGTGACTTGACCCTCATAAGTAGAGATACTCCACAGGTAAATTAATAGGGAGTTGAAAATATTTTGATAGTCCATTCCACATACTTTCCCACTAAGCTAACTCTCACTGCCTGTGGTCCTGCATCGAGTAACTCCACAGCAGTCTATGCCTCCCATCCACCTTCCTTACTCCCCTATTGCACAACACCCTTTTTTGAGGGATACCTCTTGGGGGACTGGAGCCTAAGTTTCAGCCATGCCACAAACTAAATGACAAAAACTGGTTGGTGGCAGGGGTAATATGGGATCTTTTTTCTTTCATAATTGTAGTAAGCAATGACAAGCCTGTCTGAAAATCCTCCTGTAATAGAACTCGGACAGAGAAGGATTCATCTGAGTGATAAGTAATCTGCGAATTACTAATGTTTGATATACAGTTCTCAATGTTGAATCAGGTAAGACAAGTGTGAGATCCACAATAAAACAGCTGCTGATGCAGGCATTCTGTATCCAACGAGTTATAAACCAAGGTCACCTAATAAGTAGTAGGGGTATTATCTAGCGATGGACCTTTAAAGCAGCTTTGTAACTGCTCAACCAATGTAATGCTTTATTAGGTCTCGCCTGAGCCAGCGCAAGCGCTGCTCTGGCGAGACATTTAGTGAGTGGGCTTTAAAAAGCCGACCACAGCTTTTTGTGTGGCATAGAGCGTGCGGTTACGCGCACAGTTACGAGCAGAGGCGCCATCTGGCTTTTCTCTCGCTCTCCCAAGCGCGCGCCTCGCTCCGCCTCTCTGTCTTGCTCGTGCTTCAACGCCCCTTCCCCTCCCCACCACAGAGCGCGTCTCGCGGCTGCGGGTCTTGTTTCATTTGCCTCAGGCTCGTATTTTAAACTGGCGTTTACTGCCTTTGCGACTGCTCTAAGCCGACAGCTGGTTCTTCTCCCGTCACCCAATCACCCTTCTCCCGCTGTTCACTGTTTCTCCTCAACTCTCTCCTGTCCCAGCCTGTCATCTCCTCAGCCCTCCGCCATTTTCACCCACTTCCCTTGCCGCTCTCTCCTTGGCGCTGCTCGCTTGTGGCAGCAGCTGTTCCAATTAAGTTTATATCTGCTGTTTCAAAATCTCACACACTGGTTTTATTGTTTATTTGAAAAACAGGATTATAATTAACCAGCATTGCCTCTTTAACGGGTCCCCAGAAACCACCTAGAGCGGTGGACCCGGAACGCTCATGTTCCCATTTTAATGACGTGTTAGCAATTCAGGGCTCTGCCACCTGTTGCGGCTTGCAGTTCACCTTCCCAGCATGTTTGTCATATAAATACAAACAACACAAGGCAACTGAATGGTTTCACTTCGGTGCACGCCGTCTGGCTACAGTGCACCCTAAAAGCTCAAAAGGCTTTTTCACTCACAACTTAAAAGTGGATAAAACCGGCTTCATGTTTTCCAATCGCCTCTGAGAAGGGGGGGTAGCATCACCTCTTCTTCTTTTGTTGCTTTGCTGTGACAGCCACCGCACTCACCCAGACAAATGGCGTTTTATTTTACCAAACAGTTTTACTGACTTGGGTGTTGTTACCAGTGAACAATCGGGACGTCATTCACATGAAATGTGCATTTAATATGTAGGGTGCTAAATTATTAAGGGGACTCCTCGTTGTCCTGGGAGATTGCTGCCATGGCCACGCTGCCCGGTTTCTTAACCACAGACTTTGGTTCTGGCATGTGCCTTTGGCCCGCCGAGACACCTTACAACTTTGGCTCATGTTAACCATCTTGCCACCCCTTCAATGGCAGGTGCTCTTAAACAGACCCAGCACCCTCCCCCCATTTTTGCGATTTAGCGATTCTCCTGCAAAATTCACACTGATGCACTGTTAAGGAGCAGCTAAAAAACTGGAAATTTCTTAGTTTATTTCTTCAATGATGCATGGCTACTGGCTCTTGGCACAAAGCACTTCAGAACGTGTCTGTGAGTGCCTCCGACGCATTGCATCCGTCTTTGATCATATATTCCCTGCCCGAATTGTTTATGAGGTATCTGCAAATCATGAGATTGCCCTGATGCACGTGTGATCTACGGCAGTCTGGAACCATTTGATTTGGCAACCATGTTTTCAAAACTTCCCACCCTCACATCATTGTTTTTTAATCCCCAACACCCTCCTATCACTGCATTCAATTTCCTTCATCCTCCCAACGTTGCTTTCAGTTCTATTCCACGCTCCCGTAGTTGCTTCCCATTCACCCCCACCCTCCCATGGCTGCTTTTAATTCTCAAATGATGTCCAGGAAAAAAAAGCGCGCAGCAGAGGCAAGCATGTATTCTTCAATCACAATGCATGGCCCATTGTATAGTAATTGTATAGTTTTTCAATCCCTAGCACCACATGATCCAGGATAATATTCTGCATAGCTAAACACTTATAAGGTCCCAAAGGCAAGAACTAATGGCTATGCCAACCCATTTTTCTGGCCATAGCTCCCACACACTACTGCTGCTGCTGTAGTAGCTCACTGTACATCCACCCAGCAGCATGACCTTAGCTGAAAAGTGCCATCCTGCTCTTCTACCAGTGTTGGGGGAGGGACATCTCTGCTCACAAGCAGCACGGAGATGCCCCACCAAATGGACAATAGATAATTTCAGATTCGGGCAGAGGTGTGGCCTAAAGTGGCTAGAGAGGTCGTCTTTGAAGTGGCAAACCAGGTACGAGTCCCTGAAGTGAACTTAACATGATTCTGGGAAAATCACTTAATCTCATTCTCACTGTGGGGAAAATAAAAAAATGATCTCACCTAGTGTAGTCATGTAAAGCACTCCCGCCATCACATACCATCAGGAAGACACCACTGCGATCGGACAATATTGCCACAAATCCTAATTATAAAAGGGCACGTGGAAGCCAGAGGAAAATATGAAAATAAGTACCAAGGACATAAAATTAAAATCCTTGAATCCCGTCATTCTCCGATCAGTGACTAAGGAATTGATGAGAGATATAGTGTATCCTCGAACTATTACTTCCTGGTGGTATGAAAAACGAGGCGGCCAGTCAATACTAATAATCCAGATATATATATATTTCTTCATTTGGACGACGGAAGGATTTATTTTATCCTCCCATGACCATAACAGTTTCTGGAAGTCGAAATGGCCTACCCCATTGAATATAGGTGTTTTTTGACTGCAGCATTGTTGCTTTTTAATTTTCTGAGAGTCGGAATCTGTTTGTCTTGACAAAGATGGTATCATCCACTAGCCATCGAAACGCGTCGACGCCCCTTTGAATACAACCTAATCTGTGTCACGGTCTGGGCCTTTGAGTATTCAACGAAGTGAGACATACCGGGCTCCAGCCCTAGAATTTGTGTAATCACGGATGGTTGATTTTCAATGACATATTATTTTTGTCTATTTTCATGTACTCTCATATGTTTCTTTTAAATTGTTTTTTGATGCATATGTGTACGAATTACACTTAGGAGTTTTTTCAAGCTCATTTAGATATTTTGTGCATTGTAATCTTATGATTTATGTCGTTGTGGTTTTTTATGCTCTATGAGATTTTTTAATAAAAGATTTTGATATTTTTCTAAAATGTGGTATATTGTTTAGATTGTCTTTCAGATGTATGAGCAGTCTTCCCAAAGGTATACTTGGAGTGATAGCATTTGAGAGTGTGTTGCATGACATTGTTAGGGTCAAAACTCCCAGTTCCATTGTTACCAGTAATTTAGTCCAAAGGATTCTCCTTCCTATACTATTGTCATGTAAAGCACTACAATACCATTAGGCCGAGTTTGTCCTTATAAAACTAGAAAAAAATAGAATAATAACAAGCATTGGCATAGCCAATAGGTCTCGCCTTTGTGACCTTATAAGTGTTTAGCCATGCAACGGTTGATCTTGTTTCACCAAGGACATTGTGCTGCATAACTAAATACTTGTAAGGTCCCAAAAGCGAGACCTATTGGCTATGCCAATGCTTGTGTATCGTACCCTTTTGTTTATGAACTACATTTTTCATTACTGTGTATAACTGTACTGTTCTAAATGTCACTTTAATACGCCTCACGGTGAAAAATCAAACACAGCTTACTTTTAAAGCTAAAAGAGATTAAGTTTGCCCTCTCAGAGATCAAGTGTTCTAGTGAGGGCCCAGCGCATCAGCAGCAAAGCTTAGCACATGCAACCCGCGGCCAAAATTAACCTTTTCCCCCACTTCTGCTCAATGACTATTCGATCCCTTTTGGAAAAGGCACAATGACAGGTCCCTCATAACATTATACAAGCCTCGCTTCATACTGCACATGCATTTATTATCACATGGGTGCCTTTACAATGTAACAACATGACAGGAAAAGAAGGATGTACTTAAAATTATGTTCTTTTCTTTTGACCAGTTTCACATTCTGTTTTCACCAAAAGAGGAAATGCACCATCTCCAAGCAAAATGTGTGTGTGTTTATATACATATGAAGAGTTGACAACCGTGACAGCAGTTTGACGAATCTGAATAAAATTTCATAGATTTTGAAAGAAAGTACAGCTTAGCTTTGCTATGTCAAGTTTTGTGCTCATTCCTCCGTGTAATGAATCAAAATTGAAAGGGGGGGACGGGAGGGCGGGTGGGGGATAGGGGGAGGGGATGAGTCAGAAAAGAAGCCGTTTACACCACAAAAGCCTAAATTAATATTTGCTTTTCAAAAAAAGAGCACAAAGTGAAAGGAATTTCACTAATCTTCGCACAAATACTTTTTTTTTTTTTTTACTGAAAATAGGCCCTTCTTTGGTTTGGTGTCAATTCATTTAGTAGGTTTTTTAGACAAGTGTGTAACAAAAAGGTGTTGGTTAGATTTCTCTAAGGACAAAGAACAGCGTTGGATTTATAAACTCTGAACAGATACTCTCAGGCTTAATGACGAAATACCTTGGTTAACCCTACCATAAGCCAAGGATCTTAGAGAAAATAAATACAAGCAATTTCTTTGTCAAGTATGAAAGTTCATGATATGATTACTCGGTTCTATGAGAAGATTAATATGCCTAGTCCATAGCACCTGTTAAAATTCTTTTAAAAGTTATTTCACATAATATATCAGTGACTGCTTTTACCTAATTGAGACCTCTGGTATTAAGCTTATCACACAGCTGACCTGACACACCATTGGATACAAACACAATAAATTTAACAACCTAAGCTACTACTATATAATACAAAGCTTTGATGTGGCAATTTTGATTTCCTTTTAGTAAGGAACACAGAATTTCTCAAGAATACATCCACTGATAGTGTAGAGGTACACCGTTTGTATTGCTCATAGGGTCAGTATATTTTGTCTTTTTGATATAATTTTTTTCTTTTTTGTGCAAAAAATTGCTTTCCTGAATTTTTCTTAAAAACGTTTTTCAGCATTTTTTTTTATTTTACAAACAGCCCTCTTTTTGGGTCACCAACTTAATTTTGAAACTAAAATTTGTTCAAACCCAGTTTTGGCATGCTCATTTTTTAAGCATTATTGAGGCTTTATTCAGGCCTGTTTTATACACACTTGAAGGTCCTTCCACCCACCAAACATGGTGGTTGCCTTTCTCCTTTATTGCTCTTTTCCAGTACAAAACACGCCGAACATATGAGGAGTCAGCTACACCGTAATGATGAATATTGACGTTCAGTTGACATGGCCCACATGCATGACTGCCAGCAGTTACACTAGATAACCGGCATTCGTGTAACTGCAATCATATTCAGAACGTCGGTGAACGGGTAGGTTCTCCACCAGGCTTTCTGAAAGAGCTAAGTGTTGGGACCGGACGCATTAAAGAGAAGACCAGAAACCTTACCCCGTGTCATCTTCCTTTCACTAAGTAAGTAGGATCTTATTGTTTGGCGCACCTAGTTGACGATCCTGAGACTATGTGCTTTGATTGACGATATCTGCCTTTCTCAGTTAAGAGCTCCAGGAGCTATTCACTGGCATTCTAGGGGGCCTTGTTCACCTGAGATAACGGGTAAGGTTAATATTAACACCATTAGGTGACTACTTTTCGTTTGCAGTGTGCTATGCTCACTTTCTCACACGAGTGGGGCAATATGGAGATTTCACAAATCTGCCTTACTACATGCATATGTCAGATATGTTTTCATGCGTTTGTCTATTGTTAATTTTTTCTTTATAGGTCATAGAGCGCACATCTCCAATACTATATAGAGCAAATCTCTAATGTGAGACTCTCTCATGGCTAACTGCCGATCAAGGCGGACGCGCCGTAGTAAAGCTGCCGGACCGAGCCATTAAATCCTGCAATTTCTGCTGCGAGGTGGGGACACCCATGGCTCTAAACCACCTCAAGATGCATGGGAAGAAAAACGAGTGCTGATATCACCAGCTAGCCTAGCCCCGAACCGGGGATCTGCGGGGGTGCGTGCCGGCTGTTCTGGCGCAAAGAATACAGCCGCAAGCATCGGCAGCGCTGCCCGTCCGACACCCTCCCCGTCTGCACGGAAGCTCCTGCGATCCACTCTCGACCTCAAACAACGATCAAAGGCGGCCGGCTGGCCTTGATTGCGAACTGGGGAGCCTGGAGGCAACAATGCAATCCAATGATAATAGAGTGCAGGCGCCATTATCTGCGCAAATTGAGGCGAGTCCCCGGCTGCGCCCGAGTCTAGGAGCAGCGGCTGGTGGGAGCCGCAGAGGGCAAGGGAAATCCCTACAGCATTGTAAAGGAACAACAAAGTCATAAAATAGTAAAATACTGCACTAGACAGGCTCGCCAGCCCTCATCGCACAGGGCAGGAAAGAGCCGGAATCGGGGCCTACCTCAGACCCACGGAACAACTGCGTGCAAGAACGGCGAGGAGAGGGCCCACGCAATGAGAAATCCTCCCAGCACCTGGCCCATACAAACCTCAGGAGGTGACAATAACCTTTCCCGGTCTCCCTTGGCCTCCCCAACGATATTCACCCGTTGGTTCCGCTGGAACTGTACCGTGGCCCGCAGGCCTAGCGAAAGTGCTGTGACTACCTATGCGGCGGGGGGCTGCAGTGACTGGTACTGAGAGCAATGACTGTAAAGAGCCGGTAAGCACAGGAAGAATCACTTCTATACTGCTAGGTGGCTACTGGAACACTTATAACCAAACGCTGCACCAAGTGGTTGCACCATCCCTCAAAGATCCGAGCAGAAAAGGGCCTACCTTAAACCCAAGGACTTGCAGTGCATGCAAATGTGGAGGGGGGTGCCTCACTGATGGAGGAGTCCTCTCCGCAACTGGCCCACATGTGTCTCCTGAGAGGCACCAATAATTTCCCCTCGCCGGTACCCCCCAACCTACCGGCTTTCACTGAATTCGGGCCTTGCACTACGAAACTTGTGAGTGCACCACATACTTCTGAAGCTCTGAGCGCACACCGGATCTGCAATGGTCCTGTAGACTGCGGCACAGCCCAATCCAAGATCCACATTGTAAGTGCAAATCCCCTACTCCCCCCCTCCAATCACAGACGAGAAGAACAACGGCAGAAACAGGGACTAGCCCTTGGTACATATCAGGCCACGCGGTACGAAGGGACGGAACACAACCAACAAACCCACGCAAAAGTAAGCGACAACACGCTATCATTACTGTAAAAAGAGCAGGCGCTAACACCGGAACCTGCGCGGAAAGAAGCACGCCGAAACCGGCTTCCTCCCCCTGCTGTTAATCACCCGGTTACCTGATGGGTGGGCAGCCACAATACTGTCCCCGCCTCCGGCGCCCTAGAAACAGCTCCGAACTTGAGAAGAGAGACCCAGAGCACTACAAATCAAGACATGGGCCGTACATGGGGGAGAGCAATGGAATCAACGGATATCGAAATCACGCAACAAGGCGAAACCGGAAGCTCTAATTCAACGCCTACAGTGGACTGCATATCACCTACAAATATGACCGCAACACCCAATAAGCTGGACCTCATACTGCAGGAAATACGAGATTCGAGAAGAGCAATTGAGCAACAACTAGGGGCGCTGACTACAAACTTTACACTACTAAAAGCTGACCATAATAAATTAGCAGATACTGTGAAAAATAACAAAATACTAATAACAGAAATTGCCCTTGCCACAAAGAACAAACAGACCAAATAGCACAACTACAGCGTCAAGTGTCCATACTGCAAGACAGAGTAGAAGACACAGACGGACGCTCAAGACGGAACAATGTCCGCATTGTAGGTCTGCCAGAACGCTGTGAGGGACTCAATGCAACACAATTCATGGAAAAATGGCTACAAGAAGTGGTGGCCCCAGAAGGATTGACGGACCTTTTCTGTGTGGAAAGGACGCACAGAGTGCCTACGAGAGAACCAGTTCCGGGTGCGCCGAAGAGACCAGTGGTAGCTCGGATACTTGACTACAAAGATTGAGATACACTGCTCCGTAATGCCAGAGAACAGTCCCCTCTCTTATACGAAAACATGCAAATTTCTCTTTACCCACACTTCACAATACTGGTTCAGTGCCAACGGGCTTCCTGCCAAGCCGTAAAATCAACGCTCAGAACCTTGAATCTCAAATATGTCCTACTATACCCAGCCCGCCTCAAAATCTTGCATGAGCCTAAATCATACTTTTTTGACGACCCTGACTCAGTACGCACATGGATAGAAGAGACATTCCTGTCCTGTAATCCCAAAAGATCAACACAGGGCACCTCCCAAAACTCACAAGCAACATCAACAGGGAAAACTCGCAGCAGCAAACCAGCCCGGAAACATTATTAGATCATAATCGCCTGGGACTCGTTTTATCCGGGTGGTGGATACCTACACCGTTTCCCTCTTGAAGGCTACGCCCTCAGATGCTGGAGGATGCAGTGTTCCGCAGCACTTTAACTGACACTATCAATAATTATTTTCCTGAAAATGCAGAAACCACCCCCTCAAGCCTAACAGAGTGGGAAGCATTCAATACAGTTATCCGAGGAACTGCTAATAGCACAACAGTAGGAGCCTGCCAAACTGTAAATAAGGACCTGAAAGAGGTAGAAGACAAGCTGGGAACACTAGAACAGGCAGTATAAATGACTCCAATAATGTAGCACAACTACAAGTAGCACGCATAACATATGCTGAATTGCTTGAACGCCTACGTACAATAGATTATCAATCCTACACACAGAAAATTCACGCAGAGGCTGATAAGTCTGGCACCCTCCAAGCACAAATAATACGTAACGCCCGAATCCAATCCCTATTCACGAAATCACTACGATAGATGGGGTGACAGTTACCTCACAGAATGAAATAAACTCTGCCTTTCGGGACTATTATAAGATACTATATGAGGCCCCCGCAGTAATAGGTGAGAAAGAATCAGAAGATTTCCTTAACCGTCTTAATTGTCCGCAATTATCCACGACGGATCAAAAAGAACTGGCAGGCCCAACCTCCAAAACTGAGATTAAAGAAGCCATCAGAGAACCCCCACGCAACAAAACCCCAGGGCTAGACGGCCTCCCAGCTGAATTTTACGATACCTTCTTGGCCCAATTAGTCCCCCAACTCGAATGCCGCTATCATGCTGCATTAGGAATGGGCGGCCTTCCCCCCACTATAATGCAGGCACTAGTAATCTCACTCCCAAAACCTGGCAGAGACCCTAAAGACATTTCAGGATACCATCCACTGTCACTTCTGAACACTGAATATAAAAAACTAAGCAAGATACTTGCTGGCCGACTGCTTCCCTTTTTACCGCAGCTAATACACACGGACCAATGTGGCTTTGTGCCAGGTAGGAGCACCTCTCTAAATATATGACGTCTCTACCATGTAATGGGCGCAACCCCTGTTGCGCTTAGAGGAGCTGGATGCATCTCCCTATACCAACGCCAGGCCTTTGATACTCTCAGCTGGAAATAAATGCCAGCTGTATTTGGCAAGTTCGGCATCCCCCTGAATACCTAAATTGGGTTAAATTATTATATACAATGCCAACCGCGAGGGCGCGCACAGGTACACATATATCACAGCCCTATCCAGTATGCAGAGGCACAAGGCAAGGCTGCCCATTATCTCCACTATTATTCGTACTGGCGTTAGAGCAACTGGCACTAAAACTCCGACAGGAGACAGCAGAAAAGGGCATCAGCATAGGTCCTACAGTGCACACATTGTCCCTATATGCAGACGACATAATCCTCTATATTAAAATCCTACACGAGGATCTGCACCCCATAGCTAATATTTTTGCGCACTTTGAACAAATTTCAGGGCTTGCCATAAACGAGAGTAAATCATACGCCTTCCTATTTAAAGATAACCTGCAGCTAACAGCAGTAACATTTGGGCCCCACAGCCTCCAGGTTGCATCTACCACCTTCAAATACATAGGCATCCAAATCTATAGGACACTACAGGATCTTTTGGAAGGTAATTCCAAAAAGCAGTATCTGCTCTCCGCGCCCAAGTAACTTTCTGGACCACCCTCCCCTTATCGGTAGCAGGACGTATAGCAATCTCCAAAATGGTCATGCTCCCACATATACTGTATTATTTTACTAACCTCCCAATAGTGATTCCAGCTTAGTTTCTTTTGGTCCTAAACACGCTTCTATCTGACCTAATATGGGGAACTGGTCGTAGAAGGGTAAGTCTCTCTAAGCTACAGTTGCAGACAGATAGGGGTGGCATGGGAGCTCCTGACTTCCGAGCATACTGATTTGCAAGCCAACTACAATGGCTCGCATATTGGCTAGCTGGACGCAATTTACACGAAATAGGATATACAACAAATACCTTATCCCAAGGAACACTACATACATTACTGCTGCCCGAGAGCAAAACCTCGCCAACAGCTCCACTGTTACTAAAAAATAGCCCTCATATACTGGAGGAAAGCTCTGCGATATACAATACAAGCCATCCCTTACGCCCCTAATATCCCACTGATAGGCCTCCCCACCCCTACAGGGTTAACAAAGCGTCGTATTCACATGTGGGAACGGGAGGAAGTGAGTGACAACAATAGGGGCACTGTTTGCTGACGGAGTACTGCTCAACCACAAGGACTTTATTCATGAACATGGACTCCTGGTTCCTTCTGCATGCAAACGTTACTAGATTCACTAGAAAGATTGGTCCCCCACCAACACGGAGCCCCCTACACACGAACTTGTTCATTCCTTATATCTAATGGGTACTGGTCGTCATCTGATCCGATGGCACTATAGAGGCATCAGCATGCATGCTGCTACGTCTCTTACACGACTGAGGGAGAAATGGGGGCGAGACTTAGGAAGGGTACTACTGGATAAAGAATGGGATTCTCTATTAGTATACCCCCCAAAAAATCACGAAATACCAAATTTAAATTTATACAATATATGATAGTACACAGAGCATACCTTACCAGAAACCCAGGCTAACTCCCTCGATGTCAGTCTCCAGGCACCACTCTGATACACATGCTGTGGATATGTCCACTCCTCTCTACCTTTTGGGCACAGGTCTCCAAGGCACTTAGAGCAACGACTGGGGGTACACACTGGAACACAGTCGAAAGCTGCATAGTGGGTTTATACCATCGATCCAAAAGCCAGAAAGTGCAGACGAGATTCGCAGATTTGGCTTTACTCATTGCAAAACGATCAATAACTATGAAATGAAAATCAGCCACGCCACCTAACATATGAAACTGCCACGAGGAAGTAGTCCGATGTGGTAGGGCCAAAAGCGCGGTAATTCGGAAGGAGGAATATAAAGGTCTGCGAAAAAAAAACAATCTCAATGGAATGGGACGCACTGTTGGAAACATTTAAAGCTATGGACCTTCCAACACAATAACTCTATAAACCCCGCCTGTCACCCCCTACCACATCGGAGTGACCGCTGAATAGCTAACCACTCTTCATAGAGCCAGGACACCCATTTGGCGTGAATAGAACATTATTTACCAACGAACAACTCAGAAATACACAGCGATTCTGAGCCCGCCCATGATCACAGACACAGAGACCCCGGACTTCATTGACCAGGTATAGACATCCACTAGATAGTAACCTAATTAAGCCTCATGAACAGTATCGTGGTGAGCCTAGCAGGGGGAGGGATGGGAGTTGTTTTATATGTTATTCTGTTCCACGAACAACCGCGACGCATCACATACATATCTATCAATCTCTATGTGGCCACAACTGTAATAAACTCTACATATATGTAATACCCTAGCATAGCACAACTGTTGTAATCAGAATACTGCTATGATGAATGGTGATGTACAAGAAACGTATATGTTTGTTATGCATGACTCATAAAAGGAATAAAGTTTGTGAAACAAAAATGTGAGACTCTCTTCCACTAAACATTATTTTTTACATTTACTTTTTTTGTTAGTAAGAACAATGAGTACTTGCAGGAACAGCATTGCCAACTAAGTAGATTAGGGCACTGATAATTGGTCCTGATGAATTGCCATTGACTCCCCATGAGCTGATTAGGGCAACAAACATGTTGACCTTTCTTGAACCAGGGATTCATTGACACCCTTGTAGGTTCCACATGTGTTTTTAATTTTGGCATGAGTTCTCAGCTTGAATGAAGAATTTATTTTTGATTACTCATAGCCAATTTTAACTTATTCACAATCTACCGCTTTATTTTTTCTCATCCCTCTCCCACGCCAGGGGCAGGGCATTACTTGCCTGCTTTTTCTAGGCAGTTTTGGGTAAGGTAAAAGATCTCCAGCAAAGAGCCCCTTTGTTGGGGCCCCCTGGGCATTGCAGCACCTGCCCAGCGAAGAGCACAGCCCAATGATGAAGCATGTCACTGCAGTGGGTGAGGGCTAGTGTATTAGATAAGGGATGCTCCTTCTGTCTGACCTCTCACTACACGAGAATTGAAATACCAATGAAGTACTAAACCTGTAATGGAGCAGCATACTACTTTGTTGTTTGATTATTCCACTAAGTGTGGGGACATCTGCTGGACTGTCAATATCCTACAGCCAACACCCTTGTTGTTTTTTATGGGCATGACTACAAGTGCCAAGATTTAGATCAAAGAAACAAGGGTCTGTCTCAACCTCATACGAAAAAAAAGACTGCCCACGTATGCCAAAGCTCCCAGACTACCTTGGTAAAGAAACCTGAAATGAAGACCACAACTGGAGGTGTACATCATTTAACAGAGCAGTGACCATTAACATGTTTGAGTGTGCTTGGACACTTTGGAGGAAGGACAAGCTTTGCCGCTGCTCTGCCTGCATATACCGAAACTTAACTAGAAGAGAACAGCAGGGACCTGTTAAATCGAATATCAAGGAACCTTGTTTGAGGAGCTTGGGACACTTCACATATTGGGGCCCAATAGTCTTGCGGATGATCAAAATCAGTCAGTTAAAGATACCCAAGGGAATACACTTTGTTGGAGCTTGACAGACCACAGTACGAAGAGCCCTCTGATCAACTCACAACAGCGTAAATGAAAGAACTACAGTCACTGACAGAGGCTGAAATGACATAACTATAAAAAAAAGAAATGCTACTAGTGAAGAGCAACAAAGACGATTAGGGCGATAGACCGTTTCCTCAGATCATCATTTAGAGCCGACAGTGCTTCACTAACACACATCGGCAACATTTCATACAAGAAATTAAGTCAGAGATCAGCATTATCTGAACAAGTCTGAAAGCCTGCCTTCACAGAGTGCAGAATGATGTAAAAGCCTTGAAACACATAGTGTACGATAGCGAAAACAATATAAGAAGGCACTGTGGAGCAGCATCACATGGAGAACAATGTGTTCTCCGCAGAAGAATTGCATGAGGGACTCCTGTCAAACATAATAATGTTCAGATTAGAAAAGTTCCTAGGAACACAGAAAGGAAAAATATACAAACATATGTCAGTAACCTGGTGAAGTCAATCAAGAATAATCCAGTGAGGCCCAATGGTGTATGGAAACTTGAGGGGGACACTCTGCAAAGTACATGGAGGGGGGGCCTCCATGCTCCAGACTCAGTCAGTGCCATTGCACAGTGCCTGAGGGTACATGGAGAAGATAATAGAACTGCTCATTCTAAAGAAGTCCTGAGACTTGAGGGCAATAAAATCCAACTGACTATTGAGTTAGTAGCATCAGTGCTGAAAAAAAGTAGACACTTTAAGCAAATGATAGATTTCCTCCAGAACCAGGATAGTTACCACAGGAAAACCGCCTATTCCACCTATGATTTACATGCAAAGGAACAAATTGGCCAGTGGGAACAGTCACAGAGGCAAGAAATATCTGGGTTGTAGAGGTTCAGAGAGCAATGATATTCCATCCTCGGGTCAAAGATAAAGAACGAACTGAGGCCAAAGTGGCAAAAAAACCACTGAGGTAGGAATGGGAAAAGCTCCTCAGCTAAGGAAATTGAAAAAGCAGGAAGAGACGTCCTGCACCAAGTGAAAAAAAATGAGTGGTGGCCCTGACAGCAGTGAAGATCGAAGAGACTTTACTCAGTTACACAGCAACCTAGACACTGTCAGCCTTATAATATCCCTACCTATTGTCACTTTTAATATGCGTGGTTAAAGGGTCAGAAGCTGCAAGTGGGAGGAAATGGGAGATAAGGGAATGCAATGCTCTACAACATAGGATAGAACAAAAGATTCCATTATGTTAGCAATTAGTTAATTGTTGGCTAGTTTAACATTTGAGAAAGTGAGGGATGTTCGATGAAGCAATCTACGTCTCAGGGGGTATCAGTTGTCCACTAAGACACAGCGGAACAAAATTTACAGTGGAAGAAACATCTCAAGGATTTTACCTTACACCTAAAATAGTATGCAATCTCTTGACATGGTGAAAGTTATAAGTTGCATCAAAGTCTTAAAAGTGCTGGCTAAGAAATTAGCGGTTAACAGCCTCCCATGAGAGGCCAAAGGGGATTTTTGTCTACTCCAGGAAACACTTTTACTTTAATAAGACTAGACAAAGGTGAGATCCGAATGGTTTCTGTCTGGTTGTGCATCAATGGGGGTGAATTATGAGATTTGCGGGTGCTACTGACACAAAGGTCCCAGAAACGGTAGGCAGATCCCGGAGTATTGTAAAAACTAAAGACCATGCCACATACACAATAACATCATTGTATGCACCAAATGGCAATCGAGAACTTTCTTAGACCGGTCATTTCACTGAGGGTGAGTTGCAGGAACAGTTCTGCCAATTCACATACTATTGGTCAAACTCATTAAATGTATTTCAACACATACTGTATATGAACAAACGTTTCATCACTATCACTTTTATATATATTATTTCTTCTACTGAGGTTATTAAATTAGACTCCATCTAGTTCCAGACTGAGACCATTGAAAACATTTGAAGTGTTAACTCTTTGCAAAGGACACTTTTGCGTGTACCACAGTGTGCACAGTTTCTAATGCATAATGCATTTTGAAGTGTATATAATTACTGAAGTAAGCCTCCTCAATTAAAAAAAATACTAATTACATATGTACTATGAGGGGCAGTTCCCAGTTAGCAGACCCAAATCGAACGTCTCGTAGTAAAGCATTGGAGGTTGGCACAGCAAGGAAATCTAGATAATCTGCAATATACAGTTATTTCGGTCACAATGGTTTACCTTTTCTGAGATCTTTTTTGTAATGAATGAACAAAACGTTGTTTATTTTATGTGGTCTTAGTTGACACCTGCAGTGCATTCGTTTTTAACAGTGACTGGTTAGCTGTAAACGGTGTGGTGATCAGCCAGCCGCCTAGGAGTGCGTACATTTATTGGATTCCGTCAGTTACCAGTGATTAACTAAATGACATAGCATTCACAAGCCGAGCTGTGCGCTCATGGACAGCTGAGAGTAAACAGGTGCCTTGATTAGGCACAAATCCGAAGACAGACGGAGAGACGAGGCTGCTCTTTCTCGCGATTTATTAAAGAGAGCCACACCTGACGAACCGGCTGCGGGCCCTCCTCAAGCTCGGCGAGAGAGTTTGAAGGCAGCAGCTGTAAATTAGAAACGTCTCCTATTTGTTTTTTTATGTACATATGTCTAGGGACGCGAGTAATTTATTTTCCTGCGAGCTGTGGGCTCAAGGATAGCTGAGTGAAAACAGGTGCCTTGATTAGGCACGAGCCCGAAGACAGACGGAGAGGGGCGGCTGCTGCTCTCTCTCTCGGTTTATTAAAGAGAGCCACACCTGACAACCTGCTGCGGGTTGCGAACCGGCAGATAGCGAAGCGTGCTAGAGCCCGGCAGGAGGAAGTGGTGGAGCGTGGCGCAGCAACTTCCTGCGCAGCAGATGAAACCATGACAGAGCAAAACAAGCATTTGGGAGACAAGACTTCAACAAGCCTAATCCCTTTTGGAAGAAAACCCAAAACAAAATGAATAACCTACCAAATAGAAGCCCAAATGACGGTGAACATGAAAAGTGCAAAAAAGGCGAAATAAATACAATCTACAGAGCAGGAGGCACAGTGAGGGAGACATCACTAACACAACTGTGGCATTAAGAGGAGGTGGGAGGGAGGAATGCTATATTTACATGTAAGCAGTTATGCCCCTGAAGCTGAACACAGGCAAACAGTAACAGACCAGGAAACCAAGAAAAAAATATTCCCCCAAACACAAAAAACCATAGCGGAATGAGACAGTACTTAGTCCCTGCTGCTGGGATGAACAGAAGGGAAATAGGAGGGACAAAGAGGCAGGGCTGACAACTAGCAAGCAAGGATTTTTAAAGGACACTGAAACAAACAAATCAAAAGCAGAGGGATGGCTTTAAGCCCACAAGAGAAATTACAACAGGTCTTGAATGCTCGACCTAAAAAGAGACAATCCTGCTCGAACTCCGGTTACATCCACGAGGCGGGTTCAGTGGAAAGCAGCGGGTGCAGAGCACGCTAAACATCAGAGGACAGCTGTGCTGTCTTGTCCTTAACAACACAGCGCCCGCACTCCGTAATGCGTGTGAAAAGAGAACGTTTATTCATCAACACGTTTCGACATCGCGGTCTTCGTCAAGGCCATAAAACACCAAAGTGCACAACCACCTTTAAAAGTTTTTTGTAACCACAGACATAGCAAGCATACTTGTCATTCTTCTCCATCATGATACAGCAGTTTCTAAATTTAGAAAAGTAAATGATATAAAGGAAAAGAACGTGAAAATTACAAGGAAATAAAGTTACAGCACTCATATAATTATCGGTAGCATTGACTGTAATTAAATGTGTTTCAGAAAAATACATTTATCCCGAGACTGTAAATCACAGACTGAGGATCCCTGTACTTTTTACTGAAATTACACCACAACCCCAGGAATCTCCTGGGTAGGCCGCTAGTTTCATGAATAGGATATTTATTAGAAAACACCTTGCGTTATATAGACTTTTTCTACAACCATTTTTACAACCATTTTTATATCGCTACCTCCCTATGTGAAAGATAGTGGGGACTTTCTAAGAATATTTACAGAGGGGTCCACCTGGGCAGAGTACTATCTCCTGTTATGTCTTGATGTCAACAATATCTACACCTGCATACCACACAACCTGGGTATACAGGCATGACGTCATTTCCTTAGAGCAATATCATTATAATTCCTCCTAAATACAGAAATACTACTTGATATGATATGGTACTGTTTAAATAACTTATTTATTTTTATAAACATTACTATAGACAAATCCAGTGCACAAGTATGGGGACTTGTTTTGCCCCAAGTTACACCGGTCTAGACATGGGCTGATGGGAAGAGCTAATAGCTGGCAACACTGAACTATACAATAACCATGTAGTGCTGTGGTTACGGTACATCAACGACATTTTTGTCACTGGAAAGGATCTATTCACCATGCGACTGAATTTGTGCAAATCCTCAATAAGAACAATTTGAATTTGAATTTCGCAATATGGACAGACCCTCTAGAGTTTTTAGATCACAAGATTCAAGTGAACAAGACTAAATTGGAGACTAGACTGTTCCACAAAAAGACATCAGGGACAGTCTATTGCATGCATCTAGTCATCAGCCTAGGAATCTCATTCACAGTATCCCATGGGGAACTTCTCCATACAAGGAGAAACTGCAGTAGGTTTCAGGAAAGAGAACACCCATCTAAGGTTTTGCAAAGAGCAATGGAAAAAGTGAATAAAGTCAAAAGAGACTATCTCCTTAAAAGAAAATGTACAACAAAATTAGAATCTGAGACTATCAGGTTCTTCACGACTTGTAGCACAAAAGCAAGTGAGATCAAGCGAATCTTTCGTAGGCACTGACATGACTTACATGCAGATGAGATACTTTCCAAACATCTAGACAACTATCCTTGAATAACATTCAGAAAGAGTAAATCCCTTAAGGAATATTTGTGTAAAAATCTGGTCCTGAAGAATAATGATAAAGCTAGCAAAATGAAGATTTCAAAATGTTGTAAATTCTCTAAGTGTAAAGCATGCAACTCTAGTGCACATGTTAAGAATTCCCTATTCCAGGTAGCAATCGTGAATCTATCAGGATAAAATTGCCATGTAATTCAGATTTTTGAGTTCATGCTTTGCGATGTACCTGTAACAAACTTTATACAGGAAGCACTATTCACAAAGTAAACTAACTTTGAAGCACATGCACACTTTCTCCCATGAAGACAGACAATATCCTGCATTGCAGCACTTTAAAGATTTCCATTCGACCAATTATAATACATTACAATTTCTTGTGTTTCACAGAATGTCATTGAATATCTGAGGCAGGGAAAGGACATTAGCACTAAGGAGCTTAGAGTCACAATATATAAGACAGATTTCACCACTCTGGCTCCAACAGCTTTGAGTTAGCAGTTCATTTAGGCTAACCCCTGGTCTAAAGAAAACTTAATTCTCTAAATCAGGTTTTCGCTGACAATTGTTGGAATGTTTTTTTTTCTGGTGCAGTGTTGGGAAGTGGTAGTTTCTTCATTTTAATTGACTTTATTTTTATGTTTTTATGCAGGTGCACTCTTTTTGGACGAGGGAGCAGATATTTAATATAGCAAAACTTACATGAAGATCTTATTGTTAATTAATATGTTTTGGAACAATTGGTCTATATGATGAATTGCCCACTTGGGATTAATAATTAACAGTGATGGCTTTTCCAGTAGTGTGACCATGAAATTAGAATTGATTTTGGCAATATATTTTCTTCTATATGGTTGCTTACTGATGCATTACCGTAGAATCTACATGATTTTGAGCATAGTTTATGTTATAATGATCAATTGTTGAAGTGAATTAGCTCAGTGACAATAAGTGTACGACATTGTTCAAAGGAGACATTTTAAACAAAATCGACATATGCCCTGATGAACATTTTAACACCACTCCAAAATGGCGCCTGTTTTGTTGTAGAATGATGTATGATTTAATTTCAATGTCTTTGTTGATTTCACTCTGTTCACCATTTTCACTTTAAATACAATTGGTTGTGTTACCACCCATGACCCTTGAGCAAGGAGATCTTTTGGCGAAATGCATCCTGTGCATTTGCTGCCAAATAAATCACATTCTGTTTTTCCAGCACTAGTAGTGTGCGCACCTTTTCTTTGTATGAAGAGGAAAAGTGCAAATATATATAGCTTCTTCATGTTGCAAAAAGTGGTCACGTACACCAACAGGCGGGTACTCCGTAGCGGGTGCAATGTACTCCTGCAATATCCACAAACCAGGCTTTGTGTCGACAAAACAACCAAAGAAACAAGCACGCCAAGGTAACATGCAGTCACTTTGGGGTTTTTTCAGCGGACACAAATGCTACCAGCGCGTTTTCGCTCTGTGAGCCTTTCTCAAGGTAGTGAGCCCCATCACCCATAGAAAAAATATATAGTAACAGACATAGCAGAAAAGAGTTCACCAGTTCATTACATTTGTATATGTTAAATAAACCATATATTAGGGTCCTTTCTCCATTTTACTCACTGGGTGTATAAAATTGGTATTGCGTTTCACCAATTGGGCCAGTTGTGGGATAATTAATAAGACATGTCTTAAAATAGTAAAAACAAAGGTATGTTATATCATAATGACCACACCTAGGAATGTGATTGTATGAATGTAGTATATGAATTTTCTTTAAATATGACAGCTTATTTTATGTGCTAGAGTGAAGAGAGTCAGAGGTTAATGGACAGTATTGCCAGGGGCAGTAAAACTAAAATAGCCGCCCATATGAACTACATTAAATATTGGTTGCTGGAGTGGCAGCGCTTCCCCAACCCTGTGTCTCTATTGACTCACCCTTCTCAGAGGAAGCCTTTTTCATTACGTTCAACCATCAATTCAGAGTGGGAATAGACTGTTAGAATGGCGGTTGAAGACTTGGAAAGACGGAGTATATCAGAGACCAAGAACTGGAGCTATAAGGGAAACACTGGAGTCCCACTCATCGAGACCAGGGGATAGATAATAGAGTGACTGAGTCTTGGCTCACTGTTACCACCTGCTCCCCTTATCTTCAATATCACTGAAATTAAGGGAGAAGCAACACACCAGAATTTTTTATCGGTGAGTGGGCTGTGGTAGTTTAAGACTAGGCCCAGGGAGGATGTTGGTTACATTTAAGTTGATTGAAACTTTAGGTTTGCGGAGATAATAAAATGCAGTTAAATGGGTTCAGGTGTTTGGACTTTGGGAGCAGGGGGTGGGTGAGGCATTGAGGGGATTTCAAATGAGAAGGCGAGGGAAAGTATGCAATGAAGAAGGGAACTGATTTAATGGGAAAAGGCTGAAAGCACAACCATACTATTGGGAGTTGACAGTGAAAAAAGAGGAGCCCAGTCCACATACTGTGATTTAATGCTACAAAGGGTATAAAGAAAAAAATATGATAGGCTACACAAAACGATTAAAACAACTATCTTGTTATTTCTTTACAACACTTGGGGTCTTCCTTTGTATGTTACAGATCTTATATTTGTATCTCAACACTAAGTCTCGCTCTTGGTTTACAAGGTTATCTGAATGCAGTATGAATGCTTGTGACAACATTTGTAAATGATCCTGACACCAATATGTGGGCAATGAATATTCTTTGTCGATTGATCTGGTAAAATATAATAAAGTAATTTAAAGAAAAGGAGGCTGAGCTTGGGAAAGATTGCCATGACATGGATTTGCTTACTGTACACTTAACTAAATGCAAGAGTTGCAGTGATCAGAAGATACTGTAGGGGAACACTGCAAGGGTGTCCACATTGCCAGTGATTTTTGCTTTGGCAAAGAAGCCCATTTCCAAAATAATAGACTTAGGAGTAAAGAAAGAAGTATAGCTATTGCAGGCACTATACAAGCCATATTGCTATATGCAGACAATTTATTATAATACCTGGAGATTTCAACAATGGGCTGGGCGCATCCAAAGAAGTGTTAACGCAGTTCGGGACTATGTCCGATCTGAAAGTAAATTGTACTATGTCCTACATATTCCTGATCAGACCTACATCCTGCAAGAGGATTGCACTTTTACCCCAGCCTGCACTAAGGTGGGAGCAACATATGTTCCTTTATTTGGAGATCCAGATTTATCAAACTGATTCGGCTATTGTTGAGGAAAAGGTAAGTCACAGCCAGCATTACCTGTTTGAGAACTCTTACTCTATTGGCGATGAAGAGGATAGAGCCCTCAAATATGGTGGATGCTACCACAGTGGTTGTCCATTGGCTTGCAAGGCTTATGGTAAATACCTGAAAATATATTGCCCTTCCTTGCCCAAAGTGCTTAGAAGTAACGCTTTCTTCCTTTTTGGGCTAAACTCTTGTCCTTCCAAAGCATCAAGGTAGTTTTCAAACATTAGAATCCAGCCCTCCCATATGGTGCTGGTGGAGGACCTGATTGAGATTTTTTTTAAAACTTGGAGAAAGTACCACAGCAATTTGTGAGGTTGCCATAATGAGATATCAACTACAATGCAAACTACAAAGTAGCAATTGCCCCAGAAACAGTTAAAAATCTTGAGAAAATAGGGTTCAATAGGCACCGCGTTAGCAGTTCAACTTATATTCAGGAAAGACTCACCGCCTCAAATAACACGGTTAAAGTGTTATTCCTTTCAGCTGCTTACGGAGTTCCTTAACAAGCAGTACGGAGCTCGTGTGAAGATGTGGACGCGCTGAATGATTGGTTGCTGGCTTCCTTGTTTGTGGTGCCCTTTCTACACAAAACCAAATGGATGGCCAGATTGGTAACACCGGCCACACTGAGTACGTAGGCAGCCAACACAGTACTGTATCTTTTCTTTTCCACCTTGATCAAGGCTTTACCAATGTATTCAAGCAAATCACAAGAAGAGCTTCCAAATTTGGATAAAGCTGGCTCACTGACTGGGTGTGTGGGTGAGCCCTACCAGATTCACTGGACCACATGCCCTCTACAGGGTCAGACTGGGAGCCAAAAGCACCCCTGGCAAAAATGCTCAAATCAGCCCTGCTTCCTTCTCGCTCTATCTTCTCTTTCCATCATTCATTCCCTCTCTCCTCCGCTCTCTGTTTTCCTTCTCTGATCTCTCTAGCTCCCTCCCTCGAAAAGCCCCCCTTTGGGTGTTTGAGTTAACTTCGGGGAGCTGGGGAAAGGGAGAGTCAGATGCAGCGGCCCTCTGCTTTCAAAACTGGCCTCCAATGGCTACCGCCCACAAGGAAATGCCAGATGGAATAAAAGGCCAGTCTGGCCCTGCAGACAAACAGCAAGAAATGCAAACATAATCTTTGAGCCACACTTGACTGAGTCCTCCATGAAGTATACAGTCAAAACTCAGTTTGAAGTTAGCAGAAACTGCTATATTACTTCCCCTCCACAAGGTAAACCTCATGGAGGCGAAGTAATAATGGCTATAGGCTTCAACCCTGATAGGAACTTCAGAACAAGGCATCTAAAACTGCACGGTCAGAAAGTAGTCCTGAGAAATAGTGAATTGTTCATTTTGCCCATAACGACATTCAAGGCCGGACTGGGAACCAAAAGCAGCCCTGGCAAAAAGCTCGAACCAGCCCTGAATCCTTCCTCATATCTCTTGGTTTCCTCTCTCTCTCTTTTCCAAGCTATTTCCACGCACCCTCAATGAAAAAAAGTAACTACATGGTGAAGCTGGAGAAAGTGGCAAATGGCACCAGCAGCAGTCACCGGTCTTTAAAACCGGCCTCCACTGGCTCAGCCCAGTGAAAAAACAGGCAGTTGGGACCCGACCGTATGGTTGTACTGTATAGTATTTCAATACATTTATATAGCAGTTACTACCCCAACATGGGCCACTGAAGCGCTTGCCTACGTGGGAAGCATGCTAGACCGTGTAAGGTGTGTGATGCTGGTGGCATAGAATGTAATGCACGATTTGTGGAATGTTCGAGAGTGAAATATATGGAACATTGGTGGTGTGTGAGGGACGGTTGGAGAAAGAAGGACGCGATCAGCAGGGCTTCAGTAACCTCTATCGTAATATTCAGTAACCTGCATTTCTGGAATAAATCCATTTGGACAAAAGACGTGGTGTATTTCTTACTCACAACAGTGTGTGTGGTTGTAAGGGTGTTGTCTTTATTTTTGATCTACGTAGAAAGTATTACCATGTTGTGTGTGAGGACCACGGAGGTGCGGTTATCCTCTTATGGGACTCAGCGCTTAGCAGTGTGCTGGAAGACGGCGTGTGAGAAACAGGCGCACAGTTACCTCTTTAGCTTCCACACAAAACTCTCTGAAGCAGAAGAAAAGACACATATATAAATTATGGTTTGATTGTGGTTTGGTCCAGCAAGAATGTGAAGTGTAACTTGTTTCAGAAATTAAACTATTTCTAATTATTTTTACACAAAAGTATATTTTCGTATTTCCTAGGCAGTCTCATTCATTTAAAGACCGATCAAACGTAATCCGCGGTAAACTCAACATTCACCATAAGGGTCACCTCCGGTTTCAACTGAAATTCATTGGACTCAAACTAGGAGCAATTTACACAATGCAATCCTTCATTTCACAAACAGGTCATTGGGGTGAGAGTAGGACAAGGGTGTTTCCAAACGATACCAGTCTCCCTACACAAACCCCTGGGGAGTTTAAAATTTCATGATGGCGAGGGCTTAGCGCTAGAATAATTTAGATCATAAAATGAATAAATAGATCATGTACTCAAAGTGTAATCTCAGAAATCACTACAACACGATCAGCAACCCTGACACACAGTGTTGTCATGACAGTGCAATACATATACATAACACGAGGACAGAACATGTTTATTTCTGTCTTGTAAATGATGAGGGTGAGCAGGAGTGTGGCCAAGTAAGACTCCTTGAATTGGTATCAATGCTTCACATATGCTTCATTATTGTCTTACTGTCACTATTTCGAATACTATGTTCTATATCGTAAATGCATTTCTGAGGCAGTATCACTGTGTGGCAAGGAGGTGTTTTTCAGAAAGCAGGGTGTTATGCTGCACATGGTTGTACAGACCTACATTTGTATCCCATAAATAAATATCTATATATGCACCGTAATTAAACAAAAAACTCACTTGAAAACCACACAGGTAAAGTAGCATTGTAGTTATAAAATAAGCCATACATCTCAAAGTTATGGCATATGGACAAAACAGCAGTTTTTTGTTTTTTTTAAACAGGTCTTGTGTTAGTAGAGCCCTTTTCATCTTACTAACATTATGGGCCTCATTCCGATGTCGGTCGGAAAGGCTCCGACCGGCATTCGGATTTACCTAACCCGTGTCAGAACCCCTGTTTTCGACCGACTCTGAAACATTTCCGACCGACTGATTACGATGGAAGGTAACCGTTCAGTCTGTCCGACTCGGTTACGACTGGCATTCGGAGACTCCGAGTCGGTCTGAGCCAAATCGTACAGGTCTATGGACCGCTTTTCCGACCGACGCATTACGATGTCGGATTCGGACAGCCTTTACGAATCGGTTTGTCCAACACGGAACGGCTGTCAGAAACGGACTTCGGGGGCTGTAGCAGGCCCCCCCTTCACCCGGAGCCCTCCGGTTAGGGCCCGTGGGGGTACCTATGGGACCCTTCTTTGCGCCCATGCACAGTGTGGCAGGCACCATGGGTGCCCGCCACAGGGTGCACAGTTTTCCGCAACCACCCCTTTCTTCAATGGGAGCCTGTGTTGTCAGTCGGAACACAGACTCCCATTGAAGCCAATGGGAGTCAGACCGAACGGTGTTCGGATACATCGTAATCGGTCGGCCGAACTCCCCGAACCCGGGTCTGCCGGAAGCATTCTGACAAGAAGTCGGTCGGAATGATTCCAGACCGACATCGTAATGAGGCTCTATATGTCTAACATGCTGACTTATAGAGGCTATTAAACATTTATCTTGATTCATTGTTCAGTAATTGTGTCATTCACATTTTTCTTCTGCCCACTTCAGCCTCCAGCTTGGGTCATCAATGTGTCGGTCTACTTCAGTCACTGACTAAGTTCTCTGTGAATAACAGCATTCTGCTCTTTCACAAGGAGTACAGCCACACACAAGGTAGTACGTTTCAGTGCCAGGGAGTACCATGGCAATGTGTGCTTTATGAAACCAAGACAATACTTTCAGCCAATTATTTTTTTTCATATCGGCTAGTTTCTTCAGTCAGGCCACCCACGTTTAATAGTGTACTGGGATTTAGGTGAGACATGTTTATGGTTTGTGCTAAGTAGGTGATAAAGAAAAAATGGCACACAGTGTGAATTGTTTATTTTCAAAAATACATGGAGAAATATAAAACACGCGTTTTAAATGCATTTTCCAATAAGTATGCAGCCACTGGTAGCCCATTTTTTAAATAATCACTGTGTCAAGTAGGGTGAAATGGATTATAATCTTAGTTGAGTAATTGTGGGGGTGGAGCTCGATCACATCTTCACCACATACACATTCTCTAGTTATGCCACACACATCTTACAGTTTTAACATGTACAGCACGAGTAAGATTTCCATACCCTGCCCATCCACAGAACTGCTGAACCTTGTGCTGTATCTCTCCAAGCTTGGGCTGCGTTGTAACTTGGCTCACACGTTTGACCGTCACACCTTCCAGGAAAACCGCACCCTGTGGGTAAAAATGCAGAATTTGTTAGACTCCCTTTGGTGACCCTTGCTTGCTTTATTTACACCACAATACGGAATGGCACATGGCTTTGATGTGACGGTAATCTTCTCACATGCACCGACAATCTTTTGAATAACATTTAGAGGACCACCGTACAGGAAAAAAAGTTAGTTACCAGTAGCACTCCCTCTTCACTGTCATTACCCTGTCTTGGATAACGCACTTCCAGCAACAGTGCAATGTACAAGAGTAATGCTTTTTTTAATCTTAAAGCTTTTTTATAAGGCGTAATTAAGTAGCCGAGCCGCTTGTCATAATGCCTGATCTGGTCAGTAGTGCTTTGGGGGCTCTGAGTGAGGCACATGTATCCAGTATAATATTGGCTGATACAAATCAGCTAAGGGACACCACTGAGACTTTTTAAAAACAAAGTAAACAACTCTCTACTTGCGCTTCCACTTATTTTATCTCAATTGTGTTGGGATTTCCTTAATCCCATACCGTACATTCTTTTGGCCTGGTCCATTGCAAACATGTGCTTCACCCTTTCACCAATAAAGCATGGGCTTTGTCAAGGCATATATGCTGTTGAAAGATATTACGAATCTTTACTTGTTCGTTAATTAGACATTTCTTAAGGTTTTTTGCTTGTTCACTAATTAAACATAGATAACGCACGTAAAACTATTTACGTAAAAGTATGTATGTCACTGCACCCAAAACGTATTACACTAGTTCAAAAAGCAAAACAGACAACATGGAAACAGCATTATAGCCAGTTTAAGAATTTAAAGGGCAACATTGTTTTTAAGAGTCATGGACATTAACCTCGATGTACAAGTTACTTACCTTCAGTAACGGTGTATCTGGTAGAGACGATTGTAGCCGCAGATTCCTTAACGTAGAATTATCCCCAGGCGTGAGACTGGACCCGGAAAACTTTCTTTGCCCCAGCATCTCTGCGCGCCGGGGGGGCGGTACCACGTGACTCCGCCCTGACGTCGTCCGCGGGCGTGACGTCAGCGAGGTCACATAAGCCCCACCCCGGCGCGCTGACATCAGTTTTCTTCGGAGAACTTTTCCGCGCCACAACGCGGAGCCATCACAAACAAAACTGTGGAGATTATGGGAACAGTGTGCGAAAAATCAGAGAAAAAGAGAAGAGAGAAACGAAAGGTGTGGAACAGCACCAACTGGAAAAGTGCCAAGCACTATGGTATCAAAAAGCCATAGCAGCGAAAGAGCAGAGCACCGCTCTGAGGAACAACCTTGCAAGCTAAGGCGACATCCCCCTGGAGGCTGAACACATTGCGAAAAACGGAGAGAGAGAGAGAGAGGGGGGGGGGGAGAGAGAGAGGGGGAGAGAGAGGGGGGGAAGAGAGGGGGAGAGAGAGAGAGAGAGAGAGAGAGGGGGAGAGAGAGAGAGGGAGAGGAGAGAGGGAGAGAGAGAGAGAGAGAGGGGAGAGAGAGAGAGAGGGGGAGAGAGAGAGAGAGAGAGAGGGAGAGAGAGGGTGGAGAGAGAGAGAGAGAGGGGGGGGAGAGAGAGAGAGAGAGAGAGAGAGGGGGAGAGAGAGTAGAGAGAGAGGGGGGGAGAGAGAGAGAGAGAGAGAGAGGAGAGAGAGAGAGAGAGAGAGAGAGAGAGAGCGAGAGAGAGAAAAACAAGCCCGGAACAGAGGAGTAACAGCAATTCACCCCCAGACGTCACCATCAAGGAGGGCCGTATCCCCTGAAAGGAGCGAAAGGGCCGAGGTACAAGCAAAAAAAAAAAAAACCCCAAGCAAGCAAAAGGGAGAAGAGTAAAAGTAGGCCCCTACACTGGAGAAAAAACCAGAGTGGAGGGGTGCAGAAGCCCACATGAACCAACCGACCTTGCATCATAAAGGAAGGGGTGGAACAATCAAGGAGAACGAAGCATCCCGTCCGGGAGGAGCCGAAGCAGACACCCACAGAAGACAAGGCACCCGGAGGGAGGCGAGTGCAGAAAACCAAACGGAAGGTCCTCGCAGAACGGGGAGGAAGGGCGGGTCGTGAAGGAATCTGCGGCTAGAATCGTTTCTACCAGATACACCGTTACCAAAGGTAAGTAACTTGTATATCTGATAGAGACTACTAGCCGCAGATTCCTTAACGTAGAATAGATACCCTAGCCATACCTAGAGGGGAGGAGGGCCTGCGAGAGAACCTCCCCAGTAGGAAGAAACACAGGGCCCCAGCAGGGGATGTGTCACAGGGACAAGAAGGGCAGCCCAGCCCCCACCAAGCAGAAGTAAGCAAGAACGAGGCGAAGGGAAGGCCAGGAGAACCCAAGCCCATCCAAGGTACAACCGCCAGAAAACCCCGTAGGGGCAGACACCGCCAGAGGAGCACCAAGGAAGAAAAGAACCACCCCAAACTCCAGGGAGAAGAGGTAGAACCGGAGGCAGAGCACGCCGTAGGAAAACACAGACACAGCGATAGGCACCAAGGGCCACGGCGGTGGACCATAACAAGCAGGCATGTGCAGCCGGCAGCTGGCAACACCACGGAGCAGTGCACCCAGAACAAGCCAGGCCAGGGAAATCCAGAACAATCCCCAAAGGGGGGGCCGCACTAGAGACACACACCGGCCCACAAAAAGAAGTGGGACCAGCCAGAAGAGAAAGAGGAGAGACACGGAGGACGGACCAGCCGGCAACCAGAACACAGGAAAGCCAGAAGAAACCTAGCCCCCCTGGAACACCAGACAGAGGACCAGGCTGAAACGCCGGACAGGAAGGCGGAAACGCCACAACACGATGCCGTAGACAGTATGCCAGGCTGGTCTAGCGATGGAGCGAACACTGAGAATGACAGGCGCTGGAGCAGCGCAAGCTGCACCAAAACAAAGGCAAAAGAGACCGCACCAGCGGTATACAGTGAGGCCAGGAAGGGCAAATAACCCGAAAAAGGGCAGCCACACCTCCCCAGTGCAGGACAGAGCAATGTAATAGCTACAAGTACCCCACTTTGGGCATGATACGTCCCAAGGAAAACATGGGCGCACCTCTTAGGAAAAAATTCCGCAGCAGAGGACAAGAACATAAAGGACCTGCGGGTAAAACCACAGACGGCCGGCCAATCAGCCAAAAAAGGCACAGAAGGCCCAACCTGAGGACCTATACGGGTTTACCAACCGCCAAAAAATCACAAACGCTAAAAGGGGCTGTACCAGCAGCCAACAGTACAGAGGGGCCAACCGAAGGACCCCGAAGGCACGCCGAACCACATGGAACACACAAACGGGTCAATCGAAGCACTAGACCCCAGAAAAAAGGTGGGATAACGCCTCCCATAAAGCACCAGAGGACCGACAAGCCAAGCTTACGGGGGGGGGGGGGAGGGAGAGGTCGGAGCCCCGCAAGAAGCCGCTGAATGGCGGAGTCCGCATGGGTGTTAAAAAAAAGAACCCCATCAAAAGGCAGGTCAACGAGACGCTCCCTAATATTCTCTGGAAAAACGCCATCCCTCAACCAAGCATGGCGACGGAGAGCTACTGAACTTGCCATAGCGCGGCCGAGAGCATCAGAAACATCTACGGCCGAATGAAGAATAAACTCGGCCAACACCCGACAGTCCAACACATGGGGCCGCAGATCAGCGCGGACACCGTCGGAGGAGGCACCGGACAGAAGGGACTCCACGGAATCCCACAGACTGGAAGTAGCCCTGGCCAACACACAAAGTGTGTTGAGCGCTAGCAAAGCAGCACTAGAGGAAGCGAAGATGTTACGTCCCCACGAATCCAACCACCGGGCCTCCCGTGACGGAGGAAACAACACCAAGGGCAAGGAAGGAAAAGCAGTCTGCAGAAGAGGGTCCTGAGTAGAAGGGTGGAAAGAAAGGCAGACTGGATCGTGCAGAGCAGGGCGATGGCGATGTAGGAGCGGCGGAGGCACCGGATCACCCGTGGCAGGACGCCCCCAGGCCCCCAGAAGAGAAGTATGGAGCAAAGCCTCGAATGGAAGAAGCAGCTCCCGTCCACCAGAGCCCTGATGGAGAACCTCTAACAAATGGTCCGTAGGGAATGGGGTGCCGGGGTCGCCCATGCGCAAAATGCCAGCGGCCGTGGAAATGGCCCGGACAAAAGCTGCACTCGCCGCCGTAGGGTGTCGTGGGGGAGAGAGCAACTCCTCCGTGGGCGATGGCTGTAAACTAAGCCGGCCATCCCAGAGTCCAGCTGGAGGAAAAAGCTGACAGCCCCTTAATGGCGGAAGATCCACGGACGAGTGGGGGGCCTGAGGTGCCTCCGGGGAAGGCCGAGATCGCGGGGACGGCGAAGAGCCCTCCCTGGAAGACGCCGGGGAAAAAGCAACGACGCGGCATCCCGTCTGCGGGGAAGAGGAGACAAAAAGTTGACAAACCTCCGGAGAGGAGGGGACCTCTGGAGACGAGTCGACGACCCGACGCCGGCACGGCGCCGTGGAGTCCGCCACAGGCGCCGGCGCGACGTCGACCGGCGCCGTGCTGGCACCGGGGATGCTGAGTCGATCCCCACCTCCACTTGCGCCCCAGGAGAATGGGGCGGGGTCGGAGCCAGGGCGGCGAAAGAACGGCGCCAAAAAGGCACCGACTCGACCTCTGCCGAGGCAGCCGCCTGCGCGGAGGGCCAAGAGGGACCCGGGGAAGCACCTTGGCCCCTAGCCAGCACCCGCGGCGCCGCCAGAGCCGACAGCCGTCGGCGCCTGAGCGGCGTCGGCTTGGCCTCCGGCAAGGCTGCCGCCTGCCCAGTGGACCGAGGGGGACTCGGGGACGAACCGCGAGTCCCGGTGACCTCCGCACCTCGACAACACCACACCCCCAAAACCTGGAGCCGAACCCGTCGGGGCCGGAGCCGCCGGCGACTCCGCGGAAGGCCCCGCACGTGGCAAGGGATCCGCGGACGTCTCAGGAAGAGGAGGAGGGGCCAAGGAAGCCTGCAGAGCTGCAGCATAGGCCTCCATTTGGGCCCTCGTCGCCCCAACGCCATGAAACGGCGGGTAGGGTGGCGACGAACGAGGCCGCATGTCCTGAGGAGAACCCGCGCCCCCCGCAGAACGGGGACCAGGCCTCGGGGACAAGCTATAAGACTTACCGGCGGGCGAGCGACGCCCCTGGGGCCTCGGTGAAGGACGATGTCGGAGGCGGAATCGGCGGTTCTTGGACCCTTCCGCGGGGGACGGACTCGGGGACGACACCGATCTGGACAAGCGGGCCGAAAGGAGTTTCATCCGGCGCTCCCGCCGGTACTTCGGCTTCAGATGCTGGCAAGCGTCGCAGTCCGTAGAATCATGGTGCTCGCCCAAACACCACATGCAAATAGGGTGAGGGTCCGTCGCCGACATCTGACGCGTACAAGACGAACACGTCTTGAAGCCCGAAGGCATTTGCACACTGTTCCACCACGCAAAAGCGTGAAAAGAAGGCCTGAAAACAGGTCAGGGACACTATTCCGGATCCGCGTTGCATGCGGAAAAGAAGGAAACTAATGTCAGCGCGCCGGGGTGGGGCTTATGTGACCTCGCTGACGTCACGCCCGCGGACGACGTCAGGGCGGAGTCGCGTGGTTCCGCCCCCCGGCGCGCAGAGATGCTGGGGCAAAGAAAGTTTTCCGGGTTCAGTCTCACGCCTGGGGATAATTCTACGTTAAGGAATCTGCGGCTAGTAGTCTCTATCAGATACAAACCCAACAATAAGTGTGATATAATGAAACGGTAAAGTGTACAATACTATATACAAGGGGACAGTAATCTCCCTATGAAATCCTGCAAATATTTTCTTAACACGTGCACCCTGATGCCAAAATGCACCCGTAGTACGATCCAAAAATCACTACTTACAAGTTACTGAAGTGCCTACCTGCTGATCACCAACTGCTGCTGGACCAACACTGACAGTACAGTACAGGACTGCTCGCCGGCCAGGCTCAAAAGCGGAGGTCAGTGGCAACCAGGTACGAAATACATTTCCTTTACATTTGTAGAGATGATACTGTTTTAGGCGAGTTGAGAGCACAGGACTTTTGGGGCCTGCTGCAAGCAGCACAATGGCGGCCTACTACATAGTTGTGGAAGAATGACTGGATGGTGGCAGACATCAGCATGGCAGAGCAACCACTGCCATTTTCATACCTGTGCTCTGCCTGGCGAACCTGAAGGGCCATTTGATGACAGCACCAATTCCTAGTTATTTCCCTCCTATGGAGTACCCCAGGAATTCCCTACGGGTCTCAGGGGCAATGGTCAATTCTAAGATTACCATTCCCGTGGTGTAAATCACCTCCCTGAAAAATGGAAATTGGCAAGTCCGTTTTTTCGGAGGATACTTGCACACACCTGAAAAAGTAGTAATGATAGGGGTTATCATTGTGTCTTCTGGTGCACTGGACATGCCTCATACCCAGAGCTCAGGGAAGGTTAGGGAGGAAGTGGGGGTGGGTGGATAGGGGCAGTGGACATGGTGATATTGCCATCTGGTTACCCCTGGTTATCACTGCCTGAAACTTATCATTGGCGGCTGGGTGTTAGATGGATGTACCTTGACGGTGAAAAGCTACATTTTCTCTTCGCCATGGTATAAATGAAGATACAATTATGCTAGGAGAAGGTGCCACTGCGTTTGTGTAAGTACACTTTTTTCATAACATGGAAAATATTTTCCCCCATGGAGAAATGCCTTCCACTAATTTTGGGGGTGTTCTATTCCAATCAGGGAAAAGTGTAAATCACTAACCATTTCTAGAGTGGGAATGGACTTGAAAACAGTTTTTGAATAGCCACAAACTCGTTTGTTTAAAAACTTTCTTAGAACTCCCCAGCCTAGAAACCCCATTCTCTGCACCTGGAGTAGGAGTTACCCATGCATGCTTAGTATCACACACTGTGAGGCAACTCCATACATGAGACTTTAGATTTATGAATCAAATTCACAATTTGTAAATACCTTGCATTTGTAAACGAAGCGATTTATGCGTGCAAGCTAAGCATGGTCAAAAATAGGTTTGTGAGTTGGGTTGACGGTGTATCTATGTGTCTCTGTCTCTCTCTCAATGGCAGAGAGAAACAATGCAAGCATGATGACCTTGGAATCCATATTTGTCTAAATTGACTTTTTAGAAGATTATACCTGCTACCATTCCTCCAAAACTCAATTCTGGCCTATGGGTTATGCACTGGTGGGGAAAACAAGGCCCTGAAAAGTTAAAACAGAATCTCGAAACAACCAGTTCAAAGCAACATTCCTGACAACTCCACCATTGCACGTTTCTGGGCCTGTCCTGTGCACAAAACCCACTCACACATGTTGGGTTCTGCTTTTACAGGAGAAGAGTGGGAAGGCAGACTAGTAGTACAATTGTTATTGTCTATTGAATTTCTCAAATTTTTTGACTTCCAATTGCAAGTGAATAGGCACAAGAACATTATTTGGAACAAAAAAACTTTAACCTCCTAGTATTATAGGTAACCACAAATGCTCAGTGGTACAAATAATCCCCATTCTTAAATGCAGATTTTGGGACACATTTAAAACAAGCATTTTCAATGCAATAGGTCTCTCATTTTTAGGTCTCGCCTAGGCAGCACTTGCACTGTCTCTTCGAGACATGCTGTTTTCAGGATATGGGCATTAAGCTCCACCCATTTTCTGCCCATCTTTTTAATTGGCTCCTGTTACTGTTCTTTGTAAATGGTGGCTTTTCATTGGTCAATAGTCTTAGCAGTACCTACTTAGTACCGCCTTTTCTCTTGTTGTAACCTCCCATAAGGACTGCCCCTGTTACATGTTTTAACTCTACATTTTTTAACTACAGCCTGTGAGCACTATTTTAGTAATGACTTTCTCCTAGCTGCTGTTGCAGGCAGGACAAGCTCTCCCGCTTCTGCAACCCAGCCTGCGGTTTAGCTGCACGGTAACGCTGCACACGACCCATCATCTTTAACGATGGCAGCTGCACCTTTCTTTTCTTGTGCGCGGCTCGCCAAACTCTATTTCAATTTTTTTTTTTAAAGTACTGCAGCACGCCCTTAATCTTAAAAAATGGCGGCTCGCACCTCTATTATGTCATTATTCATTTTTAAGCAGTGTGGCACGCCTTCTAATCAGCAACATAGGCGTGCATTGCTTTTCTTCTGGGCGGATTTAAAGCATGAATTGGAGGCGAGGGCTCAAGCGACTGATGATAGCCTTTTGTCACACCTTTTTCCCCCCAATTTCTTTAATTTTGTTACAATCGCGGCACCTGTGCTTTAGCTTAAGATGTTTAAAACTAAATCGCGGGTGCCGCGATTGTAATAAAAGGGAATTATTAGAAAAAAAAGCACGTGGCTGACATTTCTTTTCCATTTGTTTACTTTTGTAGCAATGGCGGCACCTGCGCTTTAGCTGTAAATATCTTAAGCTAAAGCATGGGTGCCGCAATTGTTTCCAAAGTCAATAAATAGGGGAAATAAATGCGGCTGCACGCCTTTTTTTCTATTTCTTTACTTTTGTTACAATCGCGGCATCCACACTTTAGCTTTAAAGAGCAGGTGCTGGATTGCTTCAAAAGTAAAGAAATAGAAAAACAGGCATTTACAATACAATAGGTCTGGCATTACTAAAGATTTGAGCTGTTGGTGTTGCATTATTATTAGCAACGCCAATAGCTCAAACTTTCAGTAATGCAAGACCTATTGCATTTCAAATGCTTGTTTAGCGTTAGAGCTATTGATGTTGTAAATGATAATGTCTTTTACCCATGCGTTTTGGTTTGGAGAGGAATGGATGTATGTGGTGTGGAGTAGAATTATGTGTTTTGGATTGGAATTGTTAGTTGTGGAATTGTGTGTGATGTGGAGTGGATTTGTGTAGTGGAATTATGTGGCAAGGTGTGCTATGGAAAAGGAACATGGGAATCACAGACACTGGGAGACACAGACACTACGAGCGCCTAAACTAAAGAGAGAGACAATACAAGGAATGGGGAGATAGATCGACAAACTTTGGGAAAATGACAGGGCGAGAGAACACCTGGAAGCGAGAATGCCAGGAAAATAAAGGGGTCACCAGACATGCGGAGATAGTGAGACATTGAACATTTGTCACAGAGAGAGAGAACACTGGCGCAGGGGAGAGGGGTAGATAGATCTGGGCAGCGGTCGAAGTGCATTAAAAAAAAAATATGGGAACTGTGATGCTGCATGCTATGGGGAAGGGTCAGTGAGCTTGGGGGCGGGGTCAAAGATGTGGCTAAAAAAACTAAATATACTGTAAGGTTTTTTTTAGTGTTTCCCCTTCAGGTAGCTACATTTAAAATAATGTGCAGCTTAAATAAGAACTAAATTTAAAAAAAGTTGTTAATCAGTGGGAAATGCACTATAGTACATTATGAAACCTCTAATAATGTATGCCCTGCAGAGGTCTGTGTGCAACCATAGAGCAACAGGATTAAATCTTTGTTGGTGCAGTGGAGAATAGTGACTTGTATATTGTTAGTGCTATGAGGTCCAAGCCTGTGTCAGAAAGCACTGTGAATACGCAAGTCTTTTTTTTTTTTAAACTTGCATTACACACAGTATAAGAAAGGCTGCATTAAAAAGCACACAAAGTTTTAAGATAAAATGGTACTTCCAAAATATAGATTTTAGTAATCCCCAGACTATAGGTATTGCAATATAGAGTAATTTTATATAACTGTCCCTTAAAAGCACGCACTTCGCATCTCAGCTGGTATCTCTCTTGCATAGTCAACACAGCTCGCCACCTAAGTAACATAGATTTAAAGACTACAAATAAGCACACCACAGCCACAAATATTTACAACCAACTATGCACTAAGAATATAATTACTGCAGGGAAAGAGTCTCATGAATAAAAGCTGACATTTCCATCTGCTGTAAGTGAAGCACTCAATCCTCATCTGCGTATTTTGTTTCTATTGAGATGATGTACAAAGAACAACTAAAAACACATAAGATCCTGCTTCTACTAGTACTGTAAAGAAGATGGCAGAATAGTTGCCCTTAATGAAGTGTAGCCAATTGACAACCAGCCAATAACACACATATATCCATAAAAAAAGCATTAAAGGCCAGTGACTATATGTTTTTTAAAATAATAGTGTACCGGTCTATCTTCCAGTCAGGAAAGAATTGTTCAGTCATTTTCCGCTTCCATGTTCTAACTGTTCCTTATGGAAATAGTCTCGCCTCAAGTCAGCATTCCAAACAAGGCATAAAATACCAAGTGGGACCATTTAGCAGACACCTATGTTGAATAGAAGGCCAGCTCAACAAACTAACCAGAAAATAAAACAACCAGTGGCGCAGGAAGGATGGCAGGAATGGCGGGAGGGAGGGGGTGCAGCAAGGAGGCATCAGATGGCCAGAGATGGCCAACAAAAAGGAACAACAAGCAGCGGCGCAGGAAGGACGACAGCAATCATGAGTGGGAGGGGGTGCGAGTGAGGAGGCAACAGGTGGCCAGAGTGGCCAACAGAAAGAAACAATCAGTGAATTCCGTTGGGAGGGAACCAAGCACCCAAAGGCGGGACAGATGTACACTACTCACCAACCAGAGCAAAGGAATTTCAAAAGGCAGGCCAAACAATTAACCAAAAGTGCTGGATGTGTTAAAAGCCCATAGACTGAATACAGCATGTCTTGCAGACAGAGCATGCGCTGTCCAGGCTCGACCTAAAAATACATGCTTTTCTATTAATCAGATTTTGCCTCATGAATTGATCCATGGTTGAAACTCTATGAACATTCATAATAGCACACAGCTTAATTGATAGCTGAGGGCATTGCATGCTTTCGGAAAACCGATAAACATTATCTACCTCTGCAACAATAAGCGTGCCAGATTTAATGGTATGTTACGTTTTAAATTGGCCATGTAGGAAACTAGGTTTTTGGTTCAGGGATTGTGAACCTTTGTCAAGCAACAACCACAATCACTGTCAGGGTGAACCACAAAAGTCACTAAATTAACCTATGCTTAACCCTCCGGCAGCCTGGCACAAAAGCAGTCAGGCTTAACTTAGAGGCAGTGTATTAAGTATTTATGCAGTAACACACAAAAGCAACTGGAATGGTTAAAGAGAGAAAAAGAATATGGATCCTAGCCTAGGAAGAAAGCTCTTTCCTTGTACCTCTTGTGTATCCAAAGATAATGGAGTAGACGCCTCACTCACTTTATCGTGACATGCTTCATCACGGCATCTATCCACACCCTGGGCAGACTCAACCAAAGATGGGATGGGAGTTCTTAGATTAAATCCGACTGGATAAGCAGGGATCCGGAAGAGAAAATAAAGAGTTAAAAATACCTACAGGCATACCCAAAGGATTCCTTTATTCATAGGGTACCTGGGGTATAGATATAAGTATCTACGGGTTTTTATATTGAATGTAATTGTTCAATTAAACCTCCTGTATAAATGCCAACATGTTTCGGACCACGCTAGGAGCCTGTTCAGGTCTGGGGTCTTTGTCAGGGCCATTAGATGCATCCCTGCCTTACTATGCATGCATACCATGCACATACGCGAGACCTAAGGCTCTCACCTGTCTAGATCGTCTGTCCTTGAGGGTTACCCTTATTCTGGGTTTCTCAAGGGTCATGCGAATCTGGAGAGTGGTGTCTTCCTAAAGTTACACTTTCATCAAGGATCGAGCACCGTGGGTATATCTAATGTTACTGCTGAGCCTTTATGCAACACACAAACAGTAACAAGAAAAATCCTACACAAATTTTGAAACAAAGTAAAATGTAATAAATATTTTATCACCGAAACAAATTAAATCCAATCAGTAGAACCAGAGTTATGAATTTCAAAAGTTTTTAGTGAAAAATAGTGCCTAAAGGGTCAAAGCATATACTGCGGGCATCTAGTCGCGCTAGACTGGAGCAAAGTCAAAAGTTATGGCCAACCGCAATGGAGAACGGTTCGGATACACGAAGTGGATTGGGCCCGGTCTCAGCTTACCTTCAGACCTAGAAGAATCCTCAAAGAAAAATGTCTGAGCAAGGCAGCCTGCAGTATCTCAGGAGGAGGCATCGTCGTCAGGGAGCCGCTAGATTAAGTTGCAGTGAAGATTTCTAAGTTTGGACTTCGTTGCTTTTTTGGAAGTTGAAAATCTCCAGCAGGACAAAGCTGCAGACTATAGCCGACGAGGGCTCTATGAGACCAAATTCCCTTTCAAAGAGGAGCCGCAGAACATGATTATTGCTGCTGAGAAGAACAGGGTGGGAGCTAACGCAAAGTCAGAGCAACCAGTGGTGTACCTTGGACAGACTGGCAATCAGGTAGATCCCAGTCGTCTGTCGGTTCTCAGAACACTTTTCAGTGGAAAATCCCAAGTTTTGGTTTTTAGGTGTTTGGGTGACTTTAGCAAACGTACGAGGGTTCAGGCCTGAGTGGGCAGGACTCACATCAGACAGGGTACAGGTGTCGGTTTGAGGTTGTTGGAGCTTGTTGTATCCCTGTAGCTCGGAACAGAAGGCCAGCCAACTAGACCTTGGAGTTACTCTGGCTGTCGTAGGATCAAGCTGCAAGTCAGGTCTAAAAAAACAGGGCAGTCCTCTGAGATACAAAGTAGCCTTTAAGCACAAGGCCAGCCCTCTGAAGTAAAAGGCATTGCTTCTGGGAGTCCTCTGCAGGCCCAGCAGTAAACTGAAGAGTTGGTCTGAGGGTCCAATATTTATATCTCATGCCACTCTTTGAACCCATCTGGTTCTCGAAACTTCCTTCCTTCTCTTGCCCAGGCTCCAAGTGGTCTAGGAGTGTGCTGGAGGTAGCCCCAATGAAATGCAAGTGGAGCAGGGAACAGCTCCACCCTCCATCCTGGCAGGATGGTCCATCCTGACAAGCCCTAGTCCCCCTATGTCTCACTGTCTGGGAGCAATACACAAAGGGCAACTGCTAAGTACACCAAGTCATGTGACACAGGGCACAGGCTGCAGGCACCAAACAGGGCAAGAAAATTGCAACTTTCTAAAAGTGGCATTTTCAGAATTGTGTCTTAAAATCCAACTTTACAATTAAAGAGGATTTTAGATAACAATTCTTTTGAGTTCAAACATGACATTTCTACCTGTTCCCAATCAAAAGTTAGCACCTATTAAATGTAATAAGGTAAAACAACATTATCCTAGGGGAGAGGTAGGCTTCACAGAAGTGAAAAATGAATTTAGGAGTTTTTCACTACCAGGAGATCTGAAAACCTAAAAACACACATCCTACATTTTAAAGACAATGCACCCTGCCCTGTAGGCTGTGTAGGCCCTAATATAGGGGTGACATATGTATTAAAAAGGGGGTTTAGGCCTGGCAAACGGTTTATTTTGCCATGTTGAAGAGGCAGTTTTCAAACTGCACACAGGCTGCAGACCTGAAACATGTTGTTTAAAGGGCTACTTAAGTGGCTGGCACAATAAGTGCTGCCGGCCCTTTAGTAACATTTAATTTGCAGGCCCTAGGTACAGGCTGTACCACTTTACTAGGAACTTACAAGTAAATTAAATGTGCCAATTGGGTGTAAGCCAATTTTACCATGTTTAATGGAGTGAGCACAGGCATTTTAGCACTGGTTAGCAGTGGTAAAGTCCTAAGGCCAACAAAAATTAATTTCAGCAAACAGGAGGGGAGAAGGCAGAAAGTTTGGGTGAAGACCACACCGAAGGCTGTCAGGTCTAACAGGCCATCAGTGTAAAAACTTGCAGTTGAAAACATCAACTATTTCTCTTTTTGTGGAATATTTTTGCAGGCATTTTAGGGTGATAGCCCACTGAATCAGGAATATAAAATGACTACTCGGTAGGGATCTATGCCCCCTGTGGTATGTCATTCCATAATCTATCTATCTATCTTATTCCTTTTGCTAAATAGGACTCTTTTTAAATGTTGTAGCTTGAGATATCACAACTTACTGGTCCCGGGGACACAAGGCTGACATAGATGTTCCTCAGCCACTTTTCTTGGGTAAACATAGTACAGCCCATAAAGCTCAAACTGACGCTTGGTCTATATGGATCAATTTCTTTTCAAACTCCCTGCTTGTTCGCTCTTTAATTGTTTTAATAACCTCGTTAGGCTGGCCGAGCCAATGAAGAATCACACAAATCAACAGTTGAACCAGTGATGGCTCTTGCCATTTTCACACTAACGTTTAATATTAGTGACTTAAGACAGCTGGAGGATACCGCAACATGATTTACTTGCTTATTTATTTACATACTGCAGTCAAAGATAGCAAAAAGGGTCTTGTTCTGCAGGTGTACTAGCATTATCATTACATATATTTGATATAACCAGGATTCTCATTTTAAATATATGTTGAACCCTGTCAAATATTTAGGCAATGCACTTTTTTGTATTTCAAGTCTACATCAGTTTAATGAGAATTGTTTGTATAGAAGTTGCACGTTTTTAAAATATATCAAAAGCATGCAAAATGTAAATGTAACGGTTGTAATTCATTGGCACAATCTATTATCTATAAGCATTCATTGAAAAGAAAATCAATTTCAAACATTAATATCTAAAGTATTAAGACCTTTAAATATTTGATGAATCATATGATAAATATTTTATTTACTTAAATAAACAATGAACAAATAACACATTAAGATTTAATTAAAAAAGTAACTTTATGACACATTCATCCTGGTAGGTCTGTGTTTTCTGCTTTGGGCAAGATAAAGCAGTGCAGCAGCTGATTTGCTTTCACTTCACTGACATTTCAAGCAGAAAACCAATATTTAAAATCGAAGAATAGCGCAATTATTTTAAGTTAAAGCAGAGTAATACTAATTATCATTTATGATTACGTTTTATATAGCATACATAACCAAGGTTAATAATTTTATTGATTTTTATTGGGTGAACTGATATGCAGACCTGCAAGGACATGCTCTCCTCTGCAGGTGATAACTGAAAAGCCGGGGGTTTGTTCTTCTCAAAGTTTTACCAAATGATACCTAAGCCTAGCACATCATTTTCAATAGTGAGAAGGCCTCCTCAAAGATCTTTTCTACTGCCCCATGGTCGACACTCTTATGGCCTCAATGACTCCTAAGCAGTTTGTAGACACTCACCAAGTTGTCCGCTACCCCAACCACTGCACGAGCCTTATCAATTTCTTCATATCTTGACCTGGGACACTAAACAAATTTAACATGGCAACATGCTCCATGGCAACATGCTCCATGATACCTTGCAGACCACAAGGTACCGGACATTTCCAACATGGAACAATTGGGCCAAGCACCCTTGTACTCAATATCAATGTGACAGCAGTTTGCATAAGTGCTACTATCTGTGACAAACCTCCAACTCTGGTGTCCATACATGCAGTAGTCATGGCACTTAAAGGAGAATTTGCACAATATCAACATAGGTCAAAATGCATCACTGCACCCACGCAACCAAGACTGTGGCTGGGTACTAACCCACTATATTTGGGATAAACGTCTCTACTCCAGTGTACTTGCATTCAATACTCACTATGTACCGCCAACCACTAAATGCCAGATCCCAAATGTCTCACTGCACCCAAAAAAATATGCCAGTCATGCAAATTCTCCCCAGACTATGGGAGCCTGTAATGATACCGACTCACTTCTTGGCCCACAAAGCTTTCAGAGGCCATACAATAGCAGCTATCTTCTATAAATAAGCCTGGAACATGACATACCTTGCAGGTTTCCTTTTAGTTTCAGGATTATACTCATTAGAAAAACAGCCATCTTCATTTCATTATGTAATTGTTCTACTTTCATTTACCCCTCCCCGGTCTGTCCCTTTGAACTTCATGTGCAGAAAGGGAAAAGAGAGGTTACATTGCCTTCTCTAGTCATATATGCTCATATCTCTAAACTTTCTATGCAAGGGTCCCTCTTTTGCCGACTGCCCCACTTGGATTGGTCAATGCTCCACATAGGGGGCACTCATATCACATCGAAGCAGACAGCGAAACATCACAGCTAACAGACTCCATGAATGCCCTTTTATTAACCGCTAACACCCACACTCTGACCTTAGCACCATATGGGTTTGACACCAAAACTCTAAACCACTTCCTAAGTGGTCTCATCTACAGCTCAGGTGCACATACTATGAAATAGTGCACAATTTTTCCACTTAGTAACGTAAAGAGTTCAGACACAGTGAACAGAAATATAATGCATACAACAGTACCTCACGATGAGCTGTTTTGACAAGTTAAGTTTAATTTTGGACTTTGTGCACTCGACTGGTTGCTGAGGGCTGGTGATATGGTCTACTGGTGCAAACATGGGACCATGGTAAGGAAGGGCAACAGAGGAGAAAGTGGAATTTGCTTGGGGAAGGATTCAACTTAACACCATTCTTTGCTCTTGGTAGGAAAAGTCAAGAAGTTGAATATTTACCACATTATCAGCGGAAAATCACAAACGCTTTACTTTTCCTACAAATAACAATGCTGTAGCCTTGTCACATAATATTTGAACAAAACTTACAACAGTAAGATAGCAAATGTAGTAGAAATTTAAAAAATGGGTCCTTCGCCTCAATCCCAGCTTTCTTTTAGAACGCAGGATAAATATAGTAAGTATTGGCAAAGCCAACAGGTCTGGCACTGACTGCCAGCCTTTTGCCTTTGTCAATGCTTCTTTTGTTTAGTCATGGTATTTGCAAAACTTTATTGTTGGGGAAGGTGCTGGGCCCTTGTCCATCTTAAAACAAAAATAAATAGGCTAAAAGCAACAAAAAAAATGTGATCCCAAAATGCACACATTACAATAGTAGTACCTGACAGTTAAGGGAACTACTTTGTGTGTGGATGCGCTCCTTGTGAAAGGGCAGAATTCAGTCACTCACAATGAAGCTAACCAATGGCTGAGATAGAACTGAATAAAAGATATTACAAGCAAGTATTGTATACATATAATTCTAATAAAATCAAAAAGCTTTGGCTAACGCAAGACCAAAAAAAGGTTCCTGGTGAGCAGAGGAGGAAGGGAGATGGGTCCCGCCCCCAGGCCCTTGACCTTACCCCACATTATCTAAATGTCCAGAAAAATGAATGCATGCTCTCTGTGCAGTCAGTAATGCTACGTATTTTCCCTGAGATTCATAAACAGTGATATTATTTGCATGGAGGCTGACTGTGTAAGCGAACCATGTATCTTTGTGGATTCAGAATGCAATGTTCTGGTTATGGATTAAATATATTCATTACTGTTCTTTAAAAATCCAATGGACGGTGTTTGCAGTATACGCAGGTATTTTGGCAGCACTACGTCAATAACATTAATCCCCTCATTTCCCATAACAGGTGTGCATAACAATACCTCGTTTATTTTCCCTAGTAACTAGAGGATGGCATGGATAATGGTGGAGTGAATTTCATATCTTTGGAAAAACTCTTTTTTTTTTTAAGGCACATTAAGTATACTAAAGCCTTCTTATAAGTACCAGATATAAGACATTATGTGGGCCATCATCATATCTTAGCATAGAAGACTGATGACAAACCTTCCAGAAGGAGAATTTTCTCTTCAAGTAATATTTGCCTGCCACTGCATACTCAGAATCTCAGTTAAAAAAAAAAGTAAAAAAGGGCACAGTAAGCATTTATGGTGTAGAACCAAGACATGCGCTAACGCAACAGGCTCAGAAAAAAGTCAAGGAAAATCAAACATCCCGCAACTAGCATCTGTAGTGCAATACTCAACTAGGTAGTAGTCCATTTGGTCACCACTTCCACCTAATCCCTCCCCCTTCCTCCGCGACACCCCCATATTCCACTACAACAAGCATTTGACTGCCTCGGACGGTACCTTTGTTCATGTCCAGGCCAGAAAGGTGGTGGCCTCTTGCTTTGGCATCATAAGGATGCTTCGTAAAGTGCTCCCCCTGCTCCCCTTTCAGGCAAGAAAGCTCATGTTCCAGGCGCTTATTCTTTCACGCCTGGACTACGGCAACGCCTTATACCTTGGAGCCCCGAGTTCGGTCCTCGTCAAACTGCAAACAGTACAGAACTGCGCCGTAAGGATCCTCATGGGGACTCAGAACCGGCAGTCGGCAAAACCGGACATGAAGGCTCTCCACTGGCTCCCCATCCGGGAGAGAGTCTACTTTAAGGCCTTATGCATTACCCACAAACTGATAGGAGGGAAAGGACCAGAGATTATCTCCTCTATGGTCAAGCCCTATCGAGCTAACAGGCGACTACGCTCAGATGAGCAACACCTGGCAGTCGTCCCCCGAATTCAGAGAGTCAGACGTGGTGGTCGGCTATTCTCACATAATGCTGCCAAACTTTGGAACTCCCTTCCTCTTCAGCTACGTAGGGAACCTAATCACCTTGTCTTCCGCAAGCTGCTGAAAACATGGCTCTTCCCTAAGTGATTCCCTGAAGCTTCAGCTATCCGCCAGCGCTGGGATGCCTACGGGTAGCTATGCGCTCTATAAATGTTGCTTCATTCATTCATGTGTACATACATCTATGCTGCTCAGTACAATTTTTTTCAATAATGGAGATATATGAAAGAGGCCATCTCATAGGAAAGCGAAGTGTAACCGGCGTAGATATCCAGAATAAATAGGTAAAGGGACAAATACCTGCTTGAGCGTTTCAACAATATAGGTGACATTAACACCAGCCATAAATGACGCAATTTCTCAGAAATGTGTATGGCAAAGTGCAGGGCAGCTGACGGGGAACACGCAAATCCGCACAAGGACTAAATAGGTCGGACAGTACAGATCAGCCATCAATACGTTGTAGGTACCACTGTTAAGCATATGCTGCAGAATTACTATTCATTGTTTAAGTGCAGTTTATGGTGCCATTGCTCATTCTATGATGGTATTAACTCTTTAAATGTCATTAGGGTTCAAAGATTATTGTAATCTATGACAAAATGTATTTAAAAAAAAAAAAGGAATATGATGTAGTCTGGGCTGACTCAAAAAAACAGAGGATCAGTGACGTGTTCATTTTTTATGTTGTTCTTCCTTTCTATAAAAAGGTGTTTCTTATGGTGTTCCTACTCTTGATCACCAAGAAGTTACAACTTCTGGTCTGGCGAGATAAAAATAGGAAGTTAGCTTGTCTTCTGAGGGCTTTAAATCAGGGATGACCCACATTTGTCAACGAGGGCCAGAGCAAGTCCAGAGTTATTTGCTATGGGGAATATACAGCATTTGATAGCATGGATATATACGTCTCTAATCAATCTGATCAGACCTTCTTTGTCTAGACTCCGAGAGAAATGGGAAGTGCATCTTAATAAGCCTCTCACAGGTCGGACTTGGTCGTTAATCCTTTCTCACACACGAATAGTATCTAGGAAAATGAGACTTGCATATAAACTGTTCAATTATTTGCATCTGACATACATGTTTCCTAAACGCTTGAACCTGATTAAGGGGTTTTCTAATATACACTGTCCAAGGTGCAACTTCCCAGATGCAAAGAAAATTAGGTGTCATTTGGAACGAGTACTTTGCAAGGATTCACTCCACACTATCGAGGCCTGCCTGTTGAGGAATTTTCTGAGACCCAAACCTAAGAAGGCCGGCTACAATTTTCTAGACTTGCCCTTCATACTCGCAAAAAGGTGTATAGATATGTTCTGGAAGCTGCAGCTCCCACCTCCATTTGATAAGTGGAAGGCAGACATGAGACTATGGGCTAAATGTGAAAGTCTCGTTTTGCATATGACGGAACTGAAGTTCTGAAAGCAATGTCCCATAGCATCCCTTTGGGATGAAATAACATTTGTTTTAGATAACCTTGATTTAGTCGGAGAGAAAGACACGGGTAGTGAGATTGAGGACACCTCTAAATAATTGTCTCATCCCATTCACGATCATCTAGCTTTTATATTTGGTGTTTCAGGACCAGGAGCGTTACTACTGTTGACTTATAATAAGGATTCAATTGGGATATGCTTTTGTTTGTCATTTTTTTTGTTAATTCTGTTCTTATTTTCCGTTTAATGACGAGCACCAGCTGAACCAGCTCTGTAAGTCATCTCTATTATGCGGAGACTGTGTTATATACACTTACAAAAAAATTCATTACTAGTAGGGGTAACGACACCTACTTCAAAAATATTGATACGCTCTCAGAGGTTTTGTTGTAACTGACATTATTGTGGTCTATTTATTAAAGTTATACATAATAACAAAACTTGGTACTGCAAATATGTCTGTATTAAAAGATAGTAAATATTTTTTTACATTTCAGTCCAAAGTTTGAGGACACTCAATGAATATGTAAACTTTTCAACTTTATCAAAATTCCACATAAATTGATCTCTTTTCTATGATCTTAGAAGATTGTACATTTCGCAGACCAAATCTGGGAACCATGAAACCCCTGCCATTATTAATGGGTATCCACTGAATCGCCATATGAATGAACACCACGGTGCAGAAGTAGAAAATTAAGACCCCCACCTTATTCCTTGTCACCAAGATGGCTTTAGACATGCCTACAACTGTAAGAAAGAGCTATTCACATAATATTGAAAAATTTGCTGTATTAAGAACTCTTATGACTGTTGTCAGAACTGGAATGGCTTGGATTTTAATTGTATTTATGTTTATAACCATTATGTTTTATATAGTACAATGCTTTTTATGTGCTTTTACGGCCTCTGAGCTGAAATAAAGCTGAGTTGCTTGCTTGCCGGCTATTCACATAGCCTCGATAAATTTTTACACACCAGAAGGTAGAAAAATCCTTCTTGCATTTTCAATTAAATACCTGCTGTGATATTGCCCTACACAAATACATTATTTTTATAGCTACCGGTGCAATAATTGCAAAGCTTCTAGTTTACATAACAGAACAAGATTTGATAAAGCCAAAAGGTTTGGCTTATAACTGAAAGTGCCTGAATGTTCCATTCATCCACTCAAGCACTCACCATTCATGGCCTCAGTCACTCATTCTTGGATTCATGTGTCTCTTCATTTATCCTCACGCCCATCCACTATGCCACACAGACATGCAAACTCACAAATCAATGAAGAGGAACTTTCAGTTATCAGCTGCACCTAGGGAGTGGTGTAAGAGAGCTCTCTATAGTATGTCTGTCTGTCTGTCTGTGTAGGGTGTGCGACTGCTGATAGTGATGCAAGACAAGTTCTCTGTGCTAAGTTTATGAGTACTGTCAGTTGCTCAGTGTTAAACAAAGTAAAGCACTTTGTAAAGGGCTGAGTGGGTGTAATTCTTGTTAGAATACTATGTCATCGAATAATGTTCTGGAATGAGGGATGGAGAAACTGGAGAAGGCTAGAAGGAGTTGGCGTGAGCAGTCCTGTATAATTTAATGGTGCGACCTACTACACTATGAAACACCTTTATTTATCTGAACAAGCCTGGAATGTAGTAGTAGTGAGAATTTAACAAGTGGCGACAAGAGCCTGTGCAAGAGGCAGGCGTCATCACTATCCCCCTGAAGTCTGCTTTCCCATCGACCCGGTAAAGGAAGCATGATTCTAGATTTGAACAAAATAGAGGAACAACCCATATCTGGAGAAATCGCTACTTGGACACCACTACGTGAGATGACTGCAATGACCTAGAGATTAAGTAAATTGTTTCATCAATATTACTTTCTTTGATCTGGAGCTACAGTTACTTAGAATCGTTACATTTTTAAAGACACAGACTTATGTTTGAGCAACTTAAATAGAGAATTTCTCAAGTAAAGTGTGTGCAGCACAAAGTCACCAACGCGTTTCCCAGGTGCCTTCGAAGTGTGGTCATAAAACGCAATCACACGCAGAGACAACTTCAACTCTGTAAGACCTTCCATACCATTATGTCAATCACATATCGTCATTTTGAATTTATTCAGCGATGCTACACTAATTTCCATTTGGGAGGCATTTCACAGTAGTGTGTCGGTGACCATTCAGAACATAAAGAATACTGGAGGTTCACATCTAACAACCGGATAAAGTAAGGAGTGTGTGGGAAATTGATTTATGCACCTGTTACATAGAGACTTCGGAAGCCAAGTGGAAATAAGTACAGCATTTATTTCGTGAAGTACAAGGTAATAAATAGGAAGCCCAAACGCAGCCTGTCCTCATGCATCAGACGCCCAACGAAGACTGAGCAACCAGTGCAGGACAGCAGCATGGGCCATAAAGCAGTAACTTTAAAGGAAACATATAGCAACCGGAACGTATTTACTTTTGACAAGTGAACTCATTCCGCAAAGCAGGAGCTTGCTCGCTCATAAAAAGTTCTTTAAGGTATCGCGCACTCATTACATTACTGCAATGTCTCATGGTACAACAGCACTGTTGGAACTGGCACTTTCTGGTTGGCTGAGCGTTGCCCTAGCCAGGCAGAATCTACCATTCCCGTCAGGGATAGGTGATTACGCTCACAGTATAACCTGCGCTCACCCTCGGGTAGCTTGCCAGTGAGCAATCAGGCTTATCACAGAGGTAATGTGTAAAGCACTGGCACAGCACTCTCACACAATAAATATACAAAAGAGACTTCAAACGTAGTGTATGTATATAAAGTTTGTATTCAACACACCTATTAAATAACACAACATGAACTTCTTGTATTTCTGGGCATCAATCACATTTGGAAATATCACTAGCAGTACAAGGCCCAACCGTGTTAAAATTACATCAGTAGTATGCACACTTGGGAAAGATACTACTTTACCCCCAGCACCCTTAGGCGGTGAAAAATGTTGTCATAACCAGGCCCACCCTGGCAATTATTAAAGTTAAATACCACACAGTTATAGGATGCACTCCAGATCACAACGATATAAAAAATGGGTACACACAGACGACACGTTTAAACCGCACTATAGTAAAAACAAATGTCAAACGTAGTATTCTTTTGGCAAGAAATCGATGTGTAAAGCAACACCGCTGTGCGGTGTAATTAACAACAGGTAGTCCTCATGCAGTCACTCCCACACACTCTCTTGGCACCGATATGTGGTGCCACGGATATCAGGCAGGTCTGTATGGAGCGCACTCGCACACAGCACAGTAATGTGGTGCAACTGATATCCGGCAGGTCAGTTGATAATACACATGCGGACCCGTGGCCCAAGCCCTCCCACCTTTCCCCTGCTGAAGTATGGCACCAGTAGTTATACTGTAGTGTGCCGTTGGGGTTGGTTCAGAGGGTTTCCCTTTGAGCCACAGAATTCCCTCATACATTTCAGTCCTGTCTGGCCTGAGGCTGTGGAATGCAGATCTTAATCTTTAGTGGGGCCATGATTTGGCTTCCCAGAGGCCAAGTGTCAAAACCTCTCCCTCTAATATATCAATCCAGGCCTTCAAATGGCAGAGATCTGTTTTTCCAGTTGTATGCCCAATGTTTGGAGCTGCTGCTGGGGAATGCACAATGTGCTCCCCCAGCCTCCAGTATGGACTGGAGTCAAGCTAAAAGGCACACAGAGTTTCAGAGCAGAGAAATGCCCACTTTCTAGAATTGGAATTTCTAAGCTATTAATGACAAATCCACCTTTACCACAGGAGAGGGTTTGTCATTGTGAATCCAATGATAAGAAACATTATGAGGCTGCTCCACTGCAAACCACTATTGCGGCCCGAAGTAGTTTCAACCATTCCCCCAAGTTAACCTATGGGAAAAGCAAACCTCATAGGTAGTGAAAACACACATAGATATTCTTCACTACCTGGGCAGGGAACACAGGTGTACCTGCCCTGCCTTTCACTTACTTCACCCCTTAAGACTTACCCCAGTGGTGGTCTAGTGGCAGTGATTGACCAGTGGTTTAGAAAGGCCAACCTGAGCATAAGTGCAATTGCGCACACACAGGCCTGCCAAGGCAGGCTTGACACATGTTTAAAAACGTTATAGATGGAAGCGCGCACACACCGGCCTGCAATGGCAGGCTTGAGACATGTTTACAAATATCAGGTAAGCACCACATCCTAAAATGTGCAGGAAGGAAGTGCACACTGTCATACTGCAATAAATGTTTTTGACTCTCATACTGCATTTACAGTGGGAAAGTGCCCACAGCCCTAAGGCCACTAAAGGAAAATCAGCAAAACACTGCAGGAAAAAGCAAAAAGGTTTAGAGAAACACTACCTCAAGAGTATCAGTTCTAAAAAGCACCAAATTGTGCACTGTGTATGTGTGTTCTTTTAAACAAAGCCACACACTGGTGATGCTTTGGAAGAATTCTTCTCTGATACTTTAATGAAACAGAGATAAGATTATATTTCCACTCTTTTGAACTGCTGAAACAACTATGGGACTTTATATTCAGATTTCCTCTGTTGTTATTTTAGTTCTTTATGTTAATTTGTGTTCTGATTTTATTTCTTTAGCTTATTTTATAGTGCCATTTCATTATGGCAGCGGCTAGCATGGCTAAACCCACTCCCTTTCTAAGACAAAGAGGTGAAACATTACTTCCTTAGAGCAGATGGAAGAAACTCTCGGATTCATATCTGGTGACTACAGGATGAAGAAATTCTCTCCCTCAAGGAAGCAAGGCACTTTGTTGCATAATCTAGGAATAGAAGGAAGAAATGTCTATGACAGCTCAGAAGAAATACCTACTGGGAGGCAGAGCCGGGAGGAAGTGAACCTGGTGACATCTATGAGAAGTCTGAAAATGCTAGATCTGCATTTTGGCAAAGGAATTAGGGAGGCTTAGTGAGCTAGATATGATAGAGGAAATAGAACCATCCAAGTGGTTGGCACCAGTAGTCTTAGCACCCAAAGCAGGATGCATAAGTATGTGTGTAGACCGTCACAATTTGAACTTGTATATCTGGGTGGACAGGCAACCTCAGCCTAACATTGCAAATAAGTTATCAATGCCGAAGGGCGCACAGGTCTTCAGTGTGATGGATTTATCGTCAGCATACCATCAGGTTCTCCTAAGCGAGGAGTCCAGGCATCTAATGTCATTTGTGATGCCATTGGGTGCCTGTCATTTCATTAGAATGCTGTTTGGATTAGATTTGTCAGTGCACTGTTTTCAGCCTGTGATGAAGAAGATGTTCAACAAACGCTGTTTTTCCAAGACAATATTTTAGTGTGCAATGTAGGAAAGTAGGATCTGCTTCTTATGGTTACCCCCCACTTTTTTCCTTGATGTCTCACTGTTTTTGACTAGTCTGGCTGGGATCCTGCTAAACAGGACCCCAGCCTATCTGCTTTCTCCCTTAAATTGACATACCTGTACTTTGGTACACTCCAGATTGGATACTGGGGTACCCTTATAAGTCCCTAGTATATGGTACCCATGTACCCAGGGCATAGGTACCCCAGAGGCCTCCCCTGGGCTGAAGCATGTATTATGCCACCCATGAGAGGCCATACAAAATGGAACTCTAGGTCTGCTACTGCAGCCTATGTAAGCTGGTGCTTGCACCACTTACTTTAGATATAGGTTCACTTTATCTACTGGTCACTACACTTGAAACTTATAAGTCGCCCCTATAGCAGGCCTTAACAATCCTGAAGGCAGGGTGCTGCGTTTTATGTGAGAGGGTGCCCCTGCATGAGCAGAGCCCCCCTGCAGCCTTCGGAGACCATTCTCCCGGGTTGTCTGTGACTCAGCCGGACATATAGGTAGAGGTGCATTATAACCTCGCGGTAAATGCTATCTCGAAAACGGCTGCATAGAAACATATTGTGTTTGATATCAAACACCTTGGAATCATACCTCCACACCAGTAACTGGTGTGGGAAGTATGATTCCACCCTTCAGAAGCGAGCTTCGTGGTGTCACCGGTCTACCCGGTAACAGCCTTCTCGACGCGGACAGCACAAAATGGATGCTGCCAGTCAAAGACACATTTCTGCCCTCCTGCTGCTGAGCCAAGCTCGAGCAGAGGAAGGCAGCACAATAGGCATCCTGTCACAGGGAGGTGTGACCCCCTCCCAGACAGGGTTTCGTGTATTGGGGCTGGGTGGGTGCACTCAGAGTGCCAGAAAGTTTGCACTGGGGGCACATTTGGTGTCCAAAGGACATGGGTGTAGCCACCCCTCTGTCCTGCCCCTCCCCTAGGAGGGTCCCCTAAAGCTGTCCAACCCTCTCCTGTGGGTATAAAATTGGTTACCTGGCTACAGGACATTGGATTTTACGTGGACCAGATTCTACAAAGAAGAAACCACTGACTTTCGACCGTCTGGACACCTGGACTTCGCTGGACCTCGACTGGGCTTGACTTCGTCCCCCTTTCCGTCCAAAGCTTAGTTTGTGCCGTGACTCCATACAGGCTCCGTGTAGGACCTGTGGTGCACTTAAGACAACAGAAGAATCTCCCTTGGAGTGAAGGAGTCACTCCCCTGCTTCGCAGGCACCTAAAGCGCAACTGTCCGGTAGCTGCTCCTGAGCTCATGCAGACTCCGAAGATTTCAGCAAAACAGGAGGTGGGTTCCTGAAGGTCCCAGAGGTCGATCTGCTCTCTCACCGAGTTTGAGGCCAGTATCCCTCGTGGGGGCTGCGTAACCCGAACCCCTGTGCACCGCGTCCATTTGCAAGTGCATATGCTTGTTGGCGATTCCTGAGCTTGTGCATTGGACCCCGTGTGGTCCTAACCCTAAGCAGTATTTGCACCAAAGAACCCCGGCCTCCTCGCACCGTGTCAGGGCTCGAAAAATCCACTCGACCGCTCGCATATGCGAGCTAAACTTAACGAGGGCGAGCTGTTTTTAGGTCCTATTCGCCCTTTCTGGCGAGTAGGAAGACAAACTAACTTTTGTCCTCCGTCTCTGAAAACGGAGCAAATGTGACAAGATAACAAGATTTAAAGGCATTTTTATTGCTCACAAAGTTAATGAGCAATAAAGATGCCTTTAAATCTTGTTATCTTGTCACATTTGCTCTGCTTTCAGAGACAGAGGTCAAGTAGGTTGCAGTTAGGTCGAGGAGATTTTTCAAGGTACTAGACCTGCAGGACTAGTACCATTTTTGGGATTTTTCGAGCCCTGCGTGTGCTCCGTGGGCTGGTCCTTTGCAGACTTGCTCGAGGTCCCCTCGCGACTCCTGGTCCTACGGGTCCCCCTGAGGGTCATCTTGATTGTTCTTGGGCTTTCCTGGTTGCTCCAGACGTGCCCTGACTCTCCATTGCTTGGAGAGTCCCGTGGACCTTGCTGGTCCACACCGTAACCTGTTTGTCCTTCCTGCGTGGGTTGCTGTTGCCAAGGCTTGTTGGTGCTCCCACCTCACACCGACCCCACAGCACTCGACATCCTTCGTGGGACAGCTCACCTCCGGCTCCTGGTCGTCCTCGACGTCTCCTGGTCCTCGTGGCTGCAGAGTCAAGCATCCCTTCGTCGCACCTGAAGCACCCGACATCGGTGGGCATTCGTCTACTGAGCCCCTGGTCACTCTGACGTGACCCAGACTCTGTCCCCTCTGCTTTCAGGTTCCTTCCATCCCGAATCCAGGATTGGATTCCACCGGACCCTTTTCACCTTCACGGCAGCAGTACTTCTTCCTTTCTTTCCATAGAGAACGACAAGAGTTTCCGACGCCACTTCAGACCTATGCACCCGGCATCCCTGGGATAGGTAACTCTGATACTACGGTATCCACGGGTGGGGTGGCTCTTTAAACTCTTAAGTTCTGAAGGGTTAGCTCAAAGTCCTCCTAGAAGGGTCCTTAAATTTTAACTTTGCAACCGCGACTTTCCCATAGAGTTGTACGGAGCACGCACCCGTCCTCCGTGGGTCTCCTGTGTCATCACCGTGAGTGGTTCCTTGGGGTCCCAGCGATTCTGCATGCACTATACACTGTGTCTAGTCAAGTTGTGATTGTTATACCACTATTTTAGTATATGGTACAGTCTCCCCCTGGAGCCCGCTGTGTATTTTGCTACTTACAACTGTTCTATTGATCCAGTATTGTGTGCTTTGTGTTCTGTCCTCGTGTAGAGGGAAGTAGAGAGTGTTATATTAATAAATACATATTTTTATATAACTACTGTGTGGTTCTCCTTCATTTAGTCATTCAGGAGGTGATATTCTGGTAAAACAAGCTGCTTTACATTCCTTCAAGATTAAGCCTGAAGGCTGCTCTCCACAGCTACCACTAGGATAGCTTTCATAAAGGTTATCTTTGACCTCATACACCATAAGGGTCGTGTGGATTGGTAGAGGGTGCCCACTTTAACTAGTGGACAGCATATTCCAAGTCACCTTCTCACATTGTTGTGCAGCGGTTGGGATTCAAGCTTGCTATTGTTTTACCAGATAAATCTCATTGAGTGATTAACTGAAAACCACTAAAAGTATTAGGCACATATAATACTTCAAGATTTGAATAAGTACGTTCTACTGAACTTGGAGTTGGGTAAGTCAAGGGTCTAGCACACCCTTTCTCCAACTCAAGAGAGTTAAGTCTCCACTAGGTTAGGTAGGTGCCTACACCACATAACACTAGTATGTCTTTTAGAGGAGAAGCCAGTGGCTCTCTGCCAACTAGGTACAATGGCCTCTCATTCCAGGAATTGAAAGCCATGTGTGTGTCTAGGAAGTTGAGGACAGGGAGAAATGCAAACACCCAACGTCTCATTGAGGTGTTACTCTTAGATGATCCTAGAAAGACCCCAGGGTCTGATGAGGTAGATAGAGTGGGTAGTGCAGGGAATGAGGAAAGGCCAGGAAGTGAAACCTTCTTTGACCTGGAATAAAACCCTGACCAGGGGGATCAAGATGATTCCAACCTGGACAACATAGATCTTCCATTAGGTGGGGGAGAAGGCCCCAGTGGCCCTCTCTTTACTCCACCAGGAAGAGTACAGAGTTTACCTAGGAGATCCAGATCTCCCTCTGTAGAATCTCGACACTCGGGAACTTCTGTAGGGACTTCCATTTCCAATAAGAGGGAATCCTCTTATGATAGACAGTGCCAATTTCTAGAGCTTGAGAAAGTCAAGCTCAGGCTCAAGAAAGAGCAATTGGCCCTAGACAGAGAATCCCTAGAGCTCCAGAGGGCTACAAAGAGATTGGGACTAGAGTCCCATGGTGGCAGCAAGTGTGTCCCTACGGTTAAGGATTATACTTATGACCATAGGAACCTGAGCAAGATAGTCCCTCCCTACCATAGTGGGGATGACATCCACAAATGGATAACTGCCTTGGAGAGGGCCTGTAAGGTACAGAAGGTCCCCCAAGAGCAGTGGGCAGCTATCTTGTGGCTCTCCTTTGCTGACAAAGGTAGAGATAAGCTCCTCACTGTTAGAGAAGAGGATGCTGATAATTATTCAGTGCTGAAGAGTGCTCTCATTGATGGGTTTGGCTTAACCACTGAGCAATACAGAATTAAGTTCAGAGACACCAAGAAAGCACAGACTCAGGATTGGGTTGACTTTGTAGATTGTGCTACTAAGGCTCTGGAAGGCTGGTTACTTGGCCGTAAAGTGCATGATTTCAAGGGATTGTACAATTTAATTATAAGGGAGCAGATCCTTAATAATTGCCAAAATCCGTTGTTGCATCAATACCTGGTTGACTTTGATCTGACTTCTCCCCAAGAATTGGGAAAGAAGGCAGATAGGTGGGTCAGAACCAGGGTGAAGCAGAAAACTCAGAACCAAGGTGGTGACCAAAAGAAGTCTGATTCTAAACCAGCAGATAAGGGTGGGGAGAAGGGTAAAGACCAGAAGTCTTCTTCAGGGCCCCAAAAACCTGCATCGGAGGGTGGTTCACAATCCAACAAGGGAAAAGGCAGAAAGAAGCCTTGGTGTTACCTGTGTAAGGAAAAGACACATTGGCCTAGGGATGCCAATTGTGCCAAAGCCAAGGATCCTCCTACCAACACCACTGCCCCTAAGGCAACTGTTCCCCCTAGTGCAGCTACAAGTGGTGGTACTGCCAACAAGGGTTTAGTAGGGTTGACCCTGGGAACTGAGGTGGGTTCTGGCCTAGCCAGAAGTCCAGCTCAGGCTGTTCTAGTCTGTGATGGAGGCATGGATATTGCCTCCATATTTGCCAGTCCCAGTAACCTCGGCAAATACAGGCAACAGCCTTTAATAAATGGACAGGAGGCCATGGCATACAGGGACACAGGAGCCAGTGTCACCATGGTGACTAAGGATCTTGTGAGACCTGATCAGATCATACTTGGTGAGATGTACCAAGTGACCAATGCAAGCAATGTCAGGACAGACCATTCCTTGGCAGTTGTGAATTTCAGCTGGGGAGGGGTAACTGGCCCTAAGAAGGTTGTGGTTAGCTCAGACCTCCCTGTTGAATGCTTATTGGGCAATGATTTGGAAACTTCAGCCTGGGCTGAAGTGGAACACAGGACACATGCAGCAATGTTGGGCATCTCTGCAGATGTGTTTGCTGTGACCAGGTTACAGGCAAAAATGTCTTCCACTGAACAGGCCCCGGATCCTGAAAAAATGGACCAGGTGCCTTCCAAGAGAAGGAGCAGTAGGGGTAAGGCAGTGTCTTTCCCCCAGACTCAGAGTGAGGATCAGTCTCCTGAGGAAGATGATCCAAGTCCCTGTGAAGGAACTGTCTCAGAGGAACTTGAACCTGATCAGGTCGAGTTCTTGGGGACAGGGGGCCCTTCCAGGGCAGAACTGAGTCAGGAGCAGCACAGCTGCCTCTCTCTTGCACCCCTCAGACAGCAAGCTGCTGCTGAGGTTGCTGGGAGTGCCAGTGGGTCCCACAGGATCTATTGGGATGATGGACTCCTTTACTCAGAGGGTAGAGACCCCAAGCCTGGTGCCACCAGGAGGTTGATCATATCTCAAGTTTAGGGGTTTCCTATTATCACTGGCACATGATATCCCTTTAGCAGGACACTTAGGCCAAAGTAAGACCTGGGACAGGATTGTCCCTCACTTTCACTGGCCTCACATGTCAGAGGACACAAAGGAGTTTTGTCGCTCCTATACTACCTGTCAAGCCAGTGGTAAGGCAGGTGGTACTACAAAGGCCCCCCTGATACCACTACCTGTGGTGGGGGTTCCCTTTGAGAGGGTTGGGATTGACATTGTTGGTCCCATGGATCCTCCAACTGCATCTGGGCACAGATTTAACTAGTGGTGGTGGACCATGCCATTAGGTATCCAGAGGCAATACCCTTTAGAACCACCACAGCTCCTGTGGTGGCCAGGACCCTCCTGGGAATCTTTTCCAGAGTGGGCTTCCCTAAGGAGGTCTTAACTGACAGAGGTGCAAACTTCATGTCAAGTTACATAACTGCTATGTGGAAGTAGTGTGGAGTGAATTACAAATTCACCACACCCTATCACCCACAATGCAATGGGTTAGTTGATAGATTCAACAAAACCCTGAAGGGCATGATCATGGGCCTCCCAGAAAAGCTTAGGCGAAGATGGGATGTCCTGTTGCCCTGCCTTCTGTTTGCCTACAGGGAGGTTCCTCAGAAGAGGGTTGGTTACAGCCCTTTTGAACTTCTGTTTGGACATCCAGTTAGGGGTCCATTGTGTCTAGTGAAGGAGGGATGGGAGTTACCTCTCAAACCACCTAAACAGGACATAGTGGACTATGTACTTAATCTCCGCTCCAGGATGGCTGAGTACATGAGGAAGGCATCCAAAAACCTTGAGGCTAGCCAAGATTTACAGAAAGCTTGGCATGACCAAAAGGCTGTTTTGACTGTGTACCAGCCAGGACAGAAGGTATGGGTGCTGGAGCCTGTGGCCCCAGCAGCTCTCCAAGATAAGTGGAGTGGGCCCCATACCATACTTGAGCAAAAGGGAGAGGTTACCTGCCTGGTGGACCTTGGAACTCCCAGGAGCCCCCACAGCGTGCTCCATGTGAACAGGCTCAAGCCAGATGTTGACAGGGCAGACATTGGCTTGCTCATGGCTACTGATGAAGGAGAGGAGGAAGAGAGTGACCCACTCCCTGACCTCCTCTCACAAAACCCTGATGATGGTTCAGTAGATGGTGTAGCCTTGGCAGGCAGCCTCACTGAGCAGCAGCAGACTGATTGCAGGAAAGTCCTCAATCAGTACAGACACATGTTCTCACTGACTCCCAGTCAGACTACCTGGTGTACCCATGAAGTGGACACAGGGGAGAGCTTACCTGTAAAGAACAAAATTTACAGACAACCTGACCATGTCAGGGACTGCATCAGGACTGAGGTCCAAAAGATGTTGGAATTGGGAGTAATTGAACCCTCAGATAGCCCTTGGGCTATTCCAGTGGTCCTGGGACCAAAACCTCACACCCAGGGTGGTAAAGAGAGATGAGGTTTGTGTAGACTACAGGGGGCTCAATGCAGTCACTAGGACTGATGCTCATCCTATTCCAAGGGCAGATGAACTTATAGATACTTTGGCCTCAGCCAAGTTTCTGAGTACATTTGACCTCACAGCTGGCTACTGGCAAATCAGACTAGCTGAGAACGCTAAGCCCAAGACAGCATTCTCAACCCCTAGTGGGCACTATCAATTTGTGGTAATGCCCTTTGGTTTGAAGAATGCACCTGCCATTTTTCAAAGGTTGGTGAATAAAGTTCTCATAGGCCTGGAAGCCTATAGTGCAGCTTATCTTGATGATATTGCTGTCTTTAGCTCTACCTGGGAGGATCACCTGGTCCACCTGAGAAATATTTTGGAGGCCCTGCAAAAGGCAGGCCTCACTATCAAGGCCACTAAGTGCCAGATAGGGCAGAATAAGGTTGTATACCTAAGCCACCTTGTGGGTGGAGGACAGGTTCAACCATTGCAGAGCAAAATCCAGACCATAATGGAATGGGTTGCTCCAACTACCCAGACTCAGGTCAGAGCTTTTTTCGGTCTGACTGGGTACTACAGGAGGTTTGTCAAAGGATATGGATCCATAGTGACCCCATTGAATGATTTGACTTCCAAAAGAATGCCTAAGAAAGTTCAGTGGACAGTTAGCTGTCAAAAGGCATTTGATGACCTGAAGCAGGCCATGTGCACTGCTCCAATTCTGCAAGGTCCTGACTATTCCAAACAATTCATTGTTCAAACTGATGCATCGGAGTTGGGGGTAGGGACTGTGTTATCACAACTGAAAGAAGAGGGTCAGGATCAGCCAGTAGCTTTTATAAGCAGAAGGCTGACCCCCAGAGAGAAACGTTGGTCAGCTATTGAGAGGGAAGCCTTTGCTGTGGTTTGGGCTCTGAAGAAGCTGAGGCCATACCTGTTTGGCACTCACTTCATTGTTCAGACAGACCATAAGCCCCTCTTATGGCTTAAACAGATGAAGGGTGAAAACCCCAAACTTTTGAGGTGGTCCATTTTCCTACAGAGGATGGACTATACAGTGGAACACAGACCTGGGAGTAACCATGCCAATGCAGATGGACTCTCCAGATATTTCCACTTAGAACATGAAGACTCAACTGGTCAAGGTTAGTTTAATGTCCTTTCGTTTGGGGGGGAGGGGGGTTGTGTAGGAAAGTAGGATCTGCTTCTTATGGTTACCCCCACTTTTTTGCTTGATGTCTCACTGTTTTGACTAGTCTGGCTGGGATCCTGCTAAACAGGACCCCAGCCTATCTGCTTTCTCCCTTAAATTGACATACCTGTACTTTGTTACACTCCAGATTGGATACTGGGGTATCCTTATAAGTCCCTAGTATATGGTACACCATGTACCCAGGGCATAGGTACCCCAGAGGCCTCCCCTGGGCTGAAGCATGTATTATGCCACCCATGAGAGGCCATACAAAATGGAACTCTAGGTCTGCTACTGCAGCCTATGTAAGCTGGTGCTTGCACCACTTACTTTAGATATAGGTTCACTATATCTACTGGTCACTACACTTAAAAATTATAAGTCACCCCTATAGCAGGCCTTAACAATCCTGAAGGCATGGTGCTGGGTTTTATGTGAGAGGGTGCCCCTGCATGAGCAGAGCCCCCCCTGCAGCCTTCGGAGACCATTCTCCCGGGTTGTCTGTGACTCAGCCGGACATATAGGTGGAGGTGCATTATAACCTCGCGGTAAATGCTATCTCGAAAACGGCTGCATAGAAACATATTGTGTTTGGTATCAAACACCTTGGAATCATACCTCCACACCAGTAACTGGTGTAGGAGGTATGATTCCACCCTTCAGAAGCGAGCTTCGTGGGGTCACCGGTCTACCCGGTACCAGCCTTCTCGACCCGCACAGGAAAAATGGATGCTGCCAGTCAGAGACACATTTCTGCCCTCCTGCTGCTGAGCCAAGCTCGAGCAGAGGAAGGCAGCACAAAAGGCATCCTGTCACAGGGAGGTGTGACCACCTCCCAGACAGGGTTTAGTGTATTGGGGCTGGGTGGGTGCACTCAGAGTGCCAGAAAGTGTGCACTGGGGGCACATTTGGTGTTCCTGTGCATAGTCCAGCTCAAACCATTTCTGGGAGCCGGTGGCTCCTGCTCTGGCGCGAAACTGGACAAAGGACATGGGTGTAGCCACCCCTCTGTCCTGCCCCTCCCCTTGGAGGGTCCCCTGAATCTGTCGAACCTTCTCCCGTGGGTATAAAATGGGTTACCTGGCTACAGGACATTGGATTTTACGTGGATAAGATTCTACAAAGAAGAAACCACTGACCTTCGACCGTCTGGACACCTGGACTTCGCTGGACCTCGACTGGGCTTGACTTCGTCCCCCTTTCCGTCCAAAGCTTAGTTTGTGCCGTGACTCCATACAGGCTCCGTGTAGGACCTGTGGGGCACTTAAGACAACAAAAGAATCTCCCTTGGAGTGAAGGAGTCACTCCCCTGCTTCGCAGGCACCTAAAGCGCAACTGATCGGTAGCTGCTCCTGAGCTCCTGCAGACTCCGAAGATTTCAGCAACACAGGAGGTGGGTTCCTGAAGGTCCCTGAGGTCGATCTGTCCTCTCACCGAGTTTGAGGCCAGTATCCCTCGTGGGGGCTACGTAACCCGAACCCCTGTGTACCGCATCCATTTGCAAGTGCATATGCTTGTTGGCGATTCCTGAGCTTGTGCATTGGACCCCATGTGGTCCTGACCCTGAGCAGTATTTGCACCAAAGTCCCCCAGCCTCCTCGCACCGTGTGCTCCGTGGGCTGGTCCTTTGCAGACTTGCTCGAGGTCCCCTCGCGACTCCTGGTCCTTCGGCCTGTGGGTCCCCCTGAGGGTCATCTTGATTGTTCTTGGGCTTTCCTGGTTGCTCCAGACGTGCCCCGACTCTCCATTGCTTGGAGAGTCCCCTGGACCTTGCTGGTCCACACCGTAACCTGTTTGTCCTTCCTGCTTGGGTTGCTGTTGCCAAGGCTTGTTGGTGCTCCCGCCAAACACCGACCCCCCAGCACTCGACATCCTTCGTGGGACAGCTCACCTCCGGCTCCTGGTCGTCCTCGACGTCTCCTGGTACTTGTGGCTGCAGAGTCAAGCTTCCCTTCGTCGCACCTGAAGCACCCGACATCGGTGGGCATTCGTCTTCTGAGCCCCTGGTCACTCTGACGTGACCCAGACACTGTCCCCTCTGCTTTCAGGTTCCTTCTATCCCGAATCCAGGATTGGATTCCACCGGACCCTTTTCACCTTCATGGCAGCAGTACTTCTTCCTTTCCTTCCATAGAGAACGACAAGAGTTTCCGACGCCACTTCAGACCTATGCACCCGACTTCCCTGGGATAGGTAACTCCGATACTACGGTATCCACGGGTGGGGTTGCTCTTTACACTCTTAAGTTCCGAAGGGTTGGCTCGAAGTCCTCCTAGAAGGGTCCTTAAACTTTAACTTTGCAATCGCGACTTTCCCATAGAGTTGTACAGAGCACGCAGTCGTGTTTCCTCACTGCCCCCGTCCTCCGTGGGTCTCCTGTGTCATCACCTTGGGTGGTTCCTTGGGGTCCCAGCGATTCTACGTGCACTAGGCACTGTGTCTAGTCAAGTCGTGATTGTTATACCACTATTTTAGTACATGGTACGGTCTCCCCCTGGATCCCGCTGTGTATTGTGCTACTTACAACTGTTCTATTGATCCAGTATTGTGTGCTTTGTGTTCTATCCTGGTGTAGAGGGTAGTAGAGTGTGTTATATTAATAAATACATATTTTTATATAACTACTGTGTGGTTCTCCTTCATTTAGTCATTCAGGAGGTGATATTCTGGTAAAACAAGCTGCTTTACATTCCTTCAACATTAAGCCTGAAGGCTGCTCTCCATAGCTACCACTAGGATAGCTTTCATAAAGGTTATCTTTGACCTTATACATCATAAGGGTCCTGTGGATTGGTACAGGGTGCCCACTTTAACTAGTGGACAGCATATACCAAGCCACCTTCTCACATGCAATAAAGATGATGTGGATCATGACAGGATCCTATTGGAAGTGCTGGACAGGTTACTTGCTGAAAAGTGGCCTGACAGTGAAAAGAGAGAAGAGTTGGGACATTGAATTATGTAGGGTATATCATCCATCACGAGAGAGGGCATAAGTCCAAAACCAGATTTGAGAGAATCAATTGTGAAAGCACCTTTGCCTGAAGATAAGCAGCAGTGGTGCTCATTTATGGGCTTATCGGAATATTACTATAAAGTGGAGAAAGATTTTGCTTGATTGACTCGCCCCATGAGAGTTTCCTTTAAAAAAAGTGAGAAATTTGTATGGTCTCTCAAGTAATCTAAAGCTTTTGAAGAAGTGAAGTTACAATTGGGTAGTGCGTCCATCATAGGACACTTCAATGTAAACAGAAAGACAATTGTAACCACAGATGCCAGTCTGAGAAGCATAGGTGCCGTTTTGATACATGTAGAGAATGGTGAAGAAAAAGAGGCGGAGTTTGCTTAATGAGCTCTGAAGGGAGCAGAGATGACACTTCTTAATTGAGCGGGAAAGCCTTGGCTTGCACACATTTAGGTACTACTTGTGGGAGTTACCTTTCTTGGGCAGGATTGATTACAAATCCTTGGTGTATGTGTTCTCCTGTAAGGGGAGTGAGTGTGCAACTGCAGGGGGTTTGAGGGAGTCCGAGAAGAACACGTTTCTTACTTTCAGTAACATCTTTTCTGGTAGAAAGACTATCTAACCACTGATTCCTCACCTTGTGAATTCCCCCAGGTGCCACACTGATCTGGAAACTTTGAAACGATTCCCTTGCATATTGGTAGGTGGCGTAGAGCAGCCGCATCACCTCCGTCCGCCTTGGATGTGACGCCTGGAGCCCTCTATATGCACTTCCTCTGAATGCTAATGTCAATTTCCTTCTGATCTCTGTATGTGCCCTCAGACGTGAAGCCAGAGAAATCAGATGTGCAGAGGTTTCAGATTTGGCATCTTACTGTAGGACAATGTGAGTTCATACCACAGAAAGTGTGAGTCGGTGAGAAATCTGTAGGTTTAAGTATCTGCCAGAAAAGGCATTTTCTCACACTGCAGAGCCTGCATGTGCCACCTGATGAGGTCCACAAGCAGGAGGCCAAGAGGTGCAGAAGCCTCAGAGCCGCTCTCACTGAGATCCAAAGTCAAAGACTGGAACATCGGGATCACAGCCCGAGTGTCCTGGACTCGTGGGGGTAGAGGAATGGGTTGGGAAACCACCATGTCCAGGATGGCTCCAATGAAGGGAAGCCTTTGTGTAGGAGACTGTTGCACATTGATGGATAAACCCGATGATGTCAATGAGTCAGCCATCGTCTGGAGGTGGCTTACGACTGTTTGGGGCAAGCCTGCTTTTAGCAACCAGTCATCCAGGTTTGGGAAGAGTCTTATTCCCAACCTCCGTAGATGAGCTGCGACTACCACCATCGCCTTTGTGAACACTGGAGGTGCACTGGTAAGGCCAAAGTGGAGAACAGAAAGTGCTCATGGCCAATCTGAAACCACGGGTAACACCTGTGGGACTGCAGGAAAGGAGTGTGGAAGTACGAGTCCTGAAAGTCCAGCGCTACCATCCAGTCTCCTGGATCATGGACAGACAGGAATTGGGCCAAGGTGTGCATTTTGAACTTGTCCTTTCGGAGGAGGAAGTTCAGAGGGACAAGATCTAGAGTGGGCCTCCGTCCTTTTTCGGCAACAGATCAACCAATCCCGATCTCTATCACCGGCATCCTCTCTATTGCTCCCTTGACTAAGAGAAACTGAACTTCTCCACTGAGTATGGACAAGTGGTCTTTTGGTAGGTGTTGAGGTGCAGGTGGTATGTCTGGTCATACTCAGCAATGCGGCGAGTGCAAGGAAAGTGATTTTATTTATTTAATATTACTTAACCCGTCGTCTGTCGACTTCCACCACCCCGCCCCACTGCTCTTACCTGTGCGAGCCGCTACTGGCTAGGTGGCCTGTTGCTGCGGAGCCTCGTATCAGCGTTGACTCTGGAGGTATCCCCTACGAAGCCTCGAAAGGGGCACTGTGGTTGGGGGAACTGCTGAACAGGCAGAGCTACGCCAGACAGCGACGGGTGGCCTTGCTATCTTTATTTTTCTCAGTGGCCTAGTCAACCTTCGCGCTGAAAGTTTCTAGCCATCAAAGGGCATGTCCATGAGGGACTACTGCACGTTGATTAAAAACCAGTGGTGCTAATCCAGGCATGGCGCCTAAGCACTTCGCTAGTCTGACTGCCCTACCCAGGGAGTCTGTCGTGTCTAGGCCAGAATGGATGGTGTATTACGCAGCATCTGCCATCGAGGATCAGACGTTGGAGGGTGTGTGTCTGCCAGTCTGTCCCACAAGGTGTGCGCATACCATCCCAGAAGGCTGGAAGTATTGAAGGATCCCAAGGCAAGCCTGACACTGTAAAAGACGTATTTCACAAAATGTATTATCCTCTTGGATTCCCGGTCAGGTGAACTGGTAGGAAATGAGTTCGGGTTTAGGTGGTTGGACAATTTCTAAACCACCAGACTCTGGGAGGTAGAATCCTGGAGCAAGAAATCTGGGGTCCCAGGAGCAGGCCTGTGCTGCCTTGCCCCCTGTTTGTTTACCAGGGACAAGGTTCTGGCTTTTGCCAGGTGACCATCAGTATACTGGTGAAAGCCTCATTAAAAGGCAGCAGAGGTTCCTGGGTGCTAGCTGCAGGGTTGAGGACTTCCGTCAATACATTGGTTTTGACCTTCTGCATGGGTAGTGTTAGGGCAATAGCTTCCGCTGCCACTGACATCTTGCAGGTCCTCAAAAATATTAGGCTTCTCATAAAAGTAATTGCTGCAGTCTTCATCATCATCAGCAGCAGCAGCATATCATTGTTCTACGACTGAGAAACTGTAACAACCTTGTCAGGGACGGGTTGAGCTTCCAAATCCGATAAAACTATTGGATCTGGATCCAACATCTGTGACATCGTTGCCCAGACGTTGAAGCTGCGGCATGTGGCATCAGTCTCGGCGCCATAGACAGTGCCATAAATTGTGCTGGGGCAGGCGCCAGTGGCATAATGCTAGGCCTGTCCGTGGAGGTCAAGTAGAGAGGTCGGGACGGATCCGCCTATGGGCCTTAAACAATCTGCTACCTCAATCCTTGGGCCCAAAAGGAGTTCCAGTGAGATTCGGTGGGGTACCAAATATAACACCTAGGGTCTCCTTCAGACGCTGCATTTCATCTGCAGTGGCTATCCTCTGACAAAAGAGACCGAGTGGAGTCACTTCTGGAGTGCACTCCGCGGAGAGTGGCTCTGGTGGTGAGAGGTACCCAGGGTGTTGCGCGACTCCGAGCGGTGGGAGTGACGGGTCATCGCCGACCTGTTTTTGTATTTTGTGCGTTTCTTATGCGGCTTACGTGCATTACCTGAACTCCTGGATCTCGATGTGGAGGAGTCTCGAGATTGACCCTGGGAATGGGAGCGCGTCCGTGCTCTCGATTTCGACCAGGATCGAGCACACTTCTGTAACTTCTTCTGGAGATTGGAGACGGCAAGCTTGGCTTTACATTCTCAAATAGTTTCTTGGTTCATTTTCGCCAACAAGAGCACAGGTTTGTGTCGTGAAGGAGCCATTTGTGATGCACTGAAAGACAAGCACTTAAGTGCACTTGAGAGAAGCAGTATCCAAGGATCCTGGTATGAGAAAATTATGAATTATGTTATTATGGGTGGCCTGTGGATAAGAGTCTTACGGAGGTGCAGAAGCAGTAGGATCCTGTCAGAGACACATTTTGTGAAGTGGAAAACATATTGTGTTGCAGTGATAAAGAAATTCCACCTGATGATGTAAAGGATAAGTTGGTAAGCGTGGCACATGATGGTCACCCTCGGTGGAATTTGACTAAAAGTAGGTTGAGAGAATAGTATTGGTGACTTGGGATGGATAAGATGGTTGAGGTGGTGGTCAGAGAGTGTCTCCTGTATCCCCAGGCAGATAAGACCAAGAAGATAAGATAAGCTCCTTTGTCGCCTATAAAGTCCTTGATGTACCATGTTGGATAATGGAGTATTGTATTGTATGTTGGACTTATATAGCGCTCTGTCACCCAACGGGTATCCTGGCGCTGAGATTACCCTACAAACGCTATGCATATCTGCAATCATGCAGGCAGAAAAGGTATAAAGCTACGACTGGACTACATTAGTCCCTAGGACAGAGCCATGTTTTCAGCTTCTTTCTAAAGTTCAACAGATTCTCGGTTTGTCTGAGATCGAGTGGTAGTTTATTCCACAGACGCGAGGCTGCAGAGCTAAACGATCTGCCTCCCATCCGGGTTTTCTTAAATCTGGCTGTGCACACCAGTTTTGCTGATGATGAACGGAGGTTTCTGGCTGGAACATACCAAGAGAATTTGCTCTGCAGTGATCTAGGTCCCACTCTATGTACTGCTTTGTGAACAATGCAGAGTGATTTGAATTGTACTCTCTGCAGAATCGGTAGCCAGTGGAGATCCTTCAGAGATAAGGACGCAGAGGACCTACACTGTCTCTTTAATGCTAACTAAGCTGCTATTGTTTGAATTCTCTGCAACTTTTTGATCGGAGACATTGGTGCTACATTGGAGTCCAAGTTTGTACATCCGTCTTAAAGTTTTGTGGTACACTTAGTGGATTAAACCACTACATTGATGGTGACTAAGTGTCTTCGTACAGCAACATCAAAAACTGTGAGTTTTTGAAGGAAGAGTTTGGCACTAAGGGTGTTCCAGAAACCACTGGCAATGGGATGCAGATTGTATCCCAGGAAATGAAACAATTTGTTTGCAGTTTGTTCCTATCGCATCATCGACAGTGCCTACCATCCGCAAGCCAACTGTTGTGCAGTGGTAATGGAAAAAGTGGTGAATGTGTGTGTTCAAAGAGCTTTGTTGTGCAGGGTACAGTTAACAGGGATTTTGAGACAGACTCTGTGGGCCTATCATACCACACCACACTGTGTCACATGCATTTCACCATTTGAAAGGTTGAAAGGGAGAAAGACTGGGTCTCAATTGGCTGATGGGTGGCTGAACTTTGGTAGGAAGACCAGTAGTTTAGATTTCATGAGTATTGATGAGAGTGGAACAGCACAAGCGTAAGTATAAAAGCAGTTTTGACCTTCACCATAGAGTTGGAGAGAGACAACAGAATGTTAGTGATGTGGTGTGGGTAATGAATCTGAGATTTGTGAAGTAAAGTCCTGCAAACTTCGCACACACTTTTAAGATCAAGGAAGTCAAGAGAAATGTTGTGAGACTGGATTCGGGTCATGTGTGGAGCAAGTCACCAAATACACCTAGGTCCAGCAGGCATATCCAGGACAGTGTTGATGTCCAAAATGATTGTACTGTAACTCGACGCTGCCCTCGACCATGAAGGAATAAGAGTTAACCTATTTGGAGGAAAGGTTTTGTTCATACATGAAGTTACTTGTACTCAGGAATTGTTTCTGTTCTCAAATTATTCACAGTGTTTTTATGTGTAGTTATACTATTATCCTATGTGTTATTTTAAATATGGTCATGGTACATTGTGTTTTTGTTATTAATGGCAAGAGGGATATGTAATGGGCTGAGTCCGTGTAATTCCTAAACTCAAAATACTATTATGTCATCGCCAGTCGAACAGAAGGTTTTCAATAAAAAGCAAGATAAAAACAATGTCGAGAAATACTCATGAACATCTGATTTGACGATGAATGCAGACTTTTAAAAATAAGAGGAAGGAGCTAGAAAGATACGTACAGTTCGCTAGAAACAAAGAGGGTACACAGCAACTCAATAATTTTAAAAAAGTATTTAAAAATTTGGTAGCAAGTAAGAAAGGGGTATTTAAGGAGGAATGTTGTAAAGTAATGCTTGAGACAGTAAAGTCAAATAACATCAAAACATTTTTAGAGGTTGGTACAAGACGGGGCAGGAAAAGCCCTGGGGAACCTGACATGTTCAGTAGGCAGGGATGCTTGGGTAGAATACTTAGAATAAGTTTACAATAAAGATGCTATAATTACTCAGGGCCCAGTAAACCTTCATATTAATGAGGAAATAAAGGAGAGGTTTTCAACACCAATAATTAAGAAGACAATTGCGTTGCTCCGCTCTTGACTCTGTTGATCGGGTCTTGCTATGGGAGGCACTAAGAAGGTATGAAATTACAGATGGTCTACTCCTGATTTTACAAGAACTGCATAGAAATAATTGGGCTCAGGTTGAATTAGATCTCAAGGGTTCTCTTTCAATGAGAATAGACATAAGAAATGGCCTGAGACAAGGGTGTGTGTTAGCCCCCATTTTGTTTTCTTATTCTTGGCTGATTTACCAAAAACACTTAACCATTCGAATAGCTTCAGCCCCAAAATGAATGGTACGCATGTTAGCTGCCTCTTATCTGCAGACGATCTAGTAATTTTAGATCTGACACGAATCGGCCTCCAGAAGAAGTTAGAGGACTTCTCAGATTATTGTAGGAGGAAAAAACTAATAATCAATATGGAAAAGACTAAAGTGCTTCCAATTGGGAAGAAGAGGATAAGGTCGGTTTGGCCTATAAATAAAGTTAAAATCAACATAGTTAGTAAATATAGATTTGGGGATTTGGTTCTCAAATAATTTGTCGCAGAAGGAACATATTGCATTCCTGGAGGTCAAGGCACTCTCATATGTCGGGTGGCTTAAGAAATTTGGTAACCAGTACGGGGGCCACTCCCTAAGACCAGTGCTGGCAGCCTATCAGGGAATGACACAGCTGCAGTTAAAGTACGGTACTGAGGTGGTCTGTATCAGTGGGAAATCAAACTGGGACCTTGAAAAGGGTAGGTGCTTAAAAAGATTACTCTCTCTTCCTCCATCTACTATAGTCCAGGCTATTAGAACAGAAACTGGTCTGACAGGATGGGCTCACTTAGCATTTGCAGAGACAATAAAATTCTGGACAAGAATAGATAGTGAGGAGCTCCCAAAATGTCATCGCTATGCAAAAAGACATTGTGAGAAGTGAGTTTACTTGGGCAAGATTTGTTAGATGAGAGATCCTCAATTGTTGCCTGAAATTAGAAATAGAGTGTGAGCTAGATCGGGCCATGTGTAAGTAAATCTGAGCTGAGAAGTGCAACTAAACAGATGTCTTAGAAAGGAAGATTTGTATTATTTAAGGAAGAAGAAATCAGTATCCCTCCTGATGAAATTGTGGAGGAAGGAGGAGACATTTCCTTATGTGGAGAAATTACCTAATGTATGGATACGACGATGTTTATTGAAATTAAGATGCGGGGTAAACCACTTTTTAATGTTTGATATCGACGGTGCTCTCTTACACAAGGATAAAACCTGCAGATGTGGCCTTAATACGAAGGAGATCTAAAACATATTCTAGTGGATTGCTTGTGGTTTTTAGCTCAGCTAAAGTTTTCATTAAAACCAGTTTTACAAAAATATGATATTATGGAAAGGGGGCAAGCAGTTAATCTACTCTTGAAAATGCGATTTTTGGATGTAACCTGTGCCTTGGGGTGATTTTTACTGTCTGTGGATGAAGTTTTACTAAACATCTGAGCATTTTAAGGTATGATGAATGGTGGTATTATTGTGTTTTAAATGTTGGTTTGACCCGATTTCAGTTATCAATTTTATATGTTTGCACATGTTTTTTTTGTGCTTATGTTTAAGGACTACTGTCTAAAATAAACATATGTTTGACTGACTGACTGACATCGCCTGATGTACTGGAATGGGGTGGAGAAACTGGAGAAGGCTGGAAGAAGTTGGCCTGAGCAGTCCTGTATATTTTGAGGTGTGTTACCTACTACACTAATAAACACCTTTATTTATCTGAACAAGCCTGGAATGTGGTGGTACTGAGAGTTTAACACCCCAGTTCCTGCTGTTTTTGTCATTAAGTTCACCAAGTAAAAACCCTTCCTCTTGTGTATGTCAGAGTTCACAATGTAAAAACCTTTTCTACAGTAATTGTTATAGGTTACATCATACAAAGTCACTCCGTACTGTGTTTGACACAAGGTCTAATTTACCAAAGGCAATATCAGCTATGGGCAATAGAACTACTTCATAGGCTGGCTAATATAACGCCTGCCCAGTCAAATGCCCGTAAATCAGATCAACAAAGTGAAGGAGCCAAAGCCCCTATCTCAGTACTGCTTTTAAGATATTTCGTGTTTACATGAGCAAAGGCTTCCAGCTCAATCTTTTCTAAAAATAAATGTTTAATCTTTCCTTCACCACTGCAAAAGCAGATGAAAGAAGCAAGTACTGGTGCACTTACCGATCTATCAGGACAAAAGTGAGCACAGGGGCGTGGCCAGGACCTCAATGGAGTGAGACGCTCGCGGCTCGAGCTCCGTCCTCCGGGGTCGGCCCGGGGCACTAAACGAGCACTTTAAGGCACGGGGGCACAGCCTGTGTCTCCCCCTCGACCGCTGATCGCCCACGCCTCGCTCTGGAATTTATACGGGAGCCCGGGCACTGCATCTCGCCCTGAGAGACTGCTGACGAGCTGCCGCGGCGGTCCCGCCCGCCATCTTGCCGGAGGCCGCGAGGCGGGCCTCGACTGCGGGGGGGCCCGGGATCTGCGCTCCAATGGCTGACGGGGGCGCGGGAAACCCAGAGAAGCGTCCTCTGACCCCGCTGTTACTGCTCTGGAGGGCGAGCTGTGAGGGGTGCCCTGAGAGGCCCTGGGAGGCCCGGGGATTCGACGGCGACTCCACGGGACGACCTGCGCCGCCCGCCAGACCGAGTGGAGGGCCTGAGGGGAGGAGCAACTGACGCAGGCCCCGGGGGTGGCGGAGTGGCCCTAGGGGTGAGGGTCGTCACTCCTGGCACTAAGCGAGTAGCTGAACACCCCCTGGGGCCCCATACCCTGCGCCGCTCGAGGGCGCTTCCCCCTCCCTCTGGACGTTGGGGGTAGCGAGGGGAGAAGACCGGACACCTACATCCTTGGGCCTTGCAGGCCCTGAAGCCTGGCTGGGCTGGTGCTCCCTGAACCCTCCTGTCGCACCGGCCTGCCCCTCCACACGGCAAAGCGGCGCCAGCATTCCTGGATGGTGTGTTGAGCGGGTGGGGGGACCGGAGACCCTTGCTCCATCGCCTCTGTCCTACGTTTTTAAGGATCTCCCTGTCTGAGAGACGGTGACCCTGGAGGGAGTACTTGAGCCCGGGGCTGTTCGAGGGCTGCCACGCCGCACATTGCCACTATTCGCCACTGCTGCTCTTCACGGAGCCTCCTCACGATAGGGGGTCGCTGACACGTGTGCAGGCCACAAGCTCTGGATCCTGTGCGGGAGAGGGATTGGCCCCCCGGAGACGAATCTGCCGCGCCTGCACGCCTGCATGGTCCCGAGGGGACGGGGGTCTGGGGTGTACCCGAGAACGGTGTCTGCGCTGCTGTCCTGATCTGCACTACGGGGGATACTGCCCTTGACGGCCACGCCGGCTTCCTTTCGCCTCTTCTCCAGTCGGGCCTATCTTGGTGGAGGAATCATCGGGCGGAGTGAGACCCCGGCTGGACGCGGGCGGGCGCTCATAGAGGCTACGCTCCCCCCTTACCAGCAGTATGACCAAACCCAGAGCGGGGAAAGCCGCAGCGCAATCAGCCCCCAAAGAAGCATCGGTGGCAGACTTGTGGAGTAAACACACCCCGGCGCACTCACAGGAGAATTCAGTGATGGCCTCTCAGTTGGTGTCTCCTGAGACTGGCGCCATCACACAGGCGTTCATGACTAGCTTCCTCAAGGAAATAAAATCGGAGATATCCTCTCTCAAGCTGGAGGTCAAAACCTACCTCACAGACTTTTGCCGTGAGGTCACTGAAATCGGCACCAGAGTGGACGACTTGGAACGCACCCTTGATTCCCGCACGGAGGATCAGGAAGATCTTAGGCGACGGGTCTTAGTGCTTGAAGAGCAACATGTAGAGCTCCAAATCAAGCAGGAGGACTTAGAAAACAGGAGCCGCCGGAACAATCTCCGCATTATGGGCGTGCCACGCAGAGCAGAAGGGCAGGATATAATGGCTTACGTCGCGGACCTCCTCCACACTGTCCGGGGGGATGATGACTCCTCTCCTCCAACTTTGGATCGCGCACACCGGGTTGCCCCCCCACGTGGCAACCCCCACCTGGTCCCTGACATCTTGACCAGGGTGCATTTCTATACAGAGAAGGAGGCAATCCTCCGGGCCTCAAGAGCAGCTGCGAAGTTGGAGTATGAGGGACATTGCATCCAAATTTTCTGGGACCTCTCCCCCCTGTCTCTTCGCCGTCGCAGGGACTTCCAACCCGTGACTGCCAAGTTGAAAGAATCCAATATTAAATATCAATGGGGCCACCCCTTTGCTTTGATTTTCCAGTGGGAAGGGAAGCGACGATCCCTGCGATCTCTCAGGGAGGCCCTCCACCTACTCTGCATTTCACCAGGATCACGGGCTTCGTCCCCCACGCCTGCTGACTCAGCCTCCCAGATCTCTCTTCGCCCCGAGTGGTCGAAGGTGGGGCATCCCCGCTCGAGGCCCTCCACAGCCAGCTCGACTGCCCGTCAAGCCAAACAAGACATCATTCAACATCTGAAAGCACTGGAAGCCTCGCAATCGTCAACGGGGGGGACCGAGGTCGGTCCCCCCCTCGCCCTCATGCTCAGGCACTGGAGACTGATTCCCTAGCAGAACTATCCCCCTTGGCAAGAGGGAGCCTTCTCTCCTCACTTCGTGCACATATTCTTGACCCCCTGCGAAGATGTTTGGACTGGAGAGTAAAGCTAAGTCACCATATTGTATCTGCTCTAGATAGTCGCTCTAGGAAGTAATGTCAGGCCACTCTGCTTCTGTGTAGGCCCTCCTTGCGTAGCTAAGTAATTTGCTCTTGCGGGACATTTGTATTTGTTATGTATTGACTACTGGTGATACCTATTTGTGTTGTGGTTTGTTAGTATGTACGTTCCATGCTCAATAGGTCCTGTGAGCGGCCTATACCACGCAGCCTTCCTCTCCCCCTTTCCCCACCTTCTGGACGGGATCTGTTTCTCCCGGCGGCTCCGTCGTCTCCGGGGCTGGGCCCCTGGTCTCGTCGCAGCGCCTCGAGACCAATCAAGAGGGGGCCCCGGTCCCTCCCTGTTGCCCATGCACCGGGCCGACCACTGGAGGGCGGAGGGCGTTTGCCCCTTGGAACCTCTATGGCCCACCCCACCATTTCCTTAGTCCCCAAGAGGAGTGACTTCCTCAGAGCCGCCCTGGTTCCCACCATTGGGCTGCTCATGGACTGGAAAGATCCCTCTTGGCCCAGTTGGCCTTTTTGTTACTCGCTACTCTCTTTGTCCGTTGACTATCTCTCTGCTCTACTCTTCCTTTATCTACATGGACTCGGGGGGAGAGAGTCTGCCCTCAACGGTACGGTCCAGCCCCTTATCTGGCTACACTGGGACCCATTGGACAAGCCCTTCATGCCCCCCGCCTAGGTGGGATCCCATATTTCCCACACGCCCTACTATGGCTAATGCTTCTGACTCGGGCTCGCCGCCCGGTTAGAGAGAGATGTGGTGCTTTACACTCCAGCCATCGCATGCCACTACAGGTGCAGACCAATGACGCAGCTTAAATGTCTATCCCTTAATGTCAAAGGCCTAAATGACCCGAATAAGAGAAGGCAGATTTGGCGCTACCTTCAATCACAAGACCCAGACATTATTTTCCTCCAAGAAACCCATCTTCTACGTACTGACACTTCCCGCATGTCTCATCCTAAATATCCTTTACAATCCTGGGCCTCCGCGCACACTAAGACAGCAGGGGTGGCTATCCTCTTTAAAGCAGGGCTTTCTGTGCAAATCACACGCACCACACGGGACACGGAGGGTAGGTTCCTTAAGCTTGTGCTCTCACTGCAGGGTAAGCCACTCACCTTGCTTAACGTCTATGCACCCAACCAGGCGCAGGATGCTTTCCTTCGTGATCTACTCAGGGCTTCCCTTTCTCGGGAAACCAACCCTATCATCCTTGGGGGCGACTTTAACCTGGGGTGGGACCCCACTATGGACCGCACCACCTCCTCTTTTCAAGGAACGGGGGCTATGTCTGTTGCCCTCAAACGTGACCTGGACGCTCTAGGTCTCGTCGATGCTTGGCGCTACCAGGAACCGGACACGCAGGATTACACCTTCTATTCCCATGTCCACCGTTCACACTCCCGTATCGATTATTTTTTCTTATCTTACTCTCTCATCCGCTCCCTGGAAACGGTGGGGATCTCGGACATATCCATCTCAGACCACGCCCACTTGGAAATTACCCTGTCCGCTATGGGTCGACACCCGAACTCTGTCCCGCGGTGGCGTCTGCCCCCGCATGTCCTCCGTGACCAGGTGGATGTGGCCGAACTCCGACAGGCCATACAATCATATTTTGCAGCTAATGACCTCCCGGAGACGCCCGTGCACACCCTGTCGGAGGCTTTTAAGGCCACGATTAGGGGCGCCATTACCTCCATTTCTATAGCCCGTAGGCGAGAATCCCGTTTGGTGGAAGACAACCTTACCCGTGATATTAAAGCCTTGGAGCAACAAAATCGTAGCACGCCCTCCCTCGCAACACGCAAGAGACTCGCTTCGCTTCGAGGCCAGCTCAAGGCTATCCGAGTAAATAAAGCAGAGCACTCTCTCCTAGCTCTAAAACAAAAATTTTATGGGGGAGGTAACAGGGTGGGCTCCATGCTGGCGCGTCGCCTCCGCCACCAAATCTCCCGGGGCCACGTCGCTAAAATTGCCTTTTCCGGAAGGGGGATGGGCCAGCTCTGAACAAGCTAAGCAACGGGAATTTAGCAAGTTTTTTGCCACCTTGTATAGCCGGGGAGACACCTGTGTGGACCAGATAGACTCCTTCTTAGCAGCATGCCCCTGGACCCCAATTACCCCCTTTTTTATGCAACAGTTGGAAGATCCCATTACAGCGGCGGAACTTCAAAAAGCGTTAAAGAGCATGCCCGTGAAAAGTCACCAGGGCCTGATGGCCTAACGCCGGCCTTTTTCCGCCTATTTCTCCCAGAACTTCAGGCCCACCTATTGCGACTTTTCAACTCCTTTGAGACGACTAGGTCTGTAACCCCGACGATGGCAGAGGCGGAGATTGTCCTTATCCCGAAACCAGGGAAGGATCCCACTGCATGCGCCTCGTTTCGGCCTATTTCGTTATTAAACGTCGATGCCAAACTGTACACCAAAATTCTAGCCCAACGACTGGCCCCCCATCTCCCGGGCCTAATCGAACCGGATCAGGTAGGGTTCATACGGGAACGCCAGGGGGCGGACAATATCCGTCGCGTGGCCCATCTAGTGCAAAAGGCACAGCATCATAACATACCAGCCTTCCTCCTCTCCCTTGACGCCGAGAAGGCATTTGACCGGGTTGACCGGTCCTTTCTACGGGCGGTCCTTCATCGTGTAGGCCTCGGGCCGACCATGATCGCACGAGTCATGGCTCCATACGCGGCGCCCTCGGCGCGAATCCGTGTCAATGGTCTTCTCACCCCATCCTTCCCCATCTGCAGGGGCACACGCCAGGGGTGCCCGCTTTCACCTTTGCTTTTTGCTCTTGCAGTGGAACCCCTGTCGATTGCCATCCGGGGATCGGCAAGCATCCGGGGCCTTCGCATGGGTGGGGTTGAACACAAAATGGCCCTTTTTGCCGATGATCTCCTCCTGACACTCACGGACCCAACGAGCTCTCTACCTGCTCTCTTGGACATACTCTCCCAATTTGAATTTGTGTCTGGCCTTAAGATTAACCTCTCCAAGTCACAGGCGCTCAACCTTACTCTCCTTCAGCAGCAACTGGACGACCTGGGTACCGTTAATCCTTTTCACTGGGCTCCACACTCCATTCGTTACCTCGGGATTAACGTCACGGCTACCCTAGACACATGGACAGAGGCGATCTGGCCGGCCTGCAGGACAGCTATCCGAGCTGAACTTAACCGCTGGAAACCGCTCCCCATTTCGTGGCTGGGCCGCCTCAATGCGGTTAAGATGGCAATACTGCCAAAAGTTCTGTACCTTTTCCAGGCACTCCCCACGCCGATTCCCCAGAGGGACATCTTGAACCTCCAGAGAGATCTAACCACCTTCATCTGGGGAGGGGGACGACCGCGTTTCTCTGCCAGGGTCCTATTGCTGCCCCGCGACCGGGGTGGTCTGGCCTGTCCCGACCTGCTAGTATATTACTGGGCCTCGCACCTGCGCTACATATCGGAGTGGTCGGTTCGCGAAGCGAAAACACTGGTTCCACATGGACAGGGCGGTGGCTTGCCGCCCATTGTGGGATCTGGCTTGGATACGGAGTGGCGCTAGGCATCGTAGTGCCTACATTGCTACCCCAACGAAGACCGTCCTGGAGATCTGGGATAGAATCGCAGTCTCCCATGGACTCACCTCATTCCCCTCTCCCAACACGTCACTAGCGCTCAACCCGGACTTCCCCCCGGCTTTGCCTTCAACCTCCTTCTCGGCGTGGTCGGCCGGTGAGTGCCGGGTCATAGAACAACTATTTGACAACGGTCTTTTTAAATCATTTGACCAATGTAGGCAAGACTTCAATCTCCCTAAAACTACACGCCTGGAATACTTCCAGATTTGCCATTGGCTCCGAGCCCCTTCCTATGCGGAAGGTGCCACGAGGCGGCTTACAGCATTCGAAGCCCTGGTGCGCGCCTTTGATGGGTCCCGCGGATTGATTTCTCGGACGTACAAAGTACTCCAACACTCACATACAGTGCCCCCACACACCTACCAACGCCAATGGCAGCTAGACATTGGGAGTGATATTCTCCCAGAACATTGGGAGCAGCTTTGGCGGGATATCCCACGCATTTTTAAAAGTGTAACCCAGCAGGAGTCTGCATATAAAATCATGACTCGCTGGTATTACACCCCCCTACGACTGCAGAAGATATTCCCTGGATTCGCCCCTCTTTGCTGGCGCTGTCAGGCGGCCCAGGGCTCCTTTATGCACATATGGTGGGCGTGCCCGCTCATCCTCACTTTCTGGGAGGAGGTGTTGGACCATGTCAGAGAGGTGCTGGGCTTCCCTCTACCAAGTGACCCGGGGGTGATCATTCTGGGGCTCCGTCCAACATCTCTCAAAGCAATGGCACATACGGATTGGCGCCTGGTTGCTCACATGCTCACTGCCACTAAACAGGTCATAGCACTCCATTGGAAGAAAGCGTGCTCTCCCTCGTCCTTGGTCTGGCTCACACGTCTTTGGCATGTCATGGCAATGGAACTCCTCTCCCATAGGCTGGCATGTACTGATGCTAAATTCGACCGCATCTGGGAGCCCTTGGTCATGCATCTCTCTCGGCTGGAGCACGCGCGGTCTGTTCCCCCTCGTCTGAGAGCCCTTCAGCTCCTTGCTGATCCTATACTCCCAAGGGGGGAAACTTACGACGAAGAAGCATGATCGGAAAGGGAGGGAACTACACTCCTGAGCCTTCTCAATATTACACCACTGCGGGTCCTGGATGCCCGGATACCCCCTGGCCCAAGGGGCTGGTACACCAAGCTCTCCCCCCCTTCTTTTCTTCTCCTTATTTCCACTCCGCTCCTTTCCTTTTTCTTTTCTTCTCTTTAAATTCTTCCTTCTGTAGTTCCATTTCTCCCTGTATCTTTCTTGTTGCTTGCAGTCTTATGGCTTCTTTTGGCTATCGGCCACAGAGGTCACAGTCAGCGCCACAGCTCGGTGGGTTTCGGCAGCCCAGCAGCATAGGCACACAATGTTACTAGGGCACCCCGAAAGGCACCGTGCCACTCTTATCACGCTCGTATTGTCGGGACTCCCTAAGCGTCACATGATTGTACCCGACCTGCACGGCTGGTGATACAGGACTCTTATAGCCACAGAATAACGCATTCCTAGGGACTCTAACTACAAACACGTATAGGATGCAAATTGTTTGATCCCTATTGTTATTGTAACACTGACTATCCGCTGTTGGCCCTATTCCTCTGTTATGATGCTTGCGAAGGTTCTCACGTATTGTGCCCTGCTACCCGGCCTGGTATGAGGCCCTCTGGCGCACGCCTTCTATGATGCATCGAAGTGCATAAATGTGCTACGTTCACTCTGCGACTGCCTAAAACATAGTAGCGGCACTAGTACTGTATCGTTTGTTGCCTTGAACCTATATGATTAAAGACTATCTACTGATGCCAACGTCCCATATCCCAAGTGACGCGGCCGGCCCGATGTGGTTGTAGGCGGCTTGCTGTGTATTTCCTTTTCCCGCCTATGAAGATTAGAACGATGCTGCATCGCAAACCCGGCCCGTTTAGGGTTGTAGGCGCCATGCTGTGGTTAATGCTTCATACTTTCAATAAAGGTTTTTGAAAATTTAAAAAAATAAAAAAAGTGAGCACAGACAACCAAAGCAAGACAGCGGAAAGTTTTGGCAAAAACTGCACATTCTCCTGAAAACTGCCAACGGAAATGTCTATCTCTAAATGAAATTATATATGTGATGCCAGTCAATTGCAGCTGCTAGTACTCTGTTTTATTGAGTAGAGGTTGAATCGTAAACAGTCGGCAGGTATAAACACTGCAGCATTTTGAAACGTGATGATCGACCTAAAATTGATAAATACCTCGGTCATTACATCTGGCTACTGCTCCTGTAACATAAGAGATATACATTCTATTTATTACATATAAACTATACACAGAGTGACAATGAGAGTTTCAAAAAAGTTTTTTAGCCAAACAAGTTAATATGAAACCATAAATTTTACTGTAGTCAAAATTCGGGAAAATTCTGAATATTCAATATTAATCATTAAATCGAGAGACTTGATACATGGTGCCATGATTATCTTCAAATGTTATTACCTTCTGAAGTAGGGGCGGAACACAGGCCCTCTGAGGTGCAGGGGGACCACCCTTTAAGGGCCTCCCACTCAGCCTAAAGCCTATGAATATGTGTGAGGAACTGGAGCTTTAGGTGCCAGCACCACATCCTGCAGGGGGCCCTATTATTTTGTGTTACACCACTGTTCTGAAGGGACTCCACATGAAAGAAGTGAAACTGGCACGCGATGGCCAATTAGGAGGCAGCAAATAACACTGACAATAAAGCCAAGGAATGGTAAGCAGTGGGCGGGGTCCACACCTCCTTGTAGTAAATAAAATCTCTTGCAAACAACAGCGCATGCACGTGCTGTCTTAGACAAGACCTAAAAAGGACCTTTCCTAGGGAGTACACACAACATAAATGGCTTGCTACTCTTAAGTCAATGACAGTAGCAGTGGCATCTTAGTGGGGGTGACAAGAAATTAAAGCATGCTCTGCCAAATTGATCTTAAGGGAAAAAGTTCCCTTCAGTGTAAAAAACAAACCAAAACATAAAATGGCAAAAGAAGAACAGAACGCTTCTTTTTCATTTGCAAGGGTTTGAATAAATTACTCCTATTTTCAAAGAAAGCAGGAAATGGGTTTCCGAAAAGAAACAGATTATGCAGAAGAATATAAACTACCTCTGTCACCGGAATGGTACAGATTCCATCTGGACAACAGAGCAGAGCAAAATAAATATCCTTTAAATGTAAATTCTCATTTACATTTGCATCATCAGCTGCAAAACATGTGGCCTATGAAATAAAGGTTAAGGAAAAAAACATCTATCCACCCTTAAATGTACACTCATTAGGATGACACACTTAAGAGACTTTATTCACCCTGCTCGTGTGCGTTTTCAATTTATCTCTTTGCAAGTCAAAGAAGGTCCTTCGGTAGGCGAGTCATTTAAAATTCAGTGAGAGAGAAAGGGAGGAAACAGAGCAATAGAAGTGACACGGGCAGTCCACCTTGCACCATTAGACAGGGGTCATCATCTGTTGCTGGTGGATCTTTGTACTGAGTCGTCGACACCAGGCCTGCTCTCCGCAAAGGGAAAGGAAATCAAACTACTAATATTTACATTGACTCGGTATGTATGTCTGCATGAACCCGCCTTTTGACTCAACGTTATACATGTCTAGTATGTACCTATGCGGTTGACCCCGAAACAAAATTATTTCATGCATTTACCATGTGTGCTTGCAAGGTGAGAGAGTGGATAGCACAAAGTCACCTATGTAAAACAGAGGCAACCCATTCAAAATTAAAATCAAGAAAGCCTGGTAAGACATTGCAGCCTCACGACTTACAGGCAACAAACATTTGTAATGCAATCGGTCTCACCTTTGGGACCTTATATGTATTTAGCTATGCAGCACATTAGCCTGGGTGCTGAAACATCTACTGTTCTTTAACATGGAGGGGAAGTAAGCACCAAACTGCGTGAAAACGCCAGGTATGGGAACACATGGAGAGAAATATTGCCTTTCAGCGGCAAATGGTACAGTCCAAAGCTCTGTTTTTAATATAAAATCATGGCCTTCGGTGGTCATATCACTGAAAATACAAGATTTGAAAAAATATTATTGTCTACGGGTGCTCGTGGAAGACAATTTCTACGGACTGGAATCTAGAGAATGCTAAAGTGATTCTGGTATTTTACTGACCTCTGCTGGTCGTTTTCTATCAAGAAAGTTAAATAGAGGCAGTTGCCAGAAAAATTAAAAAAAGAAAGTCCCTCAGCAGAAAGCAATTCTGGTATTTTACTGACCTCTACTGGTTGTTTTCTATCAAAACCATTAAATAGAGGCAGTTGAACAGAAAAAAAAGTACCTAAGCGGAAGCAGACAAGTCCTAGGGCTGATCTCCAGAGTCCTCAAAGTACATACACATATAAGTATATAAGTATATACTAAAGTATATACAAGATGTCTCGAATGCTCGACCTAAAAAGGCTGATCCCAGTATAAAATAAAAATAAAAACTTGACACCATTTTGCACTCTAACGTGACTTTGGAAATTATGATTCTACAGTTTTACAAGGGAGTATGGGTCGGAAGGATCAGAATAACAAGGTACGAGGAGATTTTATTTACTGTGTCTTTCACCTGAGGTGGTCATTGATAAAACTGAACTAACCATTTACAACAGAATGCCCACACCTTAACATCCTAAGCAAGTTCATACATAGAGGGGAGGAAAATGAAGCAAAAAATAAAGGATATTACACATCTGCTTTCTTTAAAAAACAAAAGGAGACCCTCAATAATCATGCAAAACTCTCCTCAATGGAATCTTGGATCTGGGTAGGTTCTTAACATGTCCAGCACGTGTATAATAGTTTAGGCAACTGAGATCGGCTGTATGAGAAACACCGTTGAATTTGGGGATGCAATAACACCTGTAGGTGGCTGACTGTCAGCATAACTACTACCAGGATTGGCCAATGCATTATTAGGACCACAAGGATACCACTCATCATTACTATCAGAATCCATTTATTTTGTTTTCTTAATGAAAAATGGAACATCACTTTGTATGCACTTGGATATTCTCCTTAAGCTCCAACACTTACAATCCTAGGTAATTACACTTTATAGGTTTTAACTACTTTGATTAGTTTGTAATATAAACATTTTCTTGTTTCCACACATCTAGCCAACTAGATTCTAACATAGCCACCCATAGACATATCAGGTTTAGATTCTGCATGCAATGAATTATAATATTCTGGCTTGGTTGCCAAAAACTTGAACTTCACGCTTTTGTGTTCGACGCCAGTACCCCCTTTGCTCTGAATTAGGGAATTTAGTTTTGATCTGCCATGGACAAACCAATGATGCGGGCTGTCGGTCTTTAAAAATTTGAAACAGTCAAACTCTTGTTACAGAACTGAGTGTAATTCTATATGCCATAATCTTTCTTCAATACCAATGGAACCTTTCCAACAATGGCCAAGTGAACAGTTTCCTTTGAATATTTGTTCAATTAGTTCAGCTGACCATTACATTGTGGGTTATACAACGCAGTCTTGAAATGTGTAATGTTATGCACTTGTAAGCGTATAAACAGCTCTAAAGAAGAAAACTGTACACCATTGTCAGCTACCAAAAAGTCTGGGAAAACTTTTCTACTGAAACCTTCAAGAAAGTCCAGGACTATGGATGTGGTTTTCCTCTCAAGAAAAATGGCTTCTGGCCACTTGGAATGGGAATCTATGAGAACAATGGCATATTTGTTGGAAGAGTCTTAAATGGACTCGCTATATACAAGCCAAACTTTTGCAAAGCAGAATTATGCCACTGAACAGACTACATGGGATTAATGTTTTGCAATTCTTATTGGATATGGCACACGTACACCATTGTCCTACTAAACCACCTGCAGCCGCATCCATCATTGCTACCAGAAATGACTCCTCAATAAATTCTTTATAGCAGACATTCCCATGTGTCCCTTTGGAAAAGTATGCAACAAAATCTCACGTATTCCTTCTGGCGCTCCGCGTTTGTCATTATGAAAAATATAAATCACCTCCTACACTCAGTTCTGAGACTACTTGAGAAAAGGAACAGAGTCACCCTTTAAACCCATTACGAGTGGGCCAACTGTCACATCTATATTTCTTGCATAGCTTGATTTCTTAATCTCTGGAATTTTTAATAACCAAAATTCCTCATTTAATTCCACTGCTTGTACAACACATGTATCTTCCACGCGTGCAACAACATTAACATCTCCATCATCAACAGCATTCTTTCCACTGTTAGGACATGGCAGCATAGACAAGACGCTGGTTGACATCTGCTACTAGGTACACTAAGGCTACAGTAAAACAGTACTCTTGGAGTTTTGAACTCAGTCCCACAATGAGTGAAATGGCATTCATACCTCCTTCTAGTGGCAGAATCTGTACTAAAGGCTTGCGGTCTGTGTGCAAGGTAAAGTTGTTACCCCATGTCTAACATGGTTAGTGGCCCAAACACAACCCTGACATCTGCGCTCAATGACAGAGCACCTTCACTCAGTTCGATTCAAGGCTTTTTTAATGCATACGCTACTACCCAATTAGAGCACTTGCGTCAACTGAAATTATGCAATGTTTCCCAGTTGGAAAATGATTGTTGAGCTGGTGCATTAATAACTTGTGTGTAGTCAAATGTTTTTTGCTGCTCTTGCTCCTATAAAAAGTCTGCAACTTGCCATAGCAGTTTCCATAAAGTTTCCATTTCTAAAGCAAAGTTTCTCACAAACTTCCCTTAATACTCACAATGTTCTGCAAAATACATTAGTTTTTCTTTGTTGTCTGAAGCAAGGACTTTCTAAACAGCATCGTCTAATGAACCTTTGGAAACAACTCCCTTTGCACAAATTTTGTGATCTAGATAGTCTACTTGCGACTCAGAGTTTGCATTTTTCTTCAAGAGAACTGCTCGAAAGTCTTCTACATTTCTTTCAAGTTTTTGAAATGTTCTGTAATGCCTCTTGTGAAAATTAGAATATAGTTCTGGAAACACCTTATTTGGTCTTCCAAGTCTTTGGAAATATGATACATGATACGCTGAAAGATGGATGTTGCACATGAGAGGCAAAACGGCATCCTCCTCTACGGATACACACAAAAAGGTGTGATGAAGGCTGCAAGGCGTCTAGAAACTGTTAAGAGTGCTACCTGGTGGTATGCACTGCCCAGATCCAGTGTTGAGAATGTGGTTGCCTCTTCCAATAGAGAAAGTAGATCATTTACTTTGGGCAAAGGATGTCTATACACAGTGGTGTTGATATTGAGTGCTCTGAAATCAACACAAAGTCTAAGATCTCGATTACTTTTCTTGTCATGACTACATGAATCAATCAATCAGGATTTGTAGAGCACGGCTGCTTCACCTGTGAGGGTCTTGAGGTGCTATCGGATCATGCTGCTTGATCTTCTATTGGTTGAACATAAAGGTCTTGAAGTCCCTTCCTGAAATGCTGGAGTGATGGTGAGGTGCTGAGTTGCAGGGGGAGGTTGTTCCAGGTCATGAGGAATCCAGTCAGAATACTTTTTTAAAAATAATGTCTTCACTGACGTTTGTCAATTAAGGTTTATAGATACTTCTGGACACTGAATGGAACGCCCCTCAATTTTTGCTGTACAACTAACTTTTAGCCTTCCATAATATTCAAATCGCAGTGGTTTTCCAATTTTTTTGTTTAACATTTCTGGAAAGGTTTTATGGATTTGTTCCTTCATGTCTATATTTTTGACCACCACTACTGGATCTGCTGCACAAGGGTTGAGAGCAATTTGTAGACGTTTCTGATTCTCTTCACCCAAATCCGTTTGCTCCTTTGTTTGCAACATAGATTTTAATTTTCGCTGATCTTAGTTTGAATATGGTCTCAGCAATGAAGTAACCCAAGAAGTCAATCCTATGACCATCACATGTTACTGCCTTAACATATGGTGCAAGCCATTAATTTACAGCTGTGCTAGTTTGGAGTCAAAATATGATTTGGAAATGATAGTGAATGGTGATCCTGCATCTGCCATGAAGCTGAATTCTGTTCCCTGCATTTGGATGGTACAAATCAGTGGTTTGATGATTGATATTTATCCAAGTGATCCTCATCTTGAAAAATAAGAACCACATTCTTTTTTTCACTGCTATTATTGTAGGCTGCTTCAGGATTTCAAATTAATTCTCTTATTATCTGTCCGACGCTTGTTTTGACAAATATTCTGGAGTTTCTGCAAACTTTGGCAAAATGTCCTATCCATTTACAATTGATGCATTCTTTGTTAATTGCAGGTCATTTTTTAAATGCAGTCTTGCATGAGGGATTCCCACACGTGCAGCAAGAGAGCTTAGAGTCTGTGGGTCGGATTTTTGAAATTTCTGTTTTGCTTGACTTACTGATGACATAACAGATCTCATTTTCTTTTTATTCCAAGATGATTCTCATTAATTTCCTTTGCCAAACTCATGGATTGTTCAATTGATTTTGCTTAATTGATAGCTTCCTCTAAAGTGGGTTCTCCCGTGACCCACAGACATTCTTCGATTATTTATTGTTAGTGTTCACCACATGCTGCCCAAGTATAATTTCATTAGATGTGTTACCAAAATGCAAGGATTAGATAAACGTCTTAGGGCTGTCAGGGATTTGTCAAAACCTTCTTCTTCCTTCTGTCTCCTGGGGAAAAAGTTGTATCTTTCTAACATTGTGCAGATGGTAGGTTTAAAACGGGTTTCTAATCTCAACATTGTTTTTTCATATTAGCCATATTCTACATGAACTTCTGGAGATATAATTTTGGGAAGTGACCCGAAGATTTCCTTTTCATCCGAACCCAGTTAATGAAGAAGAATGCATTTTTGCCTTTCAACTGTATTTTGTCTGCATCTATTGAAATTAAATATGTGAGTAACTCTTCTTTTTCATTTTTCTATTGTAATGGTGGCTCGCCTTTGTTCTGTAGAAATTTCTAGGGTGGATCTAATTGCAGGTTGCAGATAAATAGGCTCAAAGTTGAGAAACTGAATTGTTAGAGAGGTATTATGATTTGCAAAATACTATTAATCACCTTACAGTAACTGTATGCCAGTATACACCATGATTGCATAAATGATAAATGCTGATTATAGCATGCTTTGCTATGGCAAATGACACTGCTTCGAGGCAAGCTGTATTTTATGGACTAATTGAAAATCTCAAAAACTATTGTTAAAAAAATTATTTGTAAAATACTAAAGTTTACTATGATGAGGCCTATAGGAGAAACAAGACAGTGGATAACATTAATGATAATGCAAATGATCCATTATTGTAACTCTATGTATTATAAAGACAATGATTCTGGTGCTTCTATTGATGCAGAGCATGAAGATGATCATTGAAAATAACATTCAAAATGTCCTCCGTGTTGCTGGAACGCATAACTTTCTTAGAAAAGAATGCAAAAGAAGATGGTGCTGGGAGAGTGCTTGGATCGCCTCTGTGATCTGCCAAGAATAAACAGTGGCGTTGCAGAAGTATATGAATGGGTGTTCCTTGCTGTATTGAGGGCTGAATTAAGGATGTACATTTGATGCAGATTGAAATGAAGAGCCTTGCATGCTGTTTCATCACATGGCAAACACAAGGAGATAATGGAAGGAGTGCTGCAACTTTTCAAACACTCACCCCCAGTCACAGATCTGGGTTGAATCCATCATCATTCTTTAGCTCACTTTGCCACCCCAGTTCAGACATAGCTATATGCAAATCAGTCTTGACCCTGTGCCTCATGGGAACAGTCCAGACCGAACTGCCAAGCCATGTCTTCCCTGGACCGGAATCAAGCATCCTGGGACCGGTTTCGGGCTAACAGCCCTCATCAGCCAGACTAGCTTGAATCCAGTGGCAAAGTGAGCAAGGGACCCACGTCTGGGCATACCCTGCCAACTTAGGGCGAACAAAGCAAACACAAGGAGATAATGGACGGAGTGCTGAAACTTTTCAAACACTCACCCCCAGTCACAGATCTGGGTTGAATCCATCATCATTCTTTAGCTCACTTTGCCACCCCAGTTCAGACATAGCTATATGCAAATCAGTCTTGACCCTGTGCCTCATGGGAACAGTCCAGACCGAACTGCCAAGCAATGTCTTCCCTGGACCGGAATCAAGCATCCTGGGACCAGTTTCGGGCTAACAGCCCTCATCAGCCAGGCTACCTTGAATCCAGTGGCAAAGTGAGCAAGGGACCCACGTCTGGGCATACCCTGCCAACTTAGGGCGAACAAAGCAAACACAAGGAGATAATGGACGGAGTGCTGAAACTTTTCAAACACTCACCCCCAGTCACAGATCTGGGTTGAATCCATCTTTAGCTCACTTTGCCACCCCAGTTCAGACATAGCTATATGCAGTCTTGACCCTGTGCCTCATGGGAACAGTCCAGACCGAACTGCGGGGCTGGACTGTTCCCATGGGGCACAGGGTCAAGACTGATTTGCATATGGCTGGGTTCAAACTGGAATGGCATGGTGAGCAAAAAAACGATGGATTTAGGCCCAGATCTCTGTACTGGGGTGAATGTATGACATTGTTCTGCATTCTGTCCATCAATTGTTGTTTTTGCATTTGTCACCCCGAGTGGGACGGGTATGCCCAGACGTGGGTCCCGTGCTCTCCATGCCACTGGAATCAAGCTATCCTGGCTGACGAGGGATGAAACCCCGAAACCGTTCCTAGGATGCTTGTTTCCAGTCCAGGGAGGACCTGGCCTGGCAGTTCGGGCTGGACTGTTCTCATGAGGCACAGGGTCAAGACTGATTTGCATATGGCTGGGTTCAAACTGGAATGGCATGGTGAGCAAAAAAACAATGGATTAAGGCCCAGATCTCTGTACTGGGGTGAATGTATGACATTGTTCTGCATTCTGTCCATCAATTGTTGTTTTTGCATTTGTCACCCCGAGTGGGACGGGTATGCCCAGACGTGGGTCCCGTGCTCTCCATGCCACTGGAATCAAGCTATCCTGGCTGAAGAGGGGTGAAACCCCGAAACCAGTCCTAGGATGCTTGTTTCCAGTCCAGGGAGGACCTCGCCTGGCATTTCGGGCTGGACTGTTCCCATGGGGCACAGGGTCAAGACTGTTTTGCATATGGCTGGGTTTGGAATGGCATGGTGAGCAAAAAAACAATGGATTTAGGCCCAGATTTCTGTACTGGGGTGAATGTATGACATTGTTCTGCATTGTTGTTTTTGCACGTTTCATCACATGGGGCAGGTTTGTTCAGGCGACACGCCTCGTGGGGTGGTGTGCAATAACCCGAAGGGGTGCACAAATCAGAGTTTTCCCTCATGGCTGCTGCCCTACCTCAATTCTGAAGGCAGCCAGCAGCAGTTGATATTGTCACCAAAACAATCGCATAAGGAAGAGGATACCAGAATAACAAATTATGAGGAAACTTTATTGAGTGCGGCTTTTACTCAAGGTCGGCATCGGTAAAAATGAACCAACCATCTACAGCTGTTCCATGTTTCTGCATCTCAGAGAGTATTGCTCTGTCTCTACATAGCCAGGTTTTAAAATACCCTGTTGGACTTTCAATTGTTTACCGGGGTGCACTACAATATCGAAGGGGAAAGATTACCATTCGTACTGAGGATGCTTCATTAAGGTTATCATAAAATTCCCTTGTGTTGATCCCCAAACGTAATCTGTTCTGGTGATTCACCTGTTTCTTAACAAACAGGTCAGAAAATCATGCTATGCTAATTCCTCTCTTCTTATACCCTAATCGTAAGTGTTGTACCTGAATGATTTGCCTTAATCTCCTTTAACTTCAATTTAACTCCATGCTCTAGACAATGAAATATAATCCTTTGAATTCAACGTACAACAGAACGCTCACAGCACCCAAAACGTTTCACTTCTACAACAGGGTACTCACAATCGAAATACCAACTTACTCTCTGCCTTCAGGAAACCATCTCCTGGATGCATGCCAACTGAGTGAAATTACCACTTCCAGGACAGATGCTCTACTACTGGGACAGGATGTCTTTTGGGACTAAGCATCTCTGGCCCTCTTTAATAAGCTACTGCCTCAGAGACTCAACTATATGACATTGTGTTGTCATTCACAAAGATACCAAGTGCTTTAGTTAGCACATCTTTTCACAGCTTTGGAATACTTCACACATTTTCATTTGTCTCAAACTGACTTGAGTCAATGCTATAATCATCTCAGAACTCTATTATGACAACAGTCAAGACTTTTAAGTCAGACACATCCTGCATCTTCAGTAAGTTCAAAACTGTGCTGCCAGTATTAGTATGCACGTTCACTTCTCCAAAGCTTTTGATAACCTCCACTGGCTTTCATCTGGCAAACGTGTACAATTCAATGCAGCCAGGATTTTGCAAAAAGGGATCCTTGAGTAGTGTAGCCAACTTTTATGTTAAATAGAGTCCTTTTGTTCAGCTAATAGAAACTTCCTTTGCATCAGCAAAACCAGAGATTTTAAGACAAGTAAAACAAAAGCGTAACATTACATATTTTGCTACAGCTATGGTATGCTGTATGATTTTTAGGTGCTGGGGTAATTAGGGGTCGCTAGTGCTCAATACATTGGTATGAAGAGTTGGGGATCTGGCTGCAACAGAGAAAATTCTTACTAAAAACAAAGAATAAGAGGCTTCAGTTTTTAAACATTTAATATTCTGAGGTGAACTATGATGGACACATTAGTACAATGGTAGAGTAAGTTAGGAAGAGGAATAAGAAATATGACCCGTTTCTGTCTGTTAGTAAGGGATCTACAGAACTTTACTGAAGACAGTTCTGTGACACAGTGGTCCTGTTTGATTAGGTCTCGAACCGAGACATGCTGTATCTACATCGTGATACGTAACAACAGTGGTCCAATCGTAGAGATCCACTAAACGGATAAGGTTTAAAGAAATAAACGTATCCTAATTACTTTTCATTCGCCCACAACCCATACAACTCCGAGATGGCGGTAAATGCTATTTCTGACAGTAAGGGACAATATGTTATATTATTATAAACTTAACATTACACACTAGGAAACATTTTTAAATATATGAATTTTTCTGCATTTTGAAAAACAACAAATATAAATACATTATAGACACATGAAGACTGTGGATTCTGAGAAGGTGGAGTTTCATACGTCACATTTTAGATCACCTGAAAAGTGTTTCAATGGATTAAAAAAAATTATCTTTGTAGCTTATAGTTGCCTCACCAGTGGTGGTTTGCAGATCGGCTTGATCTTTCAGAAAATCCACATGGAAGCTTGTGTGCAGACTAAATCTTCTAATAGTGACCCAAGGTAAAATCCTTCACTACATTCTTCTGTTATTGAGCATGGCATCTTGGCTGCTGGGTTACTCCAGTATGGTGGTATGAACTTGACTGCGAATTGTATGGCCATTGTTAAAAAAAAAAAAAAAGCCACCTGACTTTCTCATTGTACACATTCACTTGGACATGGTTATGCATGTGGTGACTTGACAACCCCATGACATGTCATGAAGAAGCAGAATTCCATTATTGTCTCTCTTTGGTAATAAACATCATTGCAGCATGTGGTAAATGTCCTTCCCGGATTTCCATTTTCATGATTTCAGTGGCAAAGGACTTATCGGCCCTTAGGAAAATCTACCTTTAAAACCAGTCCACATGCAGAGTTATTTGTTGTCTTGCTTTGAGTTGAGTGCTTTTAAACACTTGTGCAAATCAGATTTTAAGAACTTTTCTTAAAAAAGTAACTTTTATAATTGCTGTCACTGCTATTAGTACGGTTAGTGAAATTGATTTCTTATGCTGTCTGAATCTAGTGCATGTTTTCATAGGAGCTAGGTTGTTTTGAGGACACTTCCATAAGGAACAGTACAATGATTATAAGCTCCAAAGACAAATTATCATTTTTGCCTGTGGCACTCTTACCCCTTTTGCCCCCCCTTTCCTTATGCAGCAACGGGAAACAGTCTTTACAAAGCAGCAATACTAATTCACCACTAACACTGAATAGGTTCCAGAGTAGCGTGCTACTCGCCGAAAAAAGCGCTTCAACACCTCATTAGGGGTAGCAAGCACTATATAAATGCAAAAAATGTTTCCCTCTTCTATCCCTCCGCTATCCTTCTCAATCCAAATAACTGACTAATATTCACCACTCAAATTACTTTCATATTTCACTATACTAATTCACCACTAATCCTTATGGGTTCCGGAGTAGCGTGCTACTCGCCGAAAAAAGCGCTTCAACACCCCATCAAGGGTAACAAGCGCTATATAAATGCAAACCTTTTTCCCTCTTCTATCCCTCCGCTATCCTTCTGAATCCAAATAACTGACTAATATCCACCACTCAAATTACTTTCATATTTCACTATACTAATTCAACACTAATCCTTTATGGGTTCCTGAGTAGTGTGCTAATCGCCAAAAAAGCGCTTCGACGCCTCGTCAGTGGTAGTAAGCGCTATATAAATGCAATTACAATACAATACAATATGGTAGCTCCAAAGAGACATGTGAAGGGGTGCTCTGGAAAGAAGTACTTGTGCGTGGAGTATTTATGACAAAAAAGCAGAGAGGAAAAAGACCTATTACATATATAATCTTATATATACAATAGCCTGTTTGTATATACTTATTATACAGCATAAGTACAGTCTAATCTAAAGGGAGGTAATCATGTCATTCATAATTGCCGTTTTGTGGAGCCAATTTACAATACAGGCTGTAAGGAATGTCGACGTTTCGACCGGACAAGATGTGGGTGAGCCAATCTAACCTTAAAAAGCCGGTCTTCATCAGGACTGGGTACCATTTAGGATGGGGAGAAACCTATTGAAGAAAAGGACATTTGTCCCATTTATTAAAAACAAATGATATTGTGTGTGTATAAAGGTCTACCTAATGTATAAACATTCTCACCAGGAATTTTCATCCGGTGTCAAGACTGCAGAATTAATCATTTACATAAAGAGGGACAACTGGCTCCTAGACGGCAGTGGATTAAATCCAGCCGTGGACATGTAACGATAAAACCAACCCAAATTATGGGGTTCAACATAAGAACATCCCTATCCATTAAACTCAAAAATATTTTTAAAATTTAGCTCACCTTAAAAGCAAGTGAATGCTATTCACCCTTGAAGCAAGAGTAACTCATATATTCTTGAAGCAACAGCCAGTTAATGTCCTAGCTGCAAAAAAGCAAACATGAGCGAAGGACCCTATTATTATTAAATAACACCCCCGGGGGCTATCAAGGTTGGTGTCCAAAATGAGAAAGAAACTCACTGAAACAATAGTTGAATTCTTTTGTTGTATAGAGGGAGGCCTCCTACCTTTTAACCCATTCAGGCTCTAAATGGAAAGATTAAAAATTGCTACACATTAGCTCCGAAGTGCGATGTGTTAAAGCATAAAAAGAGAAGAAAAAGCATGCGGCTTAGGAGCCTAGTTACTTACCTCCTTCTGTAACATAGTATCAAATAAGACTGCCACAGTCACGGCTCAGTAAGAGGCACGTCTGAGACCAGAGATAAAGTGGTCTCTACGTCAGCGTGCACGCAACGGGAAGGCACGGTTGGACTGCTTCCCGAAAGGGTCACATCTGTTGCGAAATTGATTACGTATACTGTCAACATTAGGAATTCATACACGGGTGGAGCGACTCTGGCTTTTTTGTGAGGTCCAGCACACACGCCCCTAGAGCTATGAGAATAAGGAGTGTGCCGTTCCTATGTGGGTATCTAGGTCTTGTAATGTGGTGAGTAAAGGGGAGTGCTCCTTTTAGGCGCAAAGACCCTCACACACCCCATGGAGTGTCATGCTTCATCATCGGGCAGCTCCTCGTTGGGCGGGCACTGCAATGTCCAACGGGCCCCTCGAGGGGGCTCTTTACCGGAGTACCTTTCTTTTTTTCCGATGTGAATTGTGAGGATGAGCGAGGAAATGTAAGTAAATTGGGTGAGGAAGGTGTGTATTAAAAGTGACTAAGGGGATCCAAAAGAGAACTTAGTTCAATTGTTGGGTCCCTTTGTCATGATTAAAAAACGTGAGTTGAGCATATAATAGATATCATGGTCTATTTTACATACAGTAAGTGTAAGTCAAAAGGTCAACACGTTTCATGCCTATTATAGTCCCAGAGGATCATGGCATTTCTTTAGGACAAAGAAGACCTTATTCTACTCCAACAGGGATGGATAGGTAAAGTGTGTGCAAACCATGCCCTGTATACAATACATGGATATTCAGTATATCTCCTGGAGGCAGACCTAGAACTTTCAAAACATAGGGCCCCAGTAGGATCAGTCAGGGCGCACGCTATTGTGCGACGGTCCGTATCTGAGCACGGTTCGGGCTTCCAACCTACCCCTGGCTCTGCCTGGAGACGGTACATTGATGATGTGCTGATGATTTGGTGAGCTCCTTTTTAAAGGCACAACCGAAATCCTCCATAAACACACTGTCGAATTTGCCACAGGTTACAGGACATTTTAAGTGTGGGAGTTGCAAAGCTTGTGGCTTGACCTTAGAAACAAGGGTTTCCAATCACAATGAACAAACATACACACTAAGGGAGCACACGAACTGCAACAGTGTGGATGTTATCTATGTGATTAGATGTCCCTGTGGGCTTCTATATGTATGACAAACAAGACAAAAGGTGAAAGCAGGCATCCTTCAACACTGCAGCAGGATCAGATGTAGGGTCCATGGTGCACCCCTGGTAGAACACTTTACCATCCCAAATCATCCCATAGACAGTATGTGCTGGCTGGTAATTGAGAAGGTCAGTACTAACCCTAGAGGGGTAACTTTGCCAACGTCCTATACTTACGAGAATGCAAATGGATCCATCATTTGAACACTGTGGCGGAAGGCCTTAATGAATATGAGGTGATCTCTAGACAGGTGGCGAGTCTACGTAATGGTTAAACACTTATGTCTAGTGCTAAGCTCTGCAAACAGCATATAATATTTCCATCTTGTGACACACTGTACAAAGAGGGAATGGGTTGGGCTCCTAATAAGAGCGTAGACCGCACCACTAGCAGGTTCTAAATCCTATCAAAGCATCCGGTACAATAGGATAGGCTGGTAGTGATTATATAGGAATATGTCCCACAGATCTGGGGCCTCATTTAAAAAAAAAAAAAAAAGCACTCGGAGTATAATAGCAGTCATCTATGGTATGGTTTACTTGAGGGAACTGTTTCTTGCCCTTCGTTATGCTATGTATTTCAACGAGGGCTTATATGCAATGATAAATGTCAGTGTTGAAGGCAGTAATGTGAAGCTGAACAAAAATGCACACCGATATTTTTGGGATTACCCCTTTTCTGATAATTTTTGTGAATATTTTATATGTTTTGCGTGAGATATACAAATGTACTGGACACATGTTTACTCTTCATTTTGAAAAGTGTTATTTTCAGAATCTTGACACTTTCAGACTGGGAGCATCTATGTATTTTGTAATGTATTTATGTACTACTAAAAATGCTATGCGTTTGGGGTCATTCAAACTAAGTTGTGTACTGTCACCAGGATACTTATATCTCTCCAGGGAATTATTTTGAAGATTGATGAGTACAGGTACGCTTAGTAGGCAGTTCAGAAACCCTCCTACTACTTTTCAGTTGTGGTTGAAATTACACGCGGCTCTGTGTTAGAATGGACCATGAACCAGCAGTAACACTAGGCGGCCATTTTCTTTAGATTAAATGCAGACTTGGGCCGCTTTTTCTAACCTCGGCAAGACGTCCATGGTACACAGAGGATTGCGTGCTTTCCTCACATGAATTATAGACTTAGAATACATTGTATCCCTTTAAGTGAAATTCCTAATGTTGAAAGTAAACGTAATCAATTTAGCATTAGACATGACACATTCGGTAATCATTCCAACCATGCTTTCCTGTTGCGTGCACGCTGACGCAGAGACAGCTTTATCTCTGCTCTCAGACGCGCTGCTCACTGAGCCGTAACGGTGGCAGTCTTATTTGATACTTTGTTACGGAAGGGGGTAAGTGACTTGGCTCCTAGGCCGCAAGCTCTTTCTTTTCCTTTTATTCTTAAACATATCTTGCTCTGGAGCTAATGTGTTGCAATTTTTAATCCTTCCTTTTAGAGCCTGAATGGATTGAAAACATAGCAGGCCTCCCTCTACACGACAAAAGAGTTCAACTCTACCATACTGTTTCGGTGAGTTTCTTTCTTGTTTTGGAGGCTAACCTTGATAGTCCGGGGGGTGTTATTTAATAATAATAGGGTCAATCCCCCATGTTTGCTTTTTGCAGCAAGGACATTAACTGACTCTTGATACAAGAATATATGAGTTACTCTTGCTTCAAGGCTGAATAGCATTCACTTGCTTTTAAGGTGAGCCAAATGTTTTTAATATTTTTGAGTATAATGGACAGGGATGGTCCTATGTTGAACCCCATAATTATGGTTGGTTTTATCCTTACAGTCCCAGAGCTGGATTTAATCCACTGCCAACTAGGAGCCTGCTGGCCCTCGTTATGTAACTGATTAATTCTGCAGTCTTGCCACCGGATGAAAATTCCAGGTGAGAAGGTTTAAACATTAGGGAGACCTATACACACACACACAATATCATTTGTTTGTAATAAATGGGACAATGTCTTTTTCTTTAATAGGTTGCTCCCTATTCTAAATGGTTACCAAGTCCTGATGAAATCCCGCTTTTGAGGCTTAGACTGGTCCCTTGCGCATCTTGCCGGGTCTAAACGTCGGCATTCTTCATTCCTTACAGCCTGGATTGTAAATTGGTTCCACAAAGGGGCAATTATGAATGACACGATTACCTCCCTATAGATGACACTGTACTTATGCTGGATAATAAGTATATACAGACAGGCTATTGTGTAAATAAGATGGTATATGTAATAGGTCTTTTTCCTCTCTCCCTTTTTTGTCTAAAATACTCAACGCACAAGCACTTCTTTCTTGAGGACCCCTTCACATATCTCTTTGGACCGACCATATGTGTATACAATCTTTTCATATTTGTTGTTTTTCAAAATACAGAAAAATTCATACATTTAAATGTGTTTCCTTGTAGGTGATGTTAGGTTTATAATAATATAACATACTCTCCCTTACTGTCAGAAATAGCATCTACAACCATGTCTGAGTTGTGTGGGTTGGGGAGTATGAAAAGTAAGTCGGATACGTTTATTAGTTTAAATCTTATCCATTTAGTGGATCTCTCCGAATGGACCACTGTTGTTACGTATCATAAATTACCCAGTTCCTTCAGATTATTTCTGGGTCACCCCTTTGTTATGTAATGGGTATCTACATCGTGGGCTTTCATCACGCCCATTCCTTACCATTTGTTCTGTCATCTGCCTTTCTGAATTCCTTTCTTTTTATTCACGTAACGTTGCTATTTGTACCGCCTCGTCACTTTCATGGTGACTGCCTCTGTTACATGTCTCTCTACTCTTTTGCTTATTTATGGTTTGGTCGGTGCACTCTTTTTTTCTTTGAATTAGTCCACCCGATCCTGTATGCATTCACAAAGGCAGTTCAACCATTGGCATTTGTAATTGTTCCGGTTCGTATTGCCATTGCTTAATTTTATGTTACGGTAGGCATGATTTTGTATGCTCGGGGAGAGCCGATGCAGAGACTCGAACCCGGTTCCCCAGTCCCAAACCTGGCAGCCCTGTATATTACGCCACATCCTATCAGGCAACCTGTTGACTGCTTCCATTTTGGATGCCCTTCTCCTTTAAATTTTCATTACAAGTCTGCTTCTGCATGGAGCATGAGGCATTTCAGCCACTCCCCCTTGTTCTCCCGTCCCCGTCCCTCACCCCTCCCGCCACATTACTTGTTATGAAGTGGATTGGTAATTAATTTATTGACTTTAGAAAGGCTGGCGCAGCCCATCAGGCAATTGAACGTGGGAGGTGGGTCCTCTTGCATGTGCATATGCTGACAACCCAACGTGCTGCAGATGACCATAAATGCAAATCATTAAGAACTTTGCTTCCAAGTAACAACTTGCAAATATTGGCTGCTTTTTGACCTCATAAGAATACCAACATATGAATGCTGCCCTCCCCACCCCCAGCCTCTCCCCATCTACTGTGTCCTTTCAACATTAAGGTTCTGCTTTCCAAATGTGTTCACATTCCTCACAGAGTACCTGTGAAGCCGGGAGCAGATGTTCAAATTTTTTCACTTACAAGAAATGTCCCCATCACCCTCCAGCAGCCTTTGGAAGTTGCCAGTTCAGACCAGGAACACTGTAACAGAGTCACTTTACGGTCTCTTTAAAGTTAAAGGTCCCAGTTTAAAAGACCCTGGTGGGGGTGGGGCTTCTCGAGTCCCCCATCATAGCCTGAGTACTAGTGCTTATAATGATGCATGGATAGAAGGGTCTGGTGCACAGACGGGGGCGCACATCACTAGGGGAGCTTTACAGACAGCAGCATTGTTTTCTTTCATATTCCATGCAATCCCCAGAAAAGTACATTCATTAACCACCTCTCCAGGCACCACTGTGAAAGTTCACTCTATGGTTACATTAATAGCATTCATCTCCATCCAGACAAGGCATCTATCGCCCTGCTGTCAACTCTTGTGAAAACAGTCTGCTTTCAAGAAATGTCATTGAAAACCTCAGCCGGGATAAATCCGTGTAATCCACTGGCAGATGAGGGATAAAGCACGGAGGGCCGAAGTGCACTTTTGAGCGCTTGTGAATGCACTTCTGTGCACTTGTGAACAAAGAAGCGAGCTGAGCTGCATTGAACGTGTATTGTTCAATTTAAAGATATTCCTTTGAGAAGCAGGAGTCAGGCAGCCATGTCATATAGATACACATGTTGTAGGTTTATTGTAGGAGTGAATTTACAAGCAGGGGCACTGGAGTTATGTGGCATAGGACAACCAAATTATGTGGCAGGTTGACTAAATTACATTCCAAGAAAATGCAAATATGAGGAATACTGAGGCACATTCTATAGTAGTGTAATTGATCTATTTTATCATTTTAATGCACATTAATATTTTCTAAGCAAAGGTTTCACAGCATTAGTACCAGTTTGACCAGGAATAAGGCAATTAGCAACCAGAAGGTAACTGACTGACCTCCGCAAAGGGTCTATGTGTGCTTGTTTATTTAGGTAACTTTTAATCTGTGTGAGCTAGAATTATTTTTGTTGTTGAAAGTTTCAACTTATGTAGCAGATGGAGGGTTATGTGACAATGTGGTAAATCCATAATTATGCAGAAAATGCTGCATTTACAGAATTGCATAATTTCAGAGACCCTGGTTGTAACTGACTTAGGCCTTCATTACGAGTTAAGGCCTTAATTCAAATCCCTGTGCAAACATATTTATTAATTATCACACATTGCAGCTTTCCCCTGATAAATTCAAGCAGTTCAAACATGCAGAAGTTTATCCGAGCAGGAGGAAGGCCCGGTAAAAAGACAAAACATGTGGAATTCGTTATGTTAACACTGATTCAACTATTATGCATCATTTTAAATAAAAAAAATTCTAGAAAGGAGGTATTTACCAGGTGTGAAGTAACCATATTTATTATCACATGTCGTACCACCCTATTCCAACAAACTCAATCAGGGGCACTGGAATTATGTGATTCTACAACCGCGTTTTGTTTTCACATAATTATGGATTTGCTGCTTTTGCCACATTATCCATCATCTGCTGCATAATCTGCAGATTTTAACAAAAAATATTGTTCATAGCTGAAACAGATCAAAAGTTATTAAAAACACTGCAACATGTGTTCGCACACAGTGGAAGACCCCTCGCATAGGTTAACTGGTCATCTTTCATTTGCATATTTTACATGTTTACAAATATGACCTAGCCAATTAAAGCGCTTACAATATTGCTTCCTAGTTAGTCTTCTATGCCTTTCCTATTAGAAATGCACTTTTGTAAGGATTTCCCATTTGAAATGCTAACAAACATCTGTTTAGGTCGAGCCCGGAGCCAGCGCGCAAGCGCTGCTCTGGGGTTGATCTGTGGTAGTAGAGTACGGGGGAGAAGCCACGCACACTCCTCCGCCCACTTTTTCATTGGCTTGTGTCTTTGTCCTTTCTCAATGCTGCCTTCCGATTGGTTATAGTCCCTCCTTATGACGGCCATGTCGTCATTTGTATCCTTCCATGGCTACTGGCCCCTTTACTTCGAGTGTTGAACGGTACATGTTATTTAGATTGTGAGCACTTTTTTCTTTAATGATGTTCTTTTACTGCCCGTGCCTTCTCGCCCCCCGCACTCCCGTTGTTCGTGCCTTCTCGCCCCCTTGCCCCCGCCGGCCCTCCCGTTTGCAATGCAATAGGTCTCGCGTAAATGCGAGTCCTATTGCATTGCAAATGCTTGTTTGCTTTGTTTACAGCGCCATCTGCGTATGCACATCGAACATTGATGCAAGGAACTGAATTGTGTGGTCAAGTACAGCGCTAAATGATGCGTTTACTTTTGCATAATTTCGCACAAATTCGCTTTATATTTTCCCAGAAATATCCCATAATCATGCACAAAGAAAGGATGCGCCTTTCGCTCACCCCTGAGGTCTGATGCACAATCACACAACACTCCCCGTGTGGGGTCAACGATCCGTGAGCAGAGAGGGCACCTTCACACTGAGGCCGGAACGGGGCAAGGAATTGTGGCATTACGGGCAAAAAGCATTTTGTACTTGGGGCGCTCCCACGATCACGATGAAAGACCATTGTGTGGCCTTTTCTTCCCTTTGGCTCTGCCCTGAACTTACTGCCTGGGTGCACTTCATGCTAGGAACTCTGGCCCTACATGCAGGTTAACTGGGCCTCCAAATGTGGAAGTAGGAGGGGCATTATTGGTGAGGGGGGCACTCCCTTTCTCCCTTGCATGAGGTGCTTCCTATTGAGGCACAATATTTTAGGCACAATATTAACGTTTATATAGCGCTGTATTCCACCATGGCCTACTCAAGGCGCTGGGAGCTGGCTGCTGCTGTAGCCCCTCGTGATGAGTGACGCCAGACAGATCTTGTAAGCCCCGCCCCGTCTGCTCCCCGCCTAGATAGGGTCGACATTAAAATCCCTCCTTTGCGAAGCCTACTGATATCAGAAGGTGACAGGCAGGCCTTTGAATGGAAAAAAAGGGCGGGCACTCGGCAAACTCACTGGGGTGGGCCTTGACCGTCCAGTAGGGGCGCGTCTGGGGGCGTGGCTACCAGGCAGGCATTTAACAATAGCAGCATTCTCTTGGTGTCTTTAACAACATTTTTACCCAAATTTGCAAACAAATTCTATAGTTTTTAAAAGGGGAACTGTGCAAACATCTTCTAGCACTACAAGATGTGGTCCTTTGGATGACTGTAAACTTGTCGCCAGGAGACCCACACTCTAATCCCAGTTGCCTAAGGCACCAATCTTGTCTCACAGTCTGCCAGTTTCCTTTGCTGCCCCAGCTGACACTGGTACTGGGTAACATTCACGCCCCTCACCCACCCCTAGGGCCCTTGGACTGTGGCCCTCTACATCAGTAGGCTGCGGAGATGACGCAGCGCTCGCAGAGTAACCCCATTTGCAGTTCTCTGTATGGGACAGAATTGACGTTTCAGCCGTTCATCCACCTGGGGCCGACAAATTAATTACCATAATTTTGTGTAATGGTCACTATCACCTGTGTATTGATGAGTTTATATATATCAAATATTCTGCGCATAGTGCTGCACTGAAGACACATTATCCATACGTGTGTCCTGTGCAGAGCTGCGCACACCACTGGGACTAGACTTAAAGATATCACCAGATATTTATTTTCATTTTACAGATTCCCGTTTCTCTTACATAGAAAACATTTTCCTTTGTTGCAATGATTTACATTATGTAGAGTCTGTGAAACACCAGAGCATATTAAAAGGGTAATCACTCACTCATTTTTAGAATGGTGCATTTTGTGAGGGTCTTAGGGTTTCTCAGTGCTGCAACGAGTAATACATATTACTACAAGCCATCTCAACTGAACAGATTTAATCAGAGTGGTGCAAGTTAAAGGCTGAAGCTACCCTGTCAGAATTTTAACCGAGTAGCTGACCGCACAGCCCTGCAGCAGGTGCGCAAATCCACTGAGCTTTCTTGCCAGCAAGAATGGAAAGCAAACACCAGACCCTGCACACTTTAGAACATGCATGTCAACAGTATCTCTCTCTCACACATACACAACTTTGAAATCGAACTGCTTCCCCCATCCCAGACCCCCAACACCTACTACCTGCAAGCAGTTTATAAAAAAAATGTACTCCGAGGGTGGCCTACTGAAGTGGAGAATGAGAGAGCAACTGCTAGCTTGTCTCTTCCAGGTGAGTCACTGTATGTTGGCCTGTGACGGCACTGATAGAGACAAACACACACATGTATGATCACTTATGCATGTGACTGGGTTTCCCCTTATAACAGAAGATTATCTGCCACAAGAATTCAAAAAGGCCCTAAAAAAGGATCCTACTATTAAATCAGCACGGCACCAAAGCAACAGAGACAAATGTCAAAATAGTCCAACCATAACGTGATTCAATCATAATGGTTTCTCATTTTTATTTTCATATTATCAAAAACATTTAATCACATTTTATCAAAATGAATATATAACAAAACAAAATTCACTACAATAACCATGTCCCACATGTCTCATTCAGATACCACAGTCATACTATCATATATTCCAAATCACATCATCATTCATCAAACATACAACATTTTCATCACATCAACAAGTACATCAAGATTGTAAAACTGCCACATGATAGTTGGATGACAAGTTCACAATAGTCATCAAAAGGGTAGGGGTAGAACCAATCCAGCTACCCGTAGTCGTTGTAACGCCAACGCGCGTTTTGGTGTCTAACCCCAGCCGGGGATACACCTTCATCAGGGCAGGAATGAACAAGTGGTGTGGGACAGAACATCTGATAATAACAAGCAATGAAAACACTGATTTCTTCCAGATACAGTTTAAGTTCCACAATAGATGAATAAAACTCCAATGTAGATCCAAAAAAAGGGTCCAAATCGGCCCTGATCAATCGTTTCCTTTAGTGGCAATCCACGAGATAATGAGGGTAATCGGGGCTGACGCTCCAAGGCATATAATCCGAAGACAACGTCCAAGGATTCAGACCCGATATCGTTCTCCAAAATAACAGTAATATCTTTTCCTGTGCCTACACCTGTGTATCACATGTAATATTACAACTCTCTCTCTTCCTGTTTGGCAGCATGAGACTGCGGCCCATGTGGGAGTCAGTATTGTGGGCGGGACCGTGCTGATTTAATAGTAGGATCCTTTTTAAGGGCCTTTTTGAATTCTTGTGGCAGGTAATCTTCTGTTGTTGGTTGTTCGTATTTCCCCTGCTATACCTGCCCTTTCATTTGCCAGGGGTCCCCCTTTCTAGTAGTTGGGTTTCCCCTTATGTCTGTTGTGCCTCAGCTCATCGCCTCTTGAGTCTCCCTGGCCTCACAACACTCTCAATACACAGATTCCAACTGTACATGATGGTAGCCAACTATAGTGTGACCAGCCATGTAACCTGCCCTTATGGCCTTTGGCCATGTCTGGCTCATATGTGCGTAATTACTTTTCTTTAATGCAGTTTTACATAGCGCAAACTTGTCCCTATGGCATTAAAGCGCTTTACATGCGAAGCAGACGTTTTACACAAAAGCGTACTTTGATGGCACGGGGAAATTAAGTGATTTCCCAGAATCACAGGTTGTTGAGCCGTCGCTGGGATTTAACCTCCCCATGCCATTAAGACAAACAAGCATCTGCAATGCAATGCAATGCATTTATGTTTTGGTTTTAAAAACATAAATAAAAGGCATTGCCATTTACAATGCCAATAGCTAAAACTCTCGCAAATGCGAGACCTATTGGATTCCAAATGCTTGTTTTAAACACTGTTCAATTCACGAGAATATGCCAACATACATGAACAGGTGATAAAACCTCCCGGTGACGGCAGCACTAACAGGCTCTTGCTCACAAAAAGCTCCCAGGCCGCGAGGGTTTGCTATTTTTTGGTTTGATTTAATAAAAAAAAGCTTGAAGCATACATTTGGTCATCTGGATGCACATAAACACCGATTAATTTTCATATGCGAGAACCCTCTAACCAGGTTGCACTTAAATAGCAATAACTATTACCGAGTACATTTCCCATTAACAGCGCATAAGCACATTAGGCTGTTCACCGAAGACGCCGTCGTCACTAGAGTGTGAACCATCCTCTTCATAATGTCCCTCCAAAGTGAGAATTTCTAAACAAATTTCCTTGAAATCCTTCCAGCAGGATTGTGCCTAAATAATGGCGCATGTGGATCGGACAATATCCCAATGGGGACCCTTTAGGGTGACCAACCGTCCGTAAATTTCACGGACCATCCGTAATTTGAACCTCACGTCCGTTGTCCGTGAGGATCCCTTTTACAGACGCCTTTTGTCCGTAATTCTGGGCCTTGCAGGGAGCACAGCTGTTCCCCTGGGAGAGGCCTCCGCTCCCTGATGGGGCCACCTCGCACTCCTCTGAGCACAAGAGCAGCCCCACCCCGCCCATTGTCATTCTGTATGCGGCTGATTGTCACATACAGAATGACAATGGGCCAGTTTGACGTGTTACATCCTGCTCTCTGTTTAGCTGTCCTTTTGCCCCAATTGGTGTGCCCTGGCCTTCCTGTGAGTGTCATGATTATGCTAATAATGCACATGCCTTGAAGATTGCCCTGGAGCAATCAGTTTAATGCTCAGTGTTTCACACAAGGAGACTCTGGCTTGCAGGGCGGCTGGGGCATCGCTGATCAAATGATTTGACAAACCCTTCTCCTGCACAATTGGTGCCTGCTGCAGATTCACCCAGTCACCCACCTCCAGATTTGCCTTCCAACACGCCTCCTCGATCTGAAATCGGCAGTCCTTTCCTTTGAAGATTATGCGGCTCATGTATTTAGCTTTAATAACTTTATAATCCGCTCAGTCCGTGCCTGACGTGATCTTTGGCCGGACGGTTATTTTCTAAGAGATATTAATTCATACTTCCCTGCCCCTCTAAACTGTTCCGCACTTTCGGTCCGTGAACAGCTGACCACATGCTCACCTGTTTTAATACACAGATGCTTTAGAATGATTCTATCAATGGCTCTTAGTTAATAAACGCTGATGAAGGATGCTCCCTAACTTGCCTGAAGTGTATTGGCATAACGGCCAATCAGAAGATTTGGGGAGAAGTTGGTGCTTTTGCGGGACGCTGTGGTTGGTAAACATCTTTGTTGGACTTGGCTGTCTCTTGCGCGTTAAATGATGCATTAGTTTTAGGTCTGGCCCTACTCATGCTTTCTCAAAAGTTTATAATAAACATGAATTTATACATAGTGAGTGAACCCACATTGGCTCTCTTCACGGCAAGTGACAATGTTTTGCCAAATCACATGTGCACAGCAGCCCAAAAAGGGGTGCCCTTCAGTGCCTGGGCTTTGTGCCTGGGCTGCTGGGCAACATCTTCATTTGAATTTTTAATATGTTTGCTATTTTTTCCACATTGCTTATGCATGCAGAAGAAATAAATAACATTAGAACATTGGAATGTGGAGCATACATGAGTGAAAGGGAGGGTGGAGAGCTGGAAGAAAGGATGGCTGGATGGATGAGTGAAAAGTTGAACGGGTGGACGGATGAGTGACTGGGTGGATGGATAAGTGAAAGGATGGCTGGATGGGTGAAAGGGTAAATGGTTGGATGGATGAGTGAGTGGATGGATGAGTGAGTGGATGGATGAGTGAGTGAAAGGATGGATTGGGTGAAAGGGTGGATGGATGATGGATGAGTGGAAGGGTGGATGGAGGCATGGACGAGTGAAATGATGGATGGAAGGATAGATGATGGATAGGTTTGCAAATGGTTGAAAAGGTTTCGATATGGATGGGCACACAGATGGAAGGACAGAATGAATGGTGAAAGACTGAATGATGGATGAAAGAATTAATAGATGACAGAATGTAAATTTGAAATGGTGGATATCAGGAGTTTGATGGAAGGATGGATGGCTAGATCCTTGGACAAGAGAGCTCTTCTGGGGAGGGTTGTGATGACTTACTTTGCTTTCTTGGTGCCATAAGAGCTTTAGTTCAAAGTGGGAGGTATTTACATTTTTTGGCTACTCCCTTGCCTATGTTTTACTATTCTGTATTTGCTGTGTACTTATGTGTGGGATCTATACATCATGCATATGACATTTTGAGTGACACCCAACTGCTACTTGAATGTTACACTAATAATTGTAAATGTTTGCATATTTTGTTTTAGGTGTAAGGTTTTAGGGAGAGCCTCATAGCGCCATGAGCTGTGCTTGAAATGTATACTGTGTTTGTAGAAAAGGCAAGGCGTCAAAAATAAACGATGTAATAGTGTATCGACAGTGCCTTCTTTAAGAAAGCTGCAGGGAAAAGCACCTTTGTGACTTCCGGCAGCTAGTGCAACTCTCTGCGAAGCCCCCATAAGCAAAGTCAGATTCCATGTTTTAAGTTCCACTTGCTGAAACACCCATAATGCGTTCCCTGTAGTGGGTTCATCACAGCAATCCTCCCTTTAGTTCGCCTATGCGTGTCGCTTTACATCTCACAATGGCACTCACATATGAGATGCTAGTAACAAAGACTATCCGAGCAGATTTTCCTGACCACTTCTCTCACCAAACATGCCTGCTCAGGACCATGAGTTGTAAACAAAATATCGGACTGGACAACCCAGTGCAGTAACCATATAAATAGATTATCATATGAAATACCACAAAAAACATGCACAGTTGCTCAAAGTTGCGCGCATACCGAAAAACGTGAAGTGCACGATTGTCTCAACCTAATATAAACTTATTTTGACTTGTACTTAAATGGTTGTCTATTTACTTACTTTTATACTATCGCGCAACTTCCTCTGATGTGTCTGAAAACTTACCTTTTGTCCCGAAGTTTTGTTCTGAATTTTGACCTTATGTCCTGAAATTTTGTCCTGAATTTTGACCCTTTGTCCTGAATTTTTACACTTACCGTCCTGAATTTGCACCCATGCCAGTTGGTCACCCTAGGACCCCTGCGTTCCTAAAGAAGTAGATGATGCTTGTAGTGCGTGTGCACGTGAAAACTACTTGTGTTTATATGCAAAGCCCTCTCCAAGAGAGTGCATAAACGGTTCCTTTACCCAAAAGAAGCTTCAAATATCTGCGTGCTCGACCTGCCGTGGGTGTGCAGAACTAGTATCAGCTGTTCATATGAGAAAAGGCTAATAAAGCCAATGGATTCCCTTCATTTAAGATGCTCCCTAAGCACCATCTACTTTTACTTGCTTAGCGGATGCTGTATGTCAATGTATTGAGCACGGCAATTGCTCTAACAAACATGCACACATAACACACAGCCACAGGCACCCCCACAAAAGTAATAACATACATATTTAAACGCAGGCACAATTGACACATCCGCAACCTCACAAACATACGGCTAAAAACATTCACATTGACGTCAAAAGCTCGGAGCTCGGCCATTGCCTAGACCTATTGGCTATGCCAATGCTTGTTTTTAATTGGTTAATGCAAAGAAGATATAGACTAGGCTTCCACAAAGATAAGGAAAGTCCACATTTTTCAGCGTGGCACTGTACCGGTGACTGGTTAATTCTGATCATAAGAACCGCAAAACGCCTTTCAGAAACAATGCTGATTAAGATCCAAGTGACTAAAAGTCATTTAAAAGCCACCATTACATCACACAAGAAGAAACTTGATAAAATAAAGAAATGACTGACTATAAGGATTACCCAACACAGTTCAAGATCCAAAAATTTCAGAAGGATCTAGAAAAGTTCTCCTATGTGAAAATGTACTCATACTCAGCACCTGAGTACGCCAGCACTGAAAAACAAGACTACTCCTCAGATAACAACACATCAGATGAGGGATCATCAGACACAGGGAGCTGGTCAAGTGGGGAAGAGAAAAGACAAAATCTCAGGGGAGGAAGAGAAATAGACGATGGGCAACAATATTTACCACATCCACAACCCCCACTATACTTTGGTTGGGGAAACCCACCACGATTCCCCCAAAACCAACAGCTCCCTTTTTTATGGAGAAGAGGAAGGGAAAAGAGAAGAAAGGACAATCAGGTACAATGGGGTGACCACCAGTCAGGGGTACACACCAGGAGTATGTCAAGGGACACACTACAAGGGATGACTAGAGGCTCTACTTTGTAACCTCAATCACAATAACAGACACACAACGCAAAGTCTTGAACAAGAGCCTTGGAGTTGTACCAACAGCCCACCTGGATACATTTTGCCTACATTGTGAATTGGTGCAGTTTTTGTTTTCTAAATCGCAAATTGAAGGCCTTCTTTGAAAAAACGGAACCTACAGGGAGATAGAACAGATGGACAATATGGGGCTGAAGATAAAATCTACCTTCTGCCCACATGCAACCACTATTCCAATCGAAGTACTGACTTTTGAAAAGGCTGTGTTCAATGAGATTGAGACAGTACAAGAGGGAGACAAGAATGTCTTGGTTGCAGAATCTATGGCCCTAAGAGAGGAAGAAAGCACTGTCGTAAAACCAACAGAAAAAGGTGGGAGGGGGGTTGTTATACAGGACAAAACAGGCCTAGAAAACCGAGGGCCTCTGCCTCTTAGTTGACAGAAAAAACTACCAAGTTTTCCATGCAGATCCCACACAACAGTTGAGGACAGAGATTAAAAACCTGGTGGAGGCTGCAGAAACGAACAAACTGATTTCCAAGAAAGAGACAGAATTCCTCGTTTACCACCAATTAAAAGACTCCTTATTTCTATACGCTACCAATAGTGTCAGGGATAGGCTCCCTCCTGGAATCTCTGTGGCACTTTTGTGACTTCTATCTTAAACCTTAGGTACAAGGCACATCTACATACCTAAAGACATGAAAGACCTATTAAACCTACTGAAAGACAGAGTATGATCCTGAAAGGAACATACTACTTAGTTTGGATGTAGAGAGCCTGTACACGAGCCTCCCACAGGAGGACACCCTGACAGTCATCCAAGAAACCCTAAACCAAGGGCAATGGGAGTATAACACACCTAAGGGTTTTATCCTGGAATGTGCCTGCTTGGTACTGACAAAGAACTGCTTCGAATTTGAAGGGACCCTCTACCTGCAAACCTTTGGAACATCTATGGGGAGCAAATTCTTCCCAAGTGTGGCAGGGCTATATGTATTAAGTTTTGAGATAAAACACATACAACAAAACAACATCCAAATTAAAAAGAACATGTTACTTCGGTGACATTATATCGATGATATCCTGATAATCTGGGAGGGGGACTACAGCTCTGTTACCCCCTTCCTCACATGGATTAATGAACGTGATACCAACCTCAAGTTCACCCACACAATGGACAAAAAATCCATCACATTTCTAGCTGTGACTATCTTTGCTGAACAGGGCAAGCTGTACAGCAAAGCATATCATAAGCCATCTGATAGAAACACATTACTAAGGTTTGACAGCTTTGATCCTAGAACCCTGAAGAAAAATCTCCCACATGGACAATTTCTGAGAACTCAAAAGAAATTGCACCAAAAAAATCGGACTTCAACATCCAGGTCATGGCCCTAACGGAAAAGTTACGAGACTGTGACTACCCAGAAAGGGTTATCAGGACCACGTGCAACCAAGCGAAAAATCAAAACAGAGAGGCATTGCTAGAGAACACTATCCACAATGATATCTCTATCCCCCTTACGTGTGTTACTACCTACAACACCATTTCCGACCAGGTGAAAAAGGTAACCAATAAGCACTGGCAGATATTACACACTAGTAAACTAAAATGGGAAAGACCCCTCTTCTCGTTTCAAAAGGCCAGGGGCCTGAAAGACAGTTTAGCTTCAACCTGCCCGAGAAGGAACCCACATAAGAGAAGACTGTTCTTAACAGTTGGAGCCTACCTGACATAGTGGGTCACTACGCTTGTGGAAACTGCAGCGTGTGCTACTTAACTAGCGCAACAAAATCACTGAACCAGGAAAAGTGTGGACGATTAGAAGACACACCAGCTGTAACTCCACTAATGTGGTATACTTAATAACCTGCCCATGTGACCTCCACATTGTGAGAATGACAAGAAGAATTTAATCGGTTATGCAAACATCACAGCAACATACGATGCAAGAGGAGCACCATAAAATTGACAGACCACTTTCTCAGAGAAGGACATACAACAAACGATAGGAGATGGGTTGTCATGGAACAGGTGGAGATCACCACAGGGAACACAGAAAGATAACGTTTTGAGAAAGAGCAACGGTGGATATACCACGTCAACAGACAGAACAGGGCTGAACTACATTATCCCATGGAATACAATATAGTCATGATGATAAACACCAAATATTTTTTTCTGTGTACATGACATACATATGATCAGGTTGGGAACTACGCTTCATCATGTGTGGTCGTCAAACAAAAGAACCCTTGCGAGATAATACTCCACTCCTGTAATATTATGGACAAGATGCTGAGCTCACGAGGAAAGAATCCAGGGTGACAGAGGGTGAGACACCTTGACGAAGTAAGTCTGGCGGGGCATGGGGACAGCATTACTGACACAAGGAAGGCATTTAACCTGTTTTTATATTTTTAAAAACCCTACAGAGTGTGACTACAGGGTCTGCACCCTCGGAACTATGTTGTGAAGAAGTTCTGCAGATAAAGTATATCCTCATTCAGAATGAGTCACTGCATGATTTTGAATGCGGTGGGTCAGTCACAATGATTGCTGGAGTGCATGGCCTTTGCGCCCGCAAGGGCAGGGCCGATGTTCCATGTTACCTATTGCTACTATGTAACAGTAATGTCACTCTCATTTTGCATTTTATGAACAGAACATTCACAAAAGGTGACTCATTTATCGTAAGTTCCGATCTATTACAAAAACAAAATCATTTCTTAGCGCACATAAAGCGCCGGTCCTGTCGAAAGCCATATTGACCCAGTGGGCACATATTGGAAATGGATGAAACATGTAGACCAGGATTATGGATGCGCAAGATCACTTACTTCTCATAATGATCCACCACTCTTTTTAAAACTTGCCCAAGGTCCCCACTATTGAAAAATACCTTAATGGGCTGGAGACCTTGCATCAGTTTTAAATCACCTATTTCACTTGACTTTCCCCCACACACAATAAAAGTACCCCGCTGTAACGCAGGGGTCGTAGCACACCTGGATGCATTAGGCGTCCATGATGGGAACCCAATGATGAAGCATGCCACCAACTACTGTTGGTGGGTGAGGGTTCTTTAAAAAAACCCTTAGGATTCCCCTACTTCTTTTGAGCAGGGACCCCTCAAAATTCAGGTTACTGTGGTAGCGAGCTCATTCGTACTAATTTGGTACCATCTAGTTTTACTACATATATGCACACTATGAAGCCATACATTTGGCATGCTTTTCATTTCAAAAATAAAATTCATAAATAATAAAACGGAGGGTAGACTCTATGTGTTCCGTACCTCAGTGAGGTAAAGTTTCTTGCTGAAAAGATATTGTAAAATAAGTTATTGCAGTTGCTAAGCAAATTTAGCTCAGACAAACTATGAGCATTAGCCTTAACGAAATGGGATTAACAGGGTCCACAATCTCTTAGCCCTCATCAGGCAAAGAGGACAGGGAAGGGGCCTCACTGGAGCAATTAGCTGGTCAGCTCAGGGGACATGTCTTAAATGATAGTGCCAAGATGTCAGTTCCTGATGTGTGTCCCTGCCCTCCAAGATACTAGAGTACACAGGGACCAACTCTTTCTCACTCTCTGTGGCTGCAGACCTACAGTTAAATATATATTTTAGGGTGAAGTTGCATAAAAGGCCTAACTATATAGATCTCCCTCTCTCCTTCTCAAAAGAACTGACATGGGGAGGGAGAATCTACCCTCAAGGAGGTTCTTTATGTCTTGCACTAGTATCTCTTGAACATTGTAACATTATTCCTCTAATAATCACCATTCACCAACCTAACTACTAACTTCTTATCCTCATGTCTTCCCGTCTGCCATAACCTCCTGCCCCTAACATCAACAACTCCCTATCTACCTGCTGACCAGACACCTTGGGTCAACTACTCAGAAAGCCCTATCACTCTACATCCCAGACTTTTGAGGCTGTTCACTCCCTCCACAAGGCTACTTCCTCAGTAGTGGGACAGATACCAACATATAATCAATTCTTGAAAATCTCTGGTGCTGGAGAGCAGAATGCGTAATCTCTTCGTGAGGAGTTAAAATATCTCGGGGCGTGGCCAGAGTGAGGACCAAGTAAAACATGCCCTCGCTGAACTTCACTTGAGTTCTGGGCTGGGAGCCTGAAGGATGGCCTAAAGGAAGCTAAAATACTCCAGGGGATGGGCAGGGGGTGGGGCACAGGGCGGGCCTTGACACGCATACCCTCACATCGGCCTTGTGCCTCTCAAGATGATGTCTGGAACACACCGAAACTTTTGAATAATAGTGAAGTGGACAATCCTAGATGGCACTCCACAACTGTATGAGGAGTGCTGGGAGCTGCTCAGCTCTGATGGAGCCCCTGAGCGGCGCTGCTGAGAGTGCAGTGTGTCCTTGGCCCTCTGCACTCCCTTGGAATACTGCTTGGCCCCGATGTCACTGAGGGTGTGGTCCCCAGGGCCCCTGGAAGATGCTACTGACTAGAGACCACTCTCTTGCAACTGCTGAAGAATGGAAAGTAGAAACGGATTCAGACCAAGAAGATAATTTGCAGCACAGGAGTAGAGGCCCTTTAAAGAATGACCCTGTGTGCTTGGTCATCAGCGTGGACCTCAGGATGAGGTGCGGTAGAGGGCCCCAAGGAAGCGTGAGCGACATCTATTCTGTGAACGCTTATAGCCCTGGGTGTCAGGGGCCCTGTACTGCACAGGTGAACCTCTCCGATCGCGGGACTATGGCAACACACTCTCAAGAATAAACCTCTTGGGAGAAACCGGCCGAGCAGGCACACCCTGGATAATGCCCTCAAACGCATTCTTCTTAACTAGACAAACAGATACCTCACCCCTAAATAGATCAAAATCTCCCATGCTTCGCTCAACTTTGCAAGTCATACAGGGTGATCCTGGACACCAGCCACTAAACAAAGACAGCATGATACTAGCTATCTCTTCTAAAGAAAGCAAAACTGTTTAAACCAGAAAACGATTTCAGAACTGCTCCTCAAACCCTCGTACTTTTGTATTTTGATGGTAGTGAAGCCCTGCTCCATGGCATCCCAGACTCCACACTGGTAACCTACATGCTGCAGTATGTCTTAACTAGTGCCTGAAGAAATATGATCACATCACCCCTATCGCAGTGGAATTCTATTGGCTCCCCGTGTCGGCCCGCACTGTCTTTAAAACAAACTGCACCATTTAAAAAGCATCACAGCCAGCACCCCGCAAATCTTGCAGACAAACTCACAATCTCAGATGGTTCTCAGCACATCCAATCCAGAACAGCATCAGACTGTAGATTAAACCCTTGTGTGCTCATGACGAGCTAGACTCGTCATGGCACACAGTCGCCGTGTGCTCATGACGAGTCCAGCTCGTCATGACACCCACCCACGGGGGAAGCGCTGGCGCTCCCCCCATGGGCGGTCGATCCCAGTGTTTGTACCGGGGAAGGCAGGGGAAGACCTTCCCCTGCCTCCTCCCCCCCTCCCCCTCCGCGTCATCAATGACGTCAGCTCGCGAGGCGCGCTGACGTCATTGGAGGTTTCCCTTTGTTCCCCGACGCGCAGGAAGCCATTTGCTTCCAGCGTGTCGGGGAACAAACAGGTAAGTTTTGGGGCTGGGGAGGGGGGGATTTAAACGAAAGAGGCATCGGGGGAAAGGAAAGGGTTTTCCTTTCCCTCGATGCCTCTTTTGTGCATTCTTGCTGCATGATCGTGCGATCGTGCAGCAGGAATGCCCACTGGCGCCAGGGATTTTTTTTTTTTTTGCATTGGCCAGTGTTTTGTTGGTTGGGGGAGCGGCCCCTTATGCAAGGGTCGCTCCCCCTTTGGGGGCATCACTGTAGGCTTTGTCTGCCCCCCTGGGGGGGGGGGCAGAATATAATTTTATATAAAAAAATCGGCCCACTGGGCCAATGTAATAAATGCACTGGGGCCACTCCCCTTTGGGGGCCATTTTAGTATGCCCATGATGTTAGGTTTTGTTTGGGGGAACGGCCCCTTAGGCAAGGGTCGCTCCCCTTTTGGGGGCATACATTTTGGCCTTGTCTGACCCCCGGGGGGGGGGGGCAGATTAACATTTTTAAAAATGTATTCGGCCCACTGGGCCAATAGAGCAAATGTAGTGGGGAGTGGCCCCTTGGGCAAGGGTCACTCCCCTTTTGAGGCATACATTTTGGCTTTGTCTGCCCCCGGAGAGGGGGCAGATTTAATTTTTTTAAATAAAATCGGCCCACTGGGCCAATGGAATAAATGTAGTGGGGAGTGGCCCCTTGGGTAAGGGTCACTCCCCTTTGGGGGCCATTTTAGTGTGCCCATGATGTTAGGTTTTGTTTGGGGAGCGGCCCCTTAGGCAAGAGTCGCTCCCTTTTGAGGGCATACATTTTGGCTTTGTCTGCCCCCTGGGGTGAGGGGGCAGATTTAATTTTTTTAAATAAAATCGGCCCACTGGGCCAATGGAATAAATGTAGTGGGGAGTGGCCCCTTGGGTAAGGGTCACTCCCCTTTGGGAGGCCATTTTAGTGTGCCCATGATGTTAGGTTTTGTTTGGGGGAGCGGCCCCTTAGGCAAGGGTCGCTCCCCTTTTGAGGGCATACATTTTGGCTTTGTCTGCCCCCTGGGGAGGGGGGACAGATTTAAATGTTCTTAAATAAAATCGGCCCACTGGGCCAATAGAATAAATGTACACTCACCCCCAGTCAACTGATCTGGGTTTAATCCATCATCATGCTTTAGCTCACTCCACCACCCCAGTTCAGACATGGCCATATGCAAATCAGTCTGACCCTGTGCCTCATGGGAACAGTCCAGCCCGAACTGCCAAGCCATGTCTTCCCTGGCCCGGAAACAACCATCGTGGGACCGGTTTCTGGCTAATCAGCCGTCATCAGCCAGGCTAGCTTGAGTCCAGTGGCAAAGTGAGCAAGGGACCCACGTCTGGGCATACCCTGCCAACTTAGGGCGATCAAAGCGCACAGGGTCAGACTGATTTGCATATGGCCATGTCTGAACTGGGGTGGTGGAGTAAGCTAAAGAATGATGATGGATTAAACCCAGATCAGTTGACTGGGGGTGAGTGTTTGATTTGCTCTAACGCTCCGTCCATCATCCCCTTTGGTATCACCCTGAGGGGCAGGTCGCATGATTTTTTTTTTTTTGTAGGGCCACTAGGCCACCAGGGTTTTTTTTTATGTTGGGGAGCGGCCCCTTGGACATGGGTCGCTCCCCTTTATGGGAGGATGATTGTGGCCATTTCTGCCCTCTTTGGGTGGCAGAGTAGCAGTATGTTTTTAGGCCCATCTGCCCCCAAGGGGGGCAGAAGCCACTAGACACCAGAGTTTTTTTAATTTTTGTTTTGGGGGTGGCCTCAAGGTCAAGGGTTGCTCCCCTTTTACGGGGGTGAATATTTAATTTATACTCTTAGGCCCACCTACCCCTTAGCTTGGCTGGTGGACTGTGTGTTGACTAGTGCATTATTTGCATATGTGATTGTAATGTTTTTTTCTCCTTTTTAATCTAGTGTAAAGCTTTTGATTCCTGTTTGCGGTTTCGACAGTGGTTGTTCTGCAGTTTTGCGCAATTGCATTTTTTTGGTAAGAAAAACATTTTTGTTGTATTTACTCCAAATGAGTAATATTGTAATGTATGAATGAATTTTTTGTAAGTGGTGTCATAATGGCAGCATATTCAGTTAGTGTTTTGAGCATGAAAATCTTTGCGATGTGTTTTGCATTGTCTTATGTGTAATTTTCTTTTCTCTTTCTTTTTTAGTGGGATATTGTTGATCCATACTGTGTCTGTGCAGAGTAGGTGGTGGTGAGTTTAGCTGCTTCTGGCTAATGAGTGGTATCGTTTTGGAGTGTATAGGTATTTCTGATAAAGGTACATTTTGTTTATTACTTATTTTACAAAGTGTTTGTTGTTGTTGACTTGTTTGACAAGTTACCTTTATTAGTAATCATTATGGCTAGCCGTAGAATGACTGCTCAGCAGGTGGTTGGTATGCTTCTTGAATCTTCCTCTGAGCCGGATTATGAGACTGACAGTGCGTCTGAGGGAGAGGAGGGAGGGGAAGATTCTGGCAGTGAGTTTTCTCTCCACATGGAATCATCGGATGATGAAGGTTCTCTCAGTGCAGATGAAGTGCCTGTTTTAGAGGAGGATACTGCTGTGCCGATGGTGCAAGAGGCATCTGGATTGCAGCCTGAGGCTGCTAGGCTTCCTACTGGAAGTGCTGGACTCTGGGTTGATCCAAACATGGTGCAGCCGGTGTTGCCTGCCTTTAGCGGTGATGCAGGGTGTAGAGTGGATTGTGAACATTATTTGCCTATACAGTTTTTTCAGTTGTTTATGGATGATGTATTTTTGGGTGAGATTGTTGAGCAGACTAATTTGTATGCTGAACAGTTTTGAGGGACAACAGTGACAAACTTAGGCCCTACTCTAGAGCTACCCGGTGGACTCCCACAAATCTGGAAGAGATTAAGAAGTTTTGGGTTTGACTTTATTGATGGGTTTGATAAGGAAGCCGAACCTGGCTTCATATTGGTCTACCAGCCCCTTGATGGCAACAGCCATATTTCCTGCAGTTATGACTCGTGATCGGTATTTACTTTTGCTACGTATGCTGCATTTTGTTGATAATTCTTTGGCGTTGCCACGTATTCACCCTGACTGTGACCGTCTTTTTAAGATTCGGCCTGTTCTTGATCACTTTGTAGATCGATTTTCAGAGATCTATACTCCAGGGAAAGAAATATCTATTGATGAGTCTTTGGTCTTGTTCAAGGGTCGTTTGGTTTTAGGAAGTACATCCCTAGCAAGAGGGCACGCTATGGAATTAAGCTGTATATGTTGTCTGAGAGTAGGACAGGATATGTTTTTAATTTTCGTGTGTACACTGGTAGAGATTCCACTAATGACCCCCCAGGTTGTCCGTCCACTTTTGGAGTTTCAGAGAAAATTGTGTGGGATCTTGCTAGAAGACTGTTTAACAGAGGCCACCATTTGTACCTTGATAACTTCTACACTGCTGTGCAATTATTTAAGGAATTGTTTAAAGTGGACACTTTTGCATGTGGCACAATCTGCTCTAACCGCAAAGGTTATCCGAAAGAGCTTGTTTGCAAAAAAACTTCAGAGGGGTCAGTGCAGTTCCTTGCGTAGTGATGAACTACTAGCTGTGAAATTTGTGGACAGGAGGGATGTGTACATGCGGACTACCATCCATGATGAGAGTACTTCACCTGTGCCTGTTTGGGGTCAGGTTGCTGAAGTGCGCAAACCTGTGTGCATTCTAGACTACAATAAGCACATGGGTGGTGTTGACAGAGTAGATCAGAGGTTGGAACCTTACACTGCTATTCGGAAGGCTTATGTTTGGTATAAGAAGTTGGCCATCCATTTCTTCAACTTAGCAACTTTCAATGCTTTTATTGTGTTCAAGGAGTGTTCTCCAGCGTCAAAGTTGACATTTCTTCAGTTTCAGCACTCTGTGATAGCTAGCCTTGTTGTTGTGGAACAGGCAAGTGTTCCTAGATTTGGAGTGGTGGAGGATGTGGCTCGATTGAAAGATCGCCACTTTCCTGATTACATTCCTCCCACATCTTCAAAAGACTTTCCCACTAGGAGATGTAGAGTCTGTTGGCGAAGAGGTTTGCGGAAGGAGACTCGTCTTTTCTGCCCCGGGTGTCCTTCTAACCCTGGGCTGTGTGTGCCTGCTTGTTTTAGAGCGTACCACACGCAAAATAATTTTTGGGAGCATCCATGAGTGGTAAAGTGAACTGCCTGGTCTGTATTGTTTAAAAATTTGTATTCTGTTTCAAGGTTGGCATTAGTGCAATGTATTTAGTTTCAGATTTTGTGTTAGTAGATTTGTATCTATTTGCAATTTGTTTGTGTTTTTTTTGTATAAAAAATCCTAAATGTGATGGCGGTGTGCGTGGACTGGCGATTGGCTGGCGGTGTGCGTGGACTGGCGCTTGGCTGGCGGTGTGCGTGGACTGGCGCTTGGCTGGCGGTGTGCGTGGACTGGCGCTTGGCTGGCGGTGTGCGTAAATTGGCGCTTAGCTGGCGGTGTGCGTTGACTGGTGCTTAGCTGGCGGTGTGCGTGGATTGGTGCTTGGCTGGTGTTGTGCATGGACTGGCGCTTGGCTGGCGGTGTGCGTGGACTGGCGCTTGGCTGGCGGTGTGCGTGGACTGGCGCTCGGCTGGCGGTGTGTGAGAAGTGACTTGCTGCTGGTCACTACCCACACTGCTAGCTGAGCGCCACTCCACGCAATCCATCAGTTTGTGTAGTTGCTGTGTCAGGAATGTGGGCGTGTGAAAGTGATGGGCTCTTGAATGGCGCTGTCTGCTGGTGTGAGTGTTGTAATGTGATGGGCCTGCGGCTGGCGGTGTGAATGTTGTGTATGTGTCACACGTATGAAAGGTGTATGAATGGCCTGTAAAGAGGTTGGTGCCTTGTCGTGGCTTTACAGCTCACGAGCTGTGAGTCAATGGTTCAGTTTCTCGTCCTTTCAATTATTAACAGTGCATTTCATTTTTGAGAAATCACTTGCTAATACAATTGCATATACTGAACCATCACTCACCCTCGTGCCAAATCCAACCAGTATGTGTGTGTGCTTGAGGATTAGATGGCTGTGCAGTAATATTTGTCTTTTTGTCTTTCTGAAGCAGGGTGTACCTTGTCCCTTTTTGCGAATGTTGTGATGTGTTGGTTTTGTGCCTGGTGGTGTGAATGGTCTTGTGTGTATCACGTATGAAAGGTGTGTGAATGGCCTGTAAAACGGTTGGTGCCTTGCCGTGGCTTTACAGCTCACGAGCTGCGAGTCACTGGTTCGGTTTTTGTGCATTTAATTATTGACAGTGCATTTCATTTTTGTGAAATCTCTTGTTAATAAAATTTTATATACTGAACCATCACTCGCCCTCGTGCCAAATCCAACCAGTATGTGTGTGTGTTTGAGGAATAGATGGCTGTGCAGGAATCTTTGTCTTTTTAGTCTCTCTGCCAAGGTGTACATTCCATCTAAGAATAACCTACCATCTGTAGATATTATCGTTAACCCATGGGAGTACATGGTGATGTCTCTCTTCTGAATTCCAACAAGTTATTTTATCCACAATGTCCTGCAAACTTAAAAATGTCTGTCACATTTTCCTTGCAATTTTCTGCTTAAAATTCTCACGCTGCAGAAATAAACACATAATTATGTCAAAACGATTTGGTTTTGCAACTGGGGTCACCTGGGTTTTTGGTCCCGTGCTCGGCGGCCATCTAGGGAAACCTACCAAACCCACACATTTCTGCAACGTAGACACCCAGGGGGCTTCCAGGGAGGTATGGCTTGCGTGGATCCCCCAACGTTTCCTTACCCAGAATCCCCTGCAAACCTCAATTGTAGCTGAAAAGAAATCACTTTTTTCAGACATTTTTGTGTGGGAAAGTGTGGCATCCCCGGTCTCACACAAATTTCCTACCACCCAGCGTTCCCCCTGGTCTCCCGATAAAAATGGTGCCTCACTTGTGTGGGAGGCCCAAGTACCCGCGACAAGCAAGGGCCCAAAACGTAGTGAGGCGACATCAAAATTGCCTATCTCAAAACCACCTGGTTTTGCAAGGGGGGTCAGCTGGGTTTTTGGCCCCTTGCTCGGCGGCCATCTAGGGAAACCTACCAAACCCACACATTTCTGAAAACTAGACACCCAGGGGCTTCCAAGGAGGTATGGCTTGCGTGGATACCCCAACGTTTCCTTACCCAGAATCCCTTGCAAACCTCAATTGTAGCTGAAAAAATCACTTTTTTCACACATTTTTGTGTGGGAAAGTGTAGCATCACCGGGCTCACACAAATTTCCTACCACCCAGCGTTCCCCCAGGTCTCCCGATAAAAATGGTGCCTCACTTGTGTGGGAGGCCCAAGTACCCGCGACATGCAAGGACACAAAACGTTTTGAGGCAACATCAACATTGAATATCAAAAAATGTTTTGGACCCAAAACCCAGATGACCCCCCTTGCAAAACCAGGTGGTTTTGAGATAGGCAATTTTGATGTCGCCTCACTACGTTTTGGGCCCTTGCCTGTCGCGGGTACTTGGGCCTCCCACACAAGTGAGGCACCATTTTATCGGGAGACCTGGGGGAACGCTGGGTGGTAGGAAATTTGTGTGAGCCTGGTGATGCCACACTCCCACACAAAAATGTGTGAAAAAGTGATTTTCAGCTAAAATTGAGGTTTGCAGGGGATTCTGGGTAAGACGTTGAGGTATCCACGCAACTATACCTCCTGGAAGCCAACGGGTGTCTACTTTTGAAAATGTGTGTGTTTGGTAGGTTTCCCTAGGTGCCGGCAGAGCTAGGGTTCACAAACTACAGCTAGGCACTTTGCCAAAAAAGGGTAATTTTTCACTGCGAAATTGAGGTATGACCACGTTGCGTTTTGCACCCTTTCCTGTCGCGGGCACTAGGCCGACCCACACAAGTGAGGTGCCATTTTTCTCGGAAGACTTTGGGGAATGCGGGGTGGGTGGAAATTTGTGGATCAACGCAGATTCCAGAACTTTCCACCACACAAATGTGGGGAAAATTTGTTTTTTGGGACAATTTTTAGGTTTGCAAGGGATTCTGGGTAACAGAACCTGGTGGGAGGCAGTCAAGTCACCCCATCCTGGATTCCCCTGGGTGTCTAGTTTTCAAAAATGTATAGGTTTGCTAGGTTTCCCTAGGTGCCGGCAGAGGTAGGGTTCAAAAACTACAGCTAGGCACTTTGCAAAAAAAGGGTCATTTTCACTGCGAAATTGAGGCGTGACCACGTTGCGTTTTGCGCCGTTTCCTGTCGCGGGCACTAGGCCGACCCACACAAGTGAGGTACCATTTTTCTCGGAAGACTTTGGGGAACGCGGGGTGGGTGGAAATTTGTGGATCTACGCAGATTCCAGAACTTTCCACCACAGAAATGTGGGGGAAATGTGTTTTTTTTGACAATTTTTTAGGTTTGCAAGGGATTCTGGGTAACAGAACCTGGTGGGAGGCAGTCAAGTCACCCCATCCTGGATGTCTAGTTTTCAAAAATGTATAGGTTTGCTAGGTTTCCCTAGGTGCCGGCAGAGCTAGGGTTCAAAAACTACAGCTAGGCACTTTGCCAACAAAGGGTCATTTTTCACAGCGAAATTGAGGTGTGACCACGTTGCGTTTTGCGCCGTTTCCTGTCGCAGGCACTAGGCCGACCCACACAAGTGAGGTACCATTTTTCTCGTAAGACTTTGGGGAACGAGGGTTGAGTGGAAAATTGTGGATCCACGCAGATTTCAGAACTTTCCACCAAAGAAATGTGGGGAAAATGTGTTTTTTTTGACAATTTTTTAGGTTTGCAAGGGATTCTGGGTAACAGAACCTGGTGGGAGGCAGCCAAGTCACCCCATCCTGGATTCCCCTGGGTGTCTAATTTTCAAAAATGTGTAGGTTTGCTAGGTTTTCCTAGGTGCCAGCAGACCTATGGTTCAAAAACGACAGCTAGGCACTTTGCCAAAAATGGGTCATTTTTCACTGCGAAATTGAGGTGTGTCCACGTTGCGTTTTGCGCCGTTTCCTGTCGCGGGCACTAGGCCAACCCACACAGGTGAGGTACCATTTTTCTCGGAAGACTTTGGGGAACGCTGGGTGGGTGGAAATTTGTGGATCCACGCAGATTCCAGAACTTTCCACCACAAAAATGTGGGGGAAATCTGTTTTTTGGGACAATTTTTTAGGTTTGCAAGGGATTCTGGGTAACAGAACCTGGTGGGAGGCAGTCAAGTCACCCCATCCTGGATTCCCCTGGGTGTCTAGTTTTCAAAAATGTATAGGTTTGCTAGGTTTCCCTAGGTGCCGGCAGAGGTAGGGTTCAAAAACTACAGCTAGGCACTTTGCAAAAAAAGGGTCATTTTTCACTGCGAAATTGAGGTGTGACCACGTTGCGTTTTGCGCCATTTCCTGTCGCGGGCACTAGGCTGACCCACACAAGTGAGGTACCATTTTTCTCGTAAGACTTTGGGGAACGCGGGGTGGGTGGAAATTTGTGGATCCACGCAGATTCCAGAACTTCCCATCACAGAAATGTGGGAAAATGTGTTTTTTTGGACAATTTTTTAGGTTTGCAAGGGATTCTGGGTAACAGAACCTGGTGGGAGGCAGTCAAGTCACCCCATCCTGGATTCCCCTGGGTGTCTAGTTTTCAAAAATGTATAGGTTTGCTAGGTTTCCCTAGGTGTCGGCAGAGCTAAGGTTCAAAAACTACAGCTAGGCACTTTGCCAAAAAAGGGTCATTTTTCGCTGCAAAATTGAGGTGTGACCACGTTGAGTTTTGCGCCGTTTCCTGTCGCGGGCACTAGGCCGACCCACACAAGTGAGGTATCATTTTTCTCGTAAGACTTTGGGGAACGCGGGGTGGGTGGAAATTCGTGGATCCACGCAGAGTCCAGAACTTTCCACCACAGAAATGTGGGGAAAATGTGTTTTTTTTGATAATTTTTAGGTTTGCAAGGGATTCTGGGTAACAGAACCTGGTGGGAGGCAGTCAAGTCACCCCATCCTGGATTCCCCTGGGTGTCTAGTTTTTAAAATGTATAGGTTTGCTAGGTTTCCCTAGGTGCCGGCAGAGCTAGGGTTCAAAAACTACAGCTAGGCACTTTGCCAAAAAAGGGTCATTTTTCACTGCGAAATTGAGGTGTGACCACGTTGCGTTTTGCGCCGTTTCCTGACGCAGAGCACTAGGCCGACCCACACAAGTGAGGTACCATTTTTCTCGTAAGACTTTGGGAGACGCGGGGTGGGCGGAAATTTGTGGATCCACGCAGATTCCAGAACTTCCCACCACAGAAATGTGGGGAAGTGTTTTTTTAAACAATTTTTTAGGTTTGCAAGGGATTCTGGGTAACAGAACCTGGTGGGAGGCAGTCAAGTCACCCCATCCTGGATTCCCCTGGGTGTCTAGTTTTCAAAAATGTATAGGTTTGCTAGGTTTCCCTAGGTGCCGGCAGAGCTAGGGTTCAAAAACTACGGCTAGGCACTTTGCCAAAAAAAGGGTCATTTTTCACAGCGAAATTGAGGTGTGACCACGTTGCGTTTTGCGTCGTTTCCTGTCGCAGGCACTAGGCCGACCCACACAAGTGAGGTACCATTTTTCTCCTAAGACTTTGGGGAACGCGGGATGGGTGGAAATTTGTGGATCCTCGCAGATTCCAGAACTTTCCAACACAGAAATGTGGGGAAAATGTGGTTTTTTTGACAATTTTTTAGGTTTGCGCGGGATTCTGGGTAACAGAACCTGGTGGGAGGCAGTCAAGTCACCCCATCCTGGATTCCCCTGGGTGTCTAGTTTTCAAAAATGTATAGGTTTGCTAGGTTTCCCTAGGTGCAGGCAGAGCTAGTGTTCAAAAACTACAGCTAGACACTTCGCAAAAAGGGTAAATTTTCATTGTGAAAATGTGGTGTGTTCACGTTGGGTTTTGAGCCATTTCCTGTCGTGGGCACTATGCCTACCCACACAAGTGAGGTACCATTTTTATCGGGAGACTTAGGGTAATTCAGATTTGTAAAGCAACTGTTATTACCTATTGATTTTTGACGCATTTCTGCCTTCCAAATGAAAGACATTGTGTAAAAAGAAGTCATTTTGAAAAATGACCAATAATTCTCATGCTAGTATGAGTATTCCCAATTTCGAAAATGTGCAAATATGTACTGTTTCTAAACTCTATAATTTGTTCCCATTTCAGAAATACATAGGTGTCTTTCATACCGATTTTTCCATGTATTCATTTTCCCACAATAATTGCTATATACCCAGTACATAATAAAAAGCCATTGCAAATTGCTACTCAGTTTTTGACTCTGGGTTCGTCTGGTTCTTGGTGAACCTACAAGTCCTATATATCCCCACAACCAGGAAGGTCCAGCGGATGTAACGGTATATTGCTTTCAAAGAGCTGTCATAATTACAATAAGTTACAGGTGAAAACGTTGACACAAAAGGCTGTTTTTTCAACTAATTTTCAATTTTTCCTATATTTAACTGTTAGTTTCTATAAAGAAACCTTGATGGATCTACACAAATGACCCCTTGCTGAATTCAGAATTTTGTCTACTTTTCTAAAATGTATAGCTTTCCAGGATCCATTATTGCTTTCACACCCATTTCTACCATTAACTGGAAGGAGGTTGAAAGCACAAAAAATAGCAAAAATAGGCTATGTCCCAGAAAAATGCCAAAACTGTGTAAAAAATGTTGGTTTTCTGACAAAAGTCTGTCATTCCCTAAAAGCTGGGAAAATGGTGATTTCAGCCCCACAAACCCTTTTTTGATAACATTTGCAGGGAAAAACCCAGACGCTTTCATTTGCAGCCCGTTTTTCCCATTTTTCCCAAAAAAAAAAAAAGAAATGTTGCTGTATTTTGGCTAATTTCTGGGACCCCTCCAGGGGAATCCACAAACCCTGGGTACCTTTAGAATCCCCATGATGTTGGAAGAAAAGGGCGTGGATACCTTATGTGGTCAAAAAGTTACAGGGGCCTAAGCGCGCACTACCCCAAATAGCCAAAAAAAGGCTTAGCACAGGGGGGGGAAAATGCCTAGCAGCAAAGGGGTTAAGAAGTGTAAAAAAGTAAAATAGAACACAGCAGGCCTTTTCCATCCATGCACAAAGGATCTGGAATAACATCCCTGTATCCATCAGGAACACCCTGATGTTGCTCCATCTGAGGAAAGGGTTGAAGACGCACGTCTTTAAAGACTCTACAACCCAATGCATAATCCACAGTGCATCTCCTATCACTTGTTGACTTTATGCTTTTCTTTCACCCTGTACAGCGCTTCGCTGCCTTTTGGCTAGGTTTGCGCTATAAAAATGACACATACATAGCTTAGTTGGAGGCTTTGCCAGAATACGGCATCGTTCCACTAAAAGCACTTTCTCATGGTAAAAAAAAAAGAAACTGACAGAAATGCTTAAACATAAGACAAATCTATCAAAGAAGTCAATGTACTAGCACCAAAACGATTAGGCTTGCAAGGGTGAAATACTACCTTAAAGTCATGCTCTCATTACACACAGTGGAAGAATCTTGCATAGGTTTAAAAAAAAAAAAAAAAAACTGCTAAAAGTCACTTAGTGTTGTACTATGCTTTGAAGAATACTATGGTTATCGATTACATTTTTAATTTCAACTCATTATTGTTCTTTAAAAAGTTATATTATGTTAAGGTTAAGCAATGGGAGCACATCTAGACCAAAAACAGGTGAGTACAATCATGATGGTGATTTCTGGCCCGACTAGTGATGTGTGTTTGATACTAAACAAATGATCAGGATATCCGGCTTCTTCTTCTGCCCTCAACTAATCATGCAAACAAAGATTTCAGGAAACTGTTTATGGTGCAGGAGGTGTGGAGTAGATTGTCTAGTCAGAACAACTAGTTCATGGCTGTTCATACAAAGTAGCAACCGCAATGTGTGGTTTTTCTTTAACTAGGTTACACATAGTCTGTCTCCTGGAATTAAGGAATAATGTTTCAACAAAGACAATATATGTTAACAACGTTTTCGAGACAAACTCACGGATTTACTGATGCTCTGAAAAGGGGTATGGCATTTGAAACTGCAACTAGAAACTACACAGGGCTTAGAGCCAAACCATTACTTACCATTTGTTGGCTTTTGTGTCACTCATTTGTCTGCTTCCTATTCGTGTCCCATGGAGCATTGCCGTTCCCATGGAGCATTGCCTTTTTACCATCACTTTTTAGTGGTTGGCCTCTATGCTTCCACTGCTTGCTTTTCAAGCACTACTTTTTGCTTTTTGATTAAGCACTCGATGAGACTGCATGTTTTTTCCAGCTGTCTCCCTCGTACTTCTCTCTCCTGCACTCTGTGTTTATCTCGGTTATCCGAGTGCTTCTCCACGCCCCCTCCATGCTGCATTCACCCAATGTTAGTTTTCTCTGATAAGCAAGTTTTTTTTGGGTTATATGGCACTATTCATGCAAAACATTTCAGTCAAAATATAAACAAAGTGCACTACTGTACAACACAATTATTCGCAGTAATTACAGTACCAGTTTTAGACGCTCCTTTTTCCTTTTGATGAAGGTAGACCCAGAGGACCCGGGCTCTGCTTCTTGAGGCATTTTATTGCCGTCATCGTCTTCATCATCTTCTTCAAAGCACCAGTCTGGGAGCTCTGGTGGTGGGGGGGCATCTTCAATGTCTCCGTATCGCCTGAAAAGCTCCTTCAGGTAATCTTCTTTGTAAATGCCTGGCGGTCTGGCCTGGGTATAGGTAGCCACAGCAGCTTCAACACTAGAAGAAAAAAAGTATGGATCAGCTATTTGATTGGGATTCAGCTTGAAGAAATCATATTCATAATATGAAATAAAGTCAGAAATTCATTCGGATCTCTCTGAGAATAACTGTGTAGAATGGGCCTCACTGCAGGGAGGATCTGGAGGTGTCACATATACATACAGCATTATGCAGATATTAAACAGGAAAAAGACGAAAACCTTTAAAGAGCAAGGGGAATCTGCTTCTACAGTGTATTGTGTACACACAGTTACCTGTGCTGATGCAGGTTTTAATAAATACCAATACACAACAGTAGGAGTGATTTAGGATTCTAAAATAGCATGGACTAAAATAATACATGAAATTATTCCGTTTACTAGTCATATAAGGCACAGAACAAACTAAATTGTCTGAGTATGCTTAAACCAGGTCTGTTGCCTTTATGGACTAATGCAGCCACTGTAGGGGCCTGTTTTTGACCTCATGATCACAGGTTCAAATCCCCGCGGGTCCACTCCGCCTTTCAACCTTCTGAGGCTGGTAAAATAAGTACCATTGAGTTGGGTAACAATAAACATCTCTTATTCAGCGCCAAGATACCCTTCTGGGTGAACCTGTGCTTGACAAATACATGTTATGTTAAATAGGTGTGATTATCACTAAAGTCAATAGTAACAATTGAACTGCGGTCTGCAAAAGACCGAGTTGGCCTCATGGGATTCGAGCCTGTGATGAGCAAGTTGCAAGGTATGTCAACAGTACTTATCTTTCTTATTTGTATTGAAGCTACACAGGGGAAATACACACCATAGCCGAGACGCTCGCAAAGAATAGTAACTGAAGCATAATTCTATCATACCAAGTGCCCATCACAGCCTATCTTTTTACAATTCACAGTATGCCCTAGTTTGAAAAGTACAAAAACAAAACCAATTGCAACAGACTAAATCCCATATCACCAGAAAGAGAATGTGACTTGTCTGTAAGCTCGGCTCTCTGTCAAGAGTATTTTTCTGAATCTACAAACAGCAGAATTTCTCCCTGCAGGAGAGATCCCGGGATACTTAAACATTATCCTTAATTTTAAAATTAGTTTAAATTAATAAAACATGCCCAAAAAAGCAACATTTTCTAACTTTTTTCAAAATTTTTTTTTTAAAAAGATGGCCAATTAGTTGAATCACTCAGAGAGTATCACTGGAAACATGACTGCTTTATTTACTGTCTAAACTGAAAAAAGAGAAATTTTGCCCGCAAACAGACTGCAAAATGTCTCTGCACTAATACCTGAAGCTGCACCCTGCCATCTTGCCCTACAAATTCAGCTCAATGGAACGGAGACCCCAACGCAGCATTCTTCAAAGGCTATTTGTGACCGAAACTCATTTTTTGTTGATAATTTTATTTTTACTTAATATCTGTTGACATAAACTTGGTAGGGACATCATTTTCCTGTTAGTCAAGAGTCATTTTCCCATTTTTATGTCTCGAATACAGACTGTTTTAGCTGTATCAGGGAGACGCATACTTTCCAATACATTACATATACTTTGAGTGGGCTTTGGCCTCTTGCTCATGATTGGATGGCTTTATTAGCTATCTAAGTTCCCTGCCCGATTCAATGGGGTTTCTCCCTATTCTTGTGTGTCCCCATTCAGTAGCATTTAGGTCTTAGCAATATAATTGGATTATTCTTCTACTGTTGACGGCAGACCTTGCTTTGCACCAGATGTTACAGCTCCATTATAATGTCCTAGGAATATGGCATCAGTATTTTACATATAACTGCTACCCTGGTATTGGTAAACCCAAGGTGCGGGAATACACTGGTAAACGACAAAAACAGGTAGGGAATAATCGCTCCTTAGCTGAGGTCACTCTGAGGCCTTATCTTACCTTCCTCAGCTAAGGAGCGATTGTTCCCAACCTGTTTTTGTCGTTGACTTTAGAGACATCATTCCTCTTCCCCTCGTGTCTTAGCACTTCTCTCTCTCTCCTGTGTCTCGCTTACACCCACACGCTACTCTGTTACCTATTGTTCTTTGTCCGACCTAATATTATGTTCGGTCCTTTTTCTGCTCTCATCTCCATTCTTACCATCTGCGTTATGTAAGTGATAGCAATTTATTGTTCTTCATGCTCTACACCATGTTTGCCACTATTTTTATCCCATTCTCGGTTGTCCTTTCTTGTATAGCGCTCTGTTCACCCGACACCATCTTGCTCGTCGGTTATTGCCCGAGTATTATGTCAGACCCTTTTGTTCTCTACCTCACTCTTACCATTTTTGTTTGCAATATTGTTCTTCATGCCTTATGCCATGTCTGTACATTTCCACAGTTTGTATTTAATTTCCCTTTCTTTTGTATTGTAAAGCAGTCTGTCACCCGTAAAGGTCTTGTTCGTGCTATAGAAAACTCCAAAAATAAAATACAATAAAATTCCTGAGCTGTCCTTGGATGGTGCCCTTACAAATGGCCAGTTAATGCAAATCGAGATTACTGCTTGAAATTAATTGGCAATTCCCCAGGTTTGGGCCGACTCCCACCCGAGAAGATCATCAGCTTTGAACTACTGAAATGAAGAATGAGGTAGGAGCAGCATAATGAATTATTCATGCGTGTCTAGTAATGCTCGATTTGGCAGTAAACTCTATGTTCGGCAAAATCAAGAATTACATGGCCCATACAATGCAGACCTAAGTTGACCCCAGTTTTTGTCACACGACAGACCCAAAAGTAAACACTTGCATCAACCAGTATCACTGTACATATAACCCATTCCAGTATTGAAGCATGCCTGCATATGTGACCATAAAACATAAGCGACTTAACGTGATTTACGAAACAAACCCCTCCATGCCAAAACCATGAACTGTCAGTGACCCCACAAATATCATAACTTTATCCCAACAAACCTCTATGAAGTACAATTGCTGCACACAGAAGTACCTAGGGGTCGCCAGTCCTTCCAGCCAGCTATAAACGTTGACTAAAGTGATTAATAACTCTCTAGCAGCTGGCTCACACACAAATACGGTTCTCTCTCCAACTCACACGTCAGTTTATGGATAAGGTACAGATGACTACATCAACCATAGGAAAATGTCTGGCATCCATAATAAAACATGAAACATTTGCATGATAAACTAGTCTAAACCATCCTTAATTTCAGAATTTATTAAAGTTTCACATTCCCAATCTGCACCAACTCCAGGTGTGCCCAAGTCCCAATCAAGCCCATCAGCAGTACTGTACATGGATTACATTTCTAAGCCATGGACTGAGTTAGGGTCTGAACACAGGACGGTACATGCCAATAACAATATCTATAGAACACTAATGGGTCTAAATACAGGTCACGCACTACTGCCACATGTATGTCAAGACCACATGTGCAGGGATTAACAGATAACAATAAATACTATACTGAACAGCCGGACATCCCAACCTCATACACCAACACCGTCCAACATTGCTTGTGTTATGAGGGTTAGCGTTACCATCGGCAGGGGTGTGGAATTTAATAAAATATTTACTTGTCCATGGGGCAGGCTGCTTCATAAATCTACTTGTCCTGTAACAAAATCCACTTGTCCCTTTGGTGCCATGTAGTGCGGAGACAAATTATGGCAATAATCTCAGTATGTAAGAGCTCATATATAGCCTCTCTGATTATGCCAGGGCTCATACCATAGTAGTGTTTGAATACTTGCAATCCCCTTATATTGCCATGTTTCCGCAGATCTACATACTGGTGCTGAAGGTAGTGGTAAGAAATAGTTCCAGCGTTAGAATACCCTTTTGAGTCTGTGCAAACCTACTAACTTGCATGTTTTAAGGGTTTTCAACAACTCTTCTCTAATCTTTTCCCATACTGAGAAATTTTGGAAATTTACTCCTGACAATCGCAGACGTAAACTTTCTTCCAGAGTTGGGGAAAAAGTGGATGGAGGGAAAGTGAACTTGCAAACACTCAGATTTTCGCATGAGCAAATCTACACATGCATATTTGCTCATGCTACAATGCAGTTCAAAAATATTTTCTAGGAGTACTACTTCTTGTCCTACTTCTGTAAATTCTTGGGAATTCACGAAAGCCGTATAGCTGCACTTAATGTAAGGACATATACCATGGGTGCATTTTTGAGACTTTCTTTAATAATTCGGCCCCGAATTTGGGCTGGCGTGGACCATGACCTTTTGCGTTTATTAAAATTCGGTCGCTCTCTCTCTCTCTGTATCGGCTGGCTACACTGTGAGTGACAGCATTCTGCTCTTTCACAAGAAGCATATCGGCACACAAAGTAGTTTGGTTCAGTGCCAGTAACTACTGTGGCAGTGAGTGCTTTTTGAGACCAAAAACAATTTTTGCTTTTGCCAATGTTTGTTATAATGGTGAGGGCCCAGCAGCTCCCACGCCAATAAGGTTTTACAAAAACCATGCCAAAATAAGTCACACATTGACAAAACTAAAAAGCTGACCACCAATTTCAGACCTACTGGCTTTTCCAATGCTTATTTATTTTTGTTTGCCATAATCTTATTGAAACTGTTTACATTGATTTTCCATTATGACTTTTTTGGGGAAATACTATCATGCATCAACACATGTTACTAAATGATGCTGCAAAGAAATGGTACCTGAAATTTTACAGTAATTTAGCGAACTCTCTTATTCCTGCTTTCCTTTTTTTATGACCATTTTATTTTGAAAGCAAAGAATCATAAATCTTGCTTTCAAGCTTCTGCAAATATTTGCATCAAATCGGAGAGCATTTTGGGATCATTATACAGAGCCTCATATTGCTACACTTTGAAAACGTGTGTGCACATTTTTATACTGGAACCACTGTCAGTATTGCAGTCAGAGCTTACAACATTTACTTAGAGCGCTGACCCTAATAATAAAGGCTTTCAATTAATGAACCATATATGCAAGTTTGAACAGCATTAACATATGGACAAAATTATTACCTTAACTGCAGACAGTGCCCTTCCCTGATCCATAATGTGGTACTGTAATCTGGCAGCCAAAGGGTTTGTGCTGCAGGGGGTTGGGCCTACTTATCCCAAGGACAAAATACACATGAAAACTTGTTGCCCTTGACCCCAAAAATATGTCCTGGGTGTCGGGCTATAGGAATTCCACACCCCTGCATCGGTCTTGTCCTTCCTGCGTGTTTTGTTTTTTTAAACAGTTCAGCCTTTTCTTGGACAACTTTGAGTTCACCAAAGACGGCACAGATGGGCGTCAGGAAAAAAAAAAGGATCTATACCTGAAATATTTACCTCAATTTCACATGGTATAACATTATATATTGACTGTCAGTCTGGCTGTCTCATCTTCACTCTAGCAAATGATTTACTTACCTCATTTACACATGCCGTGAAGTATGATGGATAAATGGGAACCCTCAAATTATAGATTGCATTTTTCATTCATTAGCTGAAGTACCTTGTCTTCAGAAGTGGAGAAGTGTGGCTCAATGGTTAGAGCGGCAGACCCTGATGCAGAGATCTGGCCCGGGACCAGGGTTCAATTCCCGCCTCGGCGGGTCTTGGGCTCAATTTGCTCGGACCTGATAATTCTCGCCTCGGTGCCTATTCTAATCATGGGTCCCACTCTGCAACTCTGGGCAATAGCTTGCTTAATCTCCACTACGGCCCCAACAGCGCTGGGATGCCTGGCTTCACCCTGGGGGTGCCCAGGAGTGGACATTTCACAGGGAAAAGCCAGGAAGGGTTCCACAGCGGTATGCGTACAGCGCCTGGACACCCCTTTGGGGGTATGGGTGCGCTTTACAAGTACAAATTTCATTTCATTTCATTTCATCCAGGTAGTTCAAGAGTCAGGATTCGATCAGCCTACGCCTCAGGAGGAAGCCAAAGCCAGTGTGCAGTCTCCACAATGAAGGCGTCTGAAAAAGGTATCCAAGACTCTAGTATACCTGTATTGCTGAAGTCTGAAGGTCCAGAATTCAAACATTGTTGAGGTGGGACCACTTTTCAGGGTCTACAAGCTTGCCCTAAATAACATCAAAAACTTTCTTCACGCACAATCATTTCTTGTTGCTAGTACCAGTGTTGCCGTCTAGGCCACAGAGATGCCTCTCCGCTTAGTTGACTCTAGTTGCCTGCTTGTCTAGCCCTTTCATCATCCAAGCGTAATGTGAGGTTGTTTCATCAATGGTGACAAAACTATTCTTTGTTTCAGGCAAGAGCCCCTTAACAAGCTCGCAATTAGTGTGCTTTGTTGCTTTCTTAGCAATATAGGCAAGCTCTGGCTGCTGCTTGTCACCTTTCCCCATGTTTTTGTAGAGCTTGTTCCACACGTGAGTGAATCCCTAAACGTAGACCATATATTTACATCCAAAGGAATTTTCAAATAGCAAAGCTAACATATCTATTTATACAACTTTTCAGCCAATGACACCCAATTTAAGCATTTTATCCTTCAAAATGAAAACTAATTATAGTCTTTAAACACACACATCAACAGGGTTAGGGACTTTATAATCTACAACACTTATTGAAAAAGGTCGATACTTAATAGTTACAATCTTAGCAACCAAACAAAATAGATTTTTGTTAAATGTGAAACTCTCCGCTGTGTGAACCATACCCTTTTTAGGTTTCTCCTAGCGCTGTGCTTGTGAAATCTATTGTTTTTAATATAAATCTTAAAACGGGCTTACCTGGCTTTTCATTGGTTCCTGTTTGCAACTTACCTTTCCTCTATTTCTATTGGCTGTAGCATATTTTCCTGCATTTACCAATGTTTGTTCCTCGTCTGCTTCTCTTATCAGTTTCCCATTGCTGAAATACTGTTAACATCCTCTTTGGTGGAACTATTTTTTCATAAAGTTTTGCCTCTTTCTGCTTTTTTGTCTTGCGTGATATTTTAAATTAAATTAGCCGATTTATATAGAGCAATTTATCACCCGGGGAGATTAAGTGATTTGCCCAGAATCACAGGATATTGCGCCGCTGAGACTTGAACCGGGATCCCCAGCTCCCGAGTCAGCAGCTCTGCCCGCTGCGCCACATCCTCTTCCGTCATACTTGTCAGGGAGCTCTTTCCTTCATCACAACTTATTTTTTCGTTAAGTTTTACCTCTTTCTGCTGTTTCGGCTTGCGTGATACTTTAAATTAAATTAGCAGATTTATATCACATAGGCGAAACCGATACATTACCAATGCCTGCTTTTTAGGTCGAGCCTGGACAGCACATGCGCTGCTGCGAGGCATGCAGTAGTGGAGTATGGACTTGAAGCCCCGCCCACTCTCCGCCCATATTTGTCATTGGCTTGTGTCATTGTTCTTCGTAAACGCTAGCTTCCGATTCATTATTAGGCTTGTTAGTCTCTCCTTGGTATCGCCTTGTCTGCATTTGTAACCTCTCATGAGGACTGGCCCTTTTACTTCGGTTGTTACACGGTACGGCTTATTTACTCTGTAAGTACTATTTTCTTTAATGGTCTATCCCATTGCAGGCACGACATGCTTTTCTGCAATGGGATCACTTTTCAACGCTCTGCTGACTTTCATATTATGCGTGGCCATCACCCGGGCATAAAGCAGTGCAGACTTTCTTTTGTTTTGCACACACCAGCGCGCTCGTTCAAGCTCTTTTTATTCCCCAACCTCCCGCTTCGCATTAAGAGCCCTCCCCACCCCACTCGGTAGTCTTGTTAGGGTAAGCAGGAGGGTGGGTCCGATCCCTCACCACAGCTTGAGGAGGAGTCCTCAAAATACACACTAGGATGCCTCTCTCCTTCAGGGCAGCCGAAGCTGCCTCACAGCCATGCTGACACCGCAGCTACTTGGCACGGTGGGCGTCACCATAAACACTCCATCTGCCATGCCCCCCAACTACAGCAGAATTCACGTCTTCCCCCAAACCAGCATCCTGGCTGGGTCTGCCTATTTCATTAAAAGGTATACCAAAGGGGATGATGGACGGAGCGTTTGAGCAAATCAAACACTCACCCCCAGTCAACTGATCTGGGTTTAATCCATCATCATTCTTTAGCTCACTCCACCACCCCAGTTCAGACATGGCCATATGCAAATCAGCCTGACCCTGTGCCTCATGGGAACAGTCCAGCCCGAACTGCCAAGCCATGTCTTCCCTGGACCGGAAACAAGCTTCCTGGGACCGGTTTCTGGCTAATCAGCCGTCATCAGCCAGGCTAGCTTGAATCCAGTGGCAGAGTGAGCAAGGGACCCACGTCTGGGCATACCCTGCCAACTTAGGGCGAACAAAGCGATACCAAAGGGGATGATGGACGGAGCGTTTGAGCAAATCAAACACTCACCCCCAGTCAACTGATCTGGGTTTAATTCATCATCATTCTTTAGCTCACTCCACCACCCCAGTTCAGACATGGCCATATGCAAATCAGTCTGACCTTGTGCCTCATGGGAACAGTCCAGCCCGAACTGCCAAGCCATGTCTTCCCTGGACCGGAAACAAGCATCCTGGGACCGGTTTCTGGCTAATCAGCCGTCATCAGCCAGGCTAGCTTGAATCCAGTGGCAGAGTGAGCAAGGTACCCACGTCTGGGCATACCCTGCCAACTTAGGGCGAACAAAGTGTGAAAGGCAGCGAGTCTTCTAAGACCCTCAATGCTGCCCGGTGCAGGGTTCCACCTCTAATTCACTTTGGGTTCGCTATCAAAATAATGAGGCAAGCGCTGGAAACTGGAA